>CM055873.1:36148294-37465794 GCA_029582165.1 Portulaca oleracea | reverse complement strand
GTGCGATGCACGTGATGGATATCCTAACTAATACAACATTGAATATCCTAAGTAATACAACATTATAACGAGAAGGTAATAAAATTATAAACAAAGAGAAAAGTCGTTTCGCATTAACTACAAAGTTCAATCTCGCAATATCCTTTAGATAGTTTGCCCTAACACGTGATGTAGTGGAAATTAGGGGTGTTCACAGTGCGGTGCGGTGCGGTTTCGGTGTCTCGAAGCGGTGCACCAAATGAAACGGTGCGTCAAAGTCATAAACTGGAACTGGAACCGAATCACCTGATTTTTCAAAACCGGTGCACCGAATTTAACTTTGAGGTTTCGCCGGTGAACCGGAACTGCTTTAATTTCTTTCAACATCAAAAAATCTTTATTCAATAAAAACAAAACTAGGTATGATGAGTGTTGGCCGCTGGGTTTGCTGGCCACTGGTGCCAATGTCCAGAGAAGCAGAGAGTGCCAATTGCCAAACTGCCAATTTTGAATTTTGTGACCCAATCACCTTAGCCCAAACCAATCCCTAGGCCCATATATAATGTTCTCTATTTTTTTAACAAGTTCATTACACTATTTCAGTGTTTTATATTATAATTTCTGGGTAGATTGTTTTTTTAAAACCAAATTATATATATATATATATATATATATATATATTTATATTTATATTTATATTTATATTTATATTTATATTTATATTTATATTTATATTTATATTTATATTTATATTTATATTTATATTTATATTTATATTTATATTTATATTTATATTTATATTTATATTTATATTTATATTTATATTAACGGTTCGGTGACGGTTCCCAGTCGGTGTGAATATCCCAAACCATAACCGGCCCGTTTTAGTATCCGGTTTTTCCGGTACGGTGCACCGGACATTTAAGGCGGTTTGGTGTTGCCCGTTTCCGGTTTTTTTTCCCCGGTTTCTGGTTCAGTGTGTTGGTTTCGGATTTTTTGAACAACCCTAGTGGAAATGAAGCCAAATTTCAACGTTTACAACCATATAGGCAAATGACAATTCAACATATTAGACATAATATTATACATAGGTTTCTATTTTCAGCCGAAGATCAAAGATCAATTGTGTAGATTTTGTGCTAGAAAAGTATTATTCACCAAGCTAGAAGTTAATAAAAGGTGAAATAAAGCATTAAACATGAAAAATAAATACAACAAAATGAAAGGGTAATAAAGAGGAGGGGGGAATTGTCTCGCCTAAACATCAATTTGGAAATAATGACCTTCAACTAATTTACCCTAGAACACGATGTATGTCCATTGTGGAACATTAAAAGCAGAGCCAAATTTTAATGTGTATAACCTGATAGACAGAAAACAAAACAACAAATTAGACAGAATATTATACATAAGTTTATGTTTTTAACCAAAGACCAAATTTCAACGTGTAATACATACTCGATTAAACAAAACGTAATAGATGAGAAATTAGGCTGGCATGATCCAACAACACGGGTACGACATGGATTTTGAAGAGTCGAAGTAACATAGCTTGGAGGTGATAAAAAAAAAACAACAGCCAAGATCCCAGTCATCCCACTGGAACACGACCAGTAGCGCGAACTGCAATAGCCTAGCACCGAACAACAACAGCTAGCAGCAAACAACAGTAAACTGAAAAAGAAAAAGAATTCAAGAAGTTTCTTCGATCACAATAAATTTCTCTACTCATAATCATATACTCATGTCATAGAGCTAAACAAAAGTGTTTGCCTTTTCAAATTAGCAATATATCGACTAATACAAATGTTTTGAGTTGATACATGTTGATACTTGGGGCCCCTTTCACACAGCAAGCCATCTAGGTCATAAATACTTAGGGGTGGGAATTAATACCCATATATTGGGTACCCACCCATTATGGGTGGGTAAAACCAATTAGAGATGGGTAATGGGTAGGATGGGTATGTGTTACCCATAATTTGGTGTGGGTGTCCATTATTCATGGATATCCATATACCCATTGATGTTTTAACTATATGCTTATTGAGTTGTATTGCGTTTATATACTGAAATTTAAGGCAAAATTCAACTTTATCGGTTTGACTTGAAACTTTGTAATACGCTAGTATTAATTAAAAAAAGATCAAATATGAATTTTGAGCTCCTAATTCTTTTAATTCGATAACATTTATCGCGACATATATAGACATTTTTTGCCGCAAAAACTAACTGAAACTTTAAATTAAAATTCAATTCTAACTATTTCAATTGAAACTTTATAATATGATAGGATAGATTAAAAAAAAATTCAAATATGAATTTTGAGCTCCAAGTATAAATTTATTATCTAAAACGTTAGAATACAAAATAAGAATAGTTAGTTGAATAGTTGGATACCCATGGCCCAAGTGGGTATTACCCATGTGGGTAATATCCATATGGGTATTAAGAGGCATGGGTAGGGTGTGGGTAGGGTTTTATAATCTTTGGGTAAAATGTGGGTATGGATAGTGTCCATCCATACGCACCCAATTCCCACCCCTATAAATACTTTCTCACAATTGTTGATGACTTCACAAAATGCACCTGGACTTATCTCATGGTTACAAAACATGAGGTTTTTGGCCTCCTACAATCCTTTATAGCCATGGTGACAAATCAGTTTGATACAAATGTAAAAAGGGTTAGGTCAAACAATGCTCTTGAAATAGGTAGAAGTAACCAGGCTGTTGATTTTTTTGCCAAGAAAGGGATCCTTCATGAAACGAGTTGCACACAAAGACCCCAACAAAATGGGGTTGTTGAAAAAAAACATAGGCACTTACTAGAAGTGGCTAGAGCTCTCATGTTTCAATCTAACTTACCTTTGAAATTCTGGGGTGAAAGCATATTGACAGCCACATACCTTATAAACAGAATGCCTACCCAATTATTAGGAAATAAATCACCATTTGAAAAAATCTTTGGGAAGAAACCTTCCTATGATCACCTAAAAGTGTTTGGTTGTCAGCGTTTTGCCAACACCCTTAAACAAGGGAGAGATAAGTTTCAAAAGAGAGCTGAGAAATGTGTGTTTATTGTATACCCCCAGGGCAGAAAGGCTTACAAATTGTATTCCTTGGAATCCAACAGAATTGTCATTTCTAGAGATGTGGTTTTCCATGAGTCTGTTTTTCCTTTTAATAAACAAAATACTTTGAGGAAAGATTTTGTGACATCTGATAATTTTGACACTATTATTGACACTGAAAATTTCATAAGGACTGAACCCCAACAAGAAATTGTTGAGGAAACAGTTTCCCATACTGATTCCACCTCCCACCATCCTAGGAGGTCTGAAAGAACTCATAAGGCTCCAAGTTATTTGAATGATTATGAAACCTGTTTTTCTAGTATCACTGATCTACATTATACTCCCAAGACTGTCTTCTGTGACACTGCTAATAGTAATGCAGATTTCAACACTTATTTGGATACACATGAGCCAAGCTGCTATATAGAAGCTAGCAAACACCCAGGGTGGCTGCAAGATATGAAACAAGAGTTGAAGGCCCTGGAAGATAACAACACCTGGGAGATGGTGACTCTTCCAAAAGGAAGAAAGGTCATAGACAGCAAATGGGTTTATAAGGTAAAACACAAACCAGATGGAAGCATTGAGAGGTTAAAAGCTAGGCTTGTGGTAAGGGGATTCACGGAAAGAGCTGGAATTGATTATAATGAGACATTCTCACCTGTTGTGAGAATGACCACCATTAGAACCATGATGTCTATGGTAGTAAAAAGGGGTTGGCCCTTTTTCAATTGGATATTAATAACGCTTTTCTTCATGGAGACCTCCATGAAGAAATTTATATGAAGGTCCCTGATGGTGTCTACAATGCAGATTCAAATATTGTTTGCAAGCTCAACAAATCCTTGTATGGTTTGAAACAGGCCTCAAGACAATGGCATGCAAAACTCACTGAAGTCTTTTATAAAAGGGGATATAAACATTCTGAAAACGATTACTCTTTATTCTATATAAGATCAGGGGGAAAGTCAGTTTATTTAACTGTTTATGTTGATGATTTACTTATTGTTGGTGATGATACTGAGGAGATAAACTATCTGAAGTTTCATTTACATGAAGTATTTAAAATTAAGGACCTTGGAATTGCTAAGTTTTTCCTTGGAATGGAGATTGTTGAGTTTTCAGATGGCTTGGTTTTAACACAAAAGAAATTCACAAAGGAACTTCTACACGAGTTTGGTACAAAGGATATGAAGGTTGTAGTCTCACCAATGGATACAAACAACAGATTATCACCAGAAACAGGCACTACAATGCTTGACCCTTTCCAATACAGACAACTCGTAGGTAAGTTAAATTTTTTGGTGAATACAAGGCCTGATATTTCTTTCTCTGTTCAACATCTCAGTCAATACCTAAAGACTCCCACGGACTTGCATTGGAAGGTTGTCATTCATGTGCTGAAGTATTTGAAGGGCAATCCAAATTTAGGAATTGTGATACAAAAAGATAATGATTTTACTCTCCAAGGATTTAGCGATTCAGACTGGGGTGCATGCAAATATAGCAGAAGATCCATTAGTGGTTTTGTCATTTTTCTTGGCAACACTTTGATTTCATGGAAACCAAAGAAGCATCAGGTGGTGTCTCTATCCTCAGTAGAAGCGGAGTATAGGAGCTTAAGACGACTGGTTGTTGAGATAGCTTGGTTGAGTAGGCTGTTGTCTGAGTTTCAGGTTGAATCTGTCACACCAATACCTGTTAAATACGACAGCCAGGCTGCTATATATATTGCCCACAATCCAGTATATCATGAAATAACCAAGCATATCGAAATCGATTGCCATTTTGTTAGAGAAAAGCTCGCAGAAGGTTTGATCATACGGAATCACGTACCCTCAAACTCCCAGTTAGCCGACATCATGACAAAGGCTCTTCTTGGAACCCAACATCACCAGAACCTTGGCAAATTGGGTTGTTTACCACCCTCCAATTTGAGGGGGGTGTTAGAATTATAGATGAAAATAGTAGTAGTTAGGTTTAGTTAGGTTTAGTTATTTTGCTTTGGGCTGTAGTTTGTTTTTCATTTTTTTTCTTTCTTGGGTCGGCTTTGGGGTTTTGGCTCCTTATATATACTCGGCCCAGGGCTTTCTTATCCTCAGGGTTTTTCAATGTTTTCACTTTCCCTCCTAATAAAATTTTGAATCTCTTTCTTCTTCCTTTTGTTTTCAAGCTTCACCATCGAAGCTTTACACTTTTATCTCTTTGGATGTTTATCCTTTCCTTAGCCATTTTTGCAAGCTCATCTACCAAATTAAGAGGCGGATCTGCTCTCATAAGCTTGAAGACCTATTTACCTGTAGGCTTGTCACTTTAAGTGCCTTTGTAACAAGTTGTAGTACTCCTATGTTCTATTTTGTAAGCACTGTAATATATCTTGTTAGTAAAGCTTTAGTTTGTGTTTGTATACATGCTCACTCTTTTGATCACATGGGTGCGGAACTCTCCTTATTTGGCTGTGGAAGCCACTATAATCTTGTACTAATTCACTCAATATGAAAATTATCAGCTGGAATGTGCCAGGTGCCGAAAAGGCACTTCTTACTCAAGAATTTAATTTTCTCCGCTCGACTATTAAACCGGACCTTGTTTTCCTACTAGCAACTATGGTTAACCACGAAAATACTAATCGTATCCTTCCTAAAATGGGATTTAATTGTTATGCCGTCATTCCTCTTGTTAACCATTCAGGGGGTATCTGGTGTCTTTGGAATTCAACAACTCTAGACCTTAGCATTATCAATTCTAATCAAAGATTCATCCATTGTGAAGTGATTGACAAACTCAAGAATTGTAGGTTTTTTGTTACTGCTTGCTATGGACCTGTGCAAGCTCGCGAAAAAAACTCTTTCTGGGACTGCATGCTCCAACTAGCCAATAATGTCTCCCTCCCTTGGTGCCTTATTGGTGACTTCAATGAACTCCTTTGCCCCTCAGAAAAACACGGTGGGGCCCTTCCCAACCCTGACAGATTCCATAGGCTTAATAATTTCTTAGCTAACTCTCAATGCCTAGATGCAGTTGTCACATGGAGATGTTATACATTGAAAAAAGCCTGTAAAGGCCACCTTGTCTATGAAAAGCTTGACAGAGCTCTCTTCTCCCCGTCGTGGGAATCCTTGTTTCCGAATTACAAGGTCTCTAATGGCCCATTTACCATCTCTGATCACTCCTATGTTCTTTTGGAAACAAAGTATGAGAGATCGTCTTTCAAAGGACCCAATTTCAGATACTAGCCCCATGGGGGTTCCTATATGGAAGCCCATAATCTTGTTAGAAAATGTTGGGCCTCACCACATTCCGGTACTCCAATGTTTCGCCTCTCAAGGAAATTCCAGAGCATAAAAATGTGTTTTTAAATCCTGGTCCAAGAACACTTTTGGAAACTATAAGAGTAGATTGCAAAAAAAGCTGTGACCAACTTCATGTCGTTGAAGAAATGCTCATTGCTAACCCGAACAGCTTGAGGCTTAACAGTTGGTTCTCCCGGCTCATAAAGCAAAGAGAAAGACTTCATCTTTTCAACAAAAAATTTTGGTGTCCCTTCCACAGAAAAAATTGGCTTATAAATGGGGACAGAAATTCTAGATTGTTCCATCTTTCCACTAAATTGATAAAAGCTAAAACACACATCGCTCATATAAAAAATGAACTTGGTTAATGGACTGCTGACTCTAATGACATCAAACGTATACTCTTAGACGACTTCACGAAAAGATACAAAAAAGAAATGGACCCAAACCGCAATTAGGGTCTTGACATATCTCCCCGCTTAACTCCAGAGGATAATGTTGCCCATATTAGGGACATAACGGACCTTGAAATTGAGGAAGCAGTCTTTCAACAAGACAAATACAAAGCCCCAAGCCCGGATGGCTTTAGCATGGCCTTTTACCAAGACTATTGGAGTATTATCAAAAAGGATGTTTGCGAAGCTGTAAAATCCTTTTCCAGAGACGGAAAGCTCCTTAAGCAATTCAACAATACCCTTATCACCCTCATTCCAAAAACGGATAATCTCTCTTCCCCCTCTCATTTTCGTCCTATCAGCCTTTGTAATAGCATATATAAAATTATATCTAAGTCCTTGCCAACCGTCTCAGGCCCATCTTGCCCAAGATTACCAATCATGTCCAGTTTGACTGTCCCTAGTAGATCGATACATGACAACATCTTAGTTGCCCATGAATTCTTGCATAAATTTAATAAAATAAAAGGAAAAAAAGGTTGGGTGACCTTTAAATTCGACTTGGAAAAAGCTTTTGATAGAATGGAATGGGATTTCCTTTTACAAGCTCTGAGAGAGTTCGGTTTTGATGAGCGTTGGGTTAATTGGATCCATGAATGCATCTCAACGATTTCCTACTCTCTACTCATCAATAACGAAGTTTGTGGATTTTTCATACCTTCTAGAGGTATTAGACAAGGAGACCCACTCTCCCCTTATCTTTTCATCATCGGTGTGGAAATTCTTACAACATATCTCAGAACCTTGACTGATCTCCCAGGGTCAGACATTGGGCTCAAGCTCTCTCCTCGCGCAACCTATTTCTTGCCTTCTTTTTGCCAATGACAGCCTCTTGTTCTGTAAAACCTCTGACAGCACTGGCAAACTCCTAAAGCATTTTTTAAACAGATTTGGAATGCTTTCTGGGCAGAAAATTAACTTCAACAAATCCTCTCTCATATTCTCCAAGAATTCCAACTCACAAGAGAGACAATTAATTTCAAACATTCTCAACGTCTCTAATAGAAGCTCCTTTGGAAAATATCAGGGTTGCCCTCTTTTCTCTAGTAGACCCTCCCTAAACACTTTCTGGTCTAATAACCAACTCATCCCATAAGCTGCAAGGATGAAAATCCAAATTCATCTTTAAGGCTGACCGAATTGCCTTCATCCAATCAAATTTGGAAGCACTGCCGACCCACGCTATGCAGTGTTTTAAAATTTCAAGCACTACTTCTAACATTTTAGACTCCATTAACAGGAATTTTTTTTTGGAAAAAATCTCAACTCTAATAAAGGCTTGGCCATGATCTCTTGGGACAAAATCTGCGCTCTTAAAAAATACGAAGGGCTTAAACTCCGTGAATCAAGAGCAGTAAATAAAGATTGTTTGTGCAAGCTCTCCTGGAAATATCTCTTTGGCTCTGATCTCTAGGCGGAACTCATACGCTCCAAGTATCCGCTTTCTACCAACTTCTTTAACAGAAAAATCAATAACGATGAATCTTGGGCTTAGAGAGCCATCCTAAAAAATCGTGATTTATTTAAAAAAAGGTTTCCGTTGGACTGTGGGTAACGACATAGAAATTAATTTTTGGCTTGATAACTGGTGCCATTCCTCCAACCTCCTGGCACTTAACAATATTTTAGATTGTGATAATATAGACTTGTCTCGGACAGTAGCAGATTTCATTACCTCCGATAAGAGCTGGAATTTTGATACTCTCCGAAACTTGGTTAATGAGCGATCTCTTGAGCTCATTAGAGATACTCCCATACTGGTTAATGATTTAAGAGACCACTACTATTGGGGCCTCTCCAGCAATGGAGAATTTACCATCAAGATCATATTTCGCACTTGAAGTACTTGTTCTCTTTCCTTGATTTCGAAAACTTCATTCTCTCTATTTCTCATTTGTTTTGTTCTCTTCCTCACTAATCTTGGTGTCGCTTGATAAATTGATGTGTCTGATTGGTTAGCCTGAGGAGGTGTTTTATTGTATTTGTAACCCTAACATTAACTTTCTTTGTTTCTTTTTCTTTTTCTTTTTAATTCTTGAGTCTTTTTCTTTTTAATTTCTCTTTTCTCCCTATTGTTCTTAAGTTGGACTTGCTTGAGGACAAGCAAGAGCTAAGCATGGGGGGATTTGATAAGTGGTTTTTATATAGTGTTTTTAGGGCTCAAAATACATATATTTCATGCTTTTTATATTTGAAATTCCATGTTTTTATACCTATTTCTGTGATTTCTTCACTTGGTTGCGAGATTGATGCATTTTGTAGGGATTAATGAAAATACACCTAAAAGCATTAAGTTTTGGGAGAAATGGAAGAAATTGTGAAGAAAAAGAGAAAGAGAATTAAAAGAGGAAGAAAGTTGGCTCAACTCCACTACATACACAGCCCATCCCTAGTAAGCAGCCCAAATGTATCGCACAAACTACCCCCTGCCAGCGTGTAATGACCACCCACCAGCGCCTATCACCCCCCACCAGGGCCTAAACACACCCCAGCAGCGTCTAGGGCAGAAAGTTCGGATTGAAGACTAATTGCAAACGATGGTGGTGCTTTTTGGACGCTGCCAGCGTCTTCTCTTCTCGTATAAAAGAAACATCCGCCGCTCAAGTTAAAAACTATTAACTATTCAGAGTTTTGTTTTCGCCGTTTAGCATAGGTTTTCTCTGTATTTTTCCTCCCTTCGGGGAGTCGTTCTAGTAGATTAGGAACGAAAGAGGAGAAGAAGGAGATCGAATCGAGTGACACGAAGAAATCGAATTCGACGACTCGAACGTTCAATTTAATTTCTATTTACTTTATGCTTCGTTATTCAGTTTTTATTATCGCTTTCTTAGTTTTTATTATGACTAGCTAAATTCCCTTTGTTTGGGGGATAAACTCGATGTCTTTTGATTGAATTTGAATACAGATTCGGTGTTAGGGTATCCTTTTATTCATATAATCTGCGTGTATTGTATGTTATGGTAATTTGGCAATAGAACGACAGTTTGAGTCTCTACCTGGTTTTAGATTCTTGACAACAGAGCGACAGTTTGAGTCTTGAATTGGAATGCGTAGATTGAATAGGTTTAGATAATAGTTAGACATAATGATTCTTGCCTAGGGTCAATTTATAATCAGTTCTTTATCTTTGATTGGATTAAATAGTTAGAAATAATGTTTAGTTTAATCACTGTAACTCACCTAGGATCGAAAGATCGAAGTGATAAGGCATAGAAAGATTATAGACCCCGAATTATCTTGTTACTGCACCGGATTGTTGATAATTTGATTGATTGACTAGAGTAGACTCCCCTAAACTCTTTTAATTATTTGGTTGAATCTTTTAATTTCCTGCTTCCTTAGTTAATTATCTGAATCATTACCCACAACCCTTTGATCGACCTAGCATCCTTTGTAGTGAACTAGTTTAGTGCGTAGTTTAACACAAGTCCCTAAGAGAGAACGATATTTTATTACTACACAGACCCGTACACTTGCGGTACACAGACACCTATTACTTTTAGGTCTGTCAAGTTTTTGGCGCCGTTGCCGGGGACTTGTTTCCCCAACCGCCATTAGACGAACGCACTCTGATTGACTAAGTTTTTATTGCTTTTCTTTAAACCCTAAAAATCAAATAAAAAATTTTAAAAAGTTTTCAAAATCCAAAAAATGGCAATTCTTGATTTTCTTTATTTACCTCAATATATTTTCTTTATCTTCTTTATTATTACTTTTGATTACGCTTGGTATTCTTGTTTTTGTCCTTTTTCAGGTTTACATAAAAAGATTTATCATTCGGATTCGATCCCGAGACTGGACGAACCCTACGGGAAAGAAGTAAAAAGCAAAGAATTGGAGAAAGAACAACAACAAGAAGAGGAAGCTAGGTGTGAAGTGGAAGAGATGACTGATCAACTACGAACACTGGGCCAATATATGACACTCAAAAACCCCCAGTCCGCAATCGCAGTCCCCGCTATTGCAGCTGATGACTTCGAACTGCGACAATCGTTGTTGACTTGGTATCCAAGGAACCCTTCCATGGATATTCAAGTGAAGATCCAAACTGCCACCTACGCCTCTTCCACCAAGCCTGTGATACCTTCAAGGCCAACAACGTCTCGGAAGATGCTATCAAACTGAGGCTCTTCTCATTCTCTTTAGAAGGTAAAGCATGGGAGTGGCTAGATTCGCTTCCACTAAACTCAATCACCACGTTCAGCGAACTCGCCAGCACGTTCTTGGCAAGATATTTTCCTCCTAGCAAGCTTACTAGCTTGAGGAACCGGATTTCGACATTCAACCAAGAACCTGACGAATCACTCTATGAAGTTTGGGATAGATTCAAGGACCTTCTCCGACAATGTCCTCAACACGGATTCGAACCTTGGGTTCCGATCCAGTCATTTTTCAACGGAGTAAACAAGTTGACAAGAGAAAGCATCCTCTCAGCTGCTGGAGGCAATATCATGAACAAGACTATACCTGAGATCACGGACTTGATCGAAAATTTGGCAAACAATTCACGCCAATGGTCGGAACCCCGCCTTAGTGCGGGAGGTAAGCAAAATATTGATGTGATTTCTTTATTAACTGCTAAACTTGATACTTTGGTGAAAAGAATAGACCATCAGGACTCACCTGTACCATCACCTTCACCATGTAACTCGACCAAGCATGACATTTCAGCATGTCCTATGAAAATAGCTTGTAACGACCAAACCTAACAAGTCCACTCTATTGACCGAAACCCGAACTTAAAATCTATAGTGAAAAGTCTTATGTCAATCCAGCAAGAACCAAAAGAGACTATTAAGAATCTTTTGGGAAAAGATAGAGGTCCTGACCCATCTAAATAAAAATCTAGAGACTCAATTAACTTACCAGGACACCTCCCCTAACTCTTCTACTGTGAATACAATAGAACAATGTAATGCTTTGACTCTTAGGAGCGGAAAACAATTAGATCAACCCAAGAGAAGCCAACCTGAGAGTAGAGAGCCTGAACCCAAAAAAGAACCTATAGTAGATGTTGCTATCCACGGGGATAAGATAGAACAAGGTGACCCACCAGTAACTAACCAAAGAGTCTATATACCGCCCATACTGTTTCCTCAAAGGCTAGTCAAAGCTTATCTAGCCAAAGCAAAACTCGACTTTACGACGGAGTATGAGGTGAGTGAACCTATTGGGTTAGATGCTAGGTACGAAGATGATTTTCATTATGAGTCACTTGATTTTGTTCATGAGGAATCTAGCGATGAAATTAGTAGTGAGGTAAATCTTCCAAACGAGAATCTCGCTTACCTTGTACCCTTTGAATCCGATGATTTATTTGATTATTTTCTCGATGATCCTACTCCTTGTTTACCACCTTTGATTTCACCTGAAATCCTTGAGAAACCCATACCTGATCAAAAGACCTTAGATGATCATGTTAACATAGGATATGAGGTTGATTTTTGTGAAACCTATGATATTTTTAATTAGTTGTCCTTAGGTAAGTCTAGAAGTCATGAGCCCTACCTTGATCCTTATCATATATACCTAGAGGACTATCCTAGAAAAATTCCGTGGACCAAATACTTTGAATCTTTTGATTTTTCTAGCAAATTTGATTTATTACTGAGAACTTTACTAACGTTTAATTTTATGAGGTTTCAGTTAATTTCTAACCTGTCAGCTTGCAAACCGCATGGAGGAGAGTTTGACAAGCTACTAAGGGCCTTGACGTCATCCGGAACGGAGACCCCGATCCTAACTTACTAACTGAGTTTATTTTAATTTTCTAGAATCTCTAATTTTCGTTCGTTCTTCCTAAATTTTTAATTCTAATTTTTGATCTCAATTTACTTATCTGATAACTTGATCATTCAAATTATAAACTTGCCCTTATTGTTATACTTTAAAAAACCAAGATAAAAAGGAAACGGAAGGGAGAAAACAAAAGCGAGCAAACATCAGGTAACTAAAACGCTGGCAGCGTTTCTTAAAACGCTAGCCGCGTCAGCAACAGAAGCAAAATACTTTCGGCAAAACAAAAGCGATGGTAGCGCTTAAAGAACGCCACCAGCGTTTTTCCTTTCTTATTGTTTTCAATTCCCGACCCTCTCTTTTGTTCTAAAAAAAAAAATTGAAAGCCCTAATTTCTTTCAAAAACTCCCGACGCTGCTCACCCTTTGCCCAGCGCCCCACTCTTCCTCGCCCCCGCGACCACACCGCTACTCCCTCCTTTCTCTTCTCTCTCGTTCCTCCACCTGTTCCACTCTTCTTCTACTTACTTTGCTCTCCTTTTGACCGACCAAACCCCTTTCCCTCACCCAGTTCTCGCAAAATTCGCACAGATTTCAACTTCCAGATCTGGAAAATCGTTTTTACTTGCAATTTTGCTTCTTCTTGCATTCAACGAATTAAAGGTATGATTCTTACTTATCTCTTATCTCCATTGTTATTAGCTAGTATTTCTAGGTGAGTTTATACAAATTTCATGAGTTTCACTTGTAAATTTTGTTTGAATTCACCATTGTTCATGCTTAGGTTTGGTACACTACTTGAGTAATTTTTTATACTAGCTAGTAATTTTAGGTTGTTTGATTTGAAAAAAAAAAAAAATTGGTGTCTTTGTTGATTGTCATGCAATGTGAAGCAATGTTGTTGAATTTGGAAGTGAATGATATGAATTTTGGGAGTTGGATGTTTGAATATGTTGAACCTCTGTTTAGGGGGAATATGATGTTCTGTCCTTTAGTAGTTGAATGAGAGTTTGAGTCGAGAATTTTGAATCTTGAATGCTACTGTGCAAATGTTGGAGAAGTACGGATTGTTCTGTTATGGGTATAAACTGACTGTGAACCAGCTTGTTATGTGAAAATTTCAAGTTTGCACAGTTTGGTTGTTTGTGGTTATGTTGAGAGTCCACCTTGAACTTGTTTACACTGTGTTATAATTCTCACTTCACTTCTCATAGTCAATTACTAGTATTTTGTGGTGTCATTATGCATGAATTCTCAAGCAACTTGTTGAATCTATTCGGTAAACCACAGTTCTTGCTCGAGGATGTCGCGATACTTGAGTTTGTTTTTGATACTAGTTGCTTGTCTAGAGTTAGTAACCTTGATTGAAAATCATATTGTTGTTGCTTTGGTGCGTGAAATTTTATGACATAGTTTGAAATAAGCTTAAGATGTTGAAATTTGGGTTATATGTGGATTGTTGAACGAATTTGACTACTCTGCTTAACTTTTGTGCTTGCCTGATCTTGATTTGGTACACTCTAAGTACCAATAAATCATGGGGGTGTCTAAGTACGTATGATTATTATGCTCACATTCAATTGATGTTTAGATGGTTAGAACGAAGAACCCAAGTTTCATGGTGGAGATCCTGGCGATGATGGAGCCGGTGGAAGCTGGAAAAGAAAAGCTACAACTGCAGAAAAAGGGAAAGCGAAAGCAACCACTTCGATGGGGACGCGATCCAGTAACCCCTTCAATTTTGAAGGAGCGACAAAGGAGAGGTATGACTCCTTATCCAAACACAACCTTATCCCGACAAGATATTTACATAAATGCTTCCTAAGTGACTGTGGTATGCTTGATGATATTATGTGGCCTTTGAACCATGGCCGTATGTCTAGGGTAGCTCAGCTTGATGAACTCACCTTTAAGTCTTTGACTCTAGAATTCCTGAGCACCGTAGAGGTCACCCTTGAAGGTCAAGATGGGCTGATTAAATTTCAATTGCTAGGAGAAATCCGTCATATGACCCTGAATAGATTTGCTAAGACCTTTGGATTCCCTGAAAAAATCAACCGTAGAGGACCGACAATCCCTCATAACTGGGATGGGAAGGGTTTCTTTAGGGATATATCTGGTTTTGATAATTGGGACCCCAGTAACACCCCTTCTAGACTTATTCGCAACCCCGCTTTGAGGTATGCATACCGCATCCTCTCTTGCGGCATCTTTGGGAGACCAGGTAGTTCCAACAAGACCACTAAGGTCGATTGTTATATGCTGCATGCTATGCTATACGACGATGACCAAGCCGATCCAGCCGCCCTCTTTGTCACCCACATCTCTTGTATCCCGAGCTCGTCCACTGCAGGGATAGCCATAGGTGGCTATGTCACCCACCTTGCCCGCCAATTTGGCTTTAGACCGAACCCTAACGACCCAAACTGTGTCCCGGGAAACATATACCTGGACGACAACCAATGCCGCTCTTTCGAGATGTGTGTGTCTGACGCCGATCACCGTTTTTCATGGATTTATCCTAACAATGCCCGTGTCCCTCTACCTCACGACCACCTATCTGTTAGGGACCAACCAAACCTTCTTTGGCTCCCTCCCATACCTCACGCACCCGTTGCACCTCAACCCCAACCACCCTTTGACCATGAGGCGCGTTTCAACGCCCTCCAAGAGCTAGGTCGCGACCTCCAACTAGCAGTTGGTAGGAGTGAGCGTCGACTCGATGACATGCAAACCTACCTTACCGAGTGGCGAGAAACCTCCGATGTGCGCTTCACACGTTTGGAAGAATCCATATCCCGACTTTCTGACCTTATCCAGACTATGTACCATCACCCTCCTCTGCCTCCTAACAACCAAACCAACCCTTCCCCACCGAGCGAGGATCTTTGATCCTTTGCTCCGACCTTACCCTTCTCGCCATTGTCTTCTGCATTGAGGACAATGCAACGTTCAAGCATGGGGGGGTTGAATATTTCACTTCTGTGAATATTTTTCTTGTTTCTCTATTTTTCGTTTTATTTTTCTTTTACTTCCGTCACTCTTTTTCTTGTTTCATGGTTTTCTTTGTGTTTTCTTCTAATTGAGTTTCTTAGTTGTGTGATTTTCTTTGCTTGTTTTTAGTTTTTCCTTTCTAAGTTTTCTTTTTAGTTTTTCTTCTAGTTTTAGAATTGCATTCACCTAGATTGCATTAGATAGAAGCATATAGATTTTTCTTTTCCTTCTTTTCTTAATTTGTTTCTTTTTCTCTTTCATTCGCATTCACCTTTGAAAAATCCAAAAAAAAAAATAGAAAATTAGGAAAAAGACCAAAAAATTTAGAAAAGATAAGGAAAAAAAAAACAAAAGTATAATATAGGATTAGGATTAGCCTGTCCGGAACACATTCAGTGATGATTTGTAAACCAATTAGATTTTTAGTTTATCCTGCTTTACCTTGAAAAGTTTGGTTGAGAACTTAAAAGTTTTTGAAAACTGTTTCTTTAAATCTTCTGATTTTGAGTCAAGTTATGAAAGGTGTGTTTAACTGCTTTGACTATCTTAGAAAGTATAAATGTGCGTGCCGCAAATCTTTGGGCTAAGTTTAGTTGATTGAGCCCCATCCCGTGAGTCCACATTGCCTAAATTTTGAATTGATCACTTTTATCAATTCCATATTCCCTGAGTGACTCGCCCATACATCTCTAGAACTTGCTTTGCATCTTGCTTGAGAGTACATACTTGCATTGCGCACTGTGACAAAGTGATTAAGGCATTCGTTTTATTTTGCTAAACTACATAGCCAAATAGCCTACCCTGCACTATATTTGACCGTTCTTTTTGGCCCGCCTAGCCTTTGTTTACCCTTCTTTCATGATTGAACCCTGACAATGCAAGCCTTGGCCTTTGATATCCAGTATCCCTTTGCCTTGCTTGGTTGAATGAGAGTTTGTCGTTTTTTTGGAAGGAACAATTGATTTGATGTGTTTGTGAACAAAAATATGAAGTTTGGGATGGATTGTGCTTATTGTTTCAAGTTGGGAGAAACTGAAAGTCCCACCTTTTGAATAATTGGTGTTTGGTTATTATGTTCATATATATTATCGAGGTCGAAGTTGTAATTTCATAGTTTTCTTCTCCCCGATCACCTACCAAAAAGAAAAAAAAAAAGAGAAGTGTAGAATAAAAAAAAAGAGAGAGAAAAAGAGTTCCAAAAGAAAAGGGTGTTTAGGGAGATTCAATTTAAATTTGTAATCTTTGACTTGGTTGTATTCAGTTGAGATGTTTCATATCGTAGAAGGTGAAATGTGAAATTCCTTGCATACACTAAGCAAGAAGGTGAGTTTAGAGTGTTATATTCATTGAAATTCAATCCAAGCATGGGTTTTTAACTCCTCAATCCCAAATTTTACCGCTCCTTTCCCCTAACCTAAGCCCCGTTACAACCCGATAAAGTCTTTTTGATTGTCACTTGTGCATTGCATACAAGTAGTGGAGAGCGAGGTTCTTACCAAGCTTATGGTAGTTTGTTTCTATTGGTTTGAGTATGAGAAAACCCACATACATATTGAAATTTGAGTGATTGAGTGATTTTATTCTATGTGAGGTTTGCTCTTTTTGACTGACTTACGTCCATAACTAACCGCGCACATTTGCATTTATCGTAAGACTGTTGACGTTTTTCGCACTTGAAGTACTTGTTCTCTTTCCTTGATTTCGAAAACTTCATTCTCTCTATTTCTCACTTGTTTTGTTCTCTTCCTGACTAATCTTGGCGTCGCTTGATGAATTGATGTGTCTGATTGGTTAGCCTGAGGAGGTGTTTTATTGTATTTGTAACCCTAACATTAACTTTCTTTGTTTCTTTTTCTTTTTCTTTTTATTTCTTGAGTCTTTTTCTTTTTAATTTCTCTTCTCTCCCTATTGTTCTTAACTCAGAATTGCTTGAGGACAAGCAAGAGCTAAGCATGGGGGGATTTGATAAGTGGTTTTTATATAGTGTTTTTAGGGCTCAAAATACATATATTTCATGCTTTTTATATTTGAAATTTCATGTTTTTATACCTATTTAGTGATTTCTTCACTTAGTTGCGAGATTGGTGCATTTTGTAGGGATTAATAAAAATATACCTAAAAGCATTAAGTTTTGGGAGAAATGGAAGAAATTGTGAAGAAAAAGAGAAAGAGAATTAGGAGGAAGAAAGTTGGCCCAACTCCACTACATACACGGCCCATCCCTAGTAAGCAGCCCAAATGTATCGCACAAACTACCCTCTGCTAGCGTGTAATGACCACCCACCAGCGCCTATCACCCCGGGTAGAAAGTTCGGATTGAAGACTAATTGTAAACGCTGGTGGTGCTTTTTGGACGCTGCCTGCGTCATCTCTTCTCATATAAAAGAAACATCCGCCGCTCAAGTTGAAAACTATTAACTATTCAGAGTTTTATTTCCGCCGTTTAGCATAGGTTTTCTCTGTATTTTTCCTCCCTTCGGGGAGTCGTTCTAGTAGATTAAGAACGAAAGAGGAGAAGAAGGAGATCGAATCGAGTGATACGAAGAGATCGAATTCAACGACTCGAACGTTCGGTTTAATTTTTATTTACTTTATGCTTCGTTATTCAGTTTTTATTATCGCTTTCTTAGTTTTTATTATGACTAACTAAATTCCCTTTGTTTGGGGGATAAACTCGATGTCTTTTGATTGAATTTGAATACAGTTTCGGTGTTAGGGTATCCTTTTATTCGTATAATCTGCGTGTATTGTATGTCATGGTAATTTGGCAATAGAACGACAGTTTGAGTCTCTACCTGGTTTTAGATTCTTGACAACAGAGCGACAGTTTGAGTCTTGAATTGGAATGCGTAGATTGAATAGGTTTAGAAAATAGTTAGACATAATGATTCTTACGGTAGGTTCAATTTATAATCAGTTCTTTATCTTTGATTGGATTAAATAGTTAGAAATAATGTTTAGTTTAATCACTGTAACTCACCTAGGATCGAAAGATCGAAGTGATAAGGCATAGAAAGATTATAGACCCCGAATTATCTTGCTACCTGCACCGGGATTGTTGATAATTTGATTGATTGACTAGAGTAGAGTAGACTCTTTTAATTATTTGGTTAAATCTTTTAATTTCCTGCTTCCTTAGTTAATTATCTGAATCATTACCCACAACCCTTTGATCGACTTAGCATCCTTTGTAGTGAACTAGTTTAGTGTGTAGTTAAACACAAGTCCCTGAGAGAGAACAATATTTTATTACTACACAGACCCGTACACTTGCGGTACACAGACACCTATTAGTTTTAGGTCTGTCAGGAGTTTCGACTTCGACCTTCTTTGTCCTTCCAAAACAGTTGAATCGACATCAGACATATGATGCTCTGTCTAACATCAATTCAGATTTGGAGTTGTTGAACGATCTGGAGTTTAAAGCAGCGGTTGCAGATCCATGACTATGGGTGTTAGGGGTGGGGATCCGACCAACCATTGTTGGTGGTGACCGACCGCCAAGGAGACATAAACGAGGAGGAGGAGAGATGGAGATGGTGGGAGATGAAAAGCTTTACTGACTAAGGTTTTAGTTTGGGAAATGAAAAGCTTTACTGATTAATTTCATTCCCTTTTCTCACCAAACACTTTCTATTTTGGAATCAAATTCCATTCCCAACCCTCCAAATATCTAATTACATACCAATTCCATTCCATTTTTCTCTCCAAACAGGCCCTGAAGGAATTACAACCAAAATTAACCAAATAAAAAACACCAAACTCATTGGAAAAGAGAGAGCAGGGGGTGGAAGGACGACGGGGTTGCCGGCGTTGGTAGGCAGGGAGTTAGGCATCGACGACATCGGTGGCGGCTCGTTGACAGTTGGGCAGCGTCGAACAAAGAGGGGGCATGCCAAGGAGTGAGAGAGACTAGGGTCTTTGGTGAACCATTGAGTTTGCTGGTTCTTTTTAAAACCAATGTTCGATAACTATCTGTTGCTGTATGGCAACCGATAGATTATTGGTCGCAAGGTACTTCCTATCGTTCGCTAATCAGGGATCGATAAAGTATACCTTACGATTGATAATTTATCAATCACCACACTAGGTATCGATCGCTCGTTAAAAAGAGTGACTGTCAATTTATCGATTGCTCGGTTTGGTCACTGTAGATTTATTTTGTTGTACTGAGCAATCATGAATTTGTTGAGAAATCGAGAAATTTGACAATAAGGTAAGTAGGCAGCTCCTTGAGTTAATTTGTAACTCCCACTTTCCGATACACACTGTTATACTGCTCCCTAGAACTTAAATATAAGGAGTATGATTATTCATGATGCTAACTCATTTTGATGCATACCCAAGATAACATTCAGTTGTAGTACAGTCTTCAAAAGTTATGGTCTTGAGTTTCGTTCTAGAGAGAGAAGCTCTGCCTTCTCTTTAGAAGTTCACTAAATTTCATCTCCAGTTTGTTTCGTTCTTTGATAAATTTCTTTGTCAATTGGATTCTCAAGTCGTTAGCTTCCTTAGATCAGCTCAACTCAGCTCATCGTCTAGATATCAGCTTCAAGTGCTAATAGTCTTGTGAGGTTTGTTCTTACTAGTGTTCTGGGGTGCACTGTGTTATTTGGAGCACAACAGTTCATTAGGAGTGCTTTCAGTTGGAATCCTTGCAGAAAGGTAGATTTGTGAAGTGGTTCGCTTAGGAGTGTTGTCCAGTAAGGTTTGGAAACAAGGTGAATCTGCTTCATTGTTTTTGTCTTGAAGGGGTTGGAGAGAATTCAAGTCTGGGGCTGGGTGCTGTAAATTCTAGGTTTTCTTCCGGCGAGTAAGGAGGTGCGTGGTGGTGGTGAATTGTTGGATTGGTTCTAGAAAATTCTAAAGGGGGTGGATTGTATGGTCTGCCCCGAGTCGTTTTTCTCTATTGGGCTGGATTCGTGATTTCCTATAGGCAAAGCTCAAGTAAGGTAGTTGGGCTCAATTCGTCTTTGGTCCAATTGGGTGTTTTGAAGATTTGCGTGTTTAAGAAGCTGAGAGTTATTTTGCAGGAAGTCGAGTCGACGGTAGTTGGATTTTTTCAACGGGCGGCTAGTGTAGTTATTGCTAAGTAGACTGACTTGAGAAGACTTAGGCAGGCGTGTGTGAGGGGTTTTTCCTTCTAAGCTCTGCGAATATGATGTGATTGTGCTAGAGTAATAGCGAGTAATTGGGGCAGTAAATGGGGAATTCAGTCGGTTCTTACCAAAGTGATACAAAGACCAAAATGTCATTGTATATCCCCCTTTTTAGAAGGGGAGACAGACCTGTCACACTGTCTTCGGAATCTTATAAGAACTTCGGACAGCTCCAAAGGGATAAATTGCGTTGGAATCGGATATTGTGGTTTTAACTATAAAAGGAAGGGTGGGGGAAAGGACTTTGTATCTCATCAGTTTTCCACTCGAGGGTGTTGGGGAAAGTCAAGGCGTTTTCAGCATTCTAATTCTCGTTTTTCTGTTCAAAAAAAAAGAGGGAGTATGGAGAGGGATCAAGGGAGGAGGAACATTAATAATTTTCCTTTTGGGCCAAGGATGGTGGCGAGAGTTGATTTGAGTCCCCGACCTTTGGGAGTTGAAGTAAGGTTGGACAGTTCAGTAACTATAAATAAAACAATGAGTTTGGAGCACGTTAGATTGCGATTCTGAGAGTGTAGTCCAACATTGAGTTTGCTCTTTGTCAGCCCCGCCAGACTCCCCGTCGACCCTTATCGTCATCTACGCACACTTGGCTTCACTTCTCCCTCCTCTCTCACTCTGTGTGTATCCCAAGACCAAGGACTGACTGATGAGTGCTAGAAAAGCATAGCGGATAATACCAAGACCAGTTTTAGAAACGACACTCAACAACCATGCCCAACACCACTGCGTCCACCAGCCTCTAATTCTTCACAGTCCTCGTGGTGTTGGCAAAACCACTCTCATCCTTGAACGCTTAATCCCCAACTGGAACAAGGTACCCCACTTGACTGCCTACCTTAATTTCGCCCAATCAATTCAAGGTTACCACCCTTCTAATGGCGACTCTTTTCCATGGTCTTCATGGTCCTCCTCTCCAGCACCAATGCCTCCTCTCTCCCTCCTCACAACCCATCTCCACAAGTGTCTTGAATCCATGGCTGAGAGGGGCATCCATTTGGGTCAGATAACATCCCACCACATCTTCACTACCCTCAACAAGTGGCACGGCCTCAGTGCTGCTCATCGAACTATCCTCGCCTCCAATCCTAACTGCTCAAAAACGCCAATTTCTCACAAGGCCTATGCCTCCGTGTTATGGGACAGGGCCCTTTTTGCATTTTCTAAGAGGTTGGATCACAACCAAATTGAGTGCCTCTTGACCCAATCCCAAAGCGGCTCCCCAGGATTGTTGAAGAAAAAACCTAGGCTTTCCAGGTCATCCCACATCAGACGCATACGGCAATGACAAAACATGTGCTCCATTGTTTCATATTCTTGGTTGCAGCTTGTACAGAAAGGGTTGTGGGTCAGACCTCGCCTTGCCCTATTCTCATTAGTGAGAACTTTTTCTTGAATTGCTAGCCAAATAAAAACCTGTGCTTTGTGGGTGTGTGGAATCTTCCAAATCCAGCTCTAATCTCGAGTTCCAATCTTCTCCTCCCCTTTAATGATTGCTATGACTAATTTGAGGCGGTGGTTACCATCCGATTCAGGAGCCCACACTGGAATGTCTCCCTCGCCCTCGTCCATAAGTATAAAAGAACCCAATTTATCAAGCACTTCAACAGGTAAGAGAATAGCCAGATCCTCCCATCTCCAACCAGCTTCAACTGTCCAATAATCCACTAATGTCTTCTGAAGTTCCAAAGGTGGTAAAGGAGTCGTCGCCATCTCAATCAGGGGGGTTGGCATAAGCCACACATCTGTCCAGAATTTAGCCGCTTTGCCATTATTGATTGCCATCTGTACACCCTTCTTCAATCTGGGAACCACCTCTGCTACACACCTCCAAATATGGGAGTCGGTAGAGTTACTCAGACTCGGGTTAGGGTCAAGGAGAAAGGATCCCTGCAGATATTTGCCCTTGAAAACCCTAACCCAAGGAGTATCCGGTTCATTTAAAAGCCGCCACCCCAGCTTTACATGGTAGGCTAGATTTAGGTCTCTCATCGATCACAGGCCGAGACCTCCCTGATCTTTGGGCTTTAGAAGCTCAACCCAAGCAACCAAATGGATCCTATGTTTAGAATCCCATCCTCCCCAAATAAATCGACGAATTTTCCTATCAACCTCATCACAAATCGAACGAGGTAATTTAGCTGTTTGCATGGTGTATGACGGGATGGCTTCGAGCGTGGATTTCACAAGGGTCAGCCTCCCCGATATAGATAAGACTTTGGTTTTCCATCCTGAAAGTCTGTCATCCACTCTGTTAATCACACCCTTATATGTAGCCTTCGTCACCCGTTTGTGAAGAATCGGTACACCCATGTACGTACCTAGGTCATCCGTCAATTGCATGCCCAACCGTAAAGAAATAGCGTCCGCTTCTTCTGGTGGGGTATTTAGAGAACAAAAAACGTAAGATTTGTTCAAACTGATTTTTTGACCCGAAGCCTGGCAAAGCTTCTCCAAGATTTTTGCTATGACTTCCGCTTGACTAGTGGTTGCTTCTGCGAAAAGCACAATGTCATCGGCAAACATCAGATTTGAAATCGATGGTCCTCCTCGGCACGTCTTGAAAGGGTTCCAGTTACCCCTACCAATTTCCTCCTCGATTATGTGATTAAGCCTCTCAATGCACATCACAAAAAGGTATGGGGAAAGAGGATCACCTTGTCGGATCCCCCTACTTGGTGTGAAATAATATGTAGCTTCCCCATTCCACAACACACTTAACGTGCTAGTCCTGACACATTTCATTATCACTTTAGTGAGACGGTTAGGGATGTTGATTTCTCTCAAGGTCTCCTCAACAAAATCCCATCTCAGGCGGTCATAAGCCTTATCTAGATCAAGTTTTATCTCCATCCAACCATTAGTACCTTTTCTCTTTTTCATCGAATGCATAATTTCTTGCATTAAAATGATATTATCAGCGATTTGGCGTCTCGGGACAAAACTCTCTTGTGTGGGAGCTATTATCTTCGGGAGAATCATCTTCAACCTCTTAACAATACACTTCGTCACCAATTTGTACACTATGTTACAGAGGCCTATGGGACAAATTTGTGATTTTCATCGGGTTGCCCACTTTTGGGATCAAAGAAATGAGGGTGTTGTTGAGACCCTCTGGCATGATGCCCAGATTCAATAGGTCAAGAGCCATGGTTGTGGTTGCCTGACCCACCAAATCCCAATGCTTTAGAAAAAATATCGTTTGAAAACCGTCCGACCCCGGGGCTTTTAACGGGGCCATGCTCTTCAGCGTGGAATAAACCTCCAGGGAGGAGAAACTTTTATCAAGGAGCTCCAAATCTTCCTTATCTAGAACTGGGAACTTACCTCTCTGCAAGAAGACTTAGACTCGATGACCCTCTTGACTTGGATCTGAGAATAATCCTACAAAATATTCACAAACAAAGTCCCTCAGATCAGTAGGATGAGTGATCCAATCATCACAATCATCTTTCAACATGTCTATTTTATTTCTTTTTCTGATGATGATGGTTGAGAGGTGGAAATATTTCGTATTCCTATCTCCATCTCTAATATAATCCGTTCTGGCCTTTTGGAACCAGAGGAGTTCAATTTGATGGAGAACCTCATCCAATCCAGCTCGGAGAGAAGCCTCCATATTGACTAGGAAGTTATTAGGCTTGAGAGAGAGGGACTTTTGAGCACCCGATATTCAAGTCAGAGCTTTCTCTTTCTTTGGAAGAGATTACTGAAAATGTTTTTATTCCAATGTTGCAAATCTTCGGCAAGAGCATGCAGGGCTGGAACGAGCGGGACATCAGATTTCCAAGCTCCATAAAGCATATCCTTGTACCGATGATGAAGCATCCAAGCCACTTGGAAACGGAAGGGGGTAGACCTCAGGCACGCACCAGAACCCTTAGAGTCAATGAGAATGGGCGGATGGTCTGAGAAGACACGAGGAAGGTGATAAACAAATCCCTCTGGAAACTTAAGTCTCCAATTTGAATTACAGAGAGCTCTATCTAACCATGCACCTTTCCAGAGTTGGGGAGAGTTTCCCCTCGACCAAGTATAGATGTCGCCTCGGAAACCCAAGTCTATGAGTCCTAGATTTTCTATCAAAAACTTGAACTTATCACATCTCCTTTGCATATCCATACCTCCGTGATTCCTTTCAAGAAGGCTCACTGTATCGTTGAAATCCCCTGAAAGGACCCAAGGATTAGTAAGAGAGTTCGAGAAGTCCAAAAGGAAGTCCCATAGAGCATGTTTCTCTCGTTCCCGAGGGCTCGCATACACAACTGTGAGGAACCAACGCCTGTCCCCCCCTCATCTACACAGGCTATGATGCACTGATCATGAGAGTGGACAATCTTGAGACGTATTTCAATATCATTCCAGGGAAGCCAAATTCCACCTTGAAAACCTCTGCAGAGCCGAACTATAACGATGACAGATCGACTCGACCTTTCGCACAAGCACGAGTTTCAAAAAGAGCAACAATGTCTGGTCTATGATTATTTACCAAGTCTCTGAACCCTCTTAGGAATTCTTTGCTACCCACCCCCTTAACGTTCCAGGTTAAAATACGAAAATTCCTAGTTGGGCCCCCCTTCTAGGAACAACATTATAAGAATAACCTATATCCATAAAAACTTACAGGAAAAAGAGGAGAACGCATTAATCACAAGGGATGGAGCTAGTTGACCATGAGGTCATGACCAGAGTTCATATCCACTCCTGACGGCCCAATGCCATCCTTTCCATTTCTATTTTCTGCTTCCAGCCGGTTTGGGTCCAATGGCTGAACAAAAACCCCCGGATCAGCGGCCTATTCTTAGCTTCTGCCATAAAGCATTGACCCTTTGCATGGCCCATAGCAGGAGAAAATAAATTAGAACGGGGCCCATTATTATTTGAGGCCCGCTCTAAATTTCCTTGTAATAAACCAAGACTTTTACTAGTTCCCTGATCGTGAACTGAAGAACAGTTGATGGACTTGGTTTCATGTACAACAAAGCTTTGGAATCCTGTCTTTGGTGGGCCATTTTGACATGCTGATTGCTTTTGGGCTTTATCCAATCCACTCATTGGGATTTCAAAAGGGATATTCTCCTTATCCTTAGTTGTGCCCCTAGGAACATTCTCCTTTCCCCTGATTCTACTTTCCTTAATATTTCTATCCGCATGTGCAGAAATCATAACCTCCTTCTCCAACCCGCCTGTTTGATTTCCTTCCTGAATAAACTCCTCAGAATCCGATTCCGAATTTTTTTCCATTTCTGAATTCAAGTCAATCTCCGCCAAAGCGACGAACCGGGAACCGCTCAATTCCTTCCTAGGTTGGCCGGTTTTTTGCTGGTTTGATTGACCCGTCCTGGTTCCAGTCGAATTTTCGGCGACTTCCAATCTCCCCACTCCCCGGATTACTGCTTCCGGTGATATCTCAGGTCTTCCTCCAGAATTTCCTGTATCTTTTTCGGAAGAAGGTTCTTGCGTGGCGTTTCTCTTCCTAGTCTGTTTTTTAACTAACATCTAACTGCCATACAGACCATCATCATTTCCCATGGATGGATTCCATGCCGGATATTCCCTTCTATCATTATGTTCTTCTCCCTGGCGGAGTTGAGGACAGAGATCCTCCTTATAACCTTGCTTTCCACAATGAAAGCAAATCATACGCAAACCTTCATATTGAATTCACTATACTCGTCCTTGAAGGCGGAATTTGGATAAAAGTGGCTTTGTCAGATCCACTTCTACGCACATACGCGAGAATTGACCTCTCTCCACTATCGCAATTGTGTTATCTAGACGCACAACTCTACCAATCTTCTCCCCCACCTTATGCATAAGGAATCCCTTGTTGTAATACTCTATACTTAAACGTGGAATTCTGACCTAAGATAGCAGCTTCGTGATTTTATCCTCCTCCGGCACAAAGTTGGGACGCCATTCCTTCACCACTAGGTAGTTGTCACCTATCATCCAAGGGCCATCAAGGAGCACGTGCTCATAATCCTCCCTCATGGTGAACCGAGCCACATAATAGTCTAGCCCTAAGTTAACCAGAGAAAAGCCTCCTTTGATTGTCCATTTTGTCTTCAAGATTTTCTGTAGCCGACCGAAACCAATTCTCTTATCAAATAACTTTATGATCAGATAGAGTTTCCAAGGTTCTCTTAGCATTTTCTTTTCTTGCGCTAATAATAGGATGGTGGGGCATGTCGAGTCATCCTCCTCAGGAGGCTCATCATCCTCAGAGAGATCCCAATATGTATTATCAACTCCAGAGTTGAGATTTGCTTCGAACATGGCTTCCGGATTATTCCTTTGAAGTACATTCATATAGGAGATCTGCGACCTCCTATGTGAGTTATCGACGTCCATTCTTCGGTTCATTTGATCTTGAGGAGTTTCCGGGACTTGTGGTGACCTCAGATCAAGATCTTCATCAACACAATCCTTTACTTCGACAAACTCCGGTCCTTCTTCTATTGTTCCTTTCATCTTCTTATTTGATCGGGTTAATTGATCCTTTTCCTCTACTGATTTCCCTTCCTCTCTGTTCACCGGAAAATCACCGGAAATCGCAACACTCATATTACTCATATTTCCAGATCACCCTCATTGTCATCTACGCACACTTGGCTTCACTTCTTCCTCGTCTCAGGCCCGACCTTGGGGGTAGGCCCAAGGGGCAATCACCCAGGGCCTGTGACTTTAAAAAAAGTTGGTTCAATTCTAAGGGCCCCATCCATCAACTAGCCTTAGTAAGGGCCCTCTTAAGCACACCGAAGTTGGCCCACCGCCCACAAACTCTTAAACACGCGGAAGAGGCATCACTTTAGGGCCCAATCGAAAACCATTCATCTCATCTCCAATTCATCTCTTCAGCTTCCTCACCCACCCAGTTTCATAACAATTTAACTCGTTATTCCTTTCTTCCTCTATTATGCGTAAAACATAAAATTTCTCACAGCCAGCACATTTGAAGTAAAAACATGTTAACCTTTCTTCCTCCTTAATTGGATTGCGCCGGCTGGCGGTGGTCCAGACTTCTGAAGGATAGTGGCAACTAGCAGTGGATTTAAGCTACCCGGGTTAATAATCACTTAAGATTTTCCCTAATTTGATGAAAGATTGGTGCTTTAGTGGATGAAAGTTTCTTTTCTCTGTGAAACTTGGTCAAGGTGATAGAGTCGGGGTTTGGGTTTTAGGAGTTGGATCATTAAACAAAGTTTGCATTTGAATTTCAGTCTTGAATTGTTGATTAAAGACATTTAGGGTTTGGTTTTTCATTGTAAATTGGAGACAGTTGATGGGGAAGAAGGGAAGATGGGGAATTTGCAGTAGAGATGTGGGTTCTTTTTTGCTATTTCGATGGTAGTCAATCTGGGCATGGCATTCATGTACTGGGAAGGTTGCTTGTGACCTCAAAATGCATAATAGTAGATGGTTTTTATCTAAAGAGAATTAGGGTGTGAAAGAGACATCTCAACAAGTGGGAGGGGCCATGGAGTAGGCTTTTGCTTTTTATATTTTCATTTGTCAACAAGATAGCACATGTTGAATGCTTTTGATTTTTGTATTGTCAGGATGCAATGTTTGCCATTGGTTTTTTTATCTATGTAGTAATTAAACAAATAGCCATTTTTAATTTTGGGTGGGTATTTGCTGTACTGGTGTATTTAGCGTTGTTCTCTCAAATTTTCATTATACATTGTTAATTGCTAATTTGCTATACTGTCCCAAATAAGTGGTGGTAGATTTAGTTTGCTGTCTTAATTTGTAAATTGTACACATGGGCAGATTTGGGGCCCAGGTAGGGGTGTCCATGGACACCCTTAGTCCAAAAAAAAGTTTAAGCAGTCTATATTAGCTAGGAAGCAAAATAGTATCCATAGGCTAAATGGACACCCCAAAAAAAAGCCCAAAACCTTAATATAAATGCTTGGGCCTGCCGCTTGCACGCGCGTCCACCAACCCAACTGAGACATTTTATTTTTTTTATAAACTAGTGTGGAATGCCCGTGCAAGGCACGGACAGTTAGGAATGATGTTTATTTGCTTTGGTTCATACTACCTCCGTCCCTAGATAATCATTCATTTGACTAAACTTTAACCGTTGATTACTCACAAATTATAGTGAGTTACAAGATGAAATTATCACTATTAGAAAGATATTGTACTAAAAATTACAATGATATTAATTTTATATTGTAACTCATTGTAATTTGTAAATAATCAACGGTTAAAGTTTAGTCAATGGACAATTATTTAGGGACGGAGGTAGTATTATTGGTTTTATTGGAAATTGTACAACCAATCTTGAAAATTTTTGACTCAAGATTTGTTAATATAAACAATAACTTATTAAATAAAATTATTATCATTATATTCAGAATAAAAATTACTATACTAAAAGTATAATATTGCAATTGTTACAACAATATTATATAAAGAAATTATTATCAATCAAAGAGTGAACTTGGAGATTATAATAGTCTAACAAAGCACAATAATATGGATCCGACGATATATTTTTTAATTTGTTTGATTGTTTGTGGTACTCCCTCCGTCCCTTTTTAAGTGTCAAAAAAACTAACTTTACAAAGCCAATGTGTCTTGGAAATAGAGTGAAAAAATTATGTATGAACAAATATAACCCTCATTAAAGAAAAAGAGGAATAAATAAGAATTTAGGTAAATTAAAAACCTCATTCATTAATTAAGGGTAATATGTGTATTTTAATTATTGAAAATGTAAAATTGACAAATAAAAAGGGAATAATATTTATTTCATAATTGTTTAGTGTATTGTCCTATTCCCCCGTCCCGTCACATCCTTGCATCCATTTAATTATCTTAGTCATCTAAGTTAAAAGCTCCTAAACCCAATTAATTCATCCCTCTTAGCTACTGACGCACGCCCGGACGCCCCCTCAACCTCAAACAATTTCTCTCTCTTCTTCCTCTCACACACCCACATACTCTTGCCAAGAGCATGAGAAAGGGTAGATAGAAAGGTAAAACTCCATGTAAACAGAAGCGGAGGCCCAAGCACCCACACAGGCAGCAAATAACATATCATTCAAACAAAAAGTGGTATTCAATGTTAATACTAGTAAAATGGTATTCAATCTTTGATTTATAGCAGAATTTCTTTTAGGTAATACTAGTAAAATGGCCCGTGCCATGCACGGGCTACTAATCCGTTCAATGTTAATTATTATTCTGCTGTATTGTTATGGTATTCAATCTTTGATTTATAATTTCTTATATAATATTTTAATAACAATTGTAACAAGTCTCACATTTTATTTTTAATAAATAACAATTCTCATGGTTTTACAAGGTAATTATTTAGATAACTCTTAAACTTTTCATCACATTATCAGTGTGCTTTGATTTTGACAAATTAATTAAGAGGGAAATTTAGGACGGATATCTTTTAATTCTACAATTCAATTCGTAATTTTGAGGGTGCTTGCGACAAAGGTAGAAAATTTTGTGGTATGTACAGTCAAGATTGATTAACTTTGATTACAAATTACTTCTTCTGTTTCATATTAATTGTCATAATTTTGACTTTCACGGTCTCCAATGTAACTCTTTAATGGATAATTTTTACATAATATATGTTAACACTTGCAATATTATACTTGTATGATAGTTTTTTTCGTTGTGAATCTAATGGTGGTAATTTTATATAACAACTCATTGTATATGTTGATAAATTTATTGTCAAAATTTTTAATTTTACCATAAAAAATCAATACTCCCTCCGTTCAATATTAATTGTCATTTTTGAAAATTATGTAACCAAATTTGGGAGTAGTTAGCACATAGGTGTCAAAACAATGCACAAGTGTCAATAAGGTAACAATTTAGTCAAAGTGTCAATTAATATAAAACGAGAGAGTATTTAAAAAATACTAATGTTGACTAATGATACAATTTTTTTTTATTATTTGTTTATATGTTACAAGTATGAATTTTATTGTCAACCAAACAAAAATTTATGTAACATAACTATTTTGGTTGTTTAAAACCCAAAATAGTTGCCTGAGGATATTACACTATTTTGAATGAGTAACACTCTGTTTTATATTTATAGTTAAAAGTATTGTTTTTATATGACAATAATATAAGTATTGATACAAAACACATTTTAAATGTATTGCGTTTATACAAAGTTTATATTTCTCTCAAAAAAATGTTTTATATTTTAAATTCATAACATCGTATATAAATTGTATAAGATCATATTTTTATTTATAATTTTTAAAACTAAGAAAAAGGGCTTAAATATGTGTAATAGATGTGGTTTATTCGATTATGATGTCATTTTTGATTGTTGACCAATACATTCTAAGTTTATTACAAGTGCTATTGTTCCGTTCTTTTATCTATTGCCCTTGTTTCCGTGTAAAAAAAGAAAATTGACCGTTAACATCTTAATTTACACTCCATAGTAAAATTCACTAAATAAATTTAAGGTCATTAGATTCATAATTAAAAAAATACTATAAAAAGTATAATATCATTTTTTTAAAAGATCATAATTGAAAATTTATTGATGAAAGATAAATCTTAAAAAACATGAAAGTAGGTTATGGAGTACTTTGACTGTATGCAACACTATCCAATGGTCAAGATAAGACACCGTTCTTTTGTGCGTTAACGCAATTATCCGCAACGGAAATACCGTAACTCACCACAAATTACCATTATTTTTTTACTATTTCAACCGCAAGTTACCGCAATCTACCACAACTTATCGAACCGCAACTTACTGCACCGCAAATTAACCGCATAAAAGAATGATGCCTAACAAGGTTGAAAAACAAAAGGGAAATCACATATATTAAAAGGATTTTATTCTCACTAATAAGATTAACTATTATAATAAGTTACCTTCATTAATATATTTTAATTTTAATTTTTGGTGATAGAATTAACCGCATAAAAGAACGACCCTACGATTTTATGATTCAAAATCTTCGAAGCAATTCTACTATGTACATTCTGATCTACGATCCTACGGAGTTAATTCCGATCCAAACTAACCCATAAATTTGAGTTAAGATCCCGATTTTAACAACTTTAGTTACAATCACATAATAGTGTTGTAGGGTTGGCGTTTTGATCTCATCTCATCTCCTTACGTCGTTTTTACCATCACAAATATTCCATTACTACTAATCAAATTCTCCCTAATCCATAAAACTATTATTCATCACTTGTAGATAAGTCGAGGCAGGCAACCACTGCAATCCATGAATTTCACCATTGGAATCTTTCTTTTTCCTTAAATATTGGGTTGAGTAAGTTTTAAATCCTCCAATTAATAATATAGTTGTAAAGGCAGGTGACATACTTGTAGTGAAGGCACGTACGTGTAATTATCAGAAGTGAAAGTTGAGCACACAGGCAGCTGAATACCTGCAAAAAAAAAAAAAAAATACAGCTGATAGAAGCAATGAAGCATACAGCTGAAGATACCTGTCCATCTTGGCAAATTAATAAAAATTATGAAATGGTATAAAGGTAATTACAACAAAGTAATTAAGCAAGCACACACACTTCACGATGACAACAAAATGTTGGAGGGGACTCTCCCTTTTAGTATAGGTAATGAAATGAAATGAAATGAAATGAGATAATGAAATGAAATGATAATGAAATGAAAGGATAGTGATAATGATATATAAATGAAGTTTTCTTTCAATTTTAACTAAATTGAAAAATTTTAATTAAAAAAATTTCTAATTCTTTCAGTTTACACGTCACAACACTTAGTTTCACGTTTCAACCCCATTCCCCAGTCCCTTCGACGTTCGACCCCAGCCGGCAGCCGCCCAGCGCCCTGCTGCCCCACGCCACGCCCCCACCGACATTCGCCAGACCGCCACTCGGCAGCGACCACGCGACAACTCCCGAGTCCCGACATCCGCCGCTGCGAGCGACTGTCTCTGACTCTCTCTCTGTGTCGTGTCTCAACCGAGCGACCGAGGCTCGAGTCAGTCGAGTGTCGACCTAAGGGCGCCGGCGCCGCCAGAAACCCCAGCCTAACCTCCCACTCCGACTCCGGTGACCAGTGAACGGAAATCCAACTTGTGAGTTATCTGAGTCAATTTTAGGGTTTACACTTTACAGTTAACTATTTCAATTTTAACTTGTTTCAATTTGAACTTGTGATTTGCGTGTGGTTTGTGAATTAGTAAATTACTTATTAGCATCAAAGTATCAATGATTTGCTCAATACTTCAATAATGATTTGTGATTTGGGTGTGGTCACTGAGACACTGACTCACTGTGGTAGTGTGGTGTGTGGTTTGTGGTTTGTGAATTAGTAACAACTCACTGTGGTAGTGTAAAGTCTATTAGTAATATTTGTGATTCAGTAAATTACTCAAGTTAGCATTGATTCTCCCGGTATCCACGGCAACCGTTGGAAGAGCATTTTCGGCTATGAAAATCGTCAATAGTAGACTTCGCAATCGAATGTGTGATGATTTTTTGAATGATTGTTTAGTGTGTTATATAGAGAAGGATGTATTTAACTCAATTACCAATGAGTCGATCATGAGTGGATATCAAAAAATGAAACCACGTTGTGGCCAATTGTAATAATTTACCATTGAAGTATTTGACGGTTTGTGTAATTTTCTTTTTCAAATATATGATGGTTATTGGTGCAAGTGGACACCCCTATTTTGGAAGTCGAGATCCGCCACTGTACATTGTTATTATTTGACCATTTGTTTAATTACTAAACTTTATTGTGGGATTTTTAATTCAACAATTTTGACTTTAGTTTTTTTACTAGCAATTAATTCAATGTTGTTAAATTGGTGATAAATTTGATGTGGTATTGAGGATTTTGATTTGTCGTTGCTGCCTCGCTACTGCTGCCGATACTTGTGTAAAATTCTTAGTATCATTGTTAAATTAGCGGTTTGGAGTTTAGGTATTTTGACTAAATTTGTTTAGTATGAATGATCTTTGTTTAGTATGAATGTTAACGCATTTTTTTTAAAGGGACCCAATATACAAATTGATATACTATTTTGCCTAGGGCCCCAAAAATATCAGGACCGGGCCTGCCTCCTCTCTCACTCTGTGTGTATCCCAAGACCAAGGACTGACCGATGAGTGCTAGAAAAGCATGGCGGATAATACCAAGACCAGTTTTAGAAACGACACTCAACAACCATGCCCAACACCACCGCGTCCACCAGCCTCTAATTCTTCACGGTCCTCGTGGTGTTGGCAAAACCACTCTCATCCTTGAACGCTTAATCCCCAACTGGAACAAGGGACCCCACTTGACTGCCTACCTTGATTTCGCCCAATCAATTCAAGGTTACCACCCTTCTAACGGCGACTCTTTTCCATGGTCTTCATGGTCCTCCTCCCCAGCATCAATGCCTCCTCTCTCCCTCCTCACAACCCATCTCCACAAGTGTCTTGAATCCATGGCTGAGAGGGGCATCCAGTTGGGTCAGATAACATCCCACCACATCTTCACTACCCTCAACAAGTGGCACGGCCTCAGTGCTGCTCTTCGAACTATCCTCGCCTCCAATCCTAACTGCTCAAAAATGCCAATTTCTCACAAGGCCTCTGCCTCCGTGTTGTGGGACAGGGCCCTTTTTGCATTTTCTGAGAGGTTGGATCACAACCAAATTGAGGGGGTTGTGGGTTTGGATGCAAACATGGGGCTCACTGTGGAGGAGTGTTCATATCTGAAAGAGGCGGCTCTTGCTTTGAGGTTGGCTAAACAGGTTATTCGGATTCAACAAAGGTGGAGAGCTAATGCTGTTGCTCACTTAAATAGAACATCTGGGTTTTCAAGGTCTCTGGCTAGTTCTGCCACTGACTGGCCTTGTTTATTGCTCGAGTTATTGTCTTCTGCTTCAGAAATCAATCATTTCCAGGTGTTTTCTTTGCTCTGGAATTTCCATTTTTTTCCAATCATGGTTTATCTTCACTAATCCACACCCAGTTCGATGATCCTACTGAACAGGAACTGAATTCGTTCCATATGATTTTAAATGCATTATGGGATTTTATATTAGTTCTTAATGTTTATTTGACTAGTAAGGACTAAGGACCCCGAGTGTTTTGATGATTATCTCGCTCTAGTATGGACTAAAGTGGTTTCACGATTGTGTTTATTTGGGATTAGCATTTTCTTGCACTTTGTTTCCCCCGGGTTAGTAAACTTGTTTGCTATTTTTGGACAGCCCAAGCTTGTACTGAACAATATAGATGTTCTGAGGAATGCAGTTTCCACGGATGCTTCTAAAGTACCTGCACCAGTGTATCACGACAGTTTAATATGGAGAATAATTTCTTTAGGTGCCAATGAGATGTGCCTGCCTGTCATTCTTGTAACTTCTGATAGGTATTTGCAGTTCTCTCTAAGTTTACAATTGTAATCGTCTTCTTTAAATCTCATGTTTGGGTTGAATCTGTTCATAAAATGGTCTGCACGTGTGCCTATTCCAGGCTTAGGACATGCTGTGTCTGTCATCCTAGTTACAGTTTTGTTCGTTTATTTGCCGATCATCTAGTTTTAGGAAGCTCGTCAAATGTTATGGATTCTTGACTATTGGAACTTACGCTGAACTGTTGGAGATTGGTTTAAGATTGTTATGTAGAGAAGTTCATCTTACTATGGGACAATAGTTATCACATGGTGCTTGGCCCTAAGACATGCGTAATGGATCTCCTTAACAGATTCATGTATGAGTTTATTGTTTGTGGAAATCAAGGCTTGATCTTCAGACCTTTTGACTTCCCATCTCACCAAAGCGTAGTTTTAGCAAAACGCAATCACCTAGGATCTCTAATTATCATTAGGTCTGTGTATAATTTGTCAACAACCTTGTTCTTTCCTCTATGCCATTCAACATTCTCAAATTGCTGCAATTTTTGTTGGTGTTCTTGGAAATCCTCTCTCTCTCTCTCTCTCTCCCCCCCTTTCCTTTTTCTTTTCTCGCTTCCCCCCAATCGGATATTGGAATGTTTGTTATTTTGTTAATTCAATGCACTGTCTTTTTTTTTTTGGCGCAATTTTGTTTCTTGTTTACTATGTTGGTCTTTTGGAGCTTGATTTACGATCTAATGGTTGTGGTAATTCCCAGCTATTATTCATATCGTGCCTACATTGATTTTGGGTTTCCAGACATTTTCATCTCTCGTGAGGTAAGAGTATATATCTTGTGCCTTCTCTCTATGCTTCTGTGTGCCGTAGAATCTGTTAACTTTCATATGTGTTTTTCTATATTGTGATCTTCATGTTATCTGTTAGTTTGTAACAGCTCATCCCACTATGCCCTATATCATGACTTCATGTTGATAAATTCATGCCAGAGATGTTGTAAACGACGAGAGAAGTAGAGAAAGGCTTAGATAGAGACATGAATTCATTCCCTATTTGATAAGCTGTTCACCAACGGATGACTGAGGAACCACCATCTTTAGTGCCAAAGAGGCAAAAACACAGATGAAATAGTGCAAGCTCAGCGAATTGCCAACCAAAACCTTCATCCTTTAACACATTATGAATTGAATTGTTAAATCTTAGGGAAAAATTATGCTTGATCAGATACTCCAAGTTTCTTAGTGGAGAAGTTGGCTTAGTACCCTGCATTACTACTTGGAAGGAAGCCAGAACCCAGTAGATGTGGCTGGACTTGTTGAGGATTTGACAAGCACCGTGGAGTTTACATGCATTACTGATTTCTAAAAGGGATCGCGCCATTATGAGTGAGGAGCTATTTTAAAATGTATTATTTGAGAATCATACTTGTTTCTAAAATGAATATTTTACTTCACTGTGGCATTATAGAAAGATTTTGAGCAAATGAGACTATTGTTGACATGATCATTAGGTGTTGCTGGATTATTGAATAAATGTCTATTTTGAAGCACCCATGAGCAATACCCTCGTTTAGGCAACGTTTTACAAAGGGATCCTATTCCTACCTATCTTAGTGAGGAGCTAATTTGAAATGTGTTATTTGTGAATATCACTTGTTTCTAGGATGAGTGGTTTGCTTTACTGTGGCATTCATCATGAAAAAAAAAACTTGAGCAAATGAGACAGTGGTTGACATTCATGAGGTGTTGCTGAATTATTGAATTAATCTCATTTTATTTTTTTTCTAATAATTGTATTTAAAATGATGTTCTAATGTTATTAAATTTTTATAATTTAAAAATAGTTAATATTCAAATGTTAAGTTGGATAATCTTTTTGAGATAGCTGATATGTTCTGTAGAATGTAGATTGGTAGGTTAGGTTTAACCATACTTTACCTTCACTTATCATCCAAAAGTATATGATTATACTTTTAGATATTTACATTTTTGATATTTTTGTTCAGCTCACATAATTTATTTAAAAATTAAAAAGAAATAAGTGATGTGACATTTACCTATCTTCGCTACTTTTCTTACCCTAGTTTACCTAACTTAATTCTACACCACAGGGCTAGAAGAGATATGTTTTCTTTCCTAGTCTTGTTTAAGAATTTTTCTCTGTTATGTAGAGTACGTGTCACGTGGGAGATTATTGTTGTTGTTGTTGTTGGTAAGGATTAAGGTAAGTAAAATAGTGAATGTAGATAAATTTCATACCATTTATTTTTTTTATTTTTAAATAAATTCTGTAAGTTAACTAAAAAATTTATAATATGAATTATACAAAAATATATTGGCTATGATATGATAAGGTAAGAAAAAATAAGGATATGTAAAATTTAAGTTTCCATAACATTATTATTATTTTGGAATATAAAATTAGACAGTGTCCATGGTTTGAATTTTGGTGATATTCAAATGAGGTCTTAATTTTCTTTTTGATGGAAATAAGGTCTTATTATGATATAATAAGATTGTCTAAAGTAAAATTGAAGCTAAAGTAATTGCGTTTATTGAGAAAAACAGGGATGTTTTTAAATTATTTATTATTAAATAACCTTTTCCTTACCATAGGAAAAGTCACTGTCTAAAATAAAAATACAAATAATAATAATAATAACAATGATGATTATCCTTGTTTCTTGGAACCTACTAGAAGATACTGAGTACTTTGGAAGCTGCAAAGTATGCTAACACCCCACTCCATCATTTCAACACCCCAACGTGTCATTTCCCCCTTTTCTTTCCATTTTCTCACTCACCATACTTCCTCTACCTCTCAAAGATGGTTCCAGCAGATGTCCCAGGCAATCTATCTCAATCAACAGTAATATCACATCAGGTTCTTTCTTCCTCCCCCCATCTCGCCTCTTTCTCTGACCATTGTGCCAAGTTGCTTGAAGCTTCTTCGACAATCCATCCATGTTTTCATCTTCAAAATTCTGCCCAACATTCAAAGGAGGAAAAAGAAAGGCAATGTTAGTAAGAATTTGGGTCGGCCAAATCGACCGTTCTGGGTCGCGATCCCCACCTTTCTGGGGCATGATCGAATTTCGATTGGGATCGGCGTTCCGGAAACGGGGATCTGAGGGGGTTTACCGATTTAGGTAACTATGGTTACTGCTTATGGTTCAATCAGAAATATAAGACGAGGAGTCTGGGGAGCCTAGAGGGAGGGGCCCAGCCCCTTGGCATGGGGTAAGATGTTCTGTCAACATATGGACCTGCTGATCGAGGGGAACATAGATCTCTATCTTTAATTTTATCATTAATTTTTATTAATTTCTTATTAGCACACAATTTTAACATTATTTATTTTAATTACACTTTTTTGTTATAGAAAATAGTTTAGCTTTTATAAATTCTGTGTCCTTATACCTGTGTCCGAAACAGACACAATCCTCTTATCCGTGTCACAGACAGATACGTACCCGTGACCGACACCCATATCCTAGGTAGAGCAACACAGACCATTGTACAAGTGTCATCTTTTCAGATTTTCTTGATAAGATTTTTGTAGGGAGCTTGAGGGCTTGAGGCTATTGCGAGAGTGCCTCCTTCTTGACAAGGGTGACATCCCCTTGGTGTCTCTTAAATTCTTAATACAACTTTTGATTACTTAATGTACTAAAGAGAATGAAGAGACCATTGCTCTTGTAATAATCCGACTTTTCCAAATTATTTCCTCGTGTTTCTTGATTGTTTCCTATGAAGCAGACATGCCTTTAGGCTCATGTCCCTGTATATTTTACCAACAACCTTCATCTCCTGTTATGCTGTGGGAATTTTTAGATATATTGAGAAAGAGAGAGGATGGAAGTGACAGAAAGTATGATAAAGAAACCTAACTGAAGCATTTGGAGATGTATGGAAGACTGGAGATATTTGGTTAGGTTATTAACTACTACAATAGTGACTGATTATGCCTAGAATAAAGAAAGATAGCTACAGGACTGTGGAGTGCAGAGAAAGGTGATAGGTGCATCTGCTCACATTCCAAGAACTAATTTGCTTAGATTATTTCCCAGTGCTCCATGTTGCTTTTCTTAGAGATGTTCTTCCGTAGATCATAAATCAGTGCTTCTTTTCTTATCTCTTTGATGGTTTAATGAGTAATTATTCTTGTTTACTTCCTTTCTTAATCTCAGACTTTTGGTTGGACACCCAATGAGGCGAAGTTGCATATGGTGCCGGACTACTTCAGTTCCTCGGAGGTGAGAGTGTTCTTATCACCCATGTCTCTAGGGAGGTGGGTGTGTCTGTGTTCTATGTGCTGATATTCTATGTGTTTTGTTTTTCATTATGACCATATTCTGAAAGAAGTTCATTAACACAGTTGAAATTTCTAGTAAAAAGACTGACTTGTGTGTAGAAACTTTCTCTCCTTTGGAAGTCAGTCCTAATTTGTGTTGTAATTCACAGTGGACTGTTGTTGCTGAAGTGCTTGGTTCAAATGCACGACATTTATTTGAGCTTCATGCACTTAAAGAGAGTGACAACTATCTGAAGTAAGTACCACCTTTTTGATAAGTTATCAGATATTTAGTTGATGTTTTTTGAATGAAATTTTGTTTTATCTCAGATCTGTTTACTTCAGTACTGAATATTTTGGAATGTAATTGTCACATGAGTTTGAGAACGCATGTCCCCCCTGGTGGCTCTTGTTGTTTACTGCCTATGGGATAGGGAGAACGAAGAAAGGCTATGTCATTCTATGATTATTGAAAGCTTGTATCACGATGATGGTTCTGTTTTGAAATGTGCATTTAATTTCTTTTGTTTCTTTGCCTATTGGTTTATTCATTTATTTATAAAGCTGGAACTTATGCAATAAAATCATAGATGAAAGTTGTTCCCTTCCTCCCCCCTCGTTTTTTTCTCCTAGTAGTCTATGGCCTGAAAAGCTGTGGCTGTTTTTCAGAGGAAGTTGTTTAATGATATTTGTTGAAGATCATCAGTTTGTGGAGCTATCACAGATGACCATTGTGTTGTGTGTATGTATTAAGCTTTGAAAGGTCATTTTCTAGGTAAGATTAATGTAGGACGCTCAATGAGCGATTCTTACATAGAGAAAATCACAATTTTCTCAAAACTCAATTCAATTCAATTCAATAATCATCAAAGTTTAATTTATCCCCAATATTTGAGGGATTTATATAGCTGAGAGTCCTGACATGATAAGAAAACTAGAATATATTGAATACTATACCTAATATTATCCTAATATCTTAGGAAATTAAATGTCACTAATATATGGCTAAATCTCCTCATTTTGCTAATCCTAAAATATTGCTAAAAATACCTACGACAATATAGTGTTAAAATACAAAAGATCTCTAAATATATGAAAAGCTATTGATATCTTAACCCGTCCTTTACTCTTATCCTGCGTCATTCTCCCCTCGTGGAAAAAACTCGGCCTCGAGTTTTTGTAATGCAAAGGGGTTGGAAATAGCACTAGTAAAAGGGGCCTGACTGCCTTACATGTATTCTGAAGCTCCATGCTTAATATCTTCTTCAACAGTAGGCAGCTTGCGAATTGTGGATGTAGGGTGTTTTTCTCAAAATAATAATCGGTAATAAAACTTCCATTCGGTATATTGAATGCTTGCTCCATGTTGAAATCTTCACCAGCCAATGGGTATTCACAAAGAAGGTTAGGGAGGAACTGTGTCAGCTCCAACTCTTTGTGCCCTTGAACTAATTCTTGGCCCTGATTATCACCCTCTACAACTCCTTCCATAGCATCTTCAACGATGTTGATTGGACCGAACACTCCCTCGTGGTGCTCTTCACCTATGCATAGCTTGAAATCACCAACTTCCTCATAACTTAAAATATTACTATCCGTACCATGATGTTCTTCACCATGTGCAAGCTCCTTGTTAGGAGCCTTCAAAGCTTTAGTTTCACTTGTGATGTACCTCCTCAATATTGTTTGCTACACTCACATGTGAGTCAACAACCTTGTAGTGCATTTTCCTTGCTACATGGATCTCCTTTGGGGCAGATTTTCTTTGAAGAATATCACCTTTAGATGTCGTGGCTGTACTTTCATTGACTGTATGAGCCTTTTTTTTTATAGGAGCTCATTGGTTTCGTCGAGAACTTTAAAGATGAAAACATGTGATCTTTAGAGGTATACTGTCAACGAACTAAGGGACCTCATATATGTAGGAATATAACGCCTAAAATCACAGGAAACGTTCACTAGCAAAATGGAGATTCAACCATAGTAGTCATCATAAATTTGACGCCCTTGAGGCTTGCAAAAGGCATTTAGAGCATCTTCTTCATACACAAAATTAACTCTAGCATAGACATCACCTATGGTTCGAACTATAGCAATGGTTTACATTCCCATAAGGAGAGAAAACTGGGTAGAGAACATCCTTTGAAATAGGCCATGATTTGTTATGAATTTTCACAAAAAGGGAAGAATGGTGTTTATCGCACCAACCCGTTGTCACAGACAGGAGAGTTTTGGCCTTCTATGATTGGGGACAGAAGCCAGGAGGTTCTGTACTGGCAGGAAAACACAAGAAACAGGGACTAGGGTCTGGCAAAGGAGAGGTTGGCCAATGGAAGATCGACGTGAGGCTATTTCCTTCAATTAGGTTGGAGATGTGGGGTGCAATGGAGCGAATAGGGCATTGGTAAGAGTCGACTTTGAATGAAATTGTCAGATCGCCTGGGGTTTGAAGGTGGTGGAATTGCAAATTAGGATTTGCGAATTAGGGCTTTCAGGTTTCCCGTTGTTGGGTGGCAACAAGGACGGTGGGGTGGTGGTTGCCCGAAAGTGGGGGTTGCGAAGTGGTGGTTGGTTACGGTTGGGTGGCAGTGGCAGGGTGGTGCAAAGATGCATAGCTAGGGTTAGGGCAGAGGGTTTCTCGGTATTTTTCTTTTTTGAATTTCAAGGTTATTTTAATTTTTATGTGAGAGTTGGGCAGCAAATTGAACGAGGAAAAAAAATTGGAAGCTTGATCCGGGGCTCTGATACTAAGTTGATGTAGGACGCTCAAAGAGCAATTCCTACACCAAGAGAAACACAATTTTCTCAAAACTTTATTCAATTCAATTTAATATCATTGAATTCTACCTTATTCCTAATGCATGTGGGATTTATATAGTTGAGTCCCAACACAATAAGGAAACTAGAATATGTCAAAAATTCAAATACTATAAAATGAAATACTAACCTAATATTATCTTAATATTTTAGGAAACTAAATATCTCCAATATATGGCTTAATCTCCTTATTTTGCTAGTGTCCTAAAATAATACTAAAATGACATACGAAAATGTAATATTAAAATACAATGTTCTCTAAGTATATGTAGAGATATGGATATCTTATCCCATCCTTTACTCTTATCCCGCATCAATTAATTTTTAGGAAGAGGGACAATAGTTTGCCTTTTTTTTTTTTGGGTGATCAAATTTTGTTTGTGCCTTTACTATGCCTTCTCTTGAATTCATTTGCGATTAATCATCACTACACATTTTGGCATTCGATATTAATAGTACGACTTATAAAGAACGGTAGACGTAGCTATACGGCCGACAAAATAAGAAAAGGTACTTACTCCATTCTATTTCATCTTCGTAAATGATAAATACGTAGTTCTCAAGAACCAAACCTTAGCTAAGATATGGTTGGTTTAGTGAGAATGATGCAAGAATATTGGTTGCTCAGGACCTATAGTGTACTGATCTATGGGTGACCGACATGGTGGTTACTAACTACAGAGGCTTACAATATGGTGATGGAGGAGATTTGCCAAGTTTTCCAGTGAAGAGTAGGCATATATAGTGATGATTTTCGGCGAACAATGAGTAGAGACCAATGGGAGGTATTTCGGAAGTCAAAAGCTCGCACTAAAGCGTGTTTTCTAGCTTAGGAGGCTTCCACAATATAGATTCCCAAATAGGAAGGTTTTAAGATGATTATAGAAATTGGTAGACCACCATCCCATCCATTGCCAGTGGTTGCATTTTGGCTTCGTTGCTCTTGACATGGTTAGTCAGCCACGATGTAGGATTTTCATAATTTCGTGGCTAAGAAATGGTTTTGAAGAAGGGTTGGTTCCCAGGAGTTAGGAAATTTGTTGTTGGCTATTTAAAGAACTTGGAAGGCCTCAATCGACAAATATTTGAGAGCATGACTAACTGTTGATGTTATTAACATTTCAAGCTGTACTTCTTTCAGGACTCACATTATGAGGGTTTTTTGATTTCCCACTAACCCGAGATGTATTGAGGGGGTCTTTGGCCTTTCTGTAATTTTTCTCTAGAAGTGTTCTTGTTCCTATTGGCAAAGTGCATGAGATTCATCTCTTAGCCTATTGTTTTTGTTGTAGGGTACATCTTTTTCCTATCTTGGTCTTCTAGTGGGACTTGGGAGCTTCTTGTGAATGCAAAGGGGTGTGGGATCCAATTATTGAAAGATTCATAATGGATTAGGCGGTTTGAAATCAAAATTACTTGCTAATGGGGGTAGGCTGGTGGTCCTACAAACCACATTGTGGAGCCTCCTCAATTTTTCCATGTCCTTGTTTACAGTGCCAACGTAGCTTCTCAACCACAGGAAATCATGGGGGATTTCCTTTGGTTTAATGATGATTCTCCAACAAGGACTTGCATTGGGGTGATTGGGAAGAAGAGTGTTAGTCGTGGTTTTGACATCTTTGTCAAATGAATGAAACTCTTCAAATAAGTTGGTTATGGAGGTTTGCTAAGGAAGGACAAGCTTTGTGGCAAGGTGATTGAGATTAAGTTGGATCGATAAGTTTGATTGGTGGAGTAAGAAGATTGCCTTAGCCTTGAGGGCATGAAATTTTAGACGTTCTCTTTGGATTTTCAAGGACTAAGCTAAGGAGATCCTTTATCCCCCCTATTCTTCTTGTTGGTAAAGGAGGCATTTTCAAGGACGGTAGATTCATCTAGTGAAGGTTTGCTATTTTGGGTTTACTGTGAAAATGGTGAATTCGGGCAACTTTAGTGCACTACATCTTATTGGTGATGACACAATAGTTTTCTATGATAAAGATTGTGAACAATTGGTGAATCTTTGTTGCCTTGTCACTTGGTTCGAGGTAGTTGAGGTTTGAGGATTAATTTAGCAAATAGTTCTATTATGCATGTTGGTCTAGTGGATAACTTTCGGGGGTTTTGGGTTGTGCTACGAAGTCTTTTCCATTGGCATACCTTGGTTGTCTTCTCAGAGCAAGTTTCAAGAAGTTACATATTTTGGATCCAGGTATCAAAAGGTTCAAGAAAAAATTGTCTGCCTGTAAATCTAAATATCTTTCAAAAGGACGGAGATAAATTATTGCATTCTTCTATACACTTGGCAAATGGATGAATCGACTCGAATTTGATCGCGTCTATTAAGTTCGGTTCCATTCAGGTGAGGTCTGGGTTGATTTCGGGCGAGTTTTATTCTGGTTGCTTCGGGTGGGGTTATTTCAGGTTGGATTTTGGTTCAATTTGGGGACATTCAGGTGTCGATCTTAACCGGGTTAGTTTCGGGTTGCAATTTGGATTAGCTTTAGGTTGGTTTTTCTTGGGTTCGGGTCAAGATCAGGTCATCCATTGGGTGTCGGGTTGGGTTCGAGTTCGGTTTCTTTGGTTCATATTTTGGGTTCGAGATCAATTTTGCCAGGTCTAGGCCATTCTAACTTATTTCCTTTTGCTCTTCCCTTCACGTTCTTTGGTGGCTAACAAGTGAAGTAACCTTTCTCTATGGGAGGACTGGGTGTGAGAGACTTGAGACTTAGCAATGTTGCTATTTTGGATAATTGGTTATTTTTCTTGAAGTTTTTTGGGGTAAGTGGTTATGGAGGTTCATGAATGAGAAAAGCAATCTTTGGGGGAAGGTCATTACGATCAAACACGTTCAAATGGGTTTTGGATGAAAGTTCTTAGAAGCTAGGGACTCTTAGGATTTTTGAATGTAAATAATACGAAATTGATGGTTATTGGCCTATAATAATACCAACTTTTGGACGCAAATGTTGTGTACCGAGGGGTATTGGACAAAATTAGTACCAACGACTTTAGGACTCAAATGTTATAGATTTGGGTCCAGTCAAATGTTATAGCTTTTGGGTTATAGGTGTTTTATGTGCAAGGGGAATCTAGCATCACGAGATCATTTATTGCTTCACTGTGACGTTGCTAGGTGTAGTGTGGGTTGTTTCCTATTCAGTTAGGAGCCATCTTCTTGCTTCAGAGGGTTTCTCTGGTAGGAAACAGCAGAAGAACGCAATGGTTATTCCACATGCGATATTTTGGTGTATTTTGAAAGAAAAGAATTGTAGTGTTCTGTGTGGGTGTTAGAAACTCCTATACAACAATTGAAAGAGAATTTCGTGAAGTCAGTTTTCTTTTGGGTTAAATGGGAAGTTTACTTCTTGCACTTTGGATGTGGTAGATTTTGTGGATTGTATTTTGCCTGTACATAATTATGTAGGATGCTTTCTAAGCATCTCATCGTTCCATCATATTATACATATCTAATTATACATGTATAATGATTTTCCTATTAAAAAAGGAATACCTTGGCCCATGTGGTAAGTTCGTGGAAATCCTTTATGAGTGGTCTTGACAACTTTCAATTTTTGGTACATTTTAAAGTGGAGAATAGGGCTAGGGTCTTGCTTTGGCACCATGGATGGTGTGGAGATTAACCACTCAAGTCTCCATTCCCTCATCTATTAGGGTGGTGGTTCTTAGAGGCAACCATCCAAGATGTGGTCTCTTGGAATGACTCTCAAAACTGTCAGAACTTTCCTTAAGAGTCCGATTAGTAGGAGGAAAGTGAGTTGAATCTTTTCGCGAAGCTGGTTGAATGTGAGGTTGCTTTTGAAGGCCATGATGACAATTATTTGGCCTTTTCATACAAGTGGGCAATTTATTGTGAACTATTTTTGTAAGGAGATGTTTAAGGAATCGAGTCAATTTAAGTTTCCTTATCGTGCTGTTTAGAAGATTTAGCTCCCACCGAAGTTTGCTTTTTTTGCTTGGGCCACCATCATAGGAAAGATTCCTACTGAAGACTTGCTTAAGTGGAGAAACTTTAAGTTGGCTAGCTGGTGTTCTATGTGTTTTGTAAAGAAAGTGACTATCAACCACATCCTTATCCGTCGCTGATGGTTATGAGGGAACGAATGTAGGAGGCTTTTTTCTTAGAACTTTTTAAAACATCTTTTTTGGTGTTTTGGGGGTTGGTGGGGGTGGGGGTAAAGTCTGGGGAGAACCCTCTCTGGCCCTCCCCTTATGCATCTTGTCAGATTGGAACCCAGCTTTGTTGTATGAAAGCCAGGGTTCTCGCTCACATGATACTCTTTCTGATAAAATAATGGGTCCTTGTTAAGTGGTACTTGTGTCTTAACCAATTTAGAAAGGCAGAGTCCTTGATAATAATTTGTATCAATTACGGAATGTGGGATGGAGGATTGGTTGCATTTAGAAGTGTCCGTGGGCACTTTCTTTCTGTTGTTGCCTGTTTAATGGGGTCCTTCCCCTATTTAATCAGGCTAAGTAAGATTAACCTGCTTTTTCATCAGTAGATAAAGTAACCTATTTCTGTGGACCTATTGTATTTTGTATGCATGTTTGTGGTTCACTTATTGGCCATCCCTTGTTCATATATGGCCTGGTTTTGATTTTTGTTCCTAGCATCCCTCCCCCCCACAACACAACACAGACACAAGCACATATCATTTTCTGATAATTTGTCCTCAGCTTTGTTTATCCATCTTTTTTATATATGCAGTATGATAGATCATCAAAGCAGTTCCATTGAAGACATTGTTGATGCTTATTTAGCATATTTGCAGGTAAGTTTGTGAATCAGCTCCCCTTTTCCTGAACTTTGTTAACAAAAACTTTTTGTTATGCATTCCCAAAAGGGGGGGGGGGGGGGGAGAGGAAGATGAGAGAAAAAATGCTGAGCTAGCTGCTTCTGGAAACTTAAGATAAAAAGTTATTATTGAAAGTGCATAGCTGCTGTCCTCGTTTCTTGCTGTTGATGGGAGCCCCCCCCTTTCTGGTTTTAGTCATAGACTAGTTTTTATTCCTATGCAATGTATGAAGGCGGTAGTAAGAGTCCGTGTACATATAAGTAGAAAAGGCTTGTTGGCATTTCTCATACGTTCATATCTGTGATCAATCGAGAGCGATCTTGTTGTACCATAACCCAAACTGCAATTCAAAGCCTTGCATGCGCAACTAAGGTCCCTAAATAAGATCTGAAGAGAACAAATTTTCAGCCTAAATAATGTCACTAACCCTAATAAACCCCACTGTTAAGCTTAAGCATAACAGGACAGTCAGCCTCATAAAAACAATAGCATGCACAACCTTTACCTCCGAACCTGTCGCACTTAGTCTGTACATAATCATACAGAAACAAAACAAATTTAACCCATTGCCCCCCCCAGTGCATCATGATTATTAATTTGCATCATGAAGGAGAGCCTTGGTGCAACGGTTGAGTTGTTGCCATGTGGTCGTGAGGTTACGGGTTTGAGTCCTGGAAGCAGCCTCTTGCAGAAATGCAAGGTAAGGTTTGCCTACATTACACCTTTGTGGTGGGACCCTTTCGCGGACTCCGCTTGCGGGGATGCTTTGTGCACCAGGCTGCCCTTTTTATCTTAGTTTCGTTAAACTTAGAATTTAATCTAGCGTAAATGTATTCTGATTTGATGCAATTACAACCATTACGCCTTGACCTCTTGTTTTCCAGACTGCAAATGTGGTCCTGGATCAACTGTAACCAGCCAGTGAATGAGCAAAAGGTGGGGGCAAGGGAGGGAGCCCAACCAGAAAAATTTAACACTTGGCAATGGGTTAAATTTGTTTTGTTTCTGTATGATTATGTACAGACTGAGTGCGACAGGTTCGGAGGTAAAGGTTGTGCATGCTATTGTTTTTATGGTGCTGGCTGTTCTGTTATGCTCAAGCTTAACAGTGGGGTTTATTAGGGTTAGTGACATTATTTGGGCTGAAAATTTGTTCTCTTCAGATCTTATTTAGGGACCTTAGTTGCGCATGCAAGGCTTTGAATTGCAGTTTGGGTTATGGTTGCGCATAAGATTCATAAGGTAAGATTCAGAAGGACATTCTTAAAAGAATAGGTTTGGGTTTGAGGAGGAAAAATTAGTGGTTTATCTTCTTGTGCATTGTCCGTGGGTTTCTTTGCTGTGGAACCCTAGCCTATATTTGATGGGTATTAGCTGGGTCCAGCTGGGAATGTGAAAGATGTGTCGGTGGCGTAAAGGAGAAGGATGAAGAAATTTTGGGTCTGTAGAGTTTCGATTTTGGTTCCTTTTTCTATTTGGTGGGCTATGTGGAAGAAGAGAAATTGACAGGGCTTGAAGAAGGATAAATAAATGTTGGGTTGGTGGAATTCAGATTTTGGTTCCTTTGGCTACATGGAAGGGGAGAGAAACCCACGGATCATTGACGACAAATTATCGTCCCTTCCTGATTTCAAGCTCTACTTTTTGAGGATGATTGTATAGTTGGAGTGTGGTGCTTATGTGCGGTAGTAATTGATAGTAATTTCATTTTTCTAAATTTTGTTGATAATATCACGGGTGAAAGCTTAAAGGTATAATGTTTTTGTATTTTCCCCTTTTGTACATAGGCAACATCCCCTTGATGTTCTGTCTATAAGTCTGTTGATTGCTTATCAAAACAAAAAATCTTTAGACTTGTCGTTGTCGTGATATTATGAGATTGCTTTTGCTTGCACTAAAGTTATGCTCCCTTTTTTAGATGTGGAGATCCCCTTTGGTGTACATTAATTCTTTTCTTATTACTCATCAAAAAGAAAAGAATAGTTATTTGGTAACCATGAGATTCCCATGGTCAATAAAACTGGGTAGTACTACTCTAAAATGAAAATTAGAATGTCTTGTTTGTAATCAAGTAGCTCAATCTGAATTTTGTAGCATTTGATCTTGACCAAGCCCTCACACAACATCTAATTTAATGAATTCAATTCCTGCAAGTCTTGAACTCCAGTTGTTGTGTATTTTCATGTACAAACAGGTAATTGAAAACAAAAAAAAAAAAAAACGATTCAGAGGTACCTCACATTTTGTGGAAACTAGTTTAGGCCCTCATGTTTCTAAAATGTATTTTTAGGCCCTTATGTTTCTAGAATGTATTTTTGGCCCCATGTTTTAATGTTAGCAATTGTTAAGGCTCAAATATGATTATTTGAACCTGTTTCTGGCAAGATTACTTGGACTACTGAAATGCCCCTCATTTTTTTTTGAGTGTTGACACTCATCGTCAAGAAAACCTTCAACCAACCGGAAACACGTTCAACGAATTTATCCCCTCGCAATTGCTAACCTTGAAACATGGGGGCCTAGAAATACATTCTTTAAACATGGGGGCCTCAAAATAGATTCCACAAAATGTGAGGTACCCCTAAGTCGTTTTTTGATTGATAACAAATGATCAACGGCAAATTTCCATTTACGTCTTGATCTATTTATTGCCAGTTTGTATTATCAATGGCAGTAGAGGCCTAGGATACATTTTTGTCACTGAAAAAAAATGTGATAAAAGAATTATTTGCTAGCGTTTCTGGAGGAGCGATTTCACATGGTTATCATATATGGTCATATTTCTAGGTGGAGAATAAGACTTGTGTTTGACATTATGTAAATCTTTCCTTGTTTTTCAAGATATAGATATTATTATCCTCCGGTTTCATTTTTGGCCATTATTCATCATTGACTGCTTTCTGTTGCATTTGGTCTTTGTTTTTATTGTTTCTATTAACTGTTATCTTCTGCAGATAACAATGGTTAATCCAGCCATGGACAAGGCATTGTCACTTATTCAAAACTTTGGTCGTGATGCTCTCAATGGGAAGGTACCAAAAGACAGGTTACGCTTTGGAGCTCCATGGAGACATCCTCCAAGATCGGATGACCCAGTTCGTCTTTTGGAGTGGGCTAAGATTCAGCTGGTGGATTTTGTGCAGTCCTTGGTCAATGCCGAAATGGGTGTAATGATCTATGTTTCCTAGTTATCTATGCTTCTGTATTTCATCTAGTGTTGCTCATAGGATATCAATGGAAGGGTTGATCATGTTTGAATTCATTGCAGAAAGGGACTGACCTCGTCAGTCTCTGTCTGTTTCCCCCACTCTGCAATCATCCTGATTGCTAGTTATTTGCAGCCTCAAATGCAGTAATAAGTGTCTTGCTTCTCTGCAGCCTAGTATATGTGGATGACATGGCTCCGCCGATTCTCTGACCTATCACAAATCAACTTTTAATTTATTCAAAGACCATCGTCAACTTCCAAGTGATATTACACCATTTACGGATTATTGTGCTGAGATGTAGGGTAGGTTTTTTTTTGGAATGACGAGTATCATCTGCTTCTTTTGTGTTTTTTAAAGGTTAGATTGTCTTCCATTCTAGGTCCTATCATCTGCTTCTTTTTTGTTCACTCTTTTCACTGTCTCTCATAGCATCTTAGATCTGTTGCCATAAATTTTGACAAGCTCAACTAAGATAATACTGAAACTATCCCAGATAAGGGTCATGAGACACCAATCTTGATGCTGCCTGGCTCTTTCCTAGCTGATCCTGCTCACTTCAGTCTACTCCCCATCACCTCTATCCTCAATTTCCATTTCCAGCGAAAATTCTGTTGATCCAGTGTCCTTGCTCTGTAGCCTGAGTCCACCCGCTCCTTGTCCTATATAATCCATCAATGTTAACATATACACAACTGATCGAAGGTCAGACCTCATGTGTCAAAGTTGCACAGAAAATTTTCTGGTATTTTCTAAGCTGTAGGATTACAGCTAGCTTCTTGGTATTGTGAAGAAGTATCACAGTTATTTGTGATACTGATTTATTTATTTTATTTCTATTGTCAGCATCCATGTGTTCTGCATTTGTGCTTATCCATTTCACAAAGAGGCTTACAAAATCTTTTGCTTTCTTGGTGCAGCTAAATTATTTTGCTGATTGCAGTCTTGAAATCTTTGATGATCCTTCAGCGACAGCACTGTTAGAGGTAGCTAGCTATGACTGCTTTTAGCGCACCCCCCCCCCCCTTTCCCCAAACAAAACAAAACAAGAAAGAATTGGGGAAGGACTAATTGAACAGAAGTGGCAAAGTCATCTGATGCTTTGCTGACTGTATCTGCTTGGAAGTTACGGAGTCCTTGTTCTGTCCAGTGGTTTGCGTTCTAGTTACAGTCAAATGGAGTCATGATTTCCATTTAGAAATCTCGGTCAGGCGTGCTGATTTCCATCCTAGTCAGTGTTAGAAGAGCAATAGTTTGTCTTTAGAAACCCAGCTGACATTCAATTTGAAGTATCTAAATAGCATAGTTCCCTTTTTACTTCTAATACAAGTCTTTGCAGCAGTTAGATCCTCATTGATAGCTGCGTCATGTGATCAACATTTTGACCATCTTGTCTAGTTACTATGATTTTATACTTTTTAATGCTGTGTATTTCGAGTAACAGTTATGTACCAGAAAATATCTCATAAAAAATAGCTATGTATCGCCAAATAGGGGGAGTTGTGGATGGGTGGTCTATGCCTTGCTTCATTTAAGAAGAGTAGCAAGCCAGATTCATTGTCCTCTCCCAGTTTTTTAACCGTGGTATATGGAGGAGTATCGAGAGGGCACTGAGGGAACTCAAGCAGAAGGTTGGTTTCGGGTGACTAAGGTACTTAAGAATACTTTGAATGAAGCTTATAAAAGGGCGGCACTACCTCCTAAGAGTGGTCTCATTTCCTTTTAAGTATTTTGTTGTGGACAAGGGTATGCCAATGTTGTTCGGGGTAGAGCTGGTGGTCCAGACTCGAGAAAGTTAAAGGGTTGGAAGTGTAGGGCGTGTGGTTCATGGGATGGTTTTGCTGTATTGCTGGTTCATGGCATTGAACTTTATATATTTATAGAGAAGGGTCTAAAACAAGGGCTTTCTTGCAATACCAAAAGATTTTGAGGTTTTCATGCAAACTAGTTAAATGAACATTTTTAACTCTTCATCGATGCGAACATTTTTAACTCTTCATATGATTTCAATGGTACTATGGGTGGGAGTGGGCCTAGCTTTGGGCATTGACATCCTTGTTCCCTGCCCGTTACATGCTTGTTCGATTAGCGTTCCCCTGTGATAGGGGCTCCGTGGGTTGGACCGCTGACCTACAAAAAATGACTTTAATGGTACTAATTATCATAATCTATTGCTTATACCTTAAATATTATATTTTCTGTAGTTATAAGCCCACCATGCTTAGCAAAATTAGTTAAGCCTAATTAGAGAGTTGAACCTCTGGCGTACTTCAGCTTCTAGTTTGCAGAGTTGACTAATCTCAATCCCGCCAACCATAGATCCAACACAACACATATCTGCTTCGTTTCCCGCCTCAGACCATAGCACTAACCGAGTTTGCTTAAGTTTTAAGGGAAAGTGGGACTTTAATTAAGAAATTACAATATTTAAGACATAAAGTTCGATCGGATAATGCTCCTTAGTGGGGAACTTCTTTTATTGAAAGCATAGAAGTGGAAATATTACAATGGCAAGATTTAAAAAGAACTTAGACTTCTATGAACATCAGAGATGCTTGCTCATGGAGAAATGGTGACTCCCTATTTCTCTCTTTGCTCGAGAATGCTCAAATGATCATACCTTTTTCGCACACTTCCTTCTCCTTTTATAGAGGAATTCTACACGCATTGGATGCCCTAGTGGCTTTAGTACAACAATTATTACAAGATGCAGGTCCTGTAACAAGACTTATACTGAATCAATAGTATAAACTTTAAATAATACACAAACTTTTTTTTTGATGCGTAATGTATGAATCAATAGTGTAATCCAGAAAATAATTTCCTACATTCAACATAATGGCATTTTATTGTTTGGAATGAATTATTTGTTTTGTTTCTTTGTTGCTTAATGTTATGGAATATTGTACTTTTGTCTTATCTACTTTAGCTTTGTTTCTTTGATTTGCTATATGTTATATTAAATCAAGGAATTCTTTGTGCATTAAATCTTGGTCCAGGTGGGTTTGCTTTATGCGCAACGGGATCCATCCTTTGTCCGTCCAGTATCTCGTGGCGTGCAAAGATGTCTTGTAAGATGGTGAGTTGATTATCCTACCAAAAAGGTTACCAAAAGAATCAATAACGCCCCACTTCTTGTTCTTAATGCGATGTTCTTAATTCCTTGGTTAACGAGTTTGTTGTAGTAGGGGAAATTCATAAAAGATTGTGGTTAGGCAGGTTAACTGAAGCTATTCCATTGAAACAACTATGAGAATTGAGCTGGAGTACATGGAAGATGCAAAGCTAGGGTTTGTATATACCAAAGAATCCATTTCATTCAACCACAATTTAATAGCAACAAGAATAAATACCAGTTTTAAGATTAGGATGCCATCTCACTTATCCTAGAGGGGGAAAATAAAACCTAAGCCAAGAACAAGAAAGAGATTATGAAGATAGTACGATAAAACATAAGGTATAGACCGCAAGTTCAATCCAAAAAGATCCACCAACAATTAGAATAAAGGACATGATTCACCCATTAACAGTATAAAAATCCACTCTATACCTACCATTTAATTGAATCGGATAAAGAGTAGTTTTTACAGGGAGATGTTTACGGAGTTGCCTTAGAGCGAGTTTCGTACTTATGCTATTTGGAAGTCCAAAGCTCCTGCTTAAGCTTGCTTTCTTGCTTGAGGGACAGCCACTGGAAAGACACCACTTAAAAGGAGGAAGTTTGTGAGGACAAGTAGGTGCTCTTTGTGTAGGGAGGAGGACAAGTCCGTTAATCACCTCATTATTCATTGTTGTTGTGGGTCCACTCTTTGGCATTTAGCATATGCATTGATGGGGTAAGTTGGGTGCAACTTTTGGATGTAAGAGATGTCTTAATAGCTTTGACAAGATTGAAGAAGAGTTGGGTTCTTAGTGTGTAGAAGTTGATTCCTTTGACTATTGCCGCACTTGAAAAGGACGTAATTCCAGGACTGAGGACAAGACTTGAATGATTAGTGATTTCTAACTTTATTTTTTGAGAACATTGTGTAGCTGGTTTCAAGGTTTCCATCATGGTTAAGAGCTGAACATCTTGAATTTTGCGGATAAAATTATTGTAGAGAGCTTAAGGGTTGAGCCTTTTCTATTTTTGATTTTTGTTTAGGTCTCCTTTTGTAAATGAGTGAGGTACCCTTTAATACATGTTTTGATTTGAGAGAGTGCAAAGCCTTCAAGTGCTCATAATAGAAATCATTCTTCTTATCTACGTTACAATGAGGTTTTAAGGTATTTAACTACTGATAATAACTCTAGATGGCTTGGGAAACAGGCAACCTTATCTATAAGCAATAGGAAAACGACTTCAGAAGCTAAATGAAGAAATAAAATAGACAAGTTAATGAAAAAATAAAAGTTGCTCCTAAATTATTTGGACTCCTTGTGGTCATCGAGCTTTCTATTGAATCCCGAAACTTTGGTACATAATTCGGTATGTTTTAACCCCCCTCTCCTAATGAGGATTGACCTTCAATTCGAGAGGATTGAAATCTCAAACCATTAAACTTGAAAATTTTCCATGTTGATTGAGCCTAGGGCAATCAAAAGTGTTGTGAATACCACCTCTCTTGAGTTAGTAGAACTTGGTGATGGCTCTAAGGCTTTTGCAGTGCCTTTCTCTCATCTGATTCATAAGTCTAGTGAAGATTTCAATGTAATTAGCACAAGTAAACTCATTATGATTTAGCTTTATGGCTTGGTAATCAATAGCTTGCCCTCCTAGAGTTTTCATCCAAAATCAGTGAACATGCTAGAGGATAGAAGTTCTTTTGACTCTCATGCTTCAATTCGTTGAGGATTAAAGGGGATTAAGATGACCCTACTTCAATTGTGCTTGAATTTTCCAATAGTATAGGAATTTTGGGTTTGCTCGTACAAATGAAATTCTTAACCCGTGTTTCATTCATGTAGAGGCTAATGTCACTCTCCTTCCTCGAATGGAGCCAAAGTGAGTTTTAGGTTAAGGGGTTAGGTTTTGAGATGTTGACAACACAAAACAATGACCAAATAATCTTGGAAAACAAAGTTGTCAACATAATCCATAGCCCGAATGATTGGGAAGAGGAAAGTACTATGATGATATGATATGGTATGATTTGGACACCAAATACTACAGTTTCTTTAAGGTGATGTTTAAGGAGTTGCCTTAGAGCGAGTTTCCTCATCTGGCTATTTGGAAGTCTAGAGCTCTTGCTAAAGCTTGCTTTCTTGCTTGAGCAGTAACCAAAGGAAAGTTATCTACTAATGATATGCTGAAAAGGAGGAACTTTGTGATGGTAGGTAGGTTCTCTTTTTGTGGGGAGGAAGATTCCATCAATCACCTCTTCATTCATTATCGTGGGGTCTCCTCTCTCTGGCATTTGGTGTTTGCATTGGTTGGGTTGCTTGGGTGCAATACTTGGTGGTTTTTTTTTTTGTTGGTTTTTTTTTTTTTTTTTTTTTTTTTTTTTTTTTTGGTTTTGTTTTGTGATTTCTTAGTAGCATAGGGCAAAAGAGTTGGGTTCTTAGTGTTTAGTAGTTGATTCCTTTAAACATTTGGTGCACTGGGAAAGAAAGAAATTTCAAGATTTTTAAGGACAAGGCGAGAACGATTGATGATTTCAAACTTTATTTTTTAGAATGTTGTGTAGTTGGTGTCAAAGCTTTCATCGTGGTAAAGAGTTGAGTATTTTGGATTCTATGGTTAAGATCATTGTAGAGAGCTCAAGGGGTTGAGGCTTATTAAAGTATAAAGCCATCATTGGGCCTTCAGCTATTAGCTTAAACTATTGGTTGAGATGTCTCCATATGGTATTAGAGCCAAACCGAGTGGGTGGTCTCACGTTCGAATTTTAGCATCACCTCTGTATATTTGTTCATGCAAGGTGAAGGGAACCTTTACATAATCCACGCTTCAAGACCAAACGACATCGATCCGCATGAAGGGGTGTGTTAGAGTATAAAACCGTCATTGAGGCTTCAACTATTAACTTAAACTTTTGGTTGAGATGGTTTTACAAGGCTTTTTTAATTTTTGTTTAAGCCTCTTAATGTAAATAGTGACATCCATCCTTTAATACATGTTTTGATTGCTCGTTAAAAAAAAGTTGTCAACATTATACATAATGATTATCTTGTATAAGTCATCATTTCTAAATTTGATCAATAAAATTAAGCATGAAGCTTGTTTGGGAATGACCTTTTACTTTCCTATGGAGTGCAAATGGATAAATTGAGAGGAGGGTTGCACAACTCCCATGGTATGTTTATGCTTTTCCCTTGCTTCATGAGTCAAGAGAGGCTCATCTCTCTTCCTTTGGATAACAACTTCTTCATGATCAAAATTAGGATGTTCCCGCATTTGACCTCTTTCCATTGGTTGCTCTTCCATGGCACATGTTGTTGAACTTGCCCTCAGACTTACATGGTTTTCCCTAAGATCGGGAGCCTGAAGAGGAGTCATTTACGTGACAATTATATGGGGACTTTCACTCATTGGCAAGGATGAGTCCTTTTCAAAGGATTTTCATACAATTATGAGATCATGATAGAATCTTACATCCATGTAAGATTTTAACCCACTCCAAAGTTCAAATCGGAGCCATCCATTAAACCTCTTTTTCTTCTTAGGTTTCAAAACCAATTACAAGTGTAACCTTGAAGCTGGTTGGTGGTTACAATGAATCTTCGAATTTTTTAGCAACTAATTTTCTCAAAAATATTCTTCAAGTTCACAAGTACATCTCATGTAGGCCGAAGGTTCTGAACTTCCATCAAAGCAAGGTATGTTTTTGATAGCATTGTATCTTTGATTGCATACCTTTCTCTTATGATTATATGAGGGAATATTCATTTTGTGTTACTTCCTTTTGAGATCTTCAAACTTGCTTTGAGAGGTTAAAGATGGTCTTCTCAAGTGATCACCCTTTAGGTGGACTAAATCACTAATACTGAACATGACAAAAGGTTAGGAGGGTGAAAGAGGGGTGAAAAGGGTCAAAAAGAATAAAGGAGCAAAGGAAAGAAGGGCACATGGCACTGGGGCTATGTGATGCAATTGGAAGCACGATAGAATATTTTGATGGCAGGAGTGCAGGACAAGGCCGCATTGTTTGTCCGCGGGGGAGGGGGGGTAATCAAATGCAATTTGCAATGTTGGAGTGATTGTTTTGGGCTGCTTGTGGGAAAAACTATTTGGAGCTTTTGGAATGTGTTTAAGGGTGGTAGGTGATTAAATCAAGGGTTCTTTGGGGATTAAAGTTCGGATTTAGTGGTGGGCGGGTTAGGTTACCCTCTTCTAAAATTAGTAACCACACCGTTACCTATAAGACTAATTCCTAAATATTAAGAACCTTGCCTTGTTGTTTTGGTTCAGGTTTGAGGGTACCCATTTAAATATAAATTTATTTATTTTCTGCCACACTAGGCAAAAAAAAAAAAACATTACTAAATACAAATGTATACCAAACTTGTGAACCACACAGTTACAATCAAAATCAATAGGTTGATTGTATTTGCTCATAAAACTGGCTATTGCCCACAAAATGTGTCTGAAAGAAAATATTTGGATTGGATTTTGTAAATGTGTAATAATTATAATTTAATATTGTATTTTCAACATTAATATACTGAACTTTTGGGTTATTGAACAATAATGCACTGAACTTTGACATTGAACAATAATACATTGTGCTTTGGGAGGTGTTGGACAACAATGCACCCGAAACGATTTCAATGGTGGCTGACTCGGTGACGATCTTACATGGCAGGCCGAGAAGATGAATTGGTTAAAAAACATTTAAATTTATGATATGTAAGCTAATCCACACAAGAAAAGTTGATTTTATACAACAACAATAATCTCTTTGGGGAAACACGTTCAAGCAAAGGCGATTTTATGTTTTGTTTTTTTTTACTCTTTTCAAAGTTGATTCACTTTGCTTATGTGGATTAGCTGACCTGTCATAAATTTAAATATTTTTTGGCGAATTCATCTCCTCCACTTGCTACGTAGGATCGTCACTGAGTCAGCGACCGCCGGAATCGTGTTAGGTGCATTATAGTTCAACACCCCCCAAAGTACAGTGTATTATTGTCCAATGTTAAAGGTCAGTGTATTAGTGTCCAAAAACCCTTTAATTGTAAAGGCTTCAGGTTTTAAGTGAATCTAAATAATTGCATTAAAAGTGAGGATATTTTTGTGTAAACTTTTGGTTTTTTAGTGGGTTCTCTTGTTTGGATCCCTTGTTATCATCATATTATCTTTTTCAACAAATAGAAAGAAAATGTTGTTGGGCAATGGTGGTCCAGGTGCTGCTAGTGCTTAATCTGAATGGGTAGTGCTCATAAGTTGATTAGACTTGTCATTAGATTCTTGATTATAATCGTGTTTTGTGTGATAGTTCATAGTTGCTTTCTGTATGCTATTTGATTTTGACAGTTCATGAGGTTAATATGCTGGGGATTTTTGCAGGCTAGTCCAGCAACGCTTGCAAATGAATTTTGTGACCTCATTTCGTTTTCTATGGCAAAAATGTTTCCGAGGGCGCTATTACCGACATTTGATGTTACAAATCGGCTATAAATAGGACAAGAGGTACTTAGCTTGTTACCTTTGTTTATTTTGTGTCTATAGTCTATACATCAAAACATGATGTCATGATTTCATTTTAGGGAAGTATCAGACGACCTATTTCTTGCTCCAATTGACTATGGAAGTCTCTTCTTGTTGCAAGTGACATTGTGAGATGAGTCTGCATATGTGGTACCTTTCTTTCGCAGGCGGGGGGGGGGGGGGGGGTTGGTGCTACTCTGCATGAAATATTCAGGGAGCATCGATATGATTTTTGTATAACCATTGGCTTGTTTGGGATAAATTAAAATCCCCCCCACTCTCACATTACTGTTGATTAGAAACGGAAGAAAGCAAGAAAGTGGAGAGGCTTTAGACTTTGGTAGAAGCTCCAGATTTTCATGTGGCCATGGTAGGAACAATACGACATTTCGTTATTCCTATCAATGACTAGCGTTATTTTTTCAGAATTTTGTACTGTTGAAGGTAACTCGATAGTGAGGGGAAGGTTCGCCATATTTGAGTTTTGTCTTTTTAGAGTTGAAGGGCATGATGATTTCTATAGTTGCTCCTTTTGTATGTAGGTAACATTCCGGATGTCTTGTTATTCTAATGACTTATTCCTCACACTGCCATTGTGGTTACTCTCGCTTCACCATGAATACTTTTCTTGCCATTATCATGGTAGTACTTCACACGCTTTAAATTCTTCAAGACAAGAGATTGTAAGTTCTTACCAAAAATGACCGAGGAAAACGACATCTCGATCACTAATGATGGTCTTAGGCAAGGCATGTATCTTAAATACCTCATCCAAATATGCCTTGGCCACATCAACCGCTATATCAGGATGCTTTAAAGGAATAAAATATGCAAACTTGCTAAGTCTATCCACCACCACAAAGATAACTTGGTAGCCGGAGGATTTCGGTTAGCCTTCGATAAAATCCATGGATATATCTTGCCATACAGCTCCTGGAATTGGAAGGGGTTGGAGTAGTCCCGGGGACGCCGTTGTGTCGTACTTGCAAGCCTCACAGATCAAGCAACTCTGGATATAAGATTGAACATCCTTGATCATTCCCTTCCATAAGAATAGTTGTTGGAGCTTCTTAAGGGTGCATCGCTCCCAGAATGCCCCCCCTAGTAGGAGAGTCGTGTACCCATTGCAGTATAATTTTCTTGAGGCTGTCATTTGGTCCTATAACCAACTTTCCCTTCTTTCGGACGAAGCCGTCGATGATGGTAAATTTGGTTGGAGTTAAAGTGGGATTTTCCACATACTCTTGTACAACGGATCCTTATTGTAGCTTTGTTTAATGAGAGGAAGGATATCAGATTGCGTCGACAACATGGATAGGCTCAACACTTCAGCGCTAGATATTTTTAAAAGGGCATCTGCCGCCAAATTCCCGTTTCCCTTGTACTCAATTTCATACTGAAATCCCAACAACTTTGATGGCCACAATTGTTGGAACGGGGTATTCACTTTTTGTTCCAAAAGCCACTTGAGGCCTTTCTGATTCGTCCGAATGATGAACCTGTTGCCCATAAGGTATTGTTGCCACTAAAACTAAAGCCAACAATTCTTTTTCATACATCGATTAACGTTGCCACCGGGGTCCCAAAGATTTACTAATATAAGCTAATGGGTGCCCACCTTGCATTAACACGACCCCAATTCCTGTAGAAGAAGCATCCGTTTCTAAGATGAATGGCTTACTAAAATCTGGAACTCCAAGTACTTTAGCCGACATCAATGCATCCTTGAGAACAGTGAATGCTCGGTCACCATCACGCCCCTATTCGAATCCTCCCTTCCTTAACAGATTAGTGAGTGGTTTGCTGATAGTTGCATAATTCCTGATAAACTTCCTGTAGTATCTAGCGAGACCTAAAAATCCCTGATGGCCTTGAGTTTGTTTGGATCAGTCTTGACCCCCCTGTGCTGAGATGTAATGCCCTAAGTATTCCACTCTACTAGTAGCGGAGGCACACTTAAACCTCTTTGCATACAACTGCTCCTTCCTCATGATTGTGACGACCCTCTCCAAGTGTTGCCAATGCTCCTCCACAATTTTGCTGTACATTAGGATGTCGTCAAAAAACACCAACACAAACTTCCTCAAAAATGGTCTAAAGATATAGTTCATAAGACCTTGAAAGGTAGCTGGTGCTTTAGAAAGGCCAAAGGGCATCACTAAATATTCAAAGTGCCCACTCAAAGCATGAATCGATATTTGGGGTTTCTCGTCCTCCATTTGGTATTCCCTATCATCTTCATCCTCATCTTCATCACTTCCATCGTCAGGGGGTTTTTCTTCCTCATTTCCCGGAATCTCAATGAAAAATGACCGAGTCTTCTTTAGATTACATTTGTGACCCTTTTCATAAGGAGCATCACAAAAGAAGCATAATCCCTTGGCCCATTTATCCGCCCTATCTTCTAGAGTTAAGGTTTTGGGTTTGTTGGAGTTGATGGTTTGGGTATGCGAAGTTGGATTTGGGATTTTGACGGGGTTGGAGTGGGTAATAAGGCTTTTTGTGGGGGGAAATTTGGGGTTGGTATGAGGTTTGTATGTTGGATTGATACTACCAAATTTGGAATTGGTGTAGTGTTTTGGGATTTGAGGACTTCCAGTAGTTTTCAAGGCCAATAGAGTAGCCTCCTGCAACTTGGCATACTCCACAGCATCCGCAAGGGTTGTTGGCTTAAAAGCTCTCATGAAGGGTTTGATTTGGGGGGCCAATCCTCCAAGGGAACTCGCTTAAGAATAAGAAAGAGGAATACCATAGAAAATACTTTATTGGAAGATGGTGATCCCTGTTCTTGAAAATCTGCGCTTTTCCAACCCTAGAAAACGGACGGAATTCGAGGATTGCTCCTTGGAGCAAATACTTTTATGCATACTGAAACTATCAACAAAATAGCTATCAGTCAAGTTTGGGTTTCTTAGCAACATTAGACCCCTTAACTCTTCAAAGTCCTCCTAATAATCATCAATATTTCCATTCTATTGCAAATTGTTAAACCGCTCAACGACTTGACTTCCCAAATCATCTCTAAATCGTGCACACAAATCCACAATGAAATCACCCACAGTACATTCTGCCTACCCAACATATAATTATTATACCAGGTTTCAGCCATTCCTTGAATGTAAAGGGAGGCGAGTTCGACTTTCTACTCCGGTGGGGTTCTACAAAGATCGAAATATTTGGAGCATTTTTTGACCCATTCACGTGGGTTATGACCATCAAACATGGGAAATTCAATCCGGGGGTTAAATGGGGGGTAAGGCCTCGCAATTACCTCATCATTCGGAGTTCTGGGGCTTCGAACCAATACGAAGTTGGGATGCTCCACCGAACCCTTCCCTTGTTCCATTCTGTCTTCCATCGACTTCATCTTTCCCACTGAAGTTGATAGCTCCTTTACGTTGGCCATCAACCGATCAAATGCTTTATGTTGTTGATCGATACGGCGATCCTGGGCTTGTAGCTGCTGGTTCACAAGAGTTTGCTGATCCGAGAGTTGTTTGGTGAGGTTGGTTTGTTGCTCTAGCATACTTTGAAACATACCCTCAATCTTGGTGATAGTCTGATTAAGAGAAGCCATGCGAGTTTGGGGCGCCAGTATCAGCCCAGAATAAGGGGCTCTGATACCAATGATACAGAAAATCAGGAGAGGATGAGAATGGGGAGTGACTCTTGAGGGTTTCTGCTTACCAATAAAACAGTAGAGAATTAGGAGAGAGTATTTGTGGAAATTGTAGGTTGGTTCAATGTATTTTCATTACTGATTTCCAGAGCATACACCTCCAACTTATATAGCCTCTCTGACACCAATAACCCTGGCCAGGTGTCCTTTTCTTACAACCGAAAATAAAGTTATTGAAAAGGGAAAATTAAAATTAGCAAAATGGTTATGAAAAGGGAAAATTAAAATTAGCAAAATGGTTATGAATAGCTGCATGATATATTATTCCTATATCAGTGTGTCTAGGATTTAATTACCAGGTGGAAAAGGATTTAATTATCATGATAGTACTGCCTGCCATTGTGGTTAGTCTCACTTCACCATGAATCCTTTCAAGATTAGACTGCTGAGCCCAATGAAGAGATTTTGTGTATTTTCTTTGATAATGATGTTATCGCTTGGAGACTGGAGAGTGCTTTATGTATTTATTATCTTTTTCCTTGTTATTGAATGGAGGACACTTTGCTACTGAAAATGTGAAGAGATTCATTTTCTTCTACTGCTGTCCACAAAGGCAGTAGACAAGTGATACTTTTCTCTTACATGATAGTTGTGATATTGATATGTGAATGATTGATGGGCACCCGTCGTCATAGGCACCTGAAAGAAAAATTGGGGGAAGGAGGGAACTTGTAGATGCTTTTTTGGCAGCAAGAGATGGATAAGTATCTTTACTTTCTGGATTGCTGAATACTTGGAACAATTTTTTCATTTTGTAATGTGGTGGGCTAAAAGGAATGTGCTTACGTAAGCTGCCTGCTGCTTACTTTCATAGTAGGCCAATGGCAGTTTTATAGTCTATGAATAGCAGAGCCAGTCTCTCTGTAACTTTTTGCAATCCAAGGGTAAGCGTGTTAGGTGCCCGCCACTATATATGCTCTGCCTTGAAGGGTATGGATTTGGAGACCAGATAGGTGGAATCAATTTCTGGAATGCTAAGTTCAACATGATTACATGTGTTTTGGGTTATGGTTTTTGTTCGCTCGGCCTCTTTTTCCATTAGTTTTAATTGGTCTACTTTTGGTTTTTTTACAAAGTGGTAGAGGTCTTCGACGGAGCGATCCTGTATCTCCTCTTCTTTTTGTGCTTATCATGGATTATTTAGGGAGATCTTTGAAGGAGGTTGCTCAGAATCCATTGTTCAAGTTTCATTAACTTTGTCGCCCTTTGTAGTTAAATCATCTTTGTTTTGCTAATGACTGATTTTTTTTGTCATGGTGATTTCACTAGTATTAGCCTGCTTCTTGAAGATCTTAACCATTTTTCAAATTGTTCAGGTCTGCAGCCAAATCTCGCCAAGTCAGAAATCACCTTTGCTAGTGTTGATGAAGATTTTATCGAGCAAACTCTTACTATGACTGGTTTTAGAAGGGCTGATCTTCCTTTTAAGTACCTTGGCGTACTTGTTAAGCCTTCTAGGCTTAATCGTCATGATTGTGCAGTTCTTCTGGCTAAGATGACAAAACGGTTACAAGGTTGAGCTGTAAATAAATTAACTCATGTAGGGCGTACGTGTTGAATTGGTGAATAGCATTCTCATGGCCATCCATTCTTATCAAAAATTTGCTGGGAGGTGCCGCACATTCTTAACAACTGACCATTAGGGGACCACATTTTTTTAATGCACTCAAAGGGGACAAAGTTGTTAAACAACTGGCTCCCAGGTGACTTTCCGACCATTATTAGCCGGAAACCGGTGACAATTGAAAAAAATTTAATTTTTTTTGAATTTTCTTAGTTGAATGTCAAGAATACCCTTCATTCCCCTTCAACCACCATGAGCATCTTCGATTTTCTTCTAGTCTTCTTCGTTCTTCTTCCCCTACCAATACCACATTCAACCACCATAAACTGAGCCTGAAAATAAGCCTCTAAACGATTGTCCGCAGTTAAGAAACTAAAAAGCTGTGGCATGTGTAGCAGCAACAGCAATAGCAGCTGTAGCAGTTGCAGTATTTTAGTGCCCTTGGGATTGGGGAAAAATTGGAAACATTAAACCCTAAATCCATGTAGCAAATGCGTACCCATTGGAGAACAACCAACAACTTTCGCCAGGCCCAAGCAAACCAGAGCTTTCACCATCAAACTCAAATGTACAAGCTTGACCTCTAGCCTCCTTTCCACCCACAACTTTCTCCAACGCAAGCATTAAACGAGGTGCCCATGTGGTAGTAAGTGTACCGCTAATTACTCCAAACCATCTATGCAAATCAATTACTGAGAGAATGCCCAGCCAAGTACTGAATACAATAGCATAAAGGAGTGTAGTCCCATTCCAACTGCTCAGCAGAATCAATACAGTGAAAAAATTTGCTCAGCTGCTCTCAAAAGAACACCTAGTAAACCTGCAGCTGAGCAAATTTGTTCTATTTCTTGTGCAAGCCTGTAATATAGCAAGCAACCCTCTCACCAACACATGGAAGCCAAGGAATTAGCTCACCAGCAACGATAGAAGCCAAGGAAAGAAAAGTATCAACAATCAACAAGGCTAAAAAATTGTTCTATTGATTGTTGATTCATTACTGGCAACATTGGGTGGCGTTGAAAGTTTTGAAGATGATGAGGATTGAGGACAACAAAATTTGTTAGAAAACAAAGCCGACAATGAATCTAGAGCATCTTCAATAAGGGCAACCTAGTCTTTTCACATACATCCCCAAGTGCTTTTTAGTATTTTCATGGTTTCCGACTAATAATGATCGGAAAATCACCTGAGAGCCAATTGTTTAACAACTTTGTCCCCTTTGAGTGTATTAAAAAAATGTGGTCCCGCAATGGTCAGTTGTTAAGAATGTGTGGCACCTCCCAGCAAATTTTCGCCATTCTTATTGGGTGCATATTTTTATCATCCCAGTCAATGTGATTGATGTTATTAGTAGGATGTGTAGGGCTTTTCTTAGGGGTGGAAACGCATCTCGATCCCTTCAATTGCTTGGCAATCTAGTTTGTATAAAAAGAAAGGTGGCCTCATTATTAGAGACGCTCAAAGCTTTCCATATGGGACTGTGAAATGGGTTAAGAATTTATAGCTGCTCTTGGAAGTTTGATATGACAGATTATAATGAATAAAGAAGCTCTATGGGTTAAGAATTTATAGCTGCTGAAGTAGTCCATATGGGACTGTGAAATAAAAAAAAATGTAAGTTGGTATTGGCGTCGTTTATTGAGCCTTTGTGATCTCAAGTTCCTCTTTCAGGACCTCCAATCCAGGAATAGGTAGTATAAAATGAAAGGGGGATCACTTTTTGAAACCTCATCATGATGAGATTAGTTGGCATTCTCTTGTATGACATAAAAGTAATGTTCCCAAGTTTTCTTTTCTGTTCTGGTTCTTACATCAGAGGCTTCTAACTCTTGATAGGGTTAAAATATTTGGTTTCTCCCTTGCAAATCAGTGTTTTTTTTGCAAGTCTCAGGAGGAATCCAACCAGCACATATTGTTTCAGTGCTTCTACACTTAGATGCTTTGTTCAAAAGTGTATTTGAAGGTGAACTTAACCAGATTTACTTTCTAGGCAGATTCGACGTGATGGGATTCAAAAGGCTCACAAATCTCGATATGCTTAGACTCTTGTTGCTATTGTCTATCATATCTACCATGAATGCAAGTGTCATGCTTTTCAAGATTTGGATCGAGATTACAAGTGTTTGGCTCTTGTAGTGTCTTAGGATGTATCCATTAGGCTCAGTTGAGTCTTTGTTTTGATTTGTTTGTATTGCTTTTTTCGGTTGGTGCTGCTTAGTCGGCTTTTGCCTTGGTGTTGTAGAGTCTGTCTCTCCCACTCTTGTTTTTAGGTTGTAATCTCGTTTTGTTAATGGAAATACATTTTGATAACAACATATGTTAAATGACTACTTAATATATAGATGAATGAAAACCCATATAGAAAAATGAAAACTTATTGTTAATATCGAGTAAATCATCGTAGAATAGAAGGGTGTATAAACTTGCAAAATCTATACTTTAATCTCCCTTGAATTTGATTTCTAGCTTTAAACCTGATCCACTTACATAAAAGCTACTTATATTTGCATTACTTAGAATATCATCTTAGAACTACATCTTTACATTACTTAGCATATGAAGGTTGAACATTCGTACTCTCCTCTGCCAACTTGTACCACTAACAACCAAAATGGTGTCTATAACTCCATATAATTACATGTACAAAAATGATAAATGTCTTGGGCAAGACACATATTTAGTGTCTTGTTGTTGTATTAAACCCACATATTTGTAAATTAAATTGAAAAAATTATATGATTGGCTTCTATAATTATAATAATATATATAAATGGTATAAAATCACACTTTTATCTTTATTTTTTAAAATTTACAAAAAGACGTCTAAAATGTGCCAAACGGATGGAGTTCATTCGCTAGGGTGTCAATTTTAATTGTTTGCATAATCAACACATTCCAAGCTTCTTATAATTGATAATTAATAGTATCTGTAAAAAAAATTAGAATTAAAAATGATAATAAGTATTAATTTTGTAAGGAGCAAGACACTTGAACAGTATCTTGCCCGAGACACGTATTAGCACACATTACATGTACTACTCTTTTGTTCAGATAATGTATTTTGAGTTGAACTCAGTCATGTGTAATTGTGTATGAGAGTTGAACCCTAATATTCAATATATATTGATAGTTACTAAATACCACCATATTTTCTAAGCTTGCGATTAAAGATTAAACCTTTGTAAAAGTAGAAAGTTTCCCATGTTATAAGCAATGGAATCGGTGGATATATTACACTTGTCATAACCAGTTCAGTACTTATCTCTTATCACTAATACTTAAACGTTGTTGATGGTTAATTTCCCTCATAATAAAGACTAGTGACTTGGTCCTTTCACACTTAACAAAACAATTGGTAACAGTTAGCATGCATTTGGCACTTTTAAAGACTTTCTTAAATTTTCATACAAAAGGGGGTCAAAATAATATCCTTTTGACAACTGACTGGTTTTCCACTTAAAGGATTAGGTCTAAATAAATATGAAAGGTTAGCTAGGCAGGTGTTAATAGTGAAATGGACTTTTGATTGTGTAATATGTAGTGTAATACGTGCGTAATCAGCATTGCAGCATTGCATGCTTAACAATAACCTAGAGAGATTCACACTACCAAAAACTCCATAAACCATGAAATTGGCCACATGAAATTGATCTGATCTTCAATTAAACAATTTTTTTTATAATGACAATTACTTTAATCCATTGGTCCCTATTTCAGGGCAATTCAATGAGGTTACTGTAGACAAGCGTAAGATGTCCCTAAGTTCAATACATGAATCCTACCTTTCACACAACACTCCAAACATTCCTCTAAGAAAGAAATGCTCCACCCAAATATATATCGAAACCAAATGGAGAGAGTCTTGACCAACGAGGTAAGAACTCGTTAGCCATCTTCGTTGAAACTAAGTTCTAAGATATATAGTGGAGCTAAAAAAAAAAAATCTAATAAAGTAATACGAGGGAATAGACATTTTTTTTCTTTATGACCAATTAATTAGAATGTTTTTATTTTTAGTATTTGTTTTATTTAGTGCATGGCCAACCTAATCTTAGCTTCAAATTAACAACCATTGATTGAAGCTAGCAAGAAGCTCTACATGTCCCATAACTTTCGCTATTTCTTTAATTTCTCCCTCATGTTTCCCAAATATAAAATGCATCTTCCATTGATTTCATGCATGTAGGCAAAATAAAATAAGGAGAGAAAAGAAAATAAACCATGGTAAAACAAATCAGAAAACATAATTCTATCTTTCAAAGGCTGATTTTAGGGATTATCCTTGTTGATCTTGCATATGTTGCAAATGCTGCAAGTGCAACCACAATCCCAGAAAAAGATTCTGAAGTTAAAAGTTGGTTCGAATTTGCGATCAAACCATTGAGGTAATTAAGTATATTGTATTTTCTCTTAGGGTGCGTTTGATTGATCAATAATCCCGGGGAAGTGGTCAATTTTCCTGGGTTGACTTATTTTCCCCATGTTTGGGTGTGGGTTGACCTTGGGAAAAATTACATGATGGGCCCACCATTTTCTTCATTTTTCTAGGGAAATTTTTCCTTAGGAGGGGCATTAAATATTAATGTTTCTATCAAAAAGAAAATACTAACTGTCATTATTTTTGGATGATGACATTGTTTCATCTTATTCTGTTTTGGTGGATTTATTATTGATAAAGAGTTGGAAAATTTGCAATTTAGTCTGTATTTGTAAATTACATATGAAGACCACCATTATGATAAATTATGAGTAAACCGAATAATGATATTATTCATAGTTTTAATAATTGCCAAGAAGTTTTCTTAAGAATTTGTCTTTGAAGATATGTCTTAATTTAAAATAGTTCTAGGAAGAAGAATGAAACACATATATATCGAACTATATATTCTACTCTCAATGACAACCCCTTCCCTTAACTACGCATGTGACATGTGTGCAAAATTATGATTATGACATGCCATACAAATATTTAAGAATACAACATGGCTTTTGTTGCCTAGCTATGTGATGTTTGTTATTTTTGACAGCTTTATCATTAAGTCTTACCATTAAGAACTGAACTAGGCATCCTATTTATCAAGTAAGTAGCTGTCATCAAACAGTCACCCCAAAATTTTATAGGTAAATTGGATTGAAACAATAAGGAGCGGCTAACTTCCAATAGGTGCTTATGTTTTCTTTCCACAACCCCATTCTGTTGGGGTGTTTGTACACAACTAGTTTGATGCAAGATTCCATTTTCAGAGAAAAAACTCCTAGCCTCATGACTTAGACCCAACTCAAGTGCATTGTCTGACCTTATTATCTTTACACATTTACCAAATTGGGTTTTGACCATTTGAACAAAAGATTTAATTAAAGATAAACTTTCATTCTTGGTGATCATTAAGTGTGTCCAGGTACTTCTGGTAAAATCATCTACTAAAGTGAGGAAGTATCTATGTCCTGTGTAAGTTTTAACAGAATAAGGACCCCAAACATCTATGTGTATGAGGTCAAAAGGCTGAGAGGTAATGATTTTGCTATGTGGAAAAGGTAATCTGTGCTGTTTAGCCTTAGGACAAATGTCACAAGATGAAACATGATCATTTTTGTCACCACAATTGGTAGAACACCCAGATAAATCCAACATTTTCAATTTTCTTATTGGAATGTGTCCTAATCTTTTGTGTCACAAGAAACAGGATTTACAATTTCCAGAAGTCAGCTTCAATCCTTCTGACCCAACAATGAAACTTTTACAAAGTTTAGAATTATTTGTGTTTGCTGAAGCAACTCTTTCCCATATGTCTGTATCCTCATCTTTACATTTCCTCAGAGTTTTAGCAATCTTGTCATCAAGAACATATAGTTCACGGGAGGACTTACCAAGAACCAGAGGCCTTCTCAGAGAACTGCCCTGCAAGGTGCAATATTCTTGTGTGAATACTACACTACAGTTCAATTGTTGACTAAGTCTTTTGACTGATATGAGGTTGAAGGTAAAGAATGGGACATAAAGAACATGATGTAATAAAACACCATTTCCTAAATTATAATCTCCATGTTGTGTAACTTTAAATTTTTGACCATTAGGCAAGACAATCAAGATAGATTCAGACAAAGACACCAAATTACACAATTTTGATTTATCATACGTCATATGATCCGAGACACCTGAATCTATGATCCATGTTTGGTTTTTAATGACAGAAAATAAACAAACACTGTTTGAAGACATGGAAGTCATACCTGCCATGAATGCTGAATTTAACTCCACTTGTTGAACAGGGTTGTCACTCTTGGAGGTGTTTTGAAGTTCCGCAAGAAAATTTATCATCTGCCTAGTCTGACCAGCATCCAGGCCAGGCAATGTGTAACTTGGTGATTCTAGGATAGGTGATTCATGTCCATCTGTCAGGCTCACTTCTTGGACGTTGTTGGCAAATCTAGGATTTTGATCATTCCTAGGCTTGTTACGATTGGTTTGACCGCCTTTACTGGGGTATCATACTATCTTGTAACATCTTTCTCTTGGGTGCTCAGGTTTCTTGCAGTGGCTGCAGATAACTACCTCTTTCTTGGATTCTTGCCTTTTCTGATAACTTGTGCCTTGAGAAGTCGAGGTTTGGAAGGAGGCACTTTCAGAAAGAAAGTTTGAGGTGTGCCTGACATTTCTTTGTCGTTCCTCTTGCAAAAGCATCCCATATACTTGACTGATATTTGGGAAAGGCTTCATTATCAGTATATTCCCCCTCAAGGAAGTGTATAATTCATTCAGCCCCATTAAAAACTGAATCACTTTCTGATCCTCAGAATACTTATACAGGGCATCGTTAATCTTTGTTGGTATTGCAGCAGTCTGTAAGCAGTATCACTCAAGAAAATCTTGACATCGCTGGGTATTTCAATCGATGCAAGAAGATCTGGGATGAATTCAGTCTAGTTGGAGGACTGCCTCGCTGGGGTTGTGGTAAATGTCGAGTGCTGCGATAAAAATGCCACTCTATTATCCCAGAAATTCAAAAATACCATTATTTGTTCTAAACTCTCAAAAATGCCATTGGGTTATCCATTTTATTTCAAAAATGCCATTTTCAACCTGGATGACCTGCAATAGCCTGTATATCCAAATATTTTTTTTTTGAAGGTTTTGGAAATAAAAAAACTGGAAGAGGGAGAAGTTCGTTGGTTTATTTCCCTCCATACTCACCCTCTTCAGTTCTTCCTTCTTCCTCACACCATAACCCAGAAAAGGTAACTGAGCCCTAACCCTAAAACCTGGAGATGGTGAAGTAGGCAGCGGCGGTTGAAACCAATAGTCCGGTGTTGGTCGGAACGATTCGGCGAGGAAGTGGAAGTTGTTGAACTTGGCTATCAACTGCGTTGGTCAAAATGTGAGTAAAAGTTCAAATTCTTTTTTGTATTTTGGGTTTTTTTGATGTAAAAATTGCAGTGTAAGTTGGAATTGTATGAGTTTTGGCGTTTTTTCTTGAATGCCTCCCTATATGATGTTATAATCTTGCTGTAATGGTGGTGTTCTGTTGAGGGTGAAGTTAGAAGTGGTTGCTAAATGTTGTTATGTATGGTTTCTGGTTTGCTGTGCTAAAATTTCGGTTATGAACTTTAGTTTATTTTTTATTTTTTGTTTTTGTTGTTGATCAGTTTTGTCACAGATTGTGGAAATGGCTTGCAAAATTCTGTTGTATCATGGGGGTGATTTTCAAATGGTTCCTCATTTGGTTTATAATGAAGGACAGTGTTGTGAGGCAGGATGTGATCTGGATTACATTAGCATAGGTGACCTTAGGGAGATGGTTGAGAATAAGGGTTATGCACAAGAAAAAATTTCAAAAGTGTTGTATGCTAAACCCGAATGTATTATGGAAGATGCTTTGGTTGTTATTGAGGGAGACAATGAAATTAGGCAACTGCCAGATTTACTACGTCAGAATGAGTATGTGTGTGTTTATGTTGAGCATAGCAAACTGACCCTTACTAATCAAATGGTTGCAATAGATAATGGCCATGAGAATGGTGATGTGGAGGGGGGAAGTGGGGTTGATGATGTTGATTACTTTGGTGAAGGAGACTGTGATGATTTTCGATATTGGGATTTCATTTGTGATAGTGGCTCAGATGTTGAAGATGAGGAGGCATTAGAGGCTAGAAATTTGACAATTACATTGAACAAGGCTGTTGAAGAAGAGAGGGAGGCAATTGAAAATGATGATGCAGGGCAAGTCGAGGGTGAACTGATTGAGGGAAATTACCATGATTCAGACAATGCGGATAGCCCCAACACAGATACTGATGAAGAAGATGAGAAATGTGACAATGTTGGAAGTGAAGACAAGATGAGAATGATTCGTGACAGGAATAGAAAGAGGAAGAAGAGGATAAGGTATGGTAGATACAACCCAAGGGTGAATGTGTTGGATGTTGGCATGGTATTTCCCGATAAGAAAGCATGCAAGAAGGTAGTGGATCACTAAAGGATAAGTGGGGGGTATAATTTAAGGGTGACCAAGAGTGATAAGGAGCGATTACAATTGAAATGTGTTGCGGAGGGATGTGAATGGAGATTTTGGGCATCCAAAGTTAACAAGGCACTTTCTTTTGAAATCAAGACACTCGATAAGCCACACACATGCATTCCATATAACTTCGAAGCAGGGCAGAGGAACATGTCTAGTGCGTGGTTGGCTGAGAAATATGCTGATTTATTCAGATTGCAACCTTCATTTAGAGCAAGGCAGTTACAAACTAAGATAAAGTTAGACTTGAACTTCAACGCAGCATTGTCAATGTGTGTTAGGACAAGGAGTATGGCTTTGACCTCCATCATTGGTGACTATAGGACACAATTTGAGCAACGTAGGGACTACTTGTTTGAAGTGCACTCTAAGAACCCGAGGACAACAGTCAGGTTGATGACAAGCTTGAATGAAGAACAGAAGCACTACTTCTTCTCCACCAGTTCGGCATTCACCATTCTCTTCAAATGAGGGCACATTTCAGGATCTACCCAGTCCCATAACCGACAACCTTCTTCGGCGACAGTACCCCTCACGCATTTGAAGAATCGACGAAGTGGATTTGTGCCGGTCCTCGAAGTGAAACTCAAGGTCCTCAAACCACAGTTGCAAAATTCAACCTCATTTGGCCAACAGTAACTGGGACGACAGCTATTAAAAGCCATTGAAGATCCTAAACCCTAAATTTGAAAGCACGATGAAGATTAATGGCCCAGACAGAGGAAGTATAATGGCAGCAAGATTTTATTTTTGGCGGGGATCAGAGGGGGAAGATGAAGATGACGAGATGACCATAGAGAGAGAGTGAAGAAGAAGACAAAGGAGGAGAGTTACATGGTTAAGTTAAAGTCCAATGGCAGCCTTTTTATATTTGCAGTTGGGTTTTTCTTTTTCCTAACGGTGATATACAGGCTATTGCAGGCCATCCAGGTTGAAAATGGCATTTTTGAAATAAAATGGATAACCCAATGGCATTTTTGAGAGTTTGGAATAAATAATGGTATTTTTGAATTTCTCGGATAATAGAGTGGCATTTTTATCGCAGCATTCGACATTTACGACAACCGCAGCGAGGCAGTCCTCCGACTAGACTAAATTCATCCCAGATCTTCTTGCATCAATTGAAATACCCAGCGATGTCAAGATTTTCTTGAGTGATACTGCTTACAGACTGCTGCAATAGAAATAATTTCGCTTTATCAGATTGCCCATACCGTTGATTAAGCTCCTCCCATATCAAACTAGGGGTTTCTGCATAGAGCACGCTCTCCCGGATATTCTTGTCTAAAGAATTAAGTAGCCAAGAGATGACCATATGTTGGCATATTTTCCAAAAAGGCAAGAGGGGAGAGTCACTCTTTGGTTGCTCGTAAGAACCATCGACGAACACAAACTTGTTCTTCGCTGAAAGAGCTTGCTGGCGGTCCTCTTCCAGTTTTTGAATTCTTCACCGGCAAATGGTTCTGCGACTAGAGATTGTCTGGGGTGATCTGATGTGTGAATGAAAGGGGATATGAAGGATCCACAACCGTGACCTTATTGTCCTTGGCGTCTCCCATTTGCAAGAGAAAGAAGAAGGAAGAGGTGGAAAGGAGAGAGGAGAAAAGTTACGCCTGCTCTGATACCATGAAAGGTAAGATAGAAGAGGGAGAAAGAGGATGATTGTATTGAGGAGAATCTGGGAATCCAAAAAAAATAACAAAGCTGCGCCACCAAATGAGCTTAAAAAGAAGAAGAAAACCTAGCAAAGGAGATGGGCCAAAAGCCGGCCCAGAACCAAAACAAAAAATAACGAAAGAAACCTAAAACACCAAAGCTAACTAAAGTAACTGACGTAACTAAAAAATAAAAAATACAACTATCTCAATAAATAAAACTCATCCATACTATTAATATTCCCCAATCGTTGACATTTAAAATCTATAATAATCAAAGGTTATAGAATGTCCGACGCCCAAATACACTACAAAACAGATGCATTTTATTAATATAAATTATATTTATAATGTGTAGGCGGCGTAGTCTGTATGATCTAAATCATTTATTCATGTGTTTAAAATTAAATATTTTTTTGCAAGTTATCGAGAAAGATTTAAAGGGACTATAGAGTTGATTGCATTTACTCAAATTAACTAATAAAAAATTATTATTATCAGTTATGATATCTAATTAAGACAATATTAAAAATAAATATAGACTTTTGTATCATATACCAATATATTAGGATTATTGGATGCTAATACACTGAACTTTAGGGGTTTTGGACAATAATACACTGAACTTTTTTCTTGGACTCTAATACACTAAACTTTGAGGGTATTGGACAATAACACACTCAGACCAATTCAGCTGGTGGTTGACGCGGTGGTTGTCCTACTTTGAAGTGTCGTTTTTCTATTTTTTTCAGAAAAAACTTTTGCCTTGTAAGAAAGTACACATAAGCGGGATGACTAATATATTTTTTTTTGAAAAAAATAGAAAAACGACACCTTAAAGTAGGACAGCCACCGCGTCAACCACCAGCTGAATTGGTCTGAGTGCATTATTATCCAATACTCTCAAAGTTCAGTGTATTAGAGTCCAAGAAAAAAGTTCAGTGCATTATTGTCCAATACCCCTAAAGTTCAGTGTATTATCATCCAATAATCCAATATATTATGTAAATTAATTTTGAAGAAAATTTGTATGAAATAAAAAAAAAATAATGATAGTGCAATTGTTGCATAATTTTTTTTATTAATTTTTAATTATTAGTTTAATGATAATTGTTATAAAATTACTCCAAAAATAAATTGCACATAAATTGAAAAAATTTCCGTGCATCGCACGGGATATACAATGCGAGTTCTTCTCATTAAAAGACAATCCAACTCTCTCCTTTTTTTTCTTCATTCTCTAATAAAGCCTGTTAGGGGTGATTGTTTTAGGATAGGTTAGATTAGATTTTCATAGATTTAGAAATTTGTATTGAAGATTGAAGATTGTTCATCTACATCTACAATTCCAAGACTAAGTTTTCCAATCCCTCTCTTTTTGTTCATATCTTGTCTTTGATTATATCTTTGTTTAAATTCATCTTTTGTTAATTTGTTCTTAGTTTTAGGTTGTGATTGATGTATTTGGATGATATTTGATCTTGTTTATGCCTACTTAAACCTAGTTTATGCTTGGAATTTGAGTTTTTTCTAGTGTCCACCGCGTGTTCGATGAAATGCTTGTGAGCATTTTCATCTATTATTCTAGGCAATTGACTTTTGTTGAGAAGCGAGGTAGATTTGCTAGTGTGAGTAGGGAAAATGGTTGGATTTTGAGGTGAAAATCAATGAAGTCTAGCTAGGTCTAAAGTTGCCTTTATTGTAGTTTAGTTTGATTCACCTATACAAATAAGTGGTTAGGATAATTAAACTAGCCTTAGCTTCCTTGAAAGAGGAGTTTTGGTGGTCTTTCATGAGCAATCGATCACTCTAATTGCATGTCTGAACTTGGTTAATTAGGCATTTTCTTTTTAGTTTATGTGATTAGTTAATTGTAGCTTTTATTTTGTTTTATTAGTTAGTAGTTAATTCACCAAAAACCTTTGTGATCCAACCTAGTTGGCCAGAGCTCGATTAGCTCCTTGGTTCGGAAGCCCCAACTCCCTGTGGATACGACAATTACACCCACACTGTAATGTGATTGAACATCCATCCAAGGAGTTGGGTTCCATGTTAGTGCGTCCATGACCACTCATCCGAGCTTGATTCCTTCCACGTCGAGAATGAATAAGGAAAAGGACTTGTAAACATTAGATTTCCTACTAGGTCAAGTACCTCAAGCTTCCTGAGAGTACTGACCTCCTTAGCCATTTGTGTGACTCTTTGCCACCTAGGCGCATGCTATGTGAGTCAGTAAAAAAAGCAATGAGGTGCAGAAATTACTGGTTTCCTAGATAGTTCCTCTAGAGCAGAGCAGGAGCTGTTGTTTCGAATTCCAGGAACCCGTAGAGCTTGATACTCGGGATCCCAACTTCTTCCTCCATTGCTTTATTATATGGCCCCAACTGAAAAAAGAAAAAGAATCAGCAATCTATGCTAGGGAAACAAAGGAGGCAAAAGAAAATATCATACCATCCTGAAAGCGAGACAACAAAGGTATCGGTCTAGCTCATTGTTAAACTAATTAGCCGCGACATTGTGATTATACTGTTGAAAGTTTTTGCCTTGGATGGCGGTCTCAAGGGAAGCTGCATCCATGGACCAAGCCTCGAATATCTTCTCTAGAGGGTCTTCTACAATCAAAGACGGATAACGACCTAAAATATGCATGGTAGCCCACTCGCCGAGGTAATAGATAGGGGTGTGCATATTCCGGTCCGAACCGGAAAAACCCGTGACCCAGACTGGCCCGGACCAACCCAGCTATGTTCGGTCCGATCTCCGGTCCATAATATTTATAAATTTTGGGTTTTCGGGTCGATCCCGGTCCTGGTCCAAACACTAAAAAACGGGTTGGACCGGTTAACCCTATTTATACTTTTCGACATATACGTAATTTAATTAAAATGAAATCCTATAGATATTTTGTCCATATACATAATTATTTTTTTATACTTTTCAAATTATATGCTCACCATAATTAGTCATAATTATTATTGCCTAGTTGTTTTTGAGTCAACTCATAAAATCTTTTCAAAAACATAAATTTCCTAATTATGAGTAAGTCTACTAGTAAAGATAAATTAAACACCCCATGACACTATTATTATTATTATTATTATTATTATTATTATTATTATTATTATTATTATTATTAATTCACTAAATTTCAAGTTATGGGATTTATTACATGCCTGATCAAGTGGCCAATTAAAAGAGGTGACATTCGCATAAGTTTAAGCAAATTAATCTTCAAAAGAAATTTCCTAATCGAAGGCAGCCACCATCAAAGTTTTTTTTTATATATAAAAAAAAGCTACCACTATTAATTTGTTCCTAATGCATTATGGAATTTATGGCAGTAAAGTAATTAGTGATAGGCTTTTGCCTAGTTAAAATTACTTTATGACACTATTACTTTGTTACTAATACATTATGAAATTTATGACATGAAATTAAATTGCTTAAATTAATTATACGGACTTGTATTATGGAGTATAATAAAACACTAATCTACTAATCAAGGTGGCGACTACTGGCTAGTTAAAAGTTTAACTATTGTACTTAAAAGTTATTTTGACATATAAAAAAACGGTCAAATTGGTCCGGGTCGGGTCATGCCATCCATTTTCTCGATCCTGTCCGGTCCTGGTCTAAGGTGAAATCGATTCGGTCCCGGTCTATTATTCAGTAAACATTCGATCTTCGGGTTGAGATAATTCGGTCCGGTCCGGGTTTGGACCGGTGCACATCGATCCCTAGTACTAGATATGCCCCGATGGACCCTCCATCGCTATGCAATGCCGAGTATCCTGATCAACCAAATGTCTCGAAGATACCAGGCGTGTGAGGTCTAAATCAGCCCAGGGCCGCTAGTCACTTGGTTATGTCCAAAGATATCACCAATTAAACAGGGCGAAAGGACGTCAAGCTAAACGAATCATAAAGGAAAAGAAACCACATCGAGGTAAGATTATCAAAAACACAACAGACCTCATCCAGTTTTTTAACATTCCTCTTCTTCCCCACTATACGACAAGGATACTAAGGCTCAATGGTTGCGACTATCTTTCCCACTCAGGTCTGGAGGAACAAGAGCCAGATGTACTCAAATTCCCAAGTCTATAAGGATAGACAAAGGTTAGGTGACAAGCAAGGACAACATACTAAAGGAAATGGAAGCGTCTCGAGCACATACCTCGAGAATCTTCCATAGGCTCGGGTCATATTGATATGTCGACTTGTCCGGCTTAACGATGATAGGCTCATCATTCTGAGAAGCACGAACCCTGCTACGTAAAATACAGATAAAGTTGGTGTAAGTCGTCTTTCCCCAGTTTAGGCGTCGAACATGGCCAAAGTCCAACAAGTTGGCCATCCAACTCATGCTGAAATTGTCTTTGTGATTTGTGAAGATGGTAGACCCAATAAAGTAGGCCTAGAAGATAAAGTGTCTTTGGGCTATGGGAAGGCCAACAAAGTGATAATCTCGGATGGCTCTCTCAAAATGGGTGTAAGAAAGCTTGGTTAAGTCTTATCTCAGTTCCAAATGAACCATGATCGGTCCCAACATAATTATGACATCTCAAGGAATGTCCCTAATGAATGCCATGATCTAGCTCCCTAGAATAGGCCAGTAATCATCACAAAATCTGTAGGGGTAATCGTCATCCTCCCACTGGCAAGTGAAAGGAATTAGTGATGTCCCGAAACCTTTCAGCCATCCCTCATCCTAAGACTCGAGGAGTCCTAGGCTCCAAAGTGCTGAGGCAAGCCTAAAAGGAGGCAAATCCCACCTCCACTAGGGTTTGGTGACCGAAACCATCAATGAAAAACTTGGTCACCTGTATGGACCTTGTCAAATTTATGCGGATTTTTAAGGTATCCTCCTATGACGCTAAAAGCCACAAATTGGGGGCTAAGCATGCAATCTTTGTAAAGAAAAGTCCAACAGCAAACACAAGGCCCATTCCAGCCATGAAATCAGACCGAAAAGAGGGTACAACCAAGTCAGCCCGTAGTCCAAACAAATCCCAAGGTCGTTTGGCCTTGACGGGCTTAACAAGTCGTAGCCTTGGCCCAATGAACACGGGACATCAGCCAAGTAGTACAAGGAAGGTCCAAGCCCAATACGGGGCTTGAATCCGTTTGGCCTGTTGTTATTGTTTTGGGTTAGAGTAGATTAGGTGAGGTTATAAGGATTAGGTCTTCTTCCGCCCCTAGTCTGGGTGGGCCTAATTGGATTGGGCCGAGATATGATTTAGGCCCCCAACCCCTCATAACCCATCGGTGGTATCAGAGCCGTAGATAGCATATTGTAGTTTTTACTTTGTTGAATTCATGTTAGGTTGCTAGCATTTATTTACGCCCTTTAAGTATTCATCTTGATAGATGTGATTTGTTAGGATATTTTCATGCTAGAATTAATTGTTAATTTGGCATTTGTAAAAACCTTAACCTAGATCATTAATGTAATGATCTTGTTTATTTGATAAACCTTGGTTATGGTTGATTGTTGGGTTTTAGATATTTGGTTGCTTTTCCTTGCGATCACTTATGGGTTATCGGTATGAGGTAGGGACAGTCATGGTCATGGTAAATTGTTGCCATGTCCATTGATTTGCATTTGAGTTTTGACCCCTTTTTTGACAAGGAATCTCGAACACGACACTAGGTGTCCTACACAAGATTTTGGTGAAACTCATTGCCTTTTCTCACTCATTTTTTAGTATCGCGAGTAATGTTGCATTAGACGTCGTACTCATGATGACTCTTTGTGATCATTTTGGGAGCGTTGAGGTAAGGCATAGTTTAGGATCAGACATGTGATGTCATACCCAAGACTAGTGTCACCAAACATCAAACTTGAGAAATTCGACTTTTGAGTCTAAAATGTTTAGTGTTGAAAGTTCGATTTCTACAAATTTCCGATTTAATTATATTTAACTTACAGTTAAGTACTGGGTGATTCTAGTTAAGCACTACACTATGTGAAGAGTTAATTTTTGGAAAATTAACTATCGAGCAATCACTTGGGCATAAATAGATTGTTTGTAGAGGTGATCGTTGGGTGATTCCAGTCGATATGCTGCAAAATGATCCTTAGCGTGATAATGTATCAACTGAGTTAATTTGCTTAATTTTGGAATTTAAGCGAATGAGTATATGTCTAGCCCTTGAAATTTCGAATTTCAAGAAGGAAAGGGTTTCCTGGCTCACCTAAAATTGTTTAAGGTTGGAGGTTAAACTGGATAAATTAGATTTTATTGAGTTGTTGCATGTGTTGTGTTCTTGCAATGTGATTGAGATCGCCTGTGTTGCTGAAATTGTTTTGGCTAATTGTTTGATTTTGGTTTGATGCGTTGCTTGTTGGAAGCTTTCTTTAATTGTTACTAAACCAGGGTTGAAATATATGGGATATGTTTTTTTGCAATGCTACCAAAATATTTGCTTGAATCGCATGCGTTCTTAGCATGACCATAACTAGTTGGTTTTACCGATCTACGTACCGGGTTTGGTGAAATACGGTCTACATCCCATAGGTTTTGAACACGTTTAATTTAATTTGATTAAATTTGCAATTATATTTGACATCATTGTAATCTCATAAGATGAGTACCGCTTGTAATTCTTGTATATGGGATATCAAGTTGAGTGGGAGCCTGTAACACCCTTAGACTCATAATCACTGAAGTAGGGGTAAACGCCTCATCATCCAGCGATTAGCGCAGCGGATTAAGGAGGCTAGGGACATTACCATCGTCCAACCACAATGGACAAGACTACCATACACACAAGACTTAGTTTCCAACCTACAATCCTATAGTTCGACTTAACACAATTGATTACCAAACCGAGATAAATGTATTTACAACCACACGTCAAATAATGATTACACGTCATTCACATATTCAAAGGGGTTTCCAAAATAGCCGAGAACAATTATACACAACAAAAGATGGCTTTGAAAATACTAACAAAAGTGTGACACTACACTTAACATCGACATACTAATCACAACCATAGCTTTACAATATTGCAAAAGAGGACTTTTAGTCACCCATTTACCCTTGCTTCTTACCAGTATCAAACTTTCCACCACTAGAGCCAACACCTAAAATAAAACAGAAACATGTGTTTTCACAAATAAGCCGAAACTAATAAGCATACCTCTATATTGTAAATCCTAGTTATTAGTTCATTTTATTTCGCGCATTTCAAATCATTTTGCAAACAGAGAGAAGAGAAATAACTAAAACATGTTAAACGATTATTATTATCTCAGTGGTACCCATTTACGATCATCAGACTAAACCTTCATATGCGCATACCTAGACTGATCGGGAGGTCCAGACAGATTTAACTGGTTGACACTGGCCAGGTATATAGAGTGAATGCATTCAATATGCCTAAATGGGGTGGGTCCACATTTAGATGAAAAAACACGATGAAAAACATATTATTCACATTATTAGAACACTTGATGCTTTCATGATATAAATACATGACATTCTAAAAGGTATAGGAAACATGTGTACCTCAAATGAAGAGACTTGCTAAAAAAATAATGCCTTGGGGTGAAGATAATCCGAGCAAGAAGCGACAATGATCCAAAGTTATGTACTTGAACAAGAAATAGCAAAGAAGTGAGTAAATTTGTTGCTTTGGGGACCAATAACCCTTTGCTTTCAAGTTTAGGTTATTTTTGATGTTTTAAAGTTAACCGGAAATTTTAACTTGAATAGGGAAATCACGAAGTCATAAGTCCTTCCACGATGGTAAAAAGAATAAATAAATAAATAAATAATAAAAATGCAAAAGAAAACATTTAGAGAGGATCTAACTTGGTATTAAAATTTTCCAATTGGGCGTCGAATTTAAAAATGAGAGTTAAGACCTTGAAACAATATAAGTTTGCGATTTAAAAGCTTTTGGAAGTCATTTCGAAACAAAAATTTATAACTCAGGATATATGCCTCTATTAATGGTGGGCAAATATCCTATGGAAAAGGAAAAATATACACTACAACTCTTATGATTATCATTAATCCAAAATATACAAGAAAGACCTCAAAAGGTTCCATGTGATAACTGCATAATTCTGTCGTTTTACTGAAAATATGTGTTCACTCGGATATAGTTCCAAGTTCATAACTTCTCACTCAAATTTCCAAATGATTTAAGGAAAGATATTTTGGAAATCCTACAACATGTACTGCACCTCTTATGTTAAACATAATCCCAAATTTTCTTTGGAACATACCCGAAAAGTCTCTAGAATAATGCTTGCTAACCTGAAGTTTTTGCCCGACACTCTTTCACGGACTAGAAAAGAGGGAACGACATGGTTCTATCGTGGATTTTGAATTCTTTGCAGAAAAATATCCGGGACAGTGTTATGTACTCTACAGTTGCTCAGGATTTGTGGAAAGAATTAATGGAGAGATTCGGGCAAGCGAATAAAGCTAAGCTATATTCCATCCAAAAAAAAGTGTCAAGATTGTGTCAAGATTCTATGGATATCTTGACCTACTACACAATGGCGAAGAAGCTATGGGAAGAAATGGGAGCAGTCACGAATTTTCCATCCTGTCAGTGTGGAAAGTGTACTTGCAAGCCTCAAATCAACAGACAATTTGAGCTGCATTTTGAGGAACAAAAGCTTTTACAATTCCTGATGGGTTTGAATGATAGTTACACAAATGTGAGAGGGAACATTTTGATGATGACCCCTTTGCCTTCTTTGAGCCACGTCTATGCCATTTTGTCTCAAGAAGAGAAGCAAAGGCAAGTAAGAGATCAAGTTGGTCCCTAGAATGACTCGGCTTCTTTCTATGCAAACAAAAACCCCCAAAGAAACCAAGGTCCTCCTGAAAGGAATCAAGAATTGAAGAAAGCAAACCTGTTTTGTGATCATTGTAAGAGACCGGGACATACAATTGACAAGTGCTACAAAATATATGGATATCCTCCCAAGAACCAGAACAGATCACAAAATAGACCTTCCAATCAACAAAACACCAGGAGGCAAACCAATGCTGCCCAGCAAGAGGCTGATAAGACCATTCCAGGGGAAAATCAGTCCAATGCTTCATCATCTTTTTCTCTGAATAAGGATCAAGCAAATCTTCTCCTTCACCAGTTGTTGCAGATCCTCACCAATGAAGCAACATCTTCCACTCATGGGTCAAAAACTGAAACTGTATCAGGTAACACTCAAACCTTTCCTTACAAGCATATCTCCAATACAGTTGTCTGTTTTTCCAATTTAACTCAAAAGGACTGGATATTAGATTTTGGGGCCACTACCCACATGTGTGGAAACAAGAATACTATGCATTCTATAAGAGATTTAAATCAACCTTTAAAAGTAACTCTCCCCAATGGAAGTATGGTTCTTGTTAAACAAACTGGAAAAGTAACTTTAGGAGAGAGCATTGTTTTGCATGATGTCTTGTATGTTCCCCATTTCAAATTTAATCTAATATCAATCAAAACTTTGTGTAAACAATTGCATTGTACTGTCATATTTGGTGAAAACGATTGTATAATGCAGGCCCCTTCATTGAAGAGGCTAATGGTTCTTGGTAAAGAGGGACAAGGTTTATATTTCTTGGATAGAAGGCTGCTTCAAGACTCTTCTTCCACTTCAAATGACCTTATCACTAATCAAACAATGAGGCAGAATGAAGTTGTTGCTAGTGTTAAGTGTAGCCTCTGGCACCAATGCCTAGGACATATATCAAATACTAGAATAAAGTTGTTGCCAGTATGTACTTTAGAAAGAAACCAAGATTCTTACATTGAAAACTGTGATGTTTGTCATAGAGCAAAACAGAGATGCTTGCCTTTTCATACTAGCAAGATTACAACTACTAAGTGCTTTGAGTTGATACATGTTGATACTTGGGGCCCCTTTCACATAGCCAGCCATTCTGGGCATAAATACTTTCTCACTATTGTAGATGACTATGCAAGGTGTACTTGGACCTACCTCATGACTACAAAACATGAAGCCTTTAGTCTTTTACAGTCTTTCATTTCCATGATAAACAACCAATTTGATACAAATGTCAAGAGAGTTAGATCTGTCAATGCCCTTGAGATAGGGAAAAACAATCAGGCTATCCATTACTTTAGTGAAAAAGGAATCCTCCATGAGACCAGTTGCACACAAAAACCTCAACAGAATGGAGTTGTTGAGAGAAAACACAGACACTTGCTAGAAGTTGCTAGGGCCCTCATGTTTCAGTCTAAATTGCCTTTAAAATTCTGGGGAGAAAGCATACTAACAGCCACTTACCTTATAAATAGGATGCCCACTCCTTTATTAGGTAATAAAATCCCTTTTGAAAGATTGTTTGGAAAGGAACCTTCCTATGAGCATTTAAGAGTTTTTGGGTGTCAATGCTATGTCAGCACTCTAAAACATGGGAGAGATAAGTTTCAACAAAGTGCAAAGAAATGTGTTTTTATTGGATATCCTAAAGGTAGGAAAGCTTATAAACTGTATTCTTTAGAAACCAACAAGTTTGTTGTTTCCAGGGATGTCATCTTTCATGAATCTGTTTTCCCCTTTAGAAGTCAAAATTTGTCTGAACAACAACCTACCATAGAGCATGAAATACCTAATGATTATATCTCTGAGGACCTTATTGAATCAGAACCCCCTGAAAGTGCTAATCCCCAACAGGAAACCATTGAAGAACCTACTGCTGATATTGACATTACTCGACAGCCTCTCAGAAGGTTTGAAAGAATTCATAAACCTCCAAGTTACCTAGATGACAATGAAACTTGCTTGTCTTGTATCACTAACCTGCATTACACTCCTAGGACTATTTCTTTTTGTGGTGTTACTAACAGTGATGCAGATTTAAGCACCTACTTGGATACACATGAACCAAGCTCCTTTACAGAAGCAAGTAAGCGTCCTGGGTGGGTGCAAGCAATGAAGCTTGAATTAGAAGCTCTACAAGACAACAAGACCTGGGAAATGGTTACTCTTCCAAAAGGAAGAAAGGTCGTAGATAGCAAGTGGTTTTACAAAGTAAAGCACAAACCAGATGGGAGTGTAGAAAGATTGAAAGCAAGGCTCGTTGTGAGAGGGTTCACCCAGAGAGCAGGAATTGATTAAAATGAAACCTTCTCACCAGTTGTGAAAATGACTACCATTAGAACCATGATTTCTGTGGCAGTGAAAAGAGGTTGGTCCCTTTTTCTGCTAGATATAAACAATGCTTTTCTCCATGGTGATCTCCATGAAGAAATCTACATGAAGGTTCCTGAGGGAGTGTCCAACACAGACCCAAATACAGTTTGCAAACTCAAGAAATCTTTTTATGGTTTAAATCAAGCTTCAAGACAATGGTATGCCAAACTAACCGAAGTCTTGTATAAAAGGGGCTACAAACATTCAGAGAATGACAATTAATTGTTCTATAGGAAATCAGAAGGAAAATCAGTGTTTTTAGTAGTCTATGTAGATGATATACTTGTTATTGGTTATGATGCTGATGAAGTGAGGTCCTTGAAACAGCACCTGAATAGAGCTTTTAGGATCAAGGACCTTGGAGTTGCAAAATTTTTTCTTGGCATGGAAATCATTAGAATTCCAGAAGGCTTGGTCCTTTCACAAAAGAAGTTTACAAAGGAACTTCTCCATGAATTTGGTACTGAGGATATGAAGACTTCTGTTTCACCTATGGATATTAACATCAAGCTCTCTTCAGATTCAGGTACACCATTACCTGAACCATCCCTATATAGAAAATTAGTGGGTAAGCTATATTTTCTGGTCAACACTAGGCCAGATTTAGCCTTTATTGTACAACATCTAAGCCAATACTTGAAAGCTCCTACAGACCTACATTGGAAGGCTACTATCCATGTTTTGAAATACTTGAAAGGGAACCCAGATTTGGGAGTGATAATACATCGAGAAAACAATTTCAATCTTCAGGGATTTAGTGATTCTGATTGGGGTGCGTGTAAGCATAGTAAGAGATCCATTAGTGGATATGTCATTTTTCTTGGCAACACTTTGATCTCTTTGAAATCAAAGAAGCAGCAGGTTGTCTCATTGTCCTCAGCAGAAGCAGAGTATAGAAGCTTAAGACGTTTAGTTGCTGAGTTAGCTTGGCTCAGCCATCTGCTGTCTGAATTCCAGGTTGATTCAATCACCCCTATACTAGTCAAAAGTGACAGCCAAGCTGCCATATACATCGCACACAACCCAGTTTACCATGAAAGAACTAAACACATTGAGATTGATTGTCACTTTGTTAGAGAGAAGCTTGCAGAAGGTCTAATTTCACTCAAACATGTCCCCTCGAGCTTGCAACTTGCTGATATTATGACCAAGCCCCTTCCAGGAACTAAGCACCATCACAATCTGAACAAATTGGGATGCCTACCACCCATCAATTTGAGGGAGGGTGTTAGGATTGATGATGGTAGTTAGTCCATATTTACTATCTGTTCAAGTAGTTTTTTTTAGTTTTTCTTCTTTTAGTTCCTCTTCTTTTAGTTTTAGTTCTTTATTTTCTTGGGCCTGTTTGTTGGGTCCGTTGCTTTTATTTAAGCCAGCCCGGGTCCTTTTTTTTGTATTATCAGATTTCATTTTTCTTTTCATTCTATTTTTCCCTCTCAAATGAAAACTTAAATTCCTCCCATATTCTTCTTCTTCTTCTTCCTGTTTCTCTCAAGCTTTGCCATTACTCAAGCGTTTTCATTTTCCTATATATATTTACCTCCTCTAGGCTAAAATACTAATTCCTGGGTCTAAGGTTAAACTTGTAGTTATCGGAAAAAAAAACGAAGATAGTGTTGCAGGTTAGGAAATTCAAGACTAGCATTAATGCGAAATTCGGGTCTTCAATAAAATTTTAATGAAAACAACAATGTTACTAATAATGAAAACAATAGTAGGAATAGTAAGGATCATCAACTGCTCGATTATTAAAATAATTAGTCTGGCTGTCACGTCGGGGTCGTTGCACTGCTCGGGTCCTGCAAAACATACTTGAACGACCGGTTTTACATAACGAATTTCAAAATGCGCATTTTTATTATTTAATCTAGATTAGAATACACGATTAATATTGAATTAAGTAAGGTTCTAGGAGCTTTGACCATCGATGTTACAAAGGTTCAAGAAGGAGTTCTTGAAAAGATTATAAAGAGGAATTCTTGAAGAGTTCAAGTTCGATTCCTTGAAGTTTTAAAGGAGTTATTGAAGACCTAAAAACTAGCTTGACTTAGTTATATTTTTAAATTAAGTCTAGGTGGTCATACTAGGGTTTTTATTTTTGTGCTTTGAATGGTTCTTAGCATGCTTTATCATTTTATTATGTCCATCATGTTGGATTCGTTTGTGTCACCTAGAATCGCTTGCTTAGGATAATAAAATTTGCACTCTCAAAATATGAATGTATGATTGCTCACCCTGATGAACACCACTTGGATCATGGGCGGTCATTGCCTAAGGAAGTCATCCATGGATCATTAACGAGTTGGGCAGGAGTCAGGTCTGTTCATAATGACAGCCTAGAGGGTCTAGAGTTATGAGCAATAGAGAGAGGTGTCGTATATGATACACACACTGTCGCCAAGAGTCATTCAGAACGATTGATCATGAGATAATCTACCTTAGGTGAAAGACACGAGGTTTGATTGGCCAAAGCCTACTTGATGTCGCTTCGGCCTATTGGATCTTGGTTATGTTAATATGTTAGTGAGAGTTAAATGTGTTTTAATGTTGAAATTAAATAGTTTAATTTCATAATTATTGATGAATAAAATTTAAAATGAACTGTTTGGCTTGTAGATTCATAAAGTTATATGATAACTCCTCCTCTCTTCACCGTTGCTTTCTTCTTGCAAAGGAGAAGCTTATCGGTCCCAATTATTTGAATTGACACCACATCTTGAGAAATGTTCTCAAAGCCGAAAAGAAAAATTCGTTTTTGAGAAGGCAAAAAAGCATCCAACATGCCAATAATACCTCAAATGCTAAGGAAACCATATGGAAACGTCATGTTGATGGCGATATCCAAGTGGCATGTTTGATGTTAGCAAATGTGTCCCTTGACCATCAAAATCTGTTTTGAGGCAATGTGTCTTTAGACATCATCACTTTAATTGGAAAGTTGTTTTTTTGAAACATACTAAAATTGAGAGGTATAAGACAATTTGGAAGGTTTTTCAAATCTAATCCGGAGGTTGGCAAGCCCGTTGGGCCTCATATGTTGAAAGTGATAGGTCACTTCAACAACATGAGATGGTTGGGTTTTCTCTATAGGTAAAAGATTGGTTGTTGACACTATCTCTAATGCGTGTTGCATGATGAGTTTCGTCGTTTTAGGATGAAATATTTCAAGAAAAGGCATAGGAGCAGCTTGTTGGACTTGCATGAGATGCTAATTATACTTATGAGGCTACCAGGGATGTTCCCAAGGTTAGAAAGGAAAAATGGTTTAAGAAACCTGCTAAATCAAGAAAGGCCTTAATGATCGGTAAGACAAAGACATGCTTTGTTGGTAAGCCTGAGATCATCTGGAAAAGGTATGCTCACTGTGCTTGATGGACTTGGAGTTTAGAGATGCGATCTCGAGTTCAGGTACAAAATGTGATTAAACACAACCGTGTTGTCTCTACTTTTAGGTATTCGATACCAGTCGTAAATCACACATTTTCTGAAATGCACCAGATTTAAGCTAAAAAGTAGACGAATCAGCAAGGTAGAAGTCGGCCTGAGCATAGAAAACTAGCAAGGTGTTGTTGTTTTAGTGCTTTTAGGACTTAAAGTTTATCTTAACCTACCAAACTTATACTTGAACTCAATAATTAGTTATTTTGTTCATGTATTAAGTCAGAAATTGGATTTCTGTTTACTGTTAGAAATAAAGGTCATTCCTTTGAAAATACAAAGGTGATGCTTGACATTTCTAAGGATTGAATTACTTATGATACTAAAATTTGTTGAATGTCCAGAATGCATAAGATTTAGATAAACATGTTCATCACATCGTATGCAAAAAGGCTAAATATCTGACTCAAACCTATCTTACCTATTGGTTTGTGGCAGAGGTCGTTTTCAACAGAAAAGGTCTCCACATGCTACTTTGAGCAACCATTTTAGATTATTTTGAGCTCGAAACATTTGTTGTTTGTGATGCCTTTTCTGCTTTGAGTCGCGCGAGCCATATCGAAAGATGAACTCTTCCTTGCCTTTTCTCTCTCCTATATATATCTTGCACATGGGATATCGAAGAATGTCTATCCATCCCATGAGGGCCATTTAAACCCTGTTTTTTGGATGAGTTATTTTAAAGTTAGGATATTTAGGTTGGATAAGTTAGGATAAGTTGGATAAGTTATGATATTTTTTTGGGGAATTTTGTTTTTAGAGTGGTTGCTTTTTGGGAATTGTGTTAGGTTGGGATAAGTGGGATAAGTTAGGATAAGTTATGAGAGTTAGAACCAACCTTACAAAAGAACAGGGCCTTAAGGGTATTCTCCCTTTGGAAAATATGGGGAAGCGAGAAAACTTTCTATAAGAAAGCTTCTGGTTTAGGACTACGAGAGTGATTCCTCGAGGTCCTAAGTTAGACAGATCGACCGTATTTGATACGGTCCACATACTCATCCAATCTCGATTGGATCGAGATCGGGCGGTCTAGCAGCCAGTGTCACAAGTGCTGCGTGGACTGCCGTGGAAGTCTCCTATTTTGGAGACTTCCCATTCAGAGTCTGGCGTGATGCATTCAAGAGCTGAAGAGACGCGTTCAAGAGTTGAAGGTTGGTTGAGGCTTGTCTGTTCGAGAGACTGGCAATTAAATAGCTCATCCTCTGCTATTTGTTTCTTTGTGATGTTTTGGGTTAAGGTAAATTAGGTGAAGTCCTAAGGGTTAGGACCTCTTCCGCCCCTAGTATAGGTGAGCCTAATTGGATTGGGCCCGAATATGATTTGGGCCTGGAACCCCTCATAAGCCATTAGGCTAAACTGTAACCGGTCGGTCCCCAAGTTTATTTTCTAGCTTCCGGTTTATAACAGACCGCTCCCCACTTTGTTGAAAAGGGCCCAAGCCATAACCGATTGGCTCCCTAGTTTGCACTTTGGGGCCTGGAAGGTAACTGACCGGTTATCACTTTTTGTAATTTGATCCTTAGGCCTTAACCAACTAGTTAGCCAAAAGGCGCCGATTGGCATGAGTCGTAGCCGACAAATTACTCTCTAAACTCTGTTGCGTCTTTTTTACCTGTAAATACCCCCTTGAACCCGTTATTCGGCGTCATAGAATTTCCCTAGTGTATTGACACCGAGAAATTCTTCTTTCTCCCTCTTTTTCTTTTATCTGCTACACGTTTTAAGGTTAGTATTTTTGTCATTTATTTTAGTTAATCATGTAGCTGTGACTATTATGTCAACATGTATGAAATGTATCTTTCTCATTCTTGTCTTCATCTTCTTGTTTTGCATGTATTAAATAATTAATCAAATGAAGCCAATTAATTTCTCTTCCTCTTCCCATTCTATGAATTACCGTAGTTGTAGTAAAGAGTCTAAAGACCGTTATTTTAACGAGCATGTCAGATGAACCTATCCCCAAATCTGTAACTTTACTACCGAATCTGATCTAAGTTTGCAGGTCAGAGTTCATTGATTTTGTTAGTTTTCCTTTGAAACTGACCGACGACTCTTTAATTTTTTTTTTTTTTTTGCATAATTGTGCTTTTGAATTTATATGTTATGATTTAGATTAATCAAATGGGAAATTGGATTCTAATAATATGAACTTTTGGCCATATAAGACTTAATAATACGAACTTTCGATTAGGTTCTGAATAATACGAACTTTGACCCCCTGTTGCCCCCAGTAACATGACACCGAGTTAGGGTTATGTTGACTCGTCGGAAAGTCTAGTTGGCGGTTGCGGCATGTGCTTTTGATATTTGACATTGCTAGGTCAGCATTTGTCTTAAAAAAAAAGCCACATCAGATTATTTTTTCCCTCCAGACAATTCCTCTCAACTATACGTTAGGTTTTTTTTGTAATTTTTTGTTTCGAGAAAAAGTCCCCTCAATTGCTACTGTAACATTCATCATCTTCATCCTCTATTCTCTCTCTAACCTGCGACGAAGTGAACTGGGTTTGGGGAAGGGTTTTTGTGAAAATTTGCTTGCAAATCTACAACAATCGGCATCAGGTGACGTCGTTGGTGGCCAATTTTTCGATCAACACAGGTTAGTTTTTCTTTCTTCCTTGCAATGATGAGAATTTCGACGAAACCCTAGCTTTGATAGGGTAAAAGATTCTCTGTTTTTTGCAGAAAAATTTTGTTTTTTGAAGATTAGGGTTACTGTAGAGGGAATCTGGGTGGAAATTTTATACTTTAAAGTTAGGGTTCCTTCACAATACGTTTTTTGGGGGTTTAAATTTGAACAAAATGGTAACATTTGCTCTTGTTTTTTTGTGACATGCAGAACAATGTCTTTTGATTTGGTGAATTTGACCATTTACTACGGGGTAAGTTTGTGGAGGACCCAGAATATAGATATGAGGGTGACATGGTGAGATATGAGGCATATGATGTGGATAAACTCTGTTATTTGGAGATAGTAGGGCTTGTTAAGGATGAAGGGTACACTAATGTAGAGAATGTGTACTATTCCATACCTGGGTTGGACCTGAAGTCCTCATTGAGGAAGTGTTTTACACACTTTGAGAGTATTGATATGTTAAATTGTGCAATGACATATTGTGCAATGACATATACTTCCATGACTAAAGTATATGTATGATACATATCAATTTTAGCGTATTCTATATGTAGTGAGAAGGATGAGTTGTGTTGACTGTTATATTGTATATGTATGACTGTTATATTCTATATGTGTTGTAATTGGCTTCCATGTTTTGGGCCTTTAGATTGATAATAAGAATTTTGGTTCTGAATTATTCACTATTTTCAGAATATTATGTATGTTATTGGAAAGTATTATTTTTTTTTTAACTGTAAATCCTATTTTTTTAGGTTATTGGAAAGTGTTACCAATGGATAAAAACTGGATTGATAAGAATAGGATGTCAAAAGAATACGTTAATGGAATTACATCTTTTCTAGATTTCGCTTTCGCTAATGCCGAGAATAGTAATGAGATAATTTGCCCGTGCAAGAAATGCACGCTTGGGCCCAACAATTGGTTTTCTAGGGAGGTTGTGACAGAGCATCTAATGTTCAATGGATTTTTGCCCGGCTACAAAGAATGGGTATTTCACGGGGAACCAATTTCTACACCATCTTTTCCTACACCCAATAGTCAAAGTCATAGGTATAATAGTGTTGGTGGTAACCCTGTTGATGATGATAATGCTAACCATTTTGGTCATGTTGATGTCGCGTTATTCATGTATTTACAGAGAATGAAACCTTAAGGAAGACTCTGCAAGATCCAACTCTAGGTGGTAAAAATGTCCGCATGACTAATGCTGATAAAGGTATTGCTGCATGATAAGTTGTTCAGCTTACCAAACCTACTTGATTCTTTCCATAACAGTTTGGAAATAATGTTCTTCATGTATTTATAGTGAATGGGACTCAGAGTAAGACTCGTCAAGCTCCAACTCCACCAGGGAAAAATGTCCCCATCACTAAATGTGATAAAGGTTTTATTGCATCATTATATGTTGAACAAGTTAACCTTACCAAACCTTACCTGTTTCTTTTAATAATGGTTTGAAACTTTTCTCATGCATTTACAGTGGATGAGGCTATGAGTGCCCCTCCAAAGAAAAGCAACCAGATTGTCACTGGACACTTGGGGCAATCAAGAAATATACCAGTATGTGCACTTATATTAAATACTTGTAATGTACTATTGTAAATGTGGTTAGATTCTAAAAATCATATCTTCAAACTTTGACCAAGCTATTAAATACTTGTGTTCTTATATTCTATTAATTGCTTACTGATCGTATATACTAACTAATAATGTCATTTGTGAATCTTATTAGATGACTCGCGATGAATTAGGGAAAATAATTGACCGAACTTTCCAAAAGAACCCTCAACTATTGGCACACTATGTTCGTGGTGATAAGAAGGGGATGATGTCTCAATATATTATAATGGGCATGGTATATGGGTCATCTTTTTTCGATTTGAGATTCAGCTCGCAATATGCTTATTATTGTTTACTTATACTTGGAATAGGTTATGAATGAATGCGGCGATAAGGTTGACTCTCAAATGGTAGACATAATGATATTGGAGAAATTAAATGAGGCCAAACTTGTAAGTTCAACAATTTATTTACATGCAGTTGAACATAGGTTTATTATGGAGATATAGATGATGTTACTTTGTCCTCCCAAGTTGCCAAACTCTCTTTGTATTTCAACTTTATAGATACTTAGTTTGGAACTTTGTTAAGGAATACTTTATTATGCTTCGAAACCCGAAACTTACTTACGATTATTACACAATGTTGGCTTATGTGTTTTAGTTGGAACAAATTTCGAGTACTTTGTATTGACTTAATTAAGTTTATTCATTGTTGGATGACGAAACAATTTGTGTAGATTTAAATTTTCAAAATATTTATAATAGGTGTTGAAATTATATATATATATATATATATATATATATATATATATATATATATATATCAATAAAGATTTCCCCCAAATATTCAATTACATTTAAAATTTCCCACCAAATATTCAATTACATTTAAAAGTTCTTGAACCAATATTGTAGGTCTCCACGCTTATAAGCGTGCAATCTCCTTCTCTTCTCGCTTACAATCAAATAGAAAGCCCCGGGGGTTCCAGTCCTATTCTCCACGCTTAATAAGCGTGCCGAAAATTTCTCCACGGCTCCCTACTCTCGCTTGTTTATCCGTGGTAGACGACCTTCTCCACGCTTATAAGTGAGGTAGGACACCATTTTAAGCGTGGAAGAAAGTGCCTTTTTTTGTAGTGTAAACAAAATTACGTAACTTGCATAATTATTATTAACACTACCCCCAAATTTCAAATGCAAAGTTTCAAGATTTAAGAGCCGCATAACTAGATGGTGCTGAGCTGCCAGGGAAAAGCTAGATTTGCAATAGTGAAATCGATATATGAATTTCAACTTTGAAGAAGACAATATCGACGGCAATAATAACTCAATTTTATTTTTTAAAAAAAACCTCGAATATCTTCAATTGCTTACCTTGAACGATGACAGAAGCTGGAGTGGAAGAGAATTGGCAACAAAGAACTCAAATCTGCCTCCAACTTTAGGGTTTCCATAATGAAATTTATGGACAGCTGTTGGAGGACTTCAATGGCAGTAATGACGAATAGTTTGCAACCAAACCACCTCAAATAATAGAGCTCCTCGGTCCTGTTCTGTGTTTGGACAAGTCAAGCATGGGTATTCTTTGTTTCAACAACTTTTTTTCAAAAAGGGTCGGAACATACATTGTAGTATGTAGAGGGAGCAATAGTTTAAGGGAATTGGGCTTAATCTCATCCACACAAACTCAATAAAATACATATACCACTTTTATTCAATTTCCTCATTTTTTTCCAAAACTTACCAAAATTTAACTTTTACATTTTTACCGTTTACCTTCCTATTTGGCACACCCTTAATACAGCAGGTTGGATTCTTTGTATACACACACAGTTACACACAAATATATGTGTGTGTGTGTGTTGGGGGGGGCAGGGGGGAGGGGTTTGTATTTTAATCCTTATAAGAAGATATGGAGATTTATCTTTTGGACCTTTGGTTTTCAATGTTTATATTTTTTTTAGACTTGAAGATTTGTGGATTGAAAATATCTCTGTCATGTTCTTCTTTTTCTTCCTATGTTTGAATTTCTCTCCTAATTGGAGTCGAACTCCATGACTAAGCTTAAAACTAATATTGAGCTACAATCTCTTACTCATGTTGAAGCCATAGTTATTAAAATCCCGATCCTGATCTACGATCCTATGATTTTATAATCCAAAATCCTCGATGCGATTCTATTATCTACATTGCGATCCACGATCCTATGTGGTAATGTGGGTTAATTCCGATCCTAACTACCCCATAGATCCGAGTTAGGATCCCGATTTTAACAACCTTGGTTGGAGCTACTTAGACCTCTAAATGCCCTACGGTTCCTCCCACGATTCTTTGGGAGTGACCCAAATCTTTAGGACTAACGGTCAAATACGGATAAATTACAAAGGGAATAATAGGTAAGATGGTCATTACAAAGTGTATGTCCATAAACATAGCCATTGCATGAGGAAAATGACCAATAAATAGGAAATAATAGGCAATGGCAACCCAAATTGCAAATGAAATAAGAGAGTTACGTTTGAGTTTTTTTATTCAACCCACAAACCTTAGATTCCAAAAAATAAACATTGAAAATCAAGCGTGTTGAAAATAAATGTTCATATCTTACAAGATCCAAAATACAAAAAAAAAACATATATATATATATATATATATATATATATTCACTGTCAATCTGACACGACATCTATGAATGAAATGAGAGAGAAAAAAAAAGTGTAAAGTGGTATATTTATTTATGGGTTTTTGGCTGTGAAAAATTCACACTGAGGGCCTTGTGATTGAAAATAATCCAAAGTAATTTTTTGGCTGATAGCAGTCTATACTTATTCATTATTTTCTCATAGCATCCCAGATTAAAATTCTGGCACCGGAATGCTGATGTGGCAACTAGAACACGTGCCCTTTTAATTAAAAGCATGTCACGTTAATTATTTTAATTCTATTTTATCGTTTATTTTATCGTTAAACGATAAAATAGAATTAAAAATAATTGACGTGGCATGCTTTTAACTCATTGCTAATGTTTTTCCCCCATAATGTAAGTGCAACGTAAGTTAAACGATAAAATAGAATTTTAAAAAAAAAATTGACGTGACATGCTTTTAATTAAAAGGACACGTGCTCTTGTTGCCACATCAGCATTCCGGTGCCGGAATTTCAATATGGGATACTATAAGAAAATAATGAATAAGTATAGACTGCCACCAGCCAAAAAGTCACTTTGGATTATTCTCAATCACATGGCTCTCAGTGTGGATTTTTCCCAGCCAAAAACTCTTTATTTATTAGAGATGAGTGTGGATTATGTTTTTTTGTCAGATTATATTTAATGACGATTATATGATACACGTAGATCAGTTTCAACCGATAAACAATGGTGGCTTAATTTGGAGGACCTACATACAATCATAACTGCAGACAACTCTTTGTAAGAGAAATATATTATACCTAGCATTTTAGTGATGACTGATCAAACACATCGATCACGTATGTCAAAAATACTAAGCATTATTCCTCAATATTTAGTATTTACTGTTATTAATTATTATTATTATTATTTTTAAATTGGAGCCAAAAAAGACACATTATTGTTATTTGTTATGCATGGTTAATTTTTAAAATATAACAATTTCTTAACAATTTCTTAATAAATATAACAACTTATCATATAAATCTTTTATTAATATAGTCATATTGAAAAATACTAGGATTTTTTATTTGAATTGAATAATCTCAATCATGAGTCATTACATATTGGATGATCATAACCTCCAATATATTTACAAAACAATCCTAAACCATCTAGATATGGGATAAAAAGAGTTGAAACTTGAGATCTAACATGTTTATTTTTAGTAGTGCTACTGAAATCCTACACCTATAATATTCAGATCATTGTCATATATATTAAAATTTTGTATATATTATTTGACATATCATAGCTCAAAGTTTGGATTTTCAATTTAGAAATCTATAATACTATCATAAAAGTGTAATTTAAATATTTGAAAATAAGTGAATAGAAAATGGTAATGAAAGAATAGTTTTAAAGATAGTTTAAAGTTGAAAAAAAATGACAGAAACTAAAGAATTGAGGACAAGTTGGGGTTTTTTGCATTTTGGACCCTAAACTTTAGGGGTATTTATATTCTGAATCCTTGTTTTTCAACTTTAATTGTTTGAACTCTAAAGTTTGTAGAATGAAAAAAAAGGACCCTAAAGTTTGTGATGTTGAAAAAAAGTCCGTTTCCCGTTTTTCTTTTTCTTTCCATATTTAAATTTCTCTCCTGATTAGCGTCAAACTTCAAAGTTAAGGTTAAAACTGATATTAAAGTTATAATGAACCTCTCTTATTCATGTTGGAGTTACTTAAATCTTGTACTCATGGGTCTAAGTAGCCTTGACATGAATAAGAGATGTGTATTATAGCTTCAATATCAGTTTTAACCATAATCCTGAAATTTAACGTCAAACGGGAGACAAATTCAAACATGGGAGGAAAACAAAGAATGAAACAGGGGCTTTTTTTTTTAACTCACAAACTTTAGGGTTCTTTTTTGTTCATTAGACAAACTTTAGGGTCCAAAACATTAAAGTTGAAAACCAAGGGTTCAGAATATAAATACCCCTTAAGTTCGTGGTCCAAAATGCAAAAAACCCGGAAAAGTTGTGGTATGTATTGAATAATAATTGATTGATCAAACACATGTTGATTTATTAATCACATAAATAGCAACATAATATGAAGATATACAAGCTAAAGTTGAGATCCAACTTGTGCAGCCCTCCAACAAGTACACACATACGAAAGAAAAATAAATAAAATGGACATAAATTTACAAAAAAGAGATGCAAATCCAGCTTAATCACAGCTTGAAGTTGACACTCTTTTTTGTTATAGTCTAATTTACATATAAATAAACGTTTTAGTAGCAATGAATAATTTAAGTTGTTTTGTTGTGGGAGACAGATGGAGAGAGCTGATTGGCAAGCTCCAGAAGCTCGAGACAGTGGGAAAAATTCATGGAGACGGAGTTTGTAGCAGTTATAACAAACTCAGACGGAAGTGAACTTGTAAGAGGCGTAGCCAAGAGTACCGTGATCCCAAGTACGATAAATCAGCTCTGCCTTTGATTTCTCACCACCTGCACCCATGGCTACATGCAATGGTAGAATATGTTCTGGAATTGGATGTGCTAGTTTCCACCCTTCTGGTGCTTTTGTTTGATAATTATTCACATCCTCATATCTGCATATATATTTTAATTAAAGATGTATTAGTAAAGATTTTAAAAATCATTCTATTTGACTGGGACAATGAGCTAGATTTAACTCTCCCAACTTATTCTAACTTATCCTAACCTATCCAAACCTAACACGATTCCCCCAAAAAGTATTTACTCTAAAAATACAATTCTCCAAAAAAACATCATAACTTATCCTAAGTTATCATTACTTATCTAAATTTATCCATCCAAACCTAAAAATAATGTTACTAAAGAACATTGTCTTAGGGGATAATAATACTAAAAGTATAATAACTTCACATAATTTTATAATTTTAAAAAAATAATATCGCATATCTTTTAGTTTAGAATATAGTGATATTAATTTTGAGCAATTAAAAAGAAATGGAGTACTACATTAGCAGTTGAGTAGTGAAGTGAGCCAAGTTAATTTGTCGATACGTGAATGAATCTGTTAGATAGACCTAATCATATGCTGATGTGCAAGCTGCAAGTGGAACCGTACTTGGCATGTAAATAATCCCATCAACAATCAACATGTGTAGACTAAGTCAAACTAATTAATTCATTTGGCCCCTGCATTCCTTTATAGTCCTTAGTATTTTCTGCTAACGTGTTGCATAAATGATCGCATACTATAGGGGCTCTCTAAACCAACAATACCAATCATCACCAATTAACTTTACAAATAATTTATAATGATTTCCATACTACTTACAGGTGTAAAGTTGTCTATTTCATAATCTCTTCAATTTATGATTATAAAGATTACATCAACTATTCTCAATATCAACTCTTTATAAGAAAGGTCCTCCAAATCTCATTTTCTTGGATCATCAATGGATCAAACACATCACGACAACACTCTAAGTCTTATGTACTACAGTAATGATTAATTACGACTACACTTATCTGTTATTATTAATAGTTTGTCTGACAATGTTTCGTTATACAAAAGTATTATTTCCGTTCTTTACGATTTTCAATGTCAATTTTTAATATAAAACTTTTACAAAAGAATATAATATTATACTTTTTTAATAGTATTTTTTATAACGAATCTAATGACATCAATTTTGTATAATGAATCATTATACAAATTAAAATATTAATGGTCAAAGTTTTGAACACAATTTCCTAGACGACAGATAAATAAAAACAAATGGAGATTATGATTAGACTTAAAAACGAAAATCTTAACGTAAAATTATATTATTGTAATTTTTTGATGAACTACGATTTGTGAAATTATTAGTCAAAGATAAACAATGAAAGTCGTGAAACAACTAAGAAATGACAAATAAAATGGAAAAAGGAGTACTAATCACCCATATAATTATCAAAATATCTTATGTGGAAAATTAAACCATGCAGCAAGTAATATTGGAAATGATGATGAAATGAATTTGGCACATGATGCTTTTAAGCATATTTTTTTTTCCATCAAATTAATATTTATTGGTTCCACGAAAATCTCGTCTGTTAATTTATGCATTTTTTATAAATTAAAAAATTAAGGAAGAATTAGGAATGAAAAGAGAGTTGAGATGGACCTTCCGGCAAGGAGGGAATCCTCAAGCCATTGATCAAACTCAGCAGCCCAAGGGGCAACACCATCGAACCAATGAGGGGTGTCATCAGAAGGGTGGACAGCACCACCTGACCCAATCACAAGCACTCCTTCCTCCTTGAGAGGTGCCAATGCCTTCCCCACGTTGAAGTGGTGAGTCGCATTCAGCGCAGGCTGCACCGACAGCTGACAGACAGGGATGTCAGCCTCTGGGTACATCATGCTTAAGGGCACCCATGAGCTGTGGTCCAACCCCCGCTCCTCGTCTAACTTCGCACTCTTAAACCCTCCCGCTATCAGCAGTTCTTGCACTCTTTTTGCCAGTTTTGGTGACCCCGGAGCTGGGTACTTCATCTGTTTTTTATATTTAAAAAAAAAAAAAAGAATGTTAATTGTTGAAATAATATATGTTTGTGTTAAATTTATGGGTAAAAAAATAGTTGGATAAAAGATAAATTTTGATAATTTGTCATAAATTTATGTTAATATATTAAAATTATTTTTTTATTTTTAATAAATTTAGGCAAAAACTGATAAATTCTGACAAACTGAAATTACTCATGAATTTGACATAAACTTGTGTCAAATAGCATCACACCAAAGGGTACGTACCATGGGCTACGGAAAATCTTGTTGTTCTATCCTATTACGACTACGAGAGGACAAAAGTTTTGTACTCCTACTTTCTATTTTTACCATTGTCTATGAACATTAGCATTTAATACCAGGAAAACAGTTAGCTAGTATTATGCATACAAGTTTCTTTAGTATTTTTTTTATAATTTATTTTTTAGAATAATTTTATAAAATTAAAATTTCCAATCTAAATACTCTCTCCGTTCCATATTAATTGTCATAATTTTGACTTTTACGGTCTCCAATGTCACTCTTTGATTGATAATTTCTTACATGATATGTTATTAGCAATCACAATATTATACTTTTATTATAGTATTTTTTGATACGAATCTAATGATGGTAATTTTATATAGTAACTCATTATATATATTGAGAAATTGATGGTCAAAATTTTTAAAATTTGACTGCACAATTTTCAAAGATGATAGTTAATATGGAACAGAGGGAGTAATAGTTAGAAATTAATGAAAAATTGTAGATCAGCAATTGTACTAGCATCATTTTTCTTTGTGTAAATAGTAAAATAGTGGCTTTTTCTTTTTTTTGTCAAAAAAATAGTGACTCTGAACTCTACTTTAAGCAAATTCAATAACAGATAAATTTCTTAATTTTAACTTTATTGACCAATTCTTAGGAGAAGAACCCTAGCTTTAATACTTTACTTTCTCATGACTTCTGAAATTGTGTTAAATGTGGCATCAGACCAAAGGGCGCCATCAACGGTTAACTGAAATAATGACTTTCCTGGCTCTACTTATCTAGACTTTATGAATAATAAATTCCTGATAATGTAAAAGTTTCTCAATTTTCATTTTGTTGATAAGTTTTGAAAAGACATACCGTTGGGACTTTGCTTTTTTGCGACTTCTAAACTTAATCACAGTTGAGATAATTTTAACCATCTTTCATCAACATTTATATTTTACTGTTAGCCAATCATCTCTTGCATAAGTAGCAAGAGGTCGATCTCCTACCCCATGTGTTCAGGGCTCGAACTTGGGGACGACATATTTCTCTTACCATTTCGAAGAGTGTAGTCAGTTGTGGGTTGAAGTGGGGCATATCTTTAACTCTTTGAGCCATTGGACTACTTACAAGTGTAAAAAAAGAAATTTATATTTTACTATTACTTCCTTCTTTTAATATGCCTCACATTAATAAATTTTTATGTAGTATTTTACTATTTTATCATATTTATTTTCATAAGTTAATAATTTTTTATTCTTAATGAAGGTATTTAAGTAAAATAATATTTTTATCATTTTATATTCCCACTATCCTAAAATATTGTACCTGTTTAAATAATGAGGTCAAATTTTATAAATTTTGACCATTAATTTATCAAATTATATGTTAATTAGTTATTGTATAAGACTATCATTATTAAATTTATGATTAAAAACACTTTTAATTAAATAAAATATTATGATTATTATTGAGATAAAGTGTGAAAATTTAATAATAAAAAATAAAGGGGACAATCTTTTAAGTATATAATTAATTATTTCCATTAGTAAGTATTTCTTTGGTATCTCCCAACTCCGACATACTGTTATATTTTTTTCATATTAAGATATTATTGTTATGCACCCGAACAATGACCAAATTAGAACTAAGCATGCTTCGGACAATTTAGCTACAACTTCCCCTGTTTCATATTATTGTCGTTTTCGGAAATTATACTGTTAAACTTTTAAATTTTGACCATAAATTTCTTAATATATACAATGACTTGTTATATAAAATCATTATTATTAGATTAGTTACGAAAATGAAAATTGGGTTTTGGTGCTCCTTACTTTCAGCTTTTGTATGTCAGTAATCCTTACTTTTTTTGGTATTTTGGTAGTCATAAAAAATGAAAAATTATATTTTGGTGGAACGCAACCAAATCAAAAGGCTAAATATCATGGATTTTAACTTGAGTTTGTTCCAAAACTTAAAACAACCATGATTATTAGTGAATTTACAACGTTCATCCCAATTTTTTTGATTTTGTTTTCTAATTTTTATGATTCTTTCTCTTTTATTTCTTACACAAAATCATTATAATCGCTAGGATTTTCAAAAACTAATTTAAAATCTTTTTTAGTAACTATATTTCATAATCTTTCTGAGAGTAAGAATTAAAAAAACTAGAAAAATGGGAGCATGAATGAAAAATTTTAAAATGGGAGGTATATTTGGTACCATTAGAATACAATTTTGATTTTTCTAGAACCATTGGAATATATAAAAATGACTCTTGGCATACCAAAACTGAACATAGAGACCAACAGAATCTAATAATCCTAATAAAAAATACCATCTTAAAAAATATGATATTATAATTTTTAATAAAATATTATATAAAAAATTATCTATGATAATTAATTTAATACTAAGTTAATTAAGTGACTATTAACATAAAATAATGGAGTGAGTATTTTCAAAACGAAACGTGAGAAATGAAAAATAATTAAAAATTAGGGCAACTGTAAATTAGGACAAAAAGAGACATCGTTGTCATTCACTTTTTGGATAGCAATCAATTTCATGTTTGTCTGTTTGCGCGACAATTAATTAATGTGATTATTTGAAGCAGAAAGGCAGAAAATTGGTAGGAGCCAGTGTGGGGCAGGGGCTGTTGGTACAAATATGAGTCGGGAGTGGCTAACCCAAGTTTGGTCATACTTGTCAGCCAAGTAAGTCGGCATGAACAATGAACCCTATCCTAACCCAATCAAATCTGGGATTACTTGGTCTTTATTCATGCTTCTTAATTACTACTGCTCCTACTAATTATGACTCAGACATTTATGACTCTGTTCAAATCTGATTGGGCCACACAATCCTCCACTTCTAACCACTTTAGGTTCTCAACATAAATAAATATTAATGGCGCCATGCACAAATTCAGCAACTGTGGGACCCAAGCCCAAACTGCTCGATTTTACCTAATTAACCCTAGCTAAAATGTTACAACTACTTCAGTTTTACCAAAATTTAAAAAAAACTATTCCCTCCGTCTCAAAATATTTGTCCCCTTTGATTTAGCGCACTTTTTTAAAAAAATCAACAAATTAGTCTCCATTAGCAATAAAATATTAATAATACCCTTAATTTTAAATTCAAAACTATTATTTATACTTTCCATCTCATATTTAAATTCTTTTAAAATTCAAATTAAGGGTATTTTAGTAATTTCAAGAAAATAAAAGTTTTCATTTTAAGAAAGTGGACATAATTTTGGGACATCCAAAAATGGAATAGTGGACAAATAATTTGAGACGAAGGTCGTATCTAAATTGTTTGGTAAATTGTTTTTCATAATAGATTTTTTAATACAATAACCTAATTTTCAAAAATTACTTAAGGAAACATTTTAAGGTAACTATTTTATCAAAAAAAATTCCTACAATCAACTTCCAAATAGTTAAGTTAATCAAAACAACTACTAGTTAATGACTATTAATTAATTACTCCCTCTGTTTCATATTAATTGTCGTTTTTAGAAATTATGCAGTCAAACTTTAAATTTTTTACCATATATTTCTCAATATATACAATGATTTATTACATTAAGTTACTATCATTAGATTTGTAACGAAAAATATAATCATAAAAGTATAATATATTGTAATTGTTAATAAAATATTATATAAGAAATTATTAATCAAATAATGATATTGGAGACCGTGACTGTCAACTAAGTGTCAATAAATATGGTACGGAGGGAGTACTACTCTACATTATAAGACATAATAATTATATTTTTTTTTGGGGGGGGGGGTGGGGCGGATTTGGTTTATGTCTAGAGCTATCCATGGACACCTCGAGTCTGTTGTTGTATTAACTTGGATACCCTTACTAATATTTTGGGTGTTTTTTAGGATATTTAGTCTACTTAAATATACAATATCCTCCTAATATATAACAAGTTATTTATTTATTTTTTTAGGCTTGGGTGTCCATGAACACCCTAGACATAAACCAAATCCGCCCATGCCCCCTCCCAAAAAATAAATTATTTGTTTTATAATGTAGGCTAGTATTTCATAACTATTAACTAGGGATTGTTTTGATTAGCTATTTGACTTGGTGTTTGAATTAGTTGATTGCATAAAAAGTGTTTTGTAAAGTAGTTACCTTAAAATGTTTGCTCAAGTAATTATTTTGAAAATTAGCTTATTGTGTCCAAAAGGTTAATATGAAAAACTATTTACCAAACAACTCAAATAGCTTTTTGAGTTTGGTAAAAAAGTTACAAATGTCCAAAAAGTTAAAAGTTACATCAATGAGTTAGTTGCCAAATAGGCACTTACTAGACTAAACAATTAAGCAATGTATAAGCTATGTTCTTTTCGTTGATAAGAAAAAGATTAATAAAAATAGATAAGGTAGGTAGAAATTAGTAGAACATAGGGAAAGTAAAGTTATGTTCTTTACTTCTTTAGAGAGATGAGTAAGAAGGATGTAAGTATTGTATACATGATAAGTGATGTTGTTTAAGTGTTGGTAGGTAAGGTAGTGTAAAGAAGTTAAGTCACATCAGTCACATCATTGGGCAGCCCGGTGCACAATATATATATATATTTAAATACATATTATGTAAGGTATATTTGTTACTGTAAGGTAAGTAAAAATATGTAAGTTAAATAAAGGTAGATAAGGTAAACAACTCCTTAGTTACCTCTCTAGAAAACATGACCTAAGTAAGATAAGTCACAGTAGCTACATCAATTGCATTACTTAAATATACGAATTTATATTTTGTAAGTTTTAGTAATATATTATGAATAAGGTGAGTCACATCAATCACATTGCTTATATCATTTATTAAATATATAAAATTTTAAATATATATCATATAAAGTAGGTAAGGTAGCATCAGAATAAGTAACGTAAGGTAACTATAAATAGGTAAGGTAAGTAAATGTAGGTAAATTAAGTAAAATTTTAATTTCAAGCCCAATGAATAGGAGCTAAAATTAACCCACCCTGCAAGTGATTCAAACTGATATATCAAAACATTGTTGGCCCAAATCTGATCTAACTTGAAGTTTACCCGACTCAAATAACACTCAAATGACTCAACAGTCTGGCCTATACGTACTTCCATTATTTGGTAAAGTTTTGACTTAACTAGAGATGACAATAAATCAGATTCTAGGCGATTGGTTTCGTAATCTCACCCATCCATTTTCGAAATGACCATCCTTACCCTTGCTCATATTTAACGGGTGCTAAATATGAGCACTCGTACCGATACTCATCGAGTATTGCGGCAATAATGGGTATTATTCGGTTACGATTGAATATTATAGTATAGAACTCATTTTGCACCCATATGTGTAAATTAGTAGGTTTTTTACGGTGTTGTTGTCTTGTTGCTGATGATTTTGGGTCGTTGTCTTCATTGCAGCTTCATTGGCAAGTGGAAATCCAATTGGATTCTGTTCAAGATGACTCGTTGTCTTCCACTTCGCCTTCAACAATATATTTAATAATTGGTCGTATATAGTATACTGATGCATGATAATGATAATAATTAGATTTTTTATCCATTTAGGTCATATATGAGTACGAGTACAGGTCGGGTAAACTTGTACCCATATCCAACCATCACTCACACATGTTTTAATACTACCTTTCCAAAACCTGTTTTTTCAAAATTTAATCACTCATTTCTTTTCGGGTCGGGTTTAACCAAGTAAAGCTAGGCTCAGGTTTTATTACCAATGCTAATCTGAATTGAATAATCGGATTTACCTGGCCCAAAAAAAGTCGATTATAATTAGATTCTTCTCCAAATTTTAATGTTTTCCTAGATCAAGAGTTTGGATACAATGTTTCTCTTAATTTTATTTTCCCAACTCAATTTAACTCAAATTTCAATATGTGCAATTATTTTTCCAACCAGATGCGACACAAAAGAAGTAAAGAATATTAATTTTCATATAAATATAAACAGTGATCGAATTCAAATAGAAAGTTGAGTTAAAAAGTAAAAAAAAAAAAAAGAAAGATCAAGAGTTTATCTCTCTCTATATATATATATAAAATTGGGAGATACGCAGTAAATTCATTAAAAATTATGATAAGATATTATACTAAGTTTTGAATCGAATGCAATACATAATCTATGATATTTAGGATAGACTCTCGATCATGTCCCACTACAATCGAATTTTATTTTTTTGGACCATCGGAATCCAAATTGATAGTAGGGATTATTGTTGTATAATTCGTGATATATATATATATATATATATATATATATATATATATATATATATATATATATATATATGGGTGTGTGTGTTACCGTTTAAACTTTTGTTTTAGACGATGTTTCATTCTGTGTTAATTTAATAACTTTCTAATCTTATCTGAATTTATCTAACTTACTTCACCTATTTGACCAAAAGTTAAAAAGTGTTTATATTCTTATCACAATTTTATAACTTTTTACAAAACATTACATATATTTATATTATTTGGAAGAAACTTATTTTACTCAACTTTATCTTATCAATGGAAAATTGTCCTTTTATGTTAGAACAATTCGAAAGAACAAGATCAGAGCAGCTGCAACAGTAGGAACTATATCTTGGAACATATGCATGCCCACATGTAAAGTTCTAGTGCAACAAAGAATGAAATAGTCTGTCACACAAAGTGAGAATGCTAATTCATTCTTGAAGGCAATTAGCTTTACTTTATTTTTATTTCTTTTTAATTTCAAAACATCTTTTATACAAATTGAAAATGAAAGTTTTAAGGAAACCAAAGAAAAAGTTATTCTTAAAAGTTTTAAAGGAATGATACGTGCATCGATTATGTACCACACCACATCAAAGGTGTCCTGATCGTCAATATTAGACCAAGTGTAAATGTGCAATGAGGGATTGTTTATCTTGGAACATGTGCATCGTTCCTAAATTTTGATATAATGGGGAATGAAAAATTTAGAAATGATAAAAGAGGATCGCTGCAAAGTTCCACCTTTCATCACCTCCTTTTCTTTTCTTTTTTTTTTAGAATTTGTACAATCACCCACTCAAATAAAAAACAAAATAAAATCTTTTAATGTAAAAAGTAGGGAGTTTCTATTGTTGTAGAACAAATGAAATGAAGTTCCAAAAAATAGAAATAATAGGTGATGTAGAAAAGATGGACCCCACTAACAATGTAAAAATATGGATCACTATTATATTTGTTGTTTAGATTAGCTATAAATGGGGGAAAAAACAAAACACAGTTGACCTTTTGGGTAAAAGCCTTCCACAATAATCTTAGTATATTAGGGCAACCACCATCCCTGCAACGAAAATGAGATCCACAGTACACAAGATATCTACCATTATTAATGGGCTGGTCTGCACTATTTTGAAATAAACGTCATTGTCCCCCTACCCTCTTGCTAGTTGCTACTCTTTTTCTGTCATTGCTTAATTTTTTTTTCGCAAAAATTCATATTGGTTCTCAATTATTTATCACAGTTAAAATGATAATTATTTTATTTTAACTGTTCATTTTTTATTTAATACAAGTTAGAAAAAATATATTTTTAGGCCTTATTCTTTTGTGTGGTACTATAATGCACGTACATATCACAATTTACTATACTAACCACGAACCATCACATATTATCGGTAAAACTGACCACGATCTACTACATCATATCACACTATCCACATTTTTACCATATCATACCATTACTACATACATCTTACGCTCCACAGAAAAGACCAGTGTTACAATATTATTAATGATAATTATTTTAACAATCACTTTCATAAGATAAGAGGAAGATTATATCATAGTGAAAATTATTTTTAACTATCATAATTAAAAAGTGAGACTATCATTAATTCTACCTTTAAAACACCGAAATCAATTTGTATTGATCAAAGTGGTTGTTGCTAACAAGTAATTATATTTATTGAGATGTATTTTTTTTTTTACAAAATTTAATAGTTTTTAGAAGATTCTATTATAATTGAATTTTTTTTCAACTATTCTTGTCAAAATGTAAAACAACACTTTATTATACCTTAAGAAACCAAAATTAATATATATCGAGCAAAATAACATGCATGTTTTAACAGTTAATCATATTTTTTGAAATATCAGTCTTTTAAATGGATGAGATTTGTCTCATACAAATAAATAATATGGAATTATCAACTAGTATTAGAATTGAAAAAAAAAACACAACTATAGTAGAACTTCAATGATAATAACTATATCTTTAAGGATGGGAGAAATTAAGTACTGTTTTGTGATAAGAGATCGAGGACTCAAATAATTACTGCAATAATGATTGCCAACAAGTCTTTTTTTAGAATGTAAATATTTCACCCATTCAATAAAAATAAGCCTTAATCACGAATCTTATTTATTTCACGTAAGAAAATGTTATAATCCTTACAAAAACCATTTTTATGCTACAGAAGGAGTAAATAATTCTACTTATGAAAACATGAAACTCGCCCATAAAGTAAAAGTAACTCATACAGTAAAGGAAAAAGTGCAGAAAAATAGTTTTTTTATTCGAAAACTTTTCAAAGATTACTATCAAACTCTAATGAGATTCAAAAAGGATATTAAAATTTAATGTTGAATTACCAACAATCTCCAAATTTTATGTTTTTTAAATGTAATGCAATGTAAGGAATTCGAACTATCTTTAATTTATCTTCAAGTACAAACTAGTATTTTTCTTTTCACATGATTTTATCAAATTATTCTAATTGCTTCTATCGAAAGAAAAAAAATAAAAAAATTGACGGATCTGGGGCGTACGGATAGGAGTGCACTTCAACAAGCAGGCGACCAAGGCTAAGGCCATGTTCCTTAAGCTAGTAAACTGATATCTTTACTTTATTTTATATGCCTCATCTTATTTATTATCTTACTGTGTTTGTATCTTACCTAACTTAATTTTACACCGTTAAAGAACATGGTCTAAATGGGAGGAATAGCTTGGAAAGGAAGAGATGAAGTGAGGAATTGAGAAGAAAAATAGGGTTTTTTTATGCTTAATTATCAGAAGAAATTATCCTTGAATAAGAGAACCAAATAGTGGCTAGGATTAGGCCAATTACTTGGAAGCTTGCATAACCGACCATTTGCAAAATTACAACTTAAACGTTCTTAGAACGATGTAATTATTTTAAGGGATTTATATTTTAATAAATAATTATAGAATGACATCGTATTTGTTGTAATTAGGCCCCATTGTTTTATGTGGTGTGGCGAGATGCGGCCCAGTGTGGTGCAATTGTGGTGAATTTTAGTGGGTTTGGAAAAGTTGTGGTGAATTGCGGTGGATTGTGGAAAGTTGTGGTGTGTTTTAGTTTTAATAATGGTAAATGTGTTGAAAAATATGAAATTGCGGTAGGTTGTGGAAAGTTTAACCTTTAATAAAAAGATAAATTAAATTAGAAAAAGTAAATTGTGGTGAGTTGTGGTAGATTCTGGTGGATTGTGATGGAATATGACAAGTTACGGTGCGGTGTGGCACCGCAGCCAGCCAACCGCATAAAAGAACATGACCTTATTTAGGTGACATGTCGATCTATTTTCCGACGCACACAACATTAATTGCAAAATTTGTTGTTCAGTAGACTTATGTAGCTTTGACCAACCCTAAACATTAAGGTTTGACATTATAGTTGACTTCAAGTCCTATTTGTTTAGTTTCGTAGGATTATCTTTTCCTCACATAACAGTACTTTATCTTATCATTCAAAAGAACACGACTTACTTTTAGATAATTTATATTTAAAATTCTTTATTCAATTCACATAATTTATTTATAAAAAAACAAGTGATATGATATTACTTACCTCCACTACTTTTCTTTTTATACATTACTTTCCACATCTAACATGACCTTACCTTACTTAATCCTACACCCTCAAAGAAGAGGGCCTCATTTAAAACTACCCTAAACACAAATCATCGTTTCCTACATTTTTGGCTGGAAAATAGGTTGAAATATTCTCAATAACTAATTATGTCATCCCACAATTATTTGTCAAAATATGAAGCCGTTAAAATAATTACGTCAAAATAAAGGTAATTTTAATCGGTTTTTTGGGCCATTTGTAATAGAAAGAGAGGTCTTAGTTAGTTGTGAGGGCTAAGTACTTGGGGAGGCCTACCTAGATCCTTTTCTAAGAGAGACTTGTTAGTACGAGAGAGAGAGAAAGAAGAGAGAGACCTGAAACATTGAGGGAGGGACTTCGGTGAAATCGTAGATGACATCAGGGTTTTGAGCAGCAGATACACAAGGGACATCAGTCTCCCAGTGAGCAGATACTACTAATATTGACTTTGGTTTCACTGGGAAAACATTGTTTTTCCAACCCAGTAGGAAGTTCCTTGCTATAAAGGACTCATCAGCCAACATGGCCGGATTCCCATGAGACACGTAGAAACACTCTTTAAACGACACTTCTTTCCCCACACCCACCATTTCTCTCTTCTTTCCTCTTTTGAATACTCTTAACTCAATTACACATAGAGTAACTCACACTGTTACTGATATTGATACACTCATACTGCATCTCATCACCCTCCTTAAATATACTTGAGAAACCATAACTAGGACCCAACAAACAAAAAAGAAAACAAAGAAAAACAAATGCCTAACCATCACCATCACTTCATTCAATTACTGATGGCATCTGTTCACAATGATTGACGGGCTGAGATGAGAAATGGAGGGCCAATTAAAGTAAATACGCGCAACTAGTAGAGTGTTAACCATCCAAGGATGGGGGATGGGTAAAATTCCACGTTTTCATATTTCAATTAAAAACTAAAGAAAATTAAGGCGCGCTTTTAACACCAGGATGACATTTGTTTTTCAGAAAATAAATGCTGCAAATAACCCCCGCTGACATGATAATATTTAAACCTGATACATCCAAATCTATGCAGCTGACATTCAAGGGAAGATGGTAAATGCAGCTTGGAGCTTAATCATAGAAATCAATTGGCAAAAGACAAAAGATAAACGATGCTGGAGATCCTCCAAAAACGACCTTATGAGAATAAATGTACCACCTTCCAATCATGGAAAGTCAAGATTTCAACCTCTTTCTTGAATGCACCTCCTTATGGGACTTACAAACCTTCCTCTGAGTGTATGTCCTTAGCTTTTCAATGATACGCCTTTCGCTAATGCAAAGCACTAGTGAGTGGTAAAGCTTCCTTTCTGTAATGGAATTGCACTTCTTAAGACTTTCTATGTTGTCTTCCAATGAGCTTGTTCCATACAGACTCTCTCGCATATCAGCAAGTGATAACAGAGCCTTACAGACTCCCTTTGTCAGTAACATATCCCGGCTCATTTCAGAAATTTCGCCCAGCAAAAACTCATCCCTCTTGGGTAAACAAGTAGTTGTAGATGCACCATCATTTCTGCCGGTAGCTAATATGAGGTCCAACTTAGTATAATCTTCTTCAGACAGCAGAACTATATAGAGCAAAATCAATAATTCGAGTTGTGGTTCTCCGTCAAATGAGATCTCAAAGTATTCAGAGTTTTCACTAACGCAACCCTCGTAACCAAGCTTTCTCCATAAAGACAATCTTGATCTACTGTGACGGCTGGAAAAAAGAGATGAACTCCACTTGAGCACCAGATCTAGATCAATGTTTACTATGTCATATTGATTGTCAAGCTCTGTAAATCCATATCTATGTAACAGTGCTGCATTCCCCATCAACCCATATGTATTGAAGACCTGAAATAGTTAAGTTCACATGTCATCCAACCAAAACATTTGAACAGTTTCTCAAAAATTAAATTCATGCAAGTAATAATGAGATGCAACAACCGTCAATAAAGCATGTTGGAGCAAAAACCATGCACCAGCTTATATTTATCTAGGGAAAACCACGAAGTACAGGCTCATTGGTTATGTGATTGATTGGTCATTGCCATTTGCTATCACATGGCTTATTGGGTTTAATCCTTGCTAGGCCATAAGCCACCAAAATCCACTATGAGGGAATTGGTGGGTGAGCAACAACACAAATGCAGTGAGCCTAGTGGACTTTGGTCTCCGGCGTGCTTCCTCCCCAATCCACTCCAAAATGCTAAGCATGTCGTCCTAGTGCTATGCAAAACCGGTGGGGTGCAGAACCATTCACCAAACCACAAAAAGGGAGGGGAAAAAAGGAAAACTCCATCAAGGATGCGGACCAATCAAATCAACTATGCTGACTACAAAAGATTTTAACCTTTCACCCATAAGACCAAGGCCACGCAATCTAGTAAGTTACAAGGGAGGCTATAAGTTCATGGCCCATCACCTTTTAGCTTAGGTAGGCTTAGTTATATACTCATGGTCATCTATGCACCAAAATAACCCAACCATAAGAAGAAAAGAATCAAGGGTGAGGATGAAGAGCAAAGAACCAACAGTCCAGGGGCGGATTCAATATGGGGTCACGTGACCCAGCATTTTAAAAAAAAATCAAAAATTACTGTTTTTTTAAATAAAAGCTGCAAAGACTATATAAATACTATATGTGACATTAATGAATCATATGGGAATCTATGGTTGAGTGGTCGCACCTGTCGAATAGGAACAGTACTAGGCTATTAGTTGTGTGTTCGAATCTTCTTCCAAACTACATAAGTCTATTCTTTCACCACAGGCTACCACCATCATCACAACCCAATTGAAAATTCTTTTCGAATACTCCCTCCGTTCCATTATTAATTGACATATTTTAAAATTTTTCACATACCAAGTTTTAACTAAAAAAGATACTCATATAATTAAATAGCACTATGTTCCAAAGTGTTTTTTTAGAAACCAAGGTGTAGGTAGTAAGAGAATGTGAGTAGGAATCGTTTTTATTAATTGAAAAAGTAAAAAGTTACCATAATTATTAAAGTTAAAATAATTAAATTAAGTATTGGAAAATGAAAAGTGACAATTATTTTGGAACAAAATAAGTTAGTTTAATTGTCAATTAATATGGAACGGAGAGAGTATTATTTTAGAGTAATTTATTCAATTTTGAAAGATTAGTTTGAGTATGATTATGTAGTGTAATTCTTAGAAAATTTACTCTATTTGCTAATAAATTTAGTTGAATTTGTATATCGAACTTGAAAATTTAGCCTGATAATTTTGTTAGGTTTAATTTTATACAACTACCCAAAAGAAAGTAATATTGTAAGTTTTCTGATTTGTTGTTTGACTTTTTACGTTTGACTTTGAACCCGCTTAATTTCATTTCTGGATTCGCCAGTGCAACAGTCACAGGACAAGTCCAACAGAATTAAGTCTTCATTGGTCAGATAGGCATCCATTAGATCATTCAAATGATGTCTGAAAAAGAATCAAGGGTCAGGACCACGAAGGGCGAACGACCAACAGTCACACACAGGACAAGCCCAACACAATTATGTCATCTTTGATCTGATTGGCATCCATTAGATCATTCAGATGCTCTGATTTGACTGCACTGTGACAGTAGTTACAAAGCACATGGTTATATATGCTAAAACATTTTTTTTTTTTGTTGACAGATAAGAGTATACCAAATACAAGGACGGCTAAGGCAAGACGTACGTACCTCTGTTCCAGCTTTGACGTCTTTCACAAGAATCATTTCCAACTGCATAGAATTGCTTGTTGTGTCCACAGAACACTTCAAGGTGGGGACCCCCGAAGAACCACTGCTATTAAGTCCGGCAGATGAGATATCCTCGGGGAACGTCTGTGCTCGCACTTTGTCACTGCCATCAGGCTCGTCACTTTCATTATCAGTTACACTTTCCACACTCTCATCAGAATCATCCAGAAATGGTGAAGAAGTGAAATGAACATCCTCAGCTCCAGTCTTGTGATTAAAACTGTATATAACATCAAAGCATGGAAATCTTGAAAAGCATTCAGCTGCAATATTCTTCTATCATAATTGTAGTCTGTCCCAGTAATTTTCTAAACCCCCAACCCCATTGACAGCAATGCATTTTCCCCTCAAACTACACTGCATTACCAGCTAAACACTTTCATTACCATGCTTGTATTTCGTCATTGCAGTCACTTTCATTACCAGTTACACTTTCCACACTATCCTGGAATGTCTGTGCTTGTACTTCCGTATCTCAAATCTATTTGATTAATTACCTAATTATTTATTTACTTCAAACAGAAAATTTTTTCAAATATTTCTTTTGCGGGCCTTCCAGAATCACCCCAGACAACACAAAAACAGGATCCTTGTGGGGCGTTGTCGTTGTGAAATGCACTACATCATCAAAGTAATGAGATTTGTTGTTGTCTTCATTTGTAAGAGGCCTATTAAAAATAAAAAGGAAACGAAAGAAAACTTTAAATGAGAATATTGGTAGGTCTTCTAGTGAGAGTCAGGATTGATGGTGTGGTCTAGAATATAAGAAGATTCACAAACACTCAAGTGTAACATATTCACTGTCTTAACATGCACTTGCTCAAGTTCGATATTCACTAAAAACATTGCTTGGTGCTCTGTTGACAAAGTCAATATATTTCCCATCTAAAAAGTTATGGGACTTGTCCACTTTCCTTGCAAAGGCTAAACAATCAGCATGATATAGGATCACAACATTAATGTACTGCCCATATGCCCTGTATCAATTACTTCATATATCTTTTGATATATTTTATTTATTAAAGATACACAATCAGTAATGTCTTTAAAACCTAAGGTTTATTTAAGACATCTACATTGTTCAGTTTTAGTAATAAGATTGCTTACATCTAAACATCTTCACAATCTAAATCCTGAAAGAACACATTAGGCACAACAGTACATGTGCTATTTGCAACCACCACACTATCTTAAGAATTACAACTCACACACGATCATGAAATTAGCAACCACCACATTGTCTTCTGAATTTCAGTAATGAAATAAGTCAATTGCCAGTTAGTTTTTATAATCATTGAACTGCAGATACTTACAGACCTAAGCTGACTGAGATGGAAAAGATAAGCTTACAGATCAGCTAGAGGAACCATTCCAAAGCCATGATATTCATCTATCTGAAAAGATCGAGACGATACAAGACTCTTCGCTGCAAAGTAATCTTCGACACGAAAATGACTTGGGTCAATTGCAAATTCCTCTGAATGAATAAGGGGTAAAATATTCTCTTTCCAGTCCTCATAGATGAGCTCCTTATCCTCTTTTACAGTCTGCCTACACATGCACCAAAATTATTAAAATTCTGGATACTTTTTCAAGATGAGTGCTAGTAAAGTACTGATGTTTTGTCAATTTGACTATTGTTGTAACAAAAGGACACCATACTATCTAAATGAACTGAACCGAATATGAAAAGATGTCTTTAGTCCAACCCAAAGGAGCATAAAAGCCAACATGATATGGCTCTCATCACAAACCAAAAGTTGAGGTCTATTGGCAAAATTTCACGTACCATTTACCACCCCCAACCCCTCAATTTCCCTCCCTCCATCATTCAAGCAAGCCTTCAATTCCTTCATCAACATTACGCCCCACATTTAAACAAAATCAAGTCAAACTATCAACTTCATTTTTAAAAAAGAATAAAAGCTGCATCTTGATCATTCCCACATTCGCAAATCAACTCATCAAAATTACAATATCTCCACAAGTACCAACACACGCAAAATTTAAATGCAAAGCAGTAAGAAATGGATATCAAAACATAATGTAGTGTAATAAGACGGAAAATATTATCTGTAAAAATATTGAGCTCTAACACTAAAAGTTAAACTACAAACAAGCACAATTTGACAGTGTACTTCTAGTATTAGTTTTTGCCAGCGTGAATATAGTTCAGCATTCAAAACCCCCCACAAAGCAATTGACATGGAAATGCAAATCATGAACAACCCAAAAATACTGAACCATCAGATCGAAAACACTAAAGAAAGGGAAGAAAAAGCAGACCTTATGAAGCTCAGTTCTAGCGAGAAGAGAATCAACCTCATCCAAAGTCCATACGAGAGGCAAAGGCTCGGAGAAAGGCAATAGGTTAAGATAGGCAGCCCATGGAGATTGTGAACCCAAACTCCTCTCGTACATAACCGCAACAGATAGCCCTAAAACTCCGTCCAGTTGGGCAGCCTCGATCATGGGCGCAGCTCCAGAGGTTAGAACAGTCAAGCACGCTTGCTTAGGAATGGTGGCCACCAAATCTCCCTCTTTCAAGTCGGAATTTGATTTGACGTAAATGCTTCCATCTTCGGCCTCCACAAGGTCCAATGCATCGCTGTATTCAAAGTTGTTGGCGGACATCCATCGCTTGAATGCTCGCAGCCGCCTGGAAGTCATCGTCGCCGGAGTTTATGGCGGTCGAGGTCGAGGATGGACGGGGGTTTTACTTTGTTGAAAGGGTTTAAGGTGACGTCGGTTAACTCAGTCTCAGGCCTATTTGGGTTGGGCTGTTCTGGTGGACCCGTTTCAGCTCATACGGAACAAGTATAGTAGCCCAAGTAATTCCGCGAGGACTTGTCCCAACCTTTTTTTGGCTTAGCTAATTTTTCTTATCTTTAATAATTTTTTATGTTTTATTTTAAATATAACTTTTACTAATTTAATATTTATATTTTCTATCCCTCATTATTAAATTTTATCAATTTGTGTACTTTTATAATTTTTTTCCATAATTTTATTGGTTATGTTTAGACCTGTCAATTTGGGAAGGAGGGTTGATTTTAGGTCAGGAGTATACCGGGTTCTGGTAAACACAGGTCGGGTGCATGTCGGGTTCCGGTTTGGATATGTTTTATGGGCTATGTAGACCTGTCAATTCGGTTGGGCGGGAAAGTTCGGGTCGGTCGTATATCGGGTTCCGGTAAATACGGGTCGGGTGTATTTCAGGTTCGGGTAAATACGCCCGGTGTATTTCAGTTTCGGGTCAACCCAACGGGTTATGATTGCGACCTTTTCCCGTTTTTTCTTTTTAAAAAATGGTCTCTAAATACTACTTTTTGTACAATACACATAATAAAATATGATTGTCTTCTAATAACGATAGATTTTAACTTAAATTAGAGAAATAACAAATAAATAAGTTGCACTTATAGTTTAATAGTTAAAAATTTCAATGAAAATTCACAAATTTCCATAAAGTTGAACTTAAAAAGTTAATTTTTCGGGTCAAATGGCGGGTCAGATTTGACCCGCTAATTTTCGGGTTCGGTGTATTTCGGGTTTAGTTGAAAAAATCATGTTCAAAACCCAAAAAACCCGGGCGGGTTCGGGTCGGGTTAGAAATTGCCAAACCTAGGGCTATGACAACCCTTTTTATCAGTCACTTATAACTAATAAAATTGATAGTAATTAGCTGAAGGTGCATATGTCACGTATCAGTTCATTCCAAGTTTCACCTCCACAATATATCATGGCTGTTACAGATATTACTATGCACCTAGAGGATAAAATTCAGACAATATTCCAAGTCCGCAAGCATTATGCAGTGTATGTGAGTAGTCCACAAATGACAATACTAGTGAAATATATGTATAATGTATGTTCATCTCAAATATGGAATATCTATCTTTCCATTAAAAGTTCCACTATTACACAATCAAACACATAGCCAACAACACATTAAAAGTCACATATACACATGAATACCACATAAATACATAAACAACTATAAAGTAAGCCCACTGAAGACTTAACCGAGTCTCAAACACTAAGTATTTCCACCACAAAGTTTGGAACAATTGAACACATAACACAATAACATGAAAAAGTCTCAATTGAAACATTAATACAAATTCTTGAACCACAAAGGAAGTACTCATAAGTCATTAAGTAGTCAAATGACACAACAATGGGTTGATAGAAGGTGGATGGAAAAAAGAGGGTTGGTTTTAAGTCTAATGAGATTAAACTACAATGGTTGATAAGCCCATCAAAGAGTTGTGGCTTCAGAACCAAAAGATTTAGGATGTGAACCTAGTGTGCCAAATCTTCGATAGGTCGACTGCCCAAAAGATCTTTGCTATTCCAGTTAGGGATTCTGGACAAGGCCCAAATGAATTAGAAGGGAGTTTAACGTTGAATGGAAAGTTACAATCATGACATGCTATACGTTTCTTAAATCCTGGAATCCAAAAGTGGGGGCGCTCTCCCATGTGTTTTGGAAATTCCTGTGGAGAGTGCGGATACCCCAAAATGGAAAATCTTCATTTGGTGTTGTGCCAAAGACGCACTCCCGTTGGGGTCGAGTATGGGGAAAAGGTGGATGGATGTCCCATGCATGTGCCCCCCATGTTGCAAGGGGAGTGAGGAGACTCTCATGCATTTCCTAGGAGAGTGCGATTTGCTGACCACATTTGGAGGACGAGTAACCAAGGCCTCAAAATGAGGAACAACCTCTTAACGTCTAACACTGTGATAAGTCGCAAGGGCACAGGTGTATGTGTAGCAAGTATCAAGGTCGATCCCACGGGGACTTTGCTAACTACACACCAAACTAATCTCCTATGTGATTGGTAAATCGATTGGGATTTGAATGGGATTAACTAATTCTATTTCTAATCGCTAAAAAGGTCAAAACAATCAAATATTCACACAAATCACAAGATGAAATCAATCTGAGAATGACGTTCAGGGGATAAAACCTAAGTCACTCTATGAATCAAACAAGTGGATTGAACATGTAAGTCACTAATTTGGTACATTTTAGGGTCGATAATCGCATAAATTTTTTCGTAGCGAGTTTTTTGGCAATGAAACGAATTGCTTAGTAAAATCAATTACCTACTTTCGTGATTATTTCAATTTTATCTAAGTTAAAGATCATATTATCAAAAGACCCCTAATTACAAAGGCCTCTATGTCTAGTCCACTTTATAATCAATTTATCCTAAGGGTTCCGATTATCGAATTTCTCCGTTCGGTACTTCATTCAACAATATAATTACATGCTAATGGTGCGCAAACAAAAGCAATGACATACAATATCATAGGATAAATAAAATGCATTCAAACTAGATTAACAAACTTGTTCAATCCAACAATATTCAATCCATAAGAGAAACTAGAAAGGGTTTATCCTCCAAACTAAAGAAAACTACTTACTACTCAAGTTTGAAACACAAAACATATCAAAATCTACTCTAGAAAGTATGAAATCTAAAAGAAAGAGAAGTAAACAGAGATGGAAATCGATCTTCGCTTGAATGATGGTCGGTTGGGACTTTTGTTCCTCCACTTCAAAGGATTCTTGCAAACCGATCTTCAAACTCAACCAACTCTCAATCTTCAACCAAGGATGAATGTGGATGGATTTGTGGATGAAGGGGAAGATGAATGTGGATATGGATGAAGGTCAATGCCGGCTTGAATACTCAGCAAAGCAGCCGGATGTGCAATTATATAACATTAAAACGAGGTTGAAACACCATTTTTGCATTAAATAGGGCCAACATGGACCGTGTTGACACCAATACGGGTCGTGTTAACTGGACACGAGTCGTGTTGCCCACTGGAATGGAATTTTGAAGCTTCTGGACCATAAAACGGTCTGTGCTAGGCAAGATTGCACCCGTGTTGGGTTCTACTGGTATCCAATGATGTTTTGGGCCTGAGTTTGGGCCTTGGGGTGGATCTCTCTCATCTTTTGTGATCTACTTAAACTTCTTTGGCTTGATTTTATCAATATTACTCCAATTTCCTACAAAATTATACCAAACTCCAACCAAACATAATATAGAGAATTCGAGTATAAAAATAATAATTTCATATCCAAAATCACTCAAATTAACTCTAAATAATCCAAGATCACATATACATAAAATACACTTATCACACTGACTGGTTCTTGAATTGGTTTTTGTTTTTGTTTAAGCATGATAAACAAGATTAGAAGCCGATCAAGACTTTCATCGCCACGACTTGGGAAATTCGGAGAGCATGGAACAAGAAGATCTTCAGAAATAACCAAATCCCCCTATATCATATTATGCTGAACACTGATGACGTAGTACAACAATGGAGATCTGGCGAGATATACAGTGTAAGGAAACGGCAATCTGTCAGCCTCACTTCGAAGGAGCACCATAGGGAATTTTGCTGGAAGTTAGGTCAACCAAGTTAGTGTGTTAAGTTTTTATGACTGATGGAACCTGGCGAGGTATATAGTGTGCGGGAGTTGCATAGGTGAGGTGGTCCAACAATAAGGTGGTGGAGTCTAAGGCTTGGAGATGCCTAGTGAGAAGTCCTCTAGTGACTGAGGTGCTGGCAGTTGAAGGGGTAGTTAAGACTAATAAGGACAACGGATGGGATAATGTAGTTATCTGGATTGATGCTCAATAGTTAGTGGACTCATTCTACCGTCTGATTGAAGCACCACGGGCCATGGTTGTTTCTCTCTTTCAATAGTGTTGTCTGGGGGTAAGCAAAAAAAAAAAAAAAATGGGTACCCGGATCCGGTTCCAGATCTTAGCTATCTGGATCCGGGACTGGATCCTAAAGTTAGGATCCATTTACAAATGGATCCGGGACCGGATCCTGACTTAAAGGATTCGGTTTCGGATTCGGGATCTAGGATCCATTCGATTATTCAATATAAAAATTAATTTAAGTCAACTCTTCAGTCAGCCCACAGTCTGCTAAAGGTCTAAAGCCCATTAAGAAACCCTAATTTTTCTAGTACTTAAATTTCCCTAAACTCTCACTACCTCACACTTTCAAATCACAGCCCTTACCCGCTCAGTCTGATTGTAAAACCTCGAGTTTTGGGAAGAACGGAGCCGTTACGTCTAAGTTTAAGTTTCGAGGACGAAACTTCTTTTAAGGAGGTAATGATGAAAAACCCCGAAAAATCCAAAGGTGTTGATCGTTACGTCGTTAATAATCTAGTTTGACTCCGTTAATTATTGAGAATTCGTTTGTGATTATTTATGCTGACACTTGAGCTCGTAGGATCGTTGAGGGACTAACAAAGGTAAAATAGTAATTTTATATGTTACGGGAACGTGCTTGGGAGTAAGGGTAAATTGGTAATTTCATGTGTTGTTATTATTAGTATTATTACTATGTGATTATTATTATTATTATTATTATTATTATTATTATTATTATTATCATTATTGTTATTATTTTTGCTATATGATAATATGTGATTATTATTATTATTACTGTTATTGTTATTGTTATTGTTATTGTTATTGTTACTGTTACTGTTACTGTTATTGTTATTATTATTATTATTATTATTATTATTATTATTATTATTATTATTTTTGTCAAATCAGCCTTTAGTTTTGCTGGAAGTAGAATTAGAGGAGGATAAGTATTAGGGTTATGTTAGTTATTAGATAATTTAAACCAAGTTAGAAATCCTAACCCTAGCCTCACCCTCACCCTTCCTCCTCTCTGCTGTAACCGTCCACCACCACCCAGCCAAGCCGCTGTCGCCGACAACCTCCCAGGCCACCACCGCACGAACCCTCGTTCATCTCTCTCTCTCTCGCTCTCTTTCTCTCTCTTTCGCCTCTGCTTCGCGCCACCGCCTAGAGACCGCCGCTTGTTGTCGCTCAGGACCACCGCCGCCACCTTGGACTCCAACAACCACCAAGCAACCCTCGCTGCCGTCGAGGGCCATCACCCGACCGCCCAGAACCGCGGTTGCTCTGTTTGCCGTTGTGGGTGCTGCTACTATCGCACAATTGACGCCGACCGCCGCTGCTTCTTCCATCTCCGGTTGACGCCGACCATCGTGACACCATCCCCAGCGTCTCCGCCTGCCCAGTCGCCGGAAATCGCCCTAGTGTAACCCCCTGTTTCATTCATGCTCTTGCCCTATTCTTGGTTGAGTTCTTGCACTGTATATTCTCGTTCTTGATGACCTGAGTTTTGGAATTTTGATAATTTAGGTTTTGTGTTCGTAATCAAATCAGTGAGTGATACCCTTAACTTGATGATTAGGTTAATAAATTTCTTTGCTTTGTAAAGCATGTTGCTGCATATGACATGTACGTGACTATACATATAGGTTAATCATGCTCTTTTGTCTTTGATTGATTATTAGAATCTTTATCATTATTATTACTGTTATTATTATTGGTATAATAAACATGAATCTGTGTTACTTAAAGGGAAATAGTATTCTCTTGTTTTTATTTTAGATAATCATGGTTGTAGTTGGAGTTTTATGTGTTAATTAATATTATATGTAAATCATATTTAGGGTTTTTAGGAGAGTAAATTCTTGCAAATATCATGCATAGAAATTCAGGTAGTACCAAGTTATTATTGTGTCGCTTTAGTATTATTCTTTTAACATGTTATTCATATGGTATTGCATGCTAATTTATGTTTAGGGTAATGTTATTATTATTTCATGCATGTTTTAGGGTTTGAGAAAATAATAAAGTTGATTTCATGTTTTACAATTTGATTTTGATGGTAGGAAGTTTGATGTTTGGATCTTGGTTGGATTAGATTAAATACCTTTAACCTTAGTCACTGTTTTAATCCCAAATTAGGACCCCGGGATCGAATGGTGAAAGTTAGAATCGAAATAATCAATTATATGGAAACCGGTAACGGGACAGTTTTGATAAGGTCTAAAGATCGGGTCACCATGATAAGTATAGTTGTCCTTTGATCGAGCCCTTTGAACTGAAAGTTTCCTTAGATGTTAGCGTTCATATGAGTTTAATGGATCGGATTTTGGAGTTGTATAGGTCGAGTTATACCCCGATTACCAGACCAAGGTCAGATCTGGACAGTTTAGAAAGATGACTATTTTTGAGAACCTTAAAGCATGTTTTTGGCCTCACGTTCAACATAAGAGTTTTAGTAGACATCCCGAGGTTTCCGAAAAGTCCAAAATCAGACCCATAGAATGCAAGGAAGTCAAGTTACGACCATTTTTATGTGGATGTTGTAATCTGTCTTGTTGATATAAATTGTTAGTTAATGTGTTGTTGAGTGAAAAGGTTGATTTGGTTTTTATTATGCGATTACTTGGAATGTGTTAGGTAATTTAAAGTGTAAATTCATGAATGATGGGAACCTATGGTGTTCCTAGGGGAGGGTTAGATAGAAAGTAGTTAATACTAACTTCGAAGGGCGCATTTTGATTAGAATAATTATTTCTATTTTAGGCCCGAGCTAGTTCGCGTCATTAGTGAGCTCAAGTGTGTTCGTTTTTGCTGTGAAATGAAGCTAATCAGGTAATGTCTATGCCCTAATCCCCAATGGGATGCACTTTAAATGTGTTTTTGTTGTTTTATATTATGTTTTAGAACTTGCATCCCGAAGGTGACTTCATGTGGAAATTGTGATCATTTGTTTTGGATAACTGCTCATAATTGTTGTGCTTTGATTTATGAGTTGAGAAAGTTGATGGTCTTTTATTAGTGGTTTTCTTATTGGTTTAGATAACCTGGGTTGGGTTTCACTTGAGAGTTGTGAGTTGAGATTTGCATAAGATACTAATAATTCAAGTGAAACATTGAGCGGGTTTATCTGGTCGTAGCCTGTGGTAGGCAAAGGGTCAGGGACCCTGGTCGTAGCCTGTGGTAGGCGGAACTGTGAACTCTTGATATTCTAGTCGTAGCCTGTGGTAAGCAAAGGTCTGAGACCCTGGTCGTAGCATATGGTAGGCGGAAATGTGAACTCTTGATATTCTGGTCGTAGCCTGTGGTAGGCAAAGGGTCTGGGACCTTGGTCGTAGCCTGTGGTAGGCGGAAATGTGAAATTTTGATACTTTTTGGTCGTAGCCTGTGGTAGGCAGAGGATCTGGGATCTGGTCTGATATTCGTTACTTTAAGGGATGCGACATCTCGCCCGCATAATAGGATATTGACTGGTTGGGCCGAGGAAAACAGTTAAGGGTTAAAGGTTTATGAAATGATTTGACTTGTTCCCTTTCCCTTAAATAAGTTGAAACGAATTTGAATTATTCTTAATGGTTAGTGGTAGACATTATTGAGTTTTCCCACTCATTTTTGTAATGTTTTGTTTTTAGGTGAAGATCTATATGCTGGGAACGAGAATTAGAAGTGAGGATGACGTGCCTAGTAGTTGTCCTTCATGTTGTTTTTCAATTGAGAAAGTTTTAGAGTTAAGTAGAGTTTTATTTCTAAGTTTGAGTTTGTTAGTATGGTTTACCATTAACGAACAGTTGTAGTTTTTCCTTCTCGCCTTGTATTCCTTCGGGGATACGGCAGTGACGCGTAGTTGAAAAGAAAAACAAAAGAGACTTCCGCTTAGTTTTCCGTTGACGTTAGTTTGACTTTGACTTTTCTATAATTGAATAGCCGGGGCGTTACAGAATGGTATCAGAGCTCTGGGTTGCGACTTGGTAGCTCCTAAGTGTCCCTTAGGTTTAGTTAGACCTTAGGGTGCTACGTTCGGAGTGATGAGTGTAAGATGGGGGTATGGAATGTTTGTCTGTTTCTTGGATTTCTTATATGTTGCAAGTGCGTATTTGATTATTTTATTTTTCATATGTTGGGTTTTATATCGTTGCCTTTGCTATGAGCATGAAACTTTAGCTCCTTTGAAAGACTTAAAAGCCCGAGGTGGGTGTGGAGTATAGTCCCGAGGAGGGCCTGGAACCAGAAGAAGATCTCTTATGAGAATTCGAAGGCCGAGAGAAGACTTGACATACGAGGAACAGTCGATGGAGATTTTAGGTTGTAGAGAAGGTAGCCTCAATGAAAGACCGAGCCTTAAGATGAGGCTCTGGTAGAGTTCAAGGTGGAAGCAAACTCCGAGGAGGACTCGGGGGGGGGGGGGGTAAGTTTGACGATCCTGATTGGACCCCAATCGCGGTCCGCAGGAACCCTTTTTCGTATGAAAATACTCTAAGTAGAGTTAGTAAAAGAGTAGTGGGATTAGTCCCAAGTAGTAATACTTACATGTAATTAGTTTTTGATTGTTTAAATTTATAACCGTGTGGTTTGTTGCTTTTGTTAGCCCCAGTTAGGAGAGAATGAAACTTTATGTTATGCTCGGGTGCAAGAGATATGAAGTAATGAATTTCTTTTCTTGAGCTATTGTTATAATCTTATGAAAGTAAAAAGATGTTGGCAAAGGATCAAGTGAAATGTGGAGTTAATCTCAAAGATGGAACCCTTGAAATTTTTGTTGCAAGTACCAAAGTGTTGAGATGTGATTAGAGTTTAAGTTATGTTTATGGTTTTGTTACTTGTCGAGTTCTTTTATGTTTTAGTCTAATATGAGTAGTTAACTTCAGAATTGGTATTTACGTTGTGAGAATAAGAACCCTATTAGTCTAAATCGACCCCTTTGAATCAGGATGTCGGACACGAACGGTTCTCACTCCAATAATGTTACCCGAGAGCGTACACCAACTGCGGCCGAACAGCGGCCTCAAACTGCGACTGAACTGCGCCAACGTTTGGCTCACTTGATACCAGGGTCGAGTACAACAACACCAGGGAACGACCTTGCTAGCATGCTGATGATTGAGATGTTGAACAAGCACGAGGACCTGCTGAGGAAAGTGGTGGATCGACAAGGAGGAGAAAGGGAAGATGATCCCTCCGCACTCCTCCACAGGTTCAATAGTTTTACCCGCCCACTTACATAGGGGTAGCCGACCCCAAGGTCTTTGAAGATTGGGTTAGGGAGATTGAAAAGATCTTAGACACAACCTGTTGTCCCGAGGAGCTACGGGTGGATTTTGCTGCATACCACTTGAAGGAGGAGGCCGATCTATGGTGGGCTAGTATGAAGGAGATACGGACCGAACCGGGTTTCGACTGGAACCATTTTAAGGTGGTGCTGAAGGATCGGTCTTATCCCATGTCCCTACAAAAGGCTAAAGAAAGGGAATTCACGGACCTACGCCAAAGGGAGCTTAGTGTGCTCGCTTATTCTGCTAAGTTCACCGAGCTATCTCGGTTTGCACCTGCCCTTTTGTCTAGTGAACAATTGAGGATGGGTCGCTTCTGGGATGGATTGAACTGCAAGATTCAGGACCGGATGTCATCACGTGATTTCACCTCGTACCAGAACATGTTGAACGTTGCCCTCACTGTGGAAAGGATAATGCACGACATGGAACGACAACTTGGCACTCAGGGGCTCAAGAGGAAGGAACCGCCCCATTTCAACCCACCTCAACCCTACCAAGAGAAGAGGTTCCGCCCCAACAATTGGCAAAGCAATCAGTCTTCAGGACGTACGCCCTCGAGTGTCCCGACCTGCCGAAACTGTGGCCGACCTGGGCATTATGCTCGAGATTGTAGAATGAGGGTTGTAAGGGGAGGATGTTTTAAGCGTGGAAGCCTTCAACATCGTATCAGGCAGTGTCCTCAGTTAACCTCGAAGGGCTATGACAATGAAAGCAATGGAAAGGATGGGAACAATGAAAACCAGAGGGACTCACCTTTAAGTTATCAAGAACCTGGAAAGCAGAAGAGGAAATGAGAGCAAAGTACCCTCACCTATTTCACTCTTAAAGGTACGTCAAATTTCGAGGACGAAACTTCTTTTAAGGAGGTAATGATGTAAAACCTCGAGTTTTGGGAAGAGCGAAACCGTTAGGATTATTACCGAACCGTTAGGTCTAAGTTTAAGTTCCGAGGACGAAACTTCTTTTAAGAAGGTAATAATGTAAAACCTCGAGTTTGGGGAAGAACGGAACCGTTAGGATTACTACCGAACCGTTAGGTCTAAGTTTAAGTTTCGAGGACGAAACTTCTTTTAAGGAGGTAATGATGTAAAACCCCGAAAAATCCAAAGGTGTTGACCGTTACATCGTTAATAATCTAGTTTGACTCCGTTAATTATTGAGAATTCGTTTGTGATTATTTATGCTGACACTTGAGCTCGTAGGATCGTTGAGAGACTAACAAGGGTAAAATAGTAATTTTATATGTTACGGGAACGTGCTTGGGAGTAAAGGTAAATTGGTAATTTCATGTGTTGTTATTATTAGTATTATTACTATGTGATTATTATTATTATTATTATTATTATTATTAATATTATTATGTGATTATTATTATTATAATCATTATTGTTATTATTTTTGCTATGTGATAATATGTGATTATTATTATTATTAATATTACTATTATTGTTATTGTTATTGTTATTGTTATTGTTATTGTTATTGTTATTATTATTATTATTATTATTATTATTATTATTATTATTATTATTATTTTTGTCAAATCAGCCTTTAGTTTTGCTGGAAGTAGAATTCGAGGAGGATTAGTATTAGGGTTATGTTAGTTATTAGATAATTTAAACCAAGTTAGAAACCCTAACCCTAACCTCACCCTCACCCTTCCTCCTCTCTGCTGTAACCGTCCACCACCACCACCCAGCCAAGCCGCCGTCGCCGGCAACCTCCCAGGCCACCACCGCACCAACCCTCGTTCATCTCTCTCTCTCGCTCTCTTTCTCTCTCTTCCGTCTCTGCTTCGCGCCACCGCCCAGAGACCGCCGCCATCGCTCAGGACCACCGCTGCCCCCCTGGACTCCAACAACCACCAAGCAACCCTTGCTGCTGTCGAGGGCCATCACCCGACCGCCCAGAACCGCGGTTGCTCTGTTTGCCGTTGTGGGTGCTGCTACTGTCGCATAATTGACGCTGACCGCCGCTGCTTCTTCCATCTCCAGTTGACGCCGACCATCGTGACACCATCCCCCAACATCTCCGCCTGCCCAGTCGCCGAAAATCGCCCTAGTGTAACCCCCTGTTTCATTCATGCTCTTGCCCTGTTCTTGGTTGAGTTCTTGCACTGTATATTCTCGTTCTTGATGACCTGAGTTTTAGAATTTTGATAATTTAGGTATTGTGTTCGTAATCAAATCAGTGAGTGATACCCTTAACTTGATGGTTAGGTCAATAAATTTCTTTGCTTTGTAAAGCATGCTGCTGCATATGACATGTGCATGACTATACATATAGGTTAATCATACTCTTTTGTCTTTGATTGATTATTAGAATCTTTATAATTTTTATTACTGTTATTATTATTGGTATAATAAACATGAATCTGTGTTAGGTAAAGGGAAATAGTATTCTCTTGTTTTTCTTTTAGATAATCATGGTTGTAGTTGGAGTTTTATGTGTTAATTAATATTATATGTAAATCATATTTAGGGTTTTTAGGAGAGTAAATTCTTGCAAATATTATGCATAGAAATTCAGGTAGTACCAAGTTATTATTGTGTCGCTTTAGTATTAATCTTTTAACATGTTATTCATATGGTATTGCATGCTAATTTATGCTTAGGGTAATGTTATTATTATTTCATGCATGTTTTTAGGGTTAGAGAAAATAATAAAGTTGATTTCATGTTTTACAATTTGGTTTTGATGGTAGGAAGTTTGATGTTTGGATCTTGGTTGGATTAGATTAAATACCTTTTCCCTTAGTCACTCTTTTAATCCCAAATTAGGACCCCGGGGTCGAATGGTGAAAGTTAGAACCGAAATAATCAATTATATGGAAACCGGTAACGGGACAGTTTTGATAAGGTCTAAAGATCGGGTCACCATGATAAGTATAGTTGTCCTTTGATCGAGCCCTTTGAACTAGAAGTTTCCTTAGATGTTAGCGTTCATATGAATTTAATGGATCGGATTTTGGAGTTGTATAGGTCGAGTTATACCCCGATTACCAGACCAAGGTCAGATCTGGACAGTTTAGAAAGACGACTGTTTTTGAGAACCTTAAAGAATGTTTTTGGTCTCACGTTCAACATAAGAGCTTTAGTAGACATCCTGAGGTTTCCGAAAAGTCCAAAACCAGACCCATAGGATGCCAGAAAGTCAAGTTACGACCGTTTTTATGTGGATGTTGTAATCTGTCTTGTTGATATAAATTGTTAGTTAATGTGTTGTTGAGTGAAAAGGTTGATTTGGTTTTTATTATGCGATTGCTTGGAATGTGTTAGGTAATTTAAAGTGTAAATTCATGAATGATGGGAACCTATGGTGTTCCTAGGGGAGGGTTAGATAGAAAGTAGTTAATACTAACTTCGAAGGACGCGTTTTGATTAGAATAATTATTTCTATTTTAGGCCCGAGGTAGTTCGCGTCATTAGTGAGCTCAAGTGTGTTCGTTTTTGCTGTGAAATGAAGCTAATCAGGTAATGTCTATGCCCTAATCCCCAATGGGATGCACTTTAAATGTGTTTTTGTTGTTTTATATTATGTTTTGGAACTTGCATCCCGAAGGTGACTTCATGTGGAAATTGTGATCATTTGTTCTGGATAACTGCTCGTAATTGTTGTGCTTTGATTTATGAGTTGAGAAATTTGATGGTCTTTTATTAGTGGTTTTCTTATTGGTTTAGATAACTTGGGTTGGGTTTCACTTGAGAGTTATGAGCTGAGATTTGCATAAGATACTAATAATTCAAGTGAAACATTAAGCGGGTTTATCTGGTCGTAGCCTGTGGTAGGCAAAGGGTCAGGGACCCTGGTCGTAGCCTGTGGTAGGCGGAACTGTGAACTCTTGATATTCTGGTCGTAGCCTGTGGTAGGCAAAGGGTCTGAGACCCTGGTCGTAGCATGTGGTAGGTGGAAATGTGAACTCTTGATATTCTGGTCGTAGCCTGTGGTAGGCAAAGGGTCTAGGACCCTGGTCGTAGCCTGTGGTAGGCGGAAATGTGAAATTTTGATAATTTTTGGTCGTAGCCTGTGGTAGGCAGAGGATCTGGGATTTGGTCTAATATTCGTTACTTTAAGGGATGCGACATCCCGCCCGCATAATAAGATATTGTTTTGTTGGGCTGAGGAAAACAGTTAAGGGTTAAAGGTTTATGAAATGATTTGACTTGTTCCCTTTCCCTTAAATGAGTTGAAACGAAATTGAATTATTCTTAACGGTTAGGGGTAGACATTATTGAGTTTTCCCACTCACTTTTGTAATGTTTTGTTTTCAGGTGAAGATCTATATGCTGGGAACGGGAATTAGAAGTGAGGATGGCTTGCCTAGTAGTTGTCCTTCATGTTGTTTTTCAATTGAGAAAGTTTTAGAGTTAAGTAGAGTTTTATTTCTAAGTTTGAGTTTGTTAGTATGGTTTACCATGAACGAACAGTTGTAGTTTTTCCGTCTCGCCTTGTATTCCTTCGGGGATACGGTAGTGACGCCCAGTTGAAAAGAAAAAATGAGACTTCCGCTTAGTTTTCCGTTGACGTTAGTTTGACTTTGACTTTTCTATAATTGAATAGCCGGGGTCTTACACTAATAGTGTCTCACCGAAACCCTCAGTTGTAGTTTTTCCTTCTCGCCTTGTATTCCTTCGGGGATACGGTAGTGATGCCCAGTTGGAAAGAAAAAATGAGACTTCCGCTTAGTTTTCCGTTGACGTTAGTTTGACTTTGACTTTTCTATAATTGAATAGCCGGGGCCTTACACTAATAGTCTCTCACCGAAACCCTAACTCGCTAACTCTCGCGGTCCCTCTCATTGCCTCACTTTCTCGCACAGTCGCAACAGCCCCTCACCGAAATCCCAACTCCCTCTCAGGCTTTCACTGTTCGAATGTCAACAACACCGTTCGGAAACCCGAATTTCATATTTCAGTATTTAGGGCAATTATAAAAATCTTGGACAGTTATCATGTGCTTTCAAATTGGGTACCCGGATCCGGATCCAGTGGATCCGGGACTGGATCCTGATTTTAGGATCCAGTTTGAAATGGATCCGGGACTGGACCCTGATTATAGGATCCATTTCGAAATGGATCCGGAACTGGATCCTTGAATTTTTAGCAGGTACCTCGTATTGCTCACCCCTAGTGTTCTCATTGCTAAAGTTCCTAGGTCAGGTGGTACGCCAGCCCAGGACCTTGTGACGCGAGCAAGGAACCTAAGTAGCTAATAGTTAATTCCGTTGCCTATCACATTTGCTGAAAAAAAAAGTCAAATAACACACCATCCATACTAAATTACTAGCTAGCTACTCAACACTAGAACAACATGCCACTTCTACATCAGCAGGGTTTAACTCTGTCACATACGTTTACTTTTTGGTCATCATCATCTAAAAATAAATAGATATAATTCTTATAAATATATATAAATATTGACATGAATATAAACATTAAAATACTTAAAGAGAGCACACTCTGCTAAAGCTCAGTGTTGCAGTGCTCCCCCTCTTCTTTTTCTTTCTCTTTCTAAAAATAAGGGTGTTAACTATCGTCATCAGCCTAAAGCCATAATGCCTGCACACCTCCCGATATAAGTAATATGTTTTTTCCCCAACTACTCCTCCATCCACAACCGTCCCATCAACAACCCAACCAACTTTTTCAACATCTAAACCTCTCTTTAGCCTTCTTCTCATGCTCCTTTTCTATTCATCAATTCTACCGCGACCTGTTTTATATGATCCCAACATCGTCAAATGCCTACAAATACTCCATCCATCTTACATCAGTAGCTTTATAAACTCGATTACTACATCCATCCCAAAATATTTGTCTATTTATCTAATTTCTTTATCTATTAAACGTAAGAAAATATAGAACACTTTAATATCTATTAGATGTTACTTTATTCTGTTTTCATATTAGGATTGATATATTATAATAGTAAATTGGGCAGAAGAAAGACTAAGGAATGAATATCTTTCTTATATATAGAAAGCTAATGAATATTATTTTAGTTTTGGATTATTATTTGCAACCTATATGTATGATTGTATTTTTTCAGTTTGATATTTATGATGTTAAAGATGTAGTGGCTAATTGGTAAATGTTTTCAACTTTCATGCTTTCCACCAAGGTTCAAATCTTGGTGAAAGCAAAATATTCCATTTTTACTACAAACATTCTCATTTTTTTTTATCTTATACATTGAAACTATTTTGATACTTTGTATTTTACATTCATCTACCATATGAGGCCCATATCACCACGAATTACATAAACCGTAAGTTCTATAAAAATAGACATCCAAATTCTTGATTTCTTTCACCTAAGAAATTTTGAAGATAACTTGTACGAAGAAAATACATATATAATGATAGACTTGATAGTGCAATTGTTGTATACTTTTATTTATTATTTTATAATTATTATTTGAATTGATAATTATTATAAAATTACTCTAAAAAATGAATCACATATAAATATTAAAAAAATTTCCGCGCATCGCTCAAGATATACAACTCTAGTTACCTTGTAAAACCATATATTAGTGTTTGATAACCAATGTAATGCATGGTAAATTCTTTTAATAATTTAGCTAATTTATTTTTAAAAGTAAATTATGATAATTATCAATTCACCCTTACTAATTAATATCAATGAGAAAAATGGGACTATCATAATTTACATGTATTCTTGATGTAAATTTTTTCAATACTATTTGAATTAATGCTTGTAAAAACATAAAAATAAATTTATTATTATTGTAATCAAGAGTCATTTTCAAAACTATATTTTCTAAATAAAAATGTGCTAAAGTATTAATTTTTATTTGTCTATCACTGAATTTCAGATAATATAAATTAGAATTTTTCATAGCAATAGTTGGGCGTATTTAAAATATGAAATATATATAATTATAATTCTATATTTTTTGTGATTTTGACTTTTAGTTTTTAATGTGTTATATATACTATTGTGAAGATAAGGTGTGTAAAATACATATAATTGTAAAGATTAGTATATTACACCATCGGGAATAGGACGGCATGAGTATGCCCTAGTGGCGATAGATTATTTCATCAAATGGGTCAAAGCAGTATCTGATGCTAAACTCACTTCTAAGCAAGTTGCAAAATTCATGCGAAGAAACATATTTGCAAATTCAGGTCCCACATATTATAAGCAACAATCAGAGTCATTTCAAGAAGGAAGTAGCAGAACTGTTGGTGAAGTACAAAATCCAACGTCACAAGTCTTCGCCACATTACGTATAGGGCAATGGGGTGGTCGAACAACAAATCAAACTCAAATCAAGATCATCTAGAAGACTGCAACCGCCTACAAAGATTGGCCAGCAAACTGCCTTTCGCTCTATGGGGTTATAAAAATCAATTTGCACTGCTACAGGGGCAACCCGTTACTCCTTAGTTTATGGCATGAAAGTCATTATGCCTGTTAAAATTGTCATCCCGTCCCTACGCATTATCGCAAAAAGCCAATTGCCAGATGTAGAATGGGCAAGGGTTAGATATGAAGAGTTAATCCTTCTAGTTGAGCGCATGCTTAAAGCTTTGTAGAATGTCTACATGTATCAAGGAAGGATATCAAGGGAAATTTTGGTGGGGTTTTGGAGTATATTGGGATGGGACCCCCCCAATTCCAAATCATGAGTGACTAGCGCTCCCGAGATCCTGATGGTGTGGATGGGTCTTTCCCATTCGAAATGGCGTGCGGGAGGCATTTCGAAGAGGATCCCAGACGAAGGGATCTTGCTTGTGGTCCTCAACGAAACTGTTCCCGAGCCTCATAAGGCTCCCGGGATTCCTTCGGCACAAATAAAGCAAAGAAATCAAACTTGACTTCTTTTTGGGCTTCAAACGGTCACACATCAACTACAAGGGTATTTGGGTATTTCCTAGCTAAGGAAGATCAACCCGGGTCCAACTCGGAGGTGTTTTGGGTCCCTTATTTTCATCAAGGAGCGGAATGGGATTCACTCGAGGAACGAGTAGAGGAGGATCGTGACAGCAGAGGAGTCCCGACCGTGACCAGGATCGGTGACCAAGGGTCACATCCGTGACTGACACGTTATGCCCGTGACATCCCCCCAAGAAATCTTGGTGTTGAGCAAATCGTCACGCATGTGACGCTCTGGGTCGCAGCCGCGACCTTGCAACATGGAGAAGTTTTTGCCTAAGAATCGTCATTATGGGTCATACTTGCACCAGCACATGGTCGTGCCTACGACCCTCTTATGACATGCTTTGGCCTAAGTTCCTGAACGAGGTCACGCCCGTGACTTGAACGTCGCGCTCGCGACTATTTGGGAAACTTTAGGTGTTGCCCCTGTGACGTAACTGGGAAATTGGGAATTTCAGCTGATTTCCTCCCTTTTGTTTTTCCCTATTTTGTGTAGTTTCGTTTTTGCCCCTCCCCTTATGTTATGTAAGGCCCTTCATTTAAGGGAATCTTTTGTAATTAAACACTTCAAGTCTCCTTCAACCTCAATGCCACAACAAATCCATGACATTTAGGAGGAAGAAGACATGGAATGCTTATGAATGAAATTTGAAGAAGCTTCGGCTTTCTGCTTCCCTCTCAAAATATTGTTTACTTTATCTATTTCTTCGATGGGGTGGTGCACGACTCCCCTTTATAAAAATTGTGGTCGTTTTCCTTTATCAAATTCTTGGTAGGTTGTAGTTCTTGGTTTGTGGATTTCCCTTCTCCCAAGTCCATATTGAGTTCAAGGTTGTTTTCTAGGTTCGAAACCATCATCCTCCATCTTCTCTAACTCAAGCAATGTCGTACCTCACCGCGATATTTTGGTATCAAAGCTGAAGTTAAGGTTTTCTTTGAGTTTTCTCTTCAAGTTCAAAGTTAGGGTTTCAATTTCTTTGTTGTTGTTGTAGTTAGAAATTAGGAATCCCCATTCTTGGTGCATCTCCAAGTGTGTTGGAGTTATGGTTTTTGTTGTTGTGGTGCTATACTTGTCATTTTTGGGGTAATTGCTAGTGTTATTGTTGTTGTTGGGATTGTTGGTTGTGTTGTATTTGTTGTTGTTGGGGTATTGTTGTTGTTGTTATTGAGGCAAATTGGGTGATGAAAACACAAAGAACCCGAGCCCAAACATAAACTAGCGACAAAAATCCCCCAAGCTCTAAAAAGTTGCCTGAGCACATACCATCCAATACCCCTCACCTTGAAATGGATGATCCCAATGACCTGAATCGAGGAGGAACAAGCCAACAAACTAGGTTCCGAATGGGTGAGTCGTTCGAAATGGCCAAAATCCGGGGATTGAAATTTCATGCCGGTTCAATGGAGGCATCACTTGAGGCCATCACCGCCCAATTGGCCCAAATCAATGCCCATCTACAAAGTAGGCCTCAATCAAGAAGGGGTGACATACCACAAGCCCTCATCAATCCCCTTCCTTTGAGTCAAGTAGTTATGAAAGAGGGTTTACTCGAACTAGATCTCGAAGGCGGGGCGACAGACCCCCAAGGGATGATTTTTGTGATGTAAAGGTTGAGCTCCCGGAGTTCAATGGTTTCTTTGACCCCGATCACTATTTGGAGTAGGTCCAGCTCGCGAAGCGGATTTTTGAGGCTAAAGGCTATAGTGACAAAAAGGCCTTCAAGGTGGCTAGCCTCAAGCTCACCAAAGTCGCATCACTTTGGTTTGAGAGCGTAAAAGCTCAACGAGCACGAGATGGGAAGGGGAAAATCACTTCATGGACTAAGCTTAAAAAGTTGACGGGTAGACGATTCCTCCCGACCACCTATAAACAGGACCCCTTGAGGACGCTCTCCCGAGCATGGCAAGCGGAGTGTGAGCGAGTACACCCAAGAGTTCGAGCAGCTCCTAATCAAGAGTGGGTTACGAGAGCTGTAAGAGCAGATTGTCATGAGGTTCTTGAACGACCTTACCCCTTCCATAGCTAAGAAGGTTGGAATCCAACCTTTCCACTCTTTGGATGACTTGTGCAACTTTTGCCTCAAGATTGAGAGAAGGAGGAATGATCGAGCCTCCACTAAAGCCTATGGTTGTAGCTCTCTTCCTCCTCCTGAACCATCATACTCGATCACTCCTAGCTCGGTTGCACCACCGCCGGCTACCCCCTACCTAGGGATGATAAGGGAAAGGACATCACCCTCCCTTCTCCACTAAAGCTCCCGAAGTGGCTCGAAGGTGAGAAGTGTTACCGGTATTTTGGTTATGGCCACCTCTAAGAGGATTGCACGACAAGGAGGACCTTGACCTTTAAAGAGGTTGAGAAGATCGAAGAAGACCTGAAGTTGTAACTTGAGGGGGCCAACCCCAAGGGTGAGGATTCAAGCGATGAGGAGATCATGCTCGGATCGGATGTAGGCGAGATGCTTGTCTTGAGGAAACTTCCCTATCCCCATGAAACTCCTCTTGACAAGAGTAAACGGGAGACGCTCTTCCACTCCCAGTGCACCATTGGTGGCAGATGTGCCAATGCTATATCCACCTCCATAATCAAGGAGCTTGGTCTCCCGACCACTCTACACCCTTGACCCTACATTCTCCGATGGGTGGGTGATTGCAATGGCCTCAAGGTAAACCGAGAAACCCTTGTCTCGTTGTCCATTGGGTTTGAGTATGTTGACATTGTGCTTTGTGATGTTATTCCTACGTGTGCTTGTCACATACTTTTAGGGAGGTCGTGACAAATTGACAAGTGTGTCTTTCATGGCGACCTAACCAACACCTAGTCCTTCTCCTTCGGTCAGGATCACCTTGATCCCTTTAGCTCAACAAGAGATTCAACCAGGGGTAGATAGTGAGAAGAGAAACCTTATTCTGAGAGAAACACGATATGAGAGTGCCCATGGCCGGGACAACCAATCCCTAGGTTTGTCTTTAACGCATAGGAAGCCTATAGCGTGAGTGAGTATACCAAAACACCACACATTACCCCCATCCTCCCCTCCTTTTCCTACCCCATACCCAACAAGCCTCCTCTCAACTTGCACTACAATGATGATGGCTACATCTTGGGTTTTGGCTTTTCCCCGGTATCTCATGGCATTGAACAAGGTGATGGCGGGTTGGGACCGCCTATAGAGAACCCTCTCGATGGTGAGCTATCTTTTGATGAATACATGGAGGAGTTCAACGAGCTCATGTGAGGTGCACCAACGAGCTACCCAAGATGCACTTCCACGCCCTCGTTCTTCAATGGCAAGTACCCTTCTAAGTGGTATTGTCGTAGGTTTTAGGTACCTCCGTACTGGCCATCGAAGAGAACCCGTCTCTGGGTGCGCGAATTTGGAGGGAGCCTTGCTTCTTACTCCCAAGAGTTGAGGACAACTCTTTTTCAAGAAAGGGAGTATGGAGTATATCGGGATGGGACCCACCAAATCCAAATTATGAGTGGCTCACCCTACCGAGACCAAGTGACTCGCCCTCTTGAGACCACGAACGCATGGATGGGTCTTTTCCTTTCAAAATAGGGAGGCGAGAGGCACTTCAAAGATGATCTCAGACCAAGGGATGTTGCCTTGGTCCTCAACGAGACCATTCCCGAGCCTCATAAGGCTCTCAGGATTCCTTCGGCACAAATAAGGCAACGAAGTTAAACTTGACTTCCTTTTGGGCTCCAAACGGTCACAAGTTAACCGCCAGGGTATTTTGGGTATTTTTAAGCCAAGGAAGATCGGCCTTGGGTCCGACTCGGAGGAGTTTTGGGTCCCTAGTGTTCATCAAGGAGTGAGATGAGATTCGTTCGAGCACTACAAAAAAAAGTGGCCTTTACCAACAGATTTCCAGTGACAGATATTTTATCTGTTGGTAAAAGTGTATATTTACCTACAGATTAGCTACATGTTGGTATTATTAATAGTTTACCAACACTAATATTATCTGTTGGTAAAATAATTTTAATACCAACAGATTAACATTTAATTGTGGGTAATATTTTAGCAATGCCAACACTTATATTATCTGTTGTTAAAATAATTTTATTACCAACAAATAACAATTTTCTGTTGGTATTAGTATTGTACACATTTAGGCGCGATAGTTTAGAATGAAAAACACGGCTAAAAATTACAAACTGAAGCCCCTCCCAAACGCAGTCTTCTTCATTCCCAACTGCAACTCATTGGCTGGATGAAAATTTGAACGCCCATCCCACACACTACTCGCTGCACTTCCATCGGGTTTGTTTAAACTTTCGTTATGTTGTTGGTTCATTGTAGGTAATCCTAATTCGGTTGTCGTCGCTCCTTTTCGCGTTTCCCTAATCAAGTTTTTTTGCTGAGGCTCCATTAATCGTCGGCATTCTCCTTGCTCACTCCTTCGATTTCTCTTTTCATCTAGGGTTCTACTGCTTCTTTTGTCACATTGTTCGTCCTCAATTTTGAGTAATTAATTGATGTCGTTTCGAATGGTTTCTGGTAATTGGTTAGGGTTTAGACACCGTCCTGATGGGTGCCCTAACTAGCAATCGTTAGCGTCCCGATGAATCGTTAAGTCTGTACAGTCCTCCATTGCTGAATTCTCCAAGTTCTCTTCTTCGCTCCCTTCTCTCTTCCCCCAAATCTCAACATTGGTTACTAAATTCAAATTTTGCAGGTTCCAATCTAGTCGAAACTATGATTCGACTCAAATCGATCTACGACGATTTGTTTTTATTTTTTAATCTTGAAATCCAGGTACTTTAGCTTCGGATGTTTGCGATGTTCTAGCAATCTTCAGGTTCGATTCCGATCCTTTTAGTTTGATATTTACTGCGGCCTTTATAGAAATTGCATTCTCAACTGGTCAATTTTCGATGTTCTTGAAGTTAGGGTTACACGCCAATATGTTTGGGGCTGGAAGATTTCTATACTCGTCGTTAGTACCTTGGTAAAATTCTCGGTCGACACGTTCTTTGCTCTAAATTTCGATTTCAGTTTGTGGTTGATTGCATTTGAAATTGCTAGTTTGAACTGTTGATTTTTGTTGTGGGATGGTTTGTTGTCTTTGAAATTCATACATCTATGAAACTGGTGCTGCTTCATTGCTTTGATTTCACACTAAATTCGCGGTAAACCTTGTTCCTGGTGAGTTCCCGCTTCTGATGAACAAACTACAGTCTCTACCCCTTGTGCTTAATTAATTCAAGGCCAATTCTTACTTTTGGTTTGTTTTTTGTTGTTGGATTCGCAGCAACTTTCTGACTTTCTGAAGAATTTACGTAATGTAATATTAGCAATACAACCTTCTTTGTTTCAGTATTATTTGTTATTCTTAGCATAGAGCATGGATTCTGTTTAACCAAGGGCTTTTACTCAGAAGATTTGCGCTTTTGCAGTATCTGTTTTGTTAATTGGTTCTTTTAGGAAAGATGAAGAAGCTTACCAAAGATGTTTCGTTTATTGCTGAAGCACTGAAGGAGTCTTCCCAGCTTGTAAGTCGCCTTCTCTGGACATCCCCGCCCAAAGCACGCACACTGTTTGACACTTTTTCCTTTTGTTTTTTCTTTTTCTTTATTTGTGTGTGTGTGTGGGGGGGGGGGGATCTACTTGGTCCTTGTATTTTTTTTACTCTGTGCTTGAAAGTTCAAAGTTGTGTACATATATTCGTGGATACTTGTTCTGTTGACTGTAAGTTCTTCATGGAATGTAGGTTGTCAGCTCTGATGGAAAGAAAGTAAAGCGACTCCATCCTCTTCCACTAATCGAGACCAAGGATCCTAAGGACCACTCAATAGAGAATATCCGAAAGATTTGTTACACAGTTGGAAGGTACCTTCTATGTTTACTAGGCTTTAGTAGATATGAATGTTATTTCCTCAAATGCAATAATTATTAATTCTCTAGGCCTGTTTGATACCTGTAGTAACAAGGCAGATAAGCTTGTTAGTGGCAGGGTATGTTGATGTTTTATATATTCTTCCTGAGCTTAGCTCTAGGGCAATAGTTATATTGGTTGAACTTTTGTGAATGGTTCATGGAATGTCAGCAATCTTTGTCACTAAATTCATCTGTCCTCACACCTTGTGAGATTTCTGCTATTTAGGCATGGCATATGATATGCATATTTGATATCTAAAATTTTGCAATGCACTCTACCTGTGTGCGTGGATGAAATCTGTTCAATATTAGCTTTTCCAAAGGGATCATGTGAGGGTGTTTCTGTAAATCTATATCTACTCACATGTCTCCATATTTGTTCGTGCTTATATGACTTTCTGAAGAATTTGCGTTTGTGCAGGTTTGACTTTGCATCTCACTTCAAATTTTATAGTAGTTACTGCAGCACGGATTAAGGATGGCAGTGAGTTTATCACCCCCCCTCTCTTTCCCCCCTCCTTCTGTAGTATATGCTTCCTTTAATGTGACATTTTGGAAATTTAAATTGATTTAATGCATTTGCTGTAGGTCCAATAGTATGGTTCCTTGCTATTATCTACTTCATATCAGGTGTCCCTCTTGCATATTTGTTCTGGTGGTCCTCTTTATAGAGCTTTTAGGTAATAGTGTGCTCACCTATCACCAATACCATTCATACTGAAGCTCAAAAGGGGTCTTGTCGGTTTTGGTTATATACTAATGATACTTTTTTCATAAATAAATAATCAGATAATTGAATAAAATGTAAATTTATTTTTATTTTTCACAAAATTTTATGGTCCAGAATATTAATTTTGCAATGATTCGAAAAGAGGTTACTTTGTTCATCTATATTTTTAGATGTGCTTCTAAATAATAAAGCCATGAATTATAGCTAGCTTTGTTATAATCCCACTATCCACACTTTTTTTTTCTTCATTCTATACTCGAGTATTCCCACCTCAACACTACAAATTAAGAATAAGACGGACAGAGGAAGACAAAGAAGTGCTAGCAGTCATTAAGGTCTGCGTTCCACTCTCTCCCTCTAATTAAGCATGCCTTCTGGCAAGGAAAATGGAACAATGCAGCCCGTTTGACATGGTTTACTTGAATGAAGTAGAGGTAAATTCTTTGAACTCAACTGCTTTAGACGATTAGTTAACTGCGAACCTTTTGTTACCCCAGAAATGGGAGAGGAATTGAGGTTGTAATGAGGCCTGGCATTGGCTTGTTTTACTTGAACAATGATTGTCAAATTAATTGTGAATGTTTGGTGAATTGTGTGAATTACAGGTAATGATAGGTGAGTTGAGACAGTATATAGTGCAAACAAGAACGAAGATAGAGGTGACAGCTATGGGTACCAAACTGGAAATACTTAAGAAAGAGGAGGAGATAAGGGACATCAAAGAGCTGTTGACGATGACAATCCAAGAAAGAGATGAAGCTCAATCAAAATCCGTAGTGGTCTTTGGAAAAGCTGCTTCTCCAACAGCTCTTGCATCAGCAGCAAAGTGAAATTCAATATCAACATGAAACACTGAGTCCACAGCGAAAAAACTGCTAATTTGTCCAACACTAACGCTACAACTAACTACCTTTCAGGCTCTTGCTCGGAGAGCGATGACAGCAACATAATCTCTTCCCCATGTTCAAACACAGTGTTTTTAATTATACAAGTACTAGTTACAAACAAGTTATTAGCAAGTTTTCTTTAACAAATTCAAGCCATGAATTCTAGCTAGCTTTACAACAATGTATTTATTACTCTATGATATGTGATGCTTTGAAATGACATTTAATTTTAGGTGTGTTCTTTTTAGGTGAAGAAAATATTTACATATTTACAAATATTTGTTAATATAGGGATATATTGAAAGAGACATCTACAATTTGCAAGTGGTGGCAAAAATGTAATTATTAATAAATATAGGATTTTCATATATGATTATTACCAACAGATGTGTGCATGTTCAGAATACTATTACCAACAGATACATTAGGATTATAATAAGTTTTGGAGCCAAAACGGTATTACCAACATAAACAATATGTTGGTACAAGTGATAACTTTGGCGCCAAAATTGTAACACCAACAATTTATTTTGTTGGTAAAAGTCATTTTACCATCAGTTCACTATCTGTTGGTAAAACATTATGCAATATCAACATATTTGGTCTGATGGTGTTACTAAACATTACCAACAGATGCACTTATTTGTTGGTATTACCTTTACCAACGGAGTTTTTACCAACAGTTTTGTGACAGATAATTATCTGTTGGTAAAAGCTATTACCAACAGAAAATCCACTTATGCCAACAGATTGGGCCCTGTTGGTAAAAGTCATATTTCTTGTAGTGGAGGAACGAGCAGAGGAGGATTGTGACAGTAGGGGAGCCACGGTCGTGACCTTGTGGGTCACGCCCGTGACCAGGCTTGGTGGCCAATGGTCGCGCCCGTGACATGCCCCCAAGAAATCTTGGTGCTGAGCAAATTTTCGTGTCGGTGACGCTCTGGGTAGCGGTATGACAAGGAAAGGTTTTTGCTCAAGAATCGTCATGGGTCACGCCCACAACCACCTGTGTCACGGGCGTGGCCGAAACATAGTCACGCCTGTGACCTAGAGGTCGCACCCGCGACCCTGCTGATGGCATTCTTTGGCTAAGTTCCCGAGTGAGGTAACGCTCGTGACTTGAACATTGTGCTCGCGACGTAATTGGGAAATCAGAAATTTCAACCGATTTCTTCCCTTTTGTTTCTCCCTATTTTATCTAATTCCCTTTTTGCCCCTCCTCTTATGTTATGTAAGGCCCTTCATTTATGGGACTCTTTATAATTACACACTTTAAGTCTCCTTCAACCTCAATAACACCATAAATACATGACGTTTAGGGGGAAGAAGACAGGGAATGCTTATGAATGAAATTTGAAGAAGCTTTGGCTTTCTTCTTCCCTCTCATAATCTTGTTTTACTTTATCCATTTCTTCAATAGTGGTGTTGCAAGTCTTCCTTTTATAGAATTTGTGGTGGTTTTCCTTTGTCAAATACTTGGTGGATTGTAGTTCTTGGGTGGTGGATTTCCTTTATCCCAAGTCCATATCGGGTTCAGGGTTGTTTTCCAGGTTCGAAATCATCATCTTTTATCTTCTGTAACTCAAGCAATGTCGTACCCCACTGCGATATGCTTCAGATTTCTTGGATGTTCAAGGATTGATTGCTTGTGTTTGGTCTTGTGCAACCTTCATTGGAATCCTTAGGCTATTTGGGCGAGTTTTACACTCTTTACATTATTCATATCATTTTTCTTCTTGTTCTTGATTATACACAAAAATAGCTAGCTAGTTGGTTCTTGTGAGTTCTATGGCTGGATTTCCTTCATCCACATGACTCTTTGTTGATACATGGGCAAATCAACATATATAGGGTCTACCTAGGCCGTCCCAGATCACGATAGAATTGACTGAAAATTTTCAAATTACTTTTAGCTCAAAATATTTTTATGTGATAACTTATATCGCCACATATACCAACATTTTTTTGCCGCTAAAACTAACGAAAACTTTAAAGCAAAATTCAAATTTAACTGTTTGCATCGAAATTTTATGATACGGTAAGATTGAGTAAAAAAGCTCAAATATGAATTTTGGCCTCCAATATTTTCATTTGTAACATATACCACTTATGTCACCATTTTTTGCTACTAAATCTGACTAACACTTAAGAGAAAAATGCAATTTCAACGGTTTGATTCGAAACTTTATAATATGCTAGAATTGATAAAGAAAGGTCAAACATGAATTTTGAGCTCAAAATATTTTTATTTGATAACATATATGACTGTAGACCCCGAAAAATTGATAATCTTTTTCGCGGCGCTACTTACGGAGTGATTGGGAGCCGACTAGGATTGCTTAACCTTAAATAAGGTTGAACTTTTAAGAATGTTTTCGTAACGGATTAATCTAATTTATGCGCCCTAATCCCGAGATTCACCTTTTTAAGAAAGAAGAAAGAAAGAGATAAAAAGGAGGGGAAAACACTAGGAACCCGTCTGGGTTCATTGCTTGAACCGAGACGGGTTTTCGTTGCTGCAGACCCCACAAGAAAAGAAAACAAAGGAAAGATTAGAAAAGAGAGGTGATAAACCCGTCTGGGTTCATGAGTTGAACCGAACCGGGCCGGGCTAGCCCAGGTGCTATCCGCGGATTGGACCGAATAAGTAGCGAAGTAAAAAGAAAATGAAAAGAGCACAGTAAACCCGTCTAGGTTCATGGATTGAACCAAACCGGATTACCTTTTGCGTTAATCACAAATTAAGTCAAAGAAACCGTAAAAAGGAAAATACCGAAGTATGAATACAGTCGCCAGTTGAATTTTTAGGAGAAAAACAACAAACCATTTAAATATAGACTCCGGCCTACGAATCCAGAGATGGATTCGGGGGTAAGGTTACGAATTTGACAATTAAAATCATCAAATCCGCCTATTCAACGAATAGACTTTACTAGAATTAAACCAAAGCAAAACAAAAGTTAAAAGGGAGGGATTAGATATAAATTTCACAAATTCATCATTAAAGTCATGCAAAACATTGAAAATGTAAAAGAAACATGAATTCGATAGATTATGCTACCTGGTTTACATCAACTATGCTAACCTTTAGTGAAGCAGCATGCAAAGAGAGAGAAGAGGTGGAGAGAATTATGCTAGTGTCAATACTCTAGCACAATGTTGTGTGTTAATGGAAGGGAAAAAAGGTTTAATTTATAGTGGAATAGGGGGAATAGGGGGTGCGTTTAGGGTTAGCATATGGCCACGGAACCCAGACGGGTTGCTGAGCTGAACTGAGCTCTGGCCCAGTAAACTCGGCCGGTTTGATCCGGGCTGAGCTATTCAACGAACCAAGACGGGTTTATCCCGTAGTATTGGGCCATTATGCTTGTTTTCGGGCTAGAAAAGAAATGGGTTTGCATGCTACTAAACTACTCGGCTAGCTTATTTTTACAAATAACTAAAACTAATACCGGTACAAAATCCGGTGTCTACAATGACCGCATATACTATCATTTTTTTTGCCGCTAAAACTAAGTAGAACTTTAAAACAAAATTTAAATTTAGTTGTTTGAATCAAAACTTTATGACGTGATAGGATGGAATGAAAAATGGTCAAATATGAACTTTGAGCTCCAAATATTCTATATATTAATATTAAAACAAAATGATATGAAACAATTTACTGCCACGTGTCCAACATACAAGACATCATGCCTTTTTTTTTAAAAAAAAAATAGAAAATTTTGATCACCACTTATTTATTAAATGATATTGTAACGGTTGCAAAATTACATTGCCATAAAAATGCAAAACGAACCTCTGGGCATCATATACGTACAAGCAGTTTCAGAATATAAATATCAAGGACCATTGGTTGCCACTATTATTGACTACAAATAACACAAAAAACGTTAACTATCATTATTATCATAATTGACTACAAATAAATGTTACGAGTTTTCAATTTCCTTGTTGGGAATAAGCGGGATTAAGATTGGAATAATTACACATTTATTAGTAAAATCTTAATTTATAAATGTTTTAGTAAGTGGGGGATAGTAATAATTAAGTATATGGATAATATTGGTATTTAAAATTGATTAATGAATTTTCAGTATGAATATCAACCCCTTTGCTTGATAATAGATAGGTAAAGGAATATATTTCCATTCCGACTCCCTACTTATGGCAAAAGTGACAAAAACTAAAACTTTAACTTGAGAAAGTTTATTCAACTCGAGTTATACCCTCCCCAGTCCCACCCTTGCATCTAGACGCCACTTGACTTTGGGTTGGTAAAACACAATTTTGATGGTAGGTGCATTAAGGGGACATGTGGAGGTTGGGGGCTTTGTGGTCCGTAACCACCTTGGTGAGTGGTGACATACAAGGTTGTTAGAATTGGGATCCTAATTCGGATTCACGGAGTAGTTAGGATTGGAATTAACTCACGTGGGATTATGAATCGGAATGTAAACAGTAGAATCGCATTGAAGGTTTTGGATCATAAAATCGTAGAATTGTAGATTAAGATCGGGATTTGAATAACTACAGTGACATAGCCTTGATCAGCTAGCGTAGTGTGGAGCAACATCACAAAATCAATGGCGCCCAAGTAGAGGAAACTAGAGCTTTTTCATGTGCCTTCAATGTGCATGTGATGTTGGGTTCAACCATAATTGTCAAGGTTAATTACTTGCATCTCATCCACATGCTCAAGAGAACCAAGGAATTGATATGCCAACTCACTTTCAACTTTTATTCCTTTTGTAAAGGATATTATAAACCTCGGATGCACCCAAATGATAGTCGAGTTGGTGCTAAGGTACGCACAACCCTAGCATAAAGTTGCAAGACAAAAAGAATTTCTCCAACACGATCACAAACAATTATATGAAATCACATTCCGAGATTCTATCATTCTTCAAACTTTTTTCAACTATGGTAGTTGAGAAACATATTTTCTCTTAAAAAAATCAAAATTAATATATATTTATAAAAATAACTTTTGTTGAAATAAGTAATGCTATTTCTTGAGATAAAATTTCTTTTATAAAATTTAGGAGATTTTACCACAATTGAGTTTTTTTTCAACTATTATAATTAAAAAGTATGACAACCGTTGATTCTACATCAAAAAATTGGAATCAATATATTTTGATCAATGTAACTTGTTAAAAGTTAATCATATTTATTAGCACATACATCTTTATAACAATAAATCACCTCTTGCTTGAGTGGCAAGAGGTTCACATCCCAGGTGTTTAGGGACGATATCTCTCTCTTACCATTTTGAAGAGTGTTGTGGGTTGGACTATTACCTTTAGTCATAAAAAAAAACATACATCTTTTTAACAGATCAAATTTACTTTTAGCAAATTAATTAATAATAAATAACTTTTAACTACCATGATTAAAAAAAATCAAACTACAGCAGGATTTTCAAATCACGTGCGGTTCTTTTACCTAATTTTCAACTACCAAATCAAGTTAGTTCGGACCATAACACTTAAATACTTGTTTGTTTATTTTTGGGTAGAAATAATAACCAAATTACTATACTCGTATCCACTTAAAAAAAAACATACTTAATTTTGTCTACTCAAAACAAAAAAAAAAATGTATAGATACTGGTTTGAAATTTCATCTTTGGAAATGAGGCATTGATACTAAACTCAACCAACTCTCGCTTAAGGACGGTTCATATTTTGGTCTGAATCGATTGACCCAAAAAAATAATCAGACCAAACTCAAACCGAATGGTAACCGATTTGCTTTTCGATTCAAGTTTTTTATGTTTTCGGGTTCTGCTCCGAGTCAGTCTAAACCTGGAAAAACCCAAACCCGGACCGAAAATCCAATTATTATAAAATTTTAATTTTAATAAAAAAAGCTATTAATGATATCATAGGCGCTAATCACACATATCAAAATATTGTCACCTAAAAAATATTATATTCTAATTCAACAGCCCCACACCTTAAAATTAGAAAGATAAATATTCTGACATATATTCATCCTAGTCTAACTTCGTATAAATTCAAGTAAATGGTAATTAAATTAAGCCAACTTTGTATGTATTTATGTGTAACCACAAGTCTACAAATTTTGTCATATTGTTATGTATTCCACCATATTATTATAACAACTTAAATTTGTATAATTCATTACTTTGTAAAATTTTCCACCATAATTCCATGAACAATAACTTACAATATAAAAAGATACTGACGAATGACATACATTAATTGACTACTACTAAGTCATTGTACAAATTTTAATAGAAAATTTTAAAAAATACCTCAACTTGTCCAAATTGGTCTGGGTTGGTCCGATCCAAATCCTAACTGGGTTGGTTGTGTTGAGACCGGTTATTTCTGGTTTCGTCTTTGGTCCAAAGTTGTTGCTATTTCGGGTTCTGGTCTGATCCAGTTTGGTCCGGGTTTGACATAATGAAAAATAGCACAAATAGCATATACATTGGCATCTCGTCTCGGGCGTCATCTTATGTATCAGGGATCAAAGCAATGTAAACTTAAACTACTGTCAATTACATAAGAATAGAAGAAGCTAGCAGTTACAAAAACACAACTAATTTTATTGAACCATGCATACTATCTCCCCAGATAGAAGAATAAAAAATAAAAAAGAAGATTATGTGCATTAGCCTTGACAAAAAGACGAGGGGACAAACATATTTCATTGCAAGACAAAACTAGGCACCAAACAATGATACACACAAATACACAGAATTTAGGGGTACACCAATTACTTGGGTGGATCGAGAAGAATATCCAAGGTAGCATATGATACACTAAAGTTTCCATGAAAATGGCATCAATGATCTGCATGTTACGATGGTGTTCTCGAGAAGGTGCTGCGAAATGGTGCTCGAAAAAACTGGGACAACCCAAATAACCCGTTTCCACTGCTGGCTGTTGACTGATTACGCGATTCCAAAACTCTCTTCAATGCATGATGACATTTCCAGGGAAGATGGTCGAAGAACATGTTTGGCGAGACAAGTATCTCCTTGAAATTTTCACGGTCAGCTAAGATTGCCCGGTATGAGGGCTGCCTTTGTTGGGATCCCCTTCCTCTCCAAAGGGGCAGCTTAATACTAATACCTCTCTGCACTCGGATCATGTGTATGACAAGACCAGCAAGAAACACTTCTGGTGGATCGTTGGGTGATTTGCTCTCAGTTGATGGTACCACATCCAAGAAGTCAGACACGGGATCCTCAATCAGACTTCCATCAATAGCAAGAGGACATGTAAAGTCATCCATTGTGTCATTCATCCCATTCTCATTGTTGTTTTCTTTCATTTCAGTGACAATTTGTACGCCATCGATACTGTCCTCAGCTGCACTATGGATAGATGGTGGATCTGGTAGAGGGTCCATGGCCTTCCTTTTCTGTTCCTTGCTCACACAAAGGAATACTTGTGCCATTTTGTTTGTCATGTCTGTGTCAACGCTGGTGCCTTGTGACATACTAGTCAATGCAGAGGCTCGCAGCCTTAGAATTGAGTTAATTGACAAATAAGACGAAAATTCAGTATCATGTACAATGCATGTAACAAAGCTTGAGCATGCAAAAGCTACAACAGAATCAACACAGGGAAGAGGCCCGTATGAGTATACACGTAGGTCTGGGAAGAGGCCATGTAGCCTAATACCCACCATAGCTGCAATAGCACCGCCAAGTGAATGGCCCACAACCCGAACTGCATAGCCTTCACACTCACATCCTGGGCCCAGCAGTGATGATAGGAAACCAGAATCTGATGCATCATCATTGTCTCCATTTACAGCAGCTGAGTTTCTCCCTTCGATTTGTTTGAAAAGTTCACGAGCAGCCTCAACAATTCCCGAGTGTCCATAGTGAGGGAAGGATGAACGAACACATTCCCTCATTATAGGATCAACAAGTGTGCCGTTAATCAATCCATCCAGATCTTCCATAGTGAGAGAAGTTTCTCTGCATAGTCCGTCGGTGATGAGGTCCTCTGGTGTCTCTGTGCCCCGTACAGCAATTACTAAAGACCTCATGTGGTGCAGAACCACAATAAAATATGCAGCCTGACACTTTCCCTGATTCACACGGCCCCGTCGAAGAGACTCTGGAGGTATTTTAGCATATTTAAGAAAGGCGGCAGCATGGCCCCTCCACCAGTTATCTCCTTCAAGAACCGGGCGCCTGTTACGACAGCATGCTGTCAAAATTCCTTGCCTAAAAAGCCATGTACAAGGAAATAGGATGGGGTTTCTTCCAACATCAAGCAATGGGCCTGTATAGGCAGCTTCGGCAAAAGGATGAAAAGTAAATGCCTCCTGAATTACTTCAACAGGTGCATCCACACAACTTTCATCTAATTTAGGATACTGATTATGCCTCTGCAATAGTGCCATGCCTGCTAAAAGCTCCAAATGACCTGTGCCTGAGGCACGATAAGTCACGAGATCTCCCAGTAGTTGTGCCACTGAATAAACTTCATCTTCCTCCATCGATCTCATGTATTTAGTACGACCAAGACAACAAAAAACCTCACGGATCCCATGATCAAACACCTCTTCGTAATGAGCTCTCCAAGCATGATCTTGTGTCTCGTAGAAAGATCTCCATCTCAAAATATCAGCACTGGAGAAGCATTGCAATATTGCCACAAAGCACACCATTATCAGAAAGACCATCAACAAATTCTGCTTCCATAACTGATTAATTGTTAGCAGACCCATAATGCAACCATTGGACATCTTAACCACCATAAAGAGGAGGTAAATTGCTAATAAAAATTGCACAGCAGAGACAGCCGTCGCAAACCTTGTCCAACAAGCCCATCTTTTATATCTTAGCCGGCGTTCGAGGCGAGAAATATTATTAGAAGCAACCGGATTCTCGGGGGAAGATCCAAGAATGGCGACAGCTGCAGCTTGCTGATGGATGGCGCAGCGAACCATGGCCAAAATCCTGACCCCAGCAGCAGCCATGATCATGTAAAATGCGAGCTGATCGCGACCATAGCAAAATTGTCGAGGGCTCAACAGAATTACACTCCCACCAAGGGCTATGACACAAACATTTGATACTCCCAACACAATGCTCAAACATCTCAGGTTCTTCACTACCTTCTTCCAAGAACTCAACATTTTCTGATTCAAATCCCCCTTCTTTCATGGGATCATCTGATCCTCAACAAAAGGCGATTCTCACTCTGCTAGCCCTTAACCGTAGAACTAAGGGGACATAACCCAATAGGGGGCTATTAGTTATATACCAAGACACAAACGCCCTAGGAAATCCTTGTGGCAACAACACCCCCCCTCTGAGAAGAAACTAGACAGTATAAGACCTTTCCAGACAGAAGGAATACAAGAGATGTTGGATTTAGATTCTGATTAGAGAAATATGTCTACTCATGAACTGTGGAGCGAAATCTTGTTTGGTTTCTTCAAAACTCCATGGGCATGCATGTGAGAAATGAACTTTCCCACTAAAAAGAACAAAGCCACTTGTGAGTTACAGCAGTTCAGAATCCCTGGGCAATGCTTGTCACGTATAAATGGGAATGTTGTATAGCTATGCAATAAAAACAAGCTTTATCTTAGCCCTCTGGCAGTTCAGTTGTCTTGTAAAGATTGATCTAGGCCCCAGTCACCAAACACACCGACCTCCTAATACAAAAAGAGAGCCACAAGCACTTAGCATCGGTCAATTAACCTTACAAATTAACCATATAATTTAGACTGGGCCACTGAAGCAGCCAAAATGGGCCGTTGCTAAATACCCCACATCTGGAATGATAGGCAAGAGGTTGAGCTCAAATTGCACAGAGGAACTAGATCTACGCTTTGGAATGTGACAAGAAAAATGAGGAAGTTTGTGCGAGGGAAAAGGTGGTATTTCTAGGATCCAACACACATGTTATCCTGAATAATGATCCCAAGTGCAGAATGGTAAGACCAACAAAGTTGAATTCTTCGAACAAGTGAATAAATACTAATAATACCATAGAAGCCCAATCATAAAAAAAGCACATGTAAGCCAACCATGTAAATGGATTCCATATTTGACTGTCGACATTAATCTCAATACAGCGAAGAGAACACCTGCTGATTTTTAAAGCTTCTTGGCGGCATTAGTGTTTAAAATGTCTTCAGTTGTATGTTTCTGGGTGTCTGCGCCTTTCAATGATAGGGATCAACTGTGACACCAATCCATTCAAAGAAGCAGTTGGATTTCACGAAGAACACAATATGGATAGATCAAAAGAATACGATCATGAATTTATGCATTGAAATGTAACTCTTACATGATAGATATCATTGAACAAGGATTCCGAATTAACTTGAAATCGCTTTAGTGGCTTGGAAGGCAGAAGCAAATGAAGGTAAAGATGCGTAGGGAGCCAATAAGAGCAACAAGTACATAGGCCATGCACGAGATGACACCTGAAAGTAAGATGCTGAAAGCATCTGCTTGGGCCATGCAAATCTGACACGTTAACAGTATATTGATGATTGAGTACATGAAGAACATTAGTTTGGGAAAGCAAAAAGATTCCCCCCAACCTCCTCAATCCCAATAGAAATTAACAACCTCCTTTCCAGAAGAGGAAGAAAACCCACAAAGGAGAATGTGTTGCATTTTGGGGGCATCCCAAAAGTATGAAACTAGCTTATAGATGTCTTTCATAAGAAAACCACTTCAACAATTTAGAGTAACTATAACATCAAACCAAATGACATTAGTAACTCAGAATCAACCTCAGTTAAGCCTTAAGAATGAACTCCAACTACATATGAACACAAGTAAAGAACAAACATATAATTGTTGATGTACTTTGAGCTCCACATTTCACTATTAAATATTAATCATAACAAAAGGGTGTTGAGCTTATCATTTGAGAACATTTTTCTAAGACAAGGAGACCAGAAAAGGACTGAGAAGGGTTGAGGACACCTTAGATCCAGGTCATATTTTGGATACACTCGGTATAGTCCATTTCGGCTGCAGAGGTTTGAGTGCAGCATTGTCAAGGAATTGCTTTTCAAACGAAATTGCTAGTTCAATGAGCTCTGCCATTAAATACCTTGATTCCATTCGGGCATTTCATCAAACATGTGGATAACTTACGCTGTATTATGCTGATGTGACACGGACAACTCTATTACAACACAAAGTCTCATTTATTTTTCCATAAAAGCGAAGAACTCCCCAAATGATTAAATATCATGTCCACAAAGAAAAACTGGTTCCAAATGGCCTTCAAGATAACACAGTTCACCTAATCAAAAGGAGCAACTTCTGACCAACAAGGTGAAGGATCCAAATGTGCACAACCTTATGTTATGCCACACAACTAAAGTGGAGTATGTTCCCACTTCCTAACCTCATAATAACATTCATGGAAGGAGGGGGTGCAAAGAAGCAAACCCTAACAGGCACATCAACATCTTGATCATTTAACTAGGGTGACACAATTGCACAAAATTATCCGACTCCAGCTCCTAATACAGCATTTGATAGCATAATAGATGTCCCACCATTGCTTTTAAATTAATGTATTTGAAGACATTCACAAACACCAACAAAAATTTCATCATCAACAATTTTTTCTACCCCAATTAAAGCCAAAATACACCAATCAATTACTAATCACCCAATTAAACAATCTGGGTCTTTTCCAAAGTCTGAGAAAGAAACCCCCTTCCCCCCCCCCCCCCTCAACCAAAAAATATATTTTTTTCATTCACAGTTGATCAATTCAGGCCTAATGACATCTCCATTATTGAGCAATAGAGAAGAACACAAAAGAAAAAAAAGAAGAAAGAAAATCCACAGAACAACAGGAAGAAACACAATCAAATAGGCCAAATTCATTCGCTTGAGCTAATCAGAGTCAATTATTAAGTAAAAAATACAAATAAAAGCAACAGAATGGGACATTTGGAAACAACATTGAGAAGATAGAAACCAAAGGGGAAAGGGCAATGGGGGAGAGAGAAAATACCTTAGAAATTGAGAAGTCTATCTGACAAGGCGATGAAAATCTGGAGATGCAGAGGCAGGCATACCAGCCTAAATTACGGGATCCTCCTCCAAATCATGGATTTATCCGTAAATCAATAATTAATTGTAATATATCCCAGTAATAGTATAGCATAAATCGTCGCTTATATATCTTTTTCTTTTTCACTTTTTCGTAAAGGTAAGGTAATTCCCGGGCAAGGATTATGGATTTACGGCAGGTACGGTAATTTCCATGAATCTATCTAACTATGATTGAGTATTATACGTTGATTTTTCTTATTTTTAAAATTATAAAATTTTAATTTTTTAAATTGTAAAATTGATGTATAACTAATTAAAAAATTATATTTTTTTTTTACGATGTGTTTATTAACTGTGAAGTAGGAAGGATATGGAAATTTTTCCCGACCAAAAGCACCAACCTTCGACTTTTTCCGACGACCATATTTTTCAGCAATATATAGCTGGAGTTGCAGCCGCCGCGAGATAAAGTCAGACGCAGCCCCACTTTGGTACAGTCCATTTGAGTCGTTGTCGTTGCCATTGTGCGAATCATTTGTTTCCATTGCAAACTTGTTATCCGACGACTGTTAGACAATTGTAACCTCCGCCGATCGATTTTCGTTACCTTTATTCGTCGGTAAGTCCTATGCGAAAACGATGCAGGTAATCGTGGGGGACATGAATTGAAAGTTTGTATATTTCAAGGTAGCACTCTATAAGTCTGACAACGTTGAATAAAATTTTGAATAAAGTTGTTTGGTTGCATGGATGTTTCTCTTTCTAGAATACCTATGGTCATAGGTTCAAATCCTAATGGCATTCATTTTGTTTAAAAAAAAAAAATTGTTTTTAATGTTTGCAATAATTTGATATGATGGTCGATGGGGCATTTTAATTTTTTTTAAATCTTTTAGGCTTGATCATTTGTAATTTTTTTTTTGGCAAAGCTGACATGACAATACAAAGAAATGGTGCAACGACCGATCGTTAGGAAAGGGCTCATTTCCTAGCTCTGATAGCCAAGGAATGTATTTCCGTAATCGCTGATCGACCAACCTTCTTGATACAAACAAAATGAAAATGTAAAAGCAAAGAGCGACAAAATTGAAGAACGCTATAACAGTCCGTTGCTGGTGGGATCTCATTACGAAAGTATTGGATGACCAAGGTGGAATCAGTGTGGATAGCAATTTGGAGGATTTGACGGGAGAGGGCGACTCGGAGAGCCTGTTCCACTGCTTGCATTTCAAGTTGAACCGCAGAGAGGCCAAAACAAGGGAGTCCACCCCTATCAACCACAATTGTACCATTGCACAGGGCCCAGCCCAGCCCACCCTTGAGTGTGGTAGCACACCAGGCCCCGTCGCAGACCAAAAGCCATGGAGACGGTTGACGAGGTGGCTCACCCAACTGCCATACAAACGGATTTAAAGTTGTCGCAGTCATCTGCGGGACGTCATGATTGTCGAATCCATCCAACGTAGATAAGAGAACCCGAACATCATATTTCACCCAGCTGATGACCAGCTCTGGTGTAGGTAGTTTCTTTTGAAAAAGTTGTTGGTACCGTGCCAACCAAATAAACCATAAAACAGCAAGGAGCGTGACGCATAACCTATGTTGATGGGGCTTTTGCTTATGAAGAAACCGCAACCAATTAGGTAAACAGAAGCTCATTTGGGTATTAAGGGTACTCTGATTGAGAAGCCCTAGGTCGGACCCAAACCATACTGCCTAAACAAATTCGCATTCTCTGAAAAGATGGGTAACAGTTTCCTGATGTGCTCCGCATAGAGGGCAGGTGCTGATGGAATGAGGATCCCATAGTAGCCTCTTGCTCACAGTTGGTATGGCATTGAAACAGATTTTCCAGAACACCAACTTCCATTTGGACGGAATATGGAGCCCCCAGAGGGTCTTCCAATGCGAATGGTCATTGCCGTCGCTGTCGTCATTTCCATCTACCGTCTTGTCCTTGGAACTCAGAAAGTAGTACGCAGACTTAACCGTGTAGCTTCCGTCTCGAGAGGACCCCCACATGAGCGTATCATCCTCGGCTGTAGGTAGGACGGGCACTGGGAGAATATGAACTGCAGAACGATGGACAAAAGTGGCCCTAACCAGCTGAGCATTCCACGTGCTTGTGTCAGGCTTCAGTAAAGAGGCCACTGGTTTATTATGCTAAAGATTCGTGTCCACAGAAGGTTTGAACTCGAGAGGTGTGTGTGCCCTATCCATTTGTCCTCGGATACCCGAGCTATCCGGCCTGAGCCAATACGGTAACGGAAGCCGTCACGGAGGTTCCCCACTGCTCTGCAAAGTCCCTTCCACCCCTAGGAGCCAAGTCCTGTTAAGCGAGCACCCTGGACAAGAGGGGAGGGGGCCTTTGTACCGTGCTTTGTATATGCGAGCCAACAACGAGTCCAGAGTATTCAAGAGGCGCCCTGCTTGTTTGACCAGTAATGCATCATTGAACCACTCCGTTTTTTGTAGCCTCAGACCCCCTGTACCTTTGGGCATGAATAGTCGCCCCTTAGTAACCCAGTGTTTAGCGCGTTGACCCGCGCTCGTCCACTAGAAGAACTGGACTATAAGGGAGTCAATTTTTCTAGCCAGGGAAATTGGAACTTTATAGACCGACAGGGTGTGTTGATTCATTGCCGACAAGACTACATTGATCAACACCATTCTCCCCGCTGGAGAAAGGAGGGCAGCTTTCCACCCCTGTAGTTGTTTTGATACAGCATCATATAAAAACCCAAGTTGGGTCGTTTTAGAACGGCCTAGAGTAGGAGGGATCCCCAGATATTTTTCGAACGTTGCATGCATATCGTACCCAAAAATTACTCGGAAACCCTCCTCCTCTTGGGGTTGAGTGCTTGGAGACGCCATTAGTTGCGATTTGGAGATGTTTATAACCTGTCCAGATGTTGTACAAAAATTATTGATGGTTCTCTTCAGGTTCAAACAATGTTCCGCAGATAAGTCGGTGAAGAAACAGGAGTCATCAGCAAAGAAGAGGTGGGTAACCTCCGGACTCCCTCTATCTACCCTAATTCCTCTGATATTGCCCAAGGATTGTTGCACACGGAGGTTGGTGGACAGAACACCTAGGAACATAATAAATAAATATGGGGAGAGAGGGTTTCCCTGGCGCAGTCCAGCTGGGGTAAAGACTGGTGATGGACGTCCATTGATGAGCACCGAGTATTGAACAATTGTGATACATTGCATCAGTAATGAAATTCAGCGTTGTGGAAACCGGGGTTTTAGCAGAAGATGGTGCAAGAAGCTCCAGCTCACCATGTCGTACGCTTTGTTCATATCGACCTTGATTGCAGCATAGGGCGTACCTTGTTTTTTTCCTTGCAGTTAGCTAAGAAGTTCATGGGCTTTTAAGCAGCTATCCGCAATAAGTCTTCCTGGGAGAAAAGCATTCTGTTCAACGTCTATGAGGCGGAGCAGGATTCGTCGTAGTCAGTTAACGATGCATTTTTCTACCACCTTGTAGATGACGTTGCATAAGCTGATGGGCGGAAATCGGTCATGGTTTGAGGTGCACTGATTTTTGGGATGAGGGTGATGCATGTTAAATTGGTTTCCTTGAGAATATTTCCCGTCGTCAGTATGGCCAGTACCCCTTCCCGAACCTCCTTGCCAACCGTGGCCCATATATAGCTTGTGGTAGAACACAGCTGGCATACCATCAGGGCCTGGGGCCTTCAAAGGCGCCAAATCTTTCATAGCTCGGTCTACTTCGCCAGTTGTGAAAGGGACGTTCAAAGACTAGATATCCGCCGCATTGAGTGCTTTATCCTAAATAGAAAGACATGAATGTGTCATGCGCATCGCCAAATTTTCGTTGGAGTCCTGTCTGGAGAAGAGAGTGCTGAAGTGGGTAACCGCCTCTCCCGAAATGACATCTGTAGCTATAGTCCAGGACCCGTCGTCGAGTTGTAGGCTCTTTATGAGGGTGACAGATCTCTTGTTCTTATAATGTTGGAAGAAAAAATCCAGAGACTTTGTCCCCCTCATTTAACCAACGCACCTTCGAGCGTTGTTTCTAGTAAACCTCGAACTACGTCATCGCTGCTTCACAATCGCCATTGGCCTGGCAGTGGGACGCCAGTGCAGAGTAATCATGACCAACATGTCTCAGCTCCTCCTGTAGTGTCACGAGTTTATGGAGATTATCGTTGATGTGTTTGGTTTTTTCCTTCTTCCAACTGGTGCACCACTGTCGCCACAATAATCGCACTTTCTTCAATTTATTCACCAGCATGAACATGGCGGAACCTGCTGTCGGGGTGCTACCGTGCTACTCCATTCATTCTTAATGAGGGTGCAGAGCTCCTGAACCTGCAAGGCCCAAGCTTCAATTCGATATCGCCAGCTCCTACGTATGGTAGGAGGTCCCTTAGTTCGAAGAATAATGGGGTTGTGATCAGAAAATAGGGGCGACAAATTGTGAATATATGTTGCTGGGAACAAAATGGCACCACTAGGATTGAGGTACCCTCTGTCCAAGACTTTCCAAATCAACTGGTCGAGTTCATGATGATTGGACCAAGTGTATGGAGCACCAGAACTAGGAATATCAGAGAGCATCATATACGAACGCCATTGTTGAAATTGTGACTGATCTGGGATGGACAAGGACCCATCCTGTTTTTGATCGTGATGCCCCACCTGGTTAAAATCGCCCAAAATGACTAACAGGCCAGGGAAGTTCTGACTCAACGTTTGGATGGTGGTCCAGACTGCATGTCGATGATGGACTACGGGGTGTCCATATACAAGACACAAATACCAAAATACACCCCCGGCTTCATTCATACTACAGAATACAAAATGCGTACTGGAGTATAACACAGTGACGCTATAGCCCCATTTACGAAAAACTGTTATCCCACCGCTACGACCTATAGCGTCTATCCCGGCTACTAACAGTAACTGCAAACATCTAAGTTGAGAAACTACTACAACTGAACTATTCTTGTATTCAAACAAACAAAGGACATCAGGGGAGTGATAGTGGAGTATCCAACGTAAATACGGAACTACCGAGGTCTCCGCTACACCAATACCTCGGCAATTCCACGCACAAACGTTCATGGCGGTGGAGGGGGCTTTTGGTGGCTGGCCCCCGCCATAGCCTCAGTGAACTGGAACTCATCTCCATGACTTGCCTTGCTCGTTGTGTTTCCATCCCATTGTTTGAGACGCTTAAACAGGGTATTGTACACCCCTCCCAAGTCAAATCCCTTTGTGTCAAGTCGTAACATTGTCGGAGAAGATTGAGCTTGCCGTTTCAACTGACGAAACGGTTTGGTAGCTTCCCCTTTTGTAAGTATGATCTGTAGACTTCGGGTTCGCCTCGGTCGACGAAAGGTGCGTGGGAGGACTAGGCAGTGACGCCGGACCCAGATCGATGGTAATTTTGACTTCCCAATCACGTTGGAGCCCCCGTCGATCGGGCCAAAGGTAGTGTGCGGATCATTCTTTGGATTGTGCGGGATGTCGATGCTGGGATCTGGGATCGAGGATCAGGTAGGAGACAAAGTGTTTTGGATAGTAGCTGTTGGAGGTTGCACCATTGCTGAATTTTGTCCGATGAACAAACTGGTGTCGACCTCGTCAGGAGCAGAAGCAGCTTGGAGATTACACTAGTATATGGACCTCTTCTTTGGTGGGAGATCGACGTTCATGATCCCTTTTCCTTTTACATCCGAGGTCTTCTGTGGTACCACAGTAGCCACTAAGGGCTGGTGAGAGATCAAGTGCCATAAGATCGCCGCTGGTTGGCGCGAAAACTTGGAATGATGGTCTTGAAGAAGAGCCTGCGGTGTTCCCTTTGATGTACTCATTGGCCAGGTTGATGACCCAACTAGGTAATCCATCATGCTGATCTTCCTCCATTCGGTCTCCTGGTACACCTATCCCACTGGTTGTACCGCTCCCCGTGACATTAGTGCTCGAAATATATTGGGGTGGGAATGGTGGAAGGGTCATAAGTGGACCCATTAATGGGACAACCTGGTCATTTAATGCAGGAGGGCTTTCAGGGGACGACGAGGACTGAGACCGTGACGTTCGGTGCCGTCGAGTGTAAGAAGCTCTACCGGCTGCCGTCTACTAAACCGGTTGTATTTTATGGTGGGATCGGCGGGAGGGCCATGAGTTTGCTGGAGTAGAACGACTCGGTTCCGTATTGCACCGGCATCCCAAGATGTTCCAAGGCCACCAGTCTCGATGTTATGCCCGCAGCAACATCAGCATATGGGAGACGGCAGTTCGCCTCTCGGTGACCCACGACACCACATTGTTTATAAAAGCAAAATATGTTTTCGTACCTGAATCGCACCCACACCGGTGTTTTACCTTCATCGTACACAAACATCCTAGGGAGTAGGGGCTGGCGTAAGTCGACCTGGACTTTGATGCGAATGTGTTCGCTGGTGAAGTCACACTCGTACGGGAAGCCGAATTCATCGGATCTCTCCTAGGACTGGGGTAAGGGTTCGTAAAGCGCCACGCTAGCGGTGTATGAACGACAACCCCACTAAGGCCCATAGCGAAGTATGGTTGAAGTTCATAGCACGTAGGTTCCCATGCTCCCCACAGTACTTCAATACCAAAAGAGAGCCTCCGATGGCAACATTTTTTGCCCGGATCAGATCGCCCCAATCTCTCGCATTCCCCACCTGAATAAGGAAGAGTTTACGAGAGTCGCCCATATATTCCACCGTGAGTCGTCCCCGTAACCCCTAGTTCTTCCGAGGTATTTCTGCAATGAGGGTCGGGGTCCATATATGGGGATCATGCACGAAACCTAAAAAAGCGTGGAGCCATTGATGGAGGTACTCAGGTGGGGGGAGAGGGAACCTGAGAATCGAACCAGTGTAGTTGACTGCTCGTGAGGAGCTAGGTTGTGGGTTGGAAGAGGACGATTTGAAGGGTCGGAAAGTCGAGTTTGTGGCTCCCATCATTTTTTTCCGTTTTCGTCTATGTGGGGGTACATAGAGTGGAGTCCCCGAAAAGGATTCTGCACTATAAATAACCATACCTGGAAGCAGTTAATCGCAGATGAAACTCCTGGGTTTCCAAGGACAAGGGTCGGTTTTGCAGAGACTTGAATTTTTGTTATTGAAAAGCCAAGTATTCTCGATTAGTTGAAAAAAAAAGAAGTCTAACAAAAAAATGGAAAAAAACTTAATAGACCTCAAAAAATAGAGACAAAACTAGCTTAAAATGTTAAGTCAAAATGTACATTTAAAAATAAATTTTCTAATATCTTGTAAAAATTCAACCTTTTTTGAACCTTAATTTATGGTAAGACTTCCAACATTTAGATTTTCGGACCATGCTCAAAGTATTTCTCCTGGGAATTCGTTGGTAAGACTTCCTACATTTGGATCCTCGGACCACGCTCAAAGTGTTTCTCCTGGGAATTTGTTGTTGTTGTTGTCGTCGTCGTCGTCGTCGATGTTGTTGTTGTTGTTGCTGCTGCTGCTTGTGAGAATTTAGTCTACATTGTATCCAATTAAAGAAGGAATTTAGTCTAAACTTCAATGAGTGCAAGACTCTAATGAGAATGACAAACATCAAGCAAATATTGTAAATATCTATAATTTTACATAAACAATAATACTAATTTTTGAAGGTAGTGTAAAACTCAAATTAACATGGATTTTAGTTCCCCATATAAAACTGATTCTTTTTTTCCCTAATTAGTTTTCCCTCTTGAATTGTCATTTGCCATTAACATCATCAAACACCATACAAAGTTTTTTTTTTCTTCTTTCAAATCACAACATGACATTCTTATAATGTCAAAACTTTTAAAAAACGAGACTTTGCGTCTGTCATTAGGTGGATAAGTTGTGGGTCCATGTTCTTTTATGCGGTATTTTGCGGTATGACGCGGTATGATGTGGTGAAATTGTGGCGGGTTGTGGTGTAATTGTGGTGGGTTATTGATATGTTGTGGTGGGTTTTTTGTATATATATAAATATTGTATTGGTAATTGTGAAAAAGTAATTTGTGGTGAACTGTGGCAGAATGGTATTTTGTGGTGGCAAACTGCGGTTGGCACAGTCTACCGCAGTTTGGCACAACCCACCACAAAATACCATTCTACAACAATTCACCAGAACCCACCACAAATTACTTTTTTTAATTTATTATATATATATATACAAAAAAACTCACCACAACATATCAATAACCCGCCACAATTAAACCACAACCCGCCACAATTTCACCACACTATACCGCGCCATACCGCAGAATACCGCATAAAAAAATAGGGTAATATTTTTATCAAAAGTTACCCAAACTTACTTTAATTTATCTATATCTACCTTTATTAAATTTATCCAAATTTACTTCTTACATATCCAAACTTACAAAAGTTTACCAAAATATAACTTTACATTAACTTAGATCACCTATAAATTTGTAAGGTCCTTTGTTTAAACAATGAAATCACCAACAAAAACAAAAATATTTGGACTTTAGACGGTTTAACCAAGTAACTATATTTTTTTATGGAAAACATAGAAATTAAGGGTGATTTCTGAATTGGAAAAGTGTCATTATTATTTGGGTCATTATATAAAGTGTCCAATTATACTAGTAATATCAAATTCAACCCCTTTCAAAATTATTTTCTTCCAGGTTTTTTTTTAGATTAGGAGTGTCCATGGACACCTTTGATATATATTGAGACTTGCCTATGCTTGGGAGGTTGCTGGATCCTACATGTTATCTAACTCTTACACATATAGGCCATGTTTGACACAATTAGCTATTAGCTATTAGCTGTTTCACTTAGCTATTAGGGGTGTTCAAGGATCAGATACCCGAATCAATTGGATAATTTTTCCAAGTACCCAAAACTTCAAGTTGGTCATTCCCTCGAACTGTAACCGTGACCAAAAGTTTTGAATCAGGTCCCGGTTAACCAAAAAACCCGATTAGTTCTAATTTTATGAGCTTTTGCTTTGATTATTTTTAATTTAGTTCGTAAATTTGTTAATAAAGCCACTAATTTTATTATTATTTGAAAGAAATTTAGTCACACTATGCTAAATAAAATGTCAAACCCTCACATGACTGTTATTAATTAGATGAAAACTGAAGAATATTTTGATCAACCTGTTCAAATACAATATGCAAGTTCTAATTAGCCATGCTACTTTTTTTTTTTTAGAATATCACACGAAAATGTAAGTGAAGACAAAATTAAATAACAAAAAAATTGGAAAGAAAAGAAGAGGATCTTAATTTGCACTTTAATTTTAATTTTAATTTTGGTTTCGGGTAATTCAGGTATCCAATTTTGGTCGGGGGCCAACTCATATGCGAATCGATTGCTTAAAATTTTTTTTTCACGTTCGAGTATCCAACCAAATTAAAACCATTTTTTCGGTTCGGATACCCCAATAGTGGGTTTTCAGATAGGGTATTTCGGGGTGAGTTTTTTGAACAACCCTATTAGCTATTACTATTAGTTGTTTGTAGAGAAAATGTCTGGTAAAATTAACTAGTTGTGAAAAATGAGCGTTGAATTTTTGTTTATGCCCATATAGTAATATAATTATTTTGAATATATTTTTACAATTGTTTCAAAATGATTTACAAATGTATAATGGATTCTTGAATCGTAAGATACTCACATTTTGGATAACTGTTTAGGAGATCTGAAAGGTGAAATCCAAGACCATGATTATTGGATAACTGTTGGTTTGTCAGTATACCAAAAAGTCTATATTGAAACGTAACCTAGAATTTGCAACAGAATAAAACTATACAAGCACCACAAAGTCCATGACAAAAATACACCAACTATTAACAATCATGATGACAATATTTTAGCTCAAACATCGAACCTAATCATGAGCATAACACACATTTCAGCAATTCATCAAAACATATAAAGCATCAAAGTTGAGCCCTAATTATCGATCAAAACATCAATTACATTACATATTTATACACAAGGACAATTTTCACCATGAATAAGGCCTCGTTCTTTTATGTGGTAACTTGTGGTGCAGTACCGTACCACTCCCACCACTCAATATTCTACCACACTTTACCACACTCCACCATACTTTAACACAATCATTAATTACCAAAATATTTTCTTACTTTTCTCTCTCTTTACTTTTCTCCTCTACTTTTTACATTATCTCTAGTCATATACTCCACTTACCACAACTTCGACCATAACTCACCACAACCACCACACTTCACCACACTTTTTTAAATTACACCACATCGCATCATTACCACACCGCATCGCACCATATAAATTAACGAACGGAGCCTCAAAAATTCAACAGCTAACCCTTACCATAAGAATCCAATGAAACGTGCTTGAAATCACATATTACACCCAATACATAATAAGAATAATTATTTTGGGCAACAAAAAAATTCGTTGTCTTATTCCAATTTTTGTTGCCATTTATCATGGTGCTATAAAAATAAGTTGTCACGATTTGACAGTTTTATTATTAAAGCACATAGTTCGGGCTACAAATTAGTGGTAGCACAAATTAGTTGTGGTGGGCAACTAAATTTTTGGTTGTCTTAGTAACTTTTGACAACCATTTTTCTTTAAATTGTTGCCCAATCTATAGCAATTACAATCAAAAAAAAGTTTTGTTGCCACATTTAATGTATTTAACCACAAACTTATTTGGTTGTCCTATTTTAAATTACGGTTTTGCCAAATGTCGAGCTAGAGGCGATGGATAAGAAATATCTAAATTTGTTTTATGGTTTATTTTGGACGTGAATCTAAATCTTTTAATTTATCTCAGTACATTTATTGTATATTTCTTTCCTACTTGGACAAATAAAAATTTTTCATGTTAGGTTTAAGTAATGACGCAATCTACAATTAAAAACACTTTACGATAAAAGATGTGAAGATTTTTATTATCATATTTTCAAATCTGCATCTAATGTAATACGTATCAAACCAAACTTCCATCAAAAAAACTTCACCATGAATACAACTACTCAACTAGAATGGGCAATTACTGTACTTTGCTTCCAAAAAGTTTTTAAAAAAAAACCTAGGATAGGAAATTATGATTTTCATGTGAAAGAATCACGTTAGAAAATAAAATCTTGACCGAATTCATGAAATGATGAGAATCACAATTTAAAAAGCTGAATTAGAGAATATTTTATTTGTCTAAATAGGAAAGTAGTATACCGATATAAAATAAATTTAGATTTACATCCAAATAAATACTAAAACAAATTAGATATCTCTTGTAGCAAAACCGTTTAAACTAATGCAATAATAATTATTTGTTGCCAAAACTACTCTAAATTTGTTGCCCAAACGAATTTTTCTTGTTGTGATAACTTAGACAAATCGAACTCTTACTGCAAAATAGACAACCTATTGCTAAACTTTACGGCGAGATGCCAATCGAACATTCTTCAACTCGTACAACATATTCAATAAATTTTTTCAGCAAACTAAATCAAATCGTAATTGATTAAGCCAAATTGACTTAGCAACAGACATTAAGAGATGAAAGTGAGAGAGACGAAATGACCGTAACTGATGTTGGATTAGGATTTACCACTAAGATCTATATTGATGCTCGATTGAGATTAAGAAAGGAGAGAATTATCGCCAACAACTAATGATCGCAATTCATCGTTTGAGACAGATACCAAGACTGAGGAGACAACGAGGAGATAGGAAATAAAGTTTAGCAATAGGTTTAGGGTTTGTTTTGTACTTTTATTTTTATACCAATGTTTATACATGTGAGCCTCTAACTTATGGCAACAAAATGCGAAATCACAACCTAATCTACTATCAGTTGTTGCCTTATTGTTTTTTGACGCCTTATATAAAGTATTTAACTATAAAATTATTTGGTTTGCCCATTTCAAATTAATACAACAATTATTTTTTGTTGCCCAAATTAATCTAATTTTGCTGCCCAAACTTGTTTTTCTTATTGTGACTTTAATATAATCTCGTAATTTTATTAATATAAAAACAAAATATATGTTTTCAATTTCCTTGTATTAATTGATCGTCTAGCACTATACATACCATGTTACATATTGTAAACTCTAGTGTTATCTATATAATTTTTGCATCCTTTGGAGATTATAGTCATGGTTGAAATGGTTAATGGAAATACAAGTACATAGAAGCTAACTAGTATACTATAGTGCATATATGCAAGGAGCTAGTTGTAGTATGTGGGGACTACATTATCAAAGATGGAGAGATAATATCTTGTTCACAACGATCACAAACAAATATCTGAGGCACCTCTTCATTATTTGGAATACGCACACACCTTGTGTGTTGCCATACTTCACATATATCACAAGCAACCATTCTTTCTCCATCATCTTCTTTAGCTCCACAAGCACAATATATGAATCCATGACCATGATTATGGCACTCTCCCACTTCCCCCACATTCCACCCTTGGATCACAAATCTATCTCCATTCCTGCTCTCATGATTCCCATTTCCAATACCATCTCCATTGATCGCGCCTTCAAGAATAACCCCTTTTCCTTCATCAATCAACCCGCGAACAAAATCTGTGTCTTTAACACCCAAGTTGGTAATTGATTCAACTACCAAACCATTGAGACCCCAGTACATGTCTTTAAACCACTTCTCAACCTCCTTCTTCAATTCCTCTACAGTCATGCTTGTTTTTACCTTAACACTTTCATGGGGTACCATAACTTGCTTGTTTTTCAATTGCAAAGTGCATAAAATATCAACTAGTTGATCACCAACTGTTAGTCTACCTCTTGGTGGAAGCCCTTGATGGCAATCAAATTCTTTCAAGAGGTGCTTGGAATCAAGAATAACCCTACTAGCAATAGATATTGTGCTACCAGGACCTGATGTGGGGCCCAGTTTACGGTCCCTAAATGTGGCTTTATAGAGGTACAAAATGTCATTGGCAAGCTGAACCCTAGTGACCACCATCATATTTGACTTGGGTTCCCTCACCATAAGTCCATTGTCATGGCTATGGCTATGACTAATGGAGATATCTTCTAGGCAATATTCTAGCACTTTGGTGACTGGGTTCAAGCTCCGACGAACCAAATACTTACCCACAACATGGTTCCCAAGTGACTTTAGGACAAAATCCAAGAGGCCCGTGTCCCCGATGTAGGTTCTAGCAGCATCCCTCACCTCTTGCCTAGAAACCCATTTGGGGGCAGCCCTCTTCAAGGCCTCCACAATGACCCTGGTGGCCATCTCCACTCGTTTAGGGGACCACCGACATGAAGTTTCTAGAAGGATCCCAGGGTTGAATAAGTCAGTCAAGCCCGCCTCTTTAGGGAGGCGGGACCTTAGCTCGAGCATAAACCGGAAAAGGTCACTCAATGTGATCAAGGAATGATCGCATAAGGCCTGGTACCTTGAGAAAACAACCTGGAGGTAGCTGTCTAAAGGGCTAAAGTGGTGAACAAGGAGGCATATTGGGATGTTTTGTAAGGCTTGGATTGATTTTTGATACATGTGTTCTGTGACACCAAAGCTTCCACACCCAAATCTGTAGCCCCATCTACCAAACCATGGTCCTCCATATGCTAATCCATGAAGTAGCCTCAACTCCATGCCTTTCTTTTCTGATATGTCCGTTAGGCTTACTTTCCTGCGTTAATTAATTCATTTGTTAGGCTTCGCTTCCTTACATCAGTAAAACTGATCACTCTTAATTACTATCCACCAACCTATGAACAATTCAAACTACGGGTTTTTTTTTTTTTGCATTTTGGATCTCGAACTTTAGGGGTATTTATTTTCTGAACCCTTGGTTTCAACATTAATTTTTAAGAGCCTAAAGTTTGTAGACTGAATAAAAAAGGACCTTAAAGTTTGTGAACAGAAGAAAAAAGCTCCTGTCTCATTCTTTGTTTTCCTCCCATGTTTGAATTTATCTCCCGATTGACGTCAAACTTCAAGACTATGGTTAAAACTGATATTGAAGCTATAATACACCTCTATTATTCATGTCGAGACTACTTAGATCCCTGAGTACATGGGTTTAACTAACCCTAACATGAATAAGAGAGGTTTATTATAACTTTATTATCAGTTTTAACCTTAGTCTTGAAGTTTGACGTCAATTCGGAGAAAAATTCAAATATGGAACGAAAGAAAAACGGGAAACAAGCTTCTTTTTTTTCCGATGACAAACTTTAGGATCTTTTTTTTGTCAGCCTTCAAACTTTAGGGTCCAAAAAATTAAAGTTGAAAACCAAGGGTTCAGAAAACCAATACCCCTAAAGTTGAGAAAATCAACCAACATGAAGAATTGAAAGATGGTGAGTGATTACCTTGCACGCAATCCAGTACAAATACGATCCCAAAAGTCTAAGATTTGATGGCCAGATAAGTCGGAACCCATTTCAAGGCCGTTGACACAAAGCAAATGTCCAAAGCCATTACAATGGAAGACACCATGAAGGGTATGGCCTTCAAGTTGGACCAAGCTGGTGGTGCCACACCTTGTAGCTAAAACAGTGCCATCACAACAGTAGTTACCACCTTGACAACTCAAACAGTTTGATGCCATTGCTGCTGTTTCCTTGGATGGCACTACAAAATGGTACTTCATGTTGCATATCATATGCTGCCCCCAACCTGTACGTTGTCATCATCACTCCTCACTCATCAGCCTTGACTCAATTCAACAGTAATTACCATGCACTTTACCAAGCTCACAAGATATGTGCTCGCTAGTCTACTAAGATATGTATATACACTCACCCTTACATCTGTCAGTTCAGGCAGGCGGGTGGGTTATGAGTAGGGCATATATCGGGTTTGGCCTAATATACGTCGAGTGTTTTTCGTGTTCAAGATAAATACAGACGGTGTATTTCAGTCTCGAGTCAATCCAACAGGTATGGCGTGTATCAGGTTCTAGTAATAATAGATTATTGTAAATCTTTCAACTTAAATTAGAGAAATATGAAATGATTTGCGCTTATAATTAATAATTAATCATGAATTTCAATGAAAAGTCACAGATTCTAATAGAGTTGAACTTGTAAAGAAAAAAAGGTCGAATAGGAAGGTCAGGTTTGACCCGATAATTTACATATTTTCGGGTTCGAGTTGAGAAAATGGTGTTTAAAACCTAGAATTTTCGGACGGATTCAGGTCAGATTAATTGGATGAGGCCAAAAATGACAGTTCTACTCACCCGTTTGGAAAGATACTAAAGCGATTTAATTTAATTGTCTTACCTTTTACCATAATTAGTATTATTATAGATTTGTGTACTAACTTTTTTTAAGGGTTATTTGAAGCTAATACGTTGTATTTGGGGTGTTGACAATAATGCAGTGAACTGTTTTCTTGGACAATAATATATTACACTTTGAGGGTGTTGGACAATAATGCACCTGAAATGATTCTGGCGGTAGTTGACTCAATGACAGTCTTACGTGGTGGGTTGAGGATGGAGGAAAAAAAATTAAAACCTGTACTAAATGTCATATCAAGCATTGTCAGTAAGTGCAAATGAGATTTAATTATTTTTTTTCAAATAACACCTTATTACACCACATTTTCACCATCGTAAACGGTGTTTTTTATTTCCAAAAAAAAAATAGAATTCATCTTTATTTATTTGGATTTGCTTACATGAAGTTAATTTGATTTATAGTTTAAAAGATGCACTATCACCAACATTAACGTTATCAGTTTTTGATGTCTTGTAGACCGGTCCGGCTTGACTCATATTACATGTTTCAATCTAAACAAGATTGATGATATATATGCTTGGATAAGTGATAAGACACTATTTGTGCATATCTTTTGAAGAAATTACTACCTCCATTCCCAATTATTTGTCCATTTATTTATAATTTGAAAAGACCAATATATATTAGGAATTGAGATAAAAAGTTTGTAATTTACCCAAATTATCCATACTTTAATTGAAGATAATAGTTGTTGGAATTGTAAAAAGTGATAAGAATTAGGGGTAGAAAAGGAATTACAGTTGTTCGAATTGTAAATGAGACAAATATTTTGGGACAAAGAAGTTAAATAAAAGGACAAATAATTTGGGACGGAGATAGTAATATTTATCAAAATTTTCAACACCAACTTTTGATAGATACTATTGATTAATTATAAGAATCTTAAAACATGTTGGTTATGCCAATAATTATAAATGACATTCTAATGAAATGAGCGTCACCCGTTAAGTATATTTTAGATATTTTTTTGATAAATTTTAAAATTATGAATATACGATCTATGTGTGGTACTATAGTTATATATGTCAATTATGTCATTTTTTCAATTTAATATAAATATATAGATTTTATATTAAGTTAAGACACCTACAAAGTGTCTTGTCCAAGACTTATAAAAAAATTTTGATATAAACAATTAGGATGAAGTCACACACGTGAGAATCGGTTCAATAATCTTCAAATCATTGATAAAGAGTTCTACCCACACTAAATCAACCTTATCAAATTTCACCATACAAAATAGCAGTTTCCAAAAGTACTAAATTTATGAAGGTATGTTTCTATGAACTAATAGTAACACTTGAACAATGCAAAAAGAAGCCTTCAAATGGCTCATTGACCCTAGCTAGTATTCCATCAACCAATTTTGGAGCCAACTGGATGAAGCCGTCAATATAGAGTGTTTCATGGGAATTTACCAACCAAGTTGTATAAGAAGTTAATTAATTTAGGCAGTTACGTGGTTTTTTTTGCTTTTTGATCCCCGAACTTTGGGGATATTTATTTTCTGGATCCCCATATTTCAAAATTTATATTTTGAACCTTATACTTTGTGTTCGACAACAATATGGACCCTATCTATACTTTGTCTCCAGCAACAATATGGACCCCCATATTTCAAAGCCATTATCGATTTTTTTTTCTTTCGAAAATCTTCGTGCCGCAATTTCTTCTTCCTCTTCTTACATGATTTCCAACCACCGTATGAGCATAAATTTGCCGACAAAGTTATCAAAATTTACCAAAATTTACCAAAATTTAACTTTTACGGTTTTACCCTAATGTTTTTTACCCATAAATTTTAGACACCCTTAACTGTCAAAGTTTGGTCAATTTCAAAACAACAGTCAAAAGAAGGAAAAAATGATAAAAGGCCGTATCGGGAAGTTTAGGCAACAATTAGGTCAACGCCAGAGTCAAACATAACTTTGGACCACATTTTTTGGGTCCACAAAGTATAGGATCCAAAATATAAATTTTGAAATATGGGGGTTCAGAAAATAAAGTTTGGGGTCCAAAAAGCAAAAAACCTATAGTTACGTACCTATGTAGAGACAATGTCTACAATAACGGTAGAGAGAAGCTTCAATGGGCTCCTCAATGACAAAGAGAAACACCCGGTGATCAGGGCGGTGTCGATGTACTTCAAGCTGGAAAGACCAACTTATCATCCCATTTGTACTCAAATTACTCTCCAACTGTCCATACTCAAGCAAAGCCTTGACATTCTTCCAAAACGGCCCGTCAAACTCAGCCGGGTAACCCGGTTCACAGAATGACTTGAAACGGAAAACCCTTTGCTCCGGCGTTGATCTCTTCCTCCTTTTGTTGCACCCATGCACGTACTCCACCAACTGTGACATACCTAGCTAGCTACACCTAGCTTTGATTTCTTTCAAGTAAAAAATGCTTCAGTATTGAACAAAGCTACAACTAGTGATAGTAGAAAGAGAGAAAGAGAAATAAGAGGAAAACAAGGGGATGAGTATAAATAGTAGTGACAAGTAGTGCTGAGGATGGATGGATCACACAGTAAGTGTTGAAGAAATAAAATTGGATAAAATAATGATTAGGGTTTGCATGAATGTGTGCATGCATGTTAGTAATTGAAAAAATAAAGGCATGCAAAGTAGTCGGAGAAGCAAAAGGCCAAAGGGGTGTTTGTTAACGGCCTGCGAAATCAGAGTATAAACAAATGGAGGACATGCTTTTGGCCATACAGTTGGGATTAAGATAATGCTTCATACTCCGATAAATTGTGGACACTGAAGAAGTGGGTGGGTCAGATAGATGAGGATGCATGCTCACTGCTCATACTCAAACAGTCACTGCGGAAAACAAGGGATTGATGCAACATTGCTTTTCCAACTACCCCAATCCGGGGTAAAGAAATCAGAATTCTAGAATGTTTACGCAAATTGTTTACGCGAACTGTATTTAAACATCTACTAACATTGATATTAATTAGATGAATGTAATGATAAAACTATACGTGAGTTTTGTCGCATGCATTAGCAAGAAAAATAAGTTTGGGCGATAAATTTAAAGTATTGTGGTCAATAAGAAAATGATTATTGTATTACGTTAAATTAGGGTAACGAAATAATATGACAGTTAAATACAATGTGATAGGACGTCAAAGATAAAAATTTGTTGAAATTGACAATGAACTAGTCGAGAGTTCTCTCCTTTTATCGCCCAAACTAAAGCTGAAATAACCCTAGAGGGAGGGGTGAACAGGGTTGTATAAAAACTCTGCACTTAATCAACACAAATTTATTAATAGCACTTTTATAAACTGAATAAAACTTCTTTATTGATTGAATATAAAGTGCTAAAATAGAAGGAGGTTACAACTCGACTCACTTTTAAAGATGTCTTTTGCACTTGAGGCCTCACAGAAGAGGCGATTGCAAAGGGGGAACAACCTTAAAGCGAGAACACTTTCTCACTTTAAATACACGACCTTAGAGGTCCTCACCAGAACACTCACTGGCTACAAAACTCACCACTCAATATAGTGGCTACAACTCAGAATATTATCACTCCATTATTCCTACAACTTGGAACTTTCTAACCAAAGTTCCTACTATGATTTTCTTGCTTGGAAATCTTGGTTTTTCTTGAAAGAGGTTCCTAGTATATATATGCTTGAGAGCTCTAGACAACAACGACTACTTTCCTTCAACAAAGATTGTTTCCTTTCTTGGACCGGTCTTCAATCTTCCATATATTTTGCAATTACCACGATTTCCTTCCGTTCCTTTTAGTATCTGAAAAAGGTATAATTTATTATAATATAAATCCAAAAACGGAAGGAATAGAATAAGATTAGGATATGGAAAAACTTCCCTAATTTAATTTTGACAAACAAAATCTTCGCACTGGAACTGAATGTCCTAATTGCTGAATACGGTGAGGTCCTCAGATAGCATTGAGATTCTTCATTCTACTTCCTTGATTGAAGATTATTTCCTTTCTTGATAGAGATTTTCAATCTTCTTATTTAGGCAACTGTTTCTTTCTCTTAATTAAAATCTGATTTTATATCTTCAAGATCTCTTAATTAAAAACTGTAAATAAAATCAGATTAGAGATTATGAGTAAGATATAGATCTCTAGGGAATATAAGGGATATTTATATAAAGGAAATTTCCCTAAATTTATATCTTCGAATTTTGTCTTTCAATCAAAAGTATGACAGATGCAATGGAAGTCCTCTCACATACTGTAATGGAGGTCCTTAGAGGGCAGTAGAGTAATTTCTTCAAAAGCAAAAAGGCCCAAATATATAAATGGGACTTAAAAATAATACGAATAGACAAAATTTCTTTTCCTCCATGCTCTTTTTCGCCTCAACTATTGTGCATGTCAACCCCCTCCCCCCTTCCCAACGATCAATGATGATTTTGAGCGCTTTCTTAACGCCAGTCGAGCATTAACCAAGATTTGCATAAATTAGGGTTCCGGTGATCCTCGCAATCACGATCATTGTCTTCAACGTCACATCCTGCTCGTCGTTTTGCACGGTGAAATCGAACGTCTTCGCTCCATTAGTCGTCGACCAAAGTGTTCATCAATCCGTTGTTCGATTTCAGCATCACCATGGATTCGTAGATTGAGACGCCATAGTAGAGCAATAGTGAATTTTCCTGTAAGAAGTTAAATTATCGAATTTCGGCATGAATTTCTCGAACACACAATCAATTGGGCAAAAAATTGTCAATCCTCCTTCATGTTGTCTGTGAAGGTCTTCAAGGCATCGAAATTTGTCATGCGTCCACAAAGAATTTGCAGTTGTGTGCAGACATACGACATTAGGCGATAGAGGTAAGTATGTGACTAATTGTTGTTTATTCGTTGTCTATTCAGTCCATGATCACTAATTGTTGTCTCATCTCTTGCCCTGTTTGGAAATGCTTCTCAGTACATGCTTCTGTGTTAGTGGTTTTTTTTTTTATTATTGATATATTCTAGGCTCATATTTCTTTTTCGTATTGGATGTGACGCTCATTGTTTTTCTTTAATCTTCGCAAGAGCTTTTTTAGTTCCCAACAAAAAAATCTAATGCCTTGTATACAAGTGAAATCATTCTTGCTTATGGCTTTTCACTTACCTTGCTTGACCGATCAAAAGAAAATCTTGATTGCGTCAATAAAATTAAGGTTGTCTTGTTCCTTCCTGAACATTTCTCACTATCATGTGTTTAGTTTGTTCACTTATATTATGTACATTTCATTTGGCTAAAATGTCTGGTGTTGTTCTTAACTAATTGAGGCTTCATGTGTATAGTTTATGCATTGGAGCCTAAGGAAATGGAGGGTTATGTGTGTGTATATATATGTGTGTGTTTGCTTTTAAGTTCAAATGATGCCTATTGTCGATTGTCTAATCGATATCCTAAGCCAAATCTAACCAATATTGTCTTCATTTTTGGTTTTCCTTACCTCTACTTTTGATTTGATATGCCTTGGCATGGTTATCGAATGCTTGTAGATTTTATAACAAGAAAAATCTGTTTGCGCAACAAAAAAAATTATTATTGCATTAATTTAAAATAGGGCAACCAAATAATTGTATAGTTAAATACATTATATGTGGCAACAAAAATTTTTTTTGTTGCAATTGATATAGATTGGGTAACAATTTAAAGAAAAATGGTTGCCAAAAGTTAATAAGGCAACAAAAAAATTTGGTTGCCCATCACAATTAACTTGTGCTACCATTTTTACTAATTTGTAGCCCGAACTTTGTGCTTCGAGCATAAAACTACCAAATCGTGACAATTTATTTTTGTAGCACTATGTTAAAGGGCAACAAAAATTGGATTAAGACCCTGTTCTTTTCTGCGATATTTTGCGGTATAGTGTGGTGAGGTGTGGTGGAATTGTGATGGGTGTGGTAAAATTGTGGTAGGTTATTGCTATGTGGGGTAAGTGAGGGGAGAAAATGTAAAAAGTAGAGGAGAAAAATGAGGAGAGAGAAAAGTGAGGAGAGAGGTAGTAATGATTTGTGGTAAAGTGTGGTGAGTTATGGCAAACTGCGATATGCTGTGTTACCGCAGTTTGCCAACCGCAGAAAAGAACAGGGGGCAACAAATTTTTTTGTTGCCCAAAGTAATTTTTCTAGTTGTGTTCGTAATCTTTTTTAGAAAAATTGGATTTAAATAATCTAAAATTTTACCCGTGATAGACTAAATAATATGATCTTTAAAAATATCAATGAATAATCTGAACTTTTAGCACTGTCATTGTTCGGTCTCATTTTGAGCCGAATTAAGACCGTAAATTGAGTACTTTTTGTTGCGATTTCTTCACTTGATTGGAAAATTAGTGTGATTTGCATATCTTAATCCAAATTCATATAGAAGTGAAAAAAGTGGAGAAAAGATGAAAATTTAAGAGAGAATTGGAGAATTGAAAAGAAGATGAGAAGATGAATTAAAAGAAGCGGCCCAATCGCGCGAGATCCGGCCCAAGAATGAGCGGAAGACAAAAACGCAGGCAGCGCCTGAGACAGAAAGTGAGAAAAGTCGAGTAATACAAAACGCAGGTTTCGTTTATAAAACGTTGGCTGCGTTTTTCTACGGAAAACTCAAAGACGGAATACAAAACGTTGGTTGTGTTTATAAAATACTGGCTTCGTTTTTCTACGGAAAACTCAAAGACGGAATAGAAAACTCTGACTTCGTTTTTCACTCACTGCTTATAAAAAGACCTAGCCGCCGCGAGTCAGAAAAAATCATCGTAGTATTTTTTTTTTATCGTGAATTATCATAGTTAGTTTTTTGGTTTTCTCGCTTTTAGTATTATTGTTCTAGGGTTTAGTTCATCGTTTTTCTTGCTTTTTGCTACCGTTATTCTTCGATTGTAATTCACTCTTTCAATTTTTAATCAAATTCAAGTTTTTCAATTCTCGTTTCCTTCTCACTTTTATTCATTGTCTCGCTATTTAAATTTTGTTAGTATTAGTTCCACCAAAAATTCACTTTTTAGTGAAGCAGAGGATTAAGGTTCCTCGAATTCTCCCTTCAGGTGAGGATTCGAGCAGTCTTAGTAATCAAAATCACACCTTTCTTGTTTGTTCGGGAGAAAGATTTGTGATTCAAAGATTCAAGATTCAAGAATAGAGTAAAGATCAAACCTTCAGGTTTATGTTTCCTTTCTTTAAATTCAGTATTAAATTGATCAGTTTTTACATTCGTCGTTATTAATTTACTTTCTTGATTATGCATTCGTATTCTTGTTTAGTTTCTTGTTCTTTTAGGTTAAGTTTGGTTTTTCAATTCATGTTTCTTTAGTTTTTATTGCTTTCAATCTTTATTAGTTTAGTAGTTTCAATTATTTACTGTTTCTTGCAATTTGAAACCTTACCAAACCAATTTCCTGATAACCTAGCACATCATCCCTGTGGATACGACAACCCTACATTAAAACCCCAAATTACCACAACCGAACAATGGCGCCGTTGCTGGGGATGACGTTATTTGGTAGATTAGGTCATTGGATTGTGTGTTAATAGTTTATTGCTTTCTATATTTTCCAAGAAAATGTAGTAAAATTTTTTTTTGAATACTGAAAAAGAAAACCAAGAAAAAACAGAAAAAAATAGGAAAAAAAAAAGAGATCGAGATTATGGCTAGTCCCCAATTTCCCCAATTTGAGCATGAAACATTTTGGAGATATTTTGCCCGATTACATGAGTACCGTGCTCAATGTGAATTGTATGGTATCTTTTATAATACATTAGATCTTTTGGGAATTGTGAATATGGGTGTGAATTATGAGACCCGAAACCTCTTAGATTATTACGTGTTTTCCAATTTAGGAGAAGATAAAGCATGGGAGTTACTTGAGTGGTTGGCTAGGGATTTTTATGAATTTGAGCAACAAAATGTTATTCCTAGCGGCCAACCTTCTTATTATGCACCACCCTCTGGGACTATAGCTGAACAGTCATGTGAATACCCTTTGTATTTTCATGATCAATCTTATGGTGGGGGTTATGTGGAAAATTCTTATGATCTTCCCCCGTGTGACGTTGTTGAGTTTCATCCTTTGTCCTCATATTGTGATTCGTCGTGCCATAGTTCTGATTCTTGTTTGAAAGCTGAAATGGATGATTTTCGAGCTAACATGTGTGCGAAGATGAATGATATGTGTGCGAAAATGACTGAATACACGCGTGCATTTTTACATGAGAATAGTTCTAGGGTAGAAGCTTCTTCTTCACAAGTGGTTGATTCAATAGTTGAAGTAGATCATTCATCATCTTTGTGCCCTGAAATGCATAATAATTCTTCTTTGTATGATTATGATGAGGATGATGACTACTATAGCAAACCTAGTTTTGCATGCATCGAATTTAGGAAATCCTTAGCTCTAGCTGCATCTAGTGAGCATGAGAAACATGATAACCTTGTGTGTGATGATGTAGAACTTGATGAAAACATGTTACATGATGAACCATTGTTCACACCGTTATCCATGCTTTTATGTGAAGAGAAGGTTGAGTCCAATGAATGCCATGATGTTTGTGATGCAATTGAACATGATCTTGTTGAGAGTGAAATCGAATCCTTGGTAATTGAATCCGTGCTTGGTACTGAATTATTCACTTTCATTAAAGATCATTGTATTAATCAGGCATTATGTACCCTTTCCTGTGAATCCATTGAAAATAATGTGAAATCTTATGATGATGAACTAAAGTCTTTGGGGATTGATCCTAATGGTTTGAACTTGGTTTGTAACAATGATATTTTTGATGGTGATATGCTTTTTGAGTCATTGTTCGCATCCAAGTTTGTCTATGAGAAGTTTAAGGAGTGTATTGAGTTGCCCCCTCCCGTTGATTTGCATACTCAATCTCCATTTACAAGTCAATGAGAGGAATAATTTGTCATGTCTCCTTTTAAGGTGCCTAGGAAAGTTGTGTACATTCCTGTAGTTCGTTAATTCTATGACTTTTCTAAAACCTTTGATACACTCTTGAGAGCACTAACGTTTGCTGATGGAATTTTGAGATTGTGCTCTTATGTTCACCACTCTGTCATGCATTCAAGAATGCATGACTTGTCACTACGGGCATTGAATGGTTCTGAGATGGTGCCTTTCATCTTGAGGTGAGATGGAGTGGCTGATGCTCCATAGGTGGTTTTATTTTTCTAAAGATTTCAGTGTTCGGGTATACTCAGTACCCAACCAGGTAATATCTTTCCTTGTCTTTTGAATACAGTTAGTGAGTTGGCTTTCTTTTCCCTCTTTTATTTTATTTTCTTTTGGTGTGTTTCTTTTTCTTTCCTTTTGGGTGCTTACTTATCTCTATTTTTTATTACAATGAGGACATTATTAGCCTTTTCGTGTGGGAGTGGGGTTGACATGCATGTCGGCTTGTGTTTTTCCTTTTCTTTTGTGTGGTGTCGCCTTATTCACAATGAGGACATTGTAGAGTGTTTGTGTGGGAGTGGGGTGGCACAAGTGCCTTACTAGTTTTTGGAAAAAAATTTAAAATTTTTACGTTTAGTCTGGCCGGAACACTTTCAGTGATGATTTGTAAACCGATTAGAGTTTCAATTTGTCTTGCTTCACCTTGAAAAGTTTGGTTGAGAACCTAAAAGTTTTTGAAATTGTTTTCTTCAAATCTTCTGATTTTGAGTCAAGTTATGAAAGTTGTGTTTAACTGCTTTGACTGTCTTAGTAAGTGTAAATATGCGTGCCGCAAATCTTTGGACTAGGTTTAGTTGAATGAGCCGTATCCCGTGAGTCCACATAGCCTAAAAGTATGAATTGATCACTTTTATCAATTCTTTTATTTCCTGAGTGACTCCACCACTAGTTGCACCTCTAGAACTTGTTTTGCATCTTGCTTGAGACTGCATCTTTGCATTACATATTGTGACAATATGATTGAGGCATTCTTTTCTTTATTAATTAAACTACATAAGTCAAACAGCCTCCCTAACAATATTATTACCGTTCTTTAGCCCCGCATAGCCTTTGATTACCTTTCTTTTTGTGATGAAGCCCTGACAATACAAGCCATGACCTTTATTAATTCCTACCCTTTGCCTTGCTTGGATGTGTGAGAATTCATTATTTCGGGAGCGAAAATTGGTTCGGTGTTGCTACAAATGGAGTGAGATGTTGGAGTGTGGATTTTAATTTTTATTGAATTGGGACACATCTTATTTCCTAATTATTATGAGTTAGCCAATTGGTTATGAAGTTCATTTAACATATATTGAGGTCAAAGCTATATTTTATATTTTTCTTCTCCCTTGATCACCCACAAAAAAAAGCTCAAAAGAAAATGGGTGATTAGGGAGATCTATTTGAAAGTTCTGAAAATCTTTGACCTGGTTGTAAAGCTAGTTGAAATGTTCGATATTGATGAGGGAGAAAATTGAGTTCCTTGCATACATTAAGCAAGAAGGTAAGTTGAGAGCAAATTTTTATTGAAAATCAATCCAAGCTGTGGCTCTTTAACTCCTCATATCCAAATATTACAACTCTTTTCCCCTAACCTAAGCCTCGTTACAACCCTAAAAAATCCTCTTGATTGTCACTTGTGTATTTGCATACTAGCAGTGGAGAGCGATATTCTTACCAAGCCTATGGTAGGTTGTTTCTTTTGGCCTGAGTATGAGAAAAACCCACATACACATTCAAATTTGAGTGTTTGAGCGTTCAATTTTTATCCTAAAGTGAGGTTTGCTCTTTTGACTGGCCTACGTCCATAACCAACCGCACATATTTGCATTCATCTTAAGTCTGTTGGCGGTTTTTCGCATCTAAAGTACTTGTTCTCTCTACTTAATTTCGAAAACTTCATTCTATTTATTTTACACTGATTTTGTTCTCTTCTAGATTGATCTTGGTATTTGCTTGATGGATTGATATGTTTGATTGGTTAGCCTGAGGGGGTGTTTAATTGTATTTGTAACCCTAAACGCTAACTTTTTTTATTTCTTTTATTTCTTCTTTTTCCTTTTTCTTTCTTGAGTCTTTTCCTTTTTAATCTGAGTCTACCTTTTCTTTTCTTTTTCTTTGGCTTTTGTGGGTATAGTTGCTATAAACCCTCATAAGACTTTCCTCGTCCACTTGGGCTGCCAAGGGGGTTTAAAGGGCTTGTTGCATACGCTAAATGCAACCGTGATTCCTACGAAAGTGAGTTAGGATAGTTTAATTTTATTTTCTTTCTTTGTTTTAGTTTGCTCGGGGTGAGGAAATATTTGTGTGGGAGTGTTGTTCAGTCTCATTTTGAGCCGAATTAAGATCGTAAATTGAATACTTTTTGTCGCGATTTCTTCACTTGATTGGAAAATTAGTGTGCTTTGCAGATCTTAATCCAAATTCATAGAGAAGTGAAAAAAGTGGAGAAAATATGAAAATTTAAGAGAGAATTGGAGAATTGAAAATAAGATGAGAAGAAGAATTAAAAGAAGCGGTCTAATCGCGCGAGATCTGGCCCAAGAATGAGCGAAAGACAAAAACGCTGGCTGCGTTTTCAAGACGCAGGCAACGCTTGAGACAGAAAGTGTGAAAAGTCGAGTAATACAAAACGCAGGCTGTGTTTATAAAATGCTGACTACGTTTTTCTATGGAAAACTCAAAGAAGGAATACAAAACGCTGGCTGCGTTTTTCTATGGAAAACTCAAAGACGGAATACAAAATGCTGGCTGCGTTTTTCACTCACTGCTTATAAAAAGACCTAGCCGCCGTGAGTCAGAAAAAATCATCGTAGTATTTTTTTATCATGAATTATCATAGTTGGTTTTTAGGTTTTCTCGCTTTTAGTATTATTGTTCTAGGGTTTAGTTCATCGTTTTTCTTGCTTTTTGCTACCGTTATTCTTCGATTGTAATTCACTCTTTCAATTTTTAATCCAATTCAAGTTTTTCAATTCTCGTTTCCTTCTCACTTTTATTCATTGTCTCGCTATTTAAATTTTGTTAGTATTAGTTCCACCAAAAATTCACTTTTTAGTGAAGCAGAGGATTAAGGTTCCTCGAATTCTCCCTTCAGGTGAGGATTCGAGCAGTCTTAGTAATCAAAATCACACCTTTCTTGTTTGTTCGGGAGAAAGATTTGTGATTCAAAGATTCAAGATTCAAGAATAGAGTAAAGATCAAACCTTCAGGTTTATGTTTCCTTTCTTTAAATTCATTATTAAATTGATCAGTTTCTACATTCGTTGTTATTAATTTACTTTCTTGATTATGCATTCGTATTCTTGTTTAGTTTCTTGTTCTTTTAGGTTAAGTTTGGTTTTTCAATTCATGTTTCTTTAGTTTTTATTGCTTTCAATCTTTATTAGTTTAGTAGTTTCAATTATTTACTGCTTCCTGCAATTTGAAACCTTACCAAACTAATTTCCTGATAACCTAACACACCATCCCTGTGGATACGACAACCCTACTTTAAAACCCCAAATTACCACAACCGAACAGTCGTTTTCAGTAGCACGACACGGAGTTAAGAAATGAGTAATTTGGTGACAAGATAACATGAAGACGGTAAAGTGTGCGTTGACCTTTGTTTTGCACCTAATCAACCCTAATTTGTCCACCTCGCCCTTTTTCTTTAATTTTCTATGTCATCCAATCCCTTTCTCTCTCCTATCCCCCTCCCCCCAAACACATTTCACCCCCATCTTCATCATCTTCTTTATTTATTTAGGGAATTTCTACCATAGTTGAATTATTTTTCAACTATGGTAGTTGAAATCAATAATAGCCATTGGATTTAGGATGAAAAATCTGATCCTTGATTTAATCTCATCACATTTCACACGTTTTAATTAAAGAAAAAAACTGTTACTGTCATATTTCCTATTATACCCCCTTCCTCTCTTTTGAAACAATAATTTAAAAATGAAATTCTTTCTGCCGTTTTTTACTGGAACAGCAGATGAACATCTCCATGACAACCTTCTTCACCCCCAATTTCATCCACTTACATGTTCATCCACCTACAGAGCTTTAGAAGGAGGACCTCCATGGCAACCTTCTGCATAATTACCACTGGGACACGAAAACATCTGTTTCCTCCATTTTTCCGAGCAGTTCTTTGTACACTCCCTCCTCCCCTGTCTTCTCTCACCTTCATTTTTCCTCCTCTTTTTCCTCCATTTTCATAATTACACAGATTTTCCAACAATAGACTTTCTCGTCACTTCATCAATTCAATTCCTTCTACTTCTCCATCTTTTACTTCATTGGTTTCCACATATTCAGAAATAGTCATCATTTGTAGATTAGAAAAAATTATAGTAATTAAGAACATAAAGATCATTACTTTAGGTTAATTTGACACTTGCCCACATGTATCAGATCTTAATTTCAGCAAAACTACATGACACCCATCTCAGATCAACATGAAATCTCAAAGATTTACAAATTGAATCACTCACTCATATAGTCATATAGCCGTGGAGGAGGTGGGAGATTGGGGGTGGAGGAGGGTATCGTGCAGGACGATGGTCGAACGGTGGTGGTTGTGGTGGTGGACGTGGAGGCGGCGGCGGCGGCGGTGGCGGTGCGGGCGAGGATGAAGAACTGGTCTGGATCGGGTTGGGATTCGGGCTCGGGTTTGACCTTGTTGTGATTCATGGTGAGAGAGAGAGAGAGAGAGAGAGAGAGAGAGAGAGAGAAAGAGAGAGAAAATGAGACTCTCGCGTGCCATTTTTGACGTTTAACTCAAAGTGGGGTTGAATTGGTAATCCAGTCTAATATAAATTATTTCTGACAATTATTTCAACTCTAACGTGGGTATTTAAAGGAGAGGGAATGTTTCATAAAAAAAAAGAGAGATAATGAGTGTAATAAAGGTAAAAACTAATTTTAATTGGAGGATTGAAATTCATTTCAAATTAATCAAAGGTATACAACTGACAACTACCATAGTTGAAATTATATTCAACTATGGTAGAATTTTCAATTTATGTTTCTCTCTTTCCTCCCTCTCCTCTCTTCTTCAATCAACCAAACCTCCATCACCCATCCCTACTTCCTTCTCCTCTTCTCTGTTTCTCCATAAATTTTCAACAAGAGTTATCTTTTCTCATTAAAACTTGAAGAATCATTAAAGGGGGATTCGAAATGGAGAAAGTATCATTCATATCTAAAATTTTGGTTATATCATTTGTAATTTTCTGGGTTTTCGCTTATTTATGGGTTTAAGTGTTGGAAATTTTTTTTTATTATATTCGTGTTTTTGGGGATTTAAAATGGATAAAAAAAAGGGAGGGGGAGGTGGTGGGTTTTGACATGTTTATGTGAGATAGGTGTGGATGATATGGGCATTTTGGGTATAGATTAGTGGCAGAAATGGTGGACGATAGTTGTGTGTGGTGGTCATTGTACATAGTTTGGCAGTGATGGGTGTTTGTGAAGGTGATCAATGGCTGGTTGAGAACAAGTGGTGGGAGTAAGTGAAAGAACCCTAGAGGGGGGGTGAATAGGGTTACTGAAAAATTCTACACAAGTATCAGCTAGCAAAGGACGTTAGGTTCTCAATCTTTCTAGATTGAGAATTACCTTAACAGAATACAGAAATAAGTTTAATAAAGAACAATGAAATAACCTCCTTTATTGATTCGAACACAGTCAACCAGATTGACCTAAGGTAAATGTCCTTAGGTTTTACACAGAACCAAGGGCCTTTCAATGGACGCTTCTTATTTTCTGGAAAAAACACACACACCAATCTTCAACTTTGGTGTTTAACACGATTGATCCTATGTTCGTCTAGGAATCGATTACAGGAGTATCAACCAAATCTAACACCGACAAGAATTTGATTACACTCGAACAGAGAAACACACACCGAAACAAAAGTTTCTCGCAATTAACTCAACTAAAACAGAAAACTCGATTTCTTGTTTTGAACACCCGATTTCTTCCGTGGAATCGTTGCTTTTCCATAAGTTTGAATCTTCAGTTTTATAGAGTATGATGTGCGAGCCGTTTGAGACTTGATTTGGGTGGATTCTTGCCTTCTCTGCGAATTTCAGCATCCTTCCATAATTAATTCAATCCTCTTTCCTTTTCGCTTGATTTCCGAAATTGCCTTCAGATTTCCTTTCCAATCTTTCAATTGATTGTGTCCTGCGATCCACATTGTTACAATCAATTAGGCCTAGAAAATAGGATAAGAAATGAGGATCAACGAGTTTCCAGAAAAAGCTTCCCTGTTTTTGGTTCTGTTTGTCTTTCACTTTAAAACATGATTCCTCTGCTGAATGTCCTCGATATGCTGGATGGTGAATGTCCTTTGGATATGTTGCCCTAAGGACCTTCTGTCTGTGGCAGGGAGGGTTCTACAGTAAGCATGGGTAAACAATGGCAGATTGGAGGTAAAAGATGAAAGGGAGAAGAGAAAAAGGGATTGGAGGAGAGAGAAAAGAAAAGAGGGAAGGTGAGATGGACAAAATTATGGTTGAATAGGTGCAAAATAAAATTCAACATACACTCTACCACTGCCACGTTAGCTTGCCACTGAGTTACTCATTTCTTAACTCAGTGGCGTGCTACTAAAAATGACAGTGATAAAATTTCATATTATTCAGTGATACTTTTAAACTTCAAATTACTTAGTCTATCAAATAAAAGTTCAGATTATTTAAATCCAATTTTCCTTTTTTTAATACTTGAGGGCTTATTCTCAAATTGTATCTCTTAAATAAGAGAGATTCTCAAGTATAACACCCTCGAATTCATAATCACCATACTAGAATTTAAACACCTTCTAGCTGAATAATTAATGCAGTAGATTAAAGAACCCAAGAGCATTATCGTCGTCCAAACAAATCACAAAGAAACACTAAGCCATATAGCTTAAATATTACACATAACTTTAATTTATCCATGCAAAACCGTAGATCACTTATAGTTTACACAACAAATAGAAGATTCACAATCACCTCCACAACTCATAAGTACATCAACCATAAAGAAAAGAGACGGTTTGTATCGCATTAGCAACCGATCTTAATTGTATCGAATGAACTTCCATTCACTTGCATAAGCTGACTTCTTACTGATATGTGATTTATCAACACCAAGAGCATTCCCTAAAATAAAACATAAAACAATTTCCCAAATGAGTCCAAACTCAATACGCATAATTTCAACAATTACCAAGCATGTTTTTGTAATTTGCTGTGAATATGAGTGGTGAATGTTCTTATTTGAATAATTTGGTGAGGTTTATGCTCCAAGCTTAGACTTTCTAGCTCCACTTTCCCAAATTATATTTTCACTTCTTACACTTAACCTTTGTAACACCCCACGTTAATTAATCATTAGATTACAACTAATCACTCTTTAATCCAATGATTAACGCAATGGAGAACTTAAACCCACGGGTATTACCGTCGTCCCTATACCAAAGGACAAGGCTCGCTGAAACAACCAAAACGAGACACCAGACATAGTACTAAAGTCCCAAAATAGAACTCAACATTATACATAACACTATAACCATCACATAAACTAACTAGACTCTTAAGCTATCTTATTTCAACACCAAATAAGGAATTTATAAATGGTTCTTGACGTCATAGTTAATAATACTCCAAGGCAACACTAAGCCATAGGTGGAAGAAGAAATTCCCGCATAATTCGACCTTCTGATCCCCCAAAGTATGCAGACCTCTTACCGGTATCGGCTTACTAGCTTTGGAAGCACCACCTAAAAATAAAACATAAAATAATTCGTAAATGAGTTGAAACTCAATACGCATGCCCCTATACAGTAAATAAATTTAAGGAATTCATTTTATTTCACGCATTTCAATTTATTTTGCAACAATAAAGCAATAAACAATAAAGCAACAATAAAACTTGCTTGCCATTTTATTATCTTGACGGTCCCCTACTTGCGATCATTGGACTAAGCCTTCGTATGCGCATACCCGGACCGATCTGGAGGTCCGGATGGGTGTACACTGGCCAGGTATTAACTTTGGTAGTGTTCTATGGCACAAGTAACATGGGTTGGGGCCGTAATTACGTGAGGGTTTGAGGTGGAGGTGATTCCTCAATTTGATTGTGTAAATTATAAGTGATTTAAGGTTTTGTAAGTAATTTAAGGTTATGTATGTTATCTTAAGCTCCTTTTCGGGATTGTTGTGTATGGTTTAGTGGCATACCTGTATGGTTTGGTGTTTAGTTGTGATTGGTTGACATTGTCCTTTGTTGGGACGACGGTAATGCCCTTGAGTTCTTTAATCCGCTGCGCTAATCATTGGGTTATGAGGTATTTAGTGATAATCTAGTGATTATGAATCTAGGGGTGTTACGACCTTAGCCCCATTACAATCCATTTGAAAGTCTTCTTGATTATCATTTGTACATTGCATTTTAACGGTAAAGAATTGAGATTATTTGCAAGCTTATGGTAGAATGTTACTTTGTGATTGAGTATTGAGCGAATCTTCATTGTATTATTCATTTCAAACACATGAAAGGAGTGTTACCACATTCCCTAAAGTGAGGTAGCTCTCAATTTACCTAGTTTCATCCATAATTGTGTGTTTGCGAGTTTCATTAGAAATTAGGATGGTGATTAGTTTGATCTTTATAGGTGTAGTTTTTGTAATTCTTTCTATGGTTTCATCTTTCTTTTGTACATAGACTTTCTTTCTTACTTGGCTATGTTTGATTAAATTTGATTAATTGAATGTCTTATCGATGCTTTCCTGAAGAGATCGTAAATGAATTTTTCATTTTTCTTTTGAAATTTTTTCTTTTGATTTGAGTCATTTTTTGTCCCATTTATTTTCTAAATTTGATTAGTTGAATTTCTTATCGATGCTTTCCTGAAGAGATTGTAAATGAAATTTTCATTTTTCTTTTGAAATCATTTTGTCCCATTTATTTTCTATTTTCTATTTTCGTTTTTTCCTTTATTCTTCTACTTTATTTGTGACTTTAGCCTTGCTTAGGGATAAGCAAAGTGTAAGCATGTGGGGATTTGATAAGTGTATTTTATATATATGTGATCTTGGATTATTTATAATTAATTTGAGTGATTTTAGAAATGAATGTATTATTTTTATACTCAAATTCTCTATATTATGCTTGGTTGGAGTTTGGTATAATTTTGTAGAAAATTGGAGTAATTTGGATCAAATCAAGCTTAAAACCAAGTTGTAGATTCCAAGAAGATCACAATTTGGGAAGAAATTCTACCCCAATGCCAAAACTCAGGCCCAACAGGTCATTGGATACCGTCAAACACCAACACGGGTCCCCTCTGGCCTACCACGGACCGTTTTATGGTCCAGAAGCTTCAAAATTCCATTCCAGTGAGCAACATGACCCGTGCTCAGGCAACACGGGTGGTGTTAGGGTCAAAACGGTCTGTGTTGACCTAACACAGTCCATGTTGACCCTATTTAATGCAAAAATGGCGTTTCAACTTCGATTAATTACTATATAATTGCATAGTATACGGTTGTTTTGCTGAACATTCAAGCCTGCATTCATCTTCATTTATAGCTATCATCCACCTTCATCCACCACCATCCATTCCTTCCATACTATCCCCCTCCATCTCTACCATCATCCATCTTCCACAATACCACAATAATCAATAGTTTGAGAGTGAATTGAAGATTGAAGATTGAAGATTACTCAAGATCGATTCGGTGTTGGAGGAGCAAAAGTCAACAATTGCCAAATTCTTTCAAGGGTTTTCTGCACATCTTTGATTATTTCTCTCTTAAGATTTCCATGCTTTCTAGAGTAGAATTTATGTGTTTTTGTAGTTTAGACATGTTTAGTGAGTAGTTTTATTAGTTTAGTGGATAAACTCCTTTTAGTTGCTTTCATGGATTGAATTTCGTTGGATTGAACAAGTGTTAATCTATTTTGAATTCATTTTATTTAGCCTTTGATTATGTATGCCATTGTTTTTGATTGGCCATCAAGAATATGGAATTAGATTGTTGAATAAAGTATCGAATGGAGAAATTCGATAATCGGAATCCTTAGGATTAAACTAGTTATGAAATGAACTAAACATAGAGGATTTTGTAATTAGGGGTCATTAGATAATTTGATATTTAACTTAGATAAAATTGAAATAACCATGAAAGTATGTAGGTGATTGATTTTACTAAGCAATTCGTTTCATCGCCAAAAGCTCGCTACGAAAGACATTATGTGATTATTGACCCTAAAATGTATCAAATTTGTGACATACATGTTCAATCCACTTGTTTGATTCATAGAGTTACTTTGGTTTGTCCCCTAAACGTCTTTTTCCATTGATTAATCTCGTAAATTGTGTGAATAACTCGTTGATTTGCTTTTTGATAGTGATTAGAAATAGAATTAGTTTGACCGAAAAACAAACCCGATCGATTTAGCAATCACATAGGAGGCTAGTTTGGTGTGCAGTTTAGCAAAGTCCTTGTGGTAATGACCTTGATACCTACTACATCTACACCGTGCAATTGCGGCCTATCAGACTCTGACGATGACGTCGGAGGCGTAATTGGAGTTAGGCCAGAGGCCATACTTGTCGGCGAGGCCGAGGAAGTGGGGAGTGCAGGTGGTGTCGAGGTGGGGGACTCGGTCGGGGACGATGGAGAGGACGGTAGGGTGACGCCAGAGGAGAGTGGCATCAGAGAGGGTAAGGTAGGCGGCGAAGGCGATGGCGGAGTGGGTGTAGGACTATAGAGGAGGGCGGCGCAGGAGGCGGAGAGGGAGGAGAGGATGGAGGAGCGCCAGGCGGTGGTGGAGGTGAAGGTGGGTGGTTTATGGGTGTTGGAGAGGTGGATGATGAAGGTTGATTTGGAATCGGACAGTTGGGAATGGGTAGGTGAGAAGAGGATGAAGAAGAAGATGAAGTAAAGATGATGAGCAGAGGAGGGAGTTTCCATGGTGGCTGAGATTCGTAATCCTAACCAAAACCACATAGGCTAACCACCATTTTTAAAGATTCTTCAAAGTTCTGCCTACATCATCTAATCATTATATCATTTATCTTAAAATATCTATCTGAATCTATTAAGACATGGTGGAGCTTGAGGAAGCCATTGATGGACAATGGGGGAAGAAGAAGAATTGTTGAGGAGAGAGATCGAGGGGAGTGTTTTATGTTTGACAAGTCAAAGCTGACATGGCCAATTAAAATAGCCCAGTCACAGCTTCGTCCTCGTCACGTCATTCTCCGCCGAGTAAAGTTCAACTTAACTCGATCGGTGGCGTATTGTTTAGGCTACTATGGTGCAAAAGTTCATATTATTCAAAACCAAATCGAAAGTTCATATTATTTAGTCTTATATGGCCAAAATTTCATATTATTAGAATCCAATTTCCCTTTAAAGAAACTATAAATGAAAACATAATTTTAGATAATTCATATGTTGTACTATTGTTATAGAAGTTAATCATATAATTTTTTTTCGAGTTAATTTATAAATATATAAATTTTATGACAAGAAATTTAAAAATGTCTTCCTCCATAACTCATATCATTTTCATATCATTTTTCTATTAACCTATGAAAATGATTCTTACGTCAACGTCAAATTTGCTGATGTGTCAATTAATTATTCAGGTCTACATATATAGTTATCCAATATGAACAAGAAACAAGAAGTATTTTATTAACTAAAATTGTATAAATTTTGACGCAAGGCACTTGTTCAGTATTTAATTTTATCTTAGTATAAAATCTATATTAGGCCGAGCAAAATTTTTACCGACTCAAAAATTCTGGTTTTGTCCACCCAAGAAAACCTAGGTATGATCACCGAAATTATGTTTGAATTTAAAAATCAGCCGGCACTTTTGGGGAAAATCCGCATTCGATCATTTCAAACAATTTAACAATGTTTGAACTTGGATTGGATTTTAATTACCTTAATGTAAAATCCGGACAAGCATTGGTCAATCGGAAAATGTTCGGTTATTCCAAGACCAAAAAATGAACTTCTCTTTATAAATAATTTGGATTTGGATGTCAGACATCTAGGTCCAAGTATGGCCTTAGTTTCCTACTTGCTTACCGAATAGGGGCCGGGTAATAGGTTTTTGAACGAATGATCGATTTGATCAAATCCGAAATGACCCAGACTCCGATTTTTTCTAGGCCTAATCGATATTATTCTATATTAAATAAAAAATAATATAATTAAGTTTATAGGTATAATATCATATATAAATTATATACATTCATATTTTTCATATGTAGTTTACAAAATTTACCGAAATCAATCTTTTCATGTACTTTTGTGTATGGAGGAAACATTGTCAACATATATGTCACCTCAGACCTCGCGTTAGCAAGACTATATTGGGTACATTGTAGTTGTTGTTTACTAAATTTAGGGGAAAAAAGGTAAAATGAACAGTATCATACTAGGGTACTTGATGTCGGAGAAAATAATATAAGGACTTTGGTCTTTTCACAAAGGTTAGGGTCAGGTTTGTGGAACCTTAAAGAAGAACATGAGAGCATATGGGGTTGAAGAGGGCCGAAGGTAGCTAGGAAGAATTGGGACGCGACCGTGTCAACTCTAGCACGAGCGTGCCCCTCACAAAACAAAGAAAAGGGAGCTGCAAAGCTGACACAAGTCGTAGCATGTCATCACGAACCGTGTCAGAACATAGTTAGCCTCACGCTGGAGCGCTTACTCCTTGCGCAAGACACAGTCGCAACGACCCGTGTTTCCCACGCTACGATCCGTGGTGCCTACTCAAAAGCAGATCATGGGCGTGTCCTTATGCTGACACGGGCGTGACCTAGCTTATTTTTAGGATTTGGTTATGACCCTCCCGTTCCGCTATAAATAGATATCTCCTCTTATTTTGTAGGCAGATGACGTTATGTCTAAATTGATGACTAATGAAATCATTTGGGTATTTGGTGCCCTCACTTAAATCTCTTGTATCTCTATCCATTAAACTTTAGTGATGGTGGCTAAGAGTGTCCCCTTTAGAGTTTGATTAGTGAGAAACCTTTCAATCAAGCTTGGTAAGAATTTCAACGGTGATTCATTTTATCCTTCATTTAGATTCCTAAAGATTGATCTTCGTGAGCTAGTCTTTAGAGATTAATCATATCTTCCACTCCCTGCCTATACCCTAGCCGATTCCCTCCCTCTCCCTTCCTTCCGACCTTTGACTCACCGGCTATAGTCGCCGGAGGTTCTCAACCGCCTCCCTGGAGGTGGGTGCTCCGGTTGTCGAACTGTGCGATTTGTCCTCATCGGGTTCTGTTTCTTTCATCTCCAAAAGGTATCATCGCTTCTTCTTCTCATCGGTGTTGACTGTCTGGCTGACTATCCTTCTCCCCTCGCCGACCGTCATTTGGATGCTCGTTTTCCCAACGGTTGCTTTGCGGTATGGTTCTTTTGTGGTATGGGTCTTTTCGCTGCCTTGCTTGCCCACATTAACCTCTGTCCTTTTTGGGTTTGGTTGCTCGGTTGATGTCAAGGTTCCCCCTGGAATATCTCTGCCTCCTTTTCATTGTGGTTTGAGGGTGTAGTTTTTTCAGATATCATGGTTCCATCCCTTGCTTCAAGATGTGTTGTGTTAAATTTTGAGTTGTCTGTGATTGTGGATTCCTTAAGATTGGATGATGGACATTGTGATGCGTTGTCTGTGGGTGGCCTGTCTAGGGTTAGTGAAATCGTATGTGTGCTAAAAGAATTCTTGGGGTTAAAGGGGGTGGCTAATCCTCCCTTCTCTATCAATGGCTCTAATCGTGCTGATGCCTTTAAGGCTCTAATCATGTCTGTTAGTTGTGATGTTGTTTCTTCGGGAATTAGGTCTCGCTCTTTCTCTCTTTTTGTTGACAACCTTCCTACTGGGGTTGACAGTGTGGGCCTGAAGAATCTTTTTGTTGATTTTGGGAGTGTCTTTGACACCGACATTCCTCAAAAAGTGGGTAAGAATCGAAAGAGGTTTGGCTTTGTGCGCTTTAAATTTAAGCAAACGAGTTTGAACACTATTCAGTGCCTTAATGGATGGTGTTTTAATGGTTCTATGCTGACGGTCTCTTGGGCTAAATTTGAAAAGAAGCTTAAGTCATTTCCCACCAAACAGATTTGGGTCCCTAAAGTTAAGCAGAGTAGGCTGATGCATTTTTCACCCTTAAAGTGTGGACGGCCTTGTGATGTTGCCAATTCTAAGCCGCTTGCGTCTTTGGATTCTGAGCAGACTGTTTTAAACCCTATTTATGCTATATTAAGTCTGTCTCCAGTTGTCGACGGCTTTCTTGATGTTGGCTTGTCTTCTCCAGATCCGATTATGCGTCAATATTTATTGTCTGCACATGATCCTAATGACAGTGAAGACACTTTGTCTGTCCAATCTGGTTATGATATTTCTCCGGGTCTTAAGGATGCCATCAAGATATGGTCGAAAGTTGGCTCTAGAGTTAAGAAGAGAAACAAGGCCATAGTGAAATCTAATTGGAGGCTGGTTATGGAAGCAACTCGGAAGGCTAAGTCCACCACTAATGAAGCTCCTCGAAGTGCGAAGGATTTAGATGATATTAAAGTGATACTTGCGTAAGCGAGCCAGGGTGAGAGAGATATGTGGGTTGAAAGTTATACCTACCAAGAAGCTGTGAAACTTTTTGCTTTGTCTCTTTCTTTTGCGTTTTTTCTGCTGCTGTCTTTAGTGCTTTGTTTACGTTGGTTGTTTCTTTCAACTATTTTGGTGTTTGACTAGCTGTTTTTAGCTATTTTTTTTGTGGTCTTTTGTTGTTTGTTTGTAGCATCTTTGATGCAAACTTTAACATTTTTTGCTTTTAATTATTGGAAAAAAAAAATCATATCCTCCATTTATTGCTTGCTTGTTGATTTTTTGCATGATTAAACATCGGAAACCCCTAAATATTAGCAATATTGATGAGTTTTAAGTTGGGTATTGCAAAACCCTAGATTATAAGTTGATCCTTGGCCCTAATCTCTCATTTTCTTATCCTAACATGCTCCATAAAACATACCTAATGAATAAGGTTAATTAAATTAGGATATTATATGTATTTATTGGCATATATATCCAACAAATAGTAAGACTCTTATAATTGAATACCAAACCTAAATCAAAATCAATACTCTGAAATTCTGCCCCAAGTGAAGTATAGAGGAGCCGGATGTAACAATGTTATCCTTAAATTTTACAATTTAGATATACTAGTTCTAATTGGTCCAAGATTTAGAAGTCTTTCGTTGTTTACTATTCCATGAGAAAGAAGTAGATGATGATTAATGAAGTATTTTACTTTAATTAATTACAATCTAAATTAAAAATAATTTTCTTTCAACAATTCACATTATGGATATGACATTTTATAATTGAAAATTAATCTTACTCATCAAAATGAAAATAGGGTTAAACATCATAAGAACGACTACCTCCGTATTTATTTATCTGTCGCTTTGGAAATTATAGTAAAAATTTTGACCGTTAGTATCTTAATTTGTATAATGATTTACCATACAAAATTGATATCATTAGATTCGGAATAAAAAAAAATACTATTAGAAAAGTATAATATTATATTTTCTATAAAAGGTTTATATTAAAAATTATTTATTAAAGATTGGCACTAAAAACCGTAAATGACAGATAAAAAATAACGAATGGAGTATCAATTTTATGAAATAGAAGAGACATTTTTCATTGACTATTGCGCGAAAACTCATCACTATCCATTAATTAAATTTTTATTCCATTTGGGCTCATTGGTTCAGTAGACAAGGCCATATATTCTTGGCGTTGGGCTCCGACCGAGTTTTTCTGGGGACTAAATCACATTCAACCCAATCCCATTAACAATACGGGAAATGTAATGCACGTTTGTATGAAGCCCAATAAAAAAACTATGCTTAATACTAATAGATTGCTCTTTTTAAGGCATGAGCATATGAATATGTGTAGACCTATCAATTCCGGTGGGATAAGCGGTTTACAAGTCGGTCATATATTGAGTTTAGGTAGACAGAGGTTGAGTGTATTTTTGATTAAGGTAAATGTGGGAGGTGTATTTCGATTTTGAGTCAATCCAACTGGTTATGACTTCGACCTTTTTCCACCTTTTCTTCAAAATAATTTGTCTCTAAAGACTATATTTTGTACAATATATATGATAAAACATGATTATTTTTTAATAACGATAGATTATTGTAAATGCTTCAACTTAAATTAGAGAAATAGCATATGAATGAGTTGCAATTATAGATTAATAATCATGAATTCCAAAGAAAAGTCACAAATTTTAAAATATTTAAACTTAAAAAATAAAATTTTCGGTCAAATGGGTGAGTTGGATTTGACCCGCTAAATTACGGGGTTTTGGATTCGGTTTATGTCAAGTTTGGGTCGAAAAAATCGTGTTCAAAACCCTGAACTTCCGAGCGGGGTCGGGTCGGGTCAAAGATTGACAGGCCAAACTACGTGCGTAAACTGTAGGGCTGATCTTTTATGAACGATACATGCTTATTGTAGTGCTAGATATGATCTTATAGCTAGGAGAGTTTTAAGCTTGCAATTTACGACACATTTTTAACAATAACCAATGTATCATTCCACAATGTATTTTAAGTACAATCCTTCATTTTGTGATATTTAACAAGTTGTTGGTGTTGATGGTGTGCAGATTCCTATTAGTATTACTATGTTGGGTCTCAATTATTAAATATACTAATTTTAGGGCATGTTCTTTAGAGGTAATTAGAACTTACTTACATTCTATTTATTTTACCTATTGTTATTACATATTACTTATATTAATTTATCTATTACCTACCCAGTCCTATTTATACTACATAACTTTATTTACCCTACATTTACTAAATATTATTGTGATAGGAGCGGCCGGTAATTGGCATCGGGGGTTCTTAGCTTACTTTGGATGGTAGCGACCCCTAATGGCGGAGCTACGTACTAGTAGTGGAGGAAGGGATAAAACTGGCGCGAACAATGGGTATCCGGCGTTTACAAGTCAAGATGGACTCCCAAGTGGTGGCAAGACTCGTAAGCGGGGAGGTGCGTCTCCAAAGAGCAGGCATTACTGATGTAGTCCGAAGGTGCAAACAACTTATCGAAATTAAGGAGTGGGAAGTCCAAGTTGCCTTTTGCTATAGAGCGTGGCGCGGTGGGAGAATTGATGATTTTAGCTTGAGTTGGAACTTTGATTCAACAATCGAACGAGACTTGAACACTAGGGAGGGATATGACCTTGAACTAGGTATTCCACAACTCTAGGCCTAGCAACCACAATTATTATCCAAGGTAATTCCACTAAATAATCACAAGGAAAGACTTGCAAACACCACAATCCACAAATGGATAAGGTAAGCACAAGATTTTTGAGAGAAAACTAAGGGAGAACCCTTACAAATGCACTAGCATATGTTCAAATGTCAAAAACTATCAAATATTGGAAGAAAGGGGGGTATTTATAGGAAATGGGGAAAAACATCAAAACACGGGAAAACACGCGCAGAAAGAGGCAGACCGCAGGTGCAGCCCTGGGGACCGCAGGTGCGGTGATGGGGACCGTAGGTGCGGTCCTGGATACCGTAGGTGCGGTCTGCGTCGGTTCAGGGGAGGTAGCGGGCAGTTTTTCCCCGCCGACTTCAAACGCGCATAACTTCTTCATCCGAACTTCGTTTTAGGACCGTAAGATATCGATGGAAAGCTCTTGGTGTTTATTTTAAGCTCCCAAAATTTGAGACCTATAGGAGTTAAATTGAAGGAGTTATGACCCAAAGAGTGAAGCCGCATCGATTCCGACAACCCGCGTTGACCATTTTCCACTTATTCTTTCCAAATGACTCCGAACCCTTTTAAAGGCCCGAAGTAGGTCCCGATGAGGACTCGTAGCTCCACTCCAATGGTCCGGGGTCCCATTTGAAGTGGATGCCACACCCGGTGATGATCGATTCATGCCTCCAAGGTCTCGGGTTCACTTTGAAATGCAGTCCACACCCGACTTTGGAGTTGGTTTCTTCGTGTTCTTTGGAGGGGGTGAGGATAGATTTGGAAACCATGAATCCCAAGGTTCGGGCCCCAGCCCTGTACGCTCCATACTCCCCTTCTTGAAAAAGAGTTGCCCTCAACTCTTGGGAGTTAAAATAAAGGCTCACTCCATAATTTGGCTCCATTGAACCCCGAACTTCTAGATCGCAATGATCATTCACACGAGGCGCCCAACAAGCATCGAACCCCACGATATATTCATATTCAAATAAAAGAACGTGGTTGGAGGCTTGTTGTGTGGGAATAAGGGATTAAGGGAAGGAACAGGAGTATTTTGAGGTGCTGGGGAACACACATCTTCACTTGGCTCGCTGCAAGATAAAGACAAAGCAAGAGATCGCTTGTCCTCACCAAGAGCACACTCAACCCGTGTTTCGCTCGAAAAGAGAAGGTTCCTCAACTCACTTCCCACCCAAGGTTTGATTTGATGTAGGGCTAAGGGATTCAAGTAATCACGGTCAAGCAAATGACCTTCATTCAACATGCATTCCCACAAACATCGCTTACCAAACTTCCAATAACATCCAATCAAAAACACATTCTCGAATAACCAATGACGACCAAATAACATGTATTACTCATTAAAAGAGTTCATGTCACCACGACCAACATTCAAACAATATCCATTGAGGGATAACACAAATAACGAGCCCATAAACCTTGGTGGAACTAGAATCATGGCATCACCAATCCCAAATTCACCACTACACATCAAATGGACACCAAGATTCCTAGCATGCCACTCAAAATATAGAGACTTATCAATTGTGGACATCACAAACTCATCATATAACTTACCACGCCAACAAACTTCATCAAACAACCAATATCTCCTAAAGATCATGCATGACTCACCCAAAGACTTTATGTCGCTACATCCAACATCCAAGCAAGACTCATTGAATTTCATAGGTGAGTTTGAAATTACCTCATTCTTCTCATGGAGAAGAGTCCGAGTGCCAATGAGAGGATGGGATGGTGAGTCATCTCCATTGATGTTTGATTCCTTAGTTGGTGGCAATGGTATAACCAAAGGAGCTTCTTCTTGGGCTTCATCAACAAGGATAAGAGGAAGGGCAAGATCGATGTTCCCATCCACCTCTTGACATGGAGCTTCAACAATGGTTTTGGAAGCCTTACAAGGATGAATGGAGGCTCCCTCGTTGGGCATGTGATCGACTTTTGCTTGCTTAACTACTCCATGCCCATCAAGTGATGAAATGGACTCATAGTGGACCTCTCGCTTGTAAGTGTTAGGCAAGAATCGTCGATTCATCAATCTCTTGAGCCGTGCCCATAAAGTGACCTTTGCTCGACCCTCTTTAGCTCGTTGTACCTTGACATTCTCAAACCAAATGGATGCAATCCCCGTGAGTTTCGATCGAGCAATCTTGAAGGCATGCTCATCGCCATACCCCTTAGTTTCAAAATTCCTCTCCAAGATTTGGACCCATTCAAGATAGTCTTCCGGGCCAGTGAATCCATTGAATTCCGGAAGCTTGGCTTCAATATCATAAAATTCATTCCGTGGAGGATTCTCAACCGCTTCCCGTCGACGATGGCGTCGAAATGAGCCTCTATCATCGTCACTCGACTCGTAGGAAGGAGGAGGACGGATAGGGCTTTGGGTACGTCTCCGACGCTCATTCCGGGATGGAACTTGACGCTCTAGGGCGAGGTTGTCCAACCGCGTCACAATGGCATTAAGGGTACGATCAATGGTGGAGAACCGTTCGTCATGGGTGGCGAGTTGGTTCTCGATAGCCCGAAGTTGAAGGCTACTCCGGTGGCTTGAATTACTTCGATTTGAGCTAACTTCTTCGGCCATACCGAGAGAAACGGTGAAGGACGATTTTTACTTGGGGTAATTTGTGGAGTTTGAGGGTTCTTTTGTAGTTGGAAAGTGTTTGGCTAAGGGTTCTTTGTGTTTCTTTCACTCAGACATTTCATCGAACACCTTGCATGCACTATTTTCCAACTTCTTTTCAATGCTTCAAATGACTTCAAATCCAACAAATACAAATACAATACAATATATTCCAACACTCTTGGATATTAATGGGGTTGGGGAACACCAATAATAGCATACAACTCACAAAACCCAACACTAGAACACTACACTAGCAAGAACAATGAAGAACAACTCAAGCAATTGAAAAACCAAAGCTCTGATACCAGATGGAGCGTGGCGCGGTGGGAGAATTGATGAATTTTGCTTGAGTTGTAATCTTGATGCAACAATCGAACAAAAGCTTGAACAATAAAGGAAGGATATGACCTTGAGCTAGGTAATCCACCAGTCTAGGCCTAACACCCCACCATGACTATCATAAGTAATCCACTAGATAATCAATAAAGGAATGACTTGCTAACACCACCATTAACAAATGGATAAAGTAACAACAAGATTTGGAGAGAAAAGGGAGAAAACCCCAACTTGCATTAGCAATCATTCATAAACATAAGCTTCCTGGAAAAACATGCTAAACAAGCTATTTATACTAAACTAGAAATTAGGTTAAAAACAGAACAAAAAATACGAAATAGCGCGTCGTCGCAGAAGGATGGCTCGGGCGCGCCGAAACTGACTCGGGCGAGTCAGTCGTCTGTCCGCCATGGCCTGTCGCTGGCCAGTAGGGGTCGTGAGCGCAACCTAGGACGTCATAGGCGCGACAGAAAGCTGGCTCGGGCGAGTCACCATCTGGCTCGGGCGAGTCAGTCTTTTGGGCAGCTTTTCCCTGCCGACTTCCAACACGCATAACTTCTTCATCCAAACTTCGTTTTAGTCCCGTAAGATATCGTTGGAAAGCTCTCAGTGTTTACTATAAGCTCCCAAAATTTGAGACCTATCAGAGTTGTATTGAAGGAGTTATGACCAAAAGCGTGAATGCGCGTCCATTCCGACAAACCCACGCAGACCCGTTTGCGCTTATTTTTGTCGAAGGACTCCAGACCCTTTTAAAGGCCAGAAGTAGGTCCCGATGTGGACCCGTAGCTCCACTCCCATGGTCCGGGGTCCCATTTGAAGTGGATGCCACACCCGATGCCGTTCAGCTCATGATTCCAAGGTCTCGGGTCCACCTTAAAGTGTACTCCGCCCCGACCCCAACGTCGTTTTCCTCGTGTTTCATGGAGGGGTTGCAGGAAAACTTGGTGACCATGAGAATCGATACTAGGGCCCCAGCCCGATACGCTCCATACTCCCCCTCTTGAAAAAGAGTTGCCCTAAACTCTTGGGAGTTAAAATGAAGGCTCGCCCCAGCGTTCGACCACCCATTACATGAATCCTCCAATAATCCTATCATGAACACACTATGAACTCCACCTTGTTTGAAGAAATATGAATTCTTGAATAGGCTTGGAGGTGGAGGACAAAGGATGGAAGGATGAAATTTTTGTGGAGCTAGGGAACACTCAACCTCACTATAAGCTCGCGACTCGAGAAAGACAAAGCTAAGGATCGCGTGTCCTCACCAAGAGCACAATCAACCCATGTTTCGCTCGAAAGGAGAAGGTTCCTCAACTCACTTCCCACCCAAGGTTTGATTTTATGTGGGGCTAAGGGATTCGAGTGATCACCGTCAAACAAATGATCTTCATTCAATATGCATTCCCACAAACATCGCACACCAAACTTCCAATAGCACCCAATCAAAAACAAATTCTCGAATAACCAATGACGACCAAACAACATGTATGACTCATCCAAGGACTCTACATCACAATGCCCATCTTTCAATCAAGATTCAATAAATTTCAAAGGAGAGCCTTCGGTTACCTTATTCTCCCCATGGAGAAGAATTTGAGTGCTCAGGGGTGGAAGGAAATAGGAGTCACCATCATTGTTGTTTAATGCCTTGGCTTGTGGCAATGATAAAACCAAAGGTGCTTCTTCTTGGGCCACTTCAATAAGGCCGAGAGGAAGGACAAGATCGATGTTCTCATCCACCTCTTGGCATGGAGCTTCAACAATGGCTTCGGAAGCCTCACAAGGATGAACGGAAGCTCCCTCGTTGGGCGAGAGATCGACCTTTGCTTGCTTAACTTCTTCTACCATGTCACTTGTCGGCTCATCTTCGCCAAAAGATTCCTCAATCCAAGCTTCAACCATAGCCATTGTTGGACAATGCAAAGCATCGTGTCCCACACGTTACATTTCACACACTTCCGGGATTGACCTTGACGTTCTTGGGCGAGATTGTCAAGTCGCGCTATAATTGCATTCATGTTGCGCTCAAGGGTGGAGAATCGGTTCTTGTAGACGGATAATCGGTTCTCATAGGTGGAGAATCGATTCTCGATAGCTTGAACCCGATGACTTCGGTGGCGGCTTGATTCCTTTCGATTGGAATTATTTTCACCATCCATATCGAAGGAAGGGTAAGGACGGATTGTGTTTGCGTTGTTTTTGTGGAGTTTGGGGGTTTTCTTGTAGTTGGCTTGTGTTTGGCTAAAGATTCTTTGTGCTTTTTTCACTCAGACATTTCATCGAACACCTTGCGTGCACTATTTTCCAACTTCTTTTCAATGCTTCAAATGATTTCAAATCCAACAAATACAAATACAATACAATATATTCCAACATTCTTGGATATCAATGGGGTTGGGGAACACCAATAATAGCATACAACTCACAAAACCCAACACTAGAACACTACACTAGCAAGAACAATGAAGAACAACTCAAGCAATTGAAAAACCAAAGCTCTGATATGAGATGGAGCGTGGCACGGTGGGAGAATTGATGATTTTAGCTTGAGTTTGAACTTTGATTCAACAATCGAACGAGACTTGAACACTAGGGAGGGATATGACCTTGAGCTAGGTATTCCACAACTCTAGGCCTAGCAATCCACAATGATTATCCAAGGTAATTCCACTAAACAATCACAAGGAAAGACTTCCAAACACCACAATCCACAAATGGATAGGTAAGCATAAGATTTTTGAGAGAAAACTAAGGGAGAACCCTTACAAATGCACTAGCATATGTTCAAATGTCAAAAACTATCAAATATTGGAAGGGAGGGGGTATTTATAGGAAATGGGGAAAAAAATCAAAACACGGGAAAACACGCGCAGAAAGAGGAAGACCGCAGGTGCGGTCCTGGGGACCACAGATGCGGTGATGGGGACCGTAGGTGCGGTCCTAGATACGGTAGGTGCGCTCTCCGTCGGTCCAGGGGAGGTAGCGGGCAGTTTTTCCCTGCCGACTTCAAACGCGCATAACTTCTTCATCCGAACTCTATTTTAGGCCCGTAAGATATCGATGAAAAGCTCTTGGTGTGTACTTTAAGCTCTAGAACTTTAAGACCTATAGGAGTTAAATTGAAGGAGTTATGACCCAAAGAGTGAAGCCGCATCGATTCCGACAACCCGCGTTGACCCTTTTTCCGCTTATTCTTTCCGAATGACTCCGAACCCTTTTAAAGGCCCGAAGTAGGTCCCGATAAGGACCCGTAGCTCCACTCCCATGGTCCGGGGTCCCATTTGAAGTGGATGCCACACCCGGTGACGATCGATTCATGCCTCTAGGGTCTCGGGTCCACCTTGAAATGCAATGCACACCCGACTTTGGAGTTGATTTCTTCGTGTTCTTTGGAGGGGGTGAGGATAGATTTGGAAACCATGAATCCCAAGGCTCGGGCCCCAGCCCCGTACGCTCCATATAGGGAGGTCAATCTTATGGCCGATAGACTTGCTAAACGAGCTCTTGATATAGGAGTGATAGAAGTTTGGGTCCTTGAAGACCCCCCCCTAGGGACATTATGCACCAACTCCATGTTAATAACATGAGAACTAAGGCCTCTTTATTTTGTAAGCTTTGATTTCCTCATTTTGAATAAATAGGGGTTTCCCGTCTTTTGCCCCAAAAAAAATGAATATTATTGTGATTACAACTTAAAGTTATAAAGTATAGTCTATAAATAATAAAAAAATCATATAATAACATAAATGAGTTTTTGGCCGCAAATATTTCGTACTGAGGGGCTTGTGAGTGAAAATAATTCAAAGTGACTTTTCGGCTACTAGCAATCTGTACTTTTTCACTATTTTCTCATAGCAGTCCAGAATCAATTTCCGGCGCCGGAAAGCTGACGTGGCCACCGAAAATTTCCTTTTTGAAGTATAAATAAACATACTTTTCGGTCGCCACGTCAGCTTTCCGATGCCGGAAATTGACTCTAGACTACTATGAGAAAATAGTGAAACAGTACATACTGCCAATGGCCAAAAAATCACTTTGGATTATTGCCAATCACAAGCCCCTTAGTACATATTATTTGTGGCCAAAAACCCTATATTTATTGTGAGGACACATCACACGACCATGCGACCCAAACTCAATATACGTGTGTGAGACTTCTTTTCAATGTCTATATTTTATTATTTATAAACTATACTTAGGTCATGTTCTTCAAGGATGTAGGATTAAGTTAGGTAAGCTACGTAAGAAAAGTTGTCGAAGTAGGCAAATGTCACATTATCTATTTTTTAAAATTTTTTTAAATAAATTCGGGGAGTTGAGTAATGAATTTAAATATAAATTATCTAAAAATATAATCTTGTTCTTTTGGATGGTAAGGTAAGATAAGACAAAGTATGATTAAACCTAACTTAACAGTCTAAAGGATTAAGTTCAAACAAAATAACAAATACAATTCAAGAATAAGCTATTCTTTTTTATTTCTTTTTTCGGTTTTGTGAGGAGGGTGAGGACTGAGAATGTAAATATATATTTTAGGAAATTGGATTCTAATAATCTCAACTTTCAGCTTTTGTATATCAATCATTCCCTATTTTATTTTCGTATACTAGTAGTCCAAAAGAAATTTGTATTTTGGTGTGACACCACCAAGTGTATACACTAAATATTATAGATGTTGACTTGTATTTGATTCAAAACTTACCACAACACTTGCCTCAATTTTTAATGAATTTACAACATTTGTTTGAAGTTTTTCCAATTTTTTTCTATTGTTTTCGATTTTATTCCCCAAAAAATCATAAAAATTTTCGAATTTTCAAAAAATTAATTTAAAAATTCCTTTAAATTCTTGTTCAAAATAACTCGATATTACGGAGTATATATGATTGAGAAATTTACACTAATCTTATCTTCTTTTTACTGTAATAAATTTTTGGTTCATTATTAATTATAAAAAATAATAAATAAATAAATAAATAAATAAAAATAGGGATCACGGTCGACATATAAAAACTAAAAGTAGGGATTATTAGAATTTGATTTTGAATTTGGAACAAGCTTCTTTGTTTTGGTCAAGTAACCTGCTCCGCTCTCTCTATATGGATTGTTTCGTAAGTTGGCCTGCTTCGGTTTTCTACTGTAGTCGGCTTGCCGTCAAGCCGCTCGTCATTTTTGATAAGACATAAGGCGGGCGCTCCCTACCCTCTCATTGACTGTTTTTTTTTTCGGATGAACTCAAAGTAGAGAATAAGGCAAAATCATGCTATGCCATCGCTTATTTAAATGTTTGTTCAAAATAACTCCATATTACGGTGTATATATGATTGAGAAATTTACATTAACCCTTTCTTCGTTTTACTATAATAATGTTTTGGTTCATTATTATTTATAAATAATATTACTTTATTTAACCTTTGGTGTATATATATTTTAACCTTCTTAAAGCTTGGAAAATATTTACCCCACAAAATTTTTGAAAATAATTTTTAGGACTCGTATATCTTGGAAATATTATTGAAAGACAAATTTGACTCAAATATTATGGATTGATATTATTTCTTTATAATTTCTCAATACTTTTTGCCTACTCCCCAACATTTGCCTATCTCTTCATCTCCCCGTCCTCCCTTTTCTCACTGTCTGTTAATGTGAATGGATTTGTTCATTCATTATCAAAATCCTAATTAAGATACGTAAATCAACTTTTTACATATGGATTGATGAAAAATTAAGGTTGATTCAGGCAAGCTTTGTTACAGATAGAAATAGGAAATAGATGTGGTATAGAACTCAAGTATTTGTTTTGGAGTCAGATTAGGAGTTAGAGTTTGGCTGGAACTCAAGTAGGTTTTTTTGTGATTAGCTTTTTGATATGTATTTATATAAATACATCTTGTAATCACGTTTAATAGAATACACAGAATATAGAACAACTTTTCCTTCCTCTGTTTTCTCTATCCTGATTTCTTCATGGTATCAGAGCATTAGGTTAATCTAAAGCGATCATGGGAGAAAAGTTCGTAATCACCCCACAATCACCATATTATTTTCATCCATCTGAAACACCTGGGGCATTGATTACAGCAGTAATTTTTGACGGAAAAAATTACGACCTATGGCAAGAAGCTGTCAAAACTGGTCTGGAAGCGAAGAACAAATTGGGATTCATTGATGGCACCAACGAAGAACCCAAATCCACGGAAGGTGATGAGAAAGCAGAGTTGCAAGCATGGAAGATTGCGAACTCCATGATAAGAGCGTGGATTCTGAATGCAATTGACGACAAACTCAGACCAAGTCTGGCTCATGGAAGAACAGCCAAGGGGATGTAGGACAACCTCAAAGCCAGATATGCGATTGCAAACGCACCAAAGATACATGATCTGAAAGTGAAGTTAGCGGAAAGCAAACAAGGAGGTCTTGATGTAGTTGAATACTAAACAAAATTGATGGGTTATTGGAGTGAACTAGACAACTACGATAAATTTTCGAGTTGTGCTTGTAAAGGGTACAAGTGTGATATAGATTCTAAGCTTATGACTAAGCTTGAGGCTGAGAAGACACATCAGTTTTTGATGGGCTTGAATGACGAGTCCTATTCAACAATCAGAGGACAGATCCTGGCCATGGATCCTCTGCCACCACTTGAGAAAGTGTTTGCTATGATTCAACTAGAAGAAAATCACAAGAGACTCATGAACAACCGAGAACAGAGGCATGAAGCTACTGCTTTTGAAGCCACTCACATGAACCTGTCGAAACCTGTGCAGCAGCAAGCAGAGAGGCCAACTTGCAAACATTGCGGAAAGTATGGCCATGGAGAAACAAAATGCTATGAACTCATAGGGTATCCTCCAGGATGGAATACGCGAGGAGGACGTGGAAGTCGTGGAAGAAGTCGTGGAGGACGTGGAGGAGGACGATCTTATGCTGGACGAGGTCGCGGAGGAGAGACAGCTCGAGAGATGTCAAACGCCGCTCGAGTCTAGGGGAAGCACTCCTCCACAGCAGCTAAAGATCCGGTACAACTTAACTTGTCTGGATTTACTCCAGAATAGGTACAAGGGATCCTTAGCCTTATAGAAACCGCAAAGACCAGCCACGAGAAAGATTGGTTGTTTGATAGTGGAGCCTCTTATCACATGACTGGAGACCTTGGTCTACTAGATAATGTGAAGGATATTCGACCTATTGGAGTTAAGTTGCCAAACGAGGACATAATTCATGCAACCAAACAAGGATCAATGAATTTGAATTCAAAGCTCAAGCTTTGTGATGTGCTTTATGTGCCTGGACTTGATTGTAGTTTGATATCTGTGTATCAATTAGTTGACAAAAATTATTGTGCAGTAACATTCACTAAAGAGTTATGTGTGGTGCATGACCTTACTACGAAGAACCTGATTGGAGTGGGTAAACCCAGAAGGGGGGTCTTCATCTACAAGGACATTAGACCGGAATATAAACAGGCCAACAAAATCACATCCCAAGAACTATGGCATCAAAGAATGGGTCATCCCTCAAGGCAAGCTTTTTCCAATATAGCTAGTAATATTAAGGAAGACAGTAGCACTAAGAATAAAGATAAGTTTTGTGATGTGTGTTTACAAGCTAAGCAGACACGTATACCCTTTTCTATTAGTGAAAGTAAAGCTTCAAATTGTTTTGATCTTATTCATTGTGATATATGGGGTCCATATCATGTGAAATCTTCATGTGGAGCGAGCTATTTTCTTACTGTTATAGATGATGCCTGCAGAGGGGTGTGGACATATTTGATGCGAGAGAAAAGTGAAGCATCTCAATTGATTAAAAATTTTTGTGCAATGGCCAAAACTCAATTCGGGGGGAAAGTAAAGATTATAAGAAGTGACAATGGTAGCGAATTCACATCTGGGTCAATGAAGAAGTTTTATGACGAAAATGGAATTATTCATCAAACCAGTTGTGTTGATACCCCTCAACAAAATGGAAGGGTTGAAAGAAAACACTGTCATTTATTAAGTGTTGCTAGAGCCCTTCGTTTTCAAGCTAATCTGCCAATCCAATTTTGGGGGGAATGTATCCTATCTGCTGCTTACTTAATAAACAGAACACAGATGCCAATCTTGAATGGAAGAACCCCATACGAAATATTGTTCAAGGATAAGCCTTCATATGACAATGTTAAGGTATTTGAATGTTTGTGTTATGTTCACAATTATCAAAAACCCAAGGACAAGTTTGGGTCACAAAGTAGAAGGTGTATATTTGTTGGGTATCCATTCGAGAAAAAGGGATGGAAGGTGTATGATTTAGAGACTGGTGACATGTTTGTCAGTAGAGATGTCAAGTTCTATGAAGATGTCTTCCCTAGGGGTGAGCAATACCGGGTACCCGGAAAAAATTCAAGGATCCAGGCCCGGATCCATTTCGAACTGGATCCTAAAATCGGGATCCAGTCCCGGATCCATTTCGATATGGATCCTCCAGTGGATCCGGATCCGGATCCGGATACCCAGCTTAAAAACACATGGCGCCTGTCCAAGATTTTTATAATTGCCCTGAATACTGAAATATGAAAACAGTTCCACTAAGTCAATGCCTCATTGGCTGCATCTAGTTTAAAACTCTCAAACAAGAATAAAACACAAAGTCTCAAACAACAATAATACACAAAGTCTCAACAATCAACATTACAAGTTTACAACATTAACTCAAAATACAAATATAACAACCAACTACAATGGGTATGTGATCCATCTTAATAGTCAAAGCAAGTCTTCCCCTTAGATCCCTCTTCAAGTCTTCAATCAGCCATCATTTCATCAATCTCGACAACGTCTCCATCGCCCAAATCTCAATATCAAAACAGATGAGTACCTGCTAGTGCTACACGAGTACCGGCTGCTCCAAAATCGCCGGTGAGTAGAGGGTAGGGCTGACGCCGGTAAATCGCTGGTAGAAGCTAGTGAGTAGAGGAACGATTGATGAGTAAGAATTTGATATTGAGTATTGAAAGGGAGGCAAGGGGCGTATGGTAAAGGGAAGGGGACGACGACGATCGAGCGAGTTGAGTTTCTGTGAGAGTGTGAGAGGTTGAGGGAATGAGGGGTGAGGGTGACTAGATGAGTTTCTGTGAGAGTGTCATGTGATGTGAGGCAATGAGTGTTTAAGTATCAACAAATTAGGGTTAGGGTTTCTTAATTGGGCTTTAGAAAACTATGGGCTCACGTGATGGCTGGGCTGATCAATGGAAAGGCAATATCTAAGATCATTTTTAATTTTTATTTTAAATAATCAAATGGATCCCGGATCCTGGGTCTGGATCCGGATCCACCAAGTCAGGATCCAGTCCCGGATCCATTTGTAAATGGATCCTGAAGATAGCTAAGATCCGGAACCGGATCCACTGGATCCAACCGGATCCAAATCTGGATCCGGGTACCCGTTTTTTTTGTTCACCCCTAGTCTTCCCCTTTTGTCAAGAAAAAGAAAAAGAAGATGGTGTCAAATCTAGCAGCATTATCTCAGCACAACCCAAAGTATTTGATGATCATGAAACACATGAAGAGGGGGTGACTACTGAGAGTGACAGGGAACAAGAAGACCACCAGGTCGATATTGTTACCGAGGACAGTGAAGCAACAGTTCAGGATACCAGTGCAGGTGCAACAGAGCATGGAGGTGAGGGGGTAAAATGACGGGAGCAGAAGAACCCGTCAAATGCCATCTTATCTTCAAGATTATGTGTGCTACAGTGCTTTGCCAAAAGACCCCCTGACTGGAACTACCAAGCTTGAGAAGGTTTCTTCAGGTAAACCTTACCCCATAGCTAACTATGTTACATACAATAATTTTTCTGATACACACAGGTGCTACTTGCCTGCTATTGGCAAGATTGTGGAGCCAAAGTTTTATCATGAGGCTGTCAAAGACCCGAATTGGAGAGAGGCAATGACAAAAGAGATTGAAGCTTTGGAATTGAACAACACCTGGACCATTGAGGACTTGCCGCTAGGACGAAAACCTATTAACTGCAAGTGGGTGTATCGTGTGAAGTACAACTCCGATGGAAGCATTGAGAGATATAAGGCTCGCTTGGTTATTAGGGGAGACAAGCAAGTTGAAGGTTTTGACTACAATGAGACTTTCACTCCAGTAGCGAAGATGACCAGTGTAAGATGTCTTTTGGCGGTAGCAGCTACAAGAGGATGGGATCTTCATCAGATGGATGTCAATAATGCTTTTTTGCATGGATCCTTGGAAGAAGAAGTATACATGACTCTACCACCAGGTTTTAAGGTTTCAAATCCAAACAAGGTATGCAAACTTCAAAAATCCTTGTATGGTTTGAAGCAAGCTCCAAGGCAATGGTTTGCTAAGCTTTCTTCCAAATTACTTGAGTACGGTTTCACTCAGTCATATGCAGACTATTCTTTATTCACCTACACAAGAGGAGACAAGTTTATGGCTTTGTTGGTGTATGTTGATGATCTAATATTAACTGGGAACGATAAGGGAACATGTGCCATGTTCAAAGCATACCTAAACAGTTGCTTTCGCATCAAAGACCTGGGCCCCTTGAAATACTTCTTGGGCATTGAAGTTGCCCGGAACTCTAAGGGGATATTTTTGTGTCAAAGAAAGTATGCTATGGAGATCATTGAAGAGTGTGGACTACTCGGAGCTAAGCCAGCTGAATTTCCGATGGAGACAAATCATAAGTTAGCTTTGGCCTCAGGCAAGCCGATTGAAGATGCAACCCAATATAGGGGGCTGATAGGCCGACTCATCTATCTCACCATTACACGACCTGAGTCAGCCTACGCTGTTCACATTCTATCTCAATTCATGCAAGATCCAAAACAAGAGCATATGGATGCAGCTAAACGTGTGGTGCGGTATTTAAAAGGTAATCCAGGACAAGGAATTGTCATGCGAAGTGACTCAGATCTGAAGATAGAAGTTTTTTGTGATTCAGATTGGGGGGCCTGTCCTATTACTAGGCGCTCTCTTACGGGTTATCTTGTAATTCTTGGAGGATCTCCTGTCTCGTGGAAGACCAAGAAGCAAACTACAGTGTCCCGCTCCTCTGCAGAAGCCGAGTACAGGTCTATGGCTGCTGCTACAAGTGAACTCATTTGGATTCAGTCCTTCCTGCGCTCTATGCGGGTGAATGTCAAGACTCCAATGACTTTGTTTTGTGACAACCAAGCAGCATTGCACATTGCAAAGAACCCAGTGTTCCATGAGAGGACGAAGCACATCGAAATCGATTGTCACTTTGTTCGAGAACGAGTATCGACCGGAGAATTAGTTCCCAAATCTGTTCCATCCAAATATCAGGTAGCAGACATATTCACCAAACCATTGGGTAAGAGCCAATTTCTATTTCTACAATCCAAGCTGGGCATTGTGAATCCCCATGCTCCTGCTTGAGGGGGAGTATTACAGATAGAAATAGGAAATATATGTGGTATAGAACTCAAGTATTTGTTTTGGAGTCAGATTAGGAGTTAGAGTTTGGCTGGAACTCAAGTAGGTTTTTTGTGATTAGCTTTTTGATATGTATTTATATAAATACATCTTGTAATCACATTTAATAGAATACACAGAATATAGAACAACTTTTCCTTCCTCTGTTTTCTCTATCCTGATTTCTTCAAGCTTATTCAATAATGTATCAATTTCAAAAAAAAATAGCAGAGAGGGATGAGAGGGATAAAGAGAGAAACAGACATTGGAGAGTTAGTATGGAGTGTTGATAAATTAGGAATGAGTAATATCAATTCATAATATGTGAAGGAAAAATAATCATTTCATATATTTTTAAAATGTGAGGGTCTCAAAAATCATTTTTCAAAAGCTTTGAGGTGGGTAAATGCTTCCAAAAAATTGACAGAGATAAAAATTAAATACATCAAAGGTTAGATAAAGTAAAAGTTATTTCCAAATGTAAGGTTTCGGGACTTATTCAAATTATTTTTTTTTTTTACATTGGTAAGTTAGTAGGCCACCAATTGAGCCCTCCTATCTCAGGGAAAGTCCAATGGATCCACCAACCCACGAAGAAGGGGAAAATCAGACATATACGCATGGAATCAATCCTAGCTAAGACCTGTGGGTTACTACAGTGCAACATTTGCCACTTGAGGTAAGAGATCATTGGTTATTCAAATGAAAATAGGATAGGGAAAATGTAAACTTCTCCATGTTATAATAGGTAAAAAAGACAAGATCACTATTTATCCATGAAGAGTTGGTTGGATTCACTAATCTCATATCATACATACAAATGTTCAATTAGATCTATACAAAAACAAGAACATTTATAATCTAGGTTTGAGATAAAATTCCCAACAAAGCCATCCTGATTGATATCAAATGTCTATACAGTTCCCTCACTTGTTCTTCCAAGGGTCTCATCCCTTGTTCTAGTTCATCACAACTTCTCCTTAGCAAATCAACATCACAACTATTCACCTTGTGAGTCTTCATCACTTGATCATGCACCACTCTAAAAGTAGTAATCACTTGTTCCAATTCCTTCATCATCGAATTAGGACTACTACTGCATGCTTTACGTCTTTCATCATCTTCCTGTGGTGATGATCCATTCAAAGAATGCGACCAGTTTGTTGATACATTAGACTTTACCCTCATCAAACTTTGTTTAGATTTGAATGACAAAGCTCTCTGAAGACGGTGACAAGTGAGTAATGCCACTTCTTTCGACATTTTTACGGCTTCATTCAACTCAAGATGTTGTCCATCATCCCATGCATGAGTGGGTTGGTGAGACGTCTTTCGTCCCATCAACTTATGCAACTTAGGACAACATTTGTCCAAAGTTTTACATTGTTTCTCTAGTTTGTCACATTTGTTCAACATCTCTTTCACTCGTGGAGAGTTAGCATGATCACTGATACTAACTAACCGTGCAGTTGATCTTACTGAAGCGACATAGTTTTGAATCGTGTCAACCTTTTCAACCAAAGCGTTGCATGCATCAAGCAACTCGACGTTATCCTCCAAGTATTGATCAACCAGTTCATTGTCATAGCTGACAGTAGAGCAGCTCCTTTGAATTAGATACTGATGTGCCAACTTTTGAGCAGCTATAGTAGCATCAAGAGCATGCACCAACCAAGTAGAACTTCCAACAGTGTGCTTTGAAGATTGAAATGTAGCAAGCAAGGTTACAACTTGTTGAGAAAACTGAGTTTGCTCAAACTCAGGCACAATTGTTGGAGACATTGATCGCCTTCCCATTGATAGCTTTGAAGACAGGCTTCTAATGAAGGATGGAGCTCTCATGTTCACCATTTTTAATTAACGTCCCAGATTTTGTATGTGTTTGTGTTTGTGTTTATGTTTCACCAAAGTGAAGCAACACACCAACTTGATATATATATAAGCTAGCCACCATAATTAAGAATGTCAACCATTATTGGGGATTGTGCTTGATGTTTGGGGTGCTCAAAGGCAAAGTGGGTCCCAATTGTGTAGATTTGTGCCACTTAGCAAAGGTAACTGTGGACCAATTAACAACAGGTTATGGGCCGTGGTGGGCCCATCTCAACGACCCCCTCTAAAATAATTGGTGTATATACATGATTGTTCATAAATATTAGCTGTTTTATGCAAAGTGGCCCATCTACATTGCGCCACGTATACCAAATCAACCCTTTAGATTGGTTAGGCCATATTTATAGACCATACACCCGTTTGGTGTCACCTTTAAATTTGCATATATGAATTAATAATGAAGTCATATATAGTATCATGTTAGTGTTACTATTATAATATAGGCTTATAGATTTCTCGGGAATGAAGAAAGGAATAATGGAGAATTAAAATTTTATTTAGGCATTAGTTAAGGAGATAATAGAAGAATTAATCAAAGGTGATTGTGATTTGGGAATTAAGATCAAGTTATGATACTACACGTGGAATGGAAGTGAAGTAAGCATGGGGTTGTGTTGGGTGTGGTTGTTTGACACGTGTGTAAATACTTTGCATGTTGATCCGTATTCATACAGAATACTCAACAAGCAACATGCGGGAGATCTAAGCAAATCATAAGTAGTGTAGTGATCCGAGTAATTTATTGGGTAAGATATATAGTAGCATGTGGAGGCTGTAAAATCAATGTCCTCATCATAGATCTACTTTTTGATGTCCATTTCAAGCACTATGTTTTTTTCCTTTCCGGAGTAGCTAGTTTTATATTCTTGGAAGTATGACCAATAAACTCTTAGCTTAAGTGATATCTGCTGCATTGTGATAACTTATAGGTTCTAAGATCGATTCGTGGGAGTAATAACAGGCGTGTCTATGTCTGATTTTTCCTTATAAAATTAGGGTTACGTGTCTATATTTGGATCCCCTCAAACCAACAATAGTATGAGTATACTACCTGTTGTTATTATTGTTGTACTCATGAAATTAACAGGTGTATATATGCTCATAGAATTAAATTATAACCTCAAAAAAATTACATATATATATATATATATATATATACACAACCTTTGTTCTTTTTTATCTAACTTTTAACTTTTATCATTTCATATTTATTTGTCATTTTACAATCCCAATAATATATTAATTGTTATTCTTCTTATTTTGTCATTAATATTCATTGAATCGACCCTAAATTTTAATATAAAAAAAATATTTAATTAATTTTCTCACTAATTACCCTAGAGATTTTTGTAGATATTGGTTTGTCCCCATCACCTCCCAGAGACAAATGAAAAGAAACAAATGATATATATAATCAAAGAACAAAAATTAATTATATTGCTCATAAATTTGTACTTGATTGCTCATAAAATTATAGTCTCAGGATTATAGTCCTATTTTCAGGGATATTGATATTTGCTAGCTAGTTACTGTAGCTATTTCTATCATTTTAAACTACCTTCATTCTTTTTTATCTTACTTTTAACGGACTTTTCTTATTACATGTTATCTATTATTTTATAATTCTAATGAAAAATTAATTATTATCTTTTATTTTGTCCATAAAATTTATTGAATGAAAAATAAATTACTTTAAATTATATATATTTAGGTAATTATCCAGTTAGCTATTCATAAAATTTTATAACATTGATTTTCCATCAACCGTTTCTAACACCACCAAAGAAATTGTTTATTTTGAATTTTTGACTCAGCTATCCAAAATGTTTTAGTTGGACAAATATGTGTAAAACATAAAAAATAGGATGAAATATTATATCATGAGACCAAAAGTGACTATCTTCCGGGAAAACATGAAATAATTTAAGCATAACTATAAAAAAATATTGTTGCAATACTTTATTTTAAAAAAAAGTAAATGCTCGTTTTTTTTTTAATTTTCCCTGGAAAAAAACTCAAAGCTTTATTTTTTTTAAGTATAACTGTAAATATGATATCCTAGGAATATGACATATAATTTTTGATTAAGATTATTTATTTTTAATTATTTAAATAATGGAGATATAAATTTATATAATTAGCTTCATTATTCGATATACATCATAAATAATTATTGTGATAACAATGTCAATCACCTCGTGCCTACGTGGCAAGAGGTCCACTTTCTATCCCCTATCCTTGGGATTGGAATTCTATGGGAGATATTTCTCACTTACCAACTCAATGTTGCGGGCAGGAGCGAGGCCCAACTTTGGCCCATTGACACCCTCGTTCCCCATCTACTACATGTTCATTGGATTATACCCCTTAGATAAGGGTCCAATAAATTCGACTACTAATCTATTAAATATTCAAAATAACTAACAAATTAATAAACAGAATTATATTTTAAAATAATAACTAAAATTAATTAAATAAATATTTTACTCATATAAGTTATAGTTAGAATTTAAGGAACTTAAAACAAAAATTTACAACGAATAGAAATACATAGTTTGAATAAAAATATAGAAATTTTATTAGTACATAATAGAAAATTGTTAAAATTTTTATTCATTTGGAAAATAATTTACATATCTTTGAATAATGGAAAATTTTCATTGCAAAATTTCTAAATTGACATTTTATATTTGCACTTGCTTAAAAAGAATAATAAGTTATAATTATGTTGGAATTTAAAATTTAATATTAATTTTTAAATAGATTTAAATTTTAAATAATCCATGTAAAGTATAAACATGTCACTCTATATATGGAAATATAGAGCTCGCATATTACCTCTTTTTTCACGTATCAATTCGGACGCAATGTTTTAATTAAAAAAATAAGTGGTGATTACCCGACCTACTATTTACCTCTATCTTACACCGATTCATTAATCTCATCTTTTGCAAAAAACAATAAGATATTTTACATTTTCACTTTCTGGTTTAGATTTATTGGCATGTCATTTACTAGAGTAAGGTATGGCATGGTAGGTGGGAAGGTGGCAACCTAATTATAGTTTATATTGGTAGTATTCTTTGATGTGCCTATGACTATGAGGGCATGTGTTCAACAATAATGTTGGAGTACGAGCCAATGTTGTTGCCAAATAAAACACCACCTCATCCATGAAACTACTGATCCATGCATGTTACTAATGAGGGCCTATTTTTTCACAAATTACGCTTTGTTAGTAGGATGACAACGGGGCGGGTGTGGGATATATTCCCCGTCCCCATTCTCGTATGGGCACCCCACTATCCGTTGTGGGGGAAAATTCTCCCTCATCCCCTCCCAGCAAGTACCCAAAGTCAGCAAGGATGAGATTAAAACCAAAACAAAGACAATTATAGAGTGAAAATGAGGAATTATGGTTATATATAATAAAGTATTTATATACGCTTACAGTTTTTAATTAATTAAAATTACAAATTATCTCAAATTATACATATAAATTTAATGTCGGACGGGTATTTATATATTTTAAAAGAAATTGAGGATGGGGATGGGAAATATATGTGGTGGGTAATTTTCTTAAGCGGGGAAATGAGGGCGGGGACGAGGAAAATTTTCGTCTCCATCCCCGCCCCGTTCCCGTGCGGGGATTTGACCTGTCAATACGGGCGGGCGGGCGGGTTACGGGTCGGTCGTATATCCAGTTCCGCTAAATACGGGTCGGGTGTATTTTGGATTCGGGTAAATACGGGTCGGGTGTATTCCGGTTTCGGGCGATTTGGGTCGGGTTTACGGGTCATAACCGTCCTTTTTCTCAGTCACTTACAACTAATAAAATTTATTATAATTAGTCAAGGACACATATGTAATGTACAATTTCATTCCAAGTTCGACCACCACGATATGTCATAGTTGTATAGACATATTACTATACACCTAAGGGACAAAATTTGGCCATCTTCACGTCTACAAGTATTATGCGGTTTACGTCAACAATCCACGAATAACAGTACTTATGAAATATATAGGGTTTTGGGATGCTAATATACTGAAATTTTGGGGTATTTGACAATAATGCAATGAACTTTGACCTTGGACAATAATACACTATTTTATTGAAAGAGAGGAGAGAGGCGGGATTGCATGAGTTTGAGGGTTCACTGAAAGAGTGAGTGAGTGACAGTGTTAGGGTTTTGTTTTGGTCATTTGTTATTTGGGCCATGTTCGGCAAAATTAGCATTTTAGATAGCGGATATGGTTTATGTAACGTATAGCGGTTTAAGCAGCGGATAGTGGTTTAAGCATCGGATAGCGGTTTAAGTAGCGGATAGCGGATGACTGTTCAAATGAGAATTGTGTTCGGTAAATTTAGCGATTCAATTAATAGATTAATGTGAACTGACATAAAAGAGTATCAATAATTTCCAAAGATAAAATTTACAAAGGGTATTTTTTTTACCAAAAAATATGAAATGCTACTCCAAACGCTAAACGTTAACTTTATTAGCGTTTCACAAAACGCTCCTTAAAACGCTAAACGCTCCTCAAAACACTAGCTTACCGAACGCTAATATTTATACAATTAGAGTTTTGACTTGGTCAAGACGCTAAACACTACCACAAACGCTATTGCCAAACACAGCCTTGATTATTTCATTTGTATGTATCTCTCTACGCTTACTACACATAGCTTTCTAAAGCCACCCAATATTTTACTTTTGAGCCTTAATTTTCATGAAATGGGCCCATTTTTTTGCACAAGGCCAAAGTAGACAAAACAATTAAAATTAAAGTGTCTGACCCAACGGGTCGACCCAAACCCAACCCGACCTGACCCGTTTTGTACCCGGTTCTCTGGGTTGGGCCATTTTCGGGTCCCGGGTCGGAAATTCGTGTTTAAAACCCATTTTTTACGGGTCGATTTTCCGGGTCGGGTCGAGAATTGCCAGGTCTAGATTTAATTCTTCGCCTCATCCCCATCCCCGTCCTCATCGGGAGCGGGGATTTTTCCTCAGAGTGGGGCGGGGCTTGGCAGGTACAAGGATTCTCTATCCCACTGCCATTCCTATGTGTTAGACCTACCTAGATCCGCCATACATATTAAAATAGGTCAATTTTTTTGTAATAAATTTTTATAAAATATTGGTAATTTTAAAATCCTGATGAATTTTGTAATGATATCGATTAATTAATGTTGAATTTGATAATAATTATTGATGAATTTGTTTCAAAATTTGAGCACTTTAGTGGACCTAAATAGGTCTTCCATAGTATACCATATAACAACTGCTCTTTTTTAGGACATTTGCTTTCCTGTTACCTGCATCTGTACTAACCTGCACCTAGGGTTGTCAAAAAAATGTCTGACCCGAAAACCCGGTTCAGTCTGACCCGGAAAAAAGCGGGTATAGTCATAGAATTTTCATCCGAAATTTTACATTGACCGATTTGACCGAAAATTTGAACATAATATTTGCCAATTTTCTATTCTCCAAACCCGATTTAGACTCGAATTCATGCGTGTCTGATTTGTCCGACCCGAAAAATGTTCCAATAAACTGGGTATCGGACATCAAATTTTCGTCCGATGTCCAATTCGTCTGAACCCGATTTTTTGACAGCTCTACCTACATCTATCTACATCTACTTGCATCAAGCTGCACCATCCTGCACTAACCTGCACATATCTGCATGAGCCTGCATGCACTCATTACATGCACCTACCCGCGCTTGGTCTAAAAATTAATATGCTAGAAATAATAAATATTAATATTATAAGTTTCATAAATTTTTATCTTAATACGTTACAAAATTCTGGTAAAATTTTAAATTAAAATAATTTACTATATTTTTTTTTGATAAATTCCGGTCGATAGACCCTTTATTCAAAAAGCCCGCCAGAGTCAATGGATTCAGCAAGGTCGAGAAACGCAACAACAACCAACATAAGCTCACTGAAAATTACAAAACAGTGCAGCAAACAGAAAGAAACTATCACCACCTCCACAAACATCAGATCCAGAAAGTAAGAACCTACTGAATATTGAAATGAAAATTGATGAAAGTTCCTGGCTAAATGATCCATTGAGTATGACTGCTTTCTTTCCAAATCCAAAGACCCCCAGCGCTGGACAATATTTGAATAAGAAGAAGCTCCAAAGACAAAACCCAGAACCCAAACCTGCTCATCTTGTAACATATCTAGCACTGATGTCACAGAACCACAAATTGTATGTTATCACTGAGAAAACCAAACCTTTAGCTGAACAAACTTTCCCCACCAAAGGCCACTTTCAGTAGGAAAAGCAACTCCACTACAAATTGCAACTCCAACTTGATTTATAAACACCATCACATCCCCATCAAATATTCTAACCCAATTGAACAAATACACAGCCTTCCAATACACAGTACCACACAGGCGATCGTAACAAATCAATTGTAATTTGTTCTCTGCATAAGAACACGTTACAATGCAGAGAGAAATTCACCAAAAGAAGAAGAACTTAGACAGCAGCAGCCAGTACTCAACAATAGCAACAGCCTTCAAGAACTCCACTTGAAGAAGAAAATAACATATCAAGATGCACAATCCCAGCCAATAAAGGAAGCAATTGACATAAAAAGGCAGACAACAACTTCCCTTGAGTAGTCTCCTAATTCATCAGCAAGCAGAATTCAGACCACTCAAAAACCTTAAAGAAACCTTCAAAACACCAAAACCATCATCCGAACCCCCAAAGTACTCTTCGCATAACTTACTGGATCCTTCAAAACACGAAAAACTTCACCCAAAACGCCAAAGGACACTTCACAAAACAGAACAGCCCAATGCACATAAAAGAGCCATGACACCATTAATCCACTAGCCATCTAGAGCAAACTAAATTCATAAAAAATGAGCATGACCTATCATATCATAGCTAGCATCATAATAGCAAGAATCCAATTCATACTAAGGACCAACATTGAGAGCCTAGAGCCCACTGCAGAAACATATGCCAACACCAACGAAAACAATATAATCCCAAAAGGCTTTCACATCTAGTGGAAAAATGCAAAAACACTTTACCTAAAAGCCTGGAACACTTGAAGCTATTAAAACTTCGAATCCTTAAAGCTCCACTCATCAAAGAAGAGCTTTACTTTCAGAAGGACAAAGAAGCAGAATCGATTGAGACTGAGTTCTTTCTTCTTTCACTTTCTTTTGCCTTTTTCTTCCTTCTTTTTGGAGTTAGCTTGTCTTCCAGGTATTTTCTGGGGTTGGTGTTCCTCTTTGCTCTGACATACCCACTATCCTCACCAAATTTTATTGTTTTTTCTATAATGAATGCCCTAGCATTCACCACCGAGTTACAATCATAAGAGATCGAAAGATCATCATCTGAACTCTGAGAAATGGGAAGAACAACATTATTCGTTGAATCCAATTCCTGGTGATCATTTGACTCATTCAAAACCTCGACAAATTTTTCAACTCCCAAAGCAGCATCACCACCCAAAGCAGTAGTCATAATAATTTACTATATTAATATACAACAATAGCACGAGAAGTTTACGTCAGAGATGTGATAGTTGTCCAACATGGTTTAATTAATCTCATATTATTTCCCATGCTTCTATTTCAAATTGAATTCATGTAAATTTCTAATATTTAAAATTCACTTTATATGATTAGAAACATATTATTTGGCTGATTCTGCATATCTAAACACTTCTATATATTTAGCTCCTTATATAGATAAAGAAGTCTACTTCCATAAACAACATTTCAAAAAGCATAGACTAACTCGTGATAAAAAAATCCTTAATTTTTATCATTCTTCACTTAGAATCACATTTGAGAGGACATTTGAGGAGTCTACTTCCAAGCAATGACCGATCCATATAATTATAACGAGTTGTACATTACAGCATCCAAATGCACCAAAGTAGATATGTAATACCCCGGGTATGTGGTTAAAGTGTGGCTTAAAAGGATTGAAATGACTACTTATATCACCAAGGTGTACCTTCTTTTATGGTAGCTCGTCCATTGGGAACTCCTCAATTAAGCGTGCTTGGCTGGGAGTAATCAAAGGATGGGTGACCTCTTGGGGAGTTTTCCCAGGCAGTGTGTGAGCGAGGACGAAGCACACTGGAAAGACTTGTGGTGATTTGTAGGGCCAGTCAGCGATCCTTGAAGCAGTTATCGGTAATGTTCGCGGCTAGGGAGGGGTCGGGGCGTTACAGATGGTATCAGAGCCGACCTGCGACCGTGAGCTGCGCCAGTGGACGGGAGAGCCATGGGCAGTCACCTAGCGGGGCAAAGATTCTGGATTGGACTGTGGCACAACGAGGACGTTGTGCGCTTAAGTGGGGGTGAATGTAATACCCCGGATATGTGATTAAAGTGTGGCTTAAGAGGATTGAAATGACTACTTATATCACCAAGGTGCACCTTCTTTTATGGTAGCTCATCCGTTTGGAACTCCTCAGTTAAGCGTGCTTGGCTGGGAGTAATCAAAGGATGGGTGACCTCCTGGGAAGTTTTCCCAGGCAGTGTGTGAGCGAGGACGAAGCACACTGGAAAGACTCGTGGTGATTTGTGGGGCCAGTCAGCGATCCTTGAAGCAGTTATTGGTAATGTCCGCGGCCTGGGGAGGGGTCGAGGCGTTACAAGATACAATTTTCTAAAAGACCGCCTAATCATGTACTTGTTTTCAACTCACAATGTGGAAATATCAAGGTGTTTTTTATTTCTTATCAAGATTCAAGATTTAGTTAGCTTGATCTTGGTTAGTGCCTTTGGCTATCTCGTGTATAAATAGCCTTTGGCTTGTTGTTCCTCTGGCAGACATACAACATAATACACAATATTTTTTTCTGTCGTTTTTCTCCCATTCATAAATTTCTCATGGTATCAGAGCTTGGTTGCTCTCCCTCTGCCTTCCTCTAAGAGACAAAGCTGCTTCTGTCTTCCACATTATTGAAGAATTGTTGAAGTTTGCTGATCTCCTGATCCAAGAAAGGCAGAACGATCTGTTTTTGCTGTCAAGATGGCAAAAATTGATAAAACTGAATCAAATCCTGAACAAGAAGCTGAGGTGGGAGGTGATCTTGATCAAGGTCGACCAAAGAATGAAGAAGAATTATACAACAATGATCCCTTATATCTCGCTAGCTCAGACCATCCAGGATTGCAGATTGTGAACATCAAACTTAATGGCTCTAATTTTCAAAAGTGGGGAAGGGCCATCAAGATAGCCTTGAGGACTAAAGTCAAGATGGGATTCATCACTGGGGAATGTCCTCGTCCAAAACAGGTTACATCTCTTAATCAATGGATTAAATATGACAACATGGTCATTAGTTGGCTATTAAACTGCATGATCACTGAGTTAGCTGAGTCTTTTTTATACGTCAATACTGCACAAAAACTATGGAATGAGCTAAGTGAATGATTTGGCCAAAGTAATGGCCCCTTGTTGTTCCAGTTAGAAAAAGAAATTTCTGACTTACACCAAGGTAAGCAATATGTGGCAGTTTACTTCACTAGATTAAAGAGACTTTGGGATGAAGTGAATGAAATGTCTGATGTGCAAGTCTGCAATTGTCCTGTCACATGCCCTCACATCAAAACCTCTGTTGACATGGAACAAAGAAGAAGGCTTGTCCAGTTCCTGATGCATCTAAATGATGAATTTGATGCTGTAAGAGCACAAATTCTTCTAATGGATCCTCTACCAACAATCAATAAAGCATACTCTCTGGTTCAGAGAGCTGAATACCAGAAAATTGCCTCTAGAGGACTTCAGTTCCCCTCTGAGATGGCAGCTAACACTTAGAAATATTTTAGCAACACTGACAATGATTCAAGTGGACTGAATGCAAGAAGTTCCTTCAAAGGATCCAAGAAAGATTCCAAGAAGGAAAAAGCAAACAAATTCTGCACACATTGTCAAAGGCATGGCCACGAAAGAGAACACTGCTTCAAATTGGTTGGATATCCAGACTGGTACAAAGGAAAAAGGACAGTTGCAAATGTTTTTCTTGAAGACACAACAGACAGCCCCCTGGGTGGAGAAAATCATGTGATGAGTACCAAGTTTCTCCAACAAGTAGCTCATGAGGTCTACAAAATGAACCAGAATAAGCAAGATCAACCTCAAACATCCCAAGCTAGTTCATCTAAGGCTATCTCCCAATTTGCACAAAGTTCAAAGAATCCAGAGGAGAATTTTTCAGGTAATATCCTCCAAAATAGCACTTGTTTTTACATTCCAACATGAAAAAATTCCATTGAGAGATCTTGGGTCGTGGACACTGGGGCTAGTGATCACATGGCCCATAACAAATCCTTATTCAGTTCCTTTAGTAAACTAAGTAAACCTGTATCAATCACAATGCCTGATGGTAATATCAAGGTGGTAAAACTGGCTGGAGATATAATCCTAGACAGTGGGCTAAAATTAAAGAAGGTGTTGTATGTTCCTGATTTTGCTTTCAATTTGCTGTCAGTCAGTAGGCTTCTTGCTGATCAAACTATATATATGACTGCATTTGCTGACAAATGTCTTTTTCAGGACCTTTTAAATAAACAAATCATAGCCACTGCTTATGAGAACCATGGGCTCTATAGGTTGGAATCAAGGTGTAGAAAGGAAGCTCATCTCAATTCTAAGTCCCCTGTGTTGTTTATTGATGAAAGAAATTGTAATGTTGTTAAAGACAATGATGTTTCTTTACATATTTTGCATTCCAGGCTAGGACATGCCTCTCTTTCTAAGCTGGAACACATTTTGAGTTGTAATCTTGATAATAAGAATTTCTTTTGTGATACCTGCATATTTGCTAAAGCCTATAGGCTGCCATTTCATAGAAGCTCCATCAAAACCTCTTCTCCTTTTCAATTAGTCCACATGAACCTTTGGGGTCCCTATAGAACCCCAAATATAAATGGTGCCAAGTACTTCTTAACCATAGTTGATGACTACACAAGGTGTACTTGGACCCAACTGTTGTATGATAAAACACAAGTCTATAATGGCATAGAAAAATTTCTTAATATGGTGAATAATCAGTTTAGTGTGTAGGTAAAAACAATTAGAACTGACAATGGCACTGAATTTCTCCAACAATCTTGCACATCTCTCTTTGATTCAAAGAGAATCATACATCAAAGATCCATGGTGAGAACCCCCCAACAAAATGGGGTAGTAGAAAGAAAGCATAGACATCTTCTTTATACAGCAAGGGCCATTAGGTTACAAGCTGGATTCCCTAAATATTTGTGGGGTGAATGCATACTAGCAGCCACCTCCATCATCAACAAACTTCCAATGAAAGTTTTAGGGTGGAAAAGTCCTCATGAAATGCTTTACAAAGAAAAGGCAAATTTGGATGACCTAAGAACTATTGGATGTCAGTGCTTTGCTTTAAATGTAGGGTAGAAGGACAAGTTCTCAGATAGAGCAGTGAGGTGTGTCCTATTAGGATACACATATGGCATGAAAGGGTACAAATTGCTCATTATGGATTCAAAAAAGATTATACACAGTCGAGATGTGATTTTTGATAAACAGGTCTTTCCTTTCATGAACCAAGAAAAGGAAGTCAAAGAATCCAGAATGAGAAGAAAAACTTCATTGGTTCCTTCTGATCACTTTATCAATGACAAGCACCACTGGACAGATGCAGAAAGTTACTCCAACCCAGTAAGTCCATGTTCTGACATTGTCTTTGATGAAACTAATGATAGGTTGGAATTTGGCAATGTGCAGGACCCTGATACATGTACAAACACTCAAGAAAGCACATCACATGATGATGGCAACATTGATGTGAATGACACCTCTGCTCAGGACAATATAACCCACCAACAAAGCACTGATAGTCAAATCCACGATGAAGGAGAAAATCATAATGATGAGCAAAATTTGAGGAGGTCCCAGAGACAGAAACAAACACCTAGCTGGCTCAAAGATTTCATAACACCACAAAATCACAAAAGACAAGATCAACCTCACAGCCTTGCAGGATATAAGTCAACTCTTTTTCCATTATTCAAGTCAGCTGATTTTTCTCTCTACTCTTCTGATTTTGTTACTTCTTTAATTACTACTATGCATGTTTCTGAACCTAGTAGCTATGCTATAGCAGCAAGACACCCTGAGTGGATAAGGGCTATGAGTGAAGAAATAGAGGCTCTAGAAAGAAATGGAACCTGGGTCCTAACTGATTTGCCCAATGGAAAAAAGGCCTTGAGCTCAAAGTGGGTTTATAAGGTTAAGTTTAAACCTGATGGAAATGTGGAAAGATACAAGGCCAGACTAGTAATAAGGGGATTTGAGCAAATAAAAGACAAGGACTACAGACACACGTTTTCCCCAGTAGCTAAACTAACCACTGTAAGAATCTTTATAGTTATGGCAACTGGCCCTTACATCAATTAGATATAAACAATGTCTTTCTACATGCGAGCCTTGATGAAGAAGTGTATGTGGTACCTCCTGAAGGGTACAATAAAGCCTCTCCTAATCAGGTTTGCAAGCTAACCAAATCACTTTATGGTCTGAAGCAAGCCTCCAGACAATGGAATATTGAATGGAGCAATTTTCTTTGTAAAATGGGGTTCATTCAATCCAAACATGATTACTCACTGTTTATCAAAAAGCAGGATGGCTTATTTCTCTTTGTGTTGGTTTATGTAGATGATTTGTTAGTCACAGGAAATGATGAACAAGGAATCACTACTAAAAGAATAGCTACACAAGGCCTTTACAATCAAAGACTTCGGTTTAGCTCTATATTTCCTTGGAATTGAGATTACAAGATCTTAGAAGGGAACTCTCTTACATCAAAGGAAATACATTATTGACATTTTGGACGATGCAGGCTTATCTGCAGCCAAACCAACTCGCTTTCCATTACCAAAAGGCTTGAAGTTGTCCACAGAAAAGGGGAAATTCTGGAAAAACCAGAACAATACAGAAGAATCATTGGGAAACTGTTATATTTAGCTATCACAAGACCTGATATTGCCTACTGTGCACAACATTTAAGCCAGTTCCTTCAGAGTCCTAGAAAGCCACACTATGAGGTTGCACTACATGTCTTAAGATATCTCAAAGGAAGTATATATAAAGGCCTTTTCTTTCCTGCACAAACTGACTTGATCTATCTCGCTTCGTGATGCAGATCGGGAGCCGGATGTCTTCGAGATCACTCACTGGATATGCTGTTTTCATGGGGCAATGCTTAGTGTCTTGGAAAACTAAGAAGCAGAACACAGTGGCCAAATCTTCAGCAGAAGCTGAGTACAAATCGATGTCTACAACTACATCAGAGTTGGTGTGGATAGCAAATTTATTACAAGATTTGAAGATACCAGTTGAGCTGCCTGTTACATTGTATTGTGACAATTAAGCAGCTATGCACATTGCAGAAAATCCTATTTTTCATGAGAGGACAAAGCATCTGAACATTGATTGCCACTACACAAGAGACAAACTGTTAGAGGGTTTTATGCAGAATGCTTATGTTGCTTCAAAGGATCAACTTGCTGATATAATGACCAAGCCTTTGGGAGAGTCACAACATAACCATTTATCTGCTAGACTAGGTCTGATTGATACTGCAGTATTTTCACCTTGAGGGGGGAGTGTGGAAATATCAAGGTGTTTTTTATTTCTTATCAAGATTCAAGATTCAGTTAGCTTGATCTTGGTTAGTGCCTTTGGCTATCTCATGTATAAATAGCCTTTGGCTTGTTGTTCCTCTGGCAGACATACAACATAATACACAATATTTTCTTCTGTCATTTTTCTCCCATTCATAAATTTCTCACACAATCTATGATATTTGTGACAAAGAAGCAATGAATCAATTTAGGCGGCATACAAATTCGTAATAAATAAACGGAGGTAAACATTTGTTAAGAGTTTCAAAAAATTACATAACTTACCAAAACTTACATATTTACCCAAATTAACTTTTACCATATCATCCATTTACCAACGAATTTCACATGCATGCTGCGGTTTGACAAATAACATGATATTATAAAAATATATGTAGTTTTTATCAAATGAGTATTATACGTAATATATTAACTTTTATGTATTTTCTCAAGTTTACACGTAATTATAAAATCACTAGTAATTTTATTTTATTTATATACAATGATATAAAATATTAACATAGTATGTTTTTTTTGCAAAATTACCTTGAATAGCTTGGATTACTACTAAGTTATCACCTTCAACGAATATGTGACAATGGTACGTATGTTTTTGTTGCTACCATTAATCCATCACGTAATGCTCTTACTTCTGCCACAATAATAGGGGAGTCTCCACAGTTCCCAACTCCTACCTTTATCATTGCTCCCCCCCCCCCCCCAACAATCTCGAAGAAGAAAACCTTATGTTGCTGAGTTTTGATTACGCGAACCATCAAAGTTTAGTTTGATGCTACCTTAGGGGGTGCCTTCCATCTCTCGATTTTATTGGAAGACTCCCCCTTATTTGTGTTGTACCTAACCTCCATCCTATTCGTCTCTATTGTATTTTGAATCTTCTATTCCGCAACATTTTTCTTTGCTTGGATGAGGTTTCTGAGGGGATTATAAATTATGTTCCTAAAGACTATGTCATTTCTACTTTTTCAGAGAGCCCGAAGAAGAAAGACTCCATGGTTTACATAATTTTCTCCCTCATCATTCCGCCAAGAAGTGAGTAATTGCTTTATAGTTAGAGATGACTTATCTATTGGGTCAAAGGATAACCACTGGTGTTGTTTTGCTAAGTTCCATACTCGTTGTGCAAAAGGCAATCCCAGAAGGTGTGATCATCATTAGTTTTAATGTCCTCTTGGCATGAAGGGTAAAGAGGGTCTAGATTAATACCTCTACGAAGAAGATTCCCTCTATTAGAGGGAGTGCATTTCTAAGACATTGCCAGAGGAAAATTTTAACTTTCGATGGTAAGTCTAATCGGCAAATCCATTTAAACTCCCATTTTTTTTATCCAGCCGTCACAATGTTGTGCAATTCTAGTGGTTGTTTTCGTTGAGAAGTTCCCATATCCTGTAAGCCCCCAACAAACTTCATCCCTAGTGTCCACATAAGGGATTGGTATGCCAAGGATTTTTTGGATAGCATTGTCACCATTGATCACTTCCCTAATTTTTCCCAAATTCCAAGTCTTATCTTGGTCGATAAAATTATCTATTGTGATGTCTATATTTTCTATATTATCATGCTCTGAGTTAATTATTTCTAAAAGGGTCTGATAATCGCACCATCTATCTTTCCAAAATTTAATACTTTTCCCGTTACCTAATATTCATCTTGCACCTTTCGTTAGTATAGGTCTCGTTTTCAAAATACCTTTCGTTAGTCGTGTCGTGTACTTGTGTTGATGATTCTTAGTCTAATTTGTAAGAAATTGAAATTTACATGTTGATTATGTTGTTTGTCATTATTTATCTCATTGTCATTGTTATATTTTTTTTAGTTGTTTAGGAGGAATGTGGTCATTTCCAGTGGATTGATTCAGCAACATCATCGGAGGAAAATTGTACAGGGGGAAGTGGAAATAGAGATATGTAAAATAAGGTCCAAGTTGCTTACAAACTCAGCCAAACTTTAATGCATTTATGTTCAAACATAATCACGGTAAGAGATGTAACCTAATGAATTAATGTACAACTATGAATTAATTCATTTATGTCGCATAACTAGCAATATAATAATAGTCGCTCCCGTAATTCAAAAGCACTTTTGACTAGCATCCATTGATGACATCACATGATATTCATGGATTTCATCATGTGTCATCCGAGGTTTGATACTTAGTTGATCCATGGATTATATCAAAATTAATAATCAAAATTAATTCATGTAGCTATCTTAAAGAGATGAAATTGAATGTTGTAATTGTGACAAAAGGAATAAGAAGCTAGATGAAGTTTAGGGTTACAAAGGAATTAATGCATCTATTTCACATAACTAGCAATGTAATAGCCTCAGAATCCATAGGTACATTTGACTTGCATCCATCAATGATATCACAGTGTATCCATGGATTTTTCCTGTGTAATCCATAGGCACTATCCATGGAACTTATAACCTTAGATAATGAATTGTGATCGTCACTCCTCCTAACCGGCCTTAATTAGATAATACTCCCTCTTTCTCATATTATTTGTCATATTAGACATAATTTCAAAAACTAAAAACACCATCCTTCAACATTAATTTAGCTTATTGGAAAAAAGAAAAATTTGAATAAAATGGTGAATAAAAAAGTAAAGGTGAATAAAAAAGAAAAATGGAAGAAAAAGATGTAATTAATAAGGGTAATTTGATAAATTTATAATTAATGTGTTATCGAAATTAAAAAGTGATACATATTATGGAGAAAAAAAAAACGTTAGTTAAAGTGACAGATAATTTGGGAAGGAGAAGGAGGGAGTAACTAGCTTCTCTTTTTTGTATTATAAATACTTTCATTAACTTCTTTAACGATTAAAAATAGATATTTGTGTTTTCTAAAAGCTAAGGCAAACTAATAAATTTCTCAAATTTCATGCAGAGATTTTATGTGTTGTGTTCACAAATCGATAAAGAAAACTTTTATATAGTATATAAATATGTCTTTTGTTTATTAATTATTCATTTTTAAATTGGCTGCATATATGCTGTCAATTTAGATATGAAATTAAATAAGGATCATACGTTATTTGAGATAGTGTGCTTGACTTATTAGACTTTTTTCCAACAAAAAAAAAAAAAAATTGTTTAGCTAAACGGATGATGCTACAAAATGTACTCTAGAGGACATTTCTTTTAATAATAATAGTAGTAAATAATAAAAATAATAAATAATAATAAATAATAATAATAAGAATTTTTGGACGCTAATATACTGAACTTTTGGGATATTGGACAATAATGCACTAAACTTTGACCTTGGACAATAATGCACTTAACATTGAGGGGTGTTGGACAATAATGCACCCGAAACAATTTCGATGATGACTAACTTGGTGACGATCTTAGATCTTACGAGGCAGACCGAGAAGATGAATAGGCTAAATAATATCTAAATTTATGACATGTCAGCTAATTTACACAAGCAAAGGTGATTTTATACATCTACAACAACAATTTCTCAATGGAAACAAGTTTAAACAAATGTGATTTTATGTTTTTTTTTTTTTTTTACTCTTTTCAAAGTTGATTCTATTTACTTATGTCTGGATTAGCTGATATATCATAAATTTAAATATGTTTGACCAATTCATCTCATGCACCTGCTACGTAGGATTATCACCAAGTCAGTTATTGTCGAAATCCGTTCTGAGTGCATTATTGTTCAACACCCCGCAAAGTACAATATATTATTGTCCAAAATCCAAGTTCAGTACATTATTATCCAATACCCCAAAAATTTAGTATATTAACATTCAAAAACCCTAATAATAATAAACACAATGTACGATTCACCACCATGTGAAAAAGAGATATCCAATTGTTATTTTTAGGTGTAGTTTGTTTTGAAGCTTTAATCGTTTTGAACATAGAAAAATAGCAGTGGAAGGTTTAGTAGCCACATTCCAACAACATAATCAAAAGTTCCCAGCTAAAACAGTACGCTTTTAACGAATTGAATTATGCAACTATGAGTTGTGGTTGTAGACAGACATGCCCCTTCATAGTTAAATTGAAAATGGACAACAATTTATATTTGTCACTTCCCGTCTACAAATAGAGACGTGGAGAGTAAAGCGGAACACTTGGATAATGAACAAACTGCCATTATTTTTGTTAGACAATAACATTAGATTACCATTATCAAAGTACTAACTTTTATGTCCACAAATTTTCGTTTGTCAATGTAATACTACCTCCGTCCCAAAATGTTTGTCCGTTGACTAAGTTTTGATTGTTAATTACTCACAAATTATAATAAAATAAAATATGAAATAACTACCATTAGAAAGATAATTTACTAAAGATTACAATGACGGTAATTTTATGTTGTAACTCATTATAATTTGTGAGTAATCAATTGTCAAAATTTAATCAACGGACAAACATTTTGAGACGGAGGTAGTACTTGTTGCAAAACTTATGGCCAAATGGTACTGTTGCATCAAATTCTCTATACCCTGCCCTAATTGGATTTTAGAGTATTAGTTTTGATTTTATTTTAAATATAATATATTTGTTATTACTTTTTTTTGAGGTCATATTTGTTATTGCTTATTTGTTACTCCCTCCATCCCAAATTAATTGACATTGGGCTAAATACTAATTACTAACAAATTACAATGAGTACCAATATGAAATTACCGTCATTAGAAAGATGTTTTATTAAAAATTACAATGAAGGTAGTTTCATATTGTAACTCATTGTAATTAATGAATAATTAACGGTCAAAATTTAGTCAAAATATCAATTAATTTGGGACAGGAGGAGTATTACATATTTACTAATAAATGTTGTTTTCATTATTTTTTTTTTTCCTTACAGTATGAGTTTTATTTCTTGGATCCCTTACCTTACTACCTATGTTACAGGCATCATGATGTTGTCCTGAGTTCAATTAAGTTTAGTAGAAGTTTAATAGGATTTTATACTAGAAAGACAAGAGTAAGTTGATGTTTTTTGGCACATTATATACCCCATTATTAGGAGCTTTGAATAATCAAAATATCAAAATTGTAATTATTCTTTACCTACTTGCCACTATAAATTACTACATTTGACATTCCCAACAGAAGCACTAGTTAGAACAAAGATAAGATAATCATGTCGACGTACATAACTTAGTGTCCAACATCAACCCTTTTCTTAAAATCTTACCTACATTCTCAAAAGTCAAAAACAGTACTAATTATTTAGTCAAAACAAACTAATATCCGTAAGAACTTTCATTCATTCAGGAGTAATTAACATAATGCACAAAATAAGTAGGAACTAATTTGGCAAACCAGTGCACCATGGCACTCTTGTTAACGGTGGCACTAAACACATTCAATTCAAGTCACAAACGCAATCTCCAATTTGTACGCACCTAATTGACAATATGGTCTTCGAGACCCGAGTATACACTATCATTCTAAAGCATTATATATCAAGAATAATTCCATGCCGAAGGTATACATCTTCTGCAAACATGATGGAGAAACCAGTCCACAAAATATAGCCAACAAAAGAGCTCAAACTACAGCATTGATCCTGCTTTCAACTCTTTACAATGAAACAATGAGGCTTTCAGACATCAAGGGGATACAAAGTGAAAGGACCTGTAGCTAAACCTCAAGCAAATGTGTCATTATATACAAAATCATCAAAACCAAAATTCCAGTTGCTGGATCATACGACAGTCGGTAGATTAATCTCTCAAACTCGTCATCGCCCCCACGTCACTCCAGCGTTTTAAGCAACCTGAATAATCCTGCAGCTTCTCTTATCCGAGAAAACTCAATGCAGAATGCCTGGACTTCGATGAAGAGATCTTGGACTGTGTATTAACATGAGCAGAAGTATTCAGCATTCATCATCATTCTACTCACCGTATATCTAATTGATTACTACTGTTACCTCCTTTTCACCTTCATAAAACCAGTGACTTAACATTTATTCAGTTCCATGACTGCAGCTCCCGAAACCACCCCCAACCCACCAACACAGATGCACAAAGGGGAAAAACACCTCAGGTGGCATGATTTATGTACTCCAACCCACCCACCATGATCGAGTACAATAGGCTTAGTGGAGATTTTAAGTATATTAGATATTCGGTTCTCTATACTACTAACTTAGCAGAAGCTAATATTTTCCCACTCAGCTTCAGTTTTTACAGAAGAGTTTTAACAAAGATTTAGAAAATCTCATCAATGTTGAAATGAGATGCATGCTAACAGAAACCCCCCCCCCCCCCACACACACACAAATGGGCAACTTGTGTTCTATTTCTAAGACAGTGTGAAGCAAAAGATCCAACAGTTACCAACGAAGACATTTATAGGATGCCCACCTATGCACACTGGAAGAATTACTTCAAACAGAAAGTAATAGGTTGCAAACTTGACAGCTAAAGCAGACAAATTTAGTTTCATCTTCCAGTTCATTTATTCAAACCCCCACCATAAGTTCAAAAGTGAAAGTATCCACCAAATTGTGGTTCAAACAAGCACAAAATCATAAATTGAAATACAAATAGACTAACCATTGATGATCTTGTTGCGTATTAAGCTCTGTAAGAAAACACAGACAAGTCTGACCAGCCTGTTTTGCATATACTTGTCCTGTAAATGAATGTGTAAAAGAGTATCATTTAGTTCACCCTGCTCTAATACTGAAAATGCATACAGCAAACGGAATGCACAGATAAGAGTTCCGTAACAGCACATTTCCATAAAAGAATTAAAAATACATGATCTTTCAGGACTAAACCCCCCCCCCCCTCCCCCTTCCCCCAAAAAAAGGGAAAAGAGAAGCCCATACATAAAAGATATAATGAAAGGAGAGTGGCCAAGGTAGAAAAAAAAAAAAAATTCAGCATATCACATTGAAAGCAATAGCATGCATTGCATTCAAAAATCATCTACAGCAGCAGATAGCAAGAATGCATGTCTGGCTATAAGTAAATGGCTAAACCCACATTAGCTTCAGTATAGGTAGACTGTGCCTACAAGATAGTTGGCTGTTTGGTGTTGGGGTGGGTGGGGGTGGGGGGTGGGGGGGGGGTGTCGAAAGCAAGTACACCCATCAGCTCAATCTTCAAAATGTCGCAAAGGCTTCTGTCACGGAACCATCCAGCTTGTTATCGCCTATATTGTGGATTAAGAATAGAAAGGGTTTAAATTTTCCTAGATGATGAAACAATTATAAATTTAGGAAACGATGAGGCTCTGTTCTCTACAAGGGTAAACTACCCACAACATTTTTCTACATATTCCTATCCAAAATCCCAAACCTACATAACTTTGCTACTTAAAACAACTCATGACCTACTTCCACAAAGTATCCAAACTACTCAAACCTTACATACCAATGAAAGAATAGGGTTTGAGCGTTATTTCTAGCCAATATTCATTTTTATATGTGCATAAATGGGAGAAATAACTCCCATATATGAACATTATATATAATTTTGCATGTCTATCGTCAAAATCTATCAGATCTCCACATGCTTATATTGGCAGTTTCAAATATATTACTAATTAAACTTAATGTCACATAGTCATCAAATATAATCTCAGCTTTAAATTTTTAATAATCACAAAAGTTGTTACCTAAATACCTTTTCTTCAACTAAAAAGGGTTCATTTGGTCTAAATTCTTTCTCCTTCACCGTAACACAAAGTTTTGTCTCAAATATAATTACACAAACCAAAACCATTGATGATTCAAAGGATTGATATAAAATATTTAAACTATTTAACAGGTAGTTGAGAATAGCAAACAATATAGTTAAGACTAATAAAATTAAACTATAACTTGATTATGTAGTAAGAAGACCATTAATGTTTCAAAGGAAACAAATCATATAAAAGAGCTAAGAAAATATGTTGAAATTAAGCTTGAATGTGACCTGATTTGTAAATAATAATCAAAAGATAATAATAGCATAGTAAGAGCAGCAGCAATAATAATAATAATAATAATAATAATAATAATAGGAATAGGAATAGTAATAACAATAATAATAATAATAATAATAATAACAGTAATAACAATATGTAATATATAATCGATAATATATAATATCGAATATAGAATACATAATATAACCAAGGACAATTGATGTTGTATACAAAATTGTGATGAGGCAATATGAGCAAGGGCATTTTGGTAAATCAAAAGTGTGACAAAACCTCCCTTGCTTTTTATATAAGTATAGATATAGATACCTTCTTTGGGATACCCAACCTCACTCAAAGATTTTATGAGACTCTTAAATTCTACAAAATCCAAGGATTGACATCATTTTGAGTAACTTGTTGGGCAGTTTGAACATGAATTTTTAAACCCTTAGCAATTTGAAGAGTGATTTGGCTTCGACTAAACTGGCATCTTTGTAAAGAAAGACTTTCTAAAAAGAAATCGTTTGGAATCCATGGCAAGAGAGTTAGACCTACATCACCAAAGGTATTAAAGAAAATCAAAGCACTACAGAGCAGTGCCTCTCAAGCATGCAACACAGACACAGTGAGGCCCAAGAGAAGCATTATTTCCCAACAGTATCTAAAATGGGGATAAAAGTTAATAACTTGGTGGTATTGTTGGGCTAGGAACTCAGGAAAACAATTGAATTAGAAACACTTCATAAAGGAAAGAACAGTAACCTTAATGTTTTCACAAGATGATATGCAATTTGTGATGTACATATGCACGAATTCTGTAGGTAGGTCCACCGCAGTTGTAAGCCTGTTCACAACTTCCATTGAATGTAAGCTCATTTCCATATTCACGAGGACTGTAAAATAACTGCATTGTCCAAAAACACATAATGTAAGAGAAGACAAAAAGGGTAACTGAATCAGAAATAATAAACCAAAACCAATACTCTGAAATCCCGTCCAGGCGAGGTCTGGAGGGATCGGATGTAACAGTCTTACCTCTAGATTTTGCAAATTGCAATTTGGAGAGACTGATTCCAATTGAATCAAAAATAATATTTAAAAAAATATTATTCTTTGGTGGTGAGATAACCAATCAAAACATGTGTTAAAATGACTAATGTGACTCAGAATACGCACTCAGAAATTTCAGGAGAGTTCATCAATTTGATAAGAACTTCAACAGCAATAAGCGGATTGTTTTCAACCAACTCCTGTAATCAAGTGTAATCATCAGTGACAGCATAACTTAATCTTATTAAAAGCAGGAATAGGTCCAATGATAACTAACCGGAAGTTTTCTTGGCGTCAACCCGCAGTGGTATACCAGCTTAGGATCATTTGTCAGCTCGAATAGAACTTGCTAACCAAAGTAAGAAAGGAAATGGGAGAGGGATCAGAGGTCACAGAAGGCATTTAACAATGCATCAAATTAACTCAACTCAACTTAACTTCAACATACGACTACATAAAGGAGAAGATATTTAGGCTTTTTGCACCCAAACATGAGACACACCAAGAAGATCAGTCTTAGAATAGTTGACTAAGTGATCAACATAATCAGTTTAATAACAAACAAAGAAATATTGTGAACTTTCATGGAATTCATTTTAACATATCGTAACTCATGTATCGGTAGTGTTCAAGTTCGGAAATATCATATTCATCTGCTGTTGACAACAATAACGGTGATAGTTGAAAGTTCCACGTGCATTTAAAGTCATTATCACATATATGAAAGTATGAAACTTCCATATGGTGTCATCAAGGAGAGGTCAAGATGCCTTCTATCCACATGATCACATCAACTTACTACATCGGACCACAGTAGCCAACATTTTGTAAACCACCAACTCCCCCCCCCCCCCCAAACCCCACATACAATATATATATATATATATATATATATTTATATATATATATATATATATATATATTGTAGCTGACACCTCCACAAGGGCGGAAGCAACACCAGGAACCTCTCTTTCATTTTAAGCCTTCCTCTTTTGTTTCCCTTTTTTAGATGGGTGGAAGGGGAACTGTAAAAGAGAGAAAAAGAACCTGTGGTCCTCAACTTGATGCACTAGGTTTCACATTACAGTTCAAAAGATATTTCCCACATGTTAAACCAAACTCAAACACATCATATGCTATTCCTCTTCTACATAATTAATAGCCATGAGCCAAGGGGTATAAACAGACATCGGCTCATCCAGCATAAACAACCGTCGCCTTCATAGTTTCACAGACATTTTACCAATAATGTACATGACATTTTTTTTTCAATCAACTAGTTGGACAAGTAATCAGCATAATATACATCCCAATTTTTTCCTAATATAAAGGATAGGGCAAAGGCTACTGAACACAAACGAAAGCCAAGGAGAGGAAGCAGTAGCAACACTGAAGGTATATTTCAAAAAATTAGCAGATCACCTCTTGTTGAGCAGGAGCAAGTGGTCCTTTCAAAGCCTTAGCAATTAGATCCCGCACAGCAGCCCCTCTACTAGTATCCGCACACATACCATAATCCCATAAAAGCTCATGATTATTGTCAGGGTTGAGCCAAACCAACTGTACACAGCTTAACCAGGTTAACAGAAACAAATGACAAACCCCACGAACTAAATAAAACTGACTGTGAAGGGGTCGACCTCTCCATCTTGAACAGGAAGCCTGGGTGGAAGTGGTCTGATCCATTTAGGTCCCAGCCCTTCTGGGGACAGATTTTGTAACAACCCCATTACTGTCTCATCTCTACTCCCAGATCCTATTTTGGGTTTTGCGCAAGGTTGGAGATCAAACCTGACAACAAAGCCACGAATAAGTATAGCTATAGAAGGGAGTTCGGCAGAAAGGTAAGGAGTTAAAGGAACCTCTCAATTCAGCACGACAAAAGGCCTCATGATATTATTTATTTAATTTTAGAAAAAGAACCATACTCTGCTGAACTTGGATCACATTGAGGAGGCAAGTCTGGATCTGGAATCACATTTTTCACAGAAGCATTCTTGAATAAGCAGTTATACGGCTCTGGGTGAACTTTACTGCAAAATTGCTCATGCAATTGTTCATGAGTAGGGAACACCTGAAGGTGAAATGCACAATGTCAACAGCCTACTACTGCCACTATAAACAAGCTAAATTTGGGAATGAGACGTGAAGCAATACATCACCATAATTAAACACAAACATTTTAATGAGAATACGATTTTCAGGGATGGGTTCAAATCTCAACAATAATATATCTGCAACAGTTAGAGCTTACACTTGATGAAGGATCAAAGCCTTTGATATAATGAGCTGCAGACTGTTTAAGAACCTGAATCAAAGAAACAACTACACAATTCATCTCAGGTGAAGTACTAACATTTCATAGCAAGTCAGCAAAATGAATTAAAAAGAAATACCAACAATCACACTCATTAAATGACTTTTATAAGAGTAGACAATGCACAAAATGCATTCAGAATAAAATAAGATTACCATAACTTCATGTGCAAAGGATGCCAAAGAGGTTCTGTTGTATTAACTTACTAATATCCAATCAGGCAAGAAACACAATTCTTGCCATTTAAAAACATGAAACCAATAGAATTTAACGGTGAGGGAAAAATACTACCAACTCATGCAAACATTATTGATGATACCATTTTCAACCCATAGAAACTTTTAAAACAGCCCATGGCATACCCATATGCAAAGCTGGTTCATAAACTGATAATGGTCAAAGCAAGAGAAGTGTTGAACAATTTAGAAAATAACCTCTTTGCTACTTCCATTGGTAGCAGAACCTAACAACTGGAGAACAAGTGCCCTCTCGTACTTTGCACCTTCTTCATCAGACACAGCCTGTGGCATTCTCAATGTTGTGCACAATGTCAATGCAGCAGCAAATAGAACAGGTTGAACGGTAAAGAGTTAATAAAGGTGTAGGACTGCTTTGAGAAATTAATACACAAATCCTAGATACAGCAGCTAAATTCTATGAGCATGTACATCAAGCTAGCACAGCACTTGAGAAATCCAACCACTAAAAGTCTAAACTAAGGGAAGACGTTACAGATGAAAAATGCAACGAAATTAGGCAAAATTCTAGTGATATCCTAAAAAAGAAAATATAGAGAATGTGTCCATGAAGAACAGAGATGATATAAGATAATCCAGATTTGGAAAAATACATGATATAGACATACTTAGAAAGCCTCCATACACCATAAATTGCAAATTGTGTTAAATTCTTACGATTTTATAGTACATACATTTAGATAATAGACTGGTCAAATAAGGTCATATGAAAGTATATTTCAATACTTGGTAATTACTAATTAGTATCGCCGTTCCGCTCAAATTCTTTTGGTAATTTTATACATATCCAAAGGATATACATCACTCCCGGATAAGCATAGGGATGGGGATAAAAATATAACTAAATTGAACAAATTACACACTTAAAGAAATTTCTAGTTGGAACCCCTAGCGCTCCCAGTGCTAAAATACACTGCAACACTGTGAGATATGTCAATGTCTGTCCACTAATGTCAAATACAATATTGCATGGTAAATATGGCAAACATTAGATTACTTGAGTCATTGAATGTACAAACTAAGGGATGGAAATGTCCCACCGGTAACACCCCCCCCCCCCCCCTTCTTCTCATCCCCGGGTTATTGAACTAAAACTTAAAGAGTTTATTATGCATTCCTTCCCATGGAGTAAAGGAAAGTTTGTTAGCAATCCATTTTACGCTTGCCTTCTCACAAGTAGGATCGAGTATAAGTGATAGCCTTGATATCAATTTTCATCCATGTTACTCCAACTCTTCATATTCCATGCCATACACGTGTCGGTCCCTCAATACCCGGACCAGGATACGACTCCCGACACTTCAAATTACAGTAAAAATGTGCAAATTTTCTTAAAAATAGCCGAGTCCGACACTCATATCCGTGTCCGACATGGACATGCATACCCGAGTCCGAGTAACATAGATTTCCATTCTTTTTGAGCCCAAATAGGACAGTTCTTGTATTTTAAAGTTATCTAGCATTTTTTTCGAACGCACATTTTTTAGCACAATAAAGTCTCGGTATGCTCTCTGGTTGCAGGAGTGCTAGAGCTACTAACGGTAATCTACACCCAAATTGACCATAGGACTACATGACCCACAGGGTGCTGGTGATTTCATTACCATTGTCTTTGAAAGTCTCTTGTCAATTATTGTTTATGCCAAAGCACACTTTGAGTTTAATAAGATTTACTTGTCTACAGAATCCCAAGGAATAAATCTAGCTCTCCCCATCATCTACGGACAAAAAATTGCAGGGGTACATCCAACATCTACATAAATAGAATCCAACATACTGATCCTTATTTCAGTTTCAGGCTTCAAGAAGCTGCACACATACTTCTTTTAATCAGCTAATCCCGTTCGCAGACTTATAACCAGCTCAGTTAGCAAGAAGACAGACTAACTGAGAATTGAAAGCATCAAAATTGAAATCTCAATAAATACAAGTCATTTCTCATTAAAAGATTTGAGTATAAACAATTACAACTGTACAAAGGTACTGATCCAGGTATAGTCGAGTATCCCATACTCTCTAGTGTTTCATAACTAAAACTCGGAGAGGGGTCTTACATCCTATCTGGATTTCTGTTATCAAAAGACTGGCATGTGAAAGATAGTTAATGATGTTGTCCCAAAAAAAAAAAAGCATACATCTATAAGTATTATAGAGCTATATCAGGAATCAAGGGGCCCTTTGCAACAAATGGCCCATGAATAATTAAGATACGAAATTGCATTTACTTACATTGACAAGATGCAAAATAAATGGATTTTCAGATGGTGGCTGGGAAGAATACACGTGATAGATTATACAAAATGCATACAAACGCTGGTGCGGAAGAAGCATGGGTTTATCCTACAATGACAAAAACATCAGAAATTTTAGAGATGTCAAAGATCAGAAATGCAAGTTACCACAGAAGAAACACCATTAGTCCAAGAACTATAGATAATCAATAATTAGATACTGGTTGACAGTAAAGAAAGGCAAAAAAACAATCAGAAGAAGCCATTCTAGATACAGTATGAAAACCACATTAGCAAAAGTGCTCCGAAAATAGGATTCATTCAATCAAAGGAAAACTCCAGGGCCCTCCAACCCACTCAAGGGAGTTCCAATTACCAAACAAGGGAGTAAAGTTGAAGCAAGAAAACAAGAGACAAATGGATCTTTAGGAACTGAGAATGGCTCATTATCTTCTTTGAAATAGAAGATGTGAAATAAATCAAGGAGCATGACTAGAATCAACGCTCTAGGGGTTCCACAGGATGAATCGATTGATGCTCAGGAGCTTTATATCTATAGCATGCCATACATTCCCAAAATAAATAGCACAGTTCCTTAGCAGGAAAATATACTAGGAACAAATACAATATACTCCCATCATCCAACTGGCAATTGTTTTTGGTCCAGAATAATGTTCTAAGATTGCCATTAAATGCACTGCTACAGTGCTAAGTGCCAAAGTACTATGTATCCATATAAAAGCTCTCAGCACCTCAGCATAAGAATAACATCTGAACTACAAATTCCTTCTGGAATTCAGCCATGGTGTGGCTAACAGCCAATAATCCATTTTAGGTCACCAAAGCATATGGAACAGTCAGTTCAGTGCCTAGCAATAGGCTCAAAACTATGGTACCGTCTGAAGGCCAAATCCACACCTCACCAATATAATAAAAGCAAAGAAGTATTGTCAGTCTAGTCACAACAAACAAGTAGAAGAGAGAACATCCAGAGATCTGGAATAGTCTAAAACTCCATAAATCTACCCCTTAAAAACTCCAATTAAGCTTTCCATTCCCATGAAATTGAACACATGGAATGGTTTTCCTCATCTTCCAGATGACGAAGCATTTCTTCATCTTCACTCTCTATCAGTCCCATTTTCCAAGCTCATCAGCACAAATGGTTTGAACTACAACTGCACTTCGCAATCACACCCCCATCTGAATTCAACTAAAAGCACCATATGACTTCAAGTACAAAATCCACCATTATTTCCAAGGCTTCAAGCATAAAACCACAATTTGACTAAAAAACACAAATGCACTCACTGAAATCATGTCTCAGCTAAATCACAAGTCATTTGAAACATGATCCCCCCCCCCCCAAAAAAAAAAAAAAAAAATCAAATAAGACTCGTGTCTCAAACAACTAGTAATTAAACTGAATCAACCTGACCTTCCGATTCACATCAAAAACTCCAACACACCAACTACATTGAATCCAAATCTACTGCAGAAAGACTCAAGAAACCCTAAACAACAGCATAATTCAATCAAAACCAAGACCAAAGTCTGAAAGAGCCAAAAACCCTAGTTCATCAGTACCAAAGTACAATTAAAGCATAATTAATCAACCATCAACTAAACAGAATCGAAGAACATAAAATAAAAAGTGAAAATAACCTCCAAGAGTGTTGCGAGAGCAGTGCAAAAGCGAAAATGGAGATTAGATGGGAAGGAGGAAGTAAAATCGGCCATGACTTCATCAAAAGAGCGTTGTTCGGCGTTGAGCAAGGCAAACAAGGCCTTGGATTCTTCGAGGGTGATCATGGTAGCTTGGTGCTGCAGCGACAGCGACAGCGAGGGAGAAAGAGAGAGTAAAGGTTCGATGAGAGAGAAAGTGAAGAGGGGAAGAGGTTTTGATTTTCAGCTCCTCCCAATTTTAAAAAGCCAAAATTGCAGTCATCTCATCACTTGTGGGACTTCGGATCTCTTCCTTCATCAAACTCTTTGAGTTTTTTATTTTTTTTGTTTCTAATCTCGAGTTGTGGCCCAAACTAAGGTCCGGCCCGCCTCAGCTCCTTAAAATCCAGATAATTTAGTGAATACTCCTACTTCCATATTAAAGGTGGTCTTTAGAAATCATATACTCAAATTTTAAAAATTTTGATCATAAATTTTTCAATATATATAATGAATTATTATTTAAAATTTATATCATAGATTTGTAACAAAATTATTATCATAAAAGTCTAAGTGCTTGTTTGGCCTAGCTTTTGGAAGTGTTTTTGGAGTTAAAAAGCACAAATTAGGCCAAACGGTGTATTTTTTAGAAGCTAATAATTGTTTTACAAAAACAGTTTTGCCCAAAAACTGCTCCAAAAGCAGAAGCAGTAAATTGCTGCTTCTGCTTCCTACAAACTAATATCTACTCAATTTATAGGATTCTTTAGTGATTAGTTTCCATAATTTCAAATAAATACTATGATTCTTATAAAGATAGCATTTAAATATTTTAATATTATGTTAGAACATTTAATATTATGTTAGACATTTTTATTACTTAATTTTTTTTTACAAATATGGTATTTAGTAAATTTTTGATATATGAATATTTAATTTAAAAAATTGTATAGTTAAGTAAGACCATATATAGTTATAATAGTAATTATTATAACTATAACTATAACTATATGTTTATAATTATTGTTAAAATTAAAACATGATAATTTGTTTAAAAATTAATAAAAAGAGAAAAAATGTAAATAATCATATGATAATTTTACTCCCAAAAACACATGATAATTTTAAAAGTTAGGTTAAACAATTAAATTTAGTAAAAATAATATATTATGAGTTAGGTCAAACACTTTAATTTAGTAAAATCACTTATCTCATAAGCTAAGCCAAACACTTCAATACCTATCCAAAAATAACTTTTATAAAAACTGTTTGTAAGAAACAAAAACACATTTTCCGAAACTAGGCCAAACAGGCACTAATATCGCAATCGGTAATAACATATTATGTAAGAAATTATCAATCAAATAGTGTCATGGAGACCGTGAAAGTCAAAATTATAACAATTAATATGGAACGGAGGGAGTAAATTAAGAAGTAAAAAATTATAACATTTGTAAAATAATAACTTTCTTTCCATGTTTGGTACTGGGCGAACAGGTGAACCGATTCTTACTATGATCAGGTGAACATCAGTTCGCATTAACATCGAGTCAATCAATTTGAGTCCAAATCATATTAGGGGTGAGAACTTGTAACCATTCATAATGGGTGGGTAATACCCATTAAAAATGGATAATTGATAGGTGGGTATGGATTAACCGACAAATAGTGTTGGTATCTATATACCCATTGATGTTTTATCTTGTGAGAAGTTTATATCAAGTGGCATTGCATTTAAATGAAATTAAGGTGAAATTCAATTTTAATGGTTTGGTTCAAAACTTTGTAGTATGATAGTATTACCCTTTTTTTTTAGAACAATATGATAGTATTGTTTTAAACCGCTCAAATATGAATTTTGAGCTCCTTATATTGTTATAATAGGATGGAATTAAAAAAACACTCAAATATGAATTTTAAGCTCTAAATATTATCATTTTTAGCATTTATCACTATATATGTAGTCTTTTTTTCTGCTAAAACTAAGTGAAACTAAAATTTAAAAGTAAAATTCAAATGTAACAGTTTGGATAGAAACGTTATAATATGATAGGATAGATTAAAAATGTTAAAATACGGATCCAAACCTTTAATGCGAAATTCAATTGTATATTATTCTCTTACTCCCAAAAAGTTTCATGTATGTCACTAAAATTAGCTAAACTAAATGAAACTTTAATGCAACAAATGATAATATTTAGACATGAACTGGAATTCTCTTACATATGTAACTCGGATCTATTATTTCAACAAAAAAATTTAAATACGAATTCGAACCCGAATGGTTGTATCTAAAATTAATTAAAACTTTAATGCGAATTCAATTTCAACGGTTTGAATCAAAATTTTATGATATGATAGTTTGGAGTAAAAAAAAAACTCAAGCACGAATTTTAAGCTCTAAAAATTATCATATTTTGCTTGGGGTAAGAATCGTCCTTTACGGCTCCTTCATACTGCGTTTTTGCCTCATATATATTTCAATTGTTAGAAGAGATCGAATGAATGAGAAATCAGCAAGGATGGAATCAGTGAAGCTTCACTGTGTTGATATAGGCAACATGCTCAAAGAAATTGATGAGTATGGGATTAAGGCTCTGCTTAGAAGGGGAGTTAAAAATGGAGAGTAGGAGTTCATCAGAGTAAAGGAGGAAGAGAGTATGGGAGGGTTCATAAGGGTAAACTACTTACCCCTGCTTGGGAGAACAATTTGGAGAATTCATAAGAGTAAAATGTTAATAGATATATTTACTCTTTCACATTATATGTAATTCAATTAGGGTTAAGGGTATTATGGTCTTTTTTTCATTGTAGGTATATTATAACTTAATTGAACACCTCCTTACACCCCAGATTGGGGTGTTAAAAAATAAGAGTTAAGAGGGGTAAGGGGTGTAAACCTCACTCCCTTTTACCCTCCCTTACCCTCTCTCACCCTCTTCCCAAGCGGGGGTAAGGAGGAGTAAGGACCCTCCTTTACCCCTCCTAATCCCCCCTTTACCCCTCTCCCGAGCAGGCCCTAAAGGCATCTTCAACATATTTGGCTAGGTAACCAAAGCATATCCACCATAAAGAAATGAAAAGAGTGGAAGATATGACTTTGTAAGTTATGGGGTGCAAAGTGAGGCAGAAAGGAGCATCCGGGGGATGAACAATAAGATTATTAGAGGATGTAAGATTGAAGTGGCAAAGGCCAGAAGTTGGGATCGACAACGAAGAATCAGGCAGGTATGAGGTAGAAAGAAAATAAGGACAGAGAACAAAGAGGAATGTGGGTGCAAAAATGTCCACATCCAAAAGAATGGTTCATTAGCGAAGAATCAGGCAAATTTAGATCAGGAAGGAAGGACAAGTAGAGGAAAGGAGGAATGTAGGAGCAAAATATATTCAAAAATTCGTGGAGTTACAAGGGGTGAAGAGAATGTGAAACAAATACATTGGTTACAGAGAAGTCTAGTATGCATACTAGATCAACCAAGGGAATTATCAACAATAGAAGTGCGGTGAATGTGTGTGGGGCAAACATAAAAGTTACAACCATGAGTATGACCAAGCTAATTGTAACTTTACTATCAATTGAGGAAAAGGAGCAATGGTCTCATGAGCTAGGGAAAATGAAATAAGTATACAAAGAGATTAGAGTGTGGTCGAAATATGAAACATGTAACAACAAAAGAGTGTGGTTGATTGTTACGGAAGTCCTTCCACATGGGTCGTATGAAGAAAACTTCCCTAGATGCGTGGAACATTGGGGCCACCTGCTTACTCTTGATCAAAATGTAGATTCAACAGTTCAATTTGAGACCATGAAAATATTAGTAGCAACTGAGGTCCTTGAGGAGATAAAAAGGGAAGTGATGTTTTCCATAAATCATTGTGCATATGCATCAGGCCCCACAAGATTGAGATATTTCGGGGTTAACAAACCTTCTGGACTCATATGCATGTCAGAACCGAAGAAATAGTTTTGTAGAATGAATACTATAAAGGGCCATATAGAGAAATATTTGGGTAAACAACCGAATTTAGGCCCAGGAGTCTAACTCGCCGGTCAGATTTGGGTAAGATATTGTCCTGGTTAGATCCTTTAACTGGCCAGTTACCCAACCCAAATGTTGCTTGCCTGATTGGACTTCTAACCTTGATTCAAATGGATTTTGTTTTGTTTACTGTATAGAATAAAATAGTATTCAAGGAAACCTAAGGTCAATTCTAATAATTACAAAAGGGCGCTAGAATAGGCATAAATATACACATTAATACACTTAGCATGCACATGAAGTGTAACCCTAAACCAAGTTTATAGGTTCAGTCAGGGTTAGTTGCAGGTTAGCTTTCTAGGGGGGTCTACAAACCTCGTGTTCATCGCCTAGATGCATTTTTATTATGTTGAATGCATTGACAAAGATGTATTAGGTGTTGCTCTTTGATTTTGAATGGAAACCTTAGGGAATTGCATGAGGGTGAAAGGTCACAATAGGCTTAAGGTGTTGAATTCACCACCCAAGTAACGAATATCTTGTGCCTGAAAAGTGTTTAAAAAAAGTGTTTTTCCTATGCGTCATTCCCTGGTGCTCCCCTACTCATACCGAGTGTGAGAGTAGGTCAGTCATGCAATTATGTATAAAAATAGTAAAAAATTATGAAATCTGTTAGTTTTACTTTTCTACAAAAATGAAAAAGAACCTGACTTTCTCAAGTTTTGTCATCGTTTTAAGTTTAAATCCTCAATGGAACCACCAATTTCTATTGCCCCGAAAAACCACAACAAGACGTGACCTTCCGTTATTTAGAGAAGAGTAGAATAACAAAGAATTCAAAGATCTCATCTCTTTAGATATTACACATGCAAAGTAACAATTAAAGATTTGAATGGAAGCATGAATTTACATGATTAGAGTATGAACAAAAGCAAATTTACATGATTAGAATGAAAATAAGAAAATAAGAGAGCATGATTTCTAATTTTAAATTAGCAAGATCACGTAAAACACAAAGAGAAAAGTAGGGAGAATATTAAAAGAATTTATCAGTGCTAATATTCTAGGAAATTCCGAGGTAAAAATAAAGAAGGGTATCTGTGGAAGACTTTATTTATAATAGCTAGGAGAGAATAAAATAAAATCTCAAGATTATATTTTATTTGTTGCAAAAAAATTGGGGTATAATAATAATAATAATAATAATAATTTCCTAATCAATATTATTGCAATATAATCCAAAAAATACTATATTCTATGGGGTATAAACATGGAAAAAGGAATTATTTTTGGTCAAGGAAATATATATGTAACCCATTGGTTAGATACTCAGATCCAAAGTTTGACCCGTGCCTTTTTTCTTTCTAGATCCAAGTCGAGGGAAGTTAAATAGGTTGTCTGAGTTTCTAGACCAGATCATCTAATCAGCTGGTTTCATGGGAGGGCTCTTTATACTTTTTTTTTTATTGTTTTTTTGGGGGGGGGGGGGGAATCTAGATGATCAATTTATGGGTGTCCAATATACTTGTCATTGTATAAGCGCATTCAAAAAAATTTTAAAAATAAAAGTAAATAAATGAAAATAAAATAAAATAAAAATTTAATGACATATTCACAAGCTTAACAAAATTTGCAGATTCTAGAATGAGACAATCTCATATAAACTTATCATGAAACAAGTTCTTTACATGGTAACTTTTTAAATATTTTACCATGCCTAATAAGTAATATTATAATGATCTTTTTTTAATACGAACATGACTAATAATCTATCTGTGGATGACTTATACTAGAGTCAGCGGAAACATATTATTAGTCATCCTATATTTATAAAAAGTCACCATAAATTATACGTTTCACGATAAATTTATAGTGAGACGGTCTCAGAAGTGACTTATTGAACAAAATTTTACATCATCATATAAATATGTCAATCAAATAAATTAAAATTTCAAATTAATTAGATATTTATATCATAAACTTAACACTTGAATTAGAAGATTTGAGGCTAGGGCACGAGTCAACTGCTAGAAACCCTAGATATAGCGGCATCTTTAGTCATTCGCCATGCGGTAGAATAATGAGAAATAGATGAACATGTTTGCTCAAATTCATTTGACGATTATCTTTTAATACTCACAGTTCCCTCGGAAAGTACGATAATATTCTAAACTCTTGGCTTCCCACCCCCAAAATTGTCTCTCACTACATCTTGAGAAGAAGAAAGAGGGAGAGAAAAGATAGAAAAGAGTGCCCAAGTGAGAAAATTAAAAACTGATGTTAGCATATACATACCTAAAGGTTTTTTGCTCCAAATAATCTATACTGAGCACCTCGTGACCAGGAATAATTCAAAGTGATTTTTCGGCCAATGACTATCTATACTTTTATATTATTCTCTCATATCATGATATTACATTTTTTGGCAGTGGAAAAATGACGTGACCACTGTACTACGTGTTGTTGATCGAAAAGTATAGACTTTCATTGGCTGAAAAGTCACTTTTTCCATTGGCCACGTTATCTTTTCGTTACCGAAAATGTTAATAATATGCTATGAGAAAATAAGATGCAAGTATACACTTTGATTAGCCAAAAAGTCACTTTTTTTTTTTGAGAAAGCCAAAAAGTCAAAAAATCACTTTGAATTATTCCTAGTCACTATGCCCTCACGATGGATTATTTGGAGCTAAAAACCTCGTACCTTATTCATGGACTTACATTTTTTTAATAATAATTTGGTGATGTTTTAGGGTCTTAGGTGATAAATTGGACACCCCTTTTATATATGTTTTTTTTTTACTTTTTTTATGGTATCTACTTGCTACAACCAATAAAATTTACTCTCAATCATATTGGAGAGTCACAAAATGTTCTTGGGTTTTGGAGATGGATAAGGGGGCGAGGCTTTACAGGATTTTGTGAGGAAATGGTTTTGGTTCTAAAAATAGTGACACACAATTTTGTTGATCCAAGCTACTGGTCTAGTCCTACCATACTCACTAAATATACACAGTAATTACATAAAATCCGAGATAAAATTGGGTGTTTACATATCAATGCTTTTATAAATTCTAAAATTTCATTAACCAACCCTAGAGTCCAATATGACTTAAAGATGTAATAGAAAAGGGAGATGAAGCAGGGGGAAAAGAAATTAAAAAAAACAACTAACATGTATTCATATTTTGATGTAATTATTTTAAGGTCCTATATTAATTTGACAAATAATTGTGGAATGACATTATCTTTGCTTTAATTATTTATTAGGGACATTCTGACTTATTTTCCTGTCAAAAAACGTGCAAAACAATGATTTTTATGTTTAAGGTTATTTTATTGAAGTCTACTGCAATTTTAGATCTCGATACTTATAGTTGGTCAAAGATACATAACCCTTCACAAAAAATACTGCAATTAATGCATTGTGCGCCAGAAAATAGATCGGAATGTCTCCCAGAAATAATTACAACAAAGATAATATTGTTCGGTTGTAATTTTTGTGGTTTTAAGTTAAGGTTGTCGGTCTCAGGGATGGGTGTTAGGCTTGATTAAGGTAATCGGTTTGTGTAAAGGGGTTTTTCTCAATGCGGAAAACAAAATAAAGCAATAAACTAACCTAGACATGATAATAATTAAGAAAGCAATAAAAGATGAAAGCAATTAAAAACATGAAATTAAGAAAGCAATTAAACTAAAACTAATATGAAATTAGGAACAAGAGACTATACCTTTGATGATCTAAACTTCAATTAAATCCTTCACCTTAAACTTTCTCCCGAACAAATAAGAAAGCGTGAATTGGATTACTAAGAATCCCCAAATCCCCACTTGAGAGTGGAATTTGTGACCCTTAGCCCTCCTCCTCACTAATAGTTGGATTGTTTTGTGGCTAATACTAATAAAGATTTTAGGGAAAATTGACCTAAACAAACCCTAAACAAAACCCTAATAAAAACTAATGAAAACTTAATAACACTTAACCAACCCTAGAAACCTAACACTAAAACTAACTTTAATAAGACTTAACCCTAAACGAACTGAGACATATGGAAACAAAAGAAATCAAGAAAATAAAGAAATCAAAGAAAACAGCTACTACTGACCTAAATAACTACTGACCGAATATGGAAGAAAGGAAAGAACTCAACCCAGCTCCTTACTGCCATTAACCAAGCAGAGGAAGAAAAGAGAGACATAATCAGAGGAGAAAGACGAGAGAGAACCGAAGCCAAAAACCAAACAGGGGCATAACGAGCAGAAACAAAGCATTCAACCAAAACAAACCAAAACCCGAATCAAATACCAAAACACAAACTCATCAAACATTAAGAACAATCCAATACCATTCGAACATTACATCAAAACTGAACAAATCATTAACAAAACCAAAATCCCAGAATCGATTTGAAGGGAAAAACGAAATAGAGATTAAAAACAGAATTCAAAGCATAAAAACATAAATAAACCTAAAATCTAATTCTAACCCTAAAATGACGCCGAGACCTCCCTTGCATGAAGATTGAAAACCTCTTCTTGTGCTTTTTTAGTCGACCCCCAGCCTCTCCCTTCAATCTGAGCCCTCGATCTTCTTCAAGATAGATGGTGGAGATGAGTTTCGACGGTTATGGAGATGTGGATGAAGATGGTGATGGTGCGTGCACTCTCTTCTACTAGCCTTCAACCGAATCTGCAAAGAGGGACGAGAAATTGAGTGAGAAATTGAGAGATATCGCGAAAAATAGCAAAGAGAAGAGAAGAGAGATGGAGATGAGAAGAGATGAGATGAGAGAAGGTGATGGATTGAAAATGGTGGTGAGGTTGGTTCGGTGTTTGGGGTGTGGGCTGTATGGGCGAAAATGAGAAAGAGAAACAGAGAGGAAGTGAGAGAGAAGGGACGGGGAGGATGCAGGAGGAAAAGGGGAATTAGATTAGGGTTTTGAGTGGGGAATTAGTCGGCTGAAAATAAAAGAGGGAAACGGGTCGGGTTAAATGGGTAGGTATTAGGGTTGGGTTAGGTTAGGTGGGATTAGGCTGGGTTTATGTTGGGTGAATGGGCTGGGTATTGACTGGGCCGATTAGAGAGGAATTGGGGAGGAATTGGGCTAGGTTTAGGAAATTAAGGATTAGAAATAGGTTTTTATTTTATTTCTAATATTTACAATTTGATTCATATTAATGATAATAATAACTAAAATAATAAAAAGCTATAAAATCTAATAAAAGGGTAAAAACACAATAAAACTACTAAAATAGTTATTAAAGACAAGCAAGAATACCCTATAAAAGAGAAGAAATTCGGCTCAGAACGAGACCGAACAAATATCATCTCACAATCATGTACTCTATATTAAAAGTGGTGAGGACCTTTGTTGTGTTTTGCCCTACTGTGATCTTGGCCAATTGGAGAGAGTCAACGTTGTTTGCTAATAGAAAGACTCGTCCTCCTTCTCTGTCGCTGCTCTCCTTTCAAATTCCCATATGAGAAAATCATCTTTCAACACCATAATTTTTACACTAATAACTGAAAATTGACTCCAATTACAAACCAATTTAACAAACTAGGTTACAAATAAAATAAGCAAAAATATGAACCCAGAATGAACACAAAATCGGAATCAATAACATTAACCCAAAACTCAAGAAAAAAATCATGTAAATTGGAACCCAGAAATTGGTCAAAACCTAGAACATCAAGAAAATTGATCCAAGAAATTCGAAACAAACACGTAACTAGAAAAATCAAAGAACTTAGATTAAATGGAATGCAAAATGCATCAAAGTAAAATTTAGACTTGACGCGTTTAACATTACTCAAAATTTAACATCTTTAATTAAAATACCGAAGAATCTAAAGACCAAACCTAAAAACTGAAATTTAAAACTAAGAACAAATAATTCCAAATGAATTTTAGATGAATCGCTTGTATTACCAAGCTGTGCACCCCCTGTTCAATCTGGTTCCTCTTCCAATTATAACTCAAATCATCTTCCATTGGTTTGGACCTTGTATTACCAAGTTATGCATGTGGGATTGACGAAGCAAATGAGAGAAAGAGAGATGGATATAACAAGAAAGAAAAGGTGTCACAGCTTTGGATGGTTAGTTTATGGAAGGAGATGTAGAAGAACGGAGGGAAGTGGTTTGTAGATGAACGGCGAGGATAAAGGGGGTGGATGAGGGTTAGGGAAAATTAGAAAGGGAGATATGGTGGAATAAATAGGGGAGCTCAGTGGATAATAGGGGTGAAAAAATATAATATTAAAAAATCGAAGAGGCTGATGTTTTAGTTTTATTGATGGAGTGATGTTTTATTGATGGGGTGGTGTGCACATGTCAAATGACTTAAAATTGTAATAATTTTAAGCATTATTTTATTTTAATTATACTCTTGCATAATATATATTGATGATATTTAATAATAATTCATAAAATATTACAAAATATTGTCTACATTCCAAAATATAAGTTCATTTTTACAGCAAATTCAAAAATCAATAAAATATAATTACTCCCTTTGTTTCTTTTTATTGTCCATTTCACTAACTTTTGTTGTCTATAATTATTTGGCGCATTTACATTTACAACAAAAAAATTCACTACATTTATTCTTAATAAATGATTTTAAAGCAATAATTGAGAGTATTATTGTTATCTTAACTTTTTTTTTACCCTGTTCTTTGGTAAGGTCATGTTCAGGTTAATGTAGTTAAGTTATGATAAATTAGGATATGACAAAATATGATATGAAAGGATAGAATAAATTTGAGTTAAATTAATTGTTGGTTGAGAATATTTTGTTAATAAAATTTGAATATTTTGAGGAAAATAAATGAAAAAGTTACCGGTATTGAAAAAAGTGGATTGATTTGATATTAAAATAATATTATTTGAATTTTTTTTATTGAAAAAGTTGTTTTTGATTTTGGTGTTTTTAAGGGAGTTGTGTTAGGTTAGATAAAGATAAGTTAAGTTAAGTTAGGTCGGTTAGGTTGAATAGCCCCCGTCCATGGGACGGGCATAGTCACTAGTTATTTATAAAAATACAAGGCATTTACAATAACTACATCTGTAAACACAAATTTCAAGTCTAACATAAATAAAAACAGGAAATTGAGAAACAAATTAATTTGTATTAATATTTGAATGTATGCGAGTACAATCTCTGTATTAAATACAATAAAGTAATTCTCCGATTCGATCTCCTGAAATTTGGGTGAGCCGAGGGCATGGACGCGTGATCTTTATCTCAAATGCAGGTCTAGCTGAAGAACTCTGTAGCGGTTCTTGAACGATGATCTCCTTAGTGCTTGGTAGCTGGAGGCTGCTCGAAGGTTGACCGTTTGCAAGTTGACTGTTGGTTGCAGTTCTTCAAGTTCTTGGATGCGAGGGCTTGAGTGCTTGGTCTCGATCGATGAACTACACGAAGAAGATGACTGCAGTCTTTGATGTGAAGAATAAAAGTTGTTGAACTAGCAGGCGTTGGTCCTTGGCGTTTGATAGCTGGAAGTCGCTTGTAGTTCGATCTTCTGAAGGCTTTGTAGGTTTTGCCGAAGAACTCTGTTGTTTTTCTTGATCGAGACGTGCTGAAGACTTAGAGACTCGATCTTGAGCTTCTGCAGACTTCGATCCTTGGCACTAGGTAGTTGGAGGCCGCTGGCAGTTTGAACTCCTGGAGCCTCTTAATGCTAACTGTCGAATCTCCGGGGGGTTCCAAAATAAAGGGGGAGGACCCCTATTTATAGGCTCTAGAGGCTTAGCATCTACGGTTTGAGTTGCACTTTGGGTCTGGGCCCAAGTTAATTAATTATTCCTTTAATATTAAATAAAGAAATAATTATGATTTTCTGCATCATCTTTTACACGTGTCATATTGTGATTGGTTGAAATTTAATTTTGACCAAATAGATCCATCGAAGTCAACTTGATACATGACAATTTGTGATTGGGAAAATAAAAATTAATTTATTTTCCACTTTTAATTTTTTTAATTTGCGGACAAACTTTTGCCCCCTACAGATGCCCCCTTCGAGAGTCAGTTGTGTACACAAATATTAGGTGTTTGAAGCGGCTGAGTCTCGAATATAATTGACCAATCAACCATGAATTCAACTCTTCTTGGGACTTATCAATCCTTTTGGAACATTTAACTCTATGCGATAGAGTTTAATTCTATATAGGGGGCAAAATTTGAATCGAATTAAAAGTTGGAGTTGGATTCCAAATTGGAGTTGCAATTGGAGTTAAATTTATTTTCTTTATACATCTCAATTTTTGCAAGATAACAATTCCATATGTGATAGAATTTTATCCACTGGATGAGGTAGATTTTAAACGTCGGTAGTATTGGAGTATGATCCAGAGACTTGCCCGATCAATAGCTATATAAAGGGGTTCTGCGCGGTTGCTTCATTCATCAATACCCCTCTTCTTCTCTGATAAATTTCTTCTGACCATTGCTTTTTTTTTTTTTTGGTTTATCATGTTTAATTCTCCATCTGATTTTTCAAAACTCTCTTTTTCTTTTTCTTTTTCTTTTGTTTTTGACATTTTCAATATTCTCTCTTTTTTTTACTAACACTTTTTTTGTTCCTTTTGTCTCCTTTTTAGTGTAGGGACTTGAGAGCCATTCGTCCTGACTGCTATTGTTTTCTTGAGGTTCATTTCTGCCATCGTCAGTGTATTGCCTACTCCTCAGCGTACTGATAAAGAGTAGCCCTAGACTACTCTCTTCAGTATTGTTTGGGTCCACAACGTCGTTTTCTCGGCTCTCATGGATTACTCCTTAGCGTCCTGATATAGAGTGGCCATAAATTTATTCTCTTAGGATTGTCTGAGTCGACTAAGTCATCATCTCGCCGCAAGTTGAATACTCTTTAGCGACATTCTGATGTATTAGACATATTGAGGTGTCCCTTTTCAGAACTGACCTGGGTCGATGGAGTAAGCGCCTCGCTGCAAGTGGAAAACTCCTCAGCTTACTGATGTAGTTGTCATAGACAACTCTCTCAAAAACGTTAGTACAGTATGGGTCGATAGAGTCATTGCCTTAGCTTCTGTGGGCTATTCCTCAGCTTACTAACATAGAGTTTTCATACTCCCCTAAGTACTGACATAGAGTTGTCCTGGACAACTCTCTCAAAAACGGCAGTATAATCTAGGTCGACAGAGTCATGGCCTCGCCGGAACAGTCCTCAGCGTACTAACGTAGAGTAGTCACAAACTTACTCTCTTCAGGACTATCTGGGTCGATTGAGTCATCGCTTGGCCTCAGTGATATACTCCTCAACTTACTGGCATAGAGTTGTCCTATACAACTCTCTAAAAAACGGCAGCAGAGTTTGGGTCGACAGAGTCACAAGTCCACCTTAGCTTCCGTCGATTATTCCTCAGCGTATTAACATAGAGTTGTCCTAGACAACTCTCTCAGAAACAATAGTACAGTCTGGGTCAACACAGTCATCGATCCACCTCGGCTTCCATGGATTACTCCTCCTAGACTTTTGGTCGTCTATGTGCTATGAAGAGGGAACTTAAATTCTTTGTCGAGCAATGATGAATCAGTCGGACTTTCTTATGGAGATCCAGAATAAGCCAACTAATCTGTTTTTGGCTACAAGCGTCATCGATTGATAGAAAGGACATCACCAGTTGGCTTGTCCCCAATATAGACCTGAATGAGACGTCGATGTCGCGAGCTTGAAAGAGTCTGCCACTTAGCCAAAGGAGTGCGTCGTTGATTTGAAGGACGATGACGTCATCTGGGATAGGGGTGGCCATAACCGGTTAACCGCATTTGCGTGAGGTTAACCACTTTTGATGTTTGTGGATTTTGAAAACCTAAACCTAAACCGCACTATGTGGTTAACCGCTTTTGAAATCAAGAAACCTAAACCAAACCGAAACTGCCATATGGAAGTGCTTAACCGCATTTAAAATCAAGAAACCTAAACCAAACCGAAATTTACACGCTTAACAGCATTCTATACATGGTTTATGCTTAAATGGAAATTTACATTAAGGCAGTCCAGTAGGGATTTTTTTTTCAACATTCCAGTAGGGTTTTTTTTTTTCTAAGTTAAAACCAGTTAACCGCGGTTAACCGTTTAGGGAAATCCAAAACCAAAACCTAAACCGATCAAAGGGGTTTGGTTAACCTAAACCGCTTTTATACAAAAAGTAATTCGGTTAATCGCTTTTACCGGTTTTGAGGTTCAAGTTTCGGTTTAGGTTTAATGTGCCCACCCCTAGTCTTGGAGCAAAATTCAACCGATACGATTAGGATGCCCCTACATTACATGCTTGAAGGAAGTTGTCAACCAGCTTGAGTATTTCATTAATGGTACTAACTTGAACCAAACCACCAACATGAAGATCTTGGCAAGCAGTGTGGCTTGAAAGCCTACAATCTTAATGACTTGGAAGTTCGTCCATTTCTTGCACTTTTGACTTGAGAGTCTTCATTGTGATGACGTAGAAGTCTTTGACCTTGTCGACTTTGAAGTCTTGCACGGGTGAGCAATTGAATTTACATACTTAAGAGTCTTTCTAACTGACTTGTGAGTCTTTACGCACCTATCTTGACTTAGGAGTCATGGATCCTGTTGACATGTGAGTCATTAAATTTTGTTGATGTATGAGTCATTCCTTCTGACTTGAGACTCGTGAACCCATGAATCTTCTATAGGGAGTGACTTGGGAGTCTTTTCTTTGGTGACCTAGGAGTAATTAATTCTCTTCACCTTAGAATTTGATTTTAATGACTTAGTAGTCTTGAATTTGGTTGACTTGGAAGCCTTCAACATTTGTTGACTTGGAAGTAGGTGGGTTTGATGACTTAAGAGTCTTGAAGTTTATTGACTTGAAAGTCTTTGAGTTTGCCGACGTAAGAGTCATATGCATCGTTGACATGGGAATCTGGAATTTTATTGACTTGAGAGTCGTGATTTTTTCCTTGACTTGTGAGTCCTTGTATTTTGTTGATTTGAATTTGGTTGACTTGTGAGGCTTTCATTTTGTCCTTGGGAGTCATGAGACTTCACAACAACAAAAATGATTTTAGGCAACAAAATACAATGGGTTGCATTAATTACAAATAGGATGACAAATAAATTTGTTGCCCTATGAAAAGCTTTATTGCTACAAATAAATATTAGGTTGCCCTTGCTACAATATTTGGGCTACAAATTTACAAATAAGCAGCCCAACACCTTCAAATACATTTATATCTGATTTCCAAGTCCTTCATATATGATTTCGGGCCCAACACGTTAAGATTAATATATGTAAAAATTGGACAAGCTTCTACTATATTGTACGATTCATATTTGATTTCCAATCTCACACCATAGTTTCCTTCTTCTAACCTCATTAGACTTGGCAGTTTCTTACCCGACCCAATAACCCGACCCGAACCCGCCCGAAATTTCTGGGTTTTGAACATGATTTTTTCAACTAAACCCAAAGTATACCGAACCCTGAAAATTAGCGGGTAAAACCCGACCCGCCCGTTTGACCTGAAAAATTAATTTTTTAAGTTCAACTTTATTAGAATTTGTGATTTTTCTTTGTAATTTTTAAAGTTAAATTATAAGAACAACTTATTTATTTCTTGTTTCTTTAATTTAAGTTAAAATAATCACAATAATCTATCATTACTAGAAGATAATCATATTTTATTATGTATATTGTACAAAAAGTAGTATTTAGTGACCATTTTTATAAAAAAAACGGAAAAAGGTCGCAATCATAACCCGTTGGGTCGATCCGATACCGAAATACACCGCCCATATTTACCCGAACCCGAAATACACCCGACCCGTATTTACCCGAACCTGTTGTACGACCGACTCGAAACCCACCCGCCCGACCGAATTGACAGGTCTACACCTCATCATTCAGATCTGATTTCCTGCTTCTCTCTGTGTCCTTCGCTTGCTCGCTCTCTTTCTCTCTTCATCTCGCCGTCGTGACTTCACCACCCCCAGCGATCCCGCTTCCTCTAACCCCGCCGGAGAAAGAATCAGTGGCGGCGGTAGACAGTAGTAGATTGGAAGAAGAAGAAGAAGAAGAAGAAGAAGAAGAAGAAGAAGAAGAAGAAGAAGAAGAAGAAGATGGGGGAGCTTTTCGCATGGTTGATTTCCTTTTTCATCCTCATCGCTCTTCTTGTCATCATCGTCTGCCAGGTACAGCTATAAACCCTAGATTTTGCCAGCTTCGATATTATTCTGTATATTTCTCAGTGTAGTAGATTGGTATTACTATTTCTGATCTTATTTGAGTCTTACTTTGCTGAATTCCATATGATTGTTGATTAGTTAAGGTGTGAGTTGTGTTGCTAAGGATTGTATCTTTAGCAAGAAGCAATAATTTTTTGAAATGAATTTCAATGCTGGGGTATGAAATAAGGAAATTTATTTGTATTTCAGGGATTTGCAGCTAAGAATTATATCTGAGTTCTGAAATTAGGGAATTCGTGTTCTAACTTGAGTATTTGGTATTTGGGTTTGCTTAGACTGTTTCTATAGAATCAGATTACTATACCGAAGCTTTCAATTTGGGTGTTTCGACCTAATCTTCCTAGGACGATTTTGGTGAACATGTGTTGTAGTTTTGAGAAAACATGATTTTGATATCTGCGATTAGGTTGATATGGTTTAGGTGATGAGTTGCTTGATATGCGAAGCCTATATATGCCAATTTTAGAGCTTGAATACATGAATGAAACCTACTTGGCTTAGATGCCTTGTTTTTGAGCTTGACTTGAATAGGTGAATCCTCAAGAAGTAGAAGCAGCCGGAGGGTTACGTTTATGGGTGGTAGTATGTATTGGCAGTTTTGTGTATTATGATAATGAGCGTCGATTTGAAAATGTCGTTTGTTGCTTAGACTGTATTGTACTAAAGCAAAATGGCTCTTTGAAGATCTTCTACTTTTCCACGGAGTAGTAGGTTCTAGCCTTCTAGGTAGTGAACTATTTTAAAGTTTTGGGTTTAATCGGATATTCGAATGCAGTCTGTTAATGTCTTTAAAGTTTTCAATTAAAGGGTAAGACTGCCACATCATATTTCGTTACACCCGTTTTGCAACAGGACTTTTTGGGTGTTAGATTTGGATTTTGATTTTATTCTATAGTCTTTATACATTTCTCTAGATCAACTGTTGTGTTATCTAGATTTAATGAGGCTTGAGGAAGAGGTTGACGTGTTTATGTGTTTCTATGCGCTCAGAGAATTTACTTATTGAGGACATGTATGTTGCTGTTGTAACTTGTAACCCTTTTTGGTAAGAACTTGTCTATATAATGTATTTGTTCTTACTTTTTGCAACTTTCTTGCAGATTATGTGTTTGGCAGATCTAGAATTTGATTACATCAATCCATATGACTTTGCTTCTCGTATAAACAAAGTGATCATGCCAAAACTTTTTACGCAAGCAGGACTTTGCTTTTTCTTTCTTGTGACAGGGCATTGGTTTATGGCACTCTTATGTGTCCCCTACTTGTACTACAATGTGAAGATGTAAGCTTCTTGGTTGCAGTTTATATCAAAGGTGCCCCTGCCTTGATTTGTATTTGGAAATGTTAGTTGATAACTGCGTTTCATGACTATATTTTTAAGGGAATTTCGATAGGAAATTAGGGGAGTTTTATGTGTGAACCTTGATTTATATTCCAATTTCCATATTACACTTGGTGTTGTTATTTTTATGTGAAATTGTAGGTTTTGAGGCTAAAATACCAATTTTCTCTCAACATTTGACGAGATTGAGTACACTACGAACCTCCCTACCAAATACCGAACCGTGGTATGAATTTGGAATTGAACGGACGACAAAACCCACGGCCAGAGGCCACCACGGTTTGACCGTGGTGGACCTCACGGTCCGTGGCGCAGCAGCAGTTTCTTGGGCCATTAATTCACATCATTCGTTCATCCTTCTTCCCATTGGGCCAAGCCTCCATTCGGTCCAACACAAAAAGGGAAAAGAGGGCAATTGAATTCAACAACCCATTGATTGAAACATGCAGGCGGCCTAATCATCAAGGAGGGAAGTGGGGGCCGATTCATTTGATTCTTGGGCCATAGATTCATGCGGTCTAATAACAGAGGGGGGAAGTGAGGACAAGTTGAAATCAATTGAATGTATTGGTCAACCATTCCATTCAGTGCAACCATTTATTCGCCCAGCAGTGCATTCATTCACTCCACTCATGCGGGCCAATCAAGGGAAAAAAAGAGAAGTAAGTGGAGGCCCATTTATTCAATTCCTTCACCCATTCTTTCGGCCCAATCAAGGAAGAGTGAGGGAAATTGATTCATGAAGCCCTTCATGCGCGAATCACAAGAAAAGGGAAGCTGAGGCAGGGGCTTCCACGGGCTGACCGTGGGGAATGCCACGGTCCATGGCTGGGTGTAGCCTGGCTGTAACGCGTAAGAAAGGTAGCGGAAGTGGCGGTTATTGGGCAGTCATTCAAGGACTATTTTGCCCCCCATTCATTCCATCGTTCAGGATTCATCATCCATCCACCCATCAAGGGAGAAAAAGGCCCTAAATCTATCCCTCTACTCATCAATTACTCCATCAAGACAAATATCAAGATTGATTCAAGAAGGATCAAGATCAAGATTCGGGAAGAAATTTTCATCGCCATGAGGAAGACTCATGCCGGATCGAAAGGCTCGACGGTCGTATTCCTTGTAGTTTGTGTTTCTTTTCGATTCTTTCTTTGTTTTAAGAATTAATTATGATGTTTGGAACTTGTGTCGTGTTTTTATTGAATATGAGTGAGTAGTTTCTTTAATTCTAGGGTTTTGCAACCCGAAACAATGTGGTTTGATTAATTGTTATTAGTTTGTGCATTAATTCTTGATTAGAATCAATAGAAGGTTGTGTTTTCCATGTTTATGAGTATTCTTAAGGCCTTGGATATTTGTAAGTTTGAGACTAACCTAAGAAGTACTGAAAGGTGAATTAGGGTAATCTGACTACCAACCTGTCTACCTAGGTTTGCGAAAGTTGAAAAAGGAGTAGTGAACTAGGGAATCATTAGATAACCTGACCTTTTGAGACCTTCAATTCTGTTTAACCTAAAAGGCACACGAAAGTTGTTGATTAGGTTGTTTAGAATAATTCTATTTACCATCGAAAGGGCGATAGGATTTAGAGGTTATCGATTCTTGATTCAATCTTGAATGTATGATTGTGCAGGCTAAGTTTTAGTAATTGAACTCGTTGTTAGGTTAGCATCTCTCTAGAAATCTTTCTCTCTTGATTAGAACTCTTTGATTGTTTTTCCCTGCTTTATTAGTTTAATTAATTGTTATACCATTTTCCAAAACCCAAAATCTGATTAGCTTAGCAATCGCATTAGAGATTAGGTTTCTGTGCTGCTAATTGAGTCCATGTTGGATCGTCCTTGACGTACTACGCACACCGCGCGCCATGCCCCGGCTAAGTTTTGGCGCCGTTGCCGGGGACTCTGTCCTTAGCAGTCGGTAAACGAACCCTCTTAGGTTGACTAAGCTGTTTTTTCCCTTTTTTTTCTTTGATTTTCTTGATTTTATTGTTTCACTGCATTGGTGTTCTTATTTTTGTCTTGCTAGGATCTTTTGGTGTATGAGGCTGATTCCGGAGTTCGAGTTCGATCCAGAAATAGAGAGGACTTTTCACCGGAGGAAGAGGCAAAGGCAAGAAGAAGCTAGAAAAGAGACACCTTCGCAACAATCTAAGATGTCCGGAGAAGAACGACCGAAGACGCTGGCCCAATACATGACTCTAAACGTCACAAGCCCACCCACCGCCATCAAACTACTTGAAGTGGGGAACGACTTTGAGCTCAAGAATTCCCTTATCAATCTGGTTCGAGCTACGCCGTTCCATGATCTCCCAAACGAGGATCCAAACCGCCATCTTCGCATCTTCCGACAAGCATGCGACACCTTCAAAGCCAATGGGGCCTCGCCGGACGCGATCAAGCTGAGGTTATTTCCATTTTCCTTGGAGGATTGAGCATGGGAGTGGCTGGATTCCCTTCCGGCGAACTCCATCACTACTTTCGATCAGCTGGCGAGCGCATTTCTTACTAAGTACTTCCCGCCGAGCAAGCTGACGAGTCTTCGGAATCAAATTTCCACTTTCTCCCAAGAGCCGGATGAGACATTATATGATGCATGGGAGATATTCAAGGAGTTGCTTCGCCAATTCCCCCAGCATGGATTTGAGCCATGGGTTCCCATTCAAGCCTTCTACAATGGGGTAGATGATCAGCTGAGAGAGAAAATCCTTGCAGCAGCAGGAGGAAACATTATGAACAAGACGGTAGAGGAGATTCATGAGCTGATTGGACAAATGGCGTCGAACAGTCACCAATGGTCACGACCCTGTTCCACGAGGACGAGAGGTAAGTATTCTATTGATGCTATCACATTGCTTTCTGCGGAACTTGATGCTATAAATGAAAAGATGGAAAGAATGCATGTGAATGCTTCCCCTCCTCTCCAATGTGCTTCCTGTTAAGCTTTTGATCGTGCGACTCTATATTGTCCTAATGGGGTGGGTAGTAGTGCGCAACCTGACCAAGCCAACTTTGGTGGTAATCCTACCTATAGATCCCTCTTTGACCCCTACTCCAACACATTCAACTCCGGTTTGAGACCCCATTCTAATCCTTCTTACTGGAACCAATTGGGTCACCCACAAGGACAAAGACCATCCACTTAACCTTACCAAGCCTCTCAAAATCCTGACTTAGAGGTCATGATGAAAGCCATGCTCTTGTCCCAACAAAAGCAATTCGAGCATCAACAAAAACAAGATGAGGTGATTAAGGCTTTAGCCACTAAGGTTGACCTTTTATCCACCTACAACTAAATACTTGAGAACCAGATAGCTATTCATGCAGTACTTCCACCACCCTCCCGACAACCCATACCTAACCTAAAGAGCATTGCAATGCTATAGTTTTGAGGAGTGGGACACTTAAGGGGCCGAGATGCCAAATGCCAAGCATGGGGATTTGATTGAGGAGTGCTGAGAAAGAGAGTGAGGAAGAGAAAGACCATGAGAAAGAGACCATCGATAAGGGTAGTGCTGAAATCCCTCAACCATCACCATCACCACCACCTAGATTTTATGTGCCCCCTATTCCATTCCCTTCTAGGCTTACTAAGTCTAAGACCGATGTTCAATTTGGGAAATTCCTTGGTGTGTTCAAAAAGTTGAATGTGAATGTTCCTTTTCTTGATGCTTTGCCCCAAATGCCTTTGTATGCTACATTCTTGAAGGAGATTCTCTCCAAGAAAAGAAAAATAGACGACTGTGAGGAAATTGCAGTGAATGAGGAGTGTAGTTCTGTGGTCTTGAATAAGCTCACTCCAAAGCTTAAGGACCCCGGAAGTTTCACTATTTCTTGTGGCCTAGGAACCATGAACATCGACTGTGCCTTATGTGATGTGGGCTCAAGTGTGAGCTTGATGCCTTATTCCCTTTATAAAAAATTGAACTTAGGTGAACTTAGACCTACCGCCATGTTACTGCAAATGGCTGATCGTTCTGTAAAATACCCCATGGGTATTTTAGAGGTCTTTCCTCTTAAGATAGGAGACTATTATGTGCCCGTGGATTTTGTGATTCTTGATATGGCCGAGGACACCCGTACCCAAATTATTTTGGGAAGACCTTTCCTTTCCACTGTTGGGTGTGTAATAGATGTGAAAAAAGGGAAGATGAGCTTTAAGTTTGGGGAACATGAGGTTGAATTTGATCTGTTTCGTGAACATATGCCTCCTAATGTTTCTTCTTGCTGTGGTGTTGATGTGATTGGGAATGATGAGTCTGATGATGTATTTCCTGAGAGCCATGTACTCGGTGACACGTCGGATTGGGTAGAAGATATTGAACCCGAACCTAACATCAGCAAGGACAGGCCTTATGCTACTAATGAGGTTGTGTTGAGAAAGTTTTGCAGGTTTGACTCCAGGATGCCTTCCAATGCTAAAAAAGGAAATCAGTTCGACCCTTGCTGGTGGATTCGACTTCGAGACTTTGGGGGAGCACATGCTGATGGTGTTCCTAAAGAGTTTGACTATGATGTGGAGCATTCTCCGGACTGAGGTGAGTTTCGTCTAGCTAAAGACGTTAAACTAGCGCTTCTTGGGAGGCAACCCAAGCATTTAATTGCTTTATTAGGTTTTATTTTGTTTTGATTGCGAAAACCCTCCTTTGTTGAGTATTTTATGGTGTATGTTTGGATTGTCATTACAAGTGTATACTCATGAGATTTTGGCTTGATGTGGATGATAGGAGAGACTTGGTTGGTTGTTTGATTTAGGTTGCTTGTCTTGATTGTGATTCATCTAGTCTTGAACAACTCTTGTACATGATAGTGAAGTTCTTGTGTTTGGTACATCAAATGAACTAGTTGCTTGTGATTGTGGTAGGTTAACGTGAGACTTCTTGAGCCTAAATGACTATTATTTTTATAGTCTCATTTTCTTTGAGTGTGACCTTACCATGTTTTCATCTCTAGAACTTGATTTGACTCTCTTTGAAACTGCATTTGACTTGTGTATTGTGTTAATATGATTGAGGCCCATTTTGAAGCCACATAGCCAAAAGCCACCTGACATCTTGACTTCTTTTGCTAGCAATTTTTTCCTGTCTTGATTTTCTTCACCTATATCGTGCACCTTTGGCTTGTTCTTAATGCCATACCCTTTTAGCTGTTAGTGGAGCAACAATTCATTGGGGGCAGTTTGTTGTCTATTTGTTGATGACTTCGTTGGTTGGTTTACTTGATGAGGGAAGCATTGCTCATAATCATTATTTATCCCCTCTTTTCATTTGAGGTTATAATTGGGTTGAAAGGAAATGATACTATTTTTATATATTTATGCTATTCACCACAAAAAAAAGAGAGAGAAAAAAAAGTGGAGAAGTTTTGAAGAATAAGGTGAATAGCATAGTGGTTTTCTTGCTTATATTGACTATTCCTTTATTTTGCCTTGATGGGGAAGATATTTATGCTTCATTGCGGTGTGATGTAAGCGGAGTTGTGCTATATGTATTGGGAATGTTGCTCTTTAGGTCTTTGGCTCTTAGCTCCACATTACCCAAATGAATTCCCTCCTTACCCTACACCTAAAACCCGTTACAACCTTTGAAAAGTCCTCATGATTAACATTTGTGCATATTGTCTATAGCGGTAGAGAATCGAGAGTCTTGTCAAGCTTATGGTAGGTTGTTTACATTGGTTAAAGGTTTTGAGCGAACCGTTATATCTTTTGCAAACAGACGAGGGGAGTGATCCACATACCTTAACGTGAGGTCCTACCGATTCCAACTGGTTCGCCAAACATGTGAATGAATTTTGATTGCATTTGAGTTGTGATAGATTAGTTGGGTTGCTTCCTGACCTGCAATTTTATTTTGAACAGCAATTTTTGTTTCAATTTGATTCTTAATCTCGCTAGGGATTCTCTTTGTGTATGCTTGTTTTGGCTTTCTAATTTGCCCTTTTTGTGTGAGTAGATTTCTTTTTCTTTTCAACTCCTTTCATCTAGTTTTGAGTCTTGTACTTGCTTGGGGACAAGCAAGGAGTAAGCATGGGGGAATTTGATAACTGTGTTTCATGACTATATTTTTAGGGGAATTTCGATAGGAAATTAGGGGAGTTTTATGTGTGAACCTTGATTTATATTCCAATTTCCATATTACACTTGGTGTTGTTATTTTTATGTGAAATTATAGGTTTTGAGGCTAAAACACCAATTTTCTCTCAACATTTGAGGAGATTGAGTACACTACGGACCTCCCTACTAAATACCGAACTGTGGTATGAATTTGGAATTGAACGGACGACAAAACCGGGGCGAGGCCACACGGTTGACCGTGGTGGACCACACGGTCCGTGGCGCAGCAACAGTCTCTTGGGCCATTAATTCACATCATTTGTTCATCCTTCTTCCCATTGGGCCAAGCCTCCATTCGGTCCAACACAAAAAGGGAAAAGAGGGCAATTGAATTCAACAACCCATTGATTGAAACATGTAGGCGGCCCAATCATCAAGGAGGGAAGTGGGGGCCGATTCATTTGATTCTTGGGCCATAGATTCATGCGGTCCAATAACAGAGGGGGGAAGTGAGGACAAGTTGAAATCAATTGAATGTATTGGTCAACCATTCCATTCAGTGCAACCATTTATTCGCCCAGCAGTGCATTCATTCACTCCACTCATGCGGGCCAATCAAGGGAAAAAAAGAGAAGTAAGTGGAGGCCCATTTATTCAATTCCTTCACCCATTCTTTCGGCCCAATCAAGGAAGAGTGAGGGAAATTGATTCATGAAGCCCTTCATGCGCGAATCACAAGAAAAGGGAAGCTGAGGCAGGGGCTTCCACGGGCTGACCGTGGGGAATGCCACGGTCCATGGCTGGGTGTAGCCTGGCTGTAACGCGTAAGAAAGGTAGCGGAAGTGGCGGTTATTGGGCAGTCATTCAAGGACTATTTTGCCCCCCATTCATTCCATCGTTCAGGATTCATCATCCATCCACCCATTAAGGGAGAAAAAGGCCCTAAATCTATCCCTCCACTCATCAATTACTCCATCAAGACCAATATCAAGATTGATTCAAGAAGGATCAAGATCAAGATTCAGGAAGAAATTTTCATCGCTCGCGAGGAAGACTCCGCGTCGGGATCGAAAGGCTCGACGGTCGTATTCCTTGTAGTTTGTATTTCTTTTCGATTCTTTCTTTTTTTTAAGAATTAATTATGATGTTTGGAACTTGTGTCGTGCTTTCATTGAATATGAGTGAGTAGTTTCTTTGAATTTTAGGGTTTTGCTACCCGAAACAATGTGGTTTGATTAATTGTTATTAGTTTGTGCATGAATTCTTGATTAGAATCAATAGAAGGTTGTGTTTTCCATGTTTATAAGTATTCGTAAGGCCTTGGATATTTGTATGTTTGAGATTAACCTGAGAAGTACTGAAAGGTGAATTAGGGTAATCTGACTACCAACCTGTCTACCTAGGTTTGTGAAAGTTGAAAAAGGAGTAGTGAACTAGGGAATCATTAGATAACCTGACCTTTTGAGACCTTCAATTCTGTTTAACCTAAAAGGCACACGAAAGTTGTTGATTAGGTTGTTTGGAATAATTCTATTTAGCATCGAAAGGGCGATAGGATGTAGAGGTTATCGATTCTTGATTCAATCTTGAATGTATGATTGTGCAGGCTAAGTTTTAGTAATTGAACTCGTTGTTAGGTTAGCATCTCCCTAGAAATCTTTCACTCTTGATTAGAACTATTTGATTGTTTTTCCCTGCTTTATTAGTTTAATTAATTGTTAAACCATTTTCCAAAACCCAAAATCTGATTAGCTTAGCAATCACATTAGAGATTAGTTTTCTGTGTTGCTAATTGAGTCCCTGTGGGATCGACCTTGACGTGCTACTACGTACACCATGCGCTTGCGACCCTGTCAAGTTTTTGGCGCCGTTGACGGGGACTCTGTCCCTAACAGTCGGTAAACGAACCCTCTTAGGTTGACTAAGCTATTTTCCCCCCTTTTTTTCTTTTATTTTCTTGATTTTATTGTTTCACTGCGTTGGTGTTCTTATTTTTGTCTTGCTAGGATCTTTTGGTGTATGCGGCTGATTCCGGAGTTCGAGTTCGATCCAGAAATAGAGAGGACTTTTCACCGGAGGAAGAGGCAAAGGCTAGAAGAAGCTAGAAAAGAGACACCTTCGCAACAATCTAAGATGTCCGGAGAAGAACGACCGAAGACGTTGGCCCAATACATGACTCTAAACGTCACAAGCCCACCCACCGCCATCAAACTACCTGAAGTGGGGAACGACTTTTAGCTCAAGAATTCCCTTATCAATCTGGTTCGAGCTATGCCGTTCCATGGTCTCCCGAACAAGGATCCAAACCGCCATCTTCGCATCTTCAGACAAGCATGCGACACCTTCAAAGCCAATGGGGCCTCGCCGGACGCGATCAAGCTGAGGTTATTTCCATTTTCCTTGGAGGATCGAGCATGGGAGTGGCTGGATTCCCTTCCGGCGAACTCCATCACTACTTTCGATCAGCTGGCGAGCGCATTTCTTACTAAGTACTTCCCGCCGAGCAAGATGACAAGTCTTCGGAATCAGATTTCCACTTTCTCCCAAGAGCCGGATGAGACATTATATGATGCATGGGAGATATTCAAGGAGTTGCTTCGCCAATTCCCCCAGCATCGATTTGAGCCATGGGTTCCCATTCAAGCCTTCTACAATGGGGTATATGATCAGCTGAGAGCGACAATCCTTGCAGCAGCAGGAGGAAACATTATGAACAAGACGGTGGAGGAGCTTCATGAGCTGATTGGACAAATGGCGTCGAACAATCACCAATGGTCACGACCCTGTTCCACGAGAACGGGAGGTAAGTATTCTATTGATGCTATCACATTGCTTTCTGCGAAACTTGATGCTATAAATGAAAAGATGGAAAGAATGCATGTGAATGCTTCCCCTCCTCTCCAATGTGCTTCCTGTTACGCTTTTGATCGTGCGACTCTATATTGTCCTAATGGGGTGGGTAGTAGTGCGCAACCTGACCAAGCCAAGTTTGGTGGTAATCCTACCTATAGATCCCTCTTTGACCCCTACTCCAACACATACAACTCCGGTTTGAGACCCCATTCTAATCCTTCTTACTGGAACCAATTGGGTCACCCACAAGGACAAAGACCATCCACTCAACCTTACCAAGCCTCTCAAAATCCTGACTTAGAGGTCATGATGAAAGCCATGCTCTTGTCCCAACAAAAGCAATTCGAGCATCAACAAAAACAAGATGAGGTGATTAAGGCTTTAGCCACTAAGGTTGACCTTTTATCCACCTACAACTAAATACTTGAGAACCAGATAGCTATTCAGTCTGGTACTTCCACCACCCCTCCTGGACAACCCATACCTAACCCTAAAGAGCATTGCAATGCTATAGTTTTGAGGAGTGGGACACAGCTTAAGGGACGCGAGATGCCAAATGCCAAGCATGGGGGGGGGGGGATTTGATTGAGAGGAGTGCTGAGAAAGAGAGTGAGGAAGAGAAAGACCATGAGAAAGAGACCATCGATAAGGGTAGTGCTGAAATCCCTCAACCATCACCATCACCACCACCTAGATTTTATGTGCCCCCTATTCCATTCCCTTCTAGGCTTACTAAGTCTAAGACCGATGTTCAATTTGGGAAATTCCTTGGTGTGTTCAAAAAGTTGAATGTGAATGTTCCTTTTCTTGATGCTTTGCCCCAAATGCCTTTGTATGCTACATTCTTGAAGGAGATTCTCTCCAAGAAAAGAAAAATAGACGACTGTGAGGAAATTGCAGTGAATGAGGAGTGTAGTTCTGTGGTCTTGAATAAGCTCACTCCAAAGCTTAAGGACCCCGGAAGTTTCACTATTTCTTGTGGCCTAGGAACCATGAACATCGACTGTGCCTTATGTGATGTGGGCTCAAGTGTGAGCTTGATGCCTTATTCCCTTTATAAAAAATTGAACTTAGGTGAACTTAGACCTACCGCCATGTTACTGCAAATGGCTGATCGTTCTGTAAAATACCCCATGGGTATTTTAGAGGTCTTTCCTCTTAAGATAGGAGACTATTATGTGCCCGTGGATTTTGTGATTCTTGATATGGCCGAGGACACCCGTACCCAAATTATTTTGGGAAGACCTTTCCTTTCCACTGTTGGGTGTGTAATAGATGTGAAAAAAGGGAAGATGAGCTTTAAGTTTGGGGAACATGAGGTTGAATTTGATCTGTTTCGTGAACATATGCCTCCTAATGTTTCTTCTTGCTGTGGTGTTGATGTGATTGGGAATGATGAGTCTGATGATGTATTTCCTGAGAGCCATGTACTCGGTGACACGTCGGATTGGGTAGAAGATATTGAACCCGAACCTAACATCAGCAAGGACAGGCCTTATGCTACTAATGAGGTTGTGTTGAGAAAGTTTTGCAGGTTTGACTCCAGGATGCCTTCCAATGCTAAAAAAGGAAATCAGTTCGACCCTTGCTGGTGGATTCGACTTCGAGACTTTGGGGGAGCACATGCTGATGGTGTTCCTAAAGAGTTTGACTATGATGTGGAGCATTCTCCGGACTGAGGTGAGTTTCGTCTAGCTAAAGACGTTAAACTAGCGCTTCTTGGGAGGCAACCCAAGCATTTAATTGCTTTATTAGGTTTTATTTTGTTTTGATTGCGAAAACCCTCCTTTGTTGAGTATTTTATGGTGTATGTTTGGATTGTCATTACAAGTGTATACTCATGAGATTTTTGGCTTGATGTGGATGATAGGAGAGACTTGGTTGGTTGTTTGATTTAGGTTGCTTGTCTTGATTGTGATTCATCTAGTCTTGAACAACTCTTGTACATGATAGTGAAGTTCTTGTGTTTGGTACATCAAATGAACTAGTTGCTTGTGATTGTGGTAGGTTAACCCGTGAGACTTCTTGAGCCTAAATGACTATTATTTTTATAGTCTCATTTTCTTTTGAGTGTGACCTTACCATGTTTTCATCTCTAGAACTTGATTTGACTCTCTTTGAAACTGCATTTGACTTGTGTATTGTGTTAATATGATTGAGGCCCATTTTGAAGCCACATAGCCAAAAGCCACCTGACATCTTGACTTCTTTTTGCTAGCCCTTGCGCAATTTTTCCTGTCTTGATTTTCTTCACCTATATCGTGCACCTTTGGCTTGTTCTTAATGCCATACCCTTTTAGCCAAGTTAGTGGAGCAACAATTCAGTTGGGGGACAGTTTTGTTGTCTATTTGTTGATGACTTCGTTGGTTGGTTTACTTGATGAGGGAAGCATTGCTCATAATCATTATTTATCCCCTCTTTTCATTTGAGGTTATAATTGGGTTGAAAGGAAATGATACTATTTTTATATATTTATGCTATTCACCACAAAAAAAAGAGAGAGAAAAAAAAGTGGAGAAGTTTTGAAGAATAAGGTGAATAGCATAGTGGTTTTCTTGCTTATATTGACTATTCCTTTATTTTGCCTTGATGGGGAAGATATTTATGCTTCATTGCGGTGTGATGTAAGCGGAGTTGTGCTATATGTATTGGGAATGTTGCTCTTTAGGTCTTTGGCTCTTAGCTCCACATTACCCAAATGAATTCCCTCCTTACCCTACACCTAAGACCCGTTACAACCTTTGAAAAGTCCTCATGATTAACATTTGTGCATATTGTCTATAGTGGTAGAGAATCGAGAGTCTTGTCAAGCTTATGGTAGGTTGTTTACATTGGTTAAAGGTTTTGAGCGAACCGTTATATCTTTTGCAAACACACGAGGGGAGTGATCCACATACCTTAACGTGAGGTCCTACCGATCCCAACTGGTTCGCCAAACATGTGAATGAATTTTGATTGCATTTGAGTTGTGATAGATTAGTTGGGTTGCTTCCTGACCTGCAATTTTATTTTGAACAGCAATTTTTGTTTCACTTTGATTCTTAATCTCGCTAGGGATTCTCTTTGTGTATGCTTGTTTTGGCTTTCTAATTTGCCCTTTTTGTGTGAGTAGATTTCTTTTTCTTTTCAACTCCTTTCATCTAGTTTTGAGTCTTGTACTTGCTTGGGGACAAGCAAGGAGTAAGCATGGGGGAATTTGATAACTGTGTTTCATGACTATATTTTTAGGGGAATTTCGATAGGAAATTAGGGGAGTTTTATGTGTGAACCTTGATTTATATTCCAATTTCCATATTACACTTGGTGTTGTTATTTTTATGTGAAATTGTAGGTTTTGAGGCTAAAACACCAATTTTCTCTCAACATTTGAGGAGATTGAGTACACTACGGACCTCCCTACTAAATACCGAACTGTGGTATGAATTTGGAATTGAACGGACGACAAAACCCAGGGCCAGAGGCCACCACGGTTTGACCGTGGTGGACCACACGGTCCGTGGCGCAGCAACAGTCTCTTGGGCCATTAATTCACATCATTTGTTCATCCTTCTTCTCATTGGGCCAAGCCTCCATTCGGTCCAACACAAAAAGGGAAAAGAGGGCAATTGAATTCAACAACCCATTGATTGAAACATGTAGGCGGCCCAATCATCAAGGAGGGAAGTGGGGGCCGATTCATTTGATTCTTGGGCCATAGATTCATGCGGTCCAATAACAGAGGGGGGAAGTGAGGACAAGTTGAAATCAATTGAATGTATTGGTAAACCATTCCATTCAGTGCAACCATTTATTCGCCCAGCAGTGCATTCATTCACTCCACTCATGCGGGCCAATCAAGGGAAAGAAAGAGAAGTAATTGGAGGCCCATTTATTCAGTTCCTTAACCCATTCTTTCGGCCCAATCAAGGAAGAGTGAGGGAAATTGATTCATGAAGCCCTTCATGCGCGAATCACAAGAAAAGGAAAGCTGAGGCAGGGGCTTCCACGGGCTGACCGTGGGGAATGCCACGGTCCATGGCTGGGTGTAGCCTGGCCGTAATGCGTAAGAAAGGTAGCGGAAGTGGCGGTTATTGGGCAGTCATTCAAGGACTATTTTGCCCCCCATTCATTCCATCGTTCAGGATTCATCATCCATCCACCCATTAAGGGAGAAAAAGGCCCTAAATCTATCCCTCCACTCATCAATTACTCCATCAAGACCAATATCAAGATTGATTCAAGAAGGATCAAGATCAAGATTCGGGAAGAAATTTTCATCGCTCGCAAGGAAGACTCCGCGTCGGGATCGAAAGGCTCGACGGTCGTATTCCTTGTAGTTTGTATTTCTTTTCGATTCTTTCTTTGTTTTAAGAATTAACTATGATGTTTGGAACTTGTGTCATGTTTTCATTGAATATGAGTGAGTAGTTTCTTTAAATTCTAGGGTTTTGCAACCCGAAACAATGTGGTTTGATTAACTGTTATTAGTTTGTGCATGAATTCTTGATTAGAATCAATAGAAGGTTGTGTTTACCATGTTTATGAGTATTCTTAAGGCCTTGGATATTTGTAAGTTTGAGATTAACCTGAGATGTACTGAAAGGTGAATTAGGGTAATCTGACTACCAACTTGTTTACCTAGGTTTGCGAAAGTTGAAAAAGTAGTGAACTAGGGAATCATTAGATAACCTGACCTTTTGAGACCTTCAATTCTGTTTAACCTAAAAGGCACACGAAAGTTGTTGATTAGGTTGTTTAGAATAATTCTATTTAGCATCGAAAGGGCGATAGGATTTAGAGGTTATCGATTCTTGATTCAATCTTGAACGTATGATTGTGTAGGCTAAGTTTTAGTAATTGAACTCGTTGTTAGGTTAGCATCTCCCTAAAAATCTTTCTCTCTTGATTAGAACTATTTGATTGTTTTTCCCTGCTTTATTAGTTTAATTAATTGTTAAACCATTTTCCAAAACCCAAAATCTGATTAGCTTAGCAATCGCATTAGAGATTAGTTTTCTGTGCTGCTAATTGAGTCCGTGTGGGATCGAACTTGACGTGCTACTACGTACACCGTGCGCTTGTGACCCTGTCATTAGTGCATCGTACTGTGATTCATATGAATTTCCGCTCATCTTTGTTGCGTAAGAACCTTTTTACATGTTCAACTTCAGAAAGTAGGGTTTTTGAAATTGATATTTCTAAAAATGCAAGATTGGAGGTTTAGAACTCGTCACATTGAATGACTCAGCATATTACTTCAGATTTGTAACTTTTCTGTGTAATATCACTCTCCATTATGTTTCTCATTCATGAAAATTAGGGCTTTTGAAATTTGATGCAAAAAATTATGTTCTAGACTCTACATAGTGGGAAGAGATTGGTGAAGAAGATTTAAATTGGATTAAAGGCTTAAAGCTTACTCTGAAACATTGTCCCATTGATATACATTTGCAGTGACCACTTGCTTTTTTGCAATTGAAGAAATAGCTAGCCATTCCGAAAGATGTGAGATATTTGCCAAGTACAAATACTGGAAGGTGCTCACTCCTGTCAAGCGCAACTTCTTGAAGCACATGTCTGGCCGTTTCCACCTTCAGATGGTAAAATATTCCTAATTTCTGGTTAACCACCTTTGTAATAATTGACTTGTTAAATCCAAGCAATAATAATGATGGGGGAGACAAAGGTGGGCACCAGAAACTAGGTTTTTTGCAGTGTCAGTAATCAGCATCATCAGATGATTGATCCTGCATTGAAGTTCTTGACTCAGGCCCTTCAGAAAGTTCAAGATTTTTCAGTGATGATTGACAATCCTTATGTATTCTATACTACTATTTTTAGTGAGGATGAATATGACTATCATGACAGGCTTTGTTAATTTTCATATTAGGTAATGGGGGACTTCACCAGGGTTACACACCTAAAGCTCAGTTTTTGTCCTTAAATTTATTTTATATCATTGCCAAACTAACAATGGATTTCCCTTCGTACTACAGGACAACCCCCTTCCCTCCCTCGAAAAACAAAAAAGGAGTTCCCTTTACAATTGACGCGAAAATGTAGAGTTGGTTAGGTTAAACAAAGGACTTCTAGTGTGGCTTGTCAGTACGTACCCAGTGGTGGTTGTTCGGTCTCGTTCTGAGCCGAATTTCTTCTCTTTTATAGGGTATTCTTGCTTGTCTTTAATAACTATTTTAGTAGTTTTATTGTGTTTTTACCCTTTTATTAGATTTTATAGCTTTTTATTATTTTAGTTATTATTATCATTAATATGAATCAAATTGTAAATATTAGAAATAAAATAAAAACCTATTTCTAATCCTTAATTTCCTAAACCTAGCCCAATTCCTCCCCATTTCCTCTCTAATCGGCCCAGTCAATACCCAGCCCATTTACCCAACATAAACCCAGCCTAATCTCACCTAAATACTTAACCCTAATACCCAGAACCCACCTACCCATTTAACCCGACCGTTTCCTCTTTTATTTTCAATGACTAATTCCCCACTCAAAACCCTAATCTAATTCCCCTTTTCCTCCTGCATCCTCCCCGTCCCTTCTCTCTCACTTCCTCTCGGTTTCTCTTTCTCATTTTCGCCCATACAGCCCACACCCCAAACAGCGAACCAACCTCACCACCATTTTCAATCCATCTCCTTCTCTCATCTCATCTCTTCTCATATCCATCTCTCTTCTCTTCTCTTTGCTATTTTTCGCGATATCTCTCAATTTCTCACTCAATTTCTCGTCCCTCTTTGCAGATTCGGTTGAAGGCTAGTAGAAGAGAGTGCACGCACCATCACCATCTTCATCCACATCTCCATAACCGTCGAAACTCACCTCCACCATCTATCTTGAAGAAGACCGAGGGCTCAGATTGAAGGGAGAGGCTGGGGGTCGACTATAAAAGCACAAGAAGAGGTTTTCAATCTTCATGCAAGGGAGGTCTCGGCCTCATTTTAGGGTTAGAATTAGATTTTAGGTTTATTCATGTTTTTATGCTTTGAATTCTGTTTTTAATCTCTATTTCGTTTTTCCCTTCAAATCGATTCTGGGATTTTGGTTTTGTTAATGATTTGTTCAGTTTTGATGTAATGTTCGAATGGTATTGGATTGTTCTTAATGTTTGATGAGTTTGTGTTTTGGTATTTGATTCGGGTTTTGGTTTGTTTTGGTTGAATGCTTTGTTTCTGCTCGTTATGCCCCTATTTGGTTTTTGGCTTCGGTTCTCTCTCGTCTTTCTCCTCTGATTCTGTCTCTCTTTTCTTCCTCTGCTTGGTTAATGGCAGTAGGGAGCTGGGTTGAGTTCTTTCCTTTCTTCCATATTCGGTCAGTAGTTATTTAGGTCAGTAGTAGCTGTTTTCTTTGATTTCTTTATTTTCTTGATTTCTTTTGTTTCCATATGTCTCAGTTAGTTTAGGGTTAAGTCTTATTAAAGTTAGTTTTAGTGTTAGGTTTCTAGGGTTGGTTAAGTGTTATTAAGTTTTCATTAGTTTTTATTAGGGTTTTGTTTAGGGTTTGTTTAGGTCAATTTTCCCTAAAATCTTTATTAGTATTAGCCACAAAACAATCCAACTATTAGTGAGGAGGAGGGCTAAGGGTCACAAATTCCACTCTCAAGTGGGGATTTGGGGATTCTTAGTAATCCAATTCACGCTTTCTTATTTGTTCGGGAGAAAGTTTAAGGTGAAGGATTTAATTGAAGTTTAGATCATCAAAGGTATAGTCTCTTGTTCCTAATTTCATATTAGTTTTAGTTTAATTGCTTTCTTAATTTCATGTTTTTAATTGCTTTCATCTTTTATTGCTTTCTTAATTATTATCATGTCTAGGTTAGTTTATTGCTTTATTTTGTTTTCCGCACTGAGAAAAACCCCTTTACACAAACCGATTACCTTAATCAAGCCTAACACCCATCCCTGAGACCGACAACCTTAACTTAAAACCACAAAAATTACAACCGAACAGTGGTAGTCTTTGAACTGCAGTTTTTGATAGGTAACTTTTGCTGTCATGCTTGATTCGTTTTTTCTATCAAAGTAGCTATCATGATGTGATCTAAGGTTGGCAGCAACAAAATACTAGTTATAAAGTTGAAGGAAAAGAAAGTATAACAGTTGTTAGAAAATATTACCTCAGGCATGTTTTGGATAACAAACCAAAAGCCTAAGGTAAGGCTTTGTTCTTTTGTTTGTTGTTTAGTCTATATATGCTGGGTCTTATGTCAACATTTAATTATGTTGCCTCGTATGAATCATTTGTCCAGGGCACCTTTGTTGGTGGGTGATGTAGAGTTGATATTTTTCTAATGACACCCTGTCACAGCTAACACATTGGCTGCATGATTAACTCATCTGGGGCTAAACTGAGAATGATTCACTTGTTATTGAGCAATTCCGATATGAATTGAACCTCATATGAGGCTATTATTAATATAATAGTAATAGCTTTAGCTGTATCGTTAGATCCTTCACTTTTTAATTATAACTTGCATCGATCACCGTCTGTTCCTTTGCATGCTTATCAATAGTGCCATCCATCCGATTCACTCCCTATAATTTCCCCCTTTTCAAATCATATCTTTAAAAATAGGATTATTGGATGATAATACACTGAACTTTAGGGGTATTGGACAATAATGCACTGAACTTTATTCTTGTACTCTAATACACTGAACTTTGAGGGTATTGGACAATAATGCACTCAGACCAATTCAGCTGGTGGTTGATGCGGTGGCTGTTCTACTTTGAGATATCGTTTTTCTATTTTTTTCCAAAAAAATATATTAGTCATCCTACTTATGTGTACTTTCTTACACGACAAAAGTTTTTTTTGAAAAAAAAATAGAAAAACGACACCTCAAAGTAGAACAGCCACCGCGTCAACCACCAGCTGAATTGGTCTAAGTGCATTATTGTCCAATACCCTCAAAGTTCAGTGCATTAGAGTCCAAGAAAAAAGTTCAGTACATTATTGTCCAATACCCCTAAAGTTCAGTGTATTATCATCCAATAATCCTAAATATAATCTAACATATAATTTTAAAGATATGCTTATGGGAGGCCGACTGCAGGAATTGTTGGAAATGTGCGGTCTTCACTTGCTAATAGTAAGGCTATTGATGATTTTCTCAGAGATGCTGATGAAATTCAAGAAGAAGACCCTAATGTTGCTGGAATCCGTATGTTGTTTCATTGAATTTGGCGATTGATGTTGTATGTATGTTGTATTGTGTGTGTTTGTTCTTTTAATGAAGTTTGTGTGGATAATGAAATTACAGTTTCTGAACACGCACATTCCATGGCTCAGAATATGGACCCAAATAGTGAGGGAAGAGGTGTTCTTCAGTTCAAAACTGGTTTAATGTCTATCATTAAGGTATTTGATTATTTGTGTACTATGTATTTTAGAAATCCCTAAATTTTGTATTGTAGAATGCTATAATTTTTGGCGTTTATGGATAAAAGGGAAGTTGTTGTATTAAGGGATTACATGTTGCGTATGGCGGTATGCAATCATTCACCTATACAACTGGAAATTAATGACATTTCACTATTCATTCCTTATGGATGTATTTTGTTATCTTTACTGTCAATGATGCATCTTCTGTTCTGGTCTGTGTTTTGATTGAAAATTATGTGCATGTAGCAAAAATTAGCCAAAAGGGAGGCTGGAAACATAGATAGAAGTCAAGATATTGCTCAACTACAGGAAGTTTAGAGAGAAGCATAATGTGGATTAGCTAATGGAAGATGATATGAAGTTGAGAGAATCTGCAACTTTTACCGGAAACCTTAGTGCTTTGGGCCACAAAAATGTTTGTTGCCTTTGAGAGAAATAGGTATAGGCTACTAGATTAATTTGAAGTGCAAATAGTTTTGGGCAACAAAAAAAATTGGTTGCCCAAATTCATTAAGGCAACAAAACCTTTTTGTTGCCCGACTTTGGGCTTCGCACATATTGCAACAAATTTTTGACAAAAAAAAATTTGTTGCCCAAAGTTAAAGGGCAACAAAAAATGATCAAGGGCAACAAAAAACCCAAGACGATTTTTCGTGTTGTGCTTGTTGATGAGAGAGTTTGATTGACTTGGAAGTCTTTGTCTTGTTGTTGACTTCAAAGTCAAGGGACTTGGTGACTTAAAAGTCTTGAAGTTTGTTGATTTGATAGTCTTCAATTTTTGCCGACTTGGAAGTCTTTAATTTTTGTTGACTCGAAAATCGGTGAATTTGGTGACTTTAGAGACTTAAAATTTGTTGGTTTGAAAGTCTCAATTTCTGTCAATTCATGACTTTTTTTGTTATTATGTTATGGATGTATTTGAGTGTATACCCAAATCGCCTACGTACCTTAAGGGATGAAATACCCGTAAGGATCAAGCCAAACGTAGTTCAAATTTTAAAAAGGAGAAATTGAGATTTTATTTATTAATTTACACAATTTATACTCTTGCGGATCAGGAGTATTACAATGATGAAAATGAAATGAACTGAAAATGAAATCTTTTTTTTTTGGTGAACAGTTTAGGCTCTTGCGCGGGAGCTACATCTTCACTTTCCTAGATTTTAACTTGGGAAGAAGAAAGCATCTCGTCTCGTTCAAGCTCTTCGTCGACGTTGTTTTTGCTTTGATGACCGTTGAAGATCATAATACGTCTCTTCACTCTAAGGGATCTTTCAATCTTGACCTCCCACGTTGAAAAACGCTTCATGCGAGATGGGATGGAGCTTTGAACTTCATTGATGATGTAACGTCTCATATTTTTTAAACTTTATTTATTATGCTAATTAAAATTTTAATTTCAATTATAATACATTATTTTATTTAATTAGCTACATTTCTTTACTTTTCAATTAATTATATTTACTTAAATATGAGTAATTCCAATAATTAAATTTTAAGCTCTTACTAGTTTTAAATTCTTATAAATTAATATATTCCACACATTTTCCTTTCATATTTTATCATCTTTTTATGCACATTTTCCTTATTTTGTACAAAATAATATTTATGAATATTATTACTTTTATCAAAGTAGTAATATTATTTTATATGATGTATTACCGGGTCAAGAAAGAAAGATTCTTGATTCCGATGATACATGAAGCACGTGTAACCAAACAGGAAAGTGGGGGTGGTTCACGAGATTAGGGTGGAAAAGAGAGGGGTGGTTCTCGTGAAAAAGGGTTCTTTGTGGAAGTTATTTTGCCGTGGGGGCTTTTGTAGTTTCAAGATTCAAGAAAGGTTGAATCTTGAACGGGAAAGAGATGAATCTTGGATGATGATTTGAGGGGGAAGGGTTGACGTTGGAAGAGGGGAGAGGGAGAAGGTGGCGTGAGGTAAGAAGGGGGAGAGCAGGTGAGAGGGTGGCGTTTGGAGGTGGAGGAGAGTGGGAGGTTGTTAGGTTGTTATGGAGAGATAAGGTTGTTGGAAGGTTGTTATGGAGAGAGAGAAGGGAAGGCGAAAAGGATTTGGATTGGTGAGGTGGGTGACGAATTGAAGGGGGCTTAAGGAGGTGCGGATGGCGTTGGGAATGGGGGTAGGTTTGGGATTAATGTGACTTAACTGTATTGACAGAAAGCTCACAGGGTAATTACTTTAACTATATTGATAGAAAGGTAAGAATGAATAGATCTAGGTTTCCTAATTGAATCCACAAAAAGGACAACCTAGGGCTAACTTGACCTAGACCGCAACCTAGGATCAAGCTCTTCCTAACCACTTGGGTGCCAAACCAAGATACAATAGAAGAAAAGGGGTGAGGGTTAATCCAAACACTCAGGGGGTAAGCTTAAAGCTTGATTCATATTTCTCAACTGATGTATCAATTGAATACAAACCTAGGCTATTTATACTAGGAGAGTCCTTAAGGGACTTGTACTCCTACTTGGCGTGGAAGCCAAGCTAAACTAGGCCTAGGAGTCTCTCTCTCTTGGCAAGCCAAGGAGAACTCGTCTAACTACTCCTACTCCTCCTTGGATTAGGAATCCTTATCCTAGGGGGAGTTGGTTGTAACAAACCTTATCCTAATTGGTTTTGGCTTTCCTAATCCAAATTGGATCAGTTACAAAATTAGGCAATTCCTATCTAGGAAATGAAACACACGCCTACTCTAGCCTAATTAAAAGAAAACACACCAAAAATAATTAAGCTATACTAATTAAATTACATCCAAAAATCAAGATCATAAAATTGGACTTGGTCTCTTGACTTTGGACGTGTCGGAGTTGGCGTTTTAGGCTTGGCGTGACCTTGGCCCATCTTCTAGGATGTTTGGACATCCTCTTGAAATAAGCTACACACCATATGAGTTGGCCTTTGAACTTTCACGTTGTACCCTTCATCTATGGGCCGTTCCACTTCTTTGTAAATAGTTTGGATCTCCTGATTAGAAGTGGCCTGATTTTCATCATTCCCCCCTTGTTGAGAAGAGTTTGTCCTCAAACTAGGGAGGTCTTCGTTTTCATCATAGTAGGGCTTTAAATCAGCAACGTTGAAAGTAGCACTTCCTCCATAATCGTCGTTTAGTGCTAGCTTGTATGCATTATCTCCAACTCTTTCTAAAACTTCAAAAGGACCGTCAGCTCTGGGAACTAACTTTCCTTTCCTCTTGGAGGGGAACCTCTCCTTCTTCAAGTGAACCCATACTAGATCTCCTGGTTGAAAAATAACCCTTTTCCTTTTCTTGTTAGCTAAGTCTGAAACAGATTGGGTGTACTTGCTATTTTCTCCTTAACTTCCTCATGGAGCTTCTGTATTTCTTGGGCTCGTTTTTGGGCTTTATGGCTGAACCTTATGGCGCTGTTGATAGGCGTGAGGTCCACAGGTGTAGTAGGGTTCCTTCTATAAATAACTTGGAAAAGTGAACGACCCGTTGCCTTGCTTGGAGCCCTGTTGAATGCAAATTCAGCGTGTGGGAGAAGAGTGTCCCATCCTTTCTTGTTCTTGCTCACCAAGGACCTCAATAGCGAACCTGGGGTTCGATTGGTGACCTCCATTTGACCGTCGGTCTGTGGGTGACATGCGGTGCTGAATTTGAGCTTGGTTCCCATCTTCTTCCAGAGAGTAACCCAAAAGTGGCTAAGGAACTTTGCATCCCGATCTGAGACCATAGTCCTAGGTATTCCATGGAGCCGAACGTCTTCTTGGAAATATAGTTCTGCCACTCTAACTGCATTATAAGTGGTGTGACATGGGATAAAGTGAGCCATCTTTGAGAATCGATCAACAACCACCATGATTGAATCCTTCCCACGTTGAGTCCTAGGTAGTCCCACAATGAAATCGAGACTAATATCTTCCCAAGGACCTTCAGCGATGGGCAAGGGCGTGTATAACCCTTAGGGAAGCACATGACTCTTTGATAAATTGCATGTAGAACACCTTCTAACTATATGTTCGACGTCTTTGACCATGTGGGGCCAAAAATAGTGTTCTTTCAACATCAGATAAGTCTTCTCAATACCGAAGTGTCCTGCTAGGCTCCCTCCATGAACTTCTAAGATAAGAAATTCCCTAAGACTGCTTCTAGGAATACACAGCTGATTCCCATGAAATAGAAAACCATGCTCCACGTGATACTGGTCGTTGGGGCGGTTTTTGCAGTCTCCGTAGATCTCCTTGAAATCTGCATCTTCCTCATAGAGATCTTTGATGTGTTCAAGCCCTATCACACGTGAATCAAGGACTTGAAGGAGCATATAACGACGAGAAAGGGCGTCTGCTCCCTTATTCAAATGGCCGGCTTTGTGTTGAATGACGAAGTGATAAGCTTGCATAAATTCAACCCACTTAGCATGGCGCGGGTTTAACTTATGTTGGCCCTGAATATACTTTAGTGCCTCGTGGTCGCTATGCAGAATAAATTCGTGGCCGATGAGATAGTGTCGCCAATGTTCTAGGGCACGAATAATAGCATAGAACTCCTTGTCGTATGTGATGTACTTCTTCCGGACATCACTGAGTTTCTCGCTGTAGTAGGCCAAGAGACGGCCTTCCTGTGATAATACTGCTCCAATTCCAACTCCAGAAGCATCGCACTCCACTTCAAACTTTTTGTCAAAGCTTGGTAGGGCAAGGACAAGGGCGGTGTAGAGTTGAATTTTGATAGAATCAAACGCCTGTTGTGCTGATGGCGTCCAGCTGAACTCTTTTCTCTTCAGTAGCTCGGTCATGGGTGCCATAATCGAGCTGAAGTTTTTCACGAACCTTCTGTAGAAGGAGGCTAAGCCGTGAAAACTCCTGATGTCGTGAATGCTAGCTGGTATAGGCCACTCTTTGATTGCTTTGATTTTCTCTTCATCAACCTGTATCCCATCAGCCGAGAGTACATAGCCAAGAAAGACTAATTTGTTGGTGAAGAAGTGGCACTTGGCGAGATTCCCATAAAGCTTCTCGTGATCTAGCAAATCAAGGATTGACGTGAGGTGTTGCAGATATTCCTCTCACTCTTGCTGTATACAAGTATATCGTCGAAGTAGACAACAACACACTTGCCGATAAGAGGCTTCAGAACCTGATTCATTAGTCTCATAAAAGTAGAAGGGGCATTAGTTAGTCCAAAAGGCATGACTAACCATTCGTAGAGACCTCCTTTAGTTTTGAATGTTGTTTTCCATTTGTCTCCGGCTTGAATCCCGAATATGATAGTACCCGCTTCTGAGGTGTATTTTCGAAAAGACCTGGGCGCCATGTAGTTCGTCCAGAAGATCCTCAAGTCTAGGAATTGGGAACCTGTACTTGATGGTGATCTTATTTATTTCCTTGCCGTCGATACACATTCGCTGACTTCCGTCTTTCTTTGGGACCAATAATGCTGGAACGACGCACGGACTGAGACTTTCCCGTATCATACCCTTCGCTAGCAGATCATCAACTTGCCTTTGAATCTTCTGTGTGTCGCTAGGGTTCATGCGGTATGCAGGTTTGTTTGGTAAGACTGACCCCGGGATTAGATCAATCTTATGCTGAATGTCTCGCTCAGGTGGTAAACCTGGCGGCATCTCTTCTGGGAACACATGAGAATATTGTTCCAAAAGAGGGGTGACAAGGGGATGGACGTCAACTTCGTGAGTTGGGACGTCAGGTGGGGAAGTTTTGTGGCTGGATTCTGTGTTTAGGTCTAAGAGAATGATCTCTTTATGCTCACTAAACTCATGATGTTCAGCTGACATAGAAGAGATTGGATCTGGATCATTCGCTTTGGGTTGGGACGGAAAGGTTACTTTAAGTGGAGCTAGGGTGATTTTTTTGTGGTTGAACCTGAAGGTGTAGGTGTTGGCTCTTCCATCATGTATCACACTCATGTCAAATAACCAGGGTCTTCCCAACAAAAGATGACAAGCATCCATAGGCAATATATCACACCAAATAGAATCTTGATAGTTCTTGCCAATGGAAAAGCTTACCAAGCATTGATGAGTAACTTATAGTCCTTCACCCTGATTGAGCCATTGGATGGTGTAGCGCTTGGGATGTGGACTGGTTTCCACCTGAAGTTTGTCCACCAAAGTCGTTGAAGCCACGTTGGTGTAGCTTCCTCCATCAACGATTAAGGAACAGACCTTTCCTTTGATGGTGCAGCGAGACTGAAAGATAGCCTCTCGTTGTTGTTGGTCTTCTGGGACAATCGAACTGCTGAGGATCCTCCTCATGAAGAGCAATTCGTGTGCCATGGTAGGGGTTGGAACGCTAGAGTGACGTTGGGTAAGGGAGGGTAATGTGTTTGGGTTGTTTGTGGAGTTTTGGGTTGCAGGTTGGTACTGAAGGTTTGAAGGTAATGTGTTTGGATTGCAGGTTAAACCTGTGGATTAGCAGGTTAGGCTTTTGGATTTGAAGGTTATGTGTTTGGTTTACACTCAACACTAACCTAGAGCTCTGATACCACTTTTGATGTATTACCGGGTCAAGAAAGGTTCTTGATTTCGATGATACATGAAACACGTGTAACCAAACAGGGAAGTGGGGGTGGTTCACGAGATTAGGGTGGAAAAGAGAGGGGTGGTTCTCGTGAAAAAGGGTTCTTTGTGGAAGTTATTTTGCCGTGGGGGCTTTTGTAGTTTCAAGATTCAAGAAAGGTTGAATCTTGAACGGGAAAGGGATGAATCTTGGATGATGATTTGAGGGGGAAGGGTTGACGTTGGAAGAGGGGAGAGGGAGAAGGTGGCGTGAGGTAAGAAGGGGGAGAGCAGGTGAGAGGGTGGCGTTTGGAGGTGGAGGAGAGTGGGAGGTTGTTAGGTTGTTATGGAGAGATAAGGTTGTTGGAAGGTTGTTATGGAGAGAGAGAAGGGAAGGCGAAAAGGATTTGGATTGGTGAGGTGGGTGACGAATTGAAGGGGGCTTAAGGAGGTGGGGATGGCGTTGGGAATGGGGGTAGGTTTAGGATTAATGTGACTTAAGCAGACACAGAAAGCTCACAGGGTAATTACCTTAACTATATTGATAGAAAGGTAAGAACGAATAGATCTAGGTTTCCTAATTGAATCCACAAAAAGGACAACCTAGGGCTAACTTGACCTAGACCGCAACCTAGGATCAAGCTCTTCCTAACCACTTGGGTGCCAAACCAAGATACAATAGAAGAAGGGGTGAGGTTAATCCAAACACTCAGGGGGTAAGCTTAAAGCTTGATTCATATTTCTCAACTGATGTATCAATTGAATACAAACCTAGGCTATTTATACTAGGAGAGTCCTTAAGGGACTTGTACTCCTACTTGGCGTGGAAGCCAAGCTAAACTAGGCCTAGGAGTCTCTCTCTTGGCGTGCAAGCCAAGGAGAACTCGTCTAACTACTCCTACTCCTCCTTGGATTAGGAATCCTTATCCTAGGGGGAGTTGGTTGTAACAAACCTTATCCTAATTGGTTTTGGCTTTCCTAATCCAAATTGGATCAGTTACAAAATTAGGCAATTCCTATCTAGGAAATGAAACACACGCCTACTCTAGCCTAATTAAAAGAAAACACACCAAAAATAATTAAGCTATACTAATTAAATTACATCCAAAAATCAAGATCATAAAATTGGACTTGGTCTCTTGACTTTGGACGTGTGGGAGTTGGCGTTTTGGGCTTGGCGTGACCTTGGCCCATCTTCTAGGATGTTTGGACATCCTCTTGAAATAAGCTACACACCATATGAGTTGGCCTTTGAACTTTCACGTTGTACCCTTCATCTATGGCCCGTTCCACTTCTTTGTAAATAGTTTGGATCTCCTGATTAGAAGTGGCCTGATTTCCATCATTATATTTCACATTTCACACATTTTAGTTATTCATACTATTAGTAAATATATTGCTTTCTTTGGTTTTTGAGAAAACACCTCCACCACCACCAGTTCTCCCTCTCATGTTCATCTCCTTCTTCTTCAAGCTTTGATACACCTTTCCATGACTTCCTTCTTTCCAATTGAGGTAGCAAAATTGAATTGATCTTATTCTCAACAAGTGACAACACATCAAAGATAATGGTTCATCAAAACTATACTAACCTACAACAATGGCTATAACTAATCTAGCCATTCAAACAACACAAAACCCCCATCATGTTCCACCATCACCATCTTCTTCTTCCTTCTCGTTCACCACCAACACCACCCTACACCACCATCTTCTTCTCTGACCCAACCACCTCCATCACCGCCATCTCACCACTTCCGCCACCCTCCGCAACCAGAACCACCGCCCAAACACTATTTTCACCAACAACATCACCATTATCACCACCGTTCCAAACAATCACATACATTCAAACCCATCTCAAAATTTCAAATCAATACCCAACCGAAATCGAATCCAAACTCACACACATAACCCAAATTCATCAATTCTAAGTTACTTACCATTTTCCAGTCAAAATCTCGCCGAAAACCACCCGAAGAGTCGTCGGAAATGCCCAAAACCACCCCAATAGGGGGCTCCTCTGTTTCCCCTGTTTCGCGGCCCAATCTCACCAACCACCTCTTCTACGGTGGTTCTCGCTTCGTTGGCGACCCTATGACTTTTCTGACCCTCCCGCCGCCCTTCTCCGCCGCTCTCGCCACCAAGAACCCCTCTCCCATCGTGCCTCCTCCGCTCTTGCTCTCTCTATGTTATGCGTTATATCAAGGGAAGGGGGAAGACTAAGACCCCTCTTCTTTTTTACCCAAAGCCATATAATTCTCCTATTGGGCCTTCGAAAATTTAGCAGCCCACATATTCACTTTGGGTAATTATATTACTAATCCAATTCCTATATCCAAATTTTACTAACTATTTCATCTATTTATCCCTATTATTAATTATTACTATTTATCCATATTTATACAAATTAGATTTCTCAAGTTAAAGGGGGGATTTAGTATTCCTTTTATCCACCAATTCAGGTATATTTCGATGACTGTAACCTTCAACATTGTTTAAATGTAAAAATTCAAGATACTCTAATCAAAGTGAAATAACTATTGTTTTCATTATTTTCAAATATCATTTCATGACTAATATATGTGGACTCACTTGTTGTAGTTTTCGAAAACCCAACGTTTGATGTTTCGTTTAATAATCGGGTTGAGCGGCCTGAGTGCATGCATCTTCATGGTCCAACGTTTACCTAATCGAGGGTTGACCGTCCTCGAGTGCATGTGTCGTTAGGAAACCGCGCCGAAAGGGGGTGCTGGCTTCCAAGATCCAATGACTAACCCCTATCGCAATATTCAATATGTGTCGTTACTGTTTAACATTTATTGGTTGTGTGTAATTATATCGTGCTTAATTTATTTCTGTGTTACCCAATGTCTAAACGTTCTAGTCATTGTTGCGTTATTTTAATATAATTGTTACTTTTTGTTACTATTTAATTAATATTATTTGGGCAGTGTTCCACATTCAGATAATAACCTGCAGCTATTTGAGCATATTCTCCTCTCCCTCATTTCAAAATGAATTTACACTGGGCATCAATAAAATTATTTGTTTTTAAATGTTTTTACATTATAGTGTCAAATATATTGAGCTTCGTCTTATTTTTCTCCATGTTTTCAAATGTATTGTTTTTAGGTATCAGCGAGACTTTTTGGACAGATTCGTGGCAAGAATAACTAACATAGCAAATCAAGCTGCCACATAGTTTATTAGTATTTAAGTTTCAATATTAGCAGTTGGTTCACCTCTTTAATTTGACCGCATTTTTAATACTTTCATATTAGTTAAACAATTTATGCTTTTCTCTAATTTTCCATATGAAATATATTTTATTATAGTGTTTACATTGCCAAAGCCTTGCTTCCCCTCTCATGGGAGATCGGCGTAGCGCTCTCGGCTTTTAAATACGCTTACGCTAAATCAAGATTAAATGAATTAAAATATTGCTAAGTAACACCCTAAAAGTCGAGGCGTTACAGATGACCCCAAGGCGACTAAATGCATTGCTCTTTTTTCTGGTTAGTTTGTGAGCTTGACACCTCTTCAGTCTGTTTGATCCTTGAAAATATAGACGACTTTGATTTTGAACCATCTTGGATCCTACTAAAGATCGAGGCTTTGCAACTTCCTTGACGCCCGATTCGCTCAAAGACAGATGCTTGATTTTGAGAAGTTGATGGTTTTAACCTATCAAACACGAAGGGCTTTGACTTAGGCTAGCTAAGACTCCCTTCCTTCGATATCATCTTATTCGATCTCAAAACAGGTGACCATGTTCATAAGTTCAACTTTGTCGACTATACCAAGGAAGTCATTCGGAAAGTATTCCTCCAGAGTGACAGGAAAGTATTCCTTCTCCTTTGTTGCTTACTTTGACGAGGCGATGTTGATTGGACTTCACTTTGCCCCCTACCCTTCATTTGCGTGGCTATGATCCATTCTTCATCTCCGTCGAAAACTTTTAATACATGCTCAGGCTTAGGCTCATCTTGAGAGGCATGGACTAGCATAGGAAGGGGAACTGTTTTTTGACGTCCAAACTAAATCATCAAGAATTCCTTCCTTCCGGCCAGAATTGGCTATCCTGAAACATAATTGCCCTCGATGTTGTCATCCAAGTCTAGTATAACCTATCCATCTTCATCTAGTCTCATGATCCGCTCCTTGAGTGTGATACACTTCTCTAGAGGGTGATTGACTACCCTATGATAATGATAGTATGTTTGATCGATAGTTCTTCCCACTTCTTGCCTCTTTGGTTGTGGAATGTTCGGTTGTAATTTTTGTGGTTTTATAAGTAAGGATTGTCGATCTCAGGGATGGGTGTTAGGCTTGATTGAGGTAATCGGTTCGTGTAGAGGAGTTTTTCATAATGCGGAAAATCGGTAAATTATGTAAATGAAGCTTTTAAATCTAACCTAGACATGATAATAATAAAGAAAGCAATTAAAGGAAAGCAATAAAGAAAACACTTAAAGATGAAAGCAATTAAAAGGCATGAAATCAAATAAAGTAAGAAATTATACCTTCGATGAACTAACTTCTTCACTAATCTTGAATCTACTAGGATTTCCCCCGAACAAACAAGAAATCATGAATTGGATTACTAAGAATCCCCAAATTCCCACTTATGAGTGGAATTTGTGACTCTTAATCCTCCTCCTCACTAAAAGTTGAATTGGATGTTTTTGTGACTAAACTAACAAAGACTAATGAAACCCTAATAAAACTAAACATTAAACTGACTTAATAAACTGACCAAGACCAAGAACCCTAATATCCAACCCTAATTTAACCTAACCAAAACCTAAAGATAAACCCTAATCTATTAACCCTAATAATTATAACAATTAACTAAAAACCTTGACAAGAGCTAACCTAATCTAATCTTAACATAGCAAAAAATAAACGAAAACACAATATACTAACCTACTCTTACTACTGTTGACCGAAACCAAAAGAAGAAGAAAAGAGAAGAAATCAAAACCCCTACCCCCTACTGCACATTGACGGAGCAGAGGAAGAAAGGAGAAAGAAAGAAAACAGAGACAGAGAAAGATTGTCGAGACAAAATCAGAAGAGACGACGAGCATAACAGAGCACCAATTCGAACCAAAATCAAATACCAATACAGAAACGCATCAACATTACCAATTCAATACTAGAACATTCAAACAACATTAAACCCAAAAACCGAATACAATCTAAAACCCAGAATCGATTGAAAGGAAAGCTGAAATAGAGATTCAAAATAGAAATTCAAAGCATGAATAAAGACATAATTTAAACCTAAATCTAATTCTAACCCTAATCGAGACCGAATCCTCCTTGGAATAAGCTGCTTCGATCGACTCCTCTTCTTCCCCTTTTATAGTCGAACTCGGGACCTCTCCTTCAAATCTCAGCCATCGATTCTTCTCAAACTTGGACGAAGCAGATGAATTTGGTGGTTAGAACGAAGATGATGATGCGTCGATGGTAGTGGTGCTCCCCTCAACAGATTCTGTTACAAGAGAAATAGAGATGAGTGAGTGAGATGTAATTTATCGCGATAAAAAGAGAAGAGAAGAGAGAGGGAGATGCGAGAAAGAGATAAGAGATGAGAGAAGAAGAGAGAAGAAGATTAGTTATGGAGGTGGGAGCTTGGGGTTTGCTTGTCTGCGCGAAGAAGAAGAACCAGAGAGAAAGAAGAGAAAGTGGAACGAAGTGAATGAAACGGGAAAAAGAAAGAAAGAAAAAAGGGGGGAATTGAATTAGGGTTTGTGGGGAATGGTTTTAATCGGCTGAAAGGTAGAGGAAAATGGGTACAGGTAAATGGGTATTAGGGTTTGGATAAATGGGTAGACGGGTTAGGCTGGAAGGAGGGTATTAGGAGTTGGGCTGGGATTTTAGTTGGGCCGAAAGGGAAGGGGGAAGAATTTTGGGGCTGAATTAGGAAGATTAGAACTTAGGTTTTCATGTTATTTTCTAATATTCATAATTTTGATTCATATTAATAATAATAATAACTATAAATAATAAACTAGCATAAAATATAATAAAAATGCAAAATGAATAAAAACATAATAAAACTACTAAAATAATTATTAAAAACAATTCGGCTCGGAATGAGACCGAACAACACTAAAAACAAAGAAAATGACTAAAAAGAAAAACTTAACTCACTTTCGCAAGAATCGCGGATGCATTTAGCACATGCATCAAGCCCTTTAAACCCCCCGGCAGCCCGGGTGGAAGAGGTAGGTCCCGTGAGGGTTTATAGCAACTACACCCACAAAAGCCATAGAAAAAAGAAAAAGGGGAAAGAAAAAGAAGTGAAAACCAAAAAACGAAACAAAACAAAAGCAAAGAAAATATTCTCGTCTCCAATCATGCACCTAGTTCCCTAACCCCCCTCAACAATCAATTGGAAGAAGCATGTATAAACAAATTAAGACACGAAGGTTGGAAAACTGCCAATCTTTGAGATTTTGAACCAGAACACTTCCTGATGAGCAAAACACCTCGTGCATATGTGCAAGTGGGCTCTAGTCGGTCCTTCCTATCCTAAACTAGACAATCAGAGTTGTTCTCATGCTCAAGCTCGGGATTATCTATCCTACTTCACTCTTGGTTTTTCTTTCAACCTCTCTTTTCTTTCTTTTTCTTACTTCACTCTTTTCTTTCTTTTTCTTTCTTTTTCTGCTTTTTCTTGCTCTTTCTTACCATTATTTTGCTCAACTCTTTTTTTCTTTTTCTTGCTTCGCTCTTTTCTTTCTTTTTCAAAACCTACGCTCTTTTCTTTCCATTGAATCCGTTTTGTGTCTTTTAGAGCGTCAGTATCGGGTTTTGTGGGATTTAAGTACCGGCCTTCGCAAAGGGTTTACCCTCCCTGCTGGGTTTCTCCATACGTGAGTCATTGCACTTAAGGGGAATAGGGTGCCGATCCACCCAAACCAACCCATCACGGTAGGCCCGACAATAATTAATTAATTCATTAATTAAGAGCTTAAGCAATTGAATAACTAAAACCGTCTAACTTAGGTAAGAATTCACAGTCAAAGCGTGTAAGATTTGAGGAATCCGCTTTCCCATTCCATGTAGAGGTCTAATAGAGATAAGTCATGGCAAAAATCCTTCCTAAGGCCTATCATTATTCATACCGATCGCTTCTAACTGATTGAATTAGCCAATTAGACAACTATCTACACAACTGTGAACGAAAACATCTTCAAAAAGAAAAAGAAACTTTTGGGTTTTTTACAACATTTCTCCTCTTTTTTCTTTCACACACAAACATTTTCAAACTTTTAGACACAAACTAAGAAAAACAAAAACAACAGACTCAAAAACTAGGTGATCTACCCATGACAAATGGAAAATAGCACCCCCACTCCAACACAAGACATCACAATGTCTCCATCATGAGAAGGGTGTCACAAGCAAGGTAGAAAACTAAGAAGAACATATATACAAAACACTTATCACGTAAAAAACGGTGGCGACCTAAGCCCACACGGCTCCAACAACAAAATATTCCCAACAATCACACTCAAGGGGTTCGCCACCAAAAAGGAGAAATCAAGCATGCAACATGGATCAATATTACATTCACATAAGAGAGTGGAAAGAAGTTACCTCAAAGTCTTCAATCAAGCGTATTCAATCCACGATCAAAGGTACATCACACCAAAGGTTAGAAATAAACAAGAAAAGCGTACTATGCGTGATGGTTCACATGCAAGATCAAAAGGAAAAATAAACTATACAAGACACTACAGACTAAGAAAAACTAAAATATTTACAAGACGAATCTCACTATTTTTTTTTCTTTTCTTAGACTCGAAAACTGGAATGCAAACTACCCTCCCACTCCAACACAAAGAGGTTGTCGTGTCCTCAAATGGAAACAGAAGTAGGTAAGTAAGCACCCCAAAATTAAATAAAAAGGCACACACACAAAGAAAATAAAAGAAGAAAAGAAAACCGACTCACTAATTATACACGAAAAGGTGAGGAAAGATATTACCTAGAAGGCTTCTTATCAATAAGCTCATTCCTTCTCACCTCACGATATCGGGCACCAAGTCAGAACCATTTAACGCCCGGAGTAACAAGTCATGCATCCTCTCATGCATCTCAGAATGGTGGTGGTAAGAGCACACTCGCAATAGCACATCAACAAACATTAGTGCTCTTAACAGTTTATCAAATGCCTTAGAGAAGTCATAGAAATGATGAAATGCATGAATATACAAGACTTTCCTAGGCATAGTGAAAGAAGACATGACAAATGGATCCTCCCATTGACTCGTAAATGGAGATTGGGTATACAAATCAACGGGAGGGTGCAATACAACACATTCATGGACATGCTCATGCAAAGACTTGGATGCAAACAACGACTCATAAAGCATATCACCATAAAAAATATCATTGTCACAAACCAAGTTCAAATCCCCATAGACTCAAGTTCATCATCATAAGATTTCACATCAATGGATTTACAAGAAAGGGTAGATTTCACATCAATGGATTTACAAAATAATTCTTGCTCATTTTGAGGGAAGCTAAAACATGCCATCTCTTTTTTTTCTATTTTTTTCGATATATATTTTTTTTCTCTTTTTTTTTTGTTTCTGATATTCAATTTTTTGACTACATTTTCTAGCATAATCGAGAAAGCAATAAACTATGTACACACAAACCAATAGCCTAATCTACCAAATAACGCCATCCCCGGCAACGGCGCCATTGTTCGGTTGTAATTTTTGTGGTTTTATAAGTAAGGATTGTCGATCTCAGGGATGGGTGTTAGGCTTGATTGAGGTAATCGGTTCGTGTAGCGGGGTTTTTAACAATGCGGAAAAGCGGTAAATTATGTAAATGAAGCTTTTAAATCTAACCTAGACATGATAATAATAAAGAAAGCAATTAAAGGAAAGCAATAAAGAAAGCACTTAAAGATGAAAGCAATTAAAAGGCATGAAATCAAATAAAGTAAGAAATTATACCTTCGATGAACTAACTTCTTCACTAATCTTCAATCTACTAGGATTTCCCCCGAACAAACAAGAAATCGTGAATTGAATTACTAAGAATCCCCAAATTCTCACTTATGAGTGGAATTTGTGACTCTTAATCCTCCTCCTCACTAAAAGTTGGATTGGATGTTTTTGTGACTAAACTAACAAAGACTAATGAAACCCTAATAAAACTAAACATTAAATTGACTTAATAAACTGACCAAGACCAAGAACCCTAATATCTAACCCTGATTTAACCTAACCAAAACCTAAAGATAAACCCTAATCTATTAACCCTAATAATTATAACAATTAACTAAAAACCTTGACAAGAGCTAACCTAATCAAATCTTAACATAACATAAAATAAACGAAAACACAATATACTAACCTACTGTTACTACTGTTGACCAAAACCAAAAGAAGAAGAAAAGAGAAGAAATCAAAACCCCTACCCCCTACTGCCCATTGACCGAGCAGAGGAAGAAATGAGAAAGAAAGAAAACAGAGACAGAGAAAGATTGCCGAGACAGAATCAGAAGAGACGACGAGCATAACAGAGCACCAATTCGAACCAAAATCAAATACCAATACAGAAACGCATCAACATTACCAATTCAATACCAGAACATTCAAACAACATTAAACCGAAAAACCGAATACAATCTAAAACCCATAATCGATTGAAAGGAAAGCTGAAAATAGAGATTCAAAACAGAAATTCAAAGCATGAATAAAGACATAATTTAAACCTAAATCTAATTCTAACCCTAATCGAGGCCGAAACCTCCTTGGAATAAGCTATTCGAATCTCCTCTTCCTCTCTCTTTTATAGTCGATCCCCAGCTTCCTCTTCAATCTAAGCCCTCGATTTCCTTCTAATTGGAAGGTGGAGATGCAATTTGTTAGTGAGGATAAAGATGATGACGATGGTGGTGCTTGCGTGCGCTTGTACTTGTCAGATATCAAACGAATCTGCAAATGACCGAAAATGAGTGAGAAATTGAGATGAGACGAAAAAATGAGATGAAAAGAGATTTGAGAAGAAGAAGAGAAGAAAGAGATGAAAGAGAGAAGAGAGATGGAGTTCGGATATGAGAATATAAGAGAAGAAGTTGAGAATGAAAATGGTGGTGAGGTGTGCGTTGGTCGGCTGTGTAGCTGCGCAAAGATGAGAGTCAGAGAGTGAGGGAGAAAGGGGAACGAAGAGATGGGGAAAAAGGGAAATGAGAATGGAGAATGGATTAGGGTTTGGGGAGTTTTGGTTTTAATCGGCTGAGGGGGAAAAGGAAATGGGACGGGTATATGGATTAGGGTATTAAGGTTGTTGGGCAAGCGGGTTTGGGTATACGGGTTTAAGGAGGGGTTTGGGCTGGGAATTGTAGTGGGCCGAAGGAAGGAAATAGGAAGGGGAAAATGGGATAGAAATTAGGATTAGATTTAGGTTTTGATTTTATTTTCTAATTTGTATATTTTGTTTTATATTTAGCAATAATAATAGCAAAAATAATAAAATACTATAAAATCTAATAAAAGAGTAAAAACATAATAAAACTACTAAAATAATTATTAAAGACAAACAAAAATACCCTATACAAGAGATAAAATTCGGCTCGGAACGAGACCGAACATGGAAGTTCAATAACTCCTGTCTCTAACAAGTTTTTGAGCATTCTTGACAAATCCGAGTCTGGAAATGGGTACTTCTTTTCTTGAAGCTCCTTCAGTGTAGGGTGCTTCCTTTCAGCATCTTTCGAGGAAGTGAATTTTTCCCTTTTAGGTTTAGGTTTAACACAGATTCGCACTAGTTCACACATTAAAATAGCCATGGACTCCGCTGTTGAAGTCTTTGACGACTTGCCATTCTTCTTATATCTGCAGTCACTATTCCTTGATTCGAATGAAAATGATTTCCTTCCCTGTCGACTTGCTATGGTGATCTCCATATCATGTGCCTTGGTTGTCAATTCCTGGAAGGTTTCGGCTTTGCCATCTTAAGCACGTAGAGCAAGTTCCAACGCATACCTTGAGCGCACATGTCAACGGCCGAAGCTTCGGAGAGACGATCCTTACATTCAAGACTAAGGGCCCTCCAACTATAGATGTAGTCAAGGACTTGCTCGCCCTCTCACTGTTTGGTGTTTGTCAGCTTTGTCATACTGACGACCCATTGAGCACAGGAGAACCTGTTGAAAATCTTTTGCTCCATTTGTTCCCAATTGTTGATAAATTCAGTCTCTAAATCCGTATACCAGTCGAATGTGATCCCCTTTAAAGAGCGAACGAATTCCTTCACTAGTCGATCTCCTACTATGCCAACATTGCTGCAAGTTTCGATGAAGTGAGCGATGTGTTGTTTGAGATTACCTTTTCCATCAAATTGATTGAACTTCGAGGGTTGATATCCTTATGGCATTCGAAGGGCATCGATCCTCTTTGTGTATGTCTTCGTGTAGAAGCAAGTCTCGTTTGATCCCTCTCCGAGTTGAGCCCTCACTCCATTTGCCATCAAATTTTGAATATGCTCCACAGTTAGTGATCTTGAAAATGAGCTTTGCTTTTCTTCCCTATCGCCATCACCGTTAGAGGACTCTTTGTTATATTCTTCATTGTTAGTCTCCTTGCCGGACTCCTGATACGAACGGTTCTCAATTTTCTCCATCAGTTTTGCGATTTGCTCACTTTGTTTGTTGATTTTCTTGTCTTTCTCTTCACTTTCCCTAGAGAGCCTGTTTAGCATAGCCTTAAGTTCAACTATCTTTTCTTCCATGTTAACAGTCATCAAGTTGCTTGAATCGAAGGTCGAATTTGACTTCTTGGAGAAAGAGATGAGAGGCAGAGATGTCCCACTGAGCGTGCCAAATTTGTAAACACAATTTTCAAGTCTAAAATAAATAAAGACGGGAAATTGAGAAACAAATTAATTTGTATTAATATTTGAATGTATGCGAGTACAATCTTTGTATTAAATACAATAAAGTAGTCCTCTAATTTGATCTCCTGAAATTTGGGTGAGCCGTAGGCGCAGACGCTTGATCTCAATCTCGAATGCAGGTCTAGCTGAAGAACTCTGTTGTAGTTTTTGAGCGTTGATCTCCTTAGTGCTTGGTAGCTGGAGGCTGCTCGAAGATTGACCATTTGCAGGTTGACTATTGGATGCAGTTCTTCAAGTTCTTGGATGCGAGGGCTTGAGTGCTTGATCTCGATCGATGAACCATAAGAAGAAGATGACTATAGTCTTTGATGTGAAGAACAAAAGTTTTTGAACTAGCAGGTGTTGGTCCTTGGCGCTTGATAGTTGGAGGTCGCTTGTAGTTCGATCTTTTGAAGGCTTTGCAGGTCTTGCCGAAGACCTCTGTTGTTTTTCTTGATCAAGATGTGCTGTAGACTTGGAGACTCGATTTTGAGCTTCTGCAGACTTCGATCCTTGGCGCTTGGTAGCTGGGGGCCGCTGGAAGTTTGATCACCTGGAGCTTATGGATGTTGACTGTCGAATCTCCGAGGGGTTCCAAAATGAAGGAGGAGGATCCCTATTTATAGGCTTTGGAGACCTCGCCCCTAGGGTTTGAGTTGGGCTTTGAGTTTGGGGCCAAGTTAATTAATTATTCCTTTAATTATAAATAAAGTAATAATTATGACTTTCTGCATCATCTCTGACACATGTCATATTGTGATTGGTCGGATTTTAATTTTGACCAAATGGATCCATCAAAATCAATTTAATACGTGACGATTTATGATTGGTCAAATAAAATTTAATTTATTTTCCACATGTTATTTTTTTATTTACCGACAAATTTCTAACTACTACAATATCAAAATGTGAGGAGCCCTTGGTCATTTTTGAAAACGAAATACATCAGTTTCCCTTGTAAGAAGTCAAATATATTTTGCAATCCTATAGAAATGTACCAAATGTAATACTTGAACGACAATAATGTTACTTATCTAAGTTAAGTTTTCCAGGGTTCCACACTTGTACATTCTTCTAGATTTCACTTTCCCTTAAATGCATGCATCCATCATCTTCCACGATAGCTTCTTTAAAGTAAGCCAGCCAACCAACCACCACATCTACGCGATGTTAAGAAGAATAAGCCAAAATAAATGCATTTATTTACGCAATCTCTTGAAAAAAATAATAAAGACGAAATTTGAGAGCGGAGATACCAGAGAGGACTACACTGTTGAACCCATTCTGCTTGCTCCCCACCTAAAATGAGTGCCAACATGGTCTTGCATGTCAATACGCACAAGAAATTCTCATTACTGGCTTTCTTGCTTCACTCTGTGCATCAGTAATTTTCATTCCTCAACTTATTCAATGTGGTAACTGTTTAATTTCATGCACCTAAATTTCTCTAAAAGACCTCTCACAACTCACTCTACAGGCTTGTAAATTTCAGTGGTAGGTGTAGGTAAGGTAAATGTTAGTTTTGGTCAATTTTGATAATATCTGGTAATTTTTTGGTATCTTTTGATAACTTTTGATAAGTTTATATAAGTTTAGATATATTTCCAGAAATATGTTATGTTAAATATAAACAATGAATAAATTAAAAATTTCAAAATTGAAAATTTCAAAAGTAAAAAATAAATAATAAAATAATAAAATAATAAAAAAGATTTGAAATTAAAAAATTTATAAAATTAAAATTTTAAAAATTAAAATTTTAAAAATTAAAAACTAAAAGTTAAAAATTTTAAATTTTAAAATTTTTAAAAATTCACAAATTTTAAAATTTTAAATTTTAAAAAATAAAAAAACAAAAAAATCAATAACATTAAAAAAAATTAAAAAAAATCAAAATTAAAAAATCAAAAATTAAAAACTAAAATTAAAAAATTAAAAATATTTAAATATTTAAATATTTAAATATTTAAATATTGAAAAATTGCAAAGATAAAAACTTTAAAAATTAGAAAAAATTCAAAATTCAAAAATTAAAAATTAAAAATCAAAACATTCAAAAATTCAAAAACTAAAAAGTTAAAAAATTAAAAAAACTTTAAATATAGAAATATTTAAAAATTGAAAATTGAAAAAATTAAAAAATTTTAAGTTTTAAAAAAAATTAAAAACTAAACAATTAAAATTTTAAAAAATAAAAAATTAGAATATTAAAATATTGAAATATTAAAAATTAAAATTTTAAAATTTAAAATTTAAAAGTCAAAATTTTAAATTGTAAGAATTAAAAATTAAAAAAAATTAAATACTAAAAAGTGTAATTTGAAAAATAAAAAATTAAAAAAATTAAGAATCAAAATTTAAATAATTAAATAATTAAAAATTAAATAATCTTATAATTAAATAATTAAAAATAAAAAATTAGAAAAATCAAAATTAATGTTTTAAAAAACTAAAAATTTAAAATTTAAAATTTAAAATTTAAAATTTAAAATTTAAAATTTAAAATTTAAAATTTAAAATTTAAAATTTAAAATTTAAAATTTAAAATTTAAAATTTAAAATTTAAAATTTAAAATTTAAAATTTAAAATTTAAAATTTAAAATTTTAAATTTTAAATTTTAAATTTTAAATTTTAAATTTTAAATTTTAAATTTTAAATTTAAAATTTAAAATTTAAAATTTAAAATTTAAAATTTAAAATTTAAAATTTAGAAATTTAAAAAAAATAAAAATTCAAAAAAATTATAAATTCAAAATAGATAAAATGAAGATAAAAATTATGATAGTAAATAACTAATAAATAAATAATTACTTAAAGGCAAACTTTTGTATTTTAGCAAGTTTTGGTAAGTTTTGGTAAATTTCGGTAACTTTTGATAATTTTCGGTAATTTTGGTAAATGATTATCTACCTGAACTCACCCGCGAAGTTTACGGGCCCTAATTAGTTTTTAAATACAAGATTTGATAGACAACACTTCATACGTAAAAATATTAAGGGTGTATTTTGTTGAGAGGAAAATGATTTCTGAGGAAATTGTTTTCCATGAGAAATGGTTTTTCAAAGAAAATGGTTTCCATGCCAAATTTCCCCTTATTTAATAGGAGATAAATTATTTTTCGAAAAATGATCATTTATGTCGATATAAGTAGTGATATATGTTACAAATGAACATATTTGGAGCTCAAAATTCATATTTGAGCTCTTCTCAATCATTTCTATCGTGTTATAAAGTTTCGTAACAAACAGATAAAATTGAATTTTGCTTTTAAGTTTCAGTCATATTTAATTGTAAAAAATAGCGACAAAAGTGGCGATATGTGTTACAAATGAAAATATTTGGAGCTCAAAATTCATATTTGAGTTTTTTTTCGTATTGTAAAGTTTCGTGACAAAATGAGAAAATTCAATTTTGCTCTTAAGTTTCAGTCATATTTAACCGCAAAAATTGTCAATAAAAGTGGCGATATATGTTACAAATGAAAATATTTGGAGCTCAAAATTTTTATTTGAGCTTTTCTTAGTTCATACTATCAAATCATAAAGTTTCAATTCAAACAATTTAGTTTGAATTTTTCAGAGTTTCAGTTAGTTTTAGGGCAAAAACTTCTGATCTGATGTATATCGTGATAAATATTATCAAATAAAAATATTTTGAGCTAAAAAATTTTATTTGAGGTTTTTTTAATCAATTTTATAGTGTTACAAAATTTCGAGCAAAACCGTTAATGTTAAATTTCGGCCTCAAATTTCAGTTAGAGTTAGTAGTGAAAATCGATCAACAATCAATGGTGGAAAATGATTTTTTTAGGTTGAACAAAGGAAGTCAGTTTCCTTCCTTTAGACAAAAATGATTTTCTTTGGAAATGATTTTCTAAAGTTTTTTGTACCAAACACTAGAAAATTGGGAAAACATATTCCAAAACAAATGCTTTCCCCCTACCAAACACACTCTAAAATGAAAAAAAAGGTTAAAAATGAAATAATATTTTTAATTTCAAAAAAGTGGGGGTTGAGGCAATAATATTTTTATCAAAAAAGTGGCAATATTAGCTAAACTTAAATATGTACATGGAAAAAGTAGAACTAATGAATGAATAGACCTCCACTTCCCTCATAATAATAATAATAATAATAATAATAATAATAATAATAATATTGATTATTGGAGAACAACTGGGGTATCGACCGATAGTAATATCAACAATTTTGTTGGATAATAACAGTACCAACTATCGACCTGCGTTTTAGTAATAGTACAAGACCAAATTGAGGCAATGATATTTTTATTTGTCGCATAATTATCTAAGCTAGAGGCCATAAGCACATAACAAGTTGAAAAAACGTTAACAACCAAATTTTTTGCCAACTAAACAACATTATCAAACTTAGCTATACAATAATATAAAAATAAAAGGTTAATTTTTTAAGCTAAATCTATCAATGTTGATTAGTTGGCAAAAAAAGTGACCATCAACATTTTTTTTCCAATTGCTCCACCTTAAGCTTAAACAATCGTCCTTTTGTTGAGCTAAACACCTAGCAACTCGACGGCGTACTATTGTCGGAAAATGGGTCCATGGTTGGTACTACTAGTTTTCAACAAAACTGTTGGTATTATTATTGGTCAATATCCCTAAAATTTGTATCATTATTGTCCAATAACCCTAATAATATAATAAACATCTAGATTTGAATCTATATATAACATATATTATAAAAAATAAAATTATCAAATCTCTTATTTTCAAAATCTCTTATTCGAAAAAATCTCTTATGATATTTAAGGTTTACCTAGGGTCCAATTACACTAGAGATCCACTTACACTAGGGGTCCATTTGGTGGGATATCTTTGTCAAAGAAAAATTTTTCAATTTTCCCCTATTGCAAAGAAAAGGAAAATTATTTAGAAAAATTATTTTTATTTCAAGAGGGCAATATATATATTTCCCTTTTAAAAGGAGTCAATGGGTTTTATTTGGACACATAGGGAAGGGCCTGTTTAGAGAGAAAAATGGAATGGAATGGGTATGAAATTAGATATCTAGAAGGTTGAGAATGGAATTTAATTTCAAAAGAGAAAGTGTTTGGTGAAAAAATGGAATTGAATGATATAATAATAATAATAATAATAATAATAATAATAATAATAATAATAATAATAAAACTAAGGGTCAGTAAAGCTTTTCTTCACATCTTCTAGCCCAACCTCACCGTCACTCCACCATATCCCTCCTTCCATCAACAGTCATATTCACCCACCATATTCACCGCCTTCTCCCACCATCCCTCCTTCCCATCTTCTAGTAGTATGTTTACTTGACGCCTGGCTTCCGCCATATTCACTGCCTTCTCCCACCATCTCTCCTTCTCCTCGTTTGTGTCTCTGTGGCGGTCGGTCACCGCCAACAATGGCTGGTCGGATCCACACCCCTAACACCTACAGTCATGGATCTGCAACCACTGCTTTTCATTTCACAGGCTAAAATTTCTTTCATCCAACACCCACAGTCATGGATCTGCAACTACTCCAGATCTGAATTGATGTTAGACAAACCATCAAATGTTTGATGTCGATTCAGTTGTTTTGGAAGGAAAAAAGAAGGTCGAAGTCGAAACTCCGACCAGTGAAGAACGCAGGGGTGAATGGAGATAACAAGAGAGAGAATCGGAGACCACAAATTTAGGCCACCATTGTTGTACGTAGTTGAAGGTCAGGGGAAGGAAAAGAACACATCAATAAAGGAAGTTTAAGTAATTAAATTAGTTAATTTTTCGTTGGTTTAAAAATAAATAATAATAGACAAGGATAGAATTGATTCCTCTACTATTAGGGAGGGTTCTAATTCTACCCATTTGGGGGGAATAAGAAACCATTGGGGATTGTAATTCCATTCCTAAAACCACTCACCAAACACAAAGCAAAGGAATTGGAAACCTAAGGATTCTAATTCCATCCCATTTATGCTCTCCAAACATACCCTTAGCTATGACATAACACATCTGATTGGGGGGACGATTATTCCTAGGGTGGAGAAGTTTAGATACTTGGGATCTATTATGTAGAGTAATGGAGATATTAGCTATGACATAACACATCTGATTAACATGGAATGACATAAGTAGAAGGTGGCTTCAGGAGTGTCGTTTGATAAAAGAACCCTGCTTAAGCTGAAAGGTAAGGTGTATCGTGTCGTAAGTAGACCAATAATGTCATATGGTTCAGAGTGTAAGGCTACGAAGAAAGTGCATTCTCAAAGGTTGAATGTGGCTGAAATGCAAATGGCTCGATGGATTTATGGGTTCACCAAGTTGGATAAAATTAGGAACATTTAAAGTTAGGGGTAGCCTCTATTGAGAATAAGCTTTGTAAGAATAAGCTGAGATGGTTTTGTCATGTATATAAGACGAGCGCGGAGGCTCCCGTGTGAAGATGTGAAAAGATTACGTTTCCGTCGCTTGGTCGAGGTCGCGGTAGGCCTCGAAAGTCAGTGAAGAAGGTTATTTGATCCGATTTGAAGTACATGGGTCTAGTGAAGGACGAAGCACTTGATAGGGGCATTTGGTGGGGTAAGATCGAGGTCGTCGAGTAAGAGAATGTGAGGTGCCTAGTAGGACACCTTATTTTGACTTTGATTTATGTTTCTTGTGGGTTGTATGTGTTTGTCTCTATCTGTATTTATTGGGCTAATGTAACACCCAGACCCTCTCGGGCCGCGGACATTACTATAACTACTTCAAGGATCGCTGACTGGCCCCACAAATCACCACGAGTCTTTCCAGCGTGTTTCGTCCTCGCTCACACGCTGCATGCATGAGAAAACTTCCCAGGAGGTCACCCATCTTGAGACTGCTCCCAGCCAAGCACACTTAACTGAGGAGTTCCCAACGGAAGAGCTACCATAAAAAAAGGTGCACTTTGGTAATATAAGTAGTCCTATCAATCTTTTTAAACCACACTATAACCACATATCCGAGGTATTACAATCACCCCCACTTAAGTGCAAAACGTCCTCATTGTGCCTCAATTCACTCCAGGATCTTTGCCCCGTTAGGTGACTGCCCATGCATGGATCTCCCGTCCACTGACGCAGCATACGGTCGCGGGTCGGCTCTGATACCATTTGTAATGCCCCGACCCCTCACTGGTAGCGGACATTATCGATAACTGCTTCAAGGATCGTCACACGAGTCTTTCCAGCGTGCTTCGTCCTCACTCACACGCTGCCTGGGAAAACTTCCCAGGAGGTCACCCATCCTAAGACTACTCCCAGGCCCAACCAAGCATGCTTAACTGAGAGGTTCCCAACGAATGAGCTACCATAAAAGAAGGTGCACCTTGGTGATATAAGTAGTCATTTCAATCCCTTTAAGCCACACTTAACCATATATTCGGGGTGTTACAATCACCCCCACTTAAGCGCACAACGTCCTCGTTGTGCTACAATCCATTCCAGAATCTTTGCTCCACTAGGTGACTGCCCATGGCTCTCCCGTCCACTGGCGCAGCTCACGGTCGTGGGTCGGCTCTGATACCATCTGTAACGTCCTGGGCCCCTCCCGGGCCGCAGACATTACTAATAACTGCTTCAAGGATCGTTGACTGGCCCCACAAATCACCACGAGTCTTTCTAGCGTGTTTCATCCTTGCTCACACGCTGCTTGAGAAAACATGCCAGGAGATCACCCATCTTGAGACTACTCCCAGCCAAGCACGCTTAACTGAGGAGTTTCCAACGGATGAGCTACCATAAAAGAAGGTGCACCTTGGTAATATAAGTAGTCATTTTAATTCTTTTAAGCCACACTTTAACCACGTATCCGAGGTATTACAATTCTCGGGCCACGGACATTACTAATAATTGCTTCAAGGATCGCTGATTGACCCCACAAATCACCACGAGTCTTTCCAGCGTGTTTCATCTTCGCTCAGACACTGTTTGAGAAAACTTCCCAAGAGGTTACCCATCTTGAGACTACTCCCAACCAGGCACGCTTAACTGAGTATTTCCCAACGGATGAGCTACCATAAAAGAATGTGCACCTTATTGATATAAGTAATCATTTCAATCCTTTTAAGCCGCACTTTAACCACATATCCGAGATATTACAAACACCCCCACTTAAGCGCACAATGTCCTCGTTGTGCCTCAATTCACTCCATAATCTTTTCCTCGCTAAGTGACTGGCCAAGGATCTCCCGTCCACTGACGTAGCACACGGTCGCGGGTCGGCTCTAATACCATTTGTAACGCCCCGACCCCTTACCGGTCCCAGACGTTATCGATAACTGCTTCAAGGATCGTTGACTGGCCCTACAAATCACCACGGGTCTTTCCAGCAACATGCTTCGTCCTCGCTCACACGCTGCCTGGGAAAACTTTCAAGAGGTCACCAATCCTGAGACTACTCCCAGCCAAGCACGCTTTACTGAGAGGTTCCCAACGGATGAGCTATCATAAATGAAGGTGCACCTTGATGATATAAGTACTCATTTCAATCCCTTTAAGCCACACTTAACCATATATCTGGGGTATTACAGGTAATATGAAGGTTGTGCTGAATTACCCAGTCAAAGAGTACACATATATGAAAGTTTCATGTTACCAGGTTCTTTTCTTTTCTAAATTTTTTTTTTGGATCTTTTCCCACTTCATTCCTAATTATTTAGATTAGGGAATATGTACAGTTAGATTTTAACTCTATTTGTGTTTCTCGATCTCTTGATTTCCCTTTTGGTTTTTTTTGGTTACCGAATGACTATGTTTTTTGCTTTCAAAAGATATTTTTTTCTGCCGGTATCAACCTCTTCATGCACTCATATGTTTGAGGAAGGGAAAAAAGCTGTCTATATATGGATTCTTCCACATTATGTGTTACCGAGATTATACTAGGCACCGTACATTGTTGTTATTGATTAAAATTTTATAAACTTTTTCAATTGTTTATTCATTGTACGCAATGAGTTATGATATAAATTAAATTATTGAATTTCCTATGAAAAATATTTTTATGGATATTTTTATGTAATAATTTTAAATAAACTACGTTAGAACTTAGAAACTAAATGTTATATTACACTTAAAAGAATAAAGAATGATAGTTACTCTCTCACTATAATTAATTAATCAAAATCAATAAACATAAGAATGAGATAAACAAAATTACAATTTTTTGAAAATACCCTTAAAATTGAATAAAGAATTTCTTTATTAAGGATTAAATGAGTACTAAATTTATTGAAATTATAAAGTTAGAGTAGATAATTTAATAAATGAAAGGAGATAAAAAATTAGATAACTTTATAAATAAATAAAAAAGGTGGGAGGGAGGACGAAAAAGTTAAATAATTTGAAATAAAGAGGGTACATGGATTACTCCTTCCATTCCTCAATATGTGTCACTTCAATTAATTTTCTATTTTGTACAATATCTAACACTTTACAATTTCATTGTAAAATTAATGACAATTTTTTCAAATTTATCTGTACTTTTGTAATTTTCAATATAATTATATAACTAAAATAGAAACTTAACTCCTACTTTTGCTATTTTCAATACAATTATTATTCTCAATACTACATCGGTCCTAATTTCTTTGTTACCCAACTAACTTGACAAAACCAATACACCTTGGAATTGAGATGAAAAATTTGAACCTTACCCAAATTACCTATATATTTATTGATATAATAGTTGTTGAGATGGTAAAAAATGATAAATAAAGTTATTAATTAGAGGAAAAATAAATTACAATTATTGAAATTGTAAAAGTGACAAACAAATTGAGAAAAATGAGTTAGTTATTTTGACAAACATTTTGAGAAGAAAGTAAATACTCCCTTCATCCCTTTTAAAGTGTCAAAATAACTAATTTTGCAAAACCAATGCATATTGGAAATACAGTAAAAAATTTGTATATGGACAAATTTATCCTTCTACTGATTTCAATGTAAAGAGAGTAATAAAGAGGAATTTCTAAAGGTAAATAAAATTCAAATTCATTCATTAAAGGTAATTTGGATATTTTAATTATTGAAATTGTAAAATTGATAATTAAAAAGAAACAAAATTATTAGAAAAATTGACTCTTATTAAGAAATGAAGGAAACACTATTTTTTTTTAAATCTTCCAAAAATTTCAAAGCGATAATTATTGAAAAATGAAGCAAGTACTCTCTCTCTTCCATGTTAATTGACACTTAAACTAAATTTTAGTTGTTCCAAAATAATTGTCAGTTTCCATTTCCCAATACCTAACTTAATTATTTTACCTATAATAATTATGTTAACTTTTTATTTCTCCAATCAATAAAACTACTCCTACTCACATTTTCTCACTACCACACCTTGATATGCGAAAAACATATTAGAAAATAGTGATATTTAATTATCTAAATAATTTTTTTTAGTTAAAATATTGATATATACTCCCTCCGTTCCATATTAATTGTCCAAAATGTCATCTTTTGATTAATAATTTCTTATAGTATATTTATCAAAAAATTACAAAATTATATTCTTCCGAGAGTACTTTTCGTTATGAATTTAATGATGATACTTTCATATATTAGAACATTGTATATGTTGAGAAATTAATGATACATCGGCACAATTAATATGGAACGGAGGGAGTACAACATTATAAAATATCACAATAAATTTGGAGCGAAAAGACTCAAAAGAGTACTAAAATACACCAACTTTGAAGAGTACTAAAATACACCAACCTTGATAGGTTACAATGATGAGGGTATGCATGCTGCATTGTGGCCGATACCCATGATACAACCTAACCCCAAAAAATTTGTAAAATTTAATATAATTTTGGATAAAAAAATATCAATTATATATTTATTAAATAAGTATAATAATGTATTGGACACCCCTAATTTAAAAGGCTAGATCCGCGACTCCTGCATGGTAGGAGTTTACAGTCCCCATGCTATAGTTAGGTAGGGGCTCCATTTCGGCTGTTTAATGAAGGGATACTCTGGAGTAGTGGAGTCCTGAACCCAAAGAAAGAGGGTGGTGAGAAAAAGTAGGACCCACCTCTCCAAGACTCCCTCTCCAACACCCCTATAATGAGGCAATTAATAAAATTTGAAAAAAATTTCAACGAGTAAGCATAAAAGCTGGGTGAGGCTACATTTGACTCCAGTACCAAGTATATTTCCTAACTGCCCTGCTCGTCTCTTCACCAAATTCCCAAACAAATCATCTAGCAGCACCAACCACTCCCACACAGTCCACCCAATCTTCCTCTCCTCCGATTAAAATCCCCTACAATGGCTGCCGACTCTCACTCAGTCTCAGACCCCCTCCACTCTCTGTCCTTACCCTTCAAAACCCGCATCCAAATCGGCATCTTAAACCTCGTAACCGACGCCGTCCGCCGCCATGACTTCACCGTGAACCGCCGCGTCATGAACCTTCTTGACCTCCGAGTTTCGGCCAACCCAAAACCCTACCGTGGTGTATCCTCCCATGACATCACCGTCGACCCCACACGCAACCTCTGGTTCCGCCTCTTCATCCCAACCACCACCGCTACCGCCACTTCCGTCCCCCTCGTCGTCTTCTTCCACGGCGGAGGATTCGCCTTCCTCTCGGCCTCCTCCCAGGTATACGACGCCGTCTGTCGCCGCTTCGCCCGTAAACTAAACGCCGTCGTTTGCTCCGTGGAGTACCGCCTCGCCCCGGAGCACAAGTTCCCTGCCCAATACGAGGACGGATTCGACGTGCTCTCGTTCATCAACAACCGGCGCAAGGAAATCCCGGAGTGGCCGGAAAGTATAGACGTGTCGAAGTGCTTCGTCGCCGGAGACTCCGCCGGGGGGAACATCGCCCACAACATAGTAATGAGAGCATGCGAAGCAGGGTTATCGGATCTGAAGGTAATCGGGTTGGTGAACATTCAACCATTTTTTGGTGGGAAAGAGAGGGCTAAGTCGGAGGTGGAGCTTGAAGGGGCTCCTATTGTGTCCCTGAGTAGGACTGAGTGGATGTGGCGGTCTTATCTGCCGGATGGGATTGAATTGGACCACTGGGCGGTCAATGTTTGTGGGCCCAACGCACTCGATATTTCCCGGTTGGATTTTCCGGCGACCGTCGTTGTTGTCGGGGGTTTCGACCCATTGAAGGATTGGCAGCGAAGCTACTGTGAGTGGCTGAAGCGGGCGGGGAAGGATGCCCAGTTGCTGGAGTATCCCACTGCTATTCATGCTTTTTATGTGTTCCCGGAGTTGCCGGAAACTAATGCATTTTTTGCCCGTGTTAAGCAGTTTGTTGACAGGCAATGTTCAAGGGCTGGGTAATTTATTAGTATTTTTTTACTATATGAATGATGAATGTATATCTACTATATTCTGAGTGCTGCGATTCTGTGAAGTTTTATATGCTTAGTAGTTTGAGATGGAAAACTGAACTGTTATTGACTACTAGTATTATCGCAGCATTTTGTGTGTTTTTTTTAGTTTTTCTTCATCTGCCGTTTTTAAAATTTATTTGCTGTGATAAATTAGATGCTAATACCCGTTTCAAGCCGTAATATAGTTATTAATTCTTTCAGGAAAATTGGTGGTTGTGTGTCACCAGCTCCCTATCTTATAGGTTCTATCAAGGCCGTCACACCAAAGCTATAGTAACGGATCCAAAGGTGTACTTGTCTTTGCCTATCAATTGGCACTCTTCTCCAATAAAATAAAAAATAAAAAATTGTACTATTCATTTTCACGGCCAATTTGTGTAGATGGCTGTTTGTGTGATGTACGTCTTATTGCCTAAGAGCATGTACAGTGCTTATTTCAAAATATTGGAATTTTAGTGAGGATCCACACTTCCACATCATAATTTTTTTTTTATTAAATTCTTATTAAGTTCTTTTTCATTAATATTCAAAAAATCATTTATAAAATTCAAACGAATGTCAATTTTAAAATGAAAGGTTAAGGCTATATTTGGCAGTAGCGTTTGGGGTAGCGTTTAGCGTTTTCACCAAGTCAAAACTCTAATCGCATAAATATTAGCGTTCGGTAAACTAGCATTTTGAGGAGCGTTTAGCGTTTTGAGGAGCGTTTTGTGCAACGCTAATAAAGTTAACGTTTAGCGTTTAGAGTAGCGTTTCATATTTTTTGGTCAAAAAATATCCTTTGTAAATTTTATCTTTTGGAAATTATTGATACCCTTTTTTGTCAATTCATATTAATCTGCTAATTGAACCGCTAAATTTACCGAACACAATTCTCATTTGAACAGTCATCCGCTATCTGCTACTTAAACCGCTATCCGCTGTTTAAACCGCTATCTGCTAAATAAACCGCTATCCGCTATCTAAAACACTAATTTTGTCGAACAGGGCCTAAATCTGTCTTTAATGTCCAGTCCTAACAGAATGTCACCGATTCATCAATATCAAAATCATTGAATGAACCTATCCATGTAGGTGACGTCGATGAACTTACTAACAGTTGCCTTTTCTTTAAAAAACATTTGAATAGTTTAATGACCATCACTTATCCTACCATACATGTATCTCATGTATATATACAAATGCTCACCTTTTAAAAATAAATTGAAAAGTTTCATTGAATGATCTCATATATGTCTTTCAAATCCCGATTCGACGAGCATAACTCCGCTACTGATGGCCTTTTTGGCCTCCTGGTGAGATGGGTGCACCATCTGCCTAGGAACCTTAACAATCTTGCCACTCTCGAAGTGATGAATTGCGTTCCTGCAACCCCAAACCAGAGCTCTACATTCAACTGGGGCTCTATTTTCGTTTGAAAGACTGTCCACCGCAACACTGGAATCCGTCCACACCAATATACGATTCATGCCCTTGTGCCTACCCTCTTGAAGCACCAGGTAGATGGCCCAAAGTTCACAAAACAGAGTCGAATCGGCCCGCTCTCTTTGGACTCCAAGGGCTACCCTAGTGTTCTGTGATGTAAAAACCCATGCCGCCGCACAAAGCTCTGACCGTTTTTTGAACACGCCATCTACCATGCACACACCCTCCGCCTCCAACCCTTCCACTTCCCCCAGCTAATACACTGCTCCTTACCTTCTGCGTTAGAATTCCTCTTTGAAGCCATTTGCCTCTTTTTCTGCTCCCTCCACCACCTTACCTCTTGCTCCACCCTCTGAAGGTTCTCTTCAAGCCCTTTGGCCGACACCACCTTCTGATTAAGGCACACCTCATTCCTGGCCTTCCAGATTGCCCACATGGTACTAAAGAAATCCCCCACCATAGCCTTCCTCTCCTCCTTCCACCTAGAGAAATAAGAGATCCAGCCTTTCAACCAATCCCACCACGCAACATGTTGATTTATCTCGGAGCGTATACCAAGCCTCGACCCTTTCCAGAGATGTCTCCCCTTTCCAAACAAATGACCCATATCCTCTCGACAGCTCCCACACCAGCACTCTCCCCTTTCCACCAATTTCCTTTTCCATCTATTAACCCCAGTCGGCAATGCATCCACTGCACTCCGCCAAGCAAAAGTTTTCATTTTTGGGGGCACATCACAGTGCCACAACAGTTTCCAGAAGCTAGTTTCCTCTTCCAGAGGTATCTCCCCTCCACTTTCCTGCATCAAGAAAGCGAAATACCCATCTTTAACTGTGTACACGGAATGGGACTTACCCGGCCAATAAAGGGTATCCTGTGGCCCCTTTGGGGAGGGAACACGTTTGCAATCCTCTCGATAGACTCCCTAGTGAACATCTGATGCAAAAAAAATCCATCGCCACTCTCCTTTCCCATTTGCCTCCCAGGACGCTAGATCCTCCACCTTGAGATCCGTCAGCAAAGCCTGATCGCATACATCATGGTACTGAACTCCCCTCCCCCCCCCCCCCGGGAACCCATCTACCATCTAAAACTCTCACTTGCTTCCCATCCCCTATGCTCCAACGGAACCTAGTATGTACAACATTGACCACCCTGCTCAAACCCTTCCAAGTTGTGGACGCAGCCACAGGGACTTTTGTTAGGTTTTAGGTTATCTATTTCCTAAATAGATACAGATTAATTGGCGGAATATTATAACAGTTATAAACAATTAATCAACACAATTGCAGAGGCTTTAGTAATTATACCTGATCGCTAATTCCTGCTGAAAAAGTGGTTGACCTTCCAGATTCCAAAGCTGAAACCCTCTACTGAAAAGTCCACGCAGCACTCCGGGAACCCGATTGCTAGATCGACCCGATCGAGACGAATCTCAATCTAAGATGTATGTGAGATTGTTTCAGGAAACTGATAGTGTTTCCTGAAACTAGAACTGCAAACTAAAAGAGAGAGAAACTAAGGAAATCACCCTCTAAGAGTCGAAGGCAGTTGGTGTGAAATAATCTCTCCCAGAGACCCCTTTATATAGTGTTTAGAAAACCTAGGGAAAGGGTTCAAAACCCTAAAGGGTCGAAAAAGACAACGACGCATTTTCTGGGCCCAACACGGTCCGTGTTGGACTCCAGAGAGTCCAATTATTCGGCCCAAGAACACGGTCCGTGTTGGGCTGATTTTTCACAGAAATCAGTTTCCAACTTTTCTAAACTTGATACAATATCATTTAGGTTACATACATTGTTCCAGGGCACTGACTTGTGTGACCCAGTAGGACCAAATAATATAGTTGTAATTAAACATATTTAATTACTAATTATAGAGGTCTCTAGCAAGACATATAATTACTATATTACTTTGGTTTAATCTCCGTGTGTATCGAACATTGTCGGGACATTCCCAACAATCTCCCACTTGTCCCACAAGTGTTCGATTCCTTGAATTCCCTTGTCACTTAATGTCTCTAGTTCGGATAAGGTAAGCTAAAGTTATCCTTATGTAAGACCCGAACGTTCCTCGATCTCCGAGTTTAGACTTTGAAAAAACAGACGATCAACTATTGATTCAACTGAGCTCGGCCAAGCATTTTCAGTCCAATCTCACCGAGTGGCCAACGAGACAACTGTCCCTAATAGGGAGGACAATGCCATCTTGTTCAGACACACATTCTCACATGATCCAACTGTAACCCAGACACCGCCTTTATAGCCTCTTTATTCACGAAGGCGTTTGACGCGCTCCAAAGTCACAGCAGACCATGTAGTCTATGTATTGAACTCAGGATTTAGGAATTTTGAGTAGTGAGAGCTCTTATGACATTCCTAACTTAAAGAGTTCCCACTGCGGGTCAGTTCGGTAGTTGTTCTCAACAGTACCCATGTGATTGATTTATGATGTCATCACATCACTTTGATCACGAAACTTGATCATCACCTCAATCCTACATGCTAATTGTGTTGATATTATCACCGTTCCTACGTGATAATACAATTAGGAACCAGGTCGACTATCGACCAAGACTAGCGTTATCAAGTTCACTAATGGGGTTTCAGAAATCGAACCTCATCCAATTTCCCATTTTGAATGCGCTAACCTTTTTGGACATTTACATAATTCTAAACCACAATTGATGTAAATTTTGGAATCTTATTCTCAATGATGAATCAACAAGGTCATAATTCATGAACGATTCATGCAAATTTGACTTGTTAATATTCCGGAATGTGTTTAACACATATTGCCCATGCATGACTATCATGCTAGCTATAACTACAATAGGGGTTTAGTACATAATACTTGCAATGAACCTCGTACATATACCATCTCACTAATGACCTTTCATATAGGAAGATATTTCCGGAACACATATTTGGATTCATAGTGAGCTTCAGTTCCTTTGCTTGAGTGATGGCTCCTATCAATAAGGCTTCATTTCTCTCGTAAGGCTAGAAACATCACCCAGTTCTAAAAACGAACTTCGCAATCCTAACAGTTTCTGTCACAACTTCTAAAGTCGTGTCATACTTGTCTTATTTGTAGAATTAACCGCATGTCATGTTAGGAACTTCTTCCAGTTCACCTCAATACCACTCAATACAGATCGTATAATTTTCTCTGACCTTTCAGATAATCATATTTCTCTGTATGAGTGTAGCATCAATGCAACTCTTCACATTTAGCTTTTATCAACCACTTTAGACTTAGGACACATCCTTAGTTTTGCTTATACATATACAATGTATATGTTATGTTGGACTTTGAACATCTCATGGCATACATTAATCTCACGCCTGAAGCATGAGTTATATGTCTCATCCTTCTTAGAACTTCTGATTGTTTTGAGACAATCAAATTCCGTAAGGATATGCCATGATTTTTGGAAATTAATCCATTCTGGAAGTGAGTTGAACTATTCAACACCTAGTTAACTTTGATTCAAAAATCTTTAATCTATCATTATAGATCTAGTCTCCAATAAAATTCTTAGCCCCACCAATCCTTCACTTTGAAAATTATTTCCAAGTCAATCTCGGTAGAAGCAACATTGGAATATTCTTCTTAGTAGGCAGTATATCAATCACATACAATATCAGAAAACGCATTGCTCCCACTGAACTTCTTGTAAACATAATATTATCTTTGACACTTCCCAGTATGTCAAACCTTTTTGATATCCTGGTCAAGAAGGTCAATGATTCCAACTCCTAGAAGCTTCCTTAAGACCACAGATGGTCTCTTGAAGTTTACAAGTTATTCCAACAAAAGACCACTCAGTTGTGTCAAGTACACACCTTTCTTCAAAATCTAATTTTGAAGTCAGTCTTGATGTCTATCTTAATGAACCCATGTTTTGCCTTAAAACCCTCCTATGCCTGATGGCTCACACCTTCAGACAAATCAACCGAGATCTAAACTTGGTTGTATACATGGAATCCATCTTAGATTTTATGAAATCTTGATTTACTTAAAGCTTCTTTGATGTAGGTAGAGTCATTACTTTCTAAAAGTAACATCTCACGTTCATCCATAGAAGATCGATATCTTTGTGGCTGACGGAGTTGTTTACCTGACCTTGCTTGGAGTAATGTTTATGACACCCTCTCCTCAACGTTTTGAGAAACTTCAACTGCCTCAACCTTGTTCTTAATTTCCCGACCAATAGGAAAAAAAAAAATTGAACAAGGATCAAGTAGTGGAGTTTCAGGTGATGATTATAGTGTTTTGTGTCTCTCGAACTTCGGTAATTTCAAAATCTCTCCCACTCTTTCTTTTAGAGAATAACATATTCTCTAAGAAGAAAGTATTTTGAGACACAAACACTTTCTTCTACAACAGTTTGTAGAAGTGATACTCCTTTCTTTCAGAAGACGGTTCAAGAACCTCTCTTCTCCTAATGCTTCCGATAATCTTTATTCAGTAATTAGAGCTATGGTTAATTGCGTGTATCCCCAAAAGGTAATCGGCAATGTTGACTCAACCATCATTGATCACACCATATCTAATAAGGTGTGATTCCTGCTCTTAGATACGTCATTGAGATGTCGTATTCTTAGAGGAGAGAGTCATGAAACAATTTCATATTCTCTGGAATGGTCAGTGAAATCATGGCTCAAATACTTACCTCCTCAACCTTGTTGAAGGGTTTTGATTTTCTTGCTAAGTTGGTTTTGTACTTCACTTTGAAAATCTTTGAACATTTCAAATGATTTGGACTTGTGGCGTATTAAGTAGATATACCCATATCTACTAAAAAATCGTCACTGAAAGTGATGAAATAGTACAGAAAACCTTCTTCTAGCACTAGTGCTCATAGGCCCACATACATCAGTATGTATGCATCCTAATAAGTCATTAGCTTGTTCACCAATTCCAATAAGAGGTGATTTTAGTCATCTTACTCATCAGACATGCTTTGCAAACATTGAACTTTTCAAAGTTTAGGTTTTCCAAAATCCTGCACTATGCAGTTTCTGAATACATTTCTGATTAATATGACTTAAGCTTATAGTGCCATAATTATGTTTCATTTGAGTCATTTGTTCAAACTCTTGTCTCAACCATTAGCATCCTTTCGATCTTATCTAGGTGCTCTCATTGTTTCGCCAAGACTACTTCATTTTGGAAATCTTCAAACTATTTCAACATTCCAGCTTCAGATGAATCTCATAGACATGAATCACCATGTGTTATTTTATTCATCTTGAAGATTTGAAGTAATTCACCCCTTGTACTTGTGCTCAATTGGTCTACATACATCCATATGCATGAGTGTTTGTTGGCACGTTCACCCTTTCTTGTAAAAGGTACAGTCATACTTTGCAGACATCACATGTTTCAAAGTCTTATCAAAAAGTCTATCACTGTGACGCTTCTGAATGCGCTCTGATTTGCATGACTTAATAGATAATTACAAGTTTTATGTTTGAACAAGGGTTATTCCTTTTAAACCTTTTGGTTTCGATGTGTTGGGTGTGTTTATCCGAGATCCTCTCTCTCTCTCTAATTGAGAGTAAGAAACACTTATAATGAGAACATAGAATCACCTATATATTTCTCTTATAAGTCTTGAGGAAATGGATAAACAACCAACTCTTCATAAGGAACTACAACTAATTGTATGTTCCTATTTGTGGGCTGACTCTCATCCTTCAAAGCACATCTACTTTGCTGTAGATACTACACATTTGCATAAATGCGAGTTTTACAGCCGGTATCTTATACTCAAAGTGGGTTTAATAAGGGTAGTGTGTATCATATACGCATTTGCCTAGAATTGAAATCATATCTCAAGTCTTCCTTATAGTTATTCACGCTCCCAGTGTCATACATGATCTGGTTGTTAACCGATTGCTGTCATTGGTTGGGTATGTACAACTCTTTGTCCTTATCTTTCCTTTGACTTCTTGTCTTTGATAGATTTCTTAAATCTTTATTTTCCCTTTGACTAAAAGACTATCTTTGGTCGCCAATCTTTTGGCTAAAGAGGATCTGAGGTTTCTCATGTTTTAAAATAGTCAAATTATTTCAGAACATGAGTGCCATCAATTGGCCTTTATCTACCTTAACCGAGACTATCTGGTTATTGGTTTCATATTTGTCAACTCTAACTAGTTCGATAAACTTGTTTTTGAGTTGGTAATATTGAAATCATTCCTCTAATCTTCAAACATTTTGAAGTTAAAGTTGTATGAATACTATGACATTACATGTATTCATTTGGCTTGATTGACCTCTTAATATTGATGCCTAGCTCAATGTTATATCAAAGACATGTTTCTTTTAATTCGCCTCCAAGACAATCTTGTGATAGCGATGCCAATTAAGGAATTGGTGTAATTGTTTTTCTCTTTCTCAAGGAGAAAACAATATTTTATTAGTGGTGGATGTTTGAGTGAAAAGACATAAATAATTCTACGAGACAAGTTGGTTCATTTTAGTTATTATTCATCAAAAGAAATTAAACTAATTTTAATTTCAAATCAAAACACTTTATTAACTCTCACTTAGTGTTTTAATTTAACCAAGACCCACAAGAAGCATGAGCTCAAGTGGACTTTGGCCCAACAAAACTCGATCCCATGTTATCTTTGGTGGATCATCTTATGATCGATCATTCAAAAATGACTCTTGGCAAGAAATTTGTATCGAATACAATATTTCTCTTCCTCTGCTCTTGGCCCAAAACTATTTTGATAGCCAATTTGAATTGACCTAGCTCCCACCCTACTTATTAATGATGGACAAATAATTCGCTTTGGCTTTCTTTATTTATCCATCTAAGTGGTGTTTCGATAGGTTGAGCAATAATTCATTTTGAGAGTAGGTTTTATTATCCTAAGCATGCAATTCTAGGTGAACTCTTTCGAAAAGCGTAAAAGGCATAATAAAACATGCAATAACAAATTTAAAGCATAAATAAAACCCCTAGTATGGCCACCTAGACTTAATCAACTAATTTAACTAAGCCTTGACAGTCTTCAAGAAAATCTTCTTGGGTCTCGTAACTTCATTGGATGGGCTCCCACTCGAATCACCACCTCTATTGCTGTTGGGCTCCCACTCAATTTGATGTCTCCAATTACAACCAATTTACAATTTGGACCTCACAATTGAGAATTAAAAATAAACTTAACTGAAATTTAAAATTTAAAATTTAATTCAAAGACGGTACGCAGACCGTATTTCACCCAACACGGTACGGTACGCAGACCGGTAAAACTGACTATCTATGGCCATACTAGAATCACATGCAAACATGTAATATTGCAATAAACACATGCTTAAATAACAAATTATAAAGGCATATAAATAATTGCAATATAACACATAAGGAAATAAATACTAATAAAATTTCCTAAAAGGTTTGCATGACTAATAAAACAAACAAAATCCAAATTTTATCTTAGTTACCTAAACAGATTTAGGATTTTATATATATACATACAAAATACTTGACTTTCCTAAAATCAAGGAGTCTAAAAGATACTATATCTTTCAAAGATATTGTAAGTTTCATAAACTTTACAAAATGATAGATTTTATGCCCATTATCTGATTTAGTAGTAATAGGATTTAATAATTAATTTCTAAAATTAATTACAAACCCTAAAATATATGAATTCACCAAAACTGCTGGCAACACGGTCCATGTTGATCCAACACGGTCCGTGTTGCTTCCCAGTTTCAGTTAATTTCGTGAATGAAAAACTTAAATAAAACTATTGTAACTTATCGAATTTAAAGATTTCATATCACAGCGTTATCTAATAACCCATATGAAATATTTTCCAGAATTTTAACAATTTCTAAAAGATTGTAAAAATTTAGGGAATTAAACCTTTTAATTCTCCGTTTAAGAGGAAAATAAATAATAATAGTCCGATAAGTTTAAAAAAAAATCAAATTTTATAATTTTCCCATACCGTAGGTTCATCCAATATGCTACTGTAAAATTTTCAGATTTTTATCAAATTTCGAAAATTAGAATAAAATTAAGAAAAGTAAACAATTGTACTTTTCTGTTAATCTGAAAATTAAAGGAAAATTAGTAAACGATTTCGAAAATTCACGAAAAATTTATCCATAACAGTATGGTTACCCAGTAACCTACTGTAAATTTTCAGAAAATTTGCAAATTTCTATAAATATACAAAAATTCAGAGAATTAAACGAATTTTAATTCACTTCAGATCTGAAAACTCAATTAAAAATCCATTTTAATTGGGAAAAATCTACAAAAAATATGGAAAGTCCAGAACACTTCCAGACACCTCCAGTAAAAATTTCAGAAATTTTCGAGTTCGTTTGATATTTTATTTTGATTTTTTCATATTTACCGTAAATAAACTAAATCAGAAAATTAATTCTACAAAAACCTATTTTGCGAATTTAAACCTATTTCATGTATTGCCTACTGTTTAACAATATTAAACATGATTGCTTCTAAAACATTCAAAATTAAATCGAGTTCATACTATATTTAACATTTAAACAAACATAAAATCGATTAATTAAAGGCAATAAGAAATAAGCAATAACAAAGCATGAAATTTTACAATAAAATTTCAGATTTACTATCATGAACATTAAAGATTAAAACTTTCATAAAGATTCAAAATTTTAGGCATAAATCTACTCTAGCATATTCATAATATAATTCAACTATTGACAAAATTAATTATGAATACAAGTACAATACTTTAGCATGCAATTGGTGGCTCTGATACCACTGTTAGGTTTTAGGTTATCTATTTTCTAAACAGATACAGATTAATTGACGGAATATTATAACAGTTATAAATAATTAATCAACACAATTGCAGAGGCTTTAGTAATTATACCTGATCGCTAATTCCTGCTGAAAAAGTGGTTGACCTTCCAGATTCCAAAGCTGAAACCCTCTACTGAAAAGTCCACGCAGCACTCCGGGAACCCGATTGCTAGATCGACCCGATCGAGACGAATCTCAATCTAAGATGTATGTGAGATTGTTTCAGGAAACTGATAGTGTTTCCTGAAACTAGAACTGCAAACTAAAAGAGAGAGAAACTCAGAAAATCACCCTGGTATCTCTCTAAGAGTCGAAGGCAGTTGGTGTGAAATAATCTCTCCCAGAGACCCCTTTATATAGTGTTTAGAAAACCTAGGGAAAGGGTTCAAAACCCTAAAAGGCCGAAAAAGACAACGACGCATTTTCTGGGCCCAACACGGTCCGTGTTGAAAGAACACGGTCCGTGTTGGACTCCAGAGAGTCCAATTATTCGGGCCAAGGACACCACGGACCGTGGTGTCTCAACACGGACCGTGTTGGGTCAACACGGACCGTGTTGACCCCAATTCGGTCCGTGTTGGGCTGATTTTTCACAGAAATCAGTTTCCAACTTTTCTAAACTTGATACAATATCATTTAGGTTACATACATTGTTCCAGGGCACTGACTTGTGTGACCCAGTAGGACCAAATAATATAGTTGTAATTAAACATATTTAATTACTAATTATAGAGGTCTCTAGCAAGACATATAATTACTATATTATTTTGGTTTAATCTCCGTGTGTATCGAACATTGTCGGGACATTCCCAACAACTTTAACCCCTTCAGGTTGTGCTATTGGAGAAGCAACACCGTATCTTGCTTTCCAGACCCTGGCGATCAACAACTCCTGGTTATGATATGTTCTCCAAGCTTGTTTTAACAGAAGTGCTTTACTGTACGCTCCCACGGGCCTCTACATGTCAAACCCAGACCGTGGCACAAATTTGAGACAGAACGAAGGTCGGAATGCCCGGTTAGAGGTCACCAGGGTCTGCCCATGGTGAGCCTCACGGTCCGTGGTGTACGGACTGTACGGACCGTGGCAGACTGCCCTGTAGGTCGTTTGTTTTCGCGAGTAGAAAAAGAAGCAAGCAACGATTTTTCGTCATTCGATCATTATCTATCATTTTTCCTTCGTTCTTTGGTTGTCAAGGAGAGAAAAGAGAGTCTTAATACTTTCATTATACTCCTCTTCCCCACCATCAAGATTTAAGACCGAATCGATTCAAGAGAAACCAAGATCAAGATTCGCAAAGGAAAGGAGCGACGTTCGTGGAGAAGGTTCCACCCGGGATCGAAAGACTCGACTGGTTGTATTCTTCGCAATTCTATTCTTTCTTTTTGATTTCCTTCTTAGTTTTGAGATTCGGTTATGATGTTTGGAACTTATTTCATACTTTTCTAGAATATGAGTGAGTAGATTCCTTGAATTCTAGGGTTTTGCACCCCGAAATAATGTAGTTTAATTGAATGTTCTAGTTTATGCATGAATTCTTGTTTTGAATCAATAGAAGGTTGTGTTCTTCATGTTCATGTGTGTTCTTTGAGCGCCCAAATACTCGTGATTTGAGATTAACCTTAGAAGTGCTGAAAGGTGAATTAGGATAATCTGACTATCAACCTTTCTACCTAGTTTTGTGAAATTTGAGAAAAGAATAGCAGACTAGGGAACCTTTTGATAACCAGAATATTTGAGACCTTCAATTTTGATTAACTTAAAAAGCATACTAAAGTTGTAATCTAGGTTAATCGAGGTAATTCTATTAGCATCGAAAGAGCAGTAAAGTTCTTATGGTTGTCGTTCTTGATTCGTTCTTGAATGTATGATTGTGCAAAATAGGTTTAGTAATCGAACTTGTTGCTAGGTTAGCACTTCCCTAGAAGTCTTTATCTCTTGATAGAATCTTTGATTGTTTTCCCTGCTTTAATAGTTTTAATTAGTGTCTAAAAACCTTTCAAAACCCAAAACCCGATTTGCTTAGCAATCGCATTAGAGATTAGTTTATTGAGCTGCTAATTGAGTCCCTGTGGGATCGACCTTGACATGCTACTACGTACACTGTGGGCTTGCGGCCCTGTCAATATTCTCCCTCCGTTGCATTTGGGCTTTTTCCTTTGGTAATGGCCAAGGCCCTTGGGCCTCGATGGCTGTTTCGGCCTAACTTTCTTGGGTGAAATTCATCGGTACCAAATTCGGTGTCTACACCTGGTCAGACCTAGGGCGCGCGTCACATATTGTCCTAAAGTTTGCCCTTCTTCATTGGCCATTCTGGGTTCTTGCTTGATTTTCTCTTGATGTGCCTCTTAGACTCCTCTAGTCTTTGCTTCTTCTGTCTAGAATGGAAGAATATCTTGATCTCGGAGTCAAGCTCAAAAAGTGGTGCCTTTTGCATACACCTATGAGAGACCTAGTAAGAAACAAAAATAAAATACCGAGGCAAATCAAAATAGAAAATAAAAAAAAATTTCCTAAGGTAACCTTAGTTTGATGGTTGTTTGGGACAAAGTCCCTAACAACGACGCCAAAAATATGATACGCTCCAAGTGCACAATGTGTATTTTAGCATAAATTAAGATCGTTCCCTCAGGGACTTGCTCAACAAAAGACCAAACTAGCCCTAATTGATTGCTAAGTCGATTGGGTTTTCTTGATTGATTTTTCTGACAACTAATCAATAACTATCAAAGACTCAAATTCTAGGATTTAGTCAAGGGTATAAAAAATTGTTGAGGGGATAAATCTAAGACACTTACCAAATTAGCTCCGCGGATTGAACATGTATTTCACTAATTTGGAACATTTAAGGGTTTATTATCACATAAACTCTTTCCCAACGATCATTTAGAAAAGAAGCGAAATTCCTAGCAATGCTAATTACTTACCAAATTAGCTCAGCGGATTGAACATACATTTCTCTAATTTGGAACAATTTAAGGGTTGATAATCACATAAACTCTTTCGTAATGATCATTTAGAAAAGAAGCGAAATTCCTAGGAAAGCTAATCACCTACTTTCATGGTTATTTCAACTTTAGCTAGGTTAAACATCAAATTATCAAACAACCTCTGACTCAAAACCTCTATGTTTAGCCGATTTTAGAGTAAGTTTACACTAAGTTTTCTTATTGTCAAATTTCTCTTGCTGGTGCTTCAATCAACAATCTAATACCATGCTAATGTTGATCAAGCAAAATCAATATCATTTAACTTCAAAGGCTAAAAAACATGCATTCAAATTAGATTTATACTTGTTTCAATCCAACAAAAGCAAATTCACCAAATAACAAGATTATCCCCTCAACTAAGGGAACTAACTACCCACTACTCATGTTTTAAACTGCAAAACAAGTAAAATATATACTAGTATGTAGATCCCAAAAATTTGAAAAATAAAACAAATTATGAGGACAAACTTGGAGGACAAGTCAACAAGGAACGAATTTTGCTACTTCATATTCGAAGCCAACTTGATGGATCTTAATAACTTCAATTTCTTTCCTCAATCGTGGATTATAATGGGAAGATGGATTATGGGTGATGGTAGATGATGAATTTTTGGAGTGGAGAGATGGATGATAGCAGATGATGACGGATCATCTCAAAAATACCACCAACCTTTGATTGAATAGCAAAAATGGAGAGAAAATGGCAAAATCTCAAAGGTCACAAACGACACTGATCATTCTTGGGCACTCACAATATGTGTTCAAGTTAACACAACTCGTATCTAATAGGGCATGATCCATGTCACTTTAGTTGCTCAAATTCTGGGATTCTTACGAGCACATGGATTGAGTCCGATGCTACACTTTTTGAGGCAAACTAAAAAAACGTAGAAAATAAGAATAGTTGCACAATCAATTAGCAATATGGTTGATGATACTATGGAATGTAGTGGTTATGGGTTTAGAGTTCATAGTAGACTTCATCACACATTCCATGTTGATTTACTTATCAGAAATATGAATGGCACTTGTCATATCGGTTATTGAAGCCCTTGATTGATATATAAATCAAATAGAAAATTACCATTTGCCGGAGTGCGTATGAATGTCTGAATGATGCAGTAATTGAACGGAGAAGTGGTGGGACTAATTAAGTTTTGTCATAGGGCCTCTTTTGTTTCTCATGTAAGGTCATACCTTATTCCAACCGCATAAATGTGTCTCCGAAATAGTATATGTGTTTATGTTACCTTTGCATAAATGTAACATTTACAGTGTTATTTGATACCAATCCTTTACATTACATAGTGGAATTCCATCAATGCAAAGAAGATCATTGGGTTCCTACTTGTACAAATTAGCTTATGGAAAATGTCAACAGGAGAAACAATGATGAGACAAATTATACATAAGATTGACTATGAAAGTATAAGGCAATTAGCTGAAGTAGACTTACTGAAGTACTTTGATGAAATGAACAAAGTAATTAATAAGAGTCTTCACGAACTCGGTCAACTAGATAATCAAAGTGTCCTTAATGTTCACACTGCAATGAAGATAATTCAGATGAGCCTATTTAGTCGCAACTAATATATTTCATACCTTTCATATAAATTAGTTTAATTTTTAGTAGCTCAACATATGACCAAATGTAAATGAAAAATTCGACACAGAACCAGATACATGCTCAATTAGACCTCAAATTTCTTTTTCTTTTATTTGAAAAAGATTTTTTTCTCTAATTATCAAGAGACAAATATAAGGACAACAAACACTATAGTATATGACTAAGTTGGTAAAGAACTAATTACCAAATAAGTATTCGTTAGTATTCGTGAAATATACCAAATAAAAGTATGTTTTACTTACATAAACATGCTATGTCAAATATGAAATATGATCATGTTGCTTTGGTTAGTCAAGCATTCTCAAATTTTGGATTAATGCCCAAATTCTCTTGACTCATTATTTTGCAAGTTTCCTAAACACTCATAGTTATTGGTTGCTATTAGGAAATTATTTTATTTCCTAATTATATTAGTTTCCTAATTGTAATAGCATTCTAGCTAAAACCCAATTGTATTTGGAGTGGAAGTCAAGCCAGATCTATAGGAGTTTTACCCCTATAAATAGAGGTCTTCATTCACCTTGTAATATGCGCCAAGCAACTAATGTAGTCGATGTGAGAGCCTTCAAAACTCCCCATGAGGGAGGTACGTACGGTGTTATTTCCACATCTTCACTCTACTCATCCCTAGGTTATGAGAGTCTACGAGAGTTCACACATATATTTTACCTCTTGTAATATCTCATTTTTCAACTAGTGGATATTGGTTGTCGCCCGTGGGTTTTTCTCCGAGTTCTTCGGTTTCCTACGTAAAAATACTGTCTCACCCTATTTATCCTTGCATCTCTCTATAATTATCCTCGATTCCATAATCATTCTGTATTTCCTTCCGCTGCATATATTGCTCTATTTTTACACCCTAACAACTGACTAACAACTGGCAAACAGATCTAAATCCGATCTCTAACATCAAATCTATTTGAAGCTATATCTAATTTAGGGAAGACATTCTCCTTTGAATGAAACATCATCTTGCATATCACTAGAAAGAATGACAAGAACAAAAACATGATCAAGGCTTGCCTACCAATAATTGAGTCATCTTATGGAAATGATTAAAAAATTGATCATTCCTTATCACCAGAAAGGGAAAAGCTAGCATAGTCTCCAACAATATGCCATATATCATCATTAAGTATTACATGAGTGAGGTCAAACGAGCTCAACCATGTTGCTTGACTACTCACTGTTAGAAGGTGTACCACAAACATCAAAATTAATTACCCTTAGCTAGGAACCACAAGACCAACTGAAACTGCAATAATAAAGAGTGGGTAGAAACAAGAACTCAAAAGAAATAGGCAATCACACAAAATTAATTTCAGCTGCGGAGGCGAAGCTATTAAGGGTCAAGGGTGGTCAATTGACCCCCCAGCTTTTTTGAAAAAAAAAAATTCAGTTTAGAGCTACTGAGCTATTTTGTAGTTAAACATATATATATACTAAATTGTGGGAATGGATTGCAATAATCCAAAAGTAGTCGGATGGTTTCTCAGTGGGACTTAACTGGGCGCGTGCGCCTACTCCCCGTAAGTCAGGGGTTAGTTCCTGGTTATGCGCAATTTCACAGGATTTCTGCTGTGCGCGCTTATGCTTATGCCTATGAGGTCAGCGGTTCGACACCCCTTATGTGCAATCTTAGAATTTTTTTATTTTTAATACAAAGGCTGCCGTGAGTTTGCTACCACTATGCCTCCAAATTGTTTATCCATCACACACACAATTCACCAAATTCTCTAATCAAATCAATACTTGAATTGAACGATTAAGGTTCTTGGTTTTATTTTTGTTCAAATATGTATAATTCAAACTATCTAGAATATTTGTTTGATTGATGATTACAAAGTAAATACTGTTGTGAGATGGTAATTCCTTTATTGTAGCTTGTTGATTTCTAATAATTAAATTTGTATTGAACAATTAATAAATTTGCTAATTTTCCATAAAATAGTAATGTATGAATAGAATGATTAGGGTTCCTGATTTTATTTTATTCAAATATTCATAATTCAAACTATTTAGATGATTTTTTAAGTGACAGTGTTGTCACTTATTTTGAAGATAATATTTTTGATAAAGTGGCTAACGAGAAAATCATGATTTACTATCAAAATATAACTACTCGTTGAGGACAACTTTAGATTTAAGGTATGTATTTTTATTTTCAAAACTACGTCATTAAACATTATATTACTTGAATATGTTAATTTTTCAAAATTTGTTTCAATATAATATATCGTTTTTATTAAATTTTATTTTGACACCCCTATCTTTTAATCCTGCCCGCCCACTCATGTTTCTTTCTTTTATGTTGTCAAATCATGCGCCACAATCTACCATGATTTTCCACAACCCACAAAATACCATTCTATTACAATTCACCACAACTCACCACAAATTACTTTTTCACAATTACCAATATATATATATATATATATATATATATATATATATATATATATATATATATATATATATATATATACACAAAAAACCCACCACAACATACCAATAACCCGTGACAATTACATCACAACCCGCCATAATTTCACCACACTATATCGCGTCATACCGCAGAATATCGCATAAAAAGACAGGCCTAAAGGAAAGGATTCCCAAACAAGTTGCTTATGTTTATATATTAAACTCATGTTATAGCAATAGGGATACAAAGGATAAATCCAACTTAGTGTTAGCTTTCAAGTCACAAGGATCTTCACAACCCCATAGATAAGTAGATAGTAAAGAAATAAACATACTACTAAAAGCAAAAGAAAACACATTTCAACATCCTAACACAATGAAGCATGATAAAAAAAAAAAATTGAAAATGGTCTTATTAAAAGGCTGATTATTCATCAAACTTAGCAATGGGAAGAGGATTCATCTTCTTCTTCCTTTGTCTTCCTCCTTGACGAGGAGATGTCTTTGTCGTCCTCTTGGACATCAAGTCAATGGACAGCTCGAAGCCCTTAAGGTTGTAGCAATCATGTCTTTGACATTGTTAAGGTTCACATAAACATCAACATTTTTCTCATTTTCCAAATCCTCATCAAAGGTACCAAGAGGATGAAGATAAGTAAAATCAGCAACATTGGCTATTCTTTTTGGTGTTTATAGTAACTCAATTATCAGTGTCATTAGGATTAAAGTAAGAGCAAAGTCATTGCTAACAATATCCTCAGCACTTGAACAATGACATCTACTTCATGATGCGAAGACAGCTTGTCCCACTTATGACAGTCACCCTACATGGAGACTGTGATGCCTTTCGTTGATTATAGACACACCACGTTACAAACTCTTGAAAAAAATTTTCCAATCAATGAAGCAAGGTGTTGTGATCCAAAGACATAAGATAGCAGCCACATTTTTAAGTAACCCCACCAGTGAGTCCCTATCCCGAAATTCCCAACGAAGATTAGGATTTCTAAACCTTAGGTCGATACCACCAATGGTGGCAAAGAAAAGGTTAAAGATCAAAGGTGACATTGTGATAACTTGCCATAAATGCAGGACTATGCACAAAGCTAAAGCCCGTGCAAGATAATCTATCCCATAAGTTAAATTTAAAGCACCAAAGTGGTAATGGATCCAGTTAACAATGATTAAGAAACAAAGATAGATACATGTGTCATTCGTAAAATCATACATGATGAAGTGTAACCATCTACAGTCGTGTTCTTTAGATTTGTAGGTTAGGTTTAATTGTACTTAATCTTACTTTAGTATTCAAAAAGTTAAGACTCACCATGCTTAGCAAAAAAAAAAACTTAAATAGAAAATTTTGACTGATATCTTAGCATAGTTGTGTTGGACCATCAAATTATTAAAAAGTTATCATAAGCAAGTACAATTTTTGAGGTATAAGTAGTAGATTGTGATAACTAATACCATTTTTTTTTATGAGAATAAGTAATACCATTAAAGTTATCATAAAGAGTTAAAACTATTTATTTTAACCTGTTTTAATAAAAAATTTAAAAATTTTTCTATTTTTGCATAAAAGAACCTTATTTTAAATCATTTTCTATAAATATAAAGAGTTATTACATCTTTTAATAGGTTTCTATTAAAATAGTGGGTCCTGATAATTATTAGCACGTAAAGAAAGAGACCTGAAAATTAGTTTTCAAAATAGAGGCCTTAGAAATCATTTTCACAAAAATGTTGGTACCTCCAAGTCATTTTATGGCAGAAATGTGATTTGATTTTCAAGCAGTTCTCAATTGGCCCACACTATACATACATACAAGAGGTAAACCAATAGAAACCATCATGTATGTGCCTCAAAATGAGTACCTCCACTGGTCTCAACTTTCAAACTTTAGATAAGGTATACTGCAAAAGTACTACCATAAATAGTACAAACAATGATATGATTATACTTGACAATAAAATTAATTATAAATTGCACATGCCAATCCTTGTTTACAATTCAATTCAATGCATCACTTCCTATGGAAAAAGACATGGTACCAAGAGCCAGAAAAACTCCTTTCCCTTATTCATATGTATATATTTTTCACATCCAAGATCACCCATTTGATGTACAGTAATAGTCACAATTCAATTCAATGCATCACTTCCTATATTTGTGTATACTGCTGATGCCATAGCTAAATGGAAAACATCAGCCAAGTAGAGGAAGCTTGAAAGAAACAAAAGAATAGTTTTCTGGGATGGCAAGGCTTTACTTATGGGTCTTTATATAGGGGTAGAGTCCCAGTATGTGCTCAGGCATGAAGTCGTGTCGTGTCAGAATTCCGACTATGGGAGGTCTCTGCACCAAAGAAACAAAAGTAGCCAGTGAGCAACATGCATTCATGATATCGAATCCATAAACAAGCAAGTGCGAATGAAATACTTAAACATAGAAGGGAAAGGCTTTTCAGATTGTTTTAGCAGTTCTGACTGTTCCTCTGGTTTTTTTTATTATCCATGAAAGTGAAAGAGAAATGAAAGATTACCCCTTGGCTTTTAGGCACCACACACATATGCCTGAGTCCAAGTTGCCTGAAGAGAATCTGAGCTTTGGCCAATGACATTGTCTCCACAACAGTGTAAGGAGATGTATTAGTTATTGGATGGAGATCAACGTACATCCCCATCTCCTCATCGGTGAGAGTAATATCCTCCAGCTTTAGCCCCTTCCCTGTCCCGGGTTTTGCAAAGTCGGATGGGGAGAACTTCTTCAAGATACCTCTGCCCGAACGAACCCTCTCCTTGGTGAAATACTTTGCTTTGAGCAAAACCAGCAGATGGGACCTCAAAACCAACCCACATAACTCAGGAGACTCCGTAACAGGTGGCTCATCAATGACTGGAAATCCATGGTGCTTTGTGCCCTTCAAGGCATACACAATGTTCTCCACCTTTTCAATGCCAGAAAATGTGATTAATGGACCGGACACAACATCCCCTGCAACCAAGTGCTTCATATAAGGCTCGGGATGAGCCTCCAAAAAGGGTAACCCTTTGATTTTCAAAATTTGGTCATAAACGCCCTTGTTGAAGCTATCGGCCACAGTTTTTGATATAAGAAGGGTGACCATCACAAGAGGTAGCAAAAGCAGATCATTGGTGAGCTCCAGCAATATAACACAGAGAGACACTGTCATTCTCATTGTGCCTCCTAGGAAGGAAGCCGCCCCAAGGAGGGAAAAGAGACCAATGTCAAGGGCAGACACCGGGTGGAAGAGTCTACCCACTAGACGACCGTATACAGAACCAGCCAGGATGACCGGGATGAAAAGACCAGCGGGGACAGCAATTCCATAGGTGACGATCCCAAGGGCGTACACTGTAACAAAGAAAATGAAGAGGGAAGGGAGCTGGAATTCTCGGGTAGAGCTAAATAGGTTGCGTATTGCATCATCATTGGTGTTGAAGAAAAGGGAAGCAAGATCATTGTAATGGCCAGCCGGGCATTGGAAGCTTTTGTAGTTTCCTGATTCTCCAACTGTGGGGCAACTCACATCTAAATTTGTTGGGCACGGCATGCACCTTGCAAACCACGGTATACCAAAGGCGCAAATTGTTGTCAGGGTTGATACGATGATCACTAGTATAATTCTGAAAGATGGACCTTTCCTGCAGGGGAGGGGGAGCCATCAAATAGGGATACAAGTTCATGATTTTCACCATTAAATCCACCCAAAAAAACAACAGAAGCAAAGAGAATGAAAGAAAAGTATAGGGATACAAGGACATACTCGTTAATAAAGCTGTATGTTCGGAGGACCTTGTCCACGCAATAATTATAGAAGCTTCCTAAGATACCACCAACTACTCCAAGAACGAGAACAGCCAGCACATCAAAACCATTATAGGATGCTTCCGCAGTGCTGACGTCATACATGATAAGCCCGCCCTTGCCAAACAGACCGCATTTCCCAGTCCAGCAATACTGAATGAAGCTTCTCAAGACTATGGCAACTGCAGCCGTCGTGAAAAATGTCCTCCATAGAAGAGCACTCCGCCACCTGATTATAAAGCAAGGGTGTGAGACAGAAAATTATGGTACATTTACAATCCCACGATGGATCACAGCAAAAGTAAAATAGGTAAAACATGGGTTTCTATTGGGTAGGTCTGTAGTCTCAGTTCCACCTAATAATAAGTATATAGTAAGGGGAAGGGGTTTGATCCTATCTGAGTTCCAATATGGCAATTGTGCTGTTATACTGTCATGTATTGGCAAGTTCAGTTAACATAACACTTTTCTCATCTTCCTTCTGCCCCCAAGTTACTAACTTTGTTTTGGCAATAGGCAAAGCAGCTAGCATCATTTATTTATTTACATTTCAGAAAAGGAACTATAATCATACCAAGAAGCTGCTTCTTCTAGGGCAAAAAGGACACCACCAACTGGGGCGCGAAAAGCAGAAGCAACTCCAGCAGCAGCACCGCAGGTGATCAAGTCTCGCCTATCCCGGTCATTCTTAAAATATCTAAGCCAATTCCATGTTAGACCGTACTTGCGGGAACCGCCCTGCCCAAGTAAATTGGCAATGCAAGCGCCAGTATGCACCATAGGTCCTTCCTTACCAACCACAAGGCCAGCAGAAACACCAAGAACAGAACCAAAAATCTGATCACACAAAAAGCTCATGTTAGCAGATGGTTATCCATAGAAATCAATATCTCCATTCCCATATAAATCTCTCACCCCTTATTCTGCATATCCTTTGATCAACTTCACTTTCTGTTTTAGTACATTTTAGTTTGGTAAAGACAGGATTCCATGTTCCCAAAATACATGCCATTTGGCCAGCAAAATTTCCAATTAGTAAGGAATGGTAAAAACATTTCCTATCATAAGCATAATGCACCTTCCTCAGATCTCACTTGAACAAAGAACCCAACTCATGGCTTAGCATTTATCAATTGGTACAGAAAACTGAGATTGACTCTCCCAATATATCAAGAAGAAAAACACCTCCATGTATAAGTCCCACCAAGGATTTTCCACTCCAGGGCAATTATCACCCACTATCTCAGCTTTTTCATTACTTCACTTACTCCTAACTCCTCTAGTTGGGGCAACATCCAAGGAACTATTTTAAAACAGAAAGACATTCACCTTTACAAAGAGGGTAGCTGGAGCCAATATTGAGGGAGCATCGACACCATTAAGATAAGCTTTAACCTCAGGAATACCAGAGCCAGCAGCAGCAGGAGCAATATAGGCACAAAGTGCTCCTGCAGCTGTAGCCAACCCTATGTTGCATCCAGCAAATACAAGAAAAGCCTTGAAATACCTGCATTAAAACCACAGAAAAGTACAGCCCCAAGGTAATTCAACATTCTATATACACAGCAATATACACTTACGAAACATGAGATTAGGATTAACCAAAAGAGACAGATTTTCAGGAACCAACATGATTTTTCAAAAGTGGAGCTTGACCATGTTGTAACTTACTTGCCATGCATCATCAAGTCACCAGTAAGCAAGAATTTGAAACCAGCAATGTTTTCAACTGCAATATTACTGAAGAAGCCTACAAGTCCAGTGGTGATCCCAATGAGGAATGCCAATATCCATTTCATAAATACATACTGATATATTTGGCTCTTTTTCCTTGACCTCCAATCTTGCTTGAATAATTCATTTTCAATAATCCTGCACGACAAGGACAACGTTACATGAATGGTTGAAAGAGATACTCCCAAGAAAAGACAGAAAATGGACCAAACGACTACAAAGAGATAGAAGATTCATACTCATAGTCGAGGCTCTCAATTGGGGAGAGGTTGGCACCAACAACAGCAATCTGTGAGGTAACATTTGTCCTCTTTCTCAGAAGAGGTTGTCGAGATGACATGTTCCTCTCTGAATTGTCTGACCAAAGCTTCTCCTCATTGTCCTCCTTATCATCCAATTCTCCAAGGTGCTCAATATCGTTCATTTCGTCATTCAATTTCGAATCATTGTATCGATCCATATTGCCACTGTTCTGCCACTACCAAGCTCCTACACATATAGCTACAGATCCTCCTGCATCCATACAGCAAATTACAGGATTTTAAACAAGATATAGTGGAGATACTGCTGAAAGAACCAAAAAAAGAAATTAATAAAAAAAAAACCATGTTGACAAGCCTAATGTAATGCACTCATTCAAAGTGATGACCTATATATGTACCTATGCGAATGGAAGAAGGGTAAACCAGTGAAAATAGCAATTTCAACTCCCTAGACATAAAACAACACATTGTTAACACAAAAGTCACACTCCAAAGAAACTATTTCTGTTCAGATACCAAAGAGCTGACTCATGAAACTCAGAGTGACAGTTCAAATATAATAAATAAGAAACAATCAAAATTCAATTAGGAGAAAGAAAAGGAGAACAGGAAGAAAGCTCCAAAGGGATCCAGAACCAGCAGGAGAACAAAAAGAAGCAATTACTATGATTGCAAAAAGTAATTAGGACAACTTTTCTGGATCAATAAATAACCAGAATGGTTAAAAAATGAGAAAAAGTTGTAATGTTTTAGTATTATCATGAAAAACCAATCTGGAACTCTATGGAGTCATGATCACAGTTAGTGGACAATCAAATCCATCAAATCTAGCAAGAAGGATAGTGACAACAACAAGTCAAACTAACTTCCTAAGTACCCCCTACTAACCAACTCGCGATAAAAAAAAAAAAAATTGGATCCACAAAATCTAACCAAATATAATAAAAAGAGAGACCATGGGAATTCATCTGGTACTAATAAATTCTGAACAAACAATGTCGAAGATCACAACAGAACTGAAGAACAAGCCGACGAAATCAAGTTTGAACTGCAAATGGAAGCCAAAATTTGACGAATAACCCGCTTGATCTTACTACTGAAAACCCATCAACAGAAAATCAAAAGACAAAGCTCTAGAGAGAGAAAGAGAGAGAATCACCTGAGAATTCGGAGGTTTTTGATGCGCAAGCAGGGGATAAAGGACGAGAAGAAGAGCTTAAGAAAGGTTGGATTTTTAGATAAATACAAAACTTCTTCAGCGCTTCTTCCTTCCCTCAAAATTCATTCAGTATGAACGGGGAACTCACGCTGAGCACATGGCCACCAATTAAAGATTTTTTGCGATTTATGAAAATGTGAGGCCCTATTGTCGCATTGTCGCTGCAGACAATGTTTAGTTTGATATAAAGTGACGAGAATGTCCCTCAAGTGGTGAACTATTGTAAGATTAATTTACCTTACCTTACCAAATGCGGAATGCCAATGGTAATAAGGATTAACTAGTCTATATTCCAGTGCATGTAACGGTTATTCTGTTTTATTTGTGGAGTTTTGATTTAATTATATGTATATTTTTTTTGTTTTTCTTTGATAATGCTCAATTTATTAGAATTTAAGTCTTAGTATTTTCTAAATAGTCATTCTTAATTATCCTTCAATCGAATTAAATATATATTGTCATTAATTTTTTTTCTTATTATATTTTAGTGTCAATCATTTCTATGATTATAAATTTTGAATCTTAAACTATATTTTACATGTAGGTTGAAGATAAATATTAGGAAAGTAATTAATAAATTAAACTTTTTAATTTTCTCTTTATTTATAGTTATATAAATGATTATCAAATTTAACATTTTTAATTGTTTATTACCAAAAAAATATCATCCAATTGCTATAATAGTCACTTATTGATTAACATTTTGGTAATAAGTCAATTGGTTGAACTGTTTAACACCAATAGCATTCCAGCCAATAACAACTCTTCAATTCATGTAGTCATATTTGAAACCCCGAGAAGATGAGGTCCAAGTTTGATTCTTCCTCTCCCAATTGCCTAATATACCAAAACGGTAGTATACAGATGATGGGCAGGTGGATCAAACACAAAACCTGCCCTTCCAGATACGTTTGTGTCACCCAATAGTTGATAGCTTACGGCACAGCGGTCAACTCAAGAAGTTAGTTTTATAGTCCACAAGTATTGCTAAGGATACAATTTAAAGGAGCACCAATTTTGGAGAATATCTGAACATTATCATTATGGCATGCTCTCTTCCGATGCTAATGATACAATTTCACCCAAACCTTCAAGAAAGAAATAATCAAAAGAACCTCCCCCCCCCCCCCCCTCTTTCTCCAAAAAAAATAAAGGGAAAAAAGACAATAAAACTATTAAAGGATCAAAGCTAACAATGAAGAGGGGGGAAAACACAAGCAAAACAGGCTGGGGCCAAGATTACAAGCTTCAAAAGAGCCAAAACGATGCTCATAAAACTATCATATAATTCCACCTGATGACAATATGCTAATGGGACCTGACGGGTTCCTGGGGCGCTAAAACTCACTCCGGAATCATCTGCTCATTGTCCGCCTCATCTTCTTGCTCAATCTTTGGTTTTTGTGGCCCTTGTGTCGCTCCAGGAGCCTGCTTCTTCTTGATACCACTCACAATATCATCTATTCTAAGAAGCATCAAAGCAGCTTCAATGGCTGTCTTGAAAGTCTGAGCCTTCACTGTGTATGAATCCCAAATCTGGACGTGTTTAAGATAGTGACAAGCAAACATCAGACAAATGTCTAAATCAAACAAATTAAGTTATTGCTCACATTTCAAGGAGTCAAATGATGCTGAACTCATTGCTTACTAGCCCTGTCTCAACAAAATTTTAATAAACATCATAACAGTGACGTACTAATGAATATATGAAGATAGTACTCGTACTGATCGAGATATGTTACGTGTTTCCGTCCAGTCCTTTCTTTCGTTAATTTCCCACCATTCAGGAAACACAAGAGGTCATCTTTAGTAACTTAAAGTAATTATTTAAATGCATATAAAAAGAATCTAGCCCTCCCATCAATCCACTATGGGGTCCTGCACAACTCCCTCTCAGAAAATTGAAGTTGATTCCCCGGGAGATAGTTTATTGACCATCCACTTGGGTCTGCTCTGTTTTGTTCCTCTAATCAAAGGGCAAGATCAAACAGCAACATTACCCATGCAGCATGCAAGTCTCAAGTGATTACATGAGTTGCTGTAGTCTCACAATAGGTGATAATGTGAGTTGTGACAATGTGACATACAGCTCACGGTAGTGGTAGAGATAGATGGCAGCTGATCTTGGGAATGATGTAACAGCTATTTCAAGAGGGGTGTTGTAGCAAGGTCCGGGCAAGATATCACTTGCACAAAGCCCACGATTGAGGCTCCTGCTTTCATCAGCCTACCCCATCACGATAACCCCCCCCCCCCTCTCCCCCCTCTATCGTTAGTTAATCATCTTATTAAAAAAGAGTTGCAATATGGCAACCCAAAGATTCCCATCTCTGTCCAAGCATTCAGTGGATAACCTTGCACCATTTTTAAATAAAGAAAAAGACCAAAACTGCCTAAAACAGAGAATTATTAGAGAATACTTTCACAAGAAAGAGCGCAGTCCAAGGAAGATTTCAAAGAAGGTAGTAAGAGATGCCCTAGTGAACCTAAAACTTACATGTGTGGCCCTAAAGCAAAACTGGCTGAAGCTGCATTTTCCATACACAAAGATGGGAAAGTATTTCTGTCAAGTAAGATTTATACCCTGTATACGCAAACTAGAGGTCCAAAAGATACGCACACAGTGTATCTCACTTGAAATAAAAGCATTCTCAATCTAGGCATTCATCCATCATCTGATGGGACACATGAAGCTGCCACTACCACCCATACTCCATGGAAGAAACTCGGTACTTGAATTGAATGCCACAAACAATTAGAAAATGACTACTCTAGCTGATTTTGACAAAGTTAACAAACATAAACTACCCAGTTGATCTCCAGCAAGCATTTGAAACATGGCCTCTGAGGTTAACCCAATTAATTAAATCTACATTGATATTTTACTGCTTGAGTTTGATTTACCATCTTCAGCCACACCAAACACAAACAGAACATCAATGCAACCTTCCTTCCCTGGCTACACCAGAATGGAGTCCAACCAAAGGGAACAGTACCCTCACCTCCCCAAAAAAAAAAGCAGCACAAGGACAAGAAATAATTGATTTAGAATACACTAAACAGCCTCACCAAACTGTCCTCTTTCTTTTTCGCGATTAGAAAGGTAGGCAACCAAATCTTGTAAAGTCAAGGTCCAATGCAAACAACTCCAAAGAGGAAAGAAATTATCTAGGCAGGGCTTTAAAGCATTGGTCTGATTGGGTAAGCAGATAAGGGTACTAGAACTGCAGGCTCGGTCAAGAGAGATGAACAGTCAAACAGCAAAGGTGCGGCTTAAGGAGGCGAGAGGCACAGACCTTGGTGCTTCAGACAGGCTGAGGCAAAGCTCATTCGAAAGGTCCACAAAAGAAGCCCATCTGTGCACCTTTTGTGTGCCTTCTTAGGCCTAGTGAAAAAATATTTTTAGAAAAGGTCTTTTAGCTGCGGTTCCTTCTACTTTGATTCCCTCAACCCTAAATGCCTTCAGAAACACTCACAACTTCTACTCTTCTCCAGTGCATTCAAATGGGGATGATTTCGAGGAACTAAAATACACATGAAGTGCATCTCACATCCATGACCCAAAAGGCATGTGCCTTGGCCTCGGAGCCCGCACCTAGGCTCCAAGACCCCTTTGCACCTAGGGTTTTTTAATCTAAGGTTTTTGCTTCTTGAAAGCAGTTTTTCTAACACTTATTTTTGGAGAAACTATAGAGTGTTTGACCTCACTTATAATATTACGGCTTGTACTAATTTTTAGTTGTTTGGGTTAACTTTTCAAAACTATGTTGTAGTTTACTTGTACTTTACAGCTTTATATCATTCTTATTTGCATTGTAATTGTATATTAGCGCTTAACTACACAGTCTACACTATTCACTAAAGTTCATAGTTTATTTAAACGTCAATATTTAACATGATCTTCGCTTTACAAGAATAAGATTGTTACAATTACTAAAAAATCACAAAATAAAAATAACTATGCAATGAGTCATAAAGATGTTCTCATGAGATACTTTAGACAACAATCATAAAAAAATTGCTAATTCATATATTTTAGACAACTATCATAACTGGAAATTATAATGTTAAAAATCTCGATGATTTAAGCCCCATTGATACACAGAAGCAGAAACAGCAATTTGCTGCTTCTCTTTTTAGGGCTGATTTTTGCCAAAATCATTTTAGGAAACAACATTAAATTTCCATAAAAATTAGTGCCCCACCCAATTTCTGCTTTTTAACTCCAAAAACACTCCTAAAACTAGGCCAAACAAGTTCTAAATAAGAGGTGAAAATCCAAGCCATTTAAACTTTCAGATGCTTTCACCTTGATCAAACAAATCACAAATACGGAAAAAGAACAACAAAAAAGGTCATACCTTCTTTTCTTTCATGTCTGCTATTTCGCCAGTGTTTCCATCAATGCCGATCCAAGCATTTTCGCCACTTGCATGCTACCGATTTAAAAAGAAAATTAATAGTACCACATATAGTCATTGCTAAGAAACAACACATGGGAAATCATAACAACTAGCACTAACCTTTCCGCGCAATGCAGTCATAGTCCGAATCACATTCACACCACAGTTCTGTGCCAAGGTTCGTGGTATCGCCTCAAAAGCTAAAGCAGCTGCTTCATATGGCCACTGTTGCAGTCAGGAAAATCAAAGGTCACATAAAGTGAACACCTAATCTCTAATCTCAGTAAAACGAGACCCGGGCATACATTTAGAAAAAGAAGGGGGAAGAGAGAAAGTACTCAGGCCAGCAGCTTAACCTTTTCTATGCCTTCAATAGAGGAGCTCTTCTGCTTCAACGTAGCTGATACAGTAAGCTCTGTTGCACCTCCTCCAGGAACAAGCTTTGGGTGTTTTATAATATTTCTTGCCACACACATTGCATCCTGTAAACAAAATACAGCTCAAGTCGCACAATAAACAATGGGGAAAAACACAGATACATTCTCCAAATCTCATGGCTGAAGGACTAGTAGCTTACCTGCAAATTTCTTTCGACCTCATTTAGAAGGTCCTTGCTAGCACCTCGTAACAATATTGTACAAGCTTTTGGGTCTTTGCAATCAACAATAAATGCAAAGAACTCATCACCAATCTTCCTGACCTCAAAAAGCCCTGCACCTGTACCAACATCAGATTCCTGCAATTCATCTGGCCTATTTACTATGACCGCTCCACATGCCTTGGCAATTCTGTTATTGTCTGTCTTCCTAACCCTCCTGATTGCACTTACACCAGCCTTGCTTAAATAGTGGCATGCCAAGTCACTAAGCCCTTTCTCAGTGATAACCAAATCTGGTTTAAACTTGAGTATTTGGCTACACATATTTTCAATGTACTCCTCTTCCATTTTCAGAAGTACTTCCCAGTCTTCTTCTTTCATTATCTCTGCATTTGTCTGATTTTCACCTTTCTTGTATTCAAGAGGACAATCAAGAAGAATGATGCGTGGGTGGACAATCTTCCGCCTCATCTTCCCAGGAGCAACAACATCCTTGTTGATCATTACCCCTTTAAGCACCTGAGAATCTTCCAGCTGGCCACCAGGTACCTTCTCAATTTTAATATATTTCTTAATATCCACCTCCCGCTGCCCTTGGCCCAAGTCTACATCAACCATTGAAGTGGCATCAAGTGCTAAATCCTACAGGAGACCAAATGTTCAATAACAAACCAATCATACACAGATCAAGAAACTACTACGAATCTATGGTTGCCAGCAAAGACAGAAGCATTAAACAGCAAATTCAATACAGCTGAACAGCAAGAATTTTGATTAAATCATCCTTCGGAAAACAGTTCAGAGAGAAATCTTCACATGAGATACACAGACAATCAACCCTTCAAAGGTATTCTTATACCAATTCCCAAGTCCAACAACAGGGGCAAACAACACGCTGTCGCAATCCACCATCTCCTCGAATGATGACCAATCAAATCTCGGTCACCCCCAAAAAAAAAAAAAAAAAAAGAAACGACACTTCTGTTCAACAATTCAATTCATCTGTGTAAGAATATGTCTATTACATTTGACCATTTCCTTACAATATATGCTGAGTGCACCATGCACACAATGCCCTGAAACTGGATGGTTAAAAGAGCATTCATGCCACAGGAAAAACTCAGGTGCAAACTGCACAAGATCCTGAGTCCAGAAACTGAATTGCCTGCCCACATATAAGAACTATTAAATAATACAAAGCAAGGTTTCACAAAAGAAGGCTATTTACAATAACAGAATTTTCATGAATTTCTGTCCATTTACCTAAACAGAAGATATAGAGATCCCTTGCATACCACGTGTACATATGCAACAGAATACTGTTTAAATGCGTGTCAAGTTTAAGGGTAATAAAAAAGAATCCTACACGTGAGTTTCCAAGGTGATATACAGAAGGGTGGGAGCAAGGGGACTCACAGCAATTAGATCTCCAAACTGACTAGTGAACTTTGTGCCAATGCAGCTCTTTACAAGTCCCAACATAGTAGCACCTGTAGAAGGACCAAGTTTTAGATAGCTGGACCACCTGTCACTACGATGCAGAACAGAAGGTATAAAGACAGAATGGAGCAAAATCACAAAAAGTGCAAGAACATACGATCCTTCACATCAATGGACATGGCAACCTTGTCAAGAACAGCAACAGCATCTTCCAAAGCCTTGCTGTACGCTGCAACCATACACATTTGCGATCAATTTAAAGTATTTCCACAATTTGACAATAAGGTATACAACTACACATTTAAATGACTCTGTTCATACCTCGGCAAATAACAGTGGGGTGATAATTCTTGTCGATATACTCTTCAGCAACATGGAGCATCTCACCAGCTGTGCAGGTATAATATCAGTAGTCACCCCAAATGGTAGAATACCAAATAGGAAGATTGAAGAAGAATCCCACATGTTAAAGTAAAAAGAAGATAGTAGATGAGAAACAAGGAACAGAAACAGAATCTAAAGAGTCATCATGATTCATGAGTGGTTTTAATCAATGACAAAGGGGACTGTAGAGCTGTTTTTTTTTTTCCCCTCTTTTAGTTCATCTCTTCTAGGACCTAAACATATGTCAAACCTCTCGTTTTAGATGTACAGGTGAAAGTTTTTAGAAAAGCATTGGTATTGCCATAGTGTAAATATCTAATGCAGGGATTGAGATTCTCCAAGCCTACCAGCTTCCAGTCTTCGAATGACGAGACCCTTTTCCTTCATTTGTCTCACCATCAGATAAACATCACAAAGCATAGCATACGTACTACCATTATCTACAAACCCACCTTCTTAGGCACTTTTGCTGCATTAACCAATTGCAATCGCGTAGAATCTCATGTTTAAAACAAACCTAGATGATACGCTTGGGTCCAGCTTTACTACCGTTTGACAAAGGTTTAGCTTTGTTCTCCCCTTGGTGCTTCACTTCATCTCTCTTAGATCAATATTCTTGCAGGTCACAAGATGAAAAAGCCAAAGATGTATTTCCTTTGATTAAGGGTTAATGACGACAACAGCAAAGATCCAGTCAGCTGCATCCAAATTTGCATACCCTAGAAAGTTTGCACCTTGGGCAGTTGGTATGCAACTACATTCCCCTCATGTGAAGAAATAGTTATGTCGCATCTTCTCGAAACCTGATGGCTTGTAGAGCCTAATGACTCGTAGCACAATGCACAAGGGCTAAATAAGTAAGCCCTCAATGTTGACTCCCTCCACACTACTGCTATTCCTAATAATGCTCCTCGAAACCATATCCCTTGGATTAGTTACACTTTCTGCATTAGTGAAGTATATATGGTTGGCCAACGGACAAAGACAATTCCTCTTCATCAACCGTCGCCAGATGTCGTTTTTTGGCTACACTTGCTGATCCAATAAGATGCTCCTATCTCTACTCTCTTTCAATGCAGGCCACACTGGGTACCTTTTAAAGAAGGGGCTTATGTGAATCGGAGACAAAACAGATTATTTCTTTGTTTACTGTTTCGAAGCTGAATATTTCCCTGATGGGAGGAAAAAATTATGCAGTAGTAACCTTCCAGGCTAGGGAATCTTCTGCCGATCTGTCCAGACTCCACAGACATCTGTAAAGAGCCCCTTTGTTACTACTCTCCTTAGTCTTCCATACATTCTATTGGGAGATCCAAACTGCTAAAAAGGTCCAACCCTCTAAATTATGATTCAGGCAAGCTCAATCCTAATAATTCAATGAATAACAGAAATTCCTGCTCTCTCTATGTATCAGTACCATCGAAACTTGTTCACTTTTAGACTATGAATGTCCATTTGAGGAATGTATTACTCGTGATGTTTAGCATGTCCAACTTTTGACCAAATAAAATTTCAGAACACTAGTTTATGTTAACTAGGAACTCCAAAACAAGTTGCTTTAGATTTACTCCTCTCATGCAATTTTACGGTCCATACGATGGAGTAAATGGGAACAGATTTAATGGAAGTAGCCTTTTCCTCTATATGAATATTCAACAAAGATTGGTCACTTGCAATTACTTACCTTTTAGCATTGGGGAAGCTAACAAACAATGAAGTAAACACACATTAGAGGAAAATCTAACTATTCCTTCTATTCTTGTACTTTTGTCTCCAAATATACACTTATTTTGATGGGCCAACTGGACAAGCAACATTCGGCCAAAACCAAAATCCACAATCACGAAATGCTTAAGCAATCTTAGTCTTACCAAGAACAATCACAGAGGTGGTCCCATCTCCTACTTCTTCATCTTGTGTTCGACTAAGTTCAATCATTGACTGTCATGCAGAAGAGAAAATATAATATTAGACACAAAATATTCAATTTCTCCCTCACACACAGCCATTGCCGGATTAAACCCCCCCCCCCCCGAGATCAGAAAAGCCCAAGGCACAAAGGTGTCCTAGAGCCCAGGCACAGACATCGAAGCAAGAGCCTGCACCTTTTGTACACGAGGCTTGCTATATATATATATATATATATATATATATATATATATATATATATATATATATATATATACATACATACATACATACATACATACATATATATATATATATATATATATATATATAGGGAAATTGGACGGTAATATACCGACCTTTAGGGGTGTTGAATAGCAATATACCGACCTTCACTTTTGGATAGTAATATCACTGACCTTTATAGTTTGGTGACATTAATGTACCTTCAGATTTACACCCTAAAAATTAACAACAAAACTAACCCCCTAATCCTAAAAATACCGAATACAAACACTCAACACCCCTAAAAATACGTAGAAATGACACCGGTTTTTTTTGCACCACCTGCCACGTCAGACCGTTTACCGGTTCCCGCCCACAAAATCCTTGAAGGTACATTAATGTCACCAAACTATAAAGGTCAGTGATATTATTGTCCAAAAGTGAAGGTCGGTATATTGCTATTCAACACCCCTAAAGGTCGGTATATTACCGTCCAATTTCCCATGTATATATATGTATCTATATATAGATATATGTATCTATCTATCTATCCATCTATATATATATATATATATATATATATGTATATACATACTTTATCCCAAAGTAGTGGTGCATTTTTCCTTTTATGGAACTCCTAAAATTATGCTCCTCTAAAGTCAGCACAAAGATGTCCATAATCTGGATAGTTGAAAAAAATATATATTAAACCGTAATGAACTAAAGCAAAATGCCTATTAAACCTCCTCTACTTCCTTTTGGGATGAAGAGACTATAAAATAAAAAAATAAAAAAAAGGGATACATAGCCACTATTAGAGATGCTGAACCTGAAAAAGGTAAAATAATACAAAGACATCTTAGCACCGGATAGACAATCAGACACAAAATTGCAAAGAATAGGAGAAAAAAATTTTGTGTGCTAGTAAAACACATGTTTATCCTTTTTAAGAAAACATAGAGGTGCTTGTGGGCAAGAGAGAGGTACAGGAGAGAGGTTGAGAACATACCTTCGCAGCTGGGTGAGCAAGATCTAATTCACGTAAAATAGCATTCCCATCATTGGTGACAACAATGCCTGTCATTAACAACATTGAATAAGAAACGATTAGGAACTTTCATGCAAAGGCAGACCTGCTGCTCCGCCTTACCAAAAGTAGACATGTCGGACAAACCAACTTTTATGATGAATTAATTACAACAAAAGCATCCAAAATTTTATGCAAACTGTTCATGCCTTGTTTACATCCTCATATTGTTGTTCATCCCAACCTCCTTTGCATCAACACTCACCGAAACCCAGCACCCCTCCCCATCATGTCAAACATGTACATAATACAGTGTAACGCATAGTAAATACAGCATCGATCATTCAACAGTATATACCTTTCAAAAAAAAATCAAAAGTTTAAAACAAATAAGGAAATAATACCCAACCCCCCAAATGCAAGAAAAAATAAAAGTACTATAGGCCTAGTTATACTTATGGTACACAAAATGATAGCATTAAGTTAAAAAAGGGAGAGTGGAGCTGAAAAGAGAAGAACCCACAAGAAGTTCGGGGCAAAGGATTCACATTCACAAATAAGCTACACTAATAAGACCTTTTATGCAGTCTAAATCTTGAGAAGCATCCCTCAGAACATCAAATTAAAGTACAACATATAACATAGAACTATGACGCAGACATTTGATGGTAACTAATTGCTCCTCTTTCTTCCTTTTCTAAACATAAAAATATGTATCACCTCCAGCAGCATCAAGGAGCATCTTTAACATTGAGCGTGGACCCAATGTTGTACGGATTATGTCTGCAACTGCCTGCAAGGCATGCGAAGATTATGTCAGACAATTATACCATTCACAAGTTGTCTTGAGCGCCAGACCAGTTTGCTGAAAGAAATTAGCAAGCACGGACTCAGACAATACAACACAACACGGACACGGCAATACGTGATTTTAGAAAAGTTAAGGACATAGCACAGCATCCGACGCACTACTACACGCAGACAAACACACACATTAGGTATAAGAATTTGTATTTTGCTAAAACTATCCAAATTCTTTTATGGGAAATTGGATTCTAATAATACGAACTTTTGGCCATATAAAACTAAATAATACGAACTTTTGATTTGGTGATAAATAATACTTACTTTAACCCCATGTTGCTCTGAACAATACACCACCGAGTTAAGTTGAACTTAACTCGGCGGCGGATGACGTGGCGGCGGAGAAGGTGTGACGAACCCCCCAGAAAACTCAAGCCCAATCACACCTTCTCTGCCGTCACGTCATCCGCTACCGAGTCAAGTTCAATTTAACTCGGTGGCGTATTGTTTAGAGCAACATGGGGTTAAAGTTCGTATTATTTATCACCAAAACAAAAGTTAGTATTATTTAGGCTTATATGGCCAAAAGTTCGTATTATTAGAATCCAATTTCCCTTTATGGTTATTAAACACAAATTTATTGAACTATACGATAAGAATAATTATTCCTTTATTACAGAAAAATAAGAGAAAATTGATAGTACCATAAGACTATTCATGTACATAGGGAAGAGAAAAACAAAGAAAAGAAAATTTTACTTGCTAGCTTGTGGGTGTTATCTTTTCTTTTTTACATGATACAATTGTACTTTAGCTGACTAGTAGTATCCAGTTGTAGAGTAATTCAATTGAGTAATATGGAGAAAATTAATTAAGCAATTGATCTTCACGCCAATAACTCAAAAGCTTTCAGTGGTAACCCCATGGTCTTAGACCCAAATACGCTCTGATATACTTCCTTCTTTGTTCTCTTCTCCTCTTCTCTCCTCCCCAAAAGCACATTCTTTCCCTGAAAATATGAATTACTGGTACTCACCAATTTTAGCTCAAGCCATTTTCCTGTGATAGTACAAGACGGGTGCAAGACATGGAGAAACGCAGTGAAGGAAACAATCGCCTCTCTACTGCTGAAAGTAGCATGAAGAGGCCAGATTTCGCTCCAAGACAAGCTGACTCACGTGTCCAGGGCGAGTCCATGCCGTGTCCAGGGCGAGTCCAAGCAGTATCCAACGACTTTCTTAAAGATTTTTTTTCCCAGATAAGTTTTTGGCTGTGTGTGAGTGTGACACATGTCCCAGGCAACAGGCATATCAAAACTTATCCGTGTCGGATACGTGTCCCACATGGATACGGGAGCCTAGAAAACGTGTTGGTGCTTCCTCATTCAATAACACTTGACCTGACTGTAGGAGGTTCAAAAAACAGAAGATACAATCAATCAGGACAGACTGGAAAATGAGCTGTGGGCAGACTGGGCTGATTGGCTTGTCATTCTCGAACATGTATCACAAGTAACTAAATAAGTTCACCATGCATCCTCCATGACATAGTTACGGCACATGGCACAAACTGATTAAAGTAGAGATCTAAAGCCGGCTTAAATTTGTTGCACATACGAGAAACAAGAGGACTTGTGGAACAAAGAAATTGATAACAAGGCAATTGAACTTCAGCTTCAAGAACAATTTGACATAAGAGGACAGTGCAACCACCCAACAGAAAGACTTCGGGCCTTATCAAGCGAACCCAGCAATGATTTTGTTGTGAAGGAATTTCCAACTCCACATGGACCACATCTACACCAACATACAATCCTTTCCATTCAACAAAAAGTTTTTGTTAAAAAAAAAGGGGAGACAGACATTATTTATCACCTTTGCAGCTCGAATATTAGCATGATGGACCTTGGTGCCAGATTCACGTTTTGTAGAATCCTCTGCAATTTCAAGCCAAGCATGAACAGATTACTAACACTAGTAGTGCACTTAATCAATCAGCTCATAAGGCTAGCTGATGAAAAGAAAAGCAATTGCATCATATCAATGTCTTTTAATCTGAATTTTTAACAATGAAAGCATAATACTCCCTCTGCTTCATAATATTCGTAGCTTCAAACTATGTGTAAGCAAATCTTAAAAGCTTTGGCTATTTATATCTCAACACATATAATGACCTATCTGGATAGTTGAAAAAGATTAAAGATTACAATGGACTAAGGTAAAATGTTTCATCAAACCTTCTCTGCTCCCTTTCCATACAGCAGAAGGTATCGACCCATTTCTAAATCAAAGATCAATTGGGACCAGTATCTCTAAATTGCAAAATTTAGGGATAAAATTGCTACATCTGACCCCTCCATATCTTGCTTGGACGGAATTTGGAGTACTTATTTTGGTTTTGTTATATACAATGATCTATCATATGAAACCACTATGATTATGGTCATATTGGAAAATACTTTCATACAGATATAGTGTTATAACTTTCGCTAACATGAATTAAAGAAAATGATGATCAAAGTGTAGCAAATAATATCATGAAACGTTAAGTGAGAGTTATTTTACGAAATGGAGGGAGTAGTTTATAAACCAAACAAAATATATCAGATTCCAAGCACCTGTCAAGAATCAACTGTTATGGATAATGAATAAAGAACCAATCATGTCCTATGTCTTGAGCTGCAACATGTTACATTACATGTCCACAAACATGAACAACCAAAGATAACAGGAAAGCACCTATAGGCTAACAAAAACAGTAACTATTTGGTTCCAGAACAGCCTTCCCAGGTATAACTAAGCATGATTGAGATACTTACAATGATTCTAGAACAGCCATAGAGAGGATAAGCTAAGAGAGACTAGACTTAGATGGTTCGGTCATATCATATGTCAAGGAGGAGTTCCCATGCTTCTGTGAAAAGGTGTGAGGGGAACATCCTACCAGAAGGTAAGGAGAGTTTGAGGGACGCCTAAGAAGAACCAGAGTATAAGCTGAGAAACCAGACTTATATGGTTTGGTCATGTCTTTACTAAATGTTTTCAGAAATATTTTTTCATGTTAACCTCTTGAAATTATTCTCTCCACAAACAATAATGTTTGTCGAGGTAAGACTGTCCACATCTAGATAGACACTCATGAAAACAGAACCCAAATTGGAATAGTTGTTGTTGAATAGCCTTGCCAGGTATAGTTGTGGTCGCAAAACGATAAGTATGAGTATGACTACATGTCTACTCCATGTGTTAAGAATGATAAAACTAGCATCAACATTTATTGCAAACGATTGATGCCATGGGCGGATCCCCATAGTCATTCGGGGTCGCCATGGCCACCCATAAGCCAACAAAAAATATAATTTTTTCGTCAAATTAAAGATAAAAATAATGAATTAAATTTACTCATGTGAGTGTTGTAGTATAATGGGCACCCCTATTTCGAACATCTAGATCCGCCACTGAATTTGATGCCACACAACCCCAATTCCACAAGTTTCAACCCAAACCCATTTGAAGATAAATAAACTAGTAACAGTTAATAGCTGAATGCATGTGATAAATATACCAAACTTCCTCGCACCAAACCTGCTGCTAATTATCAGCTAAAAAGGGTGATGAATTGAGCTAACATCAACATCCATGCACATTCTTCCAACCAAATTGAACCTATCCTCTCCTTCCCAGCTGGACTGTATTTCATTTGAAGCACCACACACAAACTAGTGGTCCAATGTCCAAACCCAACACAGAAAATGGCACTCCGCTTCAGAAAGACAACAAATGGCACAGTGCATGAACATGTACCTAAGTCGAGTACTTGTGTCCAAATCAAACTGTCAAGGTGACCCATATGACATTAACCAACCAGCAATGCTCAAACCACTAATGGTGAATACAAACCGGATCACAGGACCCTAATGAACATAAAAAATGAAACAACCAACACCAAGCACACGAAAAACAAAAATCAAAGACCATTACGGCAAACCAGGCACATCCGTAACACACCAACGGAAATTCACTCGTGTCAACGCTCTGAATTAGGAAAAACCCGAGTAAAACCCTAAAAGAAAATTGAACTGAAGAAATAATTCCCAAGCCGCATTTTCCACAAGCATGAGTAAATATGTTAAGTAAAATTAGGTTTTCCAGTGATGAATGAATGAATGAATGAATGAATGAATGAATGAATGAGAGTTAAAACAGAGAAGATATGAGAAAGCACTTACTGAGAACGAGGACTGGTGCGTGCATGATTCCTGGCTGGCTATGGCGATCGAGACAGAAAGAGATGGAGGGTGGGGGAGAGAGAGAGAGAGAGAGAGAGAGAAAGAACAAGAAGTAGAGAGATGCAGAGATGAATGGAAGAAGCAGCTAGAGTGTAGGCTTTTTTGGGAGGGAACACGAAAGAGAGAGAATAGAAGTATGTTGGCTTTGGCTTCACCGCGGTCGAAAACCCTGAAAGGATCTTTCTTCTTTTTTTTTTCAAAACTAGTTTTGTGGCCCATCCTACTAACAGGTAAGTATCCCGTTCTTTTGTACTATTGTCGCCCACCTTTCGCATAATATTTCCAACCGACGCCCTTGAACCTCGTAACTTCACTCTCCACTATCTCTCTAGTTTATCTCTCTAGAAAACGCGCTCAACCATCGACCACCACAAACCACCCTCATACCGGGATTTAATCGACGAATTTGAGGTATGTTTCGAATTTGTATTTTGAATTTGAGGTTTTATATTTTGTAAATATTTATTTCGGTCGAAAAAATGAAAAAAAAACATCCGGGACGGCTACCGCGCGAAACACACGGCAAGCCGCCGCCGGTGCGGAGCCTAGATCCGACGCGACGCGGCCATGCTTGGGATCTGGACCCGACAATTTTTTTTTCTTTTTTTGTTTTAATACTAATAAAATTAATATTAATTATTATTATGTTTATTAATATTGTTATTGTTATGTTTATTAATATTTTATTGTTATTTTTATTAATATTATTATTGATAATAATTGTTATTAATATTATTATTGTTAATAATTGTTATTAGATTATTGTTAAATAATAAATAAAAATTAAATATTATATTTATTAAAGTTATTATTGTTATTATTAAATATGATATTTATTAATATTGTTATTATGAATATTATTGTTAATTATGTGTTAATTTGATAATTATTAGTGATTAATTGTATTATTATTATTATTAATATTGTGTTATGAAAATTAGATTAATATTAATATTGTTAATATTAATATTAATGTTAAGCATGTGTTAATATGACAATTAGTAGTGATTAATATCAGTGATAGTGATTCGTTGTTAATATTTGATGCGTTAATATTATTTAGTGATTAAGCATGTGTTAATGTTAGTGATTAATTGTCTTAGAAAAAAATTGTAATTGTGATGTAGGGTTAAGTTTACGGGTTAGTGTATATTCCGAATAGTTTATATGTAGTTGTGTTAAAAGGATGTTGAGTTTGGATGATTTTGGTTGTTATTTGTAAGTAAGTTGGCGTATATAGTTGGTATGGGTAATTTATTCATAATCCAACTTAATTGTCAACTTATGTATTCATAACTCCAAATGATGACATAATAGTTATGTCACATCCATTTAATAACTTAGATACTCAACAACTAGTTGATACGTAAGTGAATAGGTTATTTTGTGATGGTAGGTTAGGATAATAATTATGTTAATGTATAGTTATAGTATGTTAGTTGTATACGTCAAAAAAAGAGGTTAAGTTTTGGGTCATGTTAGTGTCCAAGGAGAGTGTGTGTTGTAACCTGATAATATATGGTTGAAAAGGTTAACCAATGCCCCGCTTCAACTCTCGTTTATTTGTTTGGTTCCCAAAGTAGCCCTGCTCGGCGATGAAATTGGCGAGTCTGCAGTGCTTTGGGAGTTAGAAGCGTGTTAGATTCGGTACAATTCAATGTTTCTATTGTGCATCCTGGTGTGTCAACAAGATAAGGCGGATCTGAAAGGGAAGCTAGTAGTGAAAGTGCAGTACAAATCGTGTTGGACTTTCGTGCATGTAAGATTCATAGGTCCATCAAAGCATTGAGCGACGATGCAAATTCACGCTTTGATGGACACGTGAATCTTACATGCAAGAAAGCCCAACACGATTTGTATTAGACCCTTCACTACTAGATTCTTTTCGATCCGCCTTATCTTGTTGGCCACCAGTGCACAATGGAAACATTGCATTGTCTGAATCGATGCGCTTCTAACTCTCGAGCACTTTGAGACCTCAGCAATTCACATGACGATGCGTTAATTTTTGGGAACCAAACTAATAAACGAGAAGCTCTGACGGTTGATGAAAGTCTTTTTCAACCATAGATTATGATTAAACAACACACTCTCCTTGACAATAACATGATCCTCTTGCCTCGTGACGACTTAGTTAACCAACACACGTTAACCCATTTGCGCATATTCTTGCGGCTTAAATGATTATTATGTTATGTATGTCTTCATTTTGCGGGTGATCTAAAATGGTAGGGAAGCAAGGGTCGAGGGTTTCGGACCAGGCGAATCGACTTGTGAGTGGTTGGAGGGTGAGTCAGGGACCCCACGACGCAATGATGTATGCGTCAACTTCGCCGTCTTTGGTCGTGGTGCGGATGCAGTGATGCAATGGCGGCCACCGAGGACACGGGAGTCGCAACGCGAGATTTCATTGACCATCTCAACCGGGCCATGGATGAGTCTAGCGGCTCTACAACATCGGGTCGGGGGCGATGAGGCGAGGAGCGAGATGCGAGATGATCCCAACCTCCATCGCCAATTTTATGACTCTTGGGCGATTCTGAGGCCATCGGGTTTCATGCCAATGAGGATTCAGTAGGAAGTTTGCCCGATTCGCGGGGTGGCGCGGGAAGCGATTACGCTCTGGTGTCCAGGTCGAGCGAATATCGGAAGAGGAAGCGGCGACAACTCCTGGAAGATTGGTGGTAACGTGCCCGGGGGACCTGCAATTCCCTCATTAATACCGAGCTTTGGAGGTCACATTGCTCGGGTAATATGGGAGGGTCGCGAGCGTTCGCCTCGTGTTGTCCTTGATTGCGTGACGAAGAAGAATGCGTTAAGGGAGTTGTGGTCAGTACAGGACAAGTTGGATCCCGCATGCCAGGCTGCACTAGGAAGAATCCAAATAACTAATTTGATGGAGTTGATGTACGACCACATCGACACGACGTTGATCTCGGCGTTCGTTGAGAGGTGGCAACCCGACACACACATTTCACCTTCCCTTTGGTGAAATGACGATCATGTTGCATGATGTGCAACATATATTGGGTCTTGCAGTTGATGGCTTGATGCCTGAAGGACTTCCTCGGGAAGTCGTTAACCAGTACGTGCCCGTGATTTTTGAAAAAGGAATGGCGGAGCTGAAGGCTGATAGCATTTATGATAAGGGTGGCATAGCTGACTCCCATTTGAGGTCGATTAGTTTATCGACCAGTTTTCCCATTCCCCATAGGATACGGGCGTGGTTGTTGAGCATGCTGGGAAACACTATCCTCGTGGACAAATCGAGGAATAGAATTAGGCCGCATCCGTGGCCTAGCACTGATGTTATCGTTGATCGCATTGCTTGGGGTACGGTGACCTTGGCATTGATTACCTTAATAATAACAACACTTCTAAACAACTTATTTATAATAATATGTTTTAACAAAATTTTAACAAAATTAACATAACAATTATAATTAACGACATTGATTACCTTAATAATATTAACATAAATAAATAAATAATATTTTTTACATAAACAATAATATTAACATTTTATAAAAATTTTAAAAAAAAATTAAAACCAAAAATTTTTCCGGAAAAAACCTGGGTGTCGCGCCCAGGTTTTTTCCGGAAAAATTTTTCGTGTTCATTTTATTTTAGAATTTAAATCTACAAACTAACCTCTTGTTCTTCACTTGAATTACCACCTTCTATTGACATTTTAGGTTAAAATTTCAAAAACAAATCAAAATTTTAGAGAGAGAATTTGAGAGGAGAGTGAGAGGAGAGTGAGAGTGTAACGCCCCAAAACCTTAATCACACAATTACCCAAACATTACGGTAATCACATGATTAGCGCAGCGGATAACGGCCTGAGGCGCTACCGCCGTCCCACTAAGGACAAGGCAAAACCAACCAACCAAGCACACCAACAATGACAACCAAAACCACAACTGAACCGCATTCACCAACACGTCCCCATACATAAAGGAGTTTACAAAAGCCACAAATGCTTAACTTTAACAGTACATAAACACACATAGACCCACACGCTTATAGATCCTTATATATCTCCATACACCACTATCACTTGCTTTATAAGTAACCCTGTACGACGCAAAAGTCTACCTTTCACTTTAGGGAGTAAACTACTTCTGTACGTCCTTTCCCTTTTCTGTGGAGCTCGGACCACCTAAAACAAAACAGTAAAACATCGCAAAAGTGAGTGGGGGAAACACTCAGTACACAAACCTCCAACATGTAAAACCGTTTCGAAAACGGTTTTTCATGCCGGCCTTTAAAACATTTCGAAAACGGGGAAAGGGCAAAAAGAAACACGCTAAACCAATGAAGTCTTTAAACTTTAAGAATTCTATGCATATGCTGTGCTTTACTTTGAAAATATAACATATGATAAGACGTGGTATCCCTTACGATCGATGCCGAAGCACCTCACACACGCATGCCCAAACCGACCGAGTTTGGATTGGGTATCGCTAGCGATCGACCTTTGCCAGGTCAAGCTTACTCCAATAGGAGCCTGTAAAATAATGCTAGGATTCACTCTAGCTACAGTAGAACTATGTGTCGGGACCACTTGTAAAACAATAAAATCATTAGAATGTATCTATGCAATAAAACTGTACTTGACTGTGAATAAATATAAGAGTTGGACAATTTGCGTACCTTTAAAATACTATGAACTTGGTGACGATCTGGCTTGGGGAATGGCGCGGGGCGGTGTGAAAATTTGAGCTAGGACGATAAAAGTTACAAATTAGTGCAAAGGTTATGAACAAAAAGGGCCGTAACGTCCCATAGAAAGGATTTGAAATGCACATGTAAAAGAAATTTCAGGTTTTTGAGGTAAGAGTATTTTGGCTATAACCGGGGCTAGGAAACCCGGAATTTTATGAACGAACACTTTTCGGAAAGGGAAAAATATAATCTATAAGTTTGTCAACTGGGTCAGATGCTAAAAAGGATGGGAAGAGCTCGGAAAAGGCTCTGGACAGAAGTAGCAAAACCCGGAATGTTTCCTTGTGCGGTTTTGGCATTTAAACGGAATCAATAAAATTTATGCACTAGCTCTAAACTCATAGGAGTTTTATGGACAGAAAAAAATACCCGTAGAATATGTACTCTTATTCTATCAAAGAGGCTTAAAAAAAAAAAAGTTTGAGAGCGATACGAATTTTATTTCCTTTAAAAAAAACGCGAGACTACGGTAATAAAATACGATAAAATCAAATAACATAAAAGACATCGAGGTCCCCTAAAGCCAAGTCCTATGGTCCTCAATCATCAATTCCATCTTAACAACCATAAAGTTACATTTAGACACTCCAAAAACAACTCACAAGATCACTATAATACTTTTGGTTCAAACTTAAAACAATATATTATACCCAAAATTTCCAGATTCGCAGCCCTTCTTCCGGGCTCTATAACTCAAACTCCCGACATCGGGTTGACGCATACCATACCATTTCGGAAAGCTTGCAAGGTCTCCTAAAACTCTTATGTTGAACACTTTTTCAAATTCAAACTCCACACAGACGAAAAATGTGCAACAAGTCACTGCCTCCAAAATCGTATATAATTGCATGCCTTTACGGTTTTGGCTCTAACTTGAGCTATACAAGTCGGAAATCCGAAATTCAAAAGCCCGATGTTAGCTAACACCTTAGGCTACCTTTTTACACAAGAATCTGGGCTAAAAACTAATTTTATCATCTCCTATAAAAAGTGAATTTTGGGCAGAATGCACTGGGGGTGTTCTAGCCTTCATGCATGCACATAAACATTCGAGTTTTGTACTAATCATCCACCCAAATGTAATTTAATCACATTACTCCTAATTTCCAGAACTTAAGCTCGAAATCCATCATCTAACCTTACACAATCCACATGCATAAACATCCAAATACATGCAATACTTCCACACATCATTTTTCATGATTTTCTTCACTAATTCACTTAAAACACCCAATTTAGACAAAATACACTTAGTTAACTCCTTTAAACAGAATCTAAACTCCAAAACATCATCATATAACTCATGCAAAATCATAAAACATCATCCTTCCATCTATAAGCATAAACTCAACCAAAAGATTCACTAAACTCACTTCAAAGCACTTGGATTCTCAATGGAACTTTAACTAAACACATCTATACTTTAAGATCCATGTTAATGGAAGATAATCAAGAAGAAAGCAACATTTTCAACACTAAAACAACTCAAAACTCAGATTATATAACAATGGAAATGGGGGTTTAGGAGTGATACCACTTGAAGGAGGAGATTAAATTGAACAAGGAGGTGTGGAAATGGAAGAGGGGAGCACGGCCGCTGAAAACTCACGGACGGCCGCGAAACACTGGTGGTGGCTGTGGAGGTTCTCGGCCAGCAGAGGGAGAGAGTGAGAGCTGAGAGTTTGAGTTTGATATCATCAACAACAAATGACCCTTAACCTCCCCAACCCATATTTATAAACACTAGTCCCTCCTCTTTAAAAATAAAACAATAATAATAATACTAATACCCTAAATAAAAGTGTACAAAAGTTCTCTTATATAAATTGGTAGTAAAAATACAACTTGTAAAGTGAATTTAATTGTTACGGTAAAATCGGTAACGATCGATATTTTTATTAAAATTCATCTTGCCGTAAAAAAAATCGAAACGGTAATCAAGCCGATTTTTAAAATAAACATTAGAACCTAAATAATAATAATAATATGAGGTCCAAAATGATACTCTTTAAAAGCACTAGAAAATAATTCGATCGGTAAAATTACCCGCTTAGCCATTTCCTCTGAGACCTGTCACCGTTAGTTAACTGTAAAAATTAAAAGAATTTAATAACCACATTTTAGCTAATTAAACAAATTTAAATACCCTAATTTCTGTGATTTAGGGTGGGTTGTTACAGAGAGGATGTGAGTTAGAGAGAAGGTGGGTTGAAATATATTAAGGGCAAAAACGTCTTTTGGGGGGGCGACATTAGTAAAAAGGGGGGCGGCGTTAAGCAATACCCTAAATTTATTTTATCTATCAAATTCTTAGTTACATTATTCCATTTTTTTCATATTATTAATTCTTTTTTACCTATTTTACATAATATCTATTTAAAAGTTCATATATCTTACAATTCATAATAAATTATATCGCTGATATGATTTGTCTTACTCACAATACCTTAATAAAAATTATAAACAATATATTTTACAATTCATATATTTAAATGATGTGATTGATGTAACTTAGATTTTTAATCACTATCCTATCCACCCACTCTATTCTACCTTTCTCACCCGCCCAATAAAAAATTACAAACAACAATATAAGGGCCTGTTTGGTGAGTGAAAGAGGAATAGAATTAGTATGGAATAGGTTCTAATTCCTATTTTTCTTGCTTGGAGAACACAAAGTGGAATTGAATTATAATCCCCCCAGGTTTCTTATTCCTCCCAAATGGGAACAATTAGAACCCTCGCAAATATGAGAGGTATCAAATCTATCCCTTTCTATTATCTTTTTTAAAAAAAAAATAATTATTCTCCTCTTCCCCATACTTACAGTTACAACAATGGTGAGAAAAACTTCATCTTTCTCATGTCTTCTCAATTTTGAGTCTCATTGACTCCCTGAACTAACTCCAACCATATAGACCCAGAGAGAGAAAAAGTGCAGAGAGAGAGGGGCTAGAGAAAGAATCTAGAGAGATACTGTCGCCGGCGGAGGGTCGGAGGGAGAGGCGGCGACGACTGTCAAATGAGGCGGGCCCAGTGCTGGGGTCGTCGGAGAGGAAAGAGAAGAGCTTGTCCACCATTGATGGGGAGAAGAGATCTTGTTTGGAGGTGCAGAAAGGAAATGGAGAAAAGTATAGAGAGAGAAGAAGAATTGAAAATGATGATAGAAAGTAGAGAGAGAGAGAGAGAGCAGAAGAAAAGAACGATGAGTTGGGGAGTTATATTATTATTATTATTATTATTATTATTATTATTATTATTATTATTATTATTATTCCATTCCATTCCATTCCTTTTTCTCACCAAACACTGTGAATTCAGGAATCGAATTCCATTCCCAACCCTCTAGATATCTAATTCTATATCCAACCCATTCATTTTTTCTCTCCAAACATGCCCTAGTATTTATAATTTTGTATGTAATACTACGTTCATTTTTAAAAACAATGCACATTAGTTTAGTTTGCATACTCTTAAAAATTATAATGATTTAAAAATAGTCATACATTAAGGGGGTGTTTGGGAACCAGCGGTTGGCTGTTGGCTTTTTTGTCATTTACTGCTTTGTTAGTTGTTTGATTTACTGCTTTGTTAGATTTTTTTGTTGGTATTTGTGTTAATTGCTTTGTAAAAAGTGTTTGATAGCTTAATTTGTTTGTAGTATGACTTTTTTGTTTCATTTCCAATTATACCCTTAACTTTATCTTCAGTATTTTTTAACATTATGATTTTTCAATTCATTTTTGGTTTTTCCTTCATATTTCTAGTATTTTTTCCATCGAATTTGTGTGTTCAACAAATAATCACTAAAAATTGGAATTTGTATTAATAGGCTAATAACTAAATTGTTCATTGATTGCCAAATTTTCTTGAGTAAGACTAAAATTTTTCGTCCCAATCTACTTTTAAAATTAATGTTGATATTTTATAAATTTTTATCCCAAATTTACTTTTAAACTTTGTATTAATTGCAAAGATATTTTTTTATTTATACATCTTAGATACTTACATGGTAATCTACATTATAAACAATTAAAATAATTTGGATGGTTGTTTTGGTGGAAGATGGAGGAAAAATTAAAAAAATAACCTTAAATAATATGGATGACAGTTTTTATAATTTTTATGAAGTGTGTGGTCAGCATGGTAATTTACATACCAAAAAGCCAAAAGCCATTTACAAAAAACTACTATTTGTAGCTTTTTACAAAATGGCTTTTTGGGGGTGAAAAACCATTTCAATCCGCCAAATTACCAAACACTTCAAATTGGCTTTTGGAACAGTCAATTAGCCAAATGTCCTCCAAAAAGCCATTTTCTCCAAAAAGCTATCCAAAAAGCCAGACACCAAACGCCCCCTAAGACTCTTAGCATTTTTTATTGTCAAATTATATCCAACCCGCATCAATTCGATTCGAAAATATATGTAACCCGTATTGACCCGAACTCGGAATACACTTAACCCATATTTACTTGAACCCGAAATACACCTAATTTGTATTTACACGAACCCGAAATATACCGAACCCATATCTACCTTATCTAGATATACAACCGACACGTATTTAACGCACTTTCCGAATTGATTGGTTTGGACATAAAGTTTTATTTGATGCAAGACTCCTTAGTTATTGTACGTAGCACGGGTTAAAAATTACAGTTTTATCATATATATTTGGTGTTATAATGCACATAAAATATATTCTATTAATCATATTTTAATTTACCTTGGATTTTAATAAGTATGAAAAATTACAAACAACAACACAAGTATTTATAATTTTATATGTAATACTATGTTCATTTTTCAAATACAATGCACACTAATTTATTTTGCATACTCATAAAAATTATGACGCTTTAAAAATTGTCATATGTTACGACTTTGAGCGTTTTCTATTGTCAAATAATATCCCACCCGTATATACCTGATTCCGAAATATATATGGCTCGTATTGACCCTAACCCGAAATACATGTAAACTCGTATTTACTGAACTTGAAATACACCTAACCCGTATTTACCCGATTCTGAAATATACATGGTCCGTATTGACCCAAAGCGAAATACACGTAAACTCATATTTACTTGAACTTGAAATACACCTAACTCATATTTACATGAACCCAAAATATGTTAGACTCGTATTTACCTTATCTAGATATACATCTAATACGTATTTAACCCACTTATTATAAATATATATATTTGAGGCTTCTTTTATGCAGTACCGCAACCTACCGTACCGCAATTTATCGCAATCAACCGCAACTCTCCGCAATCTACCGCAATCTACTATTTACCTTTTTATATATCAAACCCATTTATTATTTTCCACCGCAACTTACCGCAACCCGCCACAACTCACCGCACCGCAACTTATTGCACCGCAATTCTACCATAAAATTCACTCTCAAACATTTTTTGTCCTCCCCCAAATAAGCCTCTTTATATTATTAGTTGATTGGGCCCGTGCAAGGCACGGGCTAGATTCTTATGATTTTTCTTTTTTCTTTTTTTAATTTTGAAATTATGTCAAAATGATACGAATTTCGGGATATATAAGAAAAATTTTAGGTGTCTTAATTTAACATAAAATTATATTATTACATATCAAATTGAAAAAATAATACGAGTCAATTGTATAAATATAATAATATTATATAAATTTTATAAAAATATATTTTTATTCATTATGTTTATGTTAAAAAAAATGCTTAAAATATATCTGAGGAATGAGTTGAATTCGATTAAAATATCAAAAAAGTTAAAATAATATTAAATTTAATGTTATAATACTTTATACTATACAATAAAGAACAATAATATTTGAAGCGTAATTCTATATAATAGTGTATGTTTGTTGCTTATGTTTATTTATAATGTTTATGTTTAAAAAAGAAGCTTAAAATATGTATAAATAATGATTTTTTAAATAATTGTGTATATTTATCGGTTATAAGCGCATATTATTAGTAGATTAGGTTAGCAAATATAATCCTTTTTTTTGCGGTTGGTTGGTTGCGAATCCACAACGCATCACATTTTTCAAATTTCTACCACAAATCACCGTAACATATCATTTCTCTTCTATAATAATATAAAAGTAATATATTCAAAATTTGAAATACTCAACCCAGAGTAATTGTAGGGGTTATCGTCCAATTAGATTAAAGAAAAAACTCGATTTAAAAATACAGTAAAAAATTCCCGCCCATGAAATCATAATAAAAAAATCATTTAAAAAAAATAATAAACAAGAAGTCTAACCAGATTAAAAGTTTACCTTATCTAATTAAAAATCTAATTCACAACCCAATTAGGAGTCTAACTCTCACTCAAATACCTCTCTCCCAAATCTAATTAGGAGTCTACCTCCCGACCTAATATATAAACATCGAAACATCTTTCATTCTCTTCTAATCTGTCAACTATTAACATTTGCAGGAACAATTGAATTCTTGACAAACTTGCAAATACAAACATGTTAGTTTTTTGAGAAGTATTATCAATTTGAAGCAACCATTGAATTCTCCATTTTCCCAAAAGGAAAATCCTCTCTCCATAATAATGTTTCCGAGTGTTACCCCTAGCTTTTCATCCAACTCTGATGTGATTACTACTTCCTCTCCATAATTTTTTTTGCAACTGCACGAGAGATTTGCAGTGAATGAGAATATGGTGTGAATTTTGGATGAATTTAGGGCTTGGAGTTAAAATTTGTGTAGAATTCGTCCACGGAATTAGTGGCAAATTTTATGGTTTTAAGTCCCATGAGCGTGTTACATCTGTGCTGAACGGGTCGATATTGATCGGACATGATAGTCAAGAGGCAGTGATCGGGTGTCCAACAATAGCGAGCGGTGATTTCATGAAAGAGAATATATCAATGGTTAGAGTTTTCTCTCCTTTTTTCAATTACGGGTTTCATTGTATTTTCAGTTTGATTTCTCAGTTAAGATTTTTGTGTTTATTTAACTTTGTAATTCGGATGTTGAATCGTCATATGGATATCATATCATGTCTTTTGACGTATCAAACGGCGGAAGAAGATGTAAGCTTGAGAGACCACAACGTACATTTCAAGTTATTGTATTGTTTATGTATAAATACCTTAAGTTGTTATTAATGTATCCCAACAGTGAATGCTGAGTTTGTGTTACTATAGTTATCCTTAAATTTGTACTTTATACTTTTAATTTTTCACATGACATGTACCTTACTCATCAATTACGATAGAATTGATATACTTCAGTTAAAAGATTCATTTATAGTATATGGTTATTTTATTTTCACTATTATGGATAGCTACCTACGAGGTTTTGAGTTGGATTGTATTTTTTCTACTTGCAACTTATATGTTATGATATTGATTCGAAAATATCATTTATTTATATTTATTGTTACACTTTTTACAAGTAAGATATGTGCTATACAATCCTTGTAACAATTTATTTATATCTATAGTAATATAAAAATAATATATTCGAAATTTGAAATACTCAACCCAAAGTGATTGTAGGGGTTATTGGCTAATCGTATTAAAGAAAAAAATCGATTTAAAAATACAGTGAAAAATTCCCGCCCATAAAATAATAATAAAAAAATCGATTTTAAAAAAATAATAAACAAGAAGTCTAATCAGATTAAGAGTCTACTTATCTAATTAGAAATCTACTTCCCAACCCAATTTGGAGTCTAACTCTCACACAAATCTAATTAGGACTCTACCTCTCACTCAAATCTAATTAGGAGTCTACCTCCCAATCTAATATATAAATATCGAAACATCTTTCATTCTCTTCCAATCTGTCAAGTATTAACATTTGAAGCAACCATTGAATTCTCGGCAAACCTGCAAATATAAGCAGATTAGTTTTCGAAAAGTACTATCAGTATGTAGTATGTACCACACCATAATTATTTATTTTTTAACAAACAAAAATAATATATTTATTTTATTTATTAAACTATTTAAATATCTCGTGCATCGCACGGGTTAAAGACTAGTTTCATTAAAACTTAAAACTTTTCACCACGATTCACCATAACAGTCCACCTACTATAATTTATTTTTTCCAATTTCAAATTAAAACACCATTTCTCTTTCCTAATTTTTTAACTTAAAAATACCAATTTATTTTTTCCAATTTCAAATTAAAATATACCAACGCACCGACCATAATTTCCACCACAACCTACCACATACAATCCACCATACTTTTAAAAATTCCATCATACTGCACCACACCGCACCGCAACCAACAACTACATATTGCCTTGATTAAAAAATATAAATTTTATATATAATTTTATATTTATGAAAAGTTGTAAACTAAAAATACTTTTTGTATAAATTTTGAATGGTAAGAACCTTTCCTTTTTAACAACTTAAAAATATATAATTATAATTTTTAGAAAAGTTGAACTATAATTTAAAACTTAAGATCTTTATTATTTGTATATAGTAAATTTATAATTTCCTTTAGGGAAATTGGATTCTAATAATACAAACTTTTGGCCATATAAGACTTAATAATACGAACTTTCGATTAGATTCTGAATAATATGAACTTTGACCCCCTGTTGCCCCCAGTAACACGCCACCGAGTTAAGTTGAACTTAACTCGGTGGCGTTCCTAGCTGGTGGCGGAAGCTTGTATTTTGACCTTGCCATGTCATCTGTTGACCTAAAAAACGCTAGCTCACCTATTTTTTTTGCCCTTTTATTTTTTTAACCCCCCATTCTTTCTGCTGAAATTTTAAAAAAAAAGAAAAAGAAGAACAACTTCATCTTCTTCTTCATCGTTCTCTTCTTCCCCACCCATCCCTTTCAAATTCTCTGTACACATTCTGCATTCATGTTCTTCCAAATCGATTCATTCATTCCTAACCCTTTTCATTTCTTCCGTTCACAAATCCCCCCATGAGTCTGATCTTCACACACAGATCTTTAGATGAATCATCCCCATCACCATCATCATCATCATCATCTTCTTCATCTTCCTGAATTCGAAAAAATTCCTAACCCAAAAAATTCCCCCCACTAAACCTTCTACGCAAGAATTTGATGAAGCCCACAATTTTGGATTGCCCGAAGATATTACCCAGAAATTGAAAATCAAAAATCGCAATGTCTATCCAGTTTTTGTGCGAGGAAAAAAAAAGGCAGGTGAGCAACAAATTCAAGCAAGAAAAACAAAGACTCACTAAAATTCAGCTATGCAGAAACTCAAGTTTGAGATCAAATTGAAGTCGGAATTAGTTATTGCTCGATTCCGCCATTTCTAGGGTTTCTGTTCCAATCGAAGTAGCAAAAGAAGCATAAGAAGAAGAAGAAGAAGAAGAAGAAACGTCAGGATTTATTGGTGCTTAGAATCCTGCAATTTGAACCCCCCAAACAGCACTTTACTGCTAAATCTACTCACCACAATTCTTCGTTTTTCTGAGTTTTTTTTTTTTGCTTCTTCTTCTTCTTGGTTTTGTTTGGATGTATACGAACGAACATCAGAATTTATGTTGCCCAGAATCCTGCAATTTGAACCAGCCAAACAACAATTCACTGGTGAGTAGAATTGGTTGAGAAGGGGAGGATGTGGGGGATCGCGCTGGTCAATTTTATGCCAAATTCTTGCCGGAGATGTCGAGGACTGAGTCGCACCCGTCAGACGTCGGCGGCAGAGAAGACGAATCGGCGTCGGAGGAGGGCGGAGGTTGGATGTTGGGATCGTCGGAGTAGGAGGTGGGATTATGGTGGTCGGGCATTGCTAAGCATATGCTGGAAAAAATGGGGAAACGTAGAGAGAGGAGAGAGAAAGAGAGAGAGAGAGAGTTAAAAATAAAAGGGAAGAAAAAATAAAATGGTGAGTTGGCATTTTTTTAAAGTCAACTGATGACATGGCAAGGTCAAAATACAAGCCTTCGCCGCCAGCTAGGATCGCCACCGAGTTAAGTTAATCTTAACTCGATGGCATGTTACTGGGGGCAACAGGGGATCAAAGTTCATATTATTCAGAACCTAATCGAAAGTTCGTATTATTAAGTCTTATATGACCAAAAGTTCGTATTATTAGAATCCAATTTCCCTTTCCTTTATATAAAGAAATGGCAGTTTTAAGTTTATTTTGCAACAATAATAAAATAAAAAACCACCAATCCGACGGTGGATAGTGGCGATGGAAGAGGGTTATGGAAGACCCCAACACCTATCCTTTTTGTTTTGGGTGGTGAATATGTGATGTCACAGTTGGGCCAGCCCAATACTCCAAGCAGCAAAAAAAAACTTATCACAACATAGGTTTTATTCTCTTTTACTATATAGTAAAGGATGTATGAGGGTAAAAGAGTAAATTCACTCTCAAACATTTTTTGTCCTCTCCCCAAATAAGCCTCTTTATATTATGTAAGGATGTATGAGGGTAAAATAGTAAATTCACTCTCAAACATTTTTGTCCTCCCCCAAATAAGCCTCTTTAAATTATGTAAGGATTGGTTCGGGCTTTTGCATTCGCTAGTCCAAAGTAGTATGCTTGAGCATGGAGCTGACTCTGATAGTGACCACACTTTTAGTATCTTGATTGAATTCTTTGATGATGTGGCCAAGCGTGACTTGCCGATTTTGATGATTCCATTCTTGAGACTTCGCAAGATAAAGCTAGAGAGGTAAGAGAAAACAGAACATGTTGATGAAATCTAAGTGACAACTTGTCAGAGAAGCAACTTCTAGAGTTGTTCGTCATCAAAAGGATGGTCAGAAGGTTAGGATGACCAAACATGTGAACAGTTTGGAAGTTGACAGTCTTGATGATATTGCTGTTAAGATAGATCGTATAGTTGGGATTATTGGCAATGATATAGGCGCGACAGTCCTCGATGATCCACAAAACTGAAGTTATTGATCTTTTAACAGCGTGATTGAGTTGTGATGATTTTTGGCAGTCATGGGTGCAAACGTCTTTGCTGTGCTATTTATGTTTAGCAGTGTTTGGATGTGACATTTTTCTTTTAGAGTTGGTTGGTTGCTATTTTATTATACGGTTTGCTGTACTCAACAAACTTTTAAGCCTTGTGGCTATCAATAATGGGGGGAAAAAAAAGTAGTATACTTATGCTACCCAATGATTAATTTTAGTCAAAATTATCACTGGAACTTTTTTTTACTAAAAATTGTCATTTAGCTCTCTAAATTTATCAACATTACCTTGGTTATTATTATGGGTGTAAACAAAATAAATGGCATATAATTGAGGATATACTATAAAATGATTAAAAGAATTGGTTGCTCGAATGTTTATTCTTTTTTCTAGTATGCTTCTTCAACTCTTCTTTCATAAACCCTAAACTTGAACATAGAAAATTGTAGAAAATCATAAATAATGTATGGGAATCGGGAGCTTTTGAGCTGTGTTCTCTACCTTTTCATTGATAATGTGCACCGCTATTTATACAAGCAAGACGGCAAACTTCTACTTCTAATTGATTACCACCAAACATACGTGGAGCGTGACGTGGTGGAGTATTGATGAAATAGCTTGAGTAGTTGCTGTTGAGCAGATGAGAAAAAACCTCTTGAACGCCCATGAGCAATAGAATAGAGAGAATGATGCAAGACTCAATCATCCATGCTTGAACATCTCAATATTAGCCTTGAACTTGAGTAATAACAAGAAGAATAATCAAAATCAACCAAGAACATTAACCTTGAACAGCAAATGGGATTGGATATGACCTTGGATAAAGGTTGGACCACCACCAAAGGCCTAACACCCCACCATGACCATCATAAAGGAGAAATCCACCAAATGATCAATAAAGGAATAACTTGCTAACACCACCATTGACAAATGGATAAAGTAAGAACAAGATTTTTTTATGGAACAAGAGAGAAAACCCTAACAATGCATTAGCATATCATTCATCAACATAATTAGTCCTGGGAAGAGTGAAAACAAGGTATTTATACTAAACAGAAATTAAGCCAAAACTCAGCAAAAAAAACGAAACAGACATGCGCGTGTCGCTAACGGGTCGCGGGCGTGACGCCGTTCTGTCTTGCCGTCCCACCTTCCGGCAGTGGAGTGTCGCGGGCGCTTCGGGTCGTGTCGCGGGCGCGACGTCCCAGACAGAAGATTGCCGCGGGTACGACAACTTTCTGGGTGCGTGACTGCACTTCAGCCAGACGGAGGTCACGGGCGCGACACTAGCTGACTTGGGCGCGACAGTCGACTGTTCACTGGCGTTGTTCCTGCCTTGAATTTTATTGCATTGGGGTATTTCCGAGCCTCGACACTCCTCATTCCCGGGACGGCTCAGCCTGGTCCCACGGGCTTCGGTCAGGTCGGAAGCAAGTCCCGAGCCTTTCCAAGTTCGGTCACGGGCTAAGCCAGTCCAACGTGACACTCACCACCCCACCCTTTACAAAGGTGTAACGGTTCGTGAAAGAGAGCGGTCGGGTGGGTTTCGCTCGAGAATGCCGGGTCGAGATTTCCTCCTTCGTGTCTCTTTTCGCAAACCCGGATAGGGAAGCTCGGGCCCGAACCTGACATGATCCATACTCCCCCTCTTGAAAAAGAGTTGTCCTCAACTCTTGGGAGTTTAAACCGATGCATTCTTCATCAATTGGCTCCATAGAACTTCGAGTATCCCGATCGCCACAAATCATCGGGTTAGACTTCCAACAAGCTCCAAATCCCACAATATACCCATCGTCCAAATGCAATAAAGTGGAAGGAGGCTTGTTTTGAGGAGGTGAGAGGTAAAGGGGCGGAAGAGGAAATTTATGTGGTGCTTGGGAACTCTCAATCTCATTAGGCTCGCTACAAGGCAAAGACGAAGCAAGAGAAAACTTGCCCTCACCAAGAGCACACTCATCCCGTGTTTCGTTCATCATGAGAAGGTTCCTCAACTCACTAGCCATCCCGGTTTTTTAAGATTTGGGTTCTTGGGGAGAAATAAGAAGTAGTTTGATCTTTTTGCCTTTATGGGTGAATGTGTAAGTGTTTTCCAACCCATTGTGCACCGTTTGCTTGTCGTATTGCCATGGAAGACCCAATAAAATGTGACAAGCACTCATAGGAGCAACATCACAAACAAGGGAATCATCGTAGTTAGTCCCAAAAGAAAAATTCGCTAAGACTTGATTAGTTACCTTGACGCCATTGTGATCGTTGAGCCAATGTAGTGAATAAGACCGAGAGTGTGGTAATAATGGCAATCCAAGCTTCTCGACCATAGATGTAGATGCGACGTTCGTACAACTTCCTCCATCAATGACAAGAGTACAAACTTTTCCACCCACAAAGCACCGCGTTTGGAACAACATTTCCCTTTGGGCCTTGTCGAGAGGAGTCTTATGGTCATTGGTATGAAAAGCTCTCCTCAAAACAAGGGCACCTCCATGAACGGGGGGTACGGGGGCGACGTTCTCCTCCTCACTAGTAACCGCATCTTCAACCACCACTTCGGAATCATCTTGAGCCATTTGAAGCTCTTCATCGATCTCTTGTACTTCTTGAAGGGTCAAAGTACGTCGGTTTGGACAATCGGCTTGAAACTGGCCATAACCATGACACTTAAAACACTTCCGACCTTCCATCCGTCGAGGAGCTTCCATTGGAGTCACCGTAGCAAGTCCCTTTCCTTTGTCAATTCTAGGTACTGATGTGGACTTGGATGTCTCGCTAGACTTCGGAATGTTTGAATCCGGAGGGGGTCGGCTAGAAGGTGAGTAAACGGGCCTAGACAAGGGCTTGGTGTCGGACCTTTCCTTTCTTCTTCGCTCAACTCGGAGAGCCAAACTGCACAAATCGTCCATTGAATAGTAGGGTTGAACCTCAACCTTCTTGGCAACAACAGGAACTAACCCATTCAAGAATCGCATCATCGTTTGTTCTTCCGGCTCTTGGAGGTCACTTTTAATGAGGAGCTCTTCAAACTCTGAGATGTAATCACTAACGGATCGCCTGCCCTGGGTGAGAGCGTATAGTTTCCTCAAGACGTCATGTTTGTAGGTGTTGGGCAAGAAACAACGATTCATCACTTGTTTGAGCCGTGTCCAAGTAGAAATCCTTGTCCGACCTTCTCGAACCCGTTGTGCCTTCATATTCTCAAACCAAAGCGAAGCGGCTTCAGCGAGTTTCAAGCTCGTGATCTTATATGCCTTTTAATCATCATATTCATTGGTCTCAAAGATCCTATCCATCAATTTAACCCATTCGAGGTACTCGTCCGGATCGTTGGAACCATTGAACTCAGGGACGTCGATCTTGACGTCTTGGAAATCATCGCGAGGGGGTCGATCATGCACTTCTCGACGTGGACGCCGTCGAGGGGAGTCTCTAGCATCGTCACTTGACTAAAAAATAGGAGGAGGACGGATAGGGCTTGGTGCACGCCTCCGACGTTCTTCTCGGGGTGGACCTTATAGGTTCAAAACAATGTGGTTCATTTGAGCCGTCATGTTCTCAATAGTTCGCTCGAGGGATGTAAGTCGATTCTCCACACTTCTAGCTCGAGGGCTACTCCGGTGGCTTGATTCCTCTCGTTCAGAATTAACTTCTCCGTCCATAACGAGGGAATAGGTGAGGGACGATATGTGTTTAGGAATATTTTGTGGAGTTTGGGGTTTTCTTGTGGTTGGCTAGTGTTTGGCTAATGGTTCTTTGTGTTTTTCTCACTTGGACATTTCATCGAACATCTTGTGGGCACTAATTTCCAACTTCACCTCAAAGCTCCAATATGCATCAAAAATCAACAAACACAATAGCAATAACAACTTCTCCAACACACTTGGAGGAACAAAGGATTGGGAACACCAATATTCAATCAAATCCAACAAAAGACAATTCTACTAGTAATGAACAATAGAGAAATGAACACAAAACTCAAGCTAATGAAAACCAAAGCTCTGATACCAAATGGAGCGTGACGCGGTGGAGTATTGATGAAATAACTTGATTTGTTGTTGTTGAGGAGATGATAGAAAACCTCTTCAACGCCCATGAGCAATAGAATAAAGAGAATGATGCAAGACTCAATCATCCATGCTTGAACATCTCAATATTAGCCTTGAACTTGAGTAATAACAAGAAGAATAATCAAAATCAACCAAGAACATTAACCTTGAACACCAAATGGAATTTGATATGACCTTGGATAAAGGTTGGACCACCATCAAAGGCCTAACACCCCACCATGACCATCATAAAGGAGAAATCCACCAAATGATCAATAAAGGAATGACTTGCTAACACCACCATTGACAAATGGATAAAGTAAGAACAAGATTTTTGAGGGAACAAGGGAGAAAACCCTAACAATAGCATATCATTCATCAACATAATTTGTCTTGGGAAGAGTGAAAACAAGGTATTTATACTAAACAGAAATTAAGCCAAAACTCAGCAAAAAAAACGAAACAGACATGCACGTGTCGCAGACGGGTCGCGGGCGCGACGTCGTTCTGTCTCGCCGTCCCACCATCCGGCAGTGGAGTGTCGCGGGTGCTTTGGGAAGTGTCGCGGGCGCGACGTCCCGAACAGAAGATTGTTGCGGGCGCGACGGAAACAACTCGGGCGCGACAACTTTCTGGGTGCGTGACTGCACTTCGACCAGACAAAAGTCACGGGCGCGACGCCAGTTGACTCGGGCGCGACGGTCGACTATTCGCAGGCGTTGTTCCTGCCTTTAATTTTATTGCATCGGGGTACTTTCGAGCCTCGACACTCCTCATTCCCGGGACAGCTCAGCCCGGTCCCACGACCTTCGGGTCGGAAACAAGTTCCGAGCCTCTCCAAGTTCGGCCAATGGGAAACTCGCCTAAGCCAGTCCAACGTGACGCTCACCACCCCACCCTTTACAAAGGTGTAACGGTTCATGAAAGAGAGCGGTCGAGTGGGTTTCGCTCGAGAATGTCGGGTCGAGATTTCCTCCTTCGTGTCTCTTTTCGCAAACCTGGCTAGGGAAGCTCGGGCCCGAACCCGACACGGTCCAATACGTTAGCCTACTTAGAGTTTGATAAGGAAACCAAAGAAAACATAATATCGACAAAGACAATGACTCTTAACACTCCCCCCTCAAGTTGGAGTATGTGGATTGACAATGCCCAACTCGGACTTCAAATGGTGGAACTAATTACAGCCAAGAGCCTTTGTAAATGTATCTGTATTTTGCTCATTGGTGTGTATCGTTAATAGTTGTAGGGATCCTTCTTCAACCTTTTCACGAACAAAGTGACAATTAATTTTGATATGCTTGATCCGTTGATGGTAAACCGGATTTGTAGCAATATGCAATGTTATTTGGTTGTCATAAAAGAGCTTCATATGTTTGATAGAACACTTCAAGGAAAATTTTGAGACAAATTAGTTCACATGTGCTTGCTGCAATTGAGCGGTATTCTACTTTCGCAGAGGAACGAGATACAGTAGATTGATTCTTGGATTTCCAAGATACAGGAGCACTTCCAAGTGTAACAAAGTATCTAGTTACAGATTGCCTTGTTGTAGGACATGCTCCCCTATCTAAATCACAGTAGGCAACCAATTGGAAAATTGGTTTCCTTAGGTAGAAGAAGACCTTGTCTAGACGAGCCTTTGATGTAGCGAACTACTCGGATAGTTGCTTCCATGTGTTCTTCTTTTGGACTCTGCATGAACTGAGAAAGAATGTGAACTGCGTATGTGAGGTTAGACCTAGTGATGGTCAAATATATCAATCTTCCCACAAGTCTCCCGTAGGAAGTTGGATCTTGTAGTTCTTTTCCTTGAGCGAGCACAAGCTTGTGATTTTGTTCCATTGGGAATGAAGCAGGTTTCGCCCCTAGAAGACCACATTCATTTATTATTTCCAAAGCATACTTACGTTAACAAAAGAACAGTCCCCGTGCACTTCGATGCCTAGGAAATATTTTAGAGATCCCAGGTCCTTAATACTGAAGCAATTGTCAGATGCTCTTGAGTTTTTGACATTCTTGAGCATTATTAGCAGTCAAAATTATGTCATCAACGTAGACTAATAGTCCCATGAGATACGATATGTAAAAAGTGAGTAGTCGGCATAGATTTTTCAAACCCATATTCACAAAGCTTAGAAGACAACTTTGCAAACCATTGTCGGGACACTTGTTTAAAATCCATAAAGAGACATTTTCAATCCATAGACTTTGTGAGGGTCACAGGCTCTATATCCTGGTGGCAGCTTCGCATAAACTTCTTCATCAAGATTTCCCTGCAAATAGGCATTGTTGACATCTACTTAATGCAACTCCCATCCTTTTGATATGGCAACTGATAAGAAACAACGAACACTTGCCATTTTTGCAACTGGTGCAAAAGTTTCGTTGCAATCAATTCCTTCTTCTTGGTGGTCTCCATGGATAACTAGTCTAGCCTTGTATCGCTGAATTGAGTCATCTACATTATATTTCACTCGATATACCCACTTACACGTGGTCAGTCTTGTGTAAAGCTTAAACCTCCTCATTCATTGCATCTCGGCGCATACTATCCTTAGTAGCCTCATGAAAATACCTAGGCTCATCAACTTTCATAATATTTTTCAAGTAATTTTGATGTGAACGAGAGAAATAACACAACTTACATAATGATGTAATGAATAGGGCATACCTAAGGACACTTTTTTGTGAGGCAATACAACAGAGACGAGGTCTTTGACGTGGGCGTTGTGGTAGATGTAGTCGTCTAGCTTGGTTGTGGGACGTTTGCTTGATCACCTAGACATGATTGATTAAATTCATAAACCATTTGCACTAACATTGAAGGCACGTCACATTAGTGTGACTTAGAATTCTCGGCCTTGCTAGAATCACCTATTGTAAAACATCTATGAATTTGGAGTTGATCAAACCCCTTTGGCTTCCCATACCTGTCTTGGTCTCCTCACACCCTGCCCTATGATGGTCAAACTCTTCCTTATACTTCTTCAATTCCCATAATATTTTTTTTTTGGTTCAAACTTAAGATATATCTCCAAGTCCACCCTAGCATTTTTCGTCATCCTTTATATAGGAAAGAAAGAGCTCTCATGTCTCTCACATTGACACTATAGACATCGAATTCAATAGCCATATCACAATAATTTTGTGCAAGATCAATTGTTCTAATTTTAACCTACAACCTGCAGTATTTGAATCAATAGTAATTGCTAGTTCAAACATGAGCTATGCATCTTGACTATAAATTGGTACACCAACACACAAGAATTGGAGAGCCCTTTCATACATGGGAATAACTGCAGGACATTCCCCGCTTTAAAATTAATATTATGCTTATGTTTAAAGTCCCGACCAACAACACCATTGGATGGTTCATATGCTCGAGTCCTTCCAACATTGATTGTGATAGTTCATCCCTCAAGTGAGAGTCAATCAACTCCTCAAAGGTCTCCTTAAACTTAAGGTCCATTTCCAAAATAGATTGGTCTCAACAACCCTTGACTAAACTCAACAATAACCAACACTACACACCCAAATCACCCTCAAAAGCCTATTAACACTGAATTGAAAACCAGAAAATAACTTACATCTTTGACCCCAATTAGTCTTCAATTTGCACAACAAGAGGCTTATCTACTACGTTCACACCACTGGCAAGGATTGGACCACTTATCCCTGGTGTACTTAAGAAGAAGACCAATCCTCAATGAGAATAACCGATAAAAACAACCAACAATAACCTCCAATGAATAGCCTAGTCCACCGAAAGTCAGCCCTCTCCACCACCTACTAAGCCCAACAACACTATCTACTATGCCGATTTCAACATACTCAACCGAAAAAGACCCTACCTACGCAAAAGATTGAAAAAGGAGCACAAAGAAACCAAAACTAGATAACACACAAACTAGGGCAAAAAATGACTAAAGGGGCCTCATATTTTGGTGTAATAATTTTAAGGGCCTTATTTTATGATAAATAATTGTAGGGTGATATTATTTTTTATGTAAATATTTAGAGGTGACATTCTGGCCAATTTCCTGTTAAAAATTGCACCAAATAGTGAGTTTTTATATTTAGGCCTTATTATGCTAACAGATTTACTTGTATATGTTAGAGTTAAGTATAAACTTCAATTTAAAATGCGCCTAAACATAAAATCGACCGCTTTGCGCCATTTTTGGCCGGAATGTCACCCGTAAATATTTACATCAAAAATAATGTCACCCTACAATTATTTATCATAAAATAGTGCCCTTAAAATTATTACACCAAAATACGAGGCACCTTTAATCATTTTTTGCAAACTAGGGCCCCACAAAAACACCATTCAAACACCACATATTACTCAAACACCATGCCCACCAACGTCGAACAAAAAACCCACCTAACTTTAGAGCCAACTAACTCCAACGGCCCCAAAACACCCAGTATTGATTTACAGTTACACATAGAGGTGGGAATTGGGTGGGCCCATCCATACCCACATTTTACCCATAGCTCAAACTACCCTACCCAAACCCAACCCATGGCCATCAATATCCACATGGGTATTATCCATGTGGGTAATACCCATTTGGGTATTATCCATGTCTGGGTATTACCCACATGGATAATACCCGTGGGTATTCATGGGTAGAATACTTATGTGTTGGACCAACAAATATGTTATATGTACACACTTCAAACCTGAGGCCACTGCCAGTAACCGTCACTCTCACTCTCTGTCTGTTAATCTTATCCCACAAAAACACCACCACTCCATAAAAACACATTAAACCTGAATCCAAATCTCTCTCTCTCTCTTTACCTTAATGCTCTTCACCACTCCACTACCAGATTACGCGAATCCTGTATATATGAATATCCACTACCAGATAATCAGATCTAATGTAAGGGTATAAGAATAATTTGATTAAATTAAATGGATATATGGATATCCATTACCCAGTAAATATCCATATTGATTATGGGTAAAATATACCCACCCTACCCATTACCCATTCCTAATGAGTATTACCCACCCATTATGAATGGGTAAGGGTGGGTACCCAATATATGGGTACCAATTCCCACCCTTAGTTACACACTAACTGCACAAAGAACAAAAGTGCCCAACAACACCATAGAAACACAGAGTACTAGTCCAGTTAGTCCTCACAAACAAAAACACTTCCAAAATGAAATCATGCAATACACCTAACATATCACATAAGTCTTCGAAACAAACACACCGCTAAACACCAATTTCTAAGAGACGCTAACAAAAATATCACAAACACGCCAAAATTGATGGAGAGAAGAATAAAGGCATACAGAGGAGATAGACTCAACCATCGACAACCTATAATCGGTCGTTGCTAGCGCCTAGAAAGATGTGATTAGTTAGCGCTCAACTGTGGTGGTGGAGGGTTTTTTGGAAGCGCCTCTATCATGCTCCCGACTGCGGAGCTTATTATTGTTACCCAGACACTATCTCATATGATTATTTAATGGATGGCAATTCCCTCATCTCCGCAAAAGTTGTATTATTATACATTAAATTTAAAAATATATAATTAGATTCTATGAATATAATACCACATGTAAATTACACAAGATTCCCTCCAAAAAATATACAAGATTAGATTTTAGCATATTATTCAAACTTACAAAAGAAAAACGTAAAGTATGTCTAGCGGATGAAGTTGATTTGATCAGGATATTACCTATATATTTGTTGGCGTAGCAAACCCCATATGATTGCTACTTTCTTTTTTTTGAGGAAAAAACGACATTTCATTACTTCCAAATCAACCTCCCTCCATTACAATAATTGACCTAACTTGTGGTGGGAAATTATCCACCCACACTCCACTACATCTATTTGTGATACTCAACTGGGCAAGCTCATGGGCTGCCTTATTACAGCATCTTTTTGCAAAAACAAAATTGATTTCATCAAAAAAGCAAGACTCCTGAATACAATCGTGGATTATTCTTCCAGTGAGGTTTTTGGGGACTGTCCTCCCCGTCGAGCAGTTAACGAGGTAGAGACAGCCAGATTCAACCAGTAATTTCTTGACCCCCGTGCTCTTCGCCATTTTTAAGCCCCATCTCACTGCTGCAGCTTCCATATCTTGTGCATCACCCGCGGTTTCCACAAAAAAATTTTCCATTTGACGCACCCGACCTTCACAATCCCTAATCACTCCACCCCAACCTCCACTCCCGTGGTTTACTGCCGCTGGATCAGTATTCAATTTCATGAACCCCTCCGGCGGTGGCACCCATTTTGGTTCTGTCCGCTGTCCGTCCCCAGCCTCTGATTCATCGGTATGAGCTGTCCTCTGTGCTTGAACAAATTCATTGTGATAAATTAGGGATTTTTCGACTACCGATTGAGGACTTTGTGATTTCCGCTCAAATACCCAACAATTGCGGCTTTTCTAGATTCCCTAGCAAAGCGTCATCTCCAACCCCCTTTCTTCTTCATTCAGTGGTTGAAGATAGTTCCTGAGCCAGCTTCCAACAAACTTTTCAGATCTGGTCCTTGCCTCTACCCTGGTAGGACTTATTCTCCAGATAAGTTGGGAACTATGACAATCCAAGAAGAGATGGTTGATATCTTCATAATTTTCACCACATCTTGGGCACATTGGGTCAACATCCATCCCTCTCTTCACCAAATTGACGCATGTGGGAAGAGCGTCCCAGTATAAACGCCATACCAGATGCCTAACCTTCGGTGGTGCTTTTGCGTTCCAGATGAGCTCCCAATCCCCTTTTTCGAAAGCTGTTGTCTTCGCTGTATCTTCTCTCTTGCTTCTATGGTTTTGTGAGGCAATATGGTAGGCCGTTCGGACAGAAAAGACTCCATCCTTTGTCAAACTCCACATCACATCATCACACATTTGGGATTCGGCCATAGGTATTACCTTCACTTTCTGAGCCAACTCCCTCCCCAAGCACAAGTCCAACAAATTTTCATTCCACCTCCCATTGACAGGGTCTATAAGCTCCTCCACTTTTGCATTCAGCTCAAGATGTCGGGGTTCGATGAGCACCATATTGCCCGGGACACCAGGGATCCACTTATCTCCCCAAATTCGAATGCTCTTCCCATCTCCCATACGCCAGATACACCCTTCACGGAGAACATCTCGTGCTCCCAGTATACTCCTCCAAACATAGCTGGGTTGGAAGCCCAGTTGAGCCTCCATAAATGTTGTTCTTTTATAATATCTTGCTTGGAAGACATGAGCCACCAACGATGCTGGGTGTTGGATTAATCTCCACCCCTGCTTTGCCAAAAGAGTTGTATTGAAGCATCTGAACTTCTTGAACCCCATTCCCCCATACTTCTTAGATTTTCACATGGTATCCTAGTTCACCCAGTTGATTCCTTTCCCCTCCGTATTTTGTCTCCACCAAAAGTTACGGCATACCGCCTCTATTTTGCCGCATAGTGAATCTGGAACATTGAAACATTGCATCACATATGTAGGCATCGCTTGAGCAACAACTTTTAGGAGCACTTCACGCCCCGCCTTGGATAGATAATTCTCTTTCCAACCCTTCAATTTCTGGCAAACCTTATCCTGGATAGCTACGAACACCTGTTTTTGTGACCTACCGATATACGTTGGAAGGCCAAGGTACTTGTCTTGGGTTTCCGATGCCTTGACCTGCAACTTCCCTAGGAGCATTGATTTCTGTTGTCCAGTCACGTTTCGGCCAATGGAAACCTCTGACTTATCCAGGTTTATTGATTGTCTCAATGCCCATTCATATATTTGAAGGAGCTGTCTCACTTGGTCTGCTTCTTGGTTCGTCGCTCTAACAAATAACAAGCTATCATCTGCGAAGAACAAATGGATATAGCTGGGGCCCCACGAGCCACCTTGATGCCATGAATCTGCCCCTTTTCTTCCTTGTCCTATATCAAGGTTGAGAAACCCTCCGCACAAATAAGAAACAAATATGGAGAAATAGGATCTCCCTGGCGAAGACCCCTGTGCGGCTTGAAACTGTTGGTCGGCTTTCCATTTACAAGGACTTGGCACGAGACAGTCTTGACACATCGCATTACCAGGCTGGTGAACCCTCATTGAAACCCAACGCCTTCATCATCAGCTCCAGGAATCCCCACTCTACCCTATCATAGGCCTTCCTCATGTCAAGCTTGATTGCCATATGACCCTTCTTTGTGTGCGCAAGTCTCTTTTTAAGAAAGTGAAAGTGCTCATATGCCATGAGTACATTATCGGTGATGAGGCGACCCGAGACAAAGGTTGACTGGGATTCATGAATGATCGCAGGCAGAAACACCTTCAGCCTATTTGCAATGGTTTTGGAAATCAATTTATACACCACATTACATAGGCTTATGGGCCTGAATTCATGGGGAGTCGATGGAGATTTGACTTTCGGTAATAGAGCTATGAAAGTTTGGTTTGCCTCTTCCGGGGACCATCCATCATTTAGAACTCCCAGGACGTATTTAATTACGTCATTCCCGACAATATGTCAGAAGGACTGGAAGAACAGCGCCAGCATGCCATCGGGCCCAGGGGCCTTTGTTGGATGCATTTGGTGTAGCGCCATGTACACTTCCTCCCTCGTATACTCGCGAGTCAGCATGTTGTTCATCTCTTCAGTCACTAACGACTTCACCAATTTTGTCACCGCATCGGGATCAAGCTCTGTCTCCGACATAAAGAGGTTTCTGAAATAATCCACAAAAGTCTTTTTAATCTCTTCAGCACCTTCACTCCAAGTACCCTTACTGTTTTTAATCCTGGCAATACGGTTTCTTTAGTGCCTCCTTGATGCTTTTTCATGAAAGAAACTCGTGTTCTTGTCCCCATCCTTCAACCAATTCTACCTACTCCTTTGGGCCCACATCACCTCCTCATATTCCTCCATCCTGTCAATCTCCATATTCAGCGTTCTGATCTTGTCAATGTTCTCCTTCATGGGTTCCAGCAGCTACGTGCTTTGGATCTCCTCCCTCATCTTCTTTATCCGTGCCTTCACTTCCCTGGTACTTGCTCCCATTTTATCTTTTAGTTGCTTACAACTTCCAGCCAGCCTATCGTTTATGGGAAGGAAGCTATTTTCCATCCAGCACGTCCGGACTTACTCCTCACAGTCCGGTTGGAGGGTCCATGCTTTCTCAAACTGACTTGGAGGCGTCCCTCTATGGTCTTGGTTTCCTGCACTCCTGCTTTTGGCACAAGACAACAATATAGGTACGTGATCCGACTTTCTTTTTGGTAGGTGAATCACCTTGTTCCAGTTGAAAATGCCTCTCCATGCATGGTTGACAAGGATACGGTCCAATCGTGCTTGGACATTTTCTTCAGCCTCCCGGTTATTGGACCAAGTATATTTTGGGCCCTCAAAACCCAAATCAATAAGCCCACAATCATCAATGGTTTTTCTAAACCCCTCCACAAGTTTGTCATCATAGGCATGCCCTCCATACTTCTCATCCTGGGACGCTATGTTATTAAAGTCCCCCATGCAGACCCAAGGGACCTCAACTTCCTTCATTACATGTATTATCTCCTACGTCCTAGGTTTATCTCCATCCTCTGGGAAACCGTATATGCCCACCACTTTCCATTCTACCACTCTCCCTTCACCCTGACAAAACATCTCAATGTGGTTCAGGGATTTTGACCTGAGAACCAAGTCAAGAGTACTTTTCCAAAACATTGCTATCCCGCCACTTCTAGCCTTGCCTTTACCCACACAACTCACATAAATCCGTTCTCGTACCTTAGAGTTTGTTTTATTCTATCCATCTCCCATTCCTTCTTCTTAGTCTCCGATAAGAAGACCACATCGGGATCTTTTTCATGAACGAGGATTTTAAGGCCTCAAACTGCACGTGGGTTCCCAAGCCCACGATAGTTCCAGCTTAGTAGATTCATGGTGCTTGGCGGGGCTGGTCCCCAGCCACCGCCATATCCAGCTGCATTTCTCCCTCTTTCCCGTATGCATTTCCATCCCTTCTCAGTTTCTTACACCCTTCACTCTGCCTATCTTCCATCCCATCATATTGGCTCCTTTTTCCTATTGTTTTCCATTCAACATGGGGCGTTGCTTGTTTCTGCCGTGGCACCCTCTTCCATTTGCTAAGGGCATCGTCGTTACCTCCTCCCTTCTCAGTCTCTCCAGTACTACTTTCCTTGTCCCCCTCATCAACGTTTGTTTGTGCATGTGGAAATTCAGTTTCCAGTAAAGTCTCCTTCTGACTCTTGGTAGCCATACCCTCAGGCTCTTTATCCTTGTATCATCCCTTCATGCTCACCTTTGCTAAGCTCTCAACCACCTCCTCTACACTTGGTTGAGGTCTCTCTTCAGAAGACGACTTCGGTTTAAATACCAGTTTCTTCGCTGCCCCTCCCACTCCCTTAGTACCCCCAAGGTTTGTTATCCCCCTTCTTGGGTTCCACGGACTAGCCTTTATCCATTCCCCATATGTATACTCCACGGTCCCTCTTTCCTCCTCCGCTTTGTCCTTATCATCACAATCTTTCTCATTGTGTCCCACCCATCCACAGAAGTAGCAGATCGTTGGGAGCCGCTTATATTGGACCTCTAGCCAGAGATCCTTTCCATCATCGGTAATGATGTGGACATCCTTTGGGAAAGGTTCCCTCAGATCCATCAAAATCTTGATCCTAAGGGACTTTGCCCATCCCCCAACATCGCTGTCATCTACTTTTATGAATAAGCCTATTGCGTCAGCCACAGCCTTACAGTTTTCCTCTTTTCGCCCCACAAAAGGTGGATCGTAAATCCGTACCCAAAAAGGAGCATGTGTTAGGGTTTCTGCTGCTTTCGATGGTTGAATTTCTTCCGTCACTTCTTTAAGAACCACTACGCTTCTATCGAATTGCCAGGGTTCACCTTCTAGGACCTTTTCTTTATCTTTCCAATGAGCGAATTGAAAGACAAAGAGATTGTCCCTTAATTCCTTGATTTCCAATCCACATGTGGGCTTCCACACCCGTTCCATAGTTGTCATAAACGCATATGCATTGAATTTTTTTGCTGTCCATAGACGCCCTAGGAGACACAATGATAGACGTGCTTCCTCCTCTTCTGAATTATCCCTTGTCCATCTCACTGGTGCCTTCCCTTCTCTATGGACATTGTTCGGCCTAGACCGATCCATTCTGTTCGACATTCTATCCCCAATGATGGAGATGAAAAAGAACCTACCCAAACAGAGGTGTTGTCGCGGACGTGCCGGCAAGAAACCCTAGAAAACTAGAAGAAAAAACTCTCACTAGACTAGAGCCCTAGGAGAGAGTAATTATTATGATTGCTACTTAATCATTAACATAAAAAAAAGAGTGTCAAAAATTCACGATAAATATTTGTTTGACAACAAAGTTGTCATGTACCAAATCTCATATTATCCTTCTTTTTTCTTTGGAGGGGGTTATACGGGTTTGAAGTGTGTATATATATGCAGTAGTGTCATGATTCGTGACATATGTACCAAATCTCATAATATCCTTGCTTTTTCTTTGGAGGGGGTTATACGGTTTGAAATATATATGACGTAGTGTCATGACTCTTGCCGTATTTTACGGAGGACATCTTTTTCTGGGAAGGGGTTGGGGAGCAAGGTTGTTAAAATCGGGATCCTAACTCGAAACTATAAGGAAGTTAGGATCAGAATTTAGCCCATATAGGATCGTGGACCGTGTGTAAATAGTAGAATCGTATCGACGATTTTGGACCATAAAATCGTAGGATCGTAAATCAAGATCGAGATTTTAATAACTATGTTGGGGAGTCTTTTAAAAATTGAAAACAAACTATCATATACTAACTTCAATGTTTTTTCACCTCTGGATGAGTTATTACTACTTCAACCAGAAGCTTATCTATTTATCACGTTAGACTTTGGAATAGTTTAAAAAAACAAAGAAATAAAAAAACTCAAAGCAGAACAATTATACAATGAAAAAAAAGCTTGACATTCAAACTATGAGCACAAAGGCAAACTCTTTAAAAGGCTTCCCCTACGTCCCCAAGTCACTAACAAATAACAATCAAAACACATCTGTTCTATAGAGAAACCACGATTTCATTTCAGTGATACAAGAGGCTGAATAAAGCACGTCAATTTTTCAGAAGGGGAGAAAAAAAGCTCCTTGTTTCCAAACTTTTCTGTTCTTTTTCTACTTTTAATCAGAATCAGAATCAGCATTAGCTGATGATCTAACCGACCTTTGTCTGCTATCGTAATCTTCATCCTCCTCATCTTCACTCTTCTTCTTCTCACTGATTATACCTGTTGTAAGCAGCTCTATTAGACATCAGTAGCAAGAGCATGCTGTTAACAATATGGGGTGGATCAGTACCTTTCTTGATCAACAGATTCTCTAGTTTTGTTGTAGGAAAATCATCTTTTGCCCCCAAGTCTTGAAACCCAACTAACCTATCAACAGCTATTCCTTTCCTGGAAATAACAATTCAGCACTCAGCAGAGTTCAAATGGTCTATGAAAATGAATTCACTTTTCAGAGTAACCCCCCCCCCCCACCTTCTCCAAAAAAAAAAAAAAAGACCCCCTTTTTTCCCCGTAAGACCCTCCTTTCCTAAGCAAGACAATAGAGTCTGAGCGCAGGAGATAGGGAAGAAGGAGCTACAAAACAGTGGCAACGAACACAGCAGCACTAGCCCTAGTATGGATCCTGCCTGAGTAGGAGAGCTCCAAATGAATGTAACACAAACCCGGGATGGGGGGCTACCAAGCTGCGCAAGCTGAAATAAAACTGAGCGCCAAGTCTCCCTAGCAAGGGAAGCATAGAAGCCAGGGTCCATCTTACAAAGGAAGTGGCCTCTGGACCACTGAGGTGTCTATGGGACTTTGAGCACAAAAATTAAGACGAAAAAAAATACCTGACAACTCATGTTCTTAATCAAAATTCACCGAAAATTCTTGACTACGGCACAGGCTTGCAGACGAATTGACAACAGAATACTGACCTGAAGAGTATTACACAGGGTAAAGTTTTGATGCCAAGCTTGGAGACGAAGAATGGGGCATTCTGTGTTTACAGTAAAATTGTCAGCTCATCATTTTGAAGCTTATGTGAAGAATTTGTAGTACATTCGAGACACATTCCACAGTGACCATTCGTTGAGCAAAAGACAAATGCCATAAAACAGACAAGGAAATGGCAACCTAATCTGCACAAATTGGATGTTACACTAACCTCTGCATCCAGTTTAATAAACTTTGTATCGACATGCTTTGGTGCAAGTGCCTTCAGATGCTTATCCATTATCCTGAAAGAGTCACCATAAAGTTGTTAGGCCGGGTGTAAGAATCATAACTGAAGGAGATGCGAAGTAAACTGAATTATAGTTATGGTGAACAATTGAACATCATCAGGCGCTATAATTGTGACTGTTGTATGCTAACTGAAAGATATAAATAAGCAGACTGCCCAGGAAGATGCACACTGGGCTTTGACAAACCATAGAAATGCTATGCTCAGTTCCACCACCAACATCAGGGGTTAGGCAATCAAGAAATTAATTTCCTGAAGAACAAGCTGATTGCAAGGATACTTGAGGTGGGGCTGTGGGGTGGGCGGGGGCTGGGGCTGGGGCAGGGGGGGGGGGGGGATAGAAGAAGACACAGAATGTAAGAACACTGGTGTTATTTTCACTTCACTACGTAATTTACCCTTACCCACTTAGACAGTGCAAGACTTTTAACAGAATCTAAATATTGAGCACCTTGATACTCATACAAGTCTTTTGCATTATAGTTTTTGTGTGTGTGAGAAAGGGTGGCTGGGGGGGGGGGGGGGCAGAGAGATCATATTTTCAACCATAACTAGCAAAACGACAGCATATATCATGGAAGGTCAAACTATTAACAAGCTATGGTTTTAAATTTTGGAGAATCATGATGTATGTTCAACTAGCCAAGAACACTCATAGTAATCAGAATTTCTAAACAGTGAATTTTGCAAAAGTGTTTTCAATGGCAATAACAATAACTAGTCAGACAATGACTTTACTTGCAGCGATAGAACTCCCGGTGATAGAAATGACAAATCACCAATTCACTGCCTGTGACTTCACCTAAGAAATCCCCTTCGGTTATCTCCCGATATTCTCCATGACCTTGTCTCTTCAGTATTTGCCTCTTCTCAGCTTCTTTCTAGGAAATAAAACCTAGGGTGAATATTTAAATTTAGAAAGCAGAAGCAAAATAATTACTGAATGCTACAAGCAGATATAAAAAAATACAGCTCAAAACCTTCAGGGCCGCAATTCTCTCTGCATGTAGCTTCTCTAGCTCTGGATCCTGACATTAAAGACAGCAATATAATCGTTCAGCGTTCCTGTAAAGTATAAATACAAGCATAATGACACAATGAAGCCCAACTTACATCCATCAACTCATCCAGATCAACCTCGTCATTAACTGAACTTGACGCTTGTGCCTTCTCTTGTGCTACAATTTCCTAGACATCAATTAAGCAGACATCAATTAAGCACAATTACGAGCATTAGCAAGAAAACTTGCCTCTTTCAAAGATCAATCACGAAACAACAACACTAGAAGCATCTAACCACTCACAAACTAGAATAATACAAGTCATCATAACTCATGGGACATTTTGGTATGGGCTAGCTTGCTAAACTAGACATGAAATGGGAAACTCCCACCATGCCTCTAGGGACCAGAGATTGAATTACACTTGACATGAGCTATTTCTCCACTCAGATTGTCATTGTAACTGCCCTTGGATGAATTTCTCTCTTTCTTTATTACATCAATAACAACCTTATATGGATCCCATAACAGAACACTGGTGACTAGAAAGGTCAAGACATACACTACCACAAACAGGTAACCCTAACATAAGTTACCACTTGAAACGGAGCCACTTCAAAAACAGTATATTGTATGAGTACCAGACATGGGAATTTATCAGACACACGGGTATTCAGAGGAATATGTAAATATTAGTCATGAGCTCAAAAAGTTGCCACTTTTACCAGTTAATATCAAACTCATAGATAGAATTGCAATCAGATCAAAGCCATAGGATATGGTACATACACTGATAAAGGGTATCTGATAGTACAATTTACGTGGGCAAAAATGGGGAAAACCTAAATGAGGAGAGGAGGGGTGGGGGGGAGATAGTAGAATACATTCTGTAGATCGCGGGCAGCAGCAGCCATGACATGGCCAAAAGCCAAGTTAGAGATGGTCGATTTCACTTCGTTGGGATCCATTTTCGCCCACTAAAATCAGATGAACAGCGTCCTTTCTGCTGTAAAATTCGATACGATCGACTGTATTTTGAACCTGAAATTCCAGCATATTTGGGTGTTGAGAATTCAGGCATCGTAACTAAAATTCATGAGTCAAACGAATCACAATTACGATCGCAATCGCATTCAGAAATTTGAGACTGAAATTGGGTACCTGAATGTGAATGAATCTCACTAGCTGCAGCCGCAAAGGTAGAGAGGTCTGAAGTCCTTCGCTTGGAAAAACTTTTTTTTGCGCAACTTTAGCTTCAATTTTCACTGGTAGCTCCCCTGTTTATTTCCTTTTATTTTTTCCTGTTTTCAATTTTCACTTGGAAAAACTGTTTGCCAGTCTCACACCAACATAGGGATGATAGTAGATGGTGTTTGGCTACCCAGCTTTTTGGAAGCTTTTAACTTTTTGGATAGCTTTTAACTTTTTAACCAAGATTAAAAAGCTAGTTGAAGTGTTTGGTAAATAGTTTTTTATATTACCTTTTTAGACCCAAAAAGCTAGTTTTCAAAAAGCTAGTTGGTGAAGCTTTTTGAGGTAGCTTTTCACAAAAAACTACTTTACCAAACACTTTTCCTGCAATCAGCTAATCCAAACAGCTAAAGTCAAACAACTAATCCAAAAAGCTATCAGCTAACAGCTACAAGCTAACAGTTAACAACTACCAGCTACCAGCTGGTTGCCAAACAGGGCCTAGGTCTTTGGATCCGATTCAGACTGATCCATTTAGGCGGGTATGAGTCTAAAATTGGGTCTGGGTCAGATTTAGATCCACTAAAATTTTGACACATTAGAGTTCGAGTATGGACATGGACTGAAAATCTGACTTATTGGAGCGTGGCGCGGTGGGAGAGATTGTAGACTTAGCTTGAGTTGTTGTTGTAGAAGAAATGAGAGAAAACCATAAGCAATAGAATGAGGGGAGAAAGAGGAACATCTCAATCACCCATGTTTGAACTTCTCAACAATAGCCTTGAACTTGAATAATAACAAGAATAATAACCAAAATCAACCAATATCAATAACCTTGAACACCAAAGGGATTGGATATGACCTTGGATAAAGGAGGTTCCACCACCAAAGCCTAACACCCCACCATGACCATCATAAAGGAAGAATCCACCAAATGATCAATAAAGGAATGACTAGAAACACCACCATTAATCAATGGATAAAGTAATCTAGATTTTGAGAGAAAACTTAGGGAAACCCTAACCAATGCATAAGCATGTTCATAATCATCAAAAGCTGCCTTGAAAAATGAGATAACAAGCTATTTATAATAAACTAGGAATTAGGCTAAAACAAGGCAAAAATGACGAAAATACGCGTCCACTGTAGAGCGGCTCGGGCGGCAGATGGGTGGTTCGAGCGGTGGCCCTTCGATCGCTTTGGCTGTCGGCCTGGATGGGTCGCGGCCATGACAGAATGTTGGCTCGGGCGAGCCAACATTTTGCTCGGGCGAGCTAGGCTTCTGGGCAGTTTTCCCTGCCGACTTCAAATGCGCATAACTTCCTTATCCGAACTCCGTTTTAGACCCGTAAGATATCGTTGGAAATCTCTCAGTGTGTACTATAAGGTCCCAAAATTTGAGACCTATCGGAGTTATATTGAAACAGTTATGGCCCGAAGTGTGAAGGCGCGCGCATTTCCAACCTCTAATCGCCTTCCCCCTTGCAAGTTATTAACTTGGTTACTTCCGAGACTTGATACCAACACGCCCTTCATTTCCGGGATGACCCAATCCAATCCCGAGGCCTCCGAGGTCGTTGAAAAGTCCCGAGCCTCTCCTTACTCCAACAAGGATGGCTCGCTGAGGCCACGATAGTGTGATGCTCACCACCCCGCCTTCTGTAAAGGTGTAACGATTCCCAAAACGAGTGGGTGAGCGGTTTTAGTCCTGATGATGGGTCGGATTTCATCGATCTTATTTTTAACCGCAATCCCGCCATGAAAGCTTGCACCGAACGACATCAACCCGATACGGTTCATACTCCCTTCTTGAAAAGAGTTGCCCTCAACTCTGGGAGTAAAATCGAGGCCCTCTCCACAACTTGGCACCCTAGAGCTCCAAACATCCCGACCGCCATGAACAATCACACGAGGCACCCAACAAGCTTCGGAACCCACTATATACCCGTCATCCAAATAAAAGAAGCAGGTTGGAGGCTTGTTTTGTGGAGGTGAGGGGTTAAGGGACGAAGGGGAATTTTTGTGGTGTTTGGGAACTCTCATTCTCACTAGGCTCGCTGAGGCAAAGACAAAGCAAGAAGGAGCTCGTCCTCGCCAAGAGCACGCTCTTCCCGTGTTTCGCTCATCATGAGAAGGTTCCTCAACTCACTTCCCACCTATGTTTTATTTTTATGTAGGGTTAAGTGATTCATGCACTCAAGTCCAAGTAATTGATCTTCGCTCAACACACAATGCCAGGAACATTGCACACCAAATTCCAATAACACTCATTCAATGACAAATCCTCAAATAACCAATGTCGACCAAACAACATGTATGACTCGTTCAAAAAGTTCATGACACAACGACCAATATACGAGCAATATTCATCGAAGGACGACACAATTGAAGAGCTCAAAAACTTAGGTTGAACTAGAATCAAGGCATATTCAATTCCAAATTCGCCACTAAACACCAAACGGACACCAAGATTCTTAGTATGCCACTCAAAACATTGGGAATTTTCAACCGGGGACTTCACATGCTCATCATGCAACTTTTCTCGCCAACAAACTTCATCAAACAACCAATGTCTCCCAAAGATCATGCACGACTCACCCAAAGACTCTACACCACATTGTACATCTTTCAAGCATGATTCAATAAATTTCAAAGGAGAGTCTTCGGTTACCTTGTTCTTCCCATGGAGAAGAATTTGGGTGCCCGTGGGTGGAAGGAAATAGGAGTCACCACCATTGTTGTTTAATCCCTTGGCTTGTGGTAATGATAACCCTAAAGGAGCTTCTTCTTGGGCCTCTTCAACACGGATAAGAGGAAGGGCAAGATCGATGTTCTCAACCACCTCTTGGCTTGGAACTTCAACAATAGTTTCGGAAGCCTCACAAGGTTCAACTAAGCTCCTCATCGGCAAGGAATCGACCTTTGCTTGCTTAGCCTCTTCTACCATGTCACTTGTATGCTCTCCTTCGCCAAAGGATTCCTCAATCCAAGTTTCAACCATAGCCATTGTCGGGCATTGCAAAGCATCATGTCCCACACGTCTACATTTGACACATTTTTGGGACGTAAAGGCCGTTAGTGGGGAACAGTGGAATGGCTTTTCTCGGGAGGATTCCTCTCTTCTTCTTTGCCCATCAAGTGATGAAATGAGTTCATGGTCTCGCTTGTAAGTACTAGGCAAGAATCGTCGATTCATTAATCGCTTTAGCTTTGTCCATGAGGTGACTTTTGCTCGACCCTCCTTAGCTCTTTGTGCCTTGACATTCTTAAACCAAAAGGATGCACCCTTGGTGAGTTTCAACCTCGCAATCTTGAAGGCTTGTTCATCACTATAACGGCGATTCATCACTTGCATAAGATGGGTCCAAGTGGAAATTCTCGCCTTCCCTTCTCGAGCCCGTTGTGATTTCATATTCTCGAACCAAAGCGAAGCGGCCTTGACTCTCAAGGAGGTTCAGGACATTGATGAGGAATTGCAAGGAGCCCAGGATGAGCCTGAATTTGTTGTCGAGGATGCATACACTAGTGAGGAAGGAGAAACCGCGACTGTTTCGCGTGACCAAGGAGACGCTCTTGTCTTGAGGCGAGCTTCGCATGTTCAAGAAGTCTCTCTTGACAGAGCCCAACGGGAGACTATATTCCAAACACGATGCTTAGTTGGGGGCAAGGTGTGCGAGCTCATCATCGACGGGGGAAGCTATACTAATGTGGCCTCTACCTATATGGTTGACAAACTGGGATTACCCCTATTGCCACATCTCCGTCCTTATTCGCTGAAATGGCTCAATGACCGCGACGACATTAAGGTAACAAATCGTGTCTTAGTGAATTTAACCTTTGGCACTAACTACAAGGACTCTATTGTTTGTGATGTTGTCCCCATGAGCGCGTGTCACATATTGTTGGGTCGACCGTGGCAATTTGACAAGAAAACCACTCATGACGGATCGAAGAATACTTACTCCTTTATCCACGAGGGCAAGAGGGTTAAACTCCTTCCACTAGCACCACATGAAATATTACCACCTAAACCTGGGGCGGGAAGTGAGGAGCCCAAACACTTGAGTGAGACACGGGTCGAGCGAGCCCTAAGCAAGGGGAAGGCCATTTTTGCCTTGCTCCTCTTAGAGGCGAACACATGTGAGGAAGTGAAACCTAAACACCCTCTCGTTGCCCCCCTTCTTGCTGAATTTGGAGATGTATTCCCCGAAGAGCTCCCACCGGGTCTACCTCCTATCCGAGGTATTGAGCATCAGATCGACCTTATTCCCGGCGCTCCACTTCCAAACAAGGCGGCATATCGGTGCAACCCGCAAGAGACAAGGGAGTTACAAAGACAGGTTGACGAGCTTATTTCACGAGGCTATGTTCGAGAGAGTATGAGTCCGTGCTCCGTCCCGGCCCTCCTGGTTCCGAAGAAAGATGGTACTTTCAGGATATGTGTAGATAGCCGAGCCACCAACAATATTACCATCAAGTATCGGTACCCTATACCGAGGCTTGACGACATGCTCGATGAACTACATGGTTCCTGTATTTTCTCCAAGATTGACCTACGGAGTGGCTATCATCAAATCCGTATGAAGGAAGGCGATGAGTGGAAGACAGCGTTCAAGACAAAAGGGGGATTATATGAGTGGCTTGTCATGCCATTTGGGCTTTCCAACGCCCCGAGCACATTCATGCGTCTTATGAACGAGATGTTGAGGCCCTTTATTGGTAAATTCGTCGTGGTTTATTTCGATGATATTCTAGTATATTCGAGGAGTGAAGCGGAGCATATTATGCATTTGGAGCGTGTGTTCGAGGTTTTGCGGCAACAACGGCTTTATGGTAAACTGGAGAAGTGCGAATTTTGCACTCCCCAAGTCACCTTTCTTGGGTATATTGTTTCCGGCATGGGTATTTCTATGGACCCTTCGAAGGTGGAGGCCATCCGTTCTTGGCCCTCTCCCTCTACTATCACGGAGGTGAGGAGCTTCCACGGTCTTACTTCGTTCTACCGTCGGTTCATCAAGGGCTTTAGTACCCTTACCGCTCCCATTACCGAGTGCATGAAGAAGGGCGCCTTTGAGTGGACCCGAGCAGCCCAAGGAGCTTTTGAGAAGCTGAAGTCACAACTTTGTGAGGCTCCGGTACTTGCTCTCCCGGATTTCACACAAGCCTTCGAAGTTGATTGCGATGCTAGTGGTGTAGGCATTGGGGCCGTGTTGATGCAAAACCAATGTCCTATCGCTTATTTCAGTGAGAAACTCAGTGGTTCAAGGAGGAACTATTCCACGTATGATAAGGAGTTTTATGCTCTTGTTCGGGCTCTAGATCATTGGTCACACTATTTGAGACCGAGCCAGTTTGTCCTTCATTCAGACTATGAGGCGCTCAAATATTTGAATGGACAACACAAGCTTAGCTCCCGGCATGCTAATTGGGTTGAGTTCCTTCAAGGATTTAATTTTGTAGCGAAACACAAGAAGGGGAGTATAAATGTGGTCGCCGATGCGCTTTCGAGGAGACACTCTCTTCTTTCCGTAGTTGAGGCGAGGGTACTTGGGTTCCAACACTTGAAGGAGTTTTATAAGGAGGATGATGACTTTAAATCACACCTCGGTGGTGGTGATGGACCGTATTTGCTACAAGACGGATTTCTCTTCAAGGGCAACAAATTGTGCGTTCCAAAATGTCCGTTGAGAAAGCTTCTAGTGCGGGAGGTTCATGGAGGTGGACTCGCCGGTCATTTCGGTATCAATAAGACCATCGACATGTTAAAGGAGCACTTTTATTGGCCGAAGATGGGAGGCGATGTGCAGGACGTGACATCAAAGTGTATTATTTGCCACCATGCCAAAAGCCAGTTCCACCAAGGGCTTTATACACCCCTTCCGGTTCCGAATGGTCCGTGGGAGGATTTGAGTATGGACTTCATTATAGCTCTTCCCCGAACCGTGCGTGGCAAGGATGCAATCCTAGTCGTCGTTGACCGCTTTTCTAAAATGACGCATTTCGTTGCCTGCGAGAAAACCGATGACGCCACACATATTGCCACCCTTTTCTTCCGAGAGGTGGTGCGCTTGCATGGTGTCCCGAGGGCTATTGTGTCGGATCGTGATACTAAATTCATGGGTCACTTTTGGAGGTCTTTGTGGAAGCTCTTGGGAACGAAGCTTTTATTTAGCACATCGCATCATCCTCAAACAGATGGCCAAACTGAGGTAATTAACAAGGCACTCATTACAATACTTCGTGGTCTTGTGAGTCGGAGTCTACGAGATTGGGATGCCAAGTTATGTCACGCCGAGTTTGCCTATAATCGGTCCCCTGACTCTCTTTGCTACGGGTCATTCGCCTCTGGACTTGCTATGGTATCAACCCCATAACTCCTATCGAGCTCCTTCCTCTTCCTCTAGAGTCGAGGTTAGCTTTGAAGCAAGTGAGAAAGCACGAGATCGAAGCTTCACCGGCAAATTCGGGAAAAGATCGAGCGCACTAATGAACTTTATAAAGCCCGAGCCAACAAGCATCGCCGTGATATCACATTCAAGCCCGGGGACTTGGTTTGGCTACATCTAAGGAAGGAACGGTTTCCATCCCAAAGGAGTAATAAGCTAAAGCCACGAAGCGAGGGACTGTTCAAAGTTTTGGCCAAGATAAATGACAACGCCTACAAGCTTGATCTTCCGGGAGACATCGGTGTTTCATCAACCTTCAACATCGGGGACCTCTCACCCTACATTGAGGATGTTGAACCCGACGTGGATTTGAGGGCAAATCCTCTTCAAGAAGGGGAGGATGAAGAGGTCCGGGTTCCTTTCTCCTCTCTGGTGACCACCGCCAAGCGAACCGCCTCGTCCAACTCGAGCCTCGAGTTGCAATTTCCGGTCACTTCGGGAGCTGGGAGGCTAGTCTCGGCCATCCGATGGATGGGCCCCGGGGCTCCTTAGGTAGGGGCCCGCTCACAACACCGACCCCGGAGGCCTCGGATCGACCGGCCGTCTCGAGACTAGAGCATAGAAGGTATCGAGTGCGAGTGTTTAAAACCCCCGGGATTAATAAAGACCAGGGCACAACTGCGGCCATCAGAGAGCTAGCTCGACCGAGCCAACTCCTGGCTCACCCGAGCAATGCTTCTGCCGAGCGTGAATCTGTCGGTGTCATCTTGCGACAACCACGCATCCGTAAGACTCGCCGCCGAGCCTTCCTCCCGCCGCCGAGCTGAACCTGCTGAGATCTTCACAGCGCGATCTGCCGCCCGGCGACAGTAGAAGGCACCTTTCGCCCAGCTGTTCTTTTTGCTCGCCCGAGCCGGCGTTCTGGAAGACACCTTTTTTACGCTGTTTTGGCTTAATTTTGGGTTTAGTATAAATAGCTTGTTATTATACTTCTCCAGGCACTTTTGGACTGATTAATGAATGTGCTTATGCATGGAATAGGGTTGCTCCCTTTCTCTCAAAATCTTGCTTTACTTTATCCATTGATTAATGGTGGTGTTTGCAAGTCTTCTCTTTATTGATCATTTGGTGGATTCTTCCTTTATGATGGTCATGGTGGGAAGCTAGGCTTTGGTGGTGGAATCTCCTTTATCCAAAGTCATATCCAAATCTTTTGGGTAATCAAGCTCTTATTCGATTGTGAATCAAGTCTCTCAAGCTAGTCCATCAATCTTTCCCATCACGCCACGCTCCACTTATAAACCCGTAAAATTAAATATATATTTTATACAAAAGTGAAACCCTAGTGTAGTAGACTAACAAGTGTGGTTGGTCTAATATTGTTGTGCTCATTGGTGATCACACCAACGAGTATAATATATTTGGTAGAGCAATATGGCATTTACAATATGCTTAATCCAATTATTTTTATTAAGTACATGTTCTTTTTGATTGGATAAATAAAGCTAGAAGTTAGAAGGAATTGGAAAGAGTTAGTTGGAAAGAATGTAATTAGTTTTAATGGATATATAATTTGTTTAAATAGATATATAATAAAAATATTTTTTTCTCGTATTTTGCTTATAAATTAAAAGTAAAATTAAAACTAGAAGTGCAAGTACAAGTACAAGTCCCTAAAAATAAAAATAAAATACAAGTAAAATTAAAATTAGACAGAAAGGAAAATTAAAAATGTGAAATTAAAATTATAAAAGTTTAATATATCAATATAGCCAACAAAAGAAACAGTAATAAGCTAATATGGTCAATAGAACGAAAGTTTTGATAAGTATCATCCCGGATGAGATTTGCTTATATCATATATGCACTATTTTATCTCTAAACTATTTTATCACGTGTTTAATCTGCTCATCAAATAAGATAACTTCAGGTCTTCATTGGGTAATAGGTTGCCTTAGTGATACCCTTTTGATAAAGAAGGCTAAAAATATATGGCATTCATGCTGCAATAATAACTTCATTCAGTTGCTCTAATTTCATTTGAGATATCTTATCACCCAACATCTTCCATGTTGTTTTGACAACTCCAAATGGTTGTTCCATTATTGTTCTTAAAGAGGAATAATGATAGTTAAACTTTTCATTAATCCATCTTGACAAATAACATCTCTTACGACCTCTTTTGAATTGCAACATATAATAATAATGTTATTTTATATCAAATAATAGTAGAAATTTTTTGGATAATTATAAGGTTTTTCTGTTTTTGGATGATAATATACAAACCTTTGGGGGTGTTGGATTGTAATATACCAACTTTTACTATTGGACAACAATATCTCTGACCTTTATACATGGGTGACATTATTATACCAACAGTAACTAAAGGGGTGGTGAACCGGTCTCCATGCGCGCTAACATAGCTGGTGAAGGGAAAAAAATTGCCCCAAGCCAATAATCTCATTAACCTCTTAGTTTTTCTCACTAACCCACATTACAAGACATTGGTTGGTTGTATTTCATGTCAGTACAAAGACCGGTTCACCACCCCGTTAGTCACTATGTTAGGGCCGATTTTTTTAACGTGGGTTAGTGAGAAAAATGGAGGGGTTAACGGGGTTATTGGGCAAGGGCCGGTTATTTTCCCTTTGTCTGTCACGTCAAAATTAAGACCACTTAACCAATCACCACCCCCTTAGTCACTGTTGGTATAATAATCTCACTTAACTATAAAGGTCAGGGATATTGTTGTCCAATAGTAAAGGTCGGTATATTACAATTCAATACCCCCAAAGGTTAGTATATTGTCATCCAATATCCCTAATTATAATGACATAATCAATATTTAAAAAATCTTCATTGTATATTATTTATTTTTATCACATAAGGACCCTTTGATCAACAACAACAACAGCAGCAACCTCCCAGGTGACACGTTTGAGCACGGTCTGAGGATCCTAATGTAGGCAGCCTTGCCCTCATGAACAAACCTTCATGGAGAGGCTGATTCCGACAGATCTGTAGTGAAAAAAGGAGAAGTGTAACACCCCAAAACCCTTAGCCACAAGATTAACTTAAACCATCAATTAAACTTGTGATTAGCGCAGCGGATCACCAGGGTAGAGGTATTACCGCCGTCCCACTAAGGACAAGGCACACACTCATCACCAACACAACAACCAACACAATCCATCAAATAAACTTACACTTAAACCCCATACATGACACTCACCCAAACATTGAAATAATACTTTAATACAACCATCAAAACACACATTAAACCTTCCAAAACATGATTTGGTCTTTAAACCCACGAAGACCATCGAGGTTCGGCCAACAACCACCATATAAAACTACCTTGCAAGGATGAAAAGAACTACTTCTGCTTGTCTTTGCCTTTGCCTTCGACTGGGGAGCTCGGACCGCCTAAAAACAAAACATTAAAACAACGCAAAAGTGAGTGGGGAAACACTCAGTACACAAACCTCCAACACGTCAAACCGTTGAAAACGGTTTTTAGTGCCGGCGTTTTAAAATCATTTTGAAAACGGGAAAGGGGAACTTAAACATGAATAAACTGGATTGCCGCATAGATAAATATGTGTAAATAAAAGAGATAAACTTGTAATAATTGAAAAATGTGTGGTATCCCTTACGATCGATGCAAAGCATCTCACACACGCGCATGCCCAAACCGATCTGGAGTTTGGATTGGGTGACTGCTAGGCAGTCGACACTGGCCAGGTCTATACGCTCTGATGAGGAGCAACTAAAAGATGATACTAGTACCTTTAAACTAGCTACAAGTATAATGGCGGGACCACTTAATGAAAATGGAAAGCATTACATTATGACTTGAAGTATAAATAATAAGCATTGAAGAATATATAAAGGTTGGACAATTTGCGTACCTTGAAAAGTAGGAAAACTTGGTGGCGTGCCTCGGGCTCGGGACGACTTGGGTGACTTGGGAACTATAGTAGGAAGTGTAGAAAATGAGAACCAAAGAGGGTTCTTAGTGAGTTACAAATGTTAAGTAAAATAAGAATTTAAGAATGAAATAGATTAGAAGAAAAATTTCAGGTTTTTAGAAATAAAGTTTTTAACATAACTCTAGCTAGGAAACTCGGAATTAAACAAACGAGTACTTCTCGGAATAGGGAAAATCATGATCTACAACTTTGTCAACATGACCAAGGTCTAAAAATGAAGGAAAGAGCTTGAAAAACAGCTCGGACAGAAACAAAAGCTGTAATTTGGAAACTAAAACTTTCGGTTTGATCTTTTGATACGAAACTCATAAAGGCTTGGAAGTAAACGATGAATAGCTTAACTTATAGAATGATTTGAAGAGATCATATTGATGGAATATGGAGAATTAAGGAATGAAAGGCTAGAATGGAAATTAGAGAGTTCTTGATTTTTCAGATATATCGTCAAGTGACGAAGAAGAATTTATAACGATGGATTAATGGATTTTGGAAGTGTTTGAAAGGTGAATTGGAATTATGAATTAGAGAAGGAATAAGTCCTAGGATCATTGTGCTTCAAAGGGCTCTTATACTAATGATGCAATCCACAATCCAACTTAAAGTCGATTATTTCATTATGTAACTTAATCTTTCAACCTTAACTATGATAACATAACTTTGATAAGTAACATTAACCTCCAAAAGATAGCATTTTCTACTTAGAAAACACCTCTTGAATATTCTAATATTGACCAAAGAGTCTCCAAACAATTAGAATCCCTTACATGATTGGAATTGGGTCACAAAATCCCAAATTTATAAAATATTTTCTGGGCAGAAACTCAACTGACATGCTTCACTTCCGACCCTATATCTTGCACTCCCGATATCCGATGAACGCAAACCATACATTTTCGGAAAGCTTAAAAGGTCACCTAAATGTTTTATGTGTACCACTGGAATCAATAAAATCTCTAAATGGACGGAAAATAGTCCTCAAGTTACTGACTCAGAATCGTATATACTTTGCATCCCTTCACGGTTTCGCTCATATCTCGAGCTACACATGTCGGATACTCGAAATTCCAAAGCCCATGGTTGGATAATGACTTAAGCTATCTTTTTAAGTAAAAATCTGGGCTAAACTCCCACTTTTAGTCCTCTGTAAAAACCAGATTTGTACCCAGAAACTTATTTGACCCTCTAAACCAATATGCATGATTTTCCTTGTCTCCAATTTGTATCAATTCCCAATTAAACTTCAAATTAACTAACCTCCATGGATTTTCCAGAAATTAAACACTTAAACTTGCTTAAACATGACCATAGAACTCACATGCAACAAGCTATTTCAAACATTCAACAAGAATACAACATCAAACACTCAAAATCAACCCCAAATTTACATGCATCACCCCCAAATTCAAACCCTAGTTTACCTAACTTAACCCCAATATAAATTCATGCTTAGAAATCATAAAAGAGGTGGAAAACAACAAGAATAATCAGAGTTAAAGACAAAAATCAGATTAGAAGAGATATGATTGAGTTAGGGTTTGAATATATACCACTTGAGAGAGAAATTGGAGAAGAAAACAAGAGAAGAGTGGAGGAGAGGGCTCGGCCACCTCTGGGCCGCCGGCTGGCCGCCGGCCGGTCACCGGAAAACGCCCGGATGGGCTGCTGCGTGGCTGGGCAGAGGAGAGTGGGGGAGGGAGAGCTGAGTTTGTAATTGTGTTGAAATGAAATGAAATAAAATCATTCTAACTTAACCCCCTTGATATATATAAATACACTCCCCCTTAATTAAATTAAAAACACCAATTAAAACACTCTTCTAATTAGTAACTAGGCTAACAAGGGTGCAATTAAAAATTAGCTAGGTAAGATAATTGGTAATAAACTAGATAAAATTAATTAACATAAAACTTGATAAAATAGTTTAGCATAAATTAAATAAAATTACTTGGGAATAAATTGGGTAAAATTAACTAGTACTAAACCACATAAAATAAATTGGTAGGACATATTAATAAAATGAATTTAGCAATAAAATGTACTTAGGAAGGTTGGGTAACATAAATCGTAAAAGAAACGGAATTGAAACTAATATAACCTTCTTCGGTTTAAAAGCGTAAAATTGAGAACCATAAAATAAATTATATAACTCATCGTAAAAATATTCATAAACTCATAATAATATTTATAACTTTAAGTCCAGGATAACATAAATTCATCCCATTTAGCCATCGCCTTGCTCGAGACCTGTCACGCATAAATAAATAAATAATAGAAGTAATAACCGCAATAACCACAATAATAATATTCATGTCGTGAAAATAGAAAAATTTTATTAGCGTATTTTAGCTAATTACTGTAATTAAGGTCTTAATTAGTACGAGTTTAGGGCGGGTTGTTACAAGAAGCTTATTAGGGTTAGAAAGTATGTACCAGAGTGTTTTGAGTGGATAAGAAAGAGCGAACAGGTACATGCACAGGAAAAACAAAAAACAAGCCAAAAGACAAAAGACTAGCTCGAGGCACCAACGTCCTTCCTTACCCTACGACCTTAATACTAGCACGCCAAGCTCCTCTATCTAGAACAATGTCCTCCACTAAACCTAGGTGCTTTAGATCTTCTCTTAACACCTCTCTCATAGATGTTTTATGTCCCCCACGCCCACAACAACCTTGGGGTATCCCTATCCCTTCGTACCTTCTTACAGGAGCATCCTCGCTTCTCCTACAGACATGTGTTCGGTTTGTAATTTCTGTGGTTTTTAAGTTAGGGTTGTCGGTCCACAGGGATGGGTGTTAGGTTTGATTTAGATAATCGGTTTGTGTACAAGGATTTTTCTCAATGCGGAAAGCAATAGATTATGTAAATAAAGCAATAAACTAACCTAAACATGATAATAATTAAGAAAGCAATAAAAGATGAAAGCAACTAAAAGCATGAAATTAAGAAAACAATAAAACTAAGACTAATTAATGAAATTAGGAACAAGAGATTATACCTTTGATGATCCAAACTTTCACTAATCTTCAATCTACTTGGATTTCTCCCGAACAAACAAGAAATCGTGAATTGGATTACTAAGAATCCCCAAATCCCCACTTGAGAGTGGAATTTGTGACCCTTAATCCCCCTTTTCACTAAAAGTTGGATTGGATGTTTTTGTGGCTAACACTATGAACTTTCAAAGGCAAAATTAAATGAAAACTAAGCATAAGATGATAAAGATTAAGGAAGGCTGAAAATTACTTGAAGAAAATTGATTACATTCAAGAATCCCAAAAACTTGAAGAACAAGACAAGAGAGAAACCTTAGAGAGAGAAAGTAGAGTTTAATTAAGAAAGCATTAAAAACCCCTAATTACAAACTAAAAGCTTCAGCTAAAAATCTCTCTAAAAGAGTCGCAGCTAATACTCTTATAATACCCTAAGTTTGTTTCACAAAACGCAGCACTTCGTTTCCAGATTGTACGCAGAAATTGGAATTGGCTCGGGCGAGCCAGAATCCTGCTCGGGCGAGCAGGCATTCTGGTCGCGTGTCCCTCGTTCTTCGGCAGCTTCTCCTTGGCAGCTCAGAAGCTCAGCTCGGCCGAGCAGGGCCCTTGCTCGGGCGAGCTGGCTCTCTGTCCCTTCACTGCCTTAGCGTCATTTCCCGACCTTTTCCTAGTTGATGCACAGAAGCATGGCTCGACCGAGCCAATATGTTGCTCGGTCGAGCAGACCTTCTGTCTCACCTCCTTTTGGCTCAAATTTAATCGAACATTTTTGCTGCTCTCCAGGAGCGCTGCTCGGGCGAGCCACCATTCTGCTCGGTCGAGCAGACCTTCTGTCTCACCCCTTGATTTGGCAAATTTTTGCTCCGTTTTGTCGCCTTTTTCGATCACTTTCTTATTTTCCTACAAAACTACAAAAATCTCATAACTCGAATAACACACGGGGTTAGAACATACAAAAATGCCCTATTAAAGAGAAGAATTCGGCTCGAAACGAGACCGAACAACATGCACGAACCATCTCAGTCTAGTCTCTCGTAACTTTTTTCCCAAGGGGTGCTACCTCTAGTTTGGATCGACAAATATCATTCTTAATCCTATCCAACCTGGTATATCCACATCTCCGCCACAATTAGCCTTTGACAATGTATCTCCCTTTGATCATGATATATATTTAAATTATCTCATCATAATTTATAAGATCATGATTTTATTTTTTTCTCATCTAATATTTAATTTTGTATATTGTGAAATAAATTTTAATATTCATATTTCTTATTGCATAATAAAAGATAAAAGGGAAAGTTAAATTCTCAAATTACTTTAAAATACCTAATATTGATATTATGAATTAAATTTTACAATTTATCATTTTTCTATGCGACAATTTATTTCTTATCACACACATTAATCACATAAATTTTATAAAATACAGGAAATATTACTAATTAAATTATATAATAATTCAATAAATTGTACGTATCGAAAGGAGTTGGAAGAAACTTATAGCAGTTGGAAGGAGTTGAAAGTAACTGGTCGAAGTTGGAAGAAGCTAGTAGCAATTGGAAGAAGATGCATGGAAAGATGTGAGGAGTTGGAAGTTCCAACCCAAAAGAACCTACCTAAATATGTATTTACCACAACTTTAGCTAGGAAAGGAAGAAAAAAGAACAACATCTAATATACATTTAATTGATTAAAACATCAGGACTTAAACAAAAAGACTAGAACATTGTAGGAATAAAATGGAAGAATGAGCAGTATCTAAATTAATTAAAAAAATTGATTTGTGAAAGAAATGCGAATAATTAGTCTTTATTTTTCTTGAAGGAAGAAAATCAATCAACATATTCCATGTTTTCCATTATATATGTCGCTTATTATAGGATCTTGATGCATTCACTGAAACCAAAGTTACGCTTGGCAACATATATTCTTGAAGAGTTAGAGTTGATGACGTTGAAGCGCGGATATGATGGTTGACAATTGCAATTGGAGGACAAGAGCTATTTTGAGTTGTGATTGAATAATCATAAACTTTGTGTTTTTTTTTTTTTTTTTTTTTTTTTTTTTTTTTGCATTTTAAGTTGTGTAGTTGTATTCTCAGAGTTTATGTCTTGATGACCTTTATAATATTTTCCCATTGGACTTCGCTCGTAGACTTCTACATTGAACTAGATATTTTTATTGCATTGAAAACAAGTGTATTTAAAAAGAATAGTTATTATTATACATGTGTGCAAGTATAAAATTAATCCGAAAAATTGATAAATCTTGTAAAAACAAAACATAAGAGTGTTGGTGATGCATACTCATTGTGAAAGACACTAACTTTGGATGTGTTTTTACCCCCCAAGATTATATTTTTCATCAAGGATAACAATGCCCCAATTTTTACAGTTAACAAACATCCTAAAGACCTCCCAAAATAGAGCAAGAGCAACAATCACACCAAAAACCACACAACGTCAAACATTCAACAAGAACAAATATAAAGAAATATGAAGATATGAACACTTTTAAAGAGAAACTCATCCAAGTGCACTAGGAATGATCAAGGCCTTGCATAAAAATGACTCATCCACCAACAAAGCCTAACCAACTCCAAAGTTCTCGTCAAAACCACTCTAAAGCAACACCAAGTGATATGTAAACGGAAGGGCTCAAACATCACCAAGTAGAGGATAAACTTCGAGGAAGAGAGATTTTAAGAAGGGTTTCAAAATACCCATGTTTCATTAATAATCAACAACTGAGTTCTTCTCCTTCTGAAGCCACTACATACATGACTTTGTTAGGGTAGTTCCATAGGTAAAGAGCCCCAAAATTAAGGGTCATTAATAACCCTAATTATAATCCAAGAGTTGATTGAGTCTAGTAATTACATCTAATTAGTAGTGGGGGTATTATTAGAAAATTACATGAGAAAAGAAAAAACCAAAAACAAAAGAAGCGGTAAGACGTTGCATTTTGAAACCTGGAACGCGCAAACGACGACAAACTCGTGTCCTGTGATTCTCCGTCAAAATCTCCACGATGTTCGACAGGAACACGATCGTGACCCAGAGGTGGCACGATCGTACCCTCCTCTCGTGAGGGTGGGACACGATCGTGACCCTCCGGGATACACTCAATCCTTACTAGAACCATGAATTCTGGTTCTCCGTAGACAGCACGATTGTGTGGTTGAACTGCACGATCATGTTGTTCTTCTTTCTCTTCCCTCATGATCTTCGACCTTCATCATGTGGAACCCAACTCCTTATAAGCATATCTGAGGGCACTCTAGCTCCCTAGAGACCCCGCAGGGCCTAGAGAATACCCCAAGTACTCAAGACTCTGGACAAGACTCCAAGACCACTCAGCCTAAACCTCATGAAAAAAGTGATTAAGGCGCGAATATCGTGGGCAGTGTTCTTGATTATGACCTCCTCCTCAATGCTCGACTCCGTAAGCTCGATCAGGGTAGGTGAGGTGACGAGGCATGTATCATCCTCCTTTCTTGAGAAGGATTTGCCCTCAAATCCTCATGCTCCTATTCCTCCTCAAGATAAGGTGTGATCTCCAACGTTGAATAGGATGACACATGTCCCATCTCACCGGGAAATTCCAATTTGTAGGCACCATCCCCAATCTTCTTAATCACCTTGAACGACCCATCTCCCCTTGGTAGCAACTAGTTCTTCGTCAATGATGGAAACTGTTCCTTGCGCAAGTGTAGCCACATAAGGTCATCGGGATGGAAAAAGTAGCTTCTTTGGTGCTTGTTCACTCTCGCCTTATACATGACGTTGTTCACCTTCTTTATGCTTGGCTTCATTTGTTGATGTATCCTCTTGATCTCCTTGGCTCTAGTAGAGGTGTAACGTGTTTTGTAAGACCTCGGTTTTGTCGTTCTCTCTCAGGGAGCTGGCGGCCTTGGCCATAGGAACTAGGTCAATGGTCGGGTTGAGATTGCTAAGGTAAGGATATCGGTTTGAAAAGGTCACAACGCAACAAAGAAATCTAAGGTCGGTCAAGGAATGGAAAATGGGCTTCAGAGGCTTTTCGGGATGCAAACGGGGATAAGAAAATGGGTTTTGCAACAAGGGAGTAACAAGAAGGGGAAATCAAATGGTAACTCCGTTAGAAAATACCAACCGGGCTTCCTCTTTCAAGGATAGTCCGGATTAACTTCCCCAAAGTCTATAGACATACCCGGGGAAGTTAATGGAACAGAATTTCCTAGTTAGTTTCTATTCGCTTTCGCGAACTAGAATACTAACTATCCCAATTCCTACCTTCCAACAAGCGTTGGATGTATTCGGGATGCTTTCGCACCCAAATACACCCCACTTGAGGGAAGGATAGGGTTGGGAAATTGATTTCCTAACTAATTACTCACTAATATTGCTAACCCAAACCTAATCACCCATTCACACCCTTAATTAAGGGTTTCTAGCCACTAATCATGATACCAACTAAGCTAACAACATCCAAACCAAACCTAAACATGATTTCTAACATCAAACAACCATAAACAAGCAAGAACAATGAAATAGCAAGCAAAGCAATTAAGAAGAAGCAAAGTAATTAGCAAGGTAATTAATAAACGAGTTAAGGGAAGAGAATACTTATCAAAGTGCTGTAGATGAACAATAGAAAGCAATAAAAGATGATCCAACAATCTTTCAATTGTTTGGATACCCAAATCTTCAATAACATACACAAATCTCCAAAACCCTAGATTAATCTTTCACTAATCTCCCTCTAAAATCCACTAATACAAACTGAAATAATGTCTAAGTCTAACCCTAGATAGGTTGAGTCCCCCCATAAAAAATCGCAGCAAAAGAGCTATTTAAACCCCCCAAAACAGCTGGCCAAAACGCAGCGTTGAAGGCCAAAGAAACGCAGAACAACAGGGGGGTCGCGGGCGCGACCTCCCCCGTCGCGGGCTCGACGAGCGAAAAGCTTCGGACGATTTTGAGCTTCGAGGCGTCGTGGCTACGATGGCTCCGACCGTGGGTTCGGTCTCCCTCGGACATCCTGACCTCCAGCATACACCCACCGTGGCTATGGTGGCCATGACCGTGGCCACGGTCACACTCGGCCTCCATTTGCACTCTGGGCGTAGCGGGTGCTACGCTATTCGTAGCGGGGGCTACGGTCCGGCTTCCCTTCCCTTTGTTCTTCTTTCTTTCCGAGGCATGTAACGCTAGATCCGAAGGTCGTAGCATGCGTTACTTCACTAATCGGCACCAAGGTCGGGAGTGTGGTCCCGGGTCGACTCCGTCTCAGTTTCGGTCCGGCTCAGCTCGGGAAATCGCCAAGAATGCTGTAAAAAGGCCCGTTTTGCTACGTTTTTGGTGAAAACTCTAAAATCTACAAAATAACCAAAAACACATTAAAAGCTATGAAATTAAACTACGAAACGAATTAAAAGCCTAAGGATTTAGGCGGTATTTAGACACCAAATCGGGTCTAAACACCCCCCCACACTTAAACTTTTGCTCGTCCCGAGCAAAAAAACTAAAACAAAACAGAAAACTAAACACCAACTCCTCTGTCGTGGGAGGAAATGAGGGCATTTAGCGTATGCACCAAGCCCTTTGAACCCCCCGGCAGCCCGGGTGGACGAGATGGACTCGTGAGGGTTTTTAGCGGCTGTACGCACAAAAGCTAAAGAAAAAGGAGAGAGGGAAAGTGAAAACAAAACCGAAGAAAACAAAAGAAAAACAAAGGCTTTGATTCACAAGATCTCGCAATCCAAACTAAGAAAACGTGATCAAACCTCCCAAAGTAACCGTTAGGAGCACCTCACAACACCAAACTCGGATAAAGGTCGATCTTGAAGATTTTTCAACTCCCTACACCTTGTACCAAGCGAAACCCCACATGCCAAAAGCACAAAAAGGTTTTAACGGGAACCAAAAGACTCTAAAAACTCGCGTTCGAATTTGAAAACAACAAAACAACTAAGAGAAGCGTTGCCCTCCCTCGCATTTGGTCGCCCTTGGCTTGGTGAGGGCCGTAGGTGATGCAAGGGGAGGCCCCACTCTTTTTAGAGGCAAAAACTTTTTCTTTCTTTCTTTTTGAATTGGAATTACCAACGAAATTTGCTTTTCTTTTTCTTTTTTTTTCTTTTTGTTTTTAAAAGTCGGTATTAGCCTTACTTTCGGGAATTGGACGGCCCATATAAGGGGTATACCCTCCCAACACGGTCTTTTCCATTCGCCTCTCCGTCGCAAAGCGATATGGGAGGAGGGTTAAGGGGTATCCATGCCGTACCACGAATACCGGGCCCGTGTAGGTTGGCTAAGTGTGGGTGGTTAATGTCTTCAGCGACACGCTCCACTTATTCAGGTTATTGTATCTTATGAAAGCTTGTTCTTTCTTTTCTTTTCTTTTTTTTGCACTTTTTGCTTTTGCTAAACGAGAAACAAAACAAACCCGGACACAAGCCCCTAGAACCTCCCGGTTCCAAACAAAACGAGAAAGGAACGGGGGTCTCACTAGACACTTAATGAAAGGAGTTTACTAAGGATAAGTCTCAACTAGAACCCGAGTTAGGGTCGAAAATGGTCCAACCGGTTACTTTTAAAGAAGTTTAAGAACGGCTTCTCAACTTCGATAACGAGATCCAGGAAACAAAGCAAAACAAAAAACAAAACGAAACGAAAAGAAAAACTGAAAAGGTTTTCACTCCCTTTTTTCTCCTTTTCCACACAAAAATTTTCAAATTTTAGCAAAAACTAGGAAAACAAAGAACAAAACGACTAGGTGATCTACCCTTTAACAGAATATCTCCCCCCCACACTTAAAACTCCACAATGTCCTCATTGTGGGAAGGTGTCACATGAAAAGGGTAGAGAACCTACAAAACAAACAAACAAAAAACAACTAGCAAGTAAAAATGGTGGCAACCCGAGCCCACACGGCTCCAACAGCAATATATCCCAACACAAACACTCAAAGGGGTTCGCTACCCAAAAGAAAAATCAAGCATGCAACATGGATCAATATATATACACAACAAAGAGTGCGGAAAGAGGTTACCTCGAGGTCTTCAATTTATTAACGAACCAATCCACGATCCAGGGAAAGCATCACACTTGGGTTAGGAATAAACAAGAAAAGCATAGTAAGTGTGAATGTCGCATGCATAAAAGAAAAAGAGCAAAAAACAGAAAAAAAATAAACAAGACACGGGAGACTAAAAAAACTAAGGAAACGACAAACTATTCACAACATGTACATTGACACTAACTGACCTCAACCCCGAATCTCACTAGTTTGAGGCGGGAATTGAGGGTGAAACAACTCTCGTAACTGGCCGAACCAATGATGAAGCAATGAATGCGAAATAACTCAAACCCTGGGGACAACGAACTCAACAAAACCGACTAACCAACATACTTTCCCTCTAACTTCCCAATGAAGTACCCCCCCACACTTATCTAACACTAACAGTGTAAATAAAATCAATAGAGTAAAGTGGGAGTGGGGGCACTTACAAATTATTGCTCGGATACTTCCGGGGGAGGATATGGGTGATATGGGAAGTAGGTGGGATAATAGCTGTTGATGTACTCTGGTGGTGCTGGGGGATGGTTCGCAATGGAATAGTGATAATACCCTCAGTCACGCCAATACTGGTTCTGTTGTTGAAAATACCCCTCGTGCCTCTGAAGTGTAGACTGCTGGGCACGTATCAGATCTTGTTGGGTTTCCAACAAGTTGTTTTGATGCTGGAGTATTGCTCGTTGCTCTCGAAGGTCAACTCTCAATTGTTCAAATTGAGAGTTGAGATGCTCAAGTGAAGCTTCCCATAGGTGACTTTGACTTCCACTAGCTTCACCGTGGCCGGCATCTTCCTCCTCATTTTCGTCTTCTTCCCCTCCTTCCTCAATGTCCTCCTCTTCTTCTCCAATGTTCTCCTCTTCTTCCTCACCACTAGACCCATCCGGACCACCAACCTTGCGGTCACTAGGAACTTGACCACAAGACCAGTTGCGTTTCTTTGTGATATCCAACCACTCCTCGGCATGGTCCGGATCTAAAAGAATCTTCGTGTTGTTGTCGTGTCCGTGGCAATAGATCGTGGCAGTTGGGTGCTTGGCGAGGATGTTCATTTTCTGCAACCGCACCTAGTCGATAGGATCCGGATCATAGCGCAGTTTCCACTTCTTCAAATAATTCCCAAAACCTTCCTGAACTAGGAAGTGGCAAATGATGTACCCCATCCCGATAGTAGTGGGTCGGGGTTCCGTGCTAATCTCCCAGAGACAGTGTAGAATGCAAGATCCGGTGTTGACCCGCTGACCCCTTATGGCATTGTAGATCACAAAAAGATCATCCTTTCGAACCTTGGGGCGTCTGTCATCTCTCCCAAACACCGAACTAGTCACAACTCTATGGAAGATTCGAACAACTGGGTTGCAGAAGTCACGCCCCTTAGAGTTTCGGGGGCAATGATATCGGGGATATTCGCCCCTCATACCAAGGTTCATTCTCCTCCAACAAGTTAAGTCCATCATTGCCTGCTGCTCATCAAAATTCGCGCATCGCTCATAGAGTCTCCCATCCTCGGGCAACCCCATCCGTCGGCAAAAACGCTTCAAGTTGCATGACTTGTCTTTGTTGGCGACCCAGTATTCAAAATACGCATCTTTCGTGCCATCATTGTGAACCTTCAAGGAGCTTAAAAATTCGAGGACGGGTTGATCCACAACCGATTCGTCAATCATAATGAATACCTCCCAACCAAGAACACCAATGAGGTAATCGAAGCTCGGCTTGCAATGGATGGCTTCAATTGTCGCCGCATCATAAATATCCGGTGCACATATTTTCCGTGCTTGGAACGTTTCATACCATCGTTTATGCTCTTCATCCCGGTAAGTCACATCCGCATCTGGTTCACACCGAATTAGTGTGGGCGTTTGCGCTTTGTAACGATCCTTTGTGAATGAGGACGGTCCCGGTTGCGAAGAAGAAGCTTCCTCGACTCGTGAACGCTTGTTCCTTCCACTCATGATGAACAAAAGCAAGACTTGGCAAGAATTTTGCAAATAGCAGTGCCTAAATTCAAAGGTAACCCAAAAAGAATCGACACAAGCAACAAACACGTGAGTTTGAAAAGCTTATGCACAAAAATCACAAGGAATTACCTCAGATCGGGGCACTTGAACGTGTATTCACCAAGGAGGACAACTTTTGCTTGTCAGAATGAACCAAACACACAACATATACAAAAAGAACGCACAAATAGCACAGAGACAACTTACTAACTCAGCTCGTAATGTAAGTGTGTGTGAAAGTCGACCAAACTCTTAGCAAATACAGCATGAGCGTGTGTACTGCTTGTGTGCGTGCTTTCAACAGATGAAAAAAAACAGCAGCCCATTACACAAAACTTCAATCAAGAACTAGCATTCAGATTCAGCAACATAGTGAGGTAGAATTTGAGTATAAAAATTGACAAAATTCAATCCTAACTCAGCAAAGAATGATGAATGAGCTAAATGAACCAAATGCAAGAGAAGGGGAGAGGATTTCGCACAATTAAACTCACAAAGCAACAATACACAGTCACGGCATCCAACTCAACAACACAGTGAGGCAGAATCATGCGTGTAAAAACTGGCAAAATCGCACCTAACTCAACAACAATGGTGAACGAACCAAATACAGATGAGAGGGGAAGGGATGTCGCACAATGACACTAGAAATACCTCACTTAGATGTGTATACCAATTGCTTGAACAATGCCGCACACTAGGGCAGAACCTGGGCAGCAATCGAATCTCCAGCAGCAAGTTGTCGCAACAGAGAAGAAGAAATTAGGGTTGGGTTCGAGAAATGGAGGAAGAAGGAGAGGGATGAATTGAGAGTTGAGAGGGAAGGAATGGGTGTGAGTGAGGTTCCTTTGCAGTCGCGAGTGCTAGGGCATAGAGAGGGTGAGTGACGAGTGAATGAGAAAAGAAATGAGAAAAGTGGAAAATAGATCGGGATTTTAGGGCTGGAATTGCTCGCTGACAGTGTCAGGTCGCGGGCGCGACAAAGCTGGAGCGGCTGGCATGCTGGGCGTCACAGCGCGTGACCGTGTGCACGGTATTCTTCACTGTAACTGCGGTGAGCTCCTGGCGTGCACTGCTGACTGCTACTTGCTGTGTAACCAAAATCAAACTCCCAAAAATTATCATACTTCACAGTCATTTTTGTCTTCATACTCCCTCACTTTTAATCCAAAATTTTCCAACTCTCAAACTCTCCTTCAATACTCAAATATTTTCAAAACTTCACTATTTCACACATTCTTCCTTCACTCCCAATTTCAATTTTTCTTATTTTTCAACTCCAACTTTTTTTTCATTTTTTTTTCAATATTTTTCACATCATTTTCTCTCTTTCTTTTTTTTTTTCAAACCTTTTTCTTTCTAAACCTAGAACTGATACCTCAATTACAAAAGAAAGAAATAAAGAAAAACTAAAAAGACAAGAAAAAAAATAGAAAAACCTAAAGAAAGCTAAAAAGAAAAATTAAAGAAAAGAAAAGGAATAAAATTCGAAAAATGCAAAAAAAAACTAAAAATTGAAATAAGAACTCAAGAATTATGGGGTGCCTCCCATAGAGCACTTGTTTAAGGTCCCTAGCTCGACCTAAATACTTACTTGATTCTTGGAATCCTCGGGACACAAACCAAAAACATCATCAATCTTTTCCACCAATTTCTCTTTCTCTTTTTCCCATGATTCTCAAGGAGGTTCATGAGTGTCACGGGACACTCTTCCGGTAGCCTAATCATCCGCCTAGGATATATGGGTAGCATTTCCTTTGGCTTTCCCCACCAACGTTTCCTTATTCTCTTCCAACACCTCTTACCCTTGCGTAGAAACGAATCTCGCTTCCTCAAAAACTTAGTAGGCCACGAGGATATAGAAATAGAAAGTAACTTCAATTTGGTGTTCGGTGGTTTACCGGGCCTACGACCTTTGAAGATCAACTCGTTGACTTTGTTGCATTCAACATAGGTTTCACTCAAAGAAATCTCCTTCCTCCATGGAATGATCTTCAGAGGATGATCATAGTGAATTCCTCAAATTCACTTAGATTTGGATGCGAAACCCTTAGATATTTGATTTCTCCCCAATCATCGGGCTCAACTTCGAGAAAATATGACTCCTTTTGGGGTTCATCCAAGATGCCTACCACCGCATTGGCCTTAAAATGAGATTCTTTGCGGGATTTCATTCTTGAAGGGTCAATGTCAAAATCAATACGATTTCTACCCACATGAAGAGACAAACGACCTCTTTTCACATCTATAATAGCTCCTGCGGTAGCCAAGAAGGGTCGACCAAGAATAATAGGATTTCTCCAATCTTCATCCATCTCCAAAATAACGAAGTCACAAGGGATAAGGAAACTTCCCACTTGAACCGGGATGTCTTCTAATATTCCCAAGGGCCTCCTAATACTCCGGTCCGCAAGTTGCAGATTAATAGTTGTAGGGGTCAAGTCATCAAGGTTCAACTTCTTACATATAGAGTGTTGCATGACACTCACACTTGCCCCCAAGTCACATAATGCATTATCTATCTTCATGTCACCAATTAAGCATGGAATAGAGAAACTACCGGGATCGACTAGTTTCTCAGGACACTTGCTTCCCATAATGGCATTGCAACTAACCATAAGATGAACGGTCGACGACTCCTTGATTCTTCTCTTGTTTGTCAAAAGGTCCTTGAGATGTTTCTTGAATGAAGGGACCTCCGACATGGCATCTAGAAACGGAATATTAACCTGGAGCTTCTTCATCATCAAAATAAACTTGGAGAATTTATCATCATTCTTTTGTTGAACTATTCTTCCAGGAAATGCAACTGGAGGTCTATATGAAACAGGTTTCTCCAATGGGTTTTCATGAATATCCTCCCTCAAGACTCCCTTTCCCTTCTCTCGTCTTTTCTCAATCTCTACCATCTCTTCCAACTCCTCTTTTTCCTCATCCTCGGCTTCATTAATCACAACATCATTCTCCTTTTCTTCAATCCTAGCCTGCTCAACTTCTAAGTCCTCCTCTTCTTTGCTATCCACCACAACTCCCTCATTCTCTCCCAAAGGTCTCTCCTCCTCCACATTCTCCTCCACTACCATAGGTTCTTCAATTTTTCTTCCACTCCTTAGGGTAATGGCTTCAACTTGCTCCCCTTGGATGAGTTGAGGTTGAATGGGTTGAGAAGAATATACTTGTTGAGCAACTTGGATCATTTGGGTTTCAAGGTCTCTAAGGCGAGCACCTTCACTTTCTTGATTAGCCACAATTTGTTGCAACAACTTTTCAATCATAGAATCTTGGGATGGTTGAGAAAATTGAGGTTGTGGGGTGGGTTGAGGCGAAAACTTTTCTTGAAAGCATGCATGATGGTCATAGACGTGAGAAACAAGATCAAATGTAGGATTGACAAATGTAGTATAACCAGGACCATAATCCTCATGAGAATGGGAATAAAGTTGGTTGGAATAAACGGCATTCACATGTTTCACTTGACGATACTCCACACATCGATGCTCGAGATGTGGGGCGGAAATGGATGCAATGGCTTGCATACCTCGGGCTAAGTTCAACTGGTTGGAAACTCCATCATTCACCATCTTCTTTTGTAAATCAAGGACGGTAGCCATTAGAAGCTTGATAGTGGGGTTGTGTTCCAAAGAATCATCCCCATTTCCTGAATTTTGGCTACCTCCCCAACTAGGCATATTCTGAGACAGCTCATGAAGAAAAATATTGGCTTCCTCCGCAGTCTTCTTCAGGAACATCCCTCCGGACGCATTATCAATAGATTCTCTAAGAGGACCACGGAACCCATGATAGAAATGTTGAAGCAACATCCAATCCGGTAAATTATGATGAGGGCATTGTCGTTGAAGACTCTTAAACCTCCCCCAAGCGTCGAAAAGATTTTCTCCCGGCCCTTGCTTGAAACTTAGAATTTCTGCTCGAAGTCGGTGTGTCTCCTCCACCGGAAAGAAACGGTGAAGAAAATCTCCTTTGAGTGCCTCCCATGAAGAATAAAAACTAGGCGGACATGTTTGTAGCCATATCTTTGCTTTCCCCCCAAGAGTGAGAGGAAAGAATTTCAACTTCAAAAATTCTGATGAAATCTTTGGAATGTGCATAAAGCTAATCCGGTCTTCGAATTTATCAATATGAGCAATGGGACTTCCAGCAGCATCGTCCCCATGAAACGGGTTTCTTTCGAAGACTTCAAGTAAGTGCGGTTTAAACTCGAACACAGCATCAGGTGGTAATGGTGGTAACGTGATAGGATTGCCTCCCGTACCCGAAGATGGAACGACATATGATAGAAGGGTACGGGGTGAACCAGCTTGGACTTCACCCATTGGACTCGAGGCCTCTTACGATGCTCGATAGAACATTAGGGCGTACCTACATGCACCAACAAGAACCAATAAAAGCATCAAATTCATCGGAATTAGCACAAACTAATTTCTAGCGTGAAAGCAAACTCAAATAGCCAAAACCCAAGCAACTAAAACTAGGGGCGCTGGCTCCCCGGCAACGGCGCCATTTTGTGTAACAGTGTTTTGTAAGACCTCGGCTATATCGTTCTTTCACAGGGAGCTGGCGACCTTGGTCATAGGAACTAGGTCAATGGTCGGGTCGAGATTGCTAAGGTAAGAATATCGGTTTGAAAAGGTCACAACGCAACAAAGAAATCTAAGGTCGGTCAAGGAATGGAAAATGGGCTTTGGAGGCTTTTCGAGATGCAAACGGGGATAAGAAAATGAGTTTGGCAACAAAGGAGTAACAAGAAGGGGAAATCAAATGGTAACTCCGTTAGAAAATACCCACCGGGCTTCCTCTTTCAAGGATAGTCCGGATTAACTTCCCCAAAGTCCATAGACAGACCCGGGGGAGTTAATGGAACAGAATTTCCTAGTTAGTTTCTATTCGTTTTCGCGAACTAGAATACTAACTATCCCAATTCCTACCTTCCAACAAGCGTTGGATGTATTCGGGATGCTTTCGCACCCAAATACACCCCACTTGAGGGAAGGATAGGGTTGGGAAATTGATTTCCTAACTAATTACTCACTAATATTGCTAACCCAAACCTAATCACCCATTCACACCCTTAATTACCCCTTAACCCATAGGGTTTCTAGCCACTAATCATGATACCAACTAAACTAACAACATCCAAACCAAACCTAAACATGATTTCTAACATCAAACAACCATAAACAAGCAAGAACAATGAAATAGCAAGCAAAGCAATTAAGAAGAAGCAAAGTAATTAGCAAGGTAATTAATAAAAGAGTTAAGGGAAGAGAATACTTATCAAAGTGCTGTAGATGAACAATAGAAAGCAATAAAAGATGATCCAACAATCTTTCAATTGTTTGGATACTCAAATCTTCAATAACATACACAAATCTCCAAAACCCTAGATTAATCTTTCACTAATCTCCCTCTAAAATCCACTAATACAAACTGAAATAATATCTAAGTCTAACCCTAGATAGGTCGAGTCCCCCCCTAAAAAATCGCAGCAAAAGAGCTATTTAAACCCCCCAAAAAAGCTGGCCAAAACGCAGTGTTGAAGGCCGAAGAAACGCAGAACAACAGGGGGTCGCGGGCGCGACCTCCCCCGTCGCGGGCGCGACGAGCGAAAAGCTTCGGGCGATTTTGAGCTTCGAGGCGTCGTGGCTACGGCGGCTCCGACCGTGGGTACGGTCTCCCTCGAACATCCTGACCTCCAACATACACCCACCGTGGCTATGGTGGCCATGACCGTGGCCACGGTCACACTCGGCCTCCATTTGCACTCTGGGCATAGCGGGTGCTACGCCATTCGTAGCGGGGGCTACGCCATTCGTAGCGGGGGCTACGGTCCGGCTTCCCTTCCCTTTGTTCTTCTTTCTTTCCGAGGCATGTAACGCTCGATCCGAAGGTCGTAGCATGCGTTACTTCACTAATCGGCACCAAAGGTCGGGAGTGTGGTCCCGGGTTGACTCTGTCTCGGTTTCGGTCCGGCTCGGCTCGGGAAATCGCCAAGAATGCTGTAAAAAGGCCTGTTTTGCTACGTTTTTGGTGAAAACTCCAAAATCTACAAAATAACCAAAAACACAATAAAAGCTATGAAATTAAACTACGAAACGAGTTAAAAGCCTAAGGATTTAGGCGGTATTTAGTCACCAAATCGGGTCTAAACAAGAGGCCTCCATGTTGGCTCTAGCATCAGCCGACGACATTGGAATGAGATCAATTGGTGATAGAGGATTCACACCATACAAAGCCTCTAAAGGAGAGATGCTTGTGGCAAAGGAAGGAGCCTTGTTGAAGCAAACTCAGCTAGGGGCAACCTCTAGTCCCATTCTAGTACATTGTTCTTGATCAAGCTTCTCAAGAAAGTTCCCACCACCCTATTCTCCACCTCAATTTAACTGTCCATTTGTGGGTGATAGGCGGTGCTAAACAACAACTAGGTTCCAATAACCTCCATAAAGTCCTTCAAAAATGACCCATGAACTTAGTATCCCGATCGGACACAATATCTTGGAGATTCCATGTAGCTTGACAATCTCCCGAAATTACAAGTGAGCAATGTAGTCCGCATCATCGGTCTTAGAGCAAGCAACAAAATAAGCCATTTTTTAAAAATGATCCACAACCACCATGATTGTAATACCCCGTATATGTGGTTAAAATGTGGCTTAAAAGGATCGAAATGACTACTCATATCACCAAGGTGCACCTTCTTTTATGGTAGTTCATCCGTTGGGAACTCCTCAGTTAAGCGTGCTTGGTTGGGAGTAGTGAAAGGATGGGTGACCTCCTGGGAAGTTTTCCAGGCAGCGTGTGAGCGAGGACGAAGCACGCTGGAAAGACTCGTGGTGATTTGTGGGGCCAGCCAGCGATCCTTGAAGCGGTTATCAGTAGTGTCCGCGGCCCGGGAGGGGTTAGGGCTTACAGATGGTATCAGAGCCGACTCGCGATCGTGAGCTGCGCCAGTGGACGGGAGAGCCATACTAACATCGTCCTCAACCTCGACCCGCATTCAACCTTAAGCCTCCTGAATCGTCCTCCCTCAAGGGGAGAGCCAGTATCAATACCCTGAATCATCCTAAGAAAGGCTACAATTAAATCCATACTAACATCCTCTCAAGGGCCATATGAAATAGGCAAAGGTGTATAAAACCCTTGGGGAAAATGACTCTTAGCCTTATGACACACAACAAACTTGGACACCACATCTTGAACATCACCAACCATTTTAGGTCAAAAGAAATGCTCCCTAAGCATGTCAACTGTTTTGTTTGACCGAAAATGTCCAACTAACCCACAACCATGTACATCTTTCACAATTAAATTCCTAAGGGGGCAATAGGGAACACAAAGCTTGTTCCCTTTGAATAAGAAACCATCATGCTTAAGAAAAGGGAGCTTAGGTTCGATATTCGCATAAGAAAAGTAAGGACCAAAGTTGGGATCACCTTTATAAGACTCTTTCATGGAAGCAAACCCTAAAACATTAGTTTCAATAATAGAGAAGAGTCCCTTCGTGATAATGCGTCGACTAGAATGTTGTAACTCCCCTTCTTGTGCTTGGCCACAAAATTAAAAGCTTGAAGGAACCCCATCTATTGAGCATGGTAAGGGCTGAGTTTATGTTGGCCATTGAAATACTTTAAAGCTTCATGGTCGGAATGGAGGATGAACTCTGTGGGTCTCAAATAATGGGACCAATGATTTACCATAGTGAAGAATTCTTTGTAATAGGTGTTGTAATTCAACCTTAACCTATTGATTTTCTCACTAAAATAGGTGATAGGACAACCTTGTTGCATCACTACGACTCTAATTCCCACATCGATAGCGTCGCATTCAACCTCGAACAACAACTCAAAATTAGGGAGGGCTAGCACAAGGGAACTAGATAGTTTCCCCTTGAGGGTCTCGAAGGATATTTAAGCCTTAGGAGTCCAAACATAGACTCCTTTCTTCAAGCACTCAATGATTGGTGCCATGAGAGTTGAGAAGTTCCGAATGAATAGTCGGTAGAACGAGGCGAGGCCATAGAAGCTTCGAACCTTGGTGATTGTGCTCGTGGGAGACCAAAATCAGATTGTCTCTACTTTTGATTCATTCATGGAGATTTCATCATGGGAAACCACGTACCCTAAGAAGGTTACCATAAGGGAGAAGAACTTGCACTTCTCAAGCTTGTCATAGAGCTTTTGAGCCCAGAGAATCTAGAAAACTTCTTTGAGGTATTGTACATAATCCCCTTCATCCTTGGAGTAGACCAAGAAGTTATCCGAGTATACCACCATGAATTTTCTAAGAAGAGGCCTTAGAACTTCATTCATCATCTCATGAAAGTGCTAGGGGCGTTGGAAGAGCAAATGACATCACTAGCACACAAGCTACCCTTAGTCTTGGATGCCATCTTCTGTTTATCTCCTTCTTTCATTCGAATTTGGTGATAGCCACTTTGGAGATAAATTTTGGAGAACACGGCGATACCATGAAGTTCATCCAAGAGATTAACAGGGCGGGGTACCAGATATCGATACTTAACCATGATGTTGTTGACGCCACGACTGTCGAAACACATGCGATACTATCTATCTTTCTTCAGAACAAGGAGGGTCGGTACAAAACATGGGCTTATGCTCTCAAGAACGTAGCCGCAGGCTATGAGCTCTTCTACTTATCGTTGGAGTTCTTTGGTCTCCTTGGGCTTGCATCGGTTAGCCGGTTAGTTTGGAAGGACCGACCCTAGAACAAAGTTAATTTGGTGCTCTATTCCCCTGATTGGTGGAAGGCTAGGGGGAAGATCCTCGGGAAAAACATCAGGATATGGGGAGAGGAGAGGTTTCATTTGTGGAGCTAAGGGTTTCATTTCCTCACTAGGGTTGCTCTCGAGCAAGAGTAAAGTCAAAACTTGCTTTCCCTTACTCAAGGCGCGTTCTATCCTTGTTTCACTCAAGAGGTGGCTTCTCTTCTCACTTCTTGCCACGTGTGAGTTTTTGTGGAGTTGGGGAGGTGGTAGAGGGTTGAGCACAATCCTTTCATTTCCCATGTGTAGAGAGATTAGGTGTTCTTGACACTGTCATATATCATGCTCCAGTCAAATTGCCATGGACGTCCAAGTAACACATGACATGCAACCATAAGAACAATGTCATGTAAAAAAATATCTCGATATGGGCCACAAGAAAATAAGACAAGGGATTGTTGTTTTACCTTAACGTTACCAGAATCATTGAGCCATTTAAGGGAATAAGGTTGAGGGTGATGAACTACGGGAAGATTCAACTTCTCTATGAGAGTTGTAGATGTCACATGTAACGCCCTAGAAATTCAATTATAAAAACCCTAACAGTCAACCTAGCGGTAACATTGGAAGTTAAACTTTATTAGGGCGTCACTACCGTATCTCCAAAATACACAAGGCAAAATAGTACTTAACAACCACACTAATCAAAGCAACCAACAATCGTTCAACTGAAAACTACACTTGTCTTTAAACTTGGAGCCAACATAAAATGAACTGAAAACCATAATAATAATAATAATACTTGCAATCATAATAATCATAAGGTTAGTCATATAAAATTTACCAATCTACCCTTCCTCCTATGCAACGTCCCCATGCACACAATGACTCTTTTACCCCTGCTAGCCTCTCCACAGTCCTACGAGCTCAAGTGTCAACTAATACTCACAAGAAAAATCACAAAAAGTAACTGAGTCAATGTAACATGTAACGGTAAACACATTTAGTTTTTCGGGGTCTTACATTATTCCCCTCTTAAAAGAAGTTTCGTCCTCGAAACATAAACTAAGACTGGCCAAAATAACTTACTAACTAATGGGGCATCTAATCCAAAACTCGGATTTCACATCATTCCCCTCTTAAAAGGAGTTTCGTCCTCGAAACTCGACGTGCCTTAAACGTTAAAAAGATTGGGGTATTTCAACCACATCTCCTCCTCGGTCTCCCAGGTGGCTTCCGTTGTGGCATGGTTTATAAATCTTTACTAAAGGGACCGTCTTTCTTCGAAGTTGTTTCTCCATGCGGTCCAAAATTTCAATCGAGTGCTCCTCGTAGGTCAGATCTTCTCTTAGCTGCAGTGGTTCTCTAGTTGATCTCCTGGTGCCTCATCCTGATCAATATCTGAGTTTGCGGGCGGGATTTCCTGGTCCATTCCGATGTCAATCACATCCGCCAGCGTCTGTTCGAACATCTTGTGGATAATGTCAAACACACTGGGTCCTGCTGGGGCTCTCCCGTACCGAAGACACACTGGGTGTCCAGGGTGCTCAAGGTCTGGATGGTGAAGCAGGGGCAAAGGCTGGGAAACCCGGTATCTCCATTTCCGGTCTCCGGCCAAGGTAAGTAGAAACAGGCTCCCAAAGGTCTCCTCGTGCCTCAAGTAGGTAGCCTGTATGTCCACATCCAGTTGAATCTCGACCTCGTCTCTCAACTAGATTAGGTAATCCACTAGGAGTTCCTCGGGATCTCTCCAAAAGTAGAGGTGAAACTTGGAATCATCGATCTCATAGTTGTGCAAAAGCTGGGGATCCATCCTAATGAAACAAAGCCAAGGAATGAGCACATATTTTAAGGCTTTTGGCCACAAATAATCCGTACTGAGGGGCTTGTGACTGAGAATAATCCAAAGTGACTTTTCGGCCACTAGCAGTCTGTACTTTTTCACTATTTTCTCATAGCAGTCCAAAATCAATTTCCGGCACCTGAAAGCTGACGTGGCGATCAAAAATTTCCTTTTTGAAGCATGAATAAGCATACTTTCCGGTTGCCACGTCAACTTTCCGATGCCAAAAATTGATTTTGGACTGCTATGAGAAAATAGTGAAAAAGTACAGACTGTCAGTGGCTGAAAAGTCAATTTGGATTATTCTCAGTCACAAGCCCCTCAGTACGGATTATTTATGGCCAAAAACCCTATTTTTAACACATCCAAACCTACTAACACAAAACACCTCTTTTTCCCAATCCTACGCTCAGCACTTCGAACTTAGCTACTTAAGTCCTATGCTATACACTTAAGAGACTTTAGAAGCTACTAGGTCGGCTGGTCGAACCTAGAGCTCTGATACCATTATGTAACGCCCTGGAAATTCAATTATAAAAACTCTAACAATCAACCTAACGGTAATAGCGGAAGTCAAACTTTATTAGGGCGTCACTGTTGTGTCTCCGAAGAAACACAAGGCAAAATATTACTTAACAACCACACTAATCAAAGCAACCAACAATTGTTCAACTAAAAAGTACACTTATCTTTAAACTTGGACCCAACATAAATGAACTGAAAACCATAATAATAATAATACTAGCAATCATAATAATCATAAGGTTAGTCACATAACAGTAGACTTGCTCAAATACCAACTACCTGTAACTCCAAATTAAACCCAAATCTCATCACATTAAGCTCATTACAAACAATGTCATAGATTTCACGTACCAAAGCAACAAGAATATGATTTTTGATTAAGCTTACTCATCCTAGACAAACTACTAGCATAAAAAACAAACTCAAGAATGTTTCTTGACGTCCTCGAGCAAGAACCATGGTGTATCAAGTAAATCCAACAAGTAGCTTGAGAACTTATGCATAATAACACCACAAAGCACTAGTGATTGACCATGAGTGATAGAATGAAAATTATAACAAAGTGTAATGAGTTCAAGGTGAACTCGCAACAAAACCACCACCAATAATACGAGTGTATGACAATGTGTGGAAACCAGAAATTTTCACAAAGTAAAACTGGTTCGTATCAAGTTTTTCAGCAAAACTAAAACAACCCCCAATGCTCCTCCAATGCTTGCACATTAGCACTCAAGATTCAAAATTTCTCATCTTAATTACTCAATTCTACCATTCAAGCATAGAGTATAATCAAATTCACCCTCCTAAAACAGAGACTCCACAAATCCAACTCCAAACCATCACATTCCTGTAATAACCCGAAGAAAATCGCCCCTTAATACGTACTTAGTAGTTTAAATAGTCAAAGTTAAAACTAAATCATGATTAATCAAAGCGCGTGTTCCATTTTTCTAACCTAGTGTATGTTTTGCAGGACTTGAACAATGCAACGATCATCAACGATTCATTTTAATTTTCTTTTCTTTCAAGTCCCTTCAAGAGATCGTTGCGCTACTGTTCAAGTCTCTGCCCGTCCAGTCCGTGCTTTTAAGTCTTCAGGTACGTATACTGCTTGACCTTTTATGAATAATATCATGAATTAATCATTTATGTTAAGTTCTAAATTTATTTTATATTATCCATGCTTATATGTAAAGTATCATGATTTATGTTCAAAATGTATGCAAGCTCTCATGGATTTTTTTTTAGTAATTCAGGTCGATTTATCAGGATAATTTCCCAGTTATTCTAAGTATTTATGTTGCATATCCTTTATATTAGAAACTTTTACGAAAATTTTATGCTTTGGAAGGTTGAGTCTTTTCATGGATAAATTCCCTTTTATAAGTACAAGTCTTATTCGAGGAGTTTACATAGATATATGTTTAAGTTATGATTGGAGAAGGTTACATTAAGGAACTAGTCTTATTAAGAATCCAAGGTCAAGGTATTAAGGTTTAAGTTTTCAAGTTTTAGAAATTAATAAAGGCCCCGCCTATGTTTATGGTGCCTTAAGTGCACACCATGTTTATGGTGCCTTAGTGCACACCAAGGAAAAACATGCTTATGTGCCTTTGTACACCCCAAGTTAATTATATACGTGCCTTAGTGCAACCAAGGAAAAGATAACCGCAGTGCCTTAGTTGCACATCATGAGAACCTGGCCAGTATAAGATAATTATCCACCATCTGGATCTCTCGATCGGTCCGGGTATGCGCATACGGAGGCTTAGCCGATGATCGCAAGCAAGGGACCTTTAGGATAATAATACGACAACTAAGTTTAAGTAATTAAGCAGTTCAAGGATTTAAGTTAAGGGTTAAGTCTCATATGACTTGTTTATGGTAAAGTATATTTTACAACATGTTATAAGTCACACTTTGTGATTGGTTTGAAATAACAGTTTGTGCTATATGTTGGGTATACGATTTGACTCATGTTTTATGACGTAATTTACTTGTCACTTTTTAAGTAATGTTTATGGAAAGGTTTCAGGTGTGTGTCTATGTCAGTCCATGCATGATCTTTTTGATTTCAAACAAGTTTACGGTTATTAAGTTACCTTTAAAAGGAAGAACTTATAAGTATTTTCATTGAAGTTGTGATTTAAATACAGGTTAAGTACGGTTAAGCTGTGTAAGTTTTGCTATCTTTTAATGTTTGTTGCTATTTATATTGTTTGTAATGTTTTGGAACCGCGCTAAACAACTAAAACGAATTATGAAAAGATTCTTACGTTGTTAGGGGTACACGTGCTGAATTAACTCACTTTTCGAAGTTTATGTTTTCGTTTTAGGAATCTCGGCAAAGGAGAAGGAAAAGCCCCGGAAGGACGAAACCATAGAGCTTCTTAAGGACAGTGAAGGTGGTTAAAGACTCTTTATGACATATTTAAGAGAAATTTGTAATATTTTGGCTGTATAAGTTCTATTGGGCTGTGTTATGTTGTTTTAGGTGGTTTAAGATAAGTTATGTCTTGATGATGCAGGTCCGAAGTTAGTTTATGTTTTGGTTGTTTTGTTGGATTTAGTCTTAGCCTTGTCTACCTCCGTGGACGACGGTAATACTCCCAGGTGTTTATCCGCTGCTAATCATTGGGTTAGGTGTATCATTAGCTTAATCTAGTGGTTAGTAACCTGGTGGCGTTACAATTCCACTCTAGTAACAAGAACACCACTTCAATTATGCATAACAACAAGGATTCCAAACTTTTCAAATTTAACAACCAAAATATACTAGCTAGCATCAAAAATCACTCAAGTATGGTGCACCAAACTATGAGCATGAACAATGATGAATTCAAACAAAATATTCAAGTGATGCTCATGAAATTTGCATAAATACACCAAAGAAATACTAGCAAGTAACAATGGAGGTGAAAAACAAGTGAGAATCATACCCTGAATTTGTTGAATGCAAGTAGAAGTGGAGATTGCAAGTAAAAGAGTTTCTAAAATTTTCAGATCTGGAATTCGAAATTGGGGTGAATTCCGTGAGATACTAGGCGAGGCACTGTGCGAGGGAGTTGATAAGAAGAAGAATGGAAGTGTGAGGGGAAGAAGGACGAGGAAGAAGAAAAAGTAGAGAGGAAGGAGTAGCGGGGCGGTCGCGGGTGAGGGGTATCGAGCAGCGGTAGTGTCGCGGCAAACAACAGGCGAAGGGGAGGGATCTTGAGTAGCGTCGTGGGTATTGAGGTATGAAATTAGGGATTTTAAATTGAGAAAAAGGAAGGAGTTTGAAAGTATAACTAGAAAGGACAAGGCGCTAGTAGCGCCCGTTTTGCTCGCAAATTTTCGCCTTTTTGAGTGCGGCGTGACCAACGTTCACAAGCTCCCCCACCAGCGCTTTCTCCTACTTACCTGGGCACGAGGATTGTCTCCTTCTATTTCTTAAATTAAATCACCTAGTCTTCTTACTCTTTTCATACTCTTTGGGTTGTTTCCTATTCCTCTTTTCCTGAAATCAAACAACAAGGACAAGATTAAAACTTTTAAAAAATCAACCCATGAAACATGTAAATTAAGATCGAAAATTTAAGATTAAAAATTTAAGAAAAACTAAGGATAAATTAAGAGCCCTAATTAAAATTGAGAAGAAAAACTAAAGACGGATTAAGAGGCTTCAAAATTTAAAATAAACTATCATAAAAATATAAGAACTCTAATTATCGAGGAGAGAAGAAAGATCAAATGGAAATTAAAAACATTAGAAATTTAAATAAACTCAGTTAGAAAGTTAAGATCGGGGTCTCCGTTCCGGACGCCGTCAACGCCCTTAGTAGCTTGTCAAACTCTTCTTCATGTGGTCTGCAAGCTAGCAAATACGAGAGAAACTGAAAACTCGTAAAATAAAACATTAGTATCACTCTCATTAGTAAATCAAATTCACTAGAAAAATCAAAAGATTCAAAATATGTGGTCCACAATAATTTTCTAGGAATCTCCTCTAGGTATATCCAATATAGGTCAACGGAGGGGTCATCTTTAAATTTACCTAAGGACAACTCGTTAAAAATATTGTTGGTTTCACAAGAATTAATCTCATATCCTACATTAACATGAGCATCAGTTCCTCAAGGGTTTTTGATGAAACTGAAGGTGACGAAAAAGGAATTGAAGCATGAAATAAATCATTGGGATCAAAGAATACACTGTCAGCAGGATCCTTGTTTGAAAAATTTAATTCACTATCAACCTTCTCACTTAATTCCTCATAATCAACTGACTCATGACGAGAATCATCTCCGTACCTAGTATCTACCCCATAAGCCTCACATACCTCAAACCCCGTCGATTGAGAAAAAGGTAAGGGAGTATCATGAAAATAAAAAACACCATCAGGAGCGTTTTTAGGCAAACTAGGATAAGAAGGATCATCTAGACGGACTTCTAAAGGGATGGTGGACTCATTATAATCACATATTTCATCATTAAAATTGGAAGAATTGTAACTATGGTCATGTCATTCAACAATTCACACATTCGCATCAAATCAACAACTTTGGCAACCGTAGGGCAAGAAGAATCATGTTCAGAAGAATGACGTAAAGCACAAGTAACTGAATTACGAGATTGGATATAGGAACTAAGATGAGATACACAAGGGTTAACGCACTCAGATGGACAATTAGAAATTTCAAAATTATAAGTGTCACGTGCAAGCCATTCAAGTACTTTCCAAGCTTCATCAACAGATTTATCGTGAATACCCAAATAATTCAGAAGATAGCGGGTTTCTACATTCACACCTTCCATAAAAATATCGAGAACTTTAGGTTTTCCTAACATGATATCACATGGAACATGAACAACATATAAGCGCTCAAAATAACGCCAAAATAATTCACGTTTGAATTGAGGAAAATCTAGAAGTGCCATATTTTTAAATTTTTGATTTTTTTTAATTTTTATTTGATTTTTAGGATTTTAAGAAAAACTATAAAAACCTAGTCAACCAGAGTGCTTTCGTTTAATGGCAGCTGGGGAAACAAATCCCCGGCAACGGCGCCAAAAACTTGATAGGGTCTCCGCAAGTGTACGGGTCAGAGTAGTATATCAAGGTCATCTCTCAAGGACTTGTTTCAACTACGCACTAAACTAGTTCACTACAAAGGATGCTAGGTCGGTCAAATAGTTGTGTGAATAAGAAATTTAAGGAAATAAACAAGAAAGATATGATCTTTATGAGTTTTACCAGATAATTATGGGAGTTTAGGGCCGTTAAAATAGGATGAATATATATCAAAATATTTATTTTTCTAATTTTTAGGGTAGGGGCCATTGAATTAAGATATAATATTCTTTTAGGAGATAATATTTTGATATGCGTGATTAACGCCTACAATATCATGATATTTTTTCTAATAAATCTAAATTTTATAATAATTAGGTTTCCGGTCTGGGTTTGGGTTTTTCCGGGTTTAGACCGACCCGGACCGAAACCCGGAAACATAAAAAACTTGGACCGAAGACCGGACCAGTTGCCATTCGGTCCGAGTTTGGTCCGGGTTTATGGTCCGATTTTTTTGGGTCAACCGGTCCGGACCGAAATATGAACAGTCCTAGTCCTAGCTTTGTCCTGGTTGTAGTTTATGTGTCTTTTCTCATGGGTTATTCGGTGAAGGTTGTTGGTTTGCGTTTGATTTCATCAAGCGTAGGATCGAGTGTTGCTAAGTATTCCACCCTCAATTCCCGCCTCAATAAGTGAAATTCGGGGTTGAGGTTTGTCCCAACCAATGTATATATTGTCGATAGTTTTATTGCATTCCTTTTCTTTTTAGATTAGTTAGTTTCTTTTCGCATTTTAGTCTCGCATGTTAGAGTTCATGCATTTGGGCTGTCTATATTTCCATATCCTAACCCTTGTGCATGACTCTTTTGGATCACAGATATAGAATTTACATTCTGAAGACTATTGAGGTAATCTCTTTCCGCTTCTCCTTTTTGGTGCTATAATGACCCTTGTTGCATGCTTGATTTTGCTTTTTGGTGACGCGCCCTAAGTATGAATGTGTTGGTTATCTTTGGTGTTGGAGCCGTGGCGGCTCGGGTCGCCACCCATTTCCGTGCTAGTTGTTGCTTTGTATGTCTATATCTTGTGTGTTGCCTTCATGAGACTCCCTTACCCACAACGAGGACATTGTGGCGTTTTAAGTGTGTGTGTGTGTGGGGAGGGGGGGGGGGAAGGGGGGGAGATGTTTTAAGATCGAACTTGGAGGCACAGGGAATGGGGAACACCAATATTCAATCAAATCCAACAAAAGACAACTCTACTAGTAATGAACAATAGAGAAAGGAACACAAAACTCAAGCTAATGCAAACCTTGGACTCTGATACCAACTGGAGCGTATGCGTGAAGGGAGATTAATGATAGCTTGAGTTGGAGAAGGATGAGAGGAGACAAACCCAGTGAACACCATGACCATGGAGTTGAAAGTGAAGCAAAACCCAATCATCCATGCTTGAATATCATAATAATAACCTTGAACTTGAACAATAACAATAAGAAGGATCCAAAATCAACCAAGAATAATAACCTTGAACACCAAATGGGATTGGATATGACCTTGGATAAAGGTAGAACCACCACCAAAAGCCTAACGCCCCACCATGATCATCATAAAGGAAATCCACCAAATGATCAATAAAGGAATGACTTGAAACATCACCAAATCACTTTGGATAAAGTAAACAAGATTTTTGAGGAAAACATAGGGAAACCCTAAAATATGCATAAGCATAGCATTAATCAATATCAAAAAACTGCCTTGAAAATAAGTTAATGGGGTATTTATACAACGGGTAATTAAGCCACAAAACACAGTTGTTTTGGGCTAAAAACATGCGTCAAACAGGGGCGTCGTGGGTGCGACCGAGCGAAATCTTCCTGGACGATTCGGCAGTGCGTGACGTAGCAGCTGCGACACACTGACTTCATGGGCGCTACGAAGTAGGTCGCGGGGGCGACCTCATTCTGTCTAAACTCCCTATGTTGGCCTTCTGGCGTAGCGGGTGTGAAGGCATGACGTCGCGGGCGCGACCATGGTCTGGGAGTGCCTTCCTGGAGACTTTGTTGCCAAGGTCGCGGGTGCTACAAGTGAGGTAGCGGGCACGATCTCCTGCTGTGCATGCTTTCTTCGCTCAGCTTTTCCACCTTGTATATTATTATCTCTAGTCACTTCCGAGCCTCGATACCACTTCGCTCTTCATTCCCGGGGCGACCCAACCCAGTCTTGAAGCCTCCGAGGTCGTGGACAAGTCCCAAGTCTCTCCAAGCTCCGACAATGGACGGCTCGCCTAAGCCATGCTAGTGTGATGCTCACCACCCCGCCTTTAGTGAAGGTGTATCGATTCTTGAAAACGAACGGGTGAGCGAGTTTAGCATGGAAATGTCGGGCCGAGTTTTTCCCTACTTTGTCATTGAAAGCAAGCCCGGCCATGGAAGCTCGGACCCGAACCCCGTATGGTTCAGTATTCAAGGTAGACCGCCTAGCACATTTGTTTTTCTTGTAGGTCTAAAATTTGAAATTTTGAAAAATTTCTTGTTAATTGTTGTGGAAAATGAAAGAAAAAAGGGGAAAAGTCGTGAAAAACCCTGAAAAGTGTTTCTTTTTCTTTTAGAAGATATTTTCGTTCACAATCGTGTAGGTAGTTGCTTAATTGGCTAAGTACGTTAATCGTTTTGAAGCGGCCGATATGAACAATAATAGGCTCTAGGAAGGATTAATGCCATGACTTACGTTTATTAAACCCTGACATTGAGTGTGAAAGCGGAGTCCTCACCCTATTACACGCCTCAATTGTAATTTTCTCGCCCAAAGTTGGATAGTTTTAGTCGTTCAATGCTCTTGCTCTTCTTAATTAATTAATAATGTCGGCATTACCAATGAGGGTTGGTGTGAGTGGACGATGCTCACACCCCTTAAGTACAATGTTTACGGATGGAGCAGCCTGAATTAGGAGGGTAACCCTTTACGAATGCCGGTCAAATTCTCGAAAAGCCGACACTCACCCCTAAAAATTTGAGAAAAGAAAAAAAAGCAAAAGAAAAGAAAAAGAAAAGAAAAAAATAAAAAGAGGAAGTTAAGTAATAAAACCCAAGCTCTAGCATGAAAACGACTTTGGCTGACCGACCTAAGCTAGAAAGGATCAATTAGGGCCCACTTGCACTTGTGCACGAGGATTTTTGCTCAACATGAGGTGTTCGGGGTTGAAAACTTCAAAGATTGGCAGTTTTCCGACTAGGTGTCCTTGTTTGTCCATGTTTGCTTCTTCCACCTGATTGATGAGGCGGGTTGGGGAACTAAGTGCATGGTTGGGGACGAGATTATCTTATCCTTCTGTTTTCATTTTCGCTTTTTTTTTTTCACCTTTCATTCTTTCCCTTTTTCTTTTTTCATGGCTTTGGTGGGTATAGTCTCTACAAACCCTCACGAGACCCACCTCATCCACCCGGGCTGCCGGGGGGTTTAAAGGGCTTGGTGCATACGCTAAATGCACTCGTTTCCTCCCACGAAAGTGAAGTAGTTGTTTAGTTCTAGGTTATTTTGTTTTGTTTTGCTCGGAACGAGAAAAAGCTCAAGTGTGGGGGGTGTTTAGGCCCATTTTTAGGCCTAAATTACGCTCATGTGCTTGATCTTTTAGCTCGATTCCAAGTTATTTTCATTATTTTTATTTGATTTTTAGTTCTTCTGTAGGTTTTTCGCATTCAAGGAGTAAAACAACGCAAAGGAGCATTTTGAGGCTATTTTAGGGAATCTCGAAGGATTTCTCGAACCGATCTGAGCCGAGAAGCGAAGCGGAGACAACCTGGGAACCCTCTCCCTCACAATTAAAGCAAAACAGGATTGTAGGACCCGCTACAACCTTTGTAGCGGGTGCTACACCCATGGAAGGAAGAAAATGGAAGGGAGCCGAAGGGCGTGACACCCGCTACAGCCGAGGTGACACTCGCTACAAAGCAGCGCAAGAAGCAGTTGCCCAAAACGGTCGCGCCCGCGACCAGACTTGTGACACCCGCGAACCCACGCTAAACTAGGAATCGCCTTGGAAGATTTCTCACCATTGCGCCCACGATGCTGGCCGTCGTGCGCGTGATGGGTCTGGATTATGCGTTTCTTCTATGGCCCGGTTGCGTTTTATGTAACTCCCATGCTTCGTATATATACCTTGAATGACGATTTTAATGGGGAACGAGTAGATACCCAGTGGTAGGTTCTTAGGAAGCGATTTTAGCTTAAGTTTAGTTGCAATTAGTGGATTGGATTAGTGAGGATTTCATCTTGTCTTTGGATTGTTTGGCTTTGTAATCAAGATTTGAAGATTCAACAATTGAGAGATTTTTTTGGATCATCATTTCCATTTCCCTCCTTTGCTTATTTCATCACTTGATAAGTGTTCTCTTCCCTTTAACTTTACTTTCTTTGTGTTTATTACTTTAATTACTTGTTAATTACTTTGTGTGCTTGTTTCTTTGTTTGGATTGCCATTTTAATTGCTTTGCTTTGTGATTGCTTTCTTGCTCTTAGAAATCATGATTAAGGTTGGATTTGATGTTGTTAGCTTGGTTTTGATTATGATTAGTGGCTAGAAACCCCATTGGTTAGGGGGTGATTAGGGGTGTTTTTTTGTTTTGAGAAAACGGGCAAACAACCCAAATTCATTACTCAGTAGAAGAGTTTTGTTTCTCCTCAGTCACAAGTGAGCTAACGTGAGCAGGGCAAATCCCCAGCGAGCGCTTATTACATTGAATTTGAAAAGCAAATCTAGCTAAAGTATGAGCTACTACATTACTGTCTCTTCTAACAAAATTGAACACAATTTTTGTGAAATTTGTTCTCAAACTATTACAGTCTCGAACTATCTTCTGAGCATATGGGCTAAGACAGTCCATTTCGTTCAGGCCTTTTATTACCTGTAGGCAGTCCGTCTCTACCATCAATGTCCGGATACCCAGCTGTATTGCCAGCTTCAGGCCTGCACGGACTCCTCCCGCTTCCATAGCTTCCGTATTCCATGATACTTCTCTGAACTCGGCACAGGCTCCCACCACTGTCCCCATGCTATCTCTAATAATAGCTCCCCATCAGCCTCCCCCTTCCTTCATTACAGTGGCATTACAATTTAGATTATACTACTCCCCACACGGCCTTGGCCAACCATGGCTCTCCAATGGTCTATATTCTTCCCTCCTTTCATGTGTTGAAGCTTGGATAAAGCTTGGTGGGTTCCTAATGCCATGGTTCCAACCACTATGGGGTCGACAGAGACTCCATCAAACACTTTTCGATTTCGTGCTTTCCAAATCGTCCACAACATGGTCATAAGGAGGGCTCTTTCTTCTTTGTCAAATTTTTGCAAAATTTTCATCATCCACTGCCCCGTATCCCGCCTTGTTCTAAGATCAACCTCAAATTTGACGATACTGCCTTTCCAAACTCTCTTCACCCATTCACAATCAAGGAAAAGATGGTCATTGTGCTCCTAATCCTCCCCACAAATGTCGCAAATCGGATCCACTTGCATCTTCCTCTTGGTCAGGTTTACTTTAGTTGGGAGAGTGTCCCTCCATATCCTCCATATACAATGCTTCACCTTCGGCGACGCACGTGCCTCCCAAATTAGTTTCCTATTGCCACTAGCGAAGTTAGATGCTGGCCCTCCTCTAGTTTCCTCTTGATTCTCCTCCCACAGAATTCTATAGACCGTCTTGACCGTAAACCGTCCGTCGTGGGATGGTCCCCAGCAAATTTTATCTTCAGTTTCTATTTAGCTAAGTGGTATAGCCCGAATCAGGTTAACAGTATGTATGTCAAAGCATTGTTGCAGCACATCTTCCCTCCATTGGCGAGTTGAGTGATCAATTAGGCTTGAGACTCGGGCATCACTGTTCAGCACACAAGGTGGGGATGGAATTCTTCCTTCTTGGGCTCCCACCACCCATCTATCATCCCATATACTAGCCTCTCGTCCATCCCCTATGGTCCAAAACATACCCTTGCTGATTACATTTTCTACTCCGACAATACTTCTCCATGAATAACTCGGTTGGTGACCCAAGTTTGCTCCCATAAAATCACTTCGGGGGTAGTATTTGGCTTTGAGTACTCTTGCCATGAGTGATGTTGGATTTTGAATTAATATCCATGCTTGCTTTGCCAACAAGGCTTTATTAAAGCACTTCATTCTCCAAAAACCCAAACCTCCTCTTGGTTTTGCATGACACATAGATTCCCAAGATGCCCAGCTTATTCCACTATCTTCTCCTTGTTTGCCCCACCAGAAGCGCCTATAAGCCTTCTCCAACTCTTCACAAACTTGTGTGGGTATCTCGAAACACTGCATCACATAGGTTGGTACAGCTTGAACGACGACTTATATGAGAACCTCCTTTCCGGCCTTTGTCAAAAAGCATTCTTTCCACCCTTTAAGCTTTTTACGGACCCGATCATGGATTGCTTGAAAACTGCCTTCTTAGAGAGCCCAATGAATGTGGGCATCCCCAAGTAGCGATCATGTGTTTCCACCGCCTTAAAACCCATCCTCGCTTGGAGCATATTCTTCACTTGTTCGCCACTTTCAGCCATAGGAAACTTCAGACTTATCTATGTTGATCATTTGTCCAGATGCTTGCTCATAGGTTTTCAAAAATTCGAGCACTTGTAGGGCTTCATTTTCGTTTGCCCTCACGAACAGCAAGCTGTCGTCCACAAATAGCAAATGGGAAATAGTAGGGGCTGTTTGTGCGATTTTGACGCCATGGATCAAACCTCTGGCCTCCCTGTCACGGATTACTGCTGATAGGCCTTCCGCGCAGATTAGGAATAAATATGGTGAAAGTGGGTCACCCTACCTGAGTCCTCTTCCCAGCCTGATTCTCCGATATGCCATCCCGTTAATAAGCACTTGGTACTTCACCGTAGTAACACAACGCATGATTAGATTGATGAAGGATTCTACAAACCCCAAAGCCTCCAACATTTTTCCAACAAAGACCCGTTCAAACTTGTCATATGCCTTACTCATATCAAATTTCAAAGCCATGTGCCATCTTGACATTTTTCGGGCGTTTTCTTAGATAGTGGAAATGTTCAAAGGCAACTAAGACATTGTCTGTGATCAAACTCTCAGGAACAAAAGCACTCTACGACTCACTAATGATGAAAGGAGAATACTTTTTAGTCTGTTTGTGATGATTAGGGGTGTTAATAGGTGATAGGGGTAGGTTAGAAATTTAGGGAGTAATTAGGTAGAAAATCAATTACCCACCCTAGTCCTTCCTTCAAGTGCAATTCATTTGGGTCCGAGAGCTCCCTAATGCGTTGATCGCTTGTTAATGGAAGGCTAGGACTGGGTTAGTCAGCAACTCGCTCACGAAAGTGAGGATAGAACTAACTAGGGAATTCTGCAGTTTTAACCCTCCGGGTCTGTGGTGTGCTTTGAGGTAGTGATTTCGGACTACCCTCGAGAGAAGGAGGCCGATGGGTCTTTTCTAGCAGAATACTCACTTGATTCTTCTTCGATTTTACCCCCTAGTTGAAAAACCTACTTCTCTTTGATCCTGTTGGCATCCTAAAAGTCCCCGAAGCCCATTTCTATCCTTGACTGAATCATTTACCTATTTGTTGCTTCGATACCTTTAGTGAACCAACCAACCTTCCATGTTTTTCTCTAGCGATCTTGACTTCCACCTCGACTTAGGATCCTTTAGCTAAGGCCCCCAGCTCCTTGAGAAGAACGATAAAAATCGGTCTAATAAATCACTGTACACCATAACCTCTTAATTTACCTAAGGACATCTCATCAATAACATTGTTGGTCCTATCACTCAAGACACAAGAGTTAACCTCATATCCCACATTAACATGAACACCATAGGTCTTTTCATAGGGTATGGGTTTCTCAAGGTTTGTAGGTGAAAGGGAGGGTGGTGGGCAAATTGTATAAGCATGGAACAAGTCTTGGGAGGTAGGGAATGCAATGTCACCAAGGTCCTTGTTCAAGGAATCTAATCCACTCTCAACCCTCTCGCTCGGCTCCTCATCATTAACATCAATTGGCTCATGACAAAAACCATCCTCATACCTAGCATAAAACCTATAGGATTCACTCACCTCAAACTCCATCGACTGAGAAAAAGGTAAGGGAGTATCATGAATAGCAGAGACACCATCAATAGTGTCTTCAGGTAAGCTATGATGAGGTGGAGAAACAATTGGCAATGATTCTTTAGGAGGGTTAGAAATTTTATCTGGACTAACCTCTAAAGGGATGGTAAACTCAATATCATCACTTATTCCAACATTCGAAATAGGAGAACTAGGACTATGGTCAGTATCATGCAATAAGTCATACCCTCGCATAAAGTCAATTGTCTCAGTTTGTTGCTCTAGCATTGCTTTCATCAAAAATTCAAGTCTAACATTACTAGGACAAGTAGCTAGAATCGTCATGGCTAGGAGAAGAACATAAGATACTAAAAAGGGAAATTGGACGGTAATATACCGACCTTTAGGGGTGTTGAATAGCAATATACCAACCTTCACTTTTGGACAGTAATATCACTGACCTTTATAGTTTGGTGACATTAATGTACCTTCAAGGATTTTGTGGGCGGCGAACCGGTTGACGGTCTGATGTGGCAGGCGGTGCAAACCATTTTTAGGTATTTTTAGGGGTGTTGAGTGTTTGTATTCAGTATTTTTAGGATTAGGGGGTTAGTTTTGTTGTTAATTTTTAGGGTGTAAATCCTGGAAGGTACATTAATGTCACCAAACTATAAAGGTCGGTGATATTACTGTCCAAAAGTGAAGGTCGGTGTATTGCTATTCAACACCCCTAATGGTCGGTATATTACCGTTCAATTTCCCTGCTAAAAACCAAACTATAAGGTTGAATATATAAAGTATAAACTAGCATGAGATGCAAAATGATTGGAGGAAAAGTACTCAGATACACAGTAAGAATTTTCAAAATCATATATATCATGTGCAAGTCCTTCAAATAAATCTCAAGCTTCATCAACAGATTCATCATAAAAACTCAAATATTCTAAAAGACTACGTGACTTTATATATTCACATCTTTACACAACAATATCAACAAATTCAGATTTTCCTCACACAACTGGATATGGAACATGAATAACTGATTATCGCTCAAATTAACACCAAATAATTCACCTTCAAATTAGGGGAAATTAAGAATTGCCATTTCTTATATGTTTTTTATTTTTTTTATAATCTTTTTATTTTTATGAGAAAAACAATAAAGACTTAGGTCTGTAAATTTCAATGGTAAGTGTAGGTATAGTAAATGTTCCTTTTGATAAGTTTTGGTAAATTTCAGTAACTTTTGGTAAGTTTAGATATGTTTTTGGAAAGACGAAATAAACAAATTAAAAGTTAGAGTTTGAAAATTTTTAATTTTCAAATTTTTAAAAACGTCAAAATTTAGAAATTATAAATTAAAAAAATAAATCATAAAATATTTAAAATTTAAAAATAAAAAAAGAAAAAAATTTAAAAGAAAAAAAGAAATTTAAATTTAAAAAATTAAAAATTAAAGTTAAAAATTAAAGAAAATTATAATTTATTATCAAAATTTAAAAATTAAAATTAAAAATCAAGAAATTAAAAAATTAAAAATTAAAAAATATAAACATTAAAAAATTAAATATTAAAAATTAAAAAATTAAAAATTAAAAAATTAAAAATAAAAAATTAAAAATTAAAATATAATTTTTAATTTTTAATATTTTAAAATTATAAAAATTAAAAATTAAATTATAAAATATAAAGTAAAATTTAAAATTTAAAATTTAAAAATTAAAAATTTTATAAATATATAATATAAAATATAATATTTAAAATTTAAAATTTAAAATTTAAAATTTAAAATTTAAAATTCAAAAAATAAAAAATAAAAAATAAAATCTTTGTTAAGCTTCGGAAATTTCGATAACTTTTGATAAATTTCGGTAACTTTCGGTAATTTTTGACATTTAATTATCCACCACAACATAGTCATCTAGATTGAGTGTATTTGTTTAATGGTAGCTGGGGAAACAAGTCCTCAGCAATAGCGTCTAAAACTTGATACGTCGCAACTGCACGAGCTACTGTGTAGCATGTCAAAGTCGTTCTTTCAAGGACTTACTTAGACTATACACTAAACTATATCACTATAAAGGATGTTAGGTCGGCCAAATATTGTATTTTTCTCACTAATTAAATAACTAAACTAAACTAATCAAAGTAGTAATCTTTTAAAGTTTTAACAGATAATAAAAGGCGTTTAACTGATGTTAAAAGACTTGTTACAATTAATAATCAAAAGATCAACCAAACAATCACGATTCAAAACCAGTTGTTTCATTTTGATTACGTGCAAAATTATGTACCTACAGGCTAGCTGTGTTGTGTATTCAGTCAAAGAATCATTACGTGCAAAATTATGTATATTAGCTAATCGTTTAAATTTTAATAATCGTATTATCATGATCGTGGTCATTGTGATTGCACTTGTCAACAAGCAACATAAAATTGGAGCTTTGAATAAGATTAATTTATACAAATAGCAAAAGCCACATAGATATTTATTAATGAAAGTCCAAATAATCCCCAATAAACTAATTTAGCACTTGGATCCCAATCTTTTCCTTTCACTATTTTAATCAATAATACGATTGAAAACAATCTCTTATACCTGTCAAAAATGAGAATTATCAGCCAGCAAACCAATAACTCATGGTCATCAATGGCTAGCCTATAAGATTAAATATAGTTCGAGGACGAAATCAATTTAAAGGTCGCATTGCCTTCACAAATAAAGATAATTTTTTTTTATTCACTATGGAAATATTTTTTTTATAAACATCAAATGAAAACGGCCGGTTGTTGAATTCCACTTAATTTCAGCACTAAATTAGCCTACTAATTATCTATATAATGTCCTTAATTTCAATAAGTTAAGGACGGATCGTGTTGTTGATGCACATTTTGTGTCGTCTTTAATTTTGTGTCTCAAATTCTTTTTCGAAGGGCTTCAACATTTAAAATATTAACAAAGAACAAACAAAGAGAAATGGCTGCTACAGGAGATAATCAACAAGATTCATCTACGCCATTGTTTAATGGAGGGAAGAAGCTTATCACGATCCTAAGCATCGATGGTGGCGGCGTTCGAGGACTTATCCCTGCTGTCATTCTCGGTTATCTCGAGGAACAACTTCAGGTAAGTGTTAGAGAATAATAATGTTCATGACTTAGAATATGCATGGTATTAAAGGTTTTGATAAGGATGTCTTTAAATTCAATCTCAGTGGCCTATATACTAGTTTGTACGTACAAGATTAGGGGACCCAGTGTAATTACGATAGGAAATAGATAGAAAACAATGGTTGTTAAAGAAAGAATTCACATTGTGCCGTGGACGAAACTACTTCTTTGAAAACGAATTCGGCATGATCATGGTATAAATCGACAACGCTGATCGTATCCTCAAGGTCAACATAGTTACCCTCAGACTCATGTAGTCGAGGCTGAGAGAGTGGATTATGCAAAAACAATGGCTCAGTGATCAGAGAGGTATGAAAGAAGAGAAGAAGATAGAAGTGTGTACTTACTCAAAGGTTACGAGACAACCATTTTATAGTGGAAATTAAAGTCGCCGTTTTTGAGGAATAACTGCAGCTGACGAAGAGAAGAAAATCGGGGAAGTGGAGGAGAAAAATCAGGAACGTTCGAAGACCTAGTTGATGAACTTTGAATTAAAATCAATGTTTAGAAAATGCCAACCGCAAAGAAAGTTTGATTTCATACAAATAAAATATTAGAGGGACCCACGATCTGCGGTACGCACCGCACCCTAGCTAGGCGGGCGACAGCGCGCACGCGCATGTGGTTGTCTAAGTCCAAACCCTTCCCACAAAACCAAGGATAAAGCTAATATACAAACCCCAACTAAGAGGAAGCTTTTAAACCCATCACAAAAACATAAATCCTCCTGTGTAGAACAAAGGTGAAATAGAAGAAGAAAAATAAAAAGCCAACAATGTCATTACTCCATACAATTACATCAACCTATTCAAGTCCAATAGACATTCCGGATAGAGAGTATATTAGAGATGGAGTCCTATGTAGTTATGTCAAACCCTTGACCCCTGAGCTTAAATTAGCTGTTGAGTTGGTTCTTGATATGTAGAGTTTAACCTCATATGCTTGCTTGGGTAAATTTGGCAAAGTTAATCTACGCAATCTATCTATAATTCAATATGACAATAAGACTTGGATCAAGATTCCAGTGATGTTGATAGTTTGGTAAATTGTAGAATATATGTTTTTTTGGTAGAAAAGTTTGTTGTGTGCCAACTGAAAATGCATTAATGTCGTGTCGTTATATGTATATGCAATAGGAGCTAGATGGGAAAGATGCAAGATTGGCAGATTATTTTGATGTGATGGCGGGAACGAGCACTGGAGGTTTGATCACTGCCATGTTAACAGCTCCCAATGAACAAAATCGTCCTCTTTATGCTGCCAAGGACATCACCGCTTTTTATTTGAAGCATTGCCCTAAGATTTTTCACCAAGAAAGGTACGTAAAACTACGCATACTTCTTATCGACAAAAATTAGCTAGAATAGGGCTGGGCCAATTTCATAAGATGGTATATATTATTCTGCATTTCTGCGGATTGACGTATTCTTATCACATGCAAAATTAGTTAAAGTATTTTTGAAAATAGTCCATCGATTTCATTTTAGTGTAAATTTATATATGAATAATAGTACACATCTTACATCAAGATGATTAATAAACATCTTGAATTGCTCACAATTCATATTTTGGTAACTTTTATTAATATTTTTTCTAGTAATTACATATTTTTATCAATTATATATATATATATATATATATATATATAATAGTATAACATTTATTAGCTAGGTCGACAATAAATATAAGTAATAGCTAGCCTTATTTTTTTTCAACCATACTATATATGCACATTTTATGCATAGTTTATATTGATGAAAAATATAATAAATAAATTCTTTTATATAGCTTATAAGTCATATATAATAACCCTTAAAGTAATGGAACATATTTTTATAATGATTTAAATATCCTTATATTTAATTTTTTGAGTGATTTAGGTGATATTCAAGATGGTTATTTTCAATATTTTGACTCATGATTTTTATCATTTTCGATTATATTTACTCTATCTAAGGTTTGTTGTCATAATTTTTAAATACTCCACCTTTGTGAAATATTTTTTACCCTACTTCCTTAGGATTGTAGTTGTTTTTTTACACCCTTAGATTCTTCTGTTTTTTTTTTGTTGGGATTATCCAGCAAAAATTTAATTTTGAATATAAATTGACTGTATTTCCCTTTGTTTAATTTTTACTGAAAACATTTAATGCTCTTAAGTTTTGTTTTTTCTAATTGATTAAATACCAATATTTTGTGTCTACAAATTCAAACAATTTCTATGTAAACCAGCGAATTCCTACCTAAAGATACCAAACATCTTTTTAAAATTCATATAGGTTCAAATAATTTTATAATTTTATAGAATATGTAAATGTTTTAATTGACATTTTATTGTCAATCCTTTTTTGAAAAATTAATAGAAATAAATTTGACAAATTTCAAAGTTACAAAAATACAAAAGATAATTTGCAAATATGAAAATTTTTCAATAAAAAGATAAAATTGTACTTGTGAGAGTTTTACATTTTTATTTGTATTCTTTAATTTTTTAATTTTTTTTTTGTTTAAAATGTTATATATTTTTTATTATTTAATTCTTTAATTTTTATAATTTTAATAAAATTTTATTTTTCTCTTTCTTTTTATGTTTTTATTTATAAAAATCTAAAATTTTAAAAACAAAAATAAAACTAATATAATAATATAATAAAATAAAATGATAAAATAATATATTATATATTATATAAAATTATAAAAAAATAAGATAAAAAATCAACAAATAATATAAATTAAAAAAATTTTAAAAGTAAAAAATCAAATATAAAAATTTAAAAATTTAAAATACTAAACAAAACAAAAAAAATGAAAATGAAAATGATTATGAAAAATAAAAAATAAAAAACTACATATTTCTACCTCCATCTATAACATCTCGGATTTTCCTATTTGGAGCAATCCCAACGGTGGCGGTAAAGTCTCACTTGGCGGCAAACACAAGACATGGGTACGTGAGTTTGGGAAGATTTTCCAGCAGTGGGCAGGAATGGATGGGCGTGAGGACTGCTACACTCCCCGGGGAAGCAAGTGAGGGCGAGTGGGAGTAAAGAGAGAGAAAATGTAAGCAGGAGAGAGAGATAAGAGAGAGAGGATGGGATTTTCAAAAATAATTAATTTGCAAAAGTTACATTACTATATTTGAAAATTCTACCATAGTTGAACATATATATAGCGACTTGGGGTCAGCATGGAGTGGTTAACAAAAGTTTCATAAATTTGAATCAGTTAATTGTATGATATTCGGATAACAAAATTGAGATCCCTATCCGATATGAAAATTTCAGTTAATCGAACTTTTGATTAACCGAATTGTCGAATAATAAAATTTGTGATATTTATCCGATCCAAAAGTTTCGGTTAATCAACTTTTGGATCGGATAACCATATATCCACGAATTATAAAATACTCATATTATCATAATTATTGTCCTTATCTTCATGGGTTCAAAGTTGTAAACATGATATATTATGTTACATTTCTAAGTAAAGCAGTACTAATTCACCATGAAAAAAAATAATGTTTCACAACTTCAAAGTTGTAAATTAATTATTTTCGGACATTAGGATAACGGACCCGGATTTTTCAACCCTCGATCTGTATCTAATCCGTGATTCAGGAAAAGTTTTCGAATCGCTTGCCAACTTAAAAATTATTCGCTAATAATATGTTTTTTTGAATGGATCAAATATTCGAATTTTTGGACTAGATTACGAATTTTTTTACCTCCCCGGACCTAATAGCAACAGGTAATAAAACATGGATGGATACTAGCTAATAGACCTGGCAAAGCTTATCCGAGATCCGAAATTCGAATCTGAATCCGATCCAACATCGAAATGGATGATCCGATCTTGATCCGAACCCGAATCCAATCCGACCGAATCTCAACCCGAATTTTACCGAATAAGAAAGAGATCCGAAATAATCCGATCCGATCCGATCCGAACCCAACCCGAGCATTGTCAAATCCGAATCCGAAATTGCCCGATCTGATTTTTACCCAACTCGAGCCACATCTGAAATAATTTAATTCGATCCGAACCCGACCCGAGCATTGCCAAATCCGAGTTAACCGGAATCCGAATTTGCCCAAACTGAATTTTATCTGACCCGAGCCAAGCCAAATCCGATCTAACCCGAATACGAAAATTGCCCGAACCGAATTTTATCTTATTCAAGTTGCATCCGGCACGAGTCAAATTTGATTTAACCCGAATTCGAAAATTGCTCGAACGGAGTTTCACCCGGCTCGACGCACATTTGACCCGAAATAGAACCAAACTAAGCCGACCCAATTATAATTCGACCAATTAGAATAAAAAATGTCCGCTACCATTATAATTTATAAATTATATAATTCAACTTTACTTTTAAGTTCAATTTTTGTAAATTGTGATGATTACCTTTAACTTATAAATTATATATTTTGATTTTTGAATTCTGAATTTAGAGCTTAATAGACGTGTATTCGAAACCATCCGCCAATCCACAACCACTATATATCTAAACTACAAATTTTTCAAACAAGGTCTGTGTAATTGGCATAAAATTATAGACTAATTTCATTACTTCGGTGTATATGACATGTTTAGATTGTTTACCCAATATTATAAACTTAGATCCGAATTTGGTCCGATCCGAAAATAACCCGAAGATCTCGATCCAATCAAACCCAGTCCTAACCCGATCCAAACCCGACAAAAACCCATCCGAGTTAATCCGAACCCGAACCCCACTCGATCCAACTATAACCAGAAGATCCTGATCCGATCAAAACTGGTCATATTCCGATCCGAACCCGACACAACCCATCCGAGTCAATCCGAACCCGACAAAAACCCGTCCGAGTCAATCCGAACCCGAATCCCACCCGAACATTACGATCCGATAAAACCTAGTCCGAATCCGATCCGAACCCGACAAAACAATCTGAGTCAATCCGAATCCGAACCCCATCCGATCCGAATCCGAACCAGAGTATGGCCGATCCGAAAAATCCGAATCCGAGCTAATCCGATCCGAATCCGATCCGATCCATCCGATTGCCAGGTCTACTGGCTAACAGCTAAACAATAAAAGCTTGATCAGCAAAAGCAAATGCATGAACAAAAGCGTTTGGTAGAATCTTAGACAAACTTTTTCTGGAGAAAATTTTTGTGAGGTGAGTTTCTTTGGGAAAGTGTGTTTTTTGGTACTTGGCTCAAGTTGCAAATTTCATTGAAAACATATTTGAAAATGAAAATGCCCAAACCACTTTTATTTATATTCATTTGATTTTGGCACCATTTTTTTTGCGTTGCGTTGCGGTTAGTTGCGGTAGATTGTAGTAAGTTGCGTTGGAAATAGTAAAAAGGTAATGGTAATTTGCGGTATGTTGCGGTAGGTTGCGGTAACTTGCATTGCGGTTATTTGCATGCGTTAACGCACAAAAGAACAGTGCCTTTGTGATATTAAGGGTATTTTGGATATTTCTATGTATTACATCCCATTTCTCATTGTGAAATTTTTCCTTACGCTCTCCCCAAGCCCCCCAAATAATATTTTCCTTTGACAAATGACCGATCAATAGAAAACTTCAAGCCCCACAAATAATATTTTTCATTGACAAATGATAAACAAATATAAAGAAATCAGCCAAATTTGATTGACCAATTTTTCCAAAAAAATTGGGTAACCAAACACACTCTTATATATCATTCAACCAATAAATACATACTACGATCTCTTTTATTTTATTAATGAATTTGATTGGATAAAATAAACTGTCTCTCTTTCTGCACAAGAATTACGAAGGGCATTATTGACAATCCATAATATTTTCACCTCAATTCCTATAGCGTATTGGACCATCAAAATTTAGGTAATTTGACAGAGAAAGCTGGGACATAGGTAATATATATATATATATATATATATATATATATATATATATATATATATATATATATATTGAAATGTGCAGTATCGGTTAGTTGCGGTAGATTGTAGTAAGTTGCGTTGGAAATAGTAAAAAGGTAATGGTAATTTGCGGTATGTTGCGGTAGGTTGCGGTAACTTGCATTGCGGTTATTTGCATGCGTTAACGCACAAAAGAACAGTGCCTTTGTGATATTAAGGGTATTTTGGATATTTCTATGTATTACATCCCATTTCTCATTGTGAAATTTTTCCTTACGCTCTCCCCAAGCCCCCCAAATAATATTTTCCTTTGACAAATGACCGATCAATAGAAAACTTCAAGCCCCACAAATAATATTTTTCATTGACAAATGATAAACAAATATAAAGAAATCAGCCAAATTTGATTGACCAATTTTTCCAAAAAAATTGGGTAACCAAACACACTCTTATATATCATTCAACCAATAAATACATACTACGATCTCTTTTATTTTATTAATGAATTTGATTGGATAAAATAAACTGTCTCTCTTTCTGCACAAGAATTACGAAGGGCATTATTGACAATCCATAATATTTTCACCTCAATTCCTATAGCGTATTGGACCATCAAAATTTAGGTAATTTGACAGAGAAACTGGGACATAGGTAATATATATATATATATATATATATATATATATATATATATATATATTGAAATGTGCAGTATACACCATATAGGAGGTGTTTGGATGATGATTTTTCGGATAGCTTTATGATGTAAAATGGTTTTTTCAGTGGTTTTTGTGGTTTTGATTTGTCAAAATGTTAATTTTGAGTGCTTGTGGGTTTGAAATAACTTTTTACCCCCAAAGCCATTTTATGAAAAGCTACTTTGAGTAGCTTTTTATGGTTGACTTTTTGAGTTATTACCTTATTTGAATTTAAATTACTGTGTTGTCCAAAGTTTTGTTAAAATTACATTAAATGTCATTTGCTTTTACAAGCCACATTTTTTGGTGTTTAGTTGAAGCACTTTGACAATGTATTTACTTATTATGCATGCAACTTTTGGTTAAGATGTTATGACATTTATTAATAATTTATAAAATTATATAATTATATTGTAAACTTAAACTGGTATAAAAGTTTTAATCTTATTTAAGAAAACTTAGTGATGAGGAACAATTTAGTTATTATCCTACTAATTTATTAACCTTTAGTGGTTATTTGTTGGTTACACGATTATGGAGAGAGCAAAAAATAAACCTACCAATAAATAAAAATCATAATGTTCAAATAATTAAACACTATAAAAATGAAAACTAAGTGTACAATTAAAATTGGTTATGCATATGCAAAATTTTGATAAGAAAGTTGTAACTTTTACTAATAACTTATAAAAATAGCTACAAAATATTGTAAAAGTAAATTGGAATAAAACTTTTAATCTTGATGCTCTGCCTGCGTGCTCTATATTAAAAGTCGCAGTTGCGTTTTTTTTGTTTTGCTGCTCTGTCTGCCTGCTTGTTTGCTTGTGTTCACACATTTACTATTTCACCCTTAGATATAATAATTAATTCGCAATTTATTTTTAGCTTGTGTTCACATGCGAATTGACTCTTTTGCCCTCGAATACAATAACTAGGCAATATAGGTCGACTATATATCTAGTTAGGGTAAACACGGGTCGGGTGTATTTCGGTTGCAGGTAAATTTTACTTTTAAAACATGACTCGGGTGTATTTCAAATTCAAGTAAATATGGGTCAGATGTTCTTTGATAGTAAAATTTTTTTTAGGGTAAATACGGATCGGGTGTATTTTGGTTTTAGGTAAATTTCACTTGAAAAACATGACTCGGATGTATTTTAGGTTTAAATAAATATCATTGGGTGTATATCAAATTCAAGTAAGTATAGGTCAAATGTTATTTGACAGTAAATTTTTTTTTAACATACGACAATCTTTAAAGGATTTTATGTTTGTATGGAAACTAAATTGTTGTACAATTTTAATACTTTATTTTGCTTCCTTGTCAATTTCATTTTTACTAGGTTAAATTAATATGGCTTTATCTCTAAATTTTGTCAAATTTATTTGAATGTTTAACAAACATCCTGCTCCTTACCTAATATTTGTCTTTCCGTATCACTAAGACTATATTATTATATATTAAAATGATATTACATAATGTGATTGAATTCTATAAACAATTACATAATAAATTGCATAAAATTATATTTTTATCCATTATTTTTATATTAAAAAAAATTAAAATATACTTAAGGAAAATGGTTGATTTGATCAAGGTATCATTTGTATTAATTGATGCAACCTACACATCCAGCTTCTTATAATTGATAATCAATATTTATTATTAAAAGAATAGTGTCAAAACTATTAAGAAATACCAATTTATTTATCAAAAAAAAAGAAATACCAATTTAATAAAAGGTAAGACACATAAATAATATTTTGAGATAAGACTCATATCATTACTCGAACAATGAAGATTTGCCCCGTGTATGGTACAACTAGTATATATAAAGAGGGAATTTTTCTATTTATATGAGTAATCGACAATTTTTATTATTTTGGTGTGCAACGCAAATTACCTTTAGTTACATCCGATTTACACGGCAAAAGTTTTGTCTGCTTCTATACAGGGGATTATTTTCGAATACAAGGACATTAGTCAAAGTGTTGAATGGACCAAAATATGATGGGAAATATCTTCACAATTTATTGAGGCAAGATCTGAAGGACACAAAGCTGCATCAAACACTAACAAATGTGGTTATTACAAGCTTCGACATTGCTCGATTTCAGCCAACTATATTTTCCACCTATAAGGTCTATACACATTTTTCTTCAATCATATTATCACTCAAATGGCGCTATTGATATATACACAACTATAACTTAAATCCATGCACATGATGAAATTAAATTATATATATTATTAGACATGTTTTTTAGACTATAAAATTATTTATTAAAAATACATATCCATATAATTTACTTTATTATGGATAAAACATAATCTAATATTTGTAAGATTATGAATGGTGATATTCCACCTCACTTCTCAACCTATCAAATATCGCGGAGCTAAAAATTTTTGTTAGGGTGGGCCATAATATGACCAAATTTTTTATTTAATAAAGTCATTTGATATATGAAAAGTAAAATAGAAAGAGAAATATTAACTTATCAACGAGACATCGCAATAAAAAAAACTTTATTAAAAAATATTATGAGACTAGTTTATATAATTGACATTATTTTTCAAAGAATATTTATTTATCTATTGTTATAAAAGAGATTGTTTATAATTAAATTTCATTGCTTTGTAACAAATCGAGAAAATAGATTAAATAATTAAAATTAAAAGAGAAGATACAATATTGAATATTAATAAAAGAATAGAAAATATATACATAACAAAAGTAGGAGCATTGCATAAATAGGAGAAATAAAAATAATTTGTTTAAACAATAAATAAACTAAAAAAAACTTTAGAAAGACAAACAAACGTATTGAGAATCAAAGAGGGGCTTAGGGTAATTAGCTCGCTATTAAAAATACAAAATTACATAGCCTACAATGGGAGTTGAACCCATGACCAATAGGATGAAAGAGAATTTAGGCCTTCATAGGTAGAAGCCTCCTTGACACTTGACCACAACAATTTTACAACATATACTTGCAACGTATAATACAAAACCCAAATCATAGAGTGGGCCGTGGCCCCATCAACCCCCCCTTGTCTCCGCCCTTGAAATCACATTTTAATGCAAGCGTTTTTTTTTAGGTCGTGCATTTGCTTTGAACTTGAGTGTAATAGAACTATATAAATTAGGATGCACTTATAATGATTGACAACCACGACAACCACAATAAGTAAAATAAATCTTATTCGTACATGTGTCAAGTTTTACCTTGACCATTAGTTTTTTATTTATTATAAATTCTAAAAATTATTTTTTTAAAATTTTATGTTATTTTAAAAAATTATAAAATAAATATTTTCAAAATATGTTCGTTTATTAGGTAAAAACTTAGAGTTAAGACATTTAAATTTTAAAAATTTTGTAATTTTTTTAATTGAGAAAATATATTTTATAATGTTGTACTAAATAAAAAAAATGATTGGCAAAGATGTCAGTTGACATACGTATGAATAAACCTTGTTTTAATTATGATGGTTGTCATGGTTGACAACCATTATAAGTTTTTCCATATAAATTATAAAATCTTATTAGTAAATTTAACTTCACCTCCTAGAAGTTAATGCGCATTTAGTAATTTTACAACTTTTAATTATGTAAATAATGTTGGGGAAATATTTTAAATTTATTGTTTGTTAAAATATCATCAATTGTTTCTTTCTTTTTTTTTTTCAAAAATATGTATATATGGTATATCTGTTGGAAATATAGGGAAACACGGTCACTTGCACAAGATGATCGGGATCACTTGGGTAGCTAATAGTCGATTATTAAACCCGTCTCCCCTTAAGACTTATTCACAAGACCGTGAATAGACTAAAGGGTAAAACCTAACATCTTGTAACTTATAAGCAAAGTACAAGATCTCTCAAGAACTCTCAAGAATGTTACTGCAGTTCAACACCTTAGGAGGGGTGTGTTGAAGCTCTCTAAGAAAGATAGATAGAAGTGATTGAGGTGTATTGGATGAGTGAAAATCATCAACTATTTATAGGAGTTGGAGCATTCAAACTTATTCAAACTTAACAATCAATATAACATGATTATAGGGCATTGTCTATGGGATATCATCATCATTAAGGGATTGATCTTGAAAGAGAATATTAGTCAAGAATAATCCCTAATGAGGCCCCCATCATTAATACCTGAGGCTGAATTCAAGGGATTTCGGAAAGAGGCTGAGCTAGACATCACCACGGTCCGTGGTGAGCTGCCACGGCCTATAGTGACCTACTGCCTCTTTTCCTTACTTTATGGATGAGAACACTACACGTGTCACACCTGACACGGTCCGTGTTAGGTCCATTTTTCTTGTTAAGCTTGATTTCGACCTTCCTAGTCAATCATAAGCTTATATCTTGTTCCCTTATGCCCTTTAACTCTTGAAATACTTCAACAATTCCCCGCCATTTCAAGAGTTTTACTTGAAATAGCTCGGGATCCCTCATTTGGGTAGAAATACCCACGCCATACATGGCATCTCCTAGAGAATTTGAACACTCGAGAAATCAAGGAGTTAGTATGCGTCTTGAAAGTATCTCTCGACTTGAACTTTCACTTAGTGTACATAATTACAATTCGTCTAAATGCAAATGTAGACAAGTGAACTTTTCATCCATATTTCACTAATTGGATTCATAACACACATTTAACTCAAACCTTGCTTAGAAAAAATAACACTATTTATAACCGGCAATGTGTCCATTACCCTCTGTAAAGACAATCAAGCCTAGCCCTAGGCTATCCAAAGCGGCCCACTTCACGTTTTTGCATAGGCAGATTTTTACGCTCCCATAATAGAGCTCCCCATCTTATAGATTTCAAAGTCTATTAATGAGTCATAGACTCAAACCTCCTTATCATTACGGTCCTTGAGCATCACTTGTCCTTTGGGATGAAACACTTGAATTTGATGCTCCAATTGTCCTAAAATGTTGTCGACTATTGAACTCAAGACTTGACCACATATGTCAAGTGTGAGTTGGAACTTGTTTGTTGATGATTTATGAGTGGGTTGTTACTCCCATCCCCCTTATCAAGGATCATTAGATAATCTTGTGACCTTGTAAGAATTTGATCTATAAGAATTTGATCATGATACTTTTGAGTTCCCTCATTACCTAAGACCACTAGATATATACATATCTTTCCATGACCTTACTTATTATGATCATATCTTAAACTTAACATTTCTTCTCTTAATCATAGTTGGGATTACACCATCACCCTATAGGGTTAGACAAGAAATAATTTACCCCTTGTCATAATACGACTAAGCCATCGCATTATAGGCTTTGATAAAATTTATATATTTTCTTTATATGAGTTCATATTTGATCTTACAAATCGAATGCTTTAGTAGGCGGCAAGCCTTTGAACTATGCATTCTTTTGTAATGCTTACACAAACTCATAACCTTGATTATAACACTATCCAAATAGCATGGACAATTCTCATAATCCTTACAGAGACATCTTAATAACTATAACCTTGTCCAAAATTTTGGACTACTTGTATAGTTACCTTGAAAGAAATGTTTACAAGATCAGTTTTATTTTTTTTTTTATTTTTTGCATTTGTTTCCTTATCAATATGTCTTTATCCAAGCACTTTGGATTGCATAGTCATAACTTATACATTAGAACAACCTTATAAATCAAATTAACATTTGATTTTCCATGTTCTTTGCATATCTATATCCAAACAACTTTTGGATTTCATAGTCCTAACCTATCACCTTAGAACCCTATAAATCAAACTAACATTTGATTGTCTTATTCCTTGTATAACTATATCCAAATAACTATTTGGATTTCATAGATATAACCTTTGTACGAATCAAAAAACAACACTTGATTTCGCATGGGAGAAAACATCTTCCAACTTAAACTTGAAAAACCACTTAAGTTTCATGGAAATTAGAATTTCATCTTGTGAGTAACTTAGACTGTTACACTTTTTGCCATTTGCAAACACTATATGTCAAGAAAATATTATATATCTTAACATTGGCTAGGTGAAGATGAATCTTCATGATCTTGAATGATTATCTTATAGTTATATGACATTTTCTTATATGGTGAAACATCATTCTAATTGGGGTCATATCTCCTTGTACATGATTAGATCCACTTCTAAAATATTAAACCGTGGAATTCATAACCATTCATCTCATAGGCCAATCTTACTCATTAATAAATCACTTAAAAGTGGATGTATATAAGAGTTCTATACATTTTTCTTTTTGTAGCAAACTTGATTGAATTATGCATATCTGACATGTAAAACTTAATTCATAGACTATTAGCAAATGAAGCCATGATCATCCAATTTTGTAACACATGAACTTAGGTAAACATCATGTGTTCAAAATATATGACCATACATAGTCTAACATGCATACATTGTGCAACTTATCTTAAAGTAGATACATACTACTTAAATTCATACATATGAACACTTATAATCTCATAAAATGGTGGTAAGACCAAGTACATGTATTCAACTTAAACACATGAATACATTGAGCAATGATTATCCTTACATCTTACATAATCATATACTTTAACAAGCATTAACCATATGCATAAATATGTAAGCCACATATACTAGCATACAAACCATACAATGTATGAACCTTCTCATAAATATTTACTTATCTCATCATGTATTCCAATGTAAACACTTAATAACAAAATCATCTTGGTAATAACTAGATCATTGAACATGAGAAGCTTGAATTTATGAATAAATTTGCGCCTATGATACTTATGACACACCCATAGTCATTATGCTTATAATAATCAAATAAACTGCCATTATTTCTTGTTAGGTTATGCTAAACTTATTGAAAACTTCTTATGCGTGAAAAAGTTAAATACTACTATGACAAACTAAAAATGTACATTTCTACTTGTACTCACATGAACAAAATACCTTATTCATATCTTAATAATAGGAAAAAACATGTCATGACCAACTTATTCGCGCAATATAATCATATGAATTAACTTGATCTCATACTTTAAACAAAGTTAGCACGAGTACCTAATTGACATCATATGATTACTCTTAGACTTGTCATGCCTCAAACATAAATAAATATCTATAACATGATTGAATGACATTTTAACATGCATACTAGCATACTTGAAACTTAGAACAACCAAGATATTTCATCAAGGCAAACTTACATGAGTGTTAATCAAAATATATAACGACATATATATTTAAACAACTTATAATCATACATGGTTGATAGGCCGCAAGTGCACAGGTGTAGGTGTAGCATATATCAAGGTCGTTCCCACAAGGACTTTCTCAACAACACACCAAACTAGCCCTCTAATTGATTGCTAAGTCGATCATGTTTTATTTTTGGATCAAACTAAATCTATTGCTATTCACTACTAAAGGCAAACAAACAACTATTCAAACAAATATCAAGATTAATCAATGGAAAAAGACGTTCAGGGGATAAAACCTAAGTCACTCTATGAATCAAACAAGTGGATTGAACATGTATGTCACCAATTTGGTACATTTTAGGGTCGATAATTGCATAAAGTCTTTCGTAGCGAACTTTTGGCAATGAAACGAGTTGCTTAGTAAAATCAATCACCTACTTTCGTGGTTATTTCAATTTTATCTAAGTTAAAGATCGAATTATCAATGATCCCTAATTATAAAATCCTCTATATCTAGTTCATTTTATAATTAGTTTAATCCTAAGGGTTCCGATTATCTAATTTCTCCGATCGGTACTTCATTCAACAATCTAATTCCAGATTCTTGATGGCCAATAAAAAACAATGACAAATATAATCAAAGGTTAAATAAAATCCATTCAAACTAGATTAACATACTTGTTCAATCCAACAAAATTCAATCCATGAAAGAAACTAATAAGGGTTTATCCCCTAAACTAAAAAACAAAACTACTCACTACTCATGTTCAAATCACAAAACATATCAAAATCTATTCTAGAAAGCATATGAATCTAAAGAGAATGAAGAAATAACCAAAGATATGTAGAAAACATTTGAAAGAATTTGACAATTGTGGGCTTTTGCTCCTCCAACATCGTATCAATCTTGAGTAATCTTCAGTCTTCAATTCGCTCTGAAACTCCTGATTATTGTGGGATTATTGGAGATGGATGAGGATAGAGATGGAGGTGGATGGTGGTGGATGATGGTGAATGATCAATGAAACAACCAAATCCATTGATTATATAACAATTATGGGACTTGAAACGATGAAATGCAATAAACAGGGTACAACATGATCCGTGCCACGTCAACACGATCCGTGTTGCATCCAACACACGACCGTGTCAAACACAACATGGGTCATGTTGATGGTTTCTGGGGAAATTGAGCTTTCTGAAGATCAACACGGACCGTTTTGGTTTCAACACGGGTCGTGTTGGCTCTAGAATTTTCTGGGTCATCTTGTTTCGGCCATATCTCCTCCGTCCGACGTCTGATTGACTTGGTTCTTGACTTTTAGGAAAGCTCTAGGAGTCTACTTTTGATTGGTATAAGCTCCAATGTCATAGCACATGTGTGGAAAAAATGGTGACAACAAGAGTAGATATGTATCAGTTTTCGCACACTTTCTACTATCTTACTTGTAATTCATTCATCTGAACTCGGAATTGACCTTATAATATATCGTTGGAAAGCTCTTTCAATGATGAATCAATTAATGGATGTGAAAGATGGATTTCATATCAATAATCTACATAAGTTAAACAAAACACACAGAATTTAGTTAAGATAGCGAAATAAGGCATAAAAGATCAATTAAGCACATTAATCCTCAAATTTCACTATGAAAATGCTCCAGATATTTAGTCATTATATGCCCTCATTAATGGTTATGAATACTTGTCGAGCACTTGTAAACACGTGATTGTCAAATCATAAAACACATTAGACAATCAAACTTGAACTCCAAAGAAACATGCAAAGACTTGAGACATATGAGCATACATATAAACTTTCTTTGCATAATCAACTAATTAAGAAATAAATAACAAGAAATAAATAACATGAATACATCTTAAAACAAATTGTCATGAATCCATATTCTAGCAACTTATAAATTTTCATGTCAAACTCATACATGTCATGAACACTTGCACCTTATTCATATTATGTATGCTTAACAAGACATGAAATAAACAAGACAATACAAGTATATATCTCAAAAACATATATACTAATGAAATAAGAACTTTCATGAATTAACTTTGTCTTAACTTAAGCATGCTTGTATCTATAGCGTAGAATAACTCTAATCATGTACAGAAACTTAAACATGTGAATCATCTAGATTGACATACATACTTGCACATGTACATATATGACTACTTAAATACATTCATGCTTGTCATTCCATCAATTAGCAACAAATTGATAGTGGCAAGTATTCAAATATAAATGATCATAATAAACTTAACCAAACAATTATCATGATTTATATTCAACAAGACAATTCATATATGAACACCACATATATGTACATAACCATAGAAAAAACATGTCATAGGAATCATAAACTCACTTAACATGGCACTTGTGATTTACATATGACACTAATAAAATCACATTTAACATCTTGGCAATAGGAATAATGGCAAAGAAACATGTACTCATAAAACACCCTAGCACACCACTTTCTTGAAAACTTGTAGATGGTGATTTAACAAGGTGCATAAATAAATTATAAATCTCAATATGTTGTTAATTAATTATTCCATTTGAATTTACTCAATCCAAATCAAAGAAATCTATGCCACTTAAAAACAAACGAATGCCAACTGAAAATAAATTACTTATCTCGATGAAGGCAATCTCATCATACTCCTTGAACCTCATCAGTATAAGCATCAACCACCATTGCCAACAATAACAATCAAGATTCTAACTACACCAATCAAATAAATTACGATTGATTAATAATCTTGATAAATAAACTTAATAGATTTGAATAAATAAAACTTGTATAAAGCAACATAAACCTATCTTTTTCCACTCCATAACATCTTGATCTTGAAATTCCATCCCTCAAATTGCCCGATATGATCCTTAACTTGATTATTCATGGTGATGTTAAGTCTTAAGATTGTTGGAAATATGGGGAAACATGGTCACTTGTACAAGATGAGGAATAACTTGGGTAGCTAGGAGTCGATGATTAAACCCGTCTCCCCTTAAGACTTATTCACAAGACCGTGAAGAGACTCAAGGGTAAATCCTAACATCTTGTAAGCAAAGTACAAGATCTCTCAAGAAATCTCAAGAATGTTAATGCAGTTCAACACCTTAGGAGTGTGTTGAAGCTCTCTTGGAAAGATAGATAGAAGTGATTGAGGTGTATTAGATGAGTGAAAATCATCCACTATTTATCGGAGTTGGAGCATTCAAACTTATTCAAACTTGACAATCAATATAGCATGATTCTAGGGCATTGTCTATGGGATATCAATCATCATTAAGGGATTGATCTTGACTGAGAATATCAGTCAAGAATAATCCCTAAATATGCCCCCATCATTAATACTCAAGGCTGAGTTAAGGGATTTCGAAAAAGGTTGAACTAGACATCACCACTGTCTGTGGTGACCCAGTTCCTCCTTTCCTTACTTTCTTGATGACAACACAACCCGTATTACACCTGACATGGTCCGTGTTGGGTCCCTTTTTCTTGTTAAGCTTGATTTCGACCTTCCCGGTCAATCATAAGCTTATAACTTGTTCCCTTATGCCTCTTAACTCTAAAATACTCCAACAATATCTAATGTAACAACTTCTGTCATCTTTTATACGACAAAGTTTATTTAACGACTAAATTATAGTTACCATATTCTTTAATCGTAAAACACAATCATATATCATTTATAATATTGATGCAAAGATGTTTTTTTTAATAAAATGTGTTTGTAACTACAATAGTGAAATTTCAACCATCTTCACAGAAATCAACATTTAACTAAAAGGAAGAATTGAAAGTAAAAAAGAAAGGTTGAAATAATACAAAAGAACCAAAGAAAAAAAACTACAATCCTTGTATATTCATATACAGTAATTAATATCCAAACATTCTAAAAAAACCAAACCACTAAAAATGAATAAATTTAGTAGATGTTATGATGAGTGTTTGACCATCAAAAAAAATTAACAATAAATAATTAATAATTTAAAAAATTAAGATTGATAATCGTCATGAATAGCAGTAGTTTTTTCTTTTAAGAAAAATGGAAAAAAGATTAGTAGTTAATAAATTAATTGAGTCATTGCTTAAACAAATCATATTGTCATCATTATCATTATATAAATATATATACTGCACTTCTTAATAAAAGACCAATTTAGAAATATAAATATTTTCTTCTTTTTGTGTGGGTGAGTGATTACTTGTACATGCACTTACTAATACAAATACAATTTTATTAGTTTGTAAATGAACAATTAGGAATTTTACTAAATATTAGAAGAATCTTAATATTTGTATTTAAAAATTAAGATTGTAAAACTAAATATGTAAATATATAAGAATATGTACGTACTTAGTTTTTTTTTAATTAAGAACACTTTGAAATTTAAATGCATTTATTTTGAATGTAAGCAAATAAAAAGGACTTTTAATCAGACAATTTTATAAATCCATTTAAGTAAAAGAAACATAAAACTAGTTTATAGATTAATTAATAATAGTATTCAACATTAGATTAAGGAAGGAAAATTGTATGAAATATATTATAATTTTATCATGAAACTATTTGTTATACACAATAATATAGACCTTATATGATTACTAATAAAATATAAGTTGTGAAAAGAGCAAAATGATTATGGAAAAAAGAAATGCTCCAAATTAAAATTGTAATAAGAAAGAGGAAAACCCTTACATTATAAAATGGTTGAAGACATGGACCTTGCTATGCATAAGAATATCACTTCGGATTCGGGTTTTTTGCTTTTTGGAACCCGAATTTTGGGGTAATTTATTTTATGAACCTCTATATTTCAATGTTTATATTTTGGATCCTATACTTTGTGGACCCAAAAAATATGGCCCAAAGTTATGTTTGGCTCTGGCGATGACATAATTTTTGCCTAAACTTCCCAATATGGCATTTTATCATTTTTCCTTCTTTTGACTGTTGTTTTGAAATTGAACAGACTTTGACAGCTAAGGGTGTGTAAAATTCATGGGTTAAAAACAGTAGGGTAAAAGTTAAATTTTGGTAACTTTTGGTAAATTTTGGTAACTTTTTTGGCAAATTTATACTCATTGGAGTTGGAAATCGTGCAAGAAGAGGAAGAAGAAGTTGCGGCTGGAAACTTTTCGAAAGAAAAAATCGATAATGGCTTTGAAATAGGGATGGCAACTAGGTAGATCGGGGATGGGGATATATATCCCCGTCCCCATCCCCGCTCCCAAAACTGATCCCCATCTCCGACCTCACCCCGCTTCGAGGAATGATTCTTACCCCATCCCCATCCCCGCGAATTCCCCATCCCCAACGGGGATTTTTAAAGTTATCCAAAATTTAACCAAATTCTAATCGGATCCAATTTTTAATCGGACCTGGTATTTAACTTGTTCAAAATACAACGTATTTAACTTGCTCAAGCAATAATACATCAAAATCAAACAATAATACAACAAAATCCAACAATAATACATCAACAAGGAGGAGGAGGGAAGCGAGTTTAGGTTAGAGTTTCTGACTTAAAATTCGAAAATTATTACTTTATCCTTGCTATTAATATATATATTGAATTAGAATAAAGGTTATTTGGTAATTTTAAAATTTTTGGGAATGGGGATTCGAGGATGGGGAATTTTCTCCGACGGGGAAAAATGGGGACGGGAATGGGGAAAATTTTCCCCGACGGGGATTGTAGTGGTACGAAATCTACCTCCACATTGTTCTTATGTTTTTCATTCATGCCCTATATTGTTTTTGTTTTTTTTTCGTTCCCGCCCCTAGAAAGTTAATGAATTGTAGTTTCTAAAACATTTTTAAAATTATTTTCTTGAGACTCAGAGTAATTATTATGATCTTTTAAAAATAATAAAAGTGAAAACATCGTAAAAAATTGAAAACATATTAAAAAATATTGGGAGAAACTTCGTAAATTCATTAAAAATCATGGTAAAATGTTATACTAAGTTTTGAATCAAATTCAACACAAAATCTATGATATTTAGGGTATACTCTCAAAAATATCCAACTACAATCCAATTTTTTTTTTTTTTTGAGCACCAGAATACAAAGTGAAAGTAGGGATTATCGCCATCCAATTTGCAAAATATTGGATTATTTATATGTGTTGTGTGTTGTTTGTGTGTGTGTGTGTGTGTGTACATATATATATATATATATATATATATATATATATATATATATATATATATATATATATAGGAAAATTGGATTCTAATAATCCATACTTTTTTCAAATTGGATGGCAATAATCCCTACTTTCAATTGGTATTCTGGTGGTCCAAAAAAAAAATTGTATTGTAGTGGGACATAATCGAGAGTATACTCTAAATATCATAGATTTTGTGTTGCATTTGATTCAAAACTTTGTACAACACTTTACCACGATTTTTAATGAATTTACAGTATTTCTCCCAATTTAAAAAATGTTTTAGCATCTACAGTTCATTACCTATCTGGTGCAGGAACGAAAAAAAAACAAAAAAATTGAACAGTCAGATTAATGTGAATAGACATAAAAGGATAAAGATCATTTCCAAATATATTTCAAAGCGTATTTTTTGACCAAAAAAAAAATGAAACGCTACTTTAAATGCTAAGCGTTGACTTTATTAATGTTACACCAAATGATAATTGAAATGTTAAACACTCCTCAAAACCCCTATCTTATCGAACGCTAATATTTATCTAATTAAATTTTTTATTTTGCCAAAACACTAAATGTTTACTTCATACGGTAATGTCGAACAACGCGTAGCTAGTTAACCATTCACGCTAAAACTTCATTTTAATCTTACCATTTAATCATCATATTATCTTAAAACTAAAGTACAATACTAATTGAAACACTAAAAAATATGAAACGCTACTTTAAATGCTAAACATTGACTTTATTAACGTTTCACCAAATGTTAATTGAAATGTTAAACGCTCTTCAAAACCCCTATGTTATCGAACGCTAATATTTATATAATTAAATTTTTTATTTGGACAAAACATTAAACGTTTACTTCAAACGGTAATGTCGAATAACACGTAACTAGTTTACCATTCATGCTGAAACTTCATTTTAATCTTACCATTTAATCATCATATTATCTTAAAACGAAAGTACAATACTAATTGAAACGCTAAAAAATATGAAACGCTACTTTAAATGCTAAACGCTGACTTTATTAACGTTTCACCAAATGCTAATTGAAATGTTAAACGCTCCTCAAAACCCTTATCTTATCGAACGCTAATATTTATGTAATTAATTTTTTTATTTGGCGAAAACACTAAACGTTTACTTCAAACGGTAATGTCGAATAACGCGTAACTATTTTACCATTCACACTAAAACTTCATTTTAATCTTTCCATTTAATCATCATATTATCTTAAAACTAAAGTACAATACCTAGGAAGTCAACATTGAACTCTTGAGAATATAATTATGTTTTGCATGTTTCACATGTTATTTCCATAAACCGGCAATAACAATCAACTTTTGCTATTTGGTTGATAGAAAAAAAAATTTCTATTTTCAAAGCAAATTTCATTTAAGAAAATAATTAGAAAATACTAATAAGGTAATGATAAGATTTATGTAGATTTGATTAAGTAATAACGTATATTTTATTAAAAACATAATCTTTTATCACACATATTAGATTATATAGGGTTTTACAAATAAAAAAATAATTAAGATTCTTTTTTAACCATCACTGCCAAGGCGACGTTCAGAAAACCGATATATATATACCCAACAGCTGACGGCTCAGTGGTTTGAGCGCCTTAAGCGAGTGGAAGAGTCTCGTGTTCGATTCCCAGCGCTTGGCATTATGTCTCCTTGGGGCATTATGTGCTTCCAATTAATTAATGAATTAGCTGCATTAGGCTAATCAACATCGAAAAGTAGCTTCAAAATCCTCGCATATGCAACAAACTCGACCAGTCTGTTGCACTAAATTAAACCTATATTGACAAAAAATGATTGGTTGTATACCCATACAGATTCCTACCAACCCATATTTGGATGCAAAACTGTCAGATATATGCATAGGCACATCCGCTGCACCAACTCTTCTTCCATCCCATTACTTCCAAAATACATATGAAGATGGCAAGACTTGGGATTTCAACCTCATCGACGGTGGAGTTGCAGCGTCTAATCCTGTAATGTGACTTGTCTAGACCAACATATATACACTAGAGACTAACTTATATTTTCTTGCATGTTTATGAAGCTCTACGTACTCATCTTTTTTTTCTTCCCTCTTCAAATTGTTGCATGCAGACGTTGCTCGCAGTTAATGAAGTGACTAAGCAGATTTTGAAAGACAATCCACTCTATGGATTGATCAGTGACAGGTTACTGGTGATATCGTTAGGGACAGGTTCATCAAAGAATGAAAACAAATACACGGCAAAACAAACAGCTAAATGGGGCATAATTTCTTGGCTGTTTGAAAAAGGATCCTCTCCGATTAAAGATGCTTTCACTGAAGCAGGGGACGACATGGTTGATTACCATAATAGTGTTGTCTTCCATGCCTTCCAATCCCAAGATAACTACCTTCGCATTCAAGTTAGTCTCAAAAACCTGACCCTTAAATAATTTTTGATCTGGTGAACCTAATTTAGTTTACTTGACAATGAAACAATATATTTATGTGGGAACATTCATACAGGATGACACCTTGACAGGAATATCCGCTTCATCAGATGTGTCAACGGAGAAGAACTTGCAGGATCTGGTGAAAGTTGGTCAGAAATTGCTTAATAAAACGGTTTCGCGCGTGAATATTGAAACTGGTGTTTACATGCCAGTTCCAGACCTGGGAACTAATTTAGATGCCCTTAAAAGGTTTGTCCTACCTCAATTTATGTTTCAAGCAATGGCAAAATGATATTTGGTAACAATTAATATTGGGTGTTCAATCATACTCAGGTTTGCAAAGCAGCTTTCAGATGAAAGAAAGTTCCGCAAGGGCCAACCATCCGTCTGATTAATCCCAGATTTCGCGTCTTCATCTCTTGTGACACTTAGCAGGACTTACAAGTTGTACTCTTATTATTATAGCACCTGCAATTGTGAGTTTGAGTTTGACTTATTGAATGAGGTGGAATCTGTGGACTCATACCAAGAGGGTCAAAATTTATCCCTTTTATTTAGCTTGTAATCCCATGGTGAGTATGAGTTTTACTCATATTAATTAAAAAAAATAAGGGAAATTCCAAATGTTAGGCACCAACTATTGTCTATTCCAAATGGTAGACACCTTTTTTATGTATTCCAAGTGGTAGGCCTAATTTCTAAAGATTTCCATCCCGTAGGCATAATCTGACTGCCGTTAGGAATATCATTTAAAAAAAAATTAATGTTTTGAACTGATCCCAGTCTGTTCGACATTCAGAAGCAAACGCTTTCCTCAGCCCTCTCCTCCATCTAATTCTGACGTGACCCACTTTTTTCCTGCCAACAATTCATATTTATTTGCAAGGTAAACTGACAACAATTCACATCCACAATGGATACTTCTGAAATACAAAGTTGAATGGTATGCCTATAACAGTTTCTAACAAAACCTACTATCCCTCTAGCAAAATAGTGGACTACAAAATTTACAACTCATGAGAATCATATCTGATTCACAAAGGTTGGAAGATAAATTACTAGCTAGCCTCGCTAAATAAGAGGCAGGCAATTGAATTTTCATATCAATATATACCTGAATCTCCTTGCCAGGCTAAAAATCGTAGTGTGCTGCTTTTGTTTTCACAATAGTTAGTGACTTGTTTGCCCATACATGTTTGACCCAAACCATCGGGACCGAACCATCAATCTTGAACAACACCACCCAAAATTGACAAATTTAGATCTGAATACAACTCAAAACACCAATTCACAACCCCACAATGCACAAACACACTACAATGACAATTAAACCAAGCAACCAATACCCAAAAATGCATCAAAAAAGTGAAGAAAGAGACAAACCTGGTGTTCTTCGTTGTCTGGGCTCTTCGTCTTCGTCTTCGTCTGAGCAGACCAAACCCTAATCAACCGTTGAAGACGTTCTGGAGGAGACGTTCTAAGCAGGCCGTCGGCGAGCGACTCCGGCGTCCTTCAACGACGATGAGAGGGCTGAGATGGCTGGGCGTTTGGAGGACAGAGCGTTTGGAGGAGAGGGCTGAGGAGTGCGTTTGCTTCTGAATGTCGAACAGACTGGGATCAGTTCAAAACATTAAAAAAAAAATTTAATGATATTCCTAACAGTAGTCAGATTATGCCTACGGGATGAAAATCTTTGGAAATTAGGCCTACCATTTGGAATACATAAAAAAGGTGTCTACCATTTGGAATAGGCAATAGTCGGTGCCTACCATTTGGAATTTCCCAAAAAATAAATGAGTCCTACTTAATAAGATAATTAATTTTGTTATATTGATTAAAAAAATAAGGTGGGTGAGGAGAGAGAAGAAAAATATGATTAACATATTAGTGTGTTAAAAACCTGCAATTATGAGTTTGAGTTTGACTTATTGAATGAGGTGGAATCTGTGGACTCCTACCAAGAGGGTCAAAATTTATCCCTTTTATTCAGCTTGCAATCCCATGGTGAGTATGAGTTTTACTCATATTAATTAAAAAAAGTAAATGAGTCCTACTTAATAAGATAATTAATTTCGTTATATTGATAAAAAAAAATAAGGTGGGTGAGGAGAGAGAAAAGAAAAATATGATTAACATATTAGTGTGTTAAACTTGCTTTAAAACTCATCTCATGAGATTAACGGCAAGATTCTCATGAGATGAGTCTCATTATTCTCACCACTGAAATGCCATATGTGACCTCATTCCGTTCTCTTCTCATGTCATGTCAATAGTGAGTCGAATTTAAACTCACCATTGTAGATGGTCTTAATTAAGAACATATGATTTGTTAACGGTCTGTAATTAATCATTCTCATTTATATTCATTTCATCGACCGTGTTATTGGGATAAATTCCCAAAAGAAGAAATAAGAAAGAAAGCATGTAATAATATCTCCTTTGTAAGAACCAAGAAACAGTTGAATAGGTAGTGCAAATTAGTGAGGATAATAAATGTATTGCTCCTAATAAACAGCGCGTCGATCATGAGCAAGGGTGCACGGAGCATAGTGAGACTGGGCTATGTGTCGTCGGCGTGCCTTTGTTCCAAGGTCTTCCGCGACCCAATAAAGGTGTGCGTTGTATATTCATATCTTACAATTGTTATGCTCGTAATCCTGACTGTCATTTCTGATAACCCTCAACACCAATGCTCATACCCTACAACAAGTTTGCTTATAATCTAGAACTTGTATGCTCATTACGTACAAGTAGTATGCTCACAAAATCTAAACTTCATTGCTCATAGTCGTGAACACCAGTGTTCATCTACTGTGCTCTAACCTACAACTACTGTGCTCATAAGCCTGAACACAATGCTCATACCCTACAACAAGTCTGCTCATAATCTAGTACTTGTATGCTCATTACCTACAAGTATTATGCTCATAATCTAGTACTTGTATGCTCATTACTGTTATTGGCATATACAAAGCAAAATGTTATGCCATCGGGGTGAAATTCAAATATGTCAACTTTTGGATCCAAGGACATGACATTCCCTTCGACAATGCCTTAAAGGATATGAATTTAACATTGAGCAAGAAATTTAGAGGATTAATTGACAGAAGGGAAACAGATAGTGGGGATTGAAGCCGACATGCGGCTTTTCATGTAAGGGTTAACATTGAGGATCCGTTGCAAAGGGACACCATTGCTTCAATTGACGCAACTGGGACAAAATGGATTCCTTCAAATATGAAAGGCTCCCGAATTTGTATCATAGAGGTGGAAGGTTGGGGTAAATTGAAGATAATTGCGATGAATCGAAAGGACAAGATAAAAAGAGCTAGTGTGGTCACTGGTTGAGGGCTTCACCTAAAAAACTCACAAATATCAATCAATGAAGAACTAGTTTAAGGGAAGAGCTTACTCAGAAGATGCTAGGAGCAAGGGGATGGGATAAACCAAGAAGTTGGGGAAGGTGTAAAGTAGGTAACAAAGTACCAAAACAATAACAAGATGGTCCTTCCATGAAATCTTGGAAGCTACAAACACTGTGTCCAAGGGAACCAAGCAACTCTAACGCAAATGAAGCGATAGGAGGAGAAGTAACATTCATGATAAGGGCCTAAATAGACATTCAGAGTACTGCCTACATATTGCCGATAAAGTGGTAGTAAATAAAGATGACATAAATTCTGAAAAAATTCAGGGAAGAACAAAATAGATGAAATACAACATAGGAGATACATGGGAAACCCAAGAACTGGGAGAAAACCCTTTGGATGGAGACAACTGAAAAGTAATCCACTATGACATAAAAGGAGTGTAATGCGATCACAATCACAGTGTGTGATTCAAACCTTCAACATAGATTAGAACCTAATCTCAACAAATCTCTCACCCTCTTTAAAAATATTGGATTGTAATAGGAAAACTATCAAAGCAATCATCACAAGATGCATTAAAGCCTTTAACTACTAACGTATTTATAGGAGTGATACCCTTGGTGCCCAAGCAACAACCAAATCTAAAAAATAAGGAAACCAAAGAAATAAGGAAAGTTCAAGTGTCTTCATACATACTAAGTAGGAATGACATGATTAAAGATAGTTATGTGAATCTCCAATCCTCTCCTAGTTTTACTTATTGGTGGAGTTGATCCCTTGCATGTGGATCTCACCGGATTATTATGAGTCATGTATGTAAATTAGTATCAGTGCTAGCAATCTACTGGTGGCTTAGTAAGACGTTAAGGATGGAGCTACATGATCGGGTCGGACGCGATGTGTAAAATAGCGAAGGATATGGAATTGTTGACATTTTTTCTCGTCGTTCTGACTTCTTGAATATCCATGGGACGGGATTTGGAGGTTTGTGATGGGGTTTAACTTTCAAAATCTCTTTAAGGGATTAATTGCACATTTCATGTACAATAGTTGTAAAATCACTTTCCCTTTACTTTATCCATTTCATGAGTAATCAAACTAAACTTCTAAGAGTGAACATTCCCTTGTTCCAACTCTTATAAATTTAATTCAATTTGCTCACGAAATGTTAGACTCAGAAGAAAACAATTTAGGCAAATATTATTTAGTGAAATATACAAAGAATACCTTAAACTTGCATCGGTACATTGTGAAACTATGTTAAACATAGTTTAGGCAATCCCGATGTATTTTATTTCGAAAAGGAAACGCCACCCGACTTTTTAAGGGAAAAGCCAAGACAAAACTGAAAAAGAAAGGAAAGAAAGACTGCGCCTACAATCTGAAAACGGATTTGGGGGTAAGGTTACGAACTCGAAAGGTAAGAACCTTAAGAGTTCGCCTCTCACAAAAAGGAAAGACTCTACTAAATGTTTTAAGTGTGCTCATATACAACACTTATTTACATGAAGAAGAAACACTTAAAGCTTACATTGTGCCTTTTAAAGAAGAAGCCTTGCCTAGCCTTTGTTACAGCTTGTAAACTCCTCCTTGAAGATGCCTTAGAACACTCCTCTTAAAGGTACTAAAATAATACCAGAAAAGGGTGAAGGGATGGTAGAAAAGATGACTTTTTGTGAGGTTTTTGGTTGGATTTTATGTGAGGTCTTTTATGGAGTTTTTGATGGAATTTAAGTAAGAATAAGGATAGATAGAATAGAGGTAAAGATTAGAGGTTTAAGGTGATGGACTGATGAAGATGATAATGATAAGAAAGTGATGGATTAAGAGAGGATAGCGATAGAAATAAGAATGATAGTATGGAGAATAAGAGAATATGAGAGAATGAGTGAGAGAAGATAAAGAGATGAGATGAAGAATGAGGTGATGAATGAGTGAGGGAGAAAGGATGAATGAATTAGTGAGTGAGTTTGGCTTGGAGAGGAGTAGTATTTATAGGTGGAGGAAGGCTTCTTCATTCACGCACATACATTCCTCTTCAACCAAATGCAATCCAGATTCAACCTTGGCACAGATTGTAAGGCAGCAAGGGGGGAGTGTCTTGAGTGGTCGGTAACTGCAAGTGAATGAATCCAAGTGTGGACTCATTTAAAGTACGATCGACCTTCAGACTGGGGGAGGATGAATCTTGATTCATCCATGCATTCTTGGATGGTGGAGTATGAATACATTTACCTTGGAAATTGGTGTTTCACATTGTGGACAACAATTGCATTTCACAAGCTTTTTAAGGTGTTTTTGAGGTGCTTTTGTGAAGCTTCGAACTCGTAACCTCCTTGCATGTGTTTACGTAGCTTTGCATGGCTTGCATGGCTTGCTTTCTTACGTAAAAAATGTGCATGCATCTAGCTAACTTCACATGTAATCATGCATGTGGCTTTAGGCGAATAATGTACATGTAAGTGCATGTATTTCCCCTTTATTATCCAGTTTCTTCTTCTTTCTTTCTGTAATATATGCTATATACTTATGTACTAATACTCAGTGTATACTAATAGCCCACACTTTGATTGAGTTCTGGATAGGATGAAAATCAAAGTAGTACTGATTTGATGGACACCAGTTAGGATATGACTTTTTAGAGTGCAAAGCCTGGGGTGACGCATGGAAGCTGACTCCTGCGTCGCGGTTGGCGGCTTGTGCCTTTAAAGGATGATCTCAGATGAGAATGACGCCCTAGTTTGATGTGTTCTCGGGCTTTCATGACATCCCTACTTGAAATGATCTCGGGAGTTGATAACGTCCCTACTTGGAGGTATGGGCTGACACTTGGAAGCTAAAGTCCTGTATCGCAGTTGGCGACTTGCACCTTCACAATGATCTCAGGCGAGAATGACGCCTTACTTGTTGGGGAGACTTAATCCGATGGCTCTCGGGGTTTAATGTTTGATGGAAATTCAATGCCGAGGGACTTCACCGATGCTCTGCTGATGGCCTTGGGGGTTGAGACTTCACCAGACACTATGCCGATAGCACGTGTTTTGAAGTTTGACTTTGATTTGGATGGCAATTCAATGTCGAGAGACTCCATTGGACACGATGCCGATGGCTCTGACTTTGACGTTTGATTTGGATGACAATTCAATGCCGAGAGACTGTACTGGACGCGATACCGGTGGCTCTTATTCCTGAGATTTCGTCGAACTCGATGCCGACGACCCTTATTTTCCTGCCCAAGGCAAACATTTCTTGTCAGTTTTTGTTAAATTTAAATTTTGACCCGGATAACTTACCTCGGAACACGTCAACATAATCGTACGAGAATGCTTCTTATTTGGGGACTTGATACTTCAATCTTAAGAAGACCCATTTCATTTCATTAGGCACACTTAGTCGTGCCTTTTCTTGAAAATACGCACTCTTGGTTCTTGGAAGCAAGCATGAGGAAAAGACAAATAATCCCCCCTTCCCTAGGCCGATCGGACTACAATAAAGAAGGGTAATCTTTTCTCTTACAATTCAGCCTTTGCAGGCCATGCTGGAGACCAAGTTGGCCACAATAATTGTGAAAGGCCTTAAGTTTGATCGGACTTTAACTCTAGCCAATAAGAATCGGACACGTGGCTGTGTGGGTCAAGCCATAATGCCTATAAATGGGAGCTTGGAACTCAGCCTTCTTCACAACTTCAAATTCGAACTCTTCTTAGCTTCCTCTCTTATTCTCTCTCTAGAAACTCTTTTGGGTATTTTGAGTTTTATTGATAAGTAATGGCTTTCTTGTGGAAAGGGCGTTGACGTGCTACTCCACCAGTTGTTCAAGAATGCCCGTATGCAAGGACGGTGCAAAGAGAATATCCCACTAGGGAATTTACACCGGCGCAGTTGGTCTTCCGCCAGGATGAACATGTGTGGTTTTTCCGTTCTCACACCTTGTAGACATCGGGTATTAGTATATTAATATATAGCATAAATTATATAGTACAAAGCAGAAATAAAGAAGAAGAAGAAGAAGAAGAAGAAGAAGAAGAAGAAGAAGAAGAAGAAGAAGAAGAAGAAGTCGAATAATAAGGCGTAAATACATACACTTACATGTACATTGTCCGCTTAAAGCCACATGCATGATCACATGTGAAGTTAGCTAGTTGCAGGCACATTTCATACGTAAGAAATCAAGCCATGCAAGACATACAAGGAGGTCACGAGTTCGAAACCTCATAAAATCACTTCAAAAACACTCCAAGAAGCTTGCAAAATGCAATTGCTATCCAAGTATGAAACACCAATTCCCAAGGCCAACACTTTAAAACTCCACCTTTCAAACATACATGAATTGCTAGGAAATTCATCCACCCCCTATTGAAATTCAATTGGACTTTGAATGAGTCCATACTTCGATTCATTCACGTGTAATTGTCGACCACCATGTTCATCCCCTTGACCACCTTGAAGTCCGATCGGACTTAAATGCCTTGACCACGTGAATGAGGTGAATGCATGTATGTTCATCCTCCCTTGAACCCCTCCTTGCCTACAAATACCACCCTCCTATGAAGTTAAATAGGAACTCACTCCATCATATACACCATCACTCACTAAACCTTTCATTTATTCTATCCCTCTCTTATTCTCCATCATTCTCTCAAACCTCTCATTCTTATTATCACCTCAATCTCCATCCTAAATTCTTAATACCATCTTTCTACTATCTTTCCACCACTTTCTTATCTCCATAATCTCCATTTCCATCCTACCTTAAGTCCTTAAACCCTTATCCTACTAAACTCACCAAAAAAAACTCAACAAAAAGCCCTCTTTTTACAATCTTTTTATCCTTTTTCCACCCATTTTTTTATCCATTTTTATACTACTTTGGTGCTTTCAAGAGGAGTGTTCGAAGGCATCTTCAAGGAGGAATTTACAAGCTACTACCAAGGCTAGGCAAGACTTCTTCTTCAAAAGGCACAATGTAAGCTTTAAAGTGTTCCTTTTCATGTAAATAATGTATTGTATATGTAATCCTTTTTCTTAATTCATCATGCATGTTAAATGAAATGATTCTATAAAGTTTTTATTTATCTCCATTCCAAATCTTATTAAAAGCACACTTAAAACTTTTAGGAGAGTCTATCCTTTTGTGAGAGACGAACTCTGAAGGTTTCTACCTTTTGAGTTCATAGCCTTACCCCCGAATCCATTCTCGGTTTCGTAGGCGGAGTCTTTCTTTATTTTCTTTTCGATTTTATCTTGGCTTTTGCCTTAAAAAGTTGGGTGGTGACTCCTTTTCGAAATAAAATGCATTGGGATTGCCTAAACTGTGTTCGACATGGTTTTACAATGTATCGATGCAACTTTAAGGTATTGTTTGTGTATTTCTAAATAATATTTGGCTAAATTGTTTTCTTCCGAGTTTAGCATTTTATGAGCAAGTTGAATTAAATTTAGAAGAGTTGTAACAAGTGGATGTTTGTTCGGTTGTAATTTTTTTGGTTAAAAGTAGGGATTGTCGATCTCAGGGATGGGTGTCTGGCTGATTTAAGGGAATCGATTTGTGTTTTGGGATTTTCTTAATTGCGGAAAACGGTAAATATTTAAGAAAACAATTAAACTAACCTAGACATGATAATAATCAAGAAAGTAATAAAAGATGAAAGCAAATAAAAAGGAAGAAATAGGAAAGCAATAAACTACAACTAGTAATAAAATTGGGAGCAAGAAATTATACCTTTGATGAACTAACTTCTTCACTAATCTTCAATCTACTTGGATTTCCCCCGAACAAACAAGAAATCGTGAATTGGATTACTAAGAAACCCCAAATCCCCACTTGAGAGTGGAATTTGTGTCCCTTAGCCCTCCTCCTCACTAAAATTGGATTTTTTTGTGGCTAATCTAATAAAGACTTAAGTAACTTTTGAAACAGAAACCTAAACCAAATTCTAACTAAACCATAATAAAGACTATTGAAACCCTAATGTGACCTACACGAAGGTCCAAAACCAAACCCTAACCCTACTGTCTGAAAATCGAAACAGAGCCAAAAAGAGAGAAAGAAAGAAACAGAGAAAGAGAGACAGCAAATCAGAGGACCGAATACAGAGAAAGACGCAAGAAGACAACTGAGCAAACAGCATGAGACAAAACAGAGGAAAGAACATTAACAATCAAATTCTCATAAATCAAACTTAGCAAATTCAATAACACAATATCAAATTCCAGAATCGAAATTACAACCATTAAAGAGCAAACCCAGAAACGAATGAAAGGAAGCCAAAAACAAAGATTCAAAACAGAATTCAAATCATTAAAACATGAATAAGCCTAAAATCAATTAAACCCTAACCCTAAATGGAAGCTCTTGGGGCATCACTCCCAGAATCAACCATTTGTGAAGAAGGAGTTTCTATCCTATGATTCAAGTCAGGGAATAATGCACGCATGCACTCATTCATTGTCGCACATAATTTTTCCCCTTCCGCTTCAAAGGTAGCCATTGTAGCTTTCAAACAAGAATCAGCACTATGGTACGGTGAATCACACAAGAAGCACACAGAATGAGACTCAACATCGGCACATTGGGAATGATCATAATAGTCTTCCATATAATCCCCACTATAAGATTGATCATCAACATACACGGGGTATTCACATGATTGTTCGGCAAGGTCCCAGGGGGTGGTGTATATGTAGGTTGGAAGCTAGGAGTAACACTTTGTTGCTCAAATTCATAGGAATCCCTAGACAATCATTTAAGTAACTCCCATGCTTTTTCTTCACCTAAACTAGAAAACCCGTAATAATCTAAAAGGTTTCGGGTCTCATAATTCACACCCTCATTCACAATTCCCAAATGATCTAAAGCATCATAAAAGATACCATATAATTCACATTGAACACGGTAGTCATGCAATCTATCAAAATAACTCCAAAATATTTCATGCTCAAATTGGGGGAATTGGGGATTATCCATAACTCCTTTTTTTTTCTATTTTTCTATTTTTCTATTTTTTTTCTCTTTTTTCGATTTTCAATTTTCAATTTTTTTTGTGCTACATTTTTCTAGCATAATCGAGAAAGCAATAAACTATATACACACAAACCAATAACCTAATCTACCAAATAACGCCATCCCCGACAACGGCGCCATTGTTCGGTTGTAATTTTTAGAGGTCTTTAGTAGAGTTGTCGGTCCACGAGGATGGGTGTTAGGCTTGACGAGGTAATCGGTTTATGTAAATAGGTTTTCTCAATGCGGAAAGCAATAACTTATGTAAAGAAAACAATAAACTAACCTAGACATGCATTCAAAGAAAGCAATAAAAGCATGAAATTAAATGAAGCAATTGAAAAGCATTAAATAGGAAAGCAATAAAACTACAACTAATAATGAAATTGGGAGCAAGAAATTATACCTTCGACGAACTAAATCTTCACTTGAATCTTCAACTTCTAATTGATTTTCCCCCAAACAAACAATAAAATTGTAAATTGGATTACTAAGAATCCTCAAATCCTCACTTTGAAGTAGGATTTGTGACTCTTAATCATCCTCCTCACTAAAAGTTGGATTGGATGTTTTGTGGCTAATCTAATATTACCTCACTAACCCTAAACTAAGATTAAGAACCCTAATAAAAACTAATGAAAACTTAATAAATCTTACCTTAATAACCATATTACCTAGGACAGAATAAGAAGAAAGGAAAAACTAAACAATTACTTATTCCTACTCACTGACCGAATGAGAAAGAAGAAGAGTAAAAGGAACAAGATTACTACCTAGACAAAAACAAGGGACGGGAAAGCAGAGAGGGGAAAGAAAGAGAATCAAAACCCATTTCCCTACTGCTCATTACCCGAACAGAGGGAGAAAAACAGAAACAGAATCAGAGGACAAAGACAGTAGAATTAACACACAAAATTCAAACCAAAACAGAATAAAATAACTCAGAACATCAAATCCAAACCAAATCAAACTCAGCATTCAACAAAAATCAAACCAAACGCCGAATACATTCAAACTAAAACTAATAACCAACCTCTCAAACAATCAAGAACAAAACCCAGAATCGATTGAAAGCAAAACCGAAAATAAAGATTCACATTTAAAAACAGAATTTACTAACATGAATTGCAAAACAAAAATAAACCTAAAGCTAATCCTAATTGAGGCCGAAACCTCCTTAGAATGAATATCGAATCTGCTTCTCTTCCCCTTTTATAGTTGAATCAATCCTCCCCTTCAAATCAGAGCCCTCGATCTTCTTCATGAACGGCCAAGATGAACTCGACGGTTTTGGGCGAAGATGAAGATGGTGGTGGGTGCGAGTCGATGTGTTGTTACGTTGTACTCTCAGTTAGCCGAATCTGCAAATGAGAAAAAGAGTGTGAGAGATTTAGAATATCGCGAGAAAGAGATAAAATAAGAGATGAGATGAAAGATGGAGATGAGATGAGATGAGATGAGAGAAGGAGATGGAGAATGAGATTAGTTATGGTGGATGGAAGCTTGGGGTTTGTTTGGATGCTGCGCAAGTGAACAGAGAGAAAGGGAGAAAAGGAATGAAGAGAAGAAAAAAGAAAGGGAAAATTAAAAATGGGAATTAGGTTTTGGTGGATGAGGATTATAATCGGCTGAAGGGAAATAAAAGGGGATTGGGTATGGGTTTGTGGGTAAATGGAGCGGTCAAATGGGTAGGGTTGACGTGTTAGGTGGGCTAGGGTAATAGGTTGGGTAAGAGGGTTTTAGGGGGAGAATTGGGCTGGGTATGGATATTGGGCCGAATAATAGGGAAAGAAGATTGGGAATTTGGATTTAGGAAATGGGTTGGGTTAAGGAATTAGGATTAGAACTTAGGTTTTCTTTTTATTTTCTAATTTATCATTTTGATTTATATTTAACAATAATAATAACAAAAATAATAAAATGCTATAAAATCTAATAAAAGAGTAAAAACATAATAAGACTACTAAAATAATTATTAAATACAAGCAAAAATACCCTATAAAAGAGAAGAAATTCGGCTCGGAACGAGATCGAACAATGTTCACTCTTAGAGGTTTAGTTTGATTACTCATGAAATGAGTAAAGTAACGGGAAAGTGATTTTACAACTATTATTCATGAAATGTGCAATTAATCCTTTAAGAGCTTTTTAAAGTTAAACCCCAGTCTAAACCTCTAAACCCCATCCCATAGATGTTCAAAAATCAGAACGACGAGAAAAAATGTCCACATGTGTTTGATTGTGTATATTCGGGTTTTATGAGTAAAGGTTGTCATATCCTCAGGGATGGTGTGTCGGGTTAATAAGGAATTGGTTTGGTAGGGTTTCAATTGCAAAAAGCAGTAAATAATAATTAAACTAAACTTAGCATGAATAGAAAAATACAATTACTAAAGAAAACATGAATGAGAAAGTAAAACTCAACCTAATATAACAAGAACTTGAAATCGAAACTAACTAGAAGAACTCATATTCAAGAAAGCTATAAATAACAATAAATAAAGAAACTGAATTAATTACTGAAATTAAGACTGTAAACATTAACATGAAGGTTTGATCTTTACTCTAATCTTGAATTTTGAATCTTTGAATCACGAATCTTTCTCCTGAACAAACAAGAAAGGTGTGATTTGGATTACTAAGACTGCTCGAATCCCCACCTGAAGGGAGAATTCGAGGAACCTTAATCCTCCGCTTCACTAAAAAGTAGAGTTTTGTGGAACTAATACTAATGAAATTTAATTAGCGAGACAAAAAGTGAGAAGGAACAAGAACTGGAAAACTTGAATTGAATTGAAACTTGAAAGAAAAAAATTACAATCGAGGAATTGAGAGAAAAACTAAAGAAAGCTTAAAACTAAAACTAATCTAAAACTAATAACTAAAACTAATCTAAAACTAATAACTAAAACTAGTTTAAAAGTTAATTACTAAGGCTAAGTCTAAGTCCTAATATATAGTAAAACATAAGAAGGGAAAAAGAATAATAATAAAAATAATATCAAAACCCTAACTTAGCCGCCGCTTTTAATTTCCAGAGTCAGACGCCGGTAGTGTCTTGTCGATTTGCTGCTACTGCCTTGGACGCTAGGAGCGCTTGACCGACGCTGGCAGCGCTTCTGTCGATGCTGCGAATTGCCACTACTTGTTGTTCGTTCACTGGCTCTACACTCAATTTAGCGGGTGCTACGCTCGTAAAGGGTGTCAGACCTGGCGTAGCGGGTGCTACACCGACTTCGCGGGCGCTAAACTCCAGCAGACTTCTGGCTCCTTCGCTGCTGCTCTCCGGTCGCGGTGCCACAAGACATCTTGATCTTGAAATTTCATCCCTCAAATTGCTTGATATGATCCTTAACTTGATTATCCATGGTGATATTAAGTCTTAAGATTGTTGGAAATATGGGGAAACATGGTCACTTGAACAAGATTAGGAATCACTTGGGTAGCTAGGAGTCGAGGATTAAACCCGTCTCCCCTTAAGACTTATTCACAAGACCGTGAATAGACTCAAGGGTAAATCCTAACATCTTGTAAGCAAAGTACAAGATCTCTCAATAAATCTCAAGAATGTTAATGAAGTTCAACACCTTAGGAGTGTGTTGAAGCTCTCTAGGAAAGATAGATAGAAGTGATTGAGGTGTATTGGATGAGTGAAAATCATCCACTATTTATCGGAGTTGGAGCATTCAAACTTATTCAAACTCGACAATCAATATAGCATGATTCTAGGGCATTGTCTATGGGATATCAATCATCATTAAGGGATTGATCTTGACTGAGAATATCAGTCAAGAATAATCCCTAAATATGCCCCCATCATTAATACCCGAGGCTGAGTTAAGGGATTTCGAAAAAGGTTAAACTAGACATCACCATTGTCTGTGGTGACCTAGTTCCTCCTTTCCTTACTTTCTTGATGACAACACAACCCATATTACACTTGACATGGTCCGTGTTGGGTCCCTTTTTCTTGTTAAGCTTGATTTCGACGTTCCCGGTCAATCATAAGCTTATAACTTGTTCCCTTATGCCTCTTAACTCTACAAATAACAATATCTAATGTAACAACTTCTGTCATCTTTTATACGACAAAGTTTATTTAACGACTAAATTATAGTTAACATATTCTTTAATCGTAAAACACAATCATATATCATTTATAATATTGATGCAAAGATGTTTTTTTTTAATAAAACGTGTTTGTAACTACAATAGTGAAATTTCAACCATCTGCACAGAAATCAACATTTAACTAAAAGGAAGAATTGAAAGTAAAAATGAAAGGTTGAAATAATACAAAAGAACTAAAGGAAAAAAAACTACAATCCTTGTATATTCATATACTGTAATTAATATCTAAACATTCTAAAAAAACCAAACCACTAAATATGAATAAATTTAGTAGATGTTATGATGAGTGTTTGACCAACAAAAAAAAATAACAATAAATAATTAATAATTTAAAAAATTAAGATTGATAATCGTCATGAATAGCAGTAGTTTTTCTTTTAAGAAAAATGGAAAAAAGTGTTGGCGGGTAGGTTAGTTATTTGTTGTTATTTAGTTAGGTTTAGTTAAGTTTGTTTTAGTTAGTTAGTTATCTTTCTTTCTTTCTCTTTTGTCCTTCCCTATATATATGGGGTTTGTAGGCTGTTGTGTGGAGTAATTGAGAGAGGATTTTCAGATCATCAATAAACTACATTCTTTTTCTTTGATCTGCTCCTCTAGTTGACAGCAGTGCCAGAGGGAGGTTGAAGATTTTGACATGGTATCAGAGCCTGTTCTACCAGCTCTCTGATTCTGCATTCGGTGATATCCCTTTCTTCCCTCTTCAATTTTTGTTTTTCCATTCTCCCTTTTTCCTGTCTGCCATTTTGCAGTGCTGTATATTCTGCCATTTTTTCTTTCTATCTTCGTCATGGGTGAAGAAAAATCAATAGTTCCAGTGGTAGTTGGTCCTGATCACCCCTTGTTCCTTCATCATTCAGACAATCCTAGTTTCAGCTTGACTAATGAGCCTCTGTCAGGTCTGAATTATGCACAATGGAGTAGATCATGTGAAGTGTCTTTAAAGGCCAAGAATAAAATGATTTTTATTGAAGGAAAAATTGGAAAACCTGCTGAAGATTCTCCTTTGTTGCCCTTTTGGCAGAGATGTAATAGTATGCTCATTTCTTGGCTTCTTCGATCTGTCACAAAAGACATTGCCTCAAGCATTCTGTATACAGAAACAACAGCTGCGATCTGGAGTGATCTTAAAGAAAGGTTTAGTTTCAATCAAGGTGCCAAGATTTATCAATTGCAACAAGACATGAGCAACCTTAGTCAAGGAAATCTTTCTGTGTCTAGATATTACACTAAATGCAGGCAGATATGGGATGAGTATGTGATGGTGATTACCCCTTGCAATTCTGCATCAGAATGTTCTGTATTGAAATTAATAGCTAGACAGCAGCGGTTCCAATTTTTGATGGGTTTGAATGAGTAATATAAGACTGTGAGAGGTAGTATCCTAATGATAACACCTTTACCAAGTGTTAATCAAGCTTACAGTCTTGTTCTTCAGGAGGAACAACAACAGAATATCAAGAAACCTTCATTTCCTGAGGAAGGTTCTATGGTATTCAATGCTTCAAGAAATTACAATCCCAGGAATGCACAGAATAAATATAATAGACAAACACAACATCCTGGATATGCAGCTCAGGGACAGCCAAACTACCCTAGTTCTTCAACCAGAAGTTCTGACAACAATGCAAACACACAAAATAAGAGGCCATACTGCTATTGTTGCAAGAAGCCAGGACATCCAGCTGAAAAGTGCTTCAAACTGGCCAGGAAGCAGGCAGAAAGATCTCAAAGGATTATTGAAAATGTCCAAATTGACCCAGAAAATGCACCCAGTACATCTGAAGTTCAAGAAACATCTAGACATACACTTAGCAATGAGGAATATACACAGCTGATGCAACTTCTTGGAAAGCAAAATATATGTGTTTCTGATCAAGTTGATCCTCAGCACTCAGCATTTTCGGCAGGTAAATCATTTTGTTTATTATCTGATAATCAAACTGTGCATTGGGTGATTGATAGTGGCGCTACAGATCACATTACGCCTCATTTGCATCTTTTTTCTTCATATACTCCTGTTGTTACTTCTTGCTTCATTACTTTACCTAATGGTCACCAAATACCTGTCAAGAATGTGGGGAATGTTGTTTTACAATCTGGAATAATGCTTCAAAATGTTCTGTACGTGCCATCTTTTCACTTCAATTTGATTTCTGCATATAGACTCACTAAAGATCTTAAGGCAAACTTAGTTTTTACTCCTGAGAATTGTTACATCCAGGACCCTTTGAAGAGCAAACATCTAACCCTTGGTAAACAGCAAGGAGGACTTTACTTGGCCAATAATCCCATTAAAATCAAGAATGCATCTCAAAATCAAGAAAAAGGCAATGCTCTTCTTTCTACATCAGAACTTTGGCATTGCAGGCTAGGCCACCCCTCTCTTGAGTTCCTCACAAGAATTCCAGGTGTATCAAATATTCCAAATACATCAGTTTGCCAGATATGTCCTCAAGCAAAACAACTCAGGCTTCCTTTCCCTACCAGCACTAGTAGAACCACTAATAAATTTGAATTACTTCATGTACATCTGTGGGGGCCTTTTAGAGTTCAGACTTATGATGATTTTCATTCTTTTTTAACCATTGTTGATGACTGTACTAGAACAACATGGGTATATTTGTTATCCAGTAAATCCAATGCTTGAAAACTTTATTTCTTTTGTTTCAAGACAATTTGATGCTACTCTCAAGATCATTAGATCTGATATAGAAAGGAATTCTGTGATAATTATGCTAAAACATATTATGGCACAAAGGGTATTTTGCATCAAACTTCCTGTGTAGAAAGACAACAGCAAAATCGAATTGTAGAAAGAAAACACACACACATTCTACAAGTAGCAAGATCTTTGTTAATTCAAGCAAAGCTTCCCTTAAGGTTTTGGGGTGATTGTGTTCTCACTGCAACTTATTTGATTAATAGGGTTCCCAACTCTGTTATAAATTTTAAAACTCCCTATGAAATGCTTTACAGTTCACCTCCTGATTACAGCCATCTTAGAATTTTTGGCTGCCTTTGTTTTGCCTCCACACTAAGTGCTAACAGACACAAGTTAGACCCTAGAGCACATCCTTGTGTTTTTCTAGGCTACTCTTTCAATAAGAAGGGATATAAGCTGTATGATATGACTGATAAAAGGGTTATTTTTAGTAGAGATGTGAAGTTTTATGAGCAACATTTTCCATACTATAATACAAGCAGTACTGAAGACATTGTTTTGCCTGACTCTATATTTCTTTCTAATGTCCCTGACAATTGTGCTGAGGATGGAACTGATCATCACAAAGAAATTCCAATACAAAAGACTGTGACCCAACAGTAGCAGGATACAACAGATACAGCTGACAGCCCTGCTCCTCCTACAGCTGAACCTGTTCCAACAAGAAGGTCTACAAGGGTCATCAGACAACCCACTTATTTGAAGGATTACGACACACAACTACCTAAAATTGGTAATATTGTTTCTTTTTCTGGGCTTTCTACTTCTCTACAACAACAAATCTCTCAACTTGATTATTTGGAAGAACCTAGAAATTACAAACAAGCAGCTTCTCATCAACATTAGGTAGATGCTATGAAAAGAGAAATAGAGGCCCTCCTTGTCAATAATACCTGGACTGAGGTTGACTTACCTCCTGGGAAGAAAGCCATCAGTTCAAAATGGGTGTATAAAGTTAAGCTTAAGTCTGATGGTTCTTTAGAAAGATACAAGGCAAGATTGGTTGTAAGGGGAAACAGTCAGAAAGAAGGGCTTGATTACAATGAGACTTTCAGTCTAATAGTTAAAATGACAACCATTAGAACAATTATTGCCTTGGCTGCTGCAAAGAATTGGTCCCTTTATCAACTTGATGTAGATAATGCATTCTTACATGGTGATCTTTATGAGGAAGTTTATATGAAAATGCCTGAAGGGATCCATAATCCTGAGAACAAAGTCTGCAAATTAAAAAAATCTTTATATGGCCTCAAACAAGCCTCTCGACAGTTGCACTCTAAGCTTGCACAGTTCCTCAAAGAACAAGGATATAGCCAATCTAAGAATGATTACAGCTTATTTACCAAGAAAACAAATGATGATCTAACTATTGTAGCTGTTTATGTTGATGACATATTGATTACAGGGTCTTCCATTACTGAAATTGACAGGCTTAAGGGACAATTAAATACCACCTTTGGCATCAAAGATCTTGGACTTCTCAATTATTTTCTTCGTTTTGAAGTCTCCTATTGCCTCAAGGGATTAGCCTCACACAAAGGAAATTCACTCAGGACATGCTCAAGGAATCTGGCCATGTCAACTCCAAATCTACTGCCACACCCCTTCCTCTAAATTGCAAACTACTCTTTGACAGTGGAACTTTGCTAACTAATCCTAGTGTTTATAGAACTTTTATTGGGAAACTTAATTTTTTATCTAATACACGACCCGATATATCTTTTGCAGTTCAAACGTTAAGTCAATTCATGCAGAACCCCCGGACTTCCCACATGGCTGCTTTGGATCATCTCCTTAGATATATAGCTGGAACATCAGGGCAAGGGATTTTGCTCAAGGGGACTGATCATCTCCAGCTCACTGCCTTCTCTGATTCAGATTGGACAGCCTGTCCAATATCTCGCAGATCAGTTACAGGGTACATTGTTTTGCTGGATAAGTCTCCTATTAGCTGGAAGTCCAAGAAACAGTCTACAGTTTCGAGATCCTCAGCTGAAGCTGAGTATAGAGCCATGGCTCAAGCCGCTGCAGAGATCACATAGTTGGTCAGCCTTTTGAGAGAACTTGATGTTCCTATTGCTGGGCCTGTTACTTTACATTGTGATAACGAATCCGCTCTACATATCGCAAGAAATCCTGTCTTCCACGAACGCACTAAGCACATTGAAGTAGACTGCCATTTTACTCGCGACAAAGTCATGGAAGGGCTTCTACAGTTAACATATCTTCCCACTCAATCCCAGCTTGCAGATGTTTTCACTAAGATCCTTCCCTCCAATCAGCATTGGCATCTCTTGAACAAGCTTGACATGTTTTCGAACCGTCCAAGCTTGAGGGGGGGTGTTGGCGGGTAGGTTAGTTATTTGCTGTTATTTAGTTAGGTTTAGTTAAGTTTGTTTTAGTTAGTTAGTTATCTTTCTTTCTTTCTCTTTTCTCCTTCCCTATATATATGGGGTTTGTAGGCTATTGTGTGGAGTAATTGAGAGAGGATTTTCAGATCATCAATAAACTACATTCTTTTTCTTTGATCTGCTCCTCTAGTTGACAGCAGTGCCAGAGGGAGGGTGAAGATTTTGACAAAAAGATTAGTAGTTAATAAATTAATTGAGTCATTTCTTAAACAAATCATATTGTCATCATTATCATTATATAAATATATATACTGCACTTCTTAATAAATGACTAATTTAGAAATATAAATATTTTCTTCTTTTTGTGTGGGTGAGTGATCACTTGTACATGCACTTACTAATACAAATCCAATTTTATTAGTTTGTAAATGAACAATTAGGAATTTTACAAAATATTAAAAGAATCTTAATATTTGTATTTAAAAATTAAGATTGTAAAACTAAATATGTAAATATATAAGAATATGTACATACTTAGTTTTTTTTTTTAATTAAGAAGACTTTGAAATTTAAATGCATTTATTTTGAATGTAAGCAAATAAAAAGGACTTTTAATCAGACAATTTTATAAATCCATTTAAGTAAAAGATACATAAAACTAGTTTATAGATTAATTAATAATAGTATTCAACATTAGATTAAGGAAGGAAAATTGTATGAAATATATTATAATTTTATCATGAAACTATTTATTATACACAATAATATAGACCTTATATGATTACTAATAAAATATAAGTTGTGAAAAGACGAATATGATTATGGAAAAAGAAATGCTCCAAATTAAAATTGTAATAAGAAAGAGGAAAACCCTTGCATTATAAAATGGTTGAAGGCATAGGCCTTTCTATGCATAAGAATATCATTTCAGATTCGGGTTTTTTGCTTTTTGGACCCCGAATTTTGGGGTAATTTATTTTATGGACCCCTATATTTCAAAGTTTATATTTGGGTTTTTGGCTACAAATAATCCGTATTGAGGGGCTTGTGACTGACAATAATCTAAAGTGACTTTTCAGCCACTGACAGTCTGTACTTTTTCACTATTTTCTCATAGCAGTCCAGAATCAATTTCCGGCACCGGAAAGCTGACGTGGCGACCGGAAAGTATGTTTATTCATACTTCAAAAAAGAAATTTTCGGTCACCACGTCAGCATTTCGGTGCCTGAAATTGACTCTGGACTGTTATGAGAAAATAGTGAAAAAGTATAGAGTGCCAGTGGTCGAAAAGTCACTTTAGATTATTCCCAGTCACAATCCCCTCAGTACGAATTATTTGTGGCCAAATTTTGGATCCTATACTTTGTGGACCCAAAAAATATGGCCCAAAGTTATGTTTGGCTCTGGCGATGACATAATTTTTGCCTAAACTTCCCAATATGGCATTTTATCATTTTTTCCTTCTTTTGACTGTTGTTTTGAAATTGATCAGACTTTGACAGCTAAGGTGTGTAAAATTCATGGGTAAAAAACAGTAGGGTAAAAGTTAAATTTTGGTAACTTTTTTGGCAAATTTATATTCATGGGAGTTGGAAATCGTGCAAGAAGAGGAAAAAGAAATTGCGGCTGGAAAATTTTCGAAAGAAAAAAAATCGATAATGGCTTTGAAATAGGGATGGCAACTGGGCAGATCGGGGATGGGGATATATATCCCCGTCCTCATCCCCGCTCCCAAAACTCATCCCCATCTCCGGCCCCATCCCCGCTTCGAGGAATGATTCTTGCCCCATCCCCATCCACGCGAATTCCCCATCCCCAACGGGGATCCAACGGGGATTTTTAAATTTATCCAAAATTTAACCAAATTCTAATAAGATCCAATTTTTAATCGGACCGGTTTTTAACTTGTTCAAAATACAACATATTTAACTTGCTCAAGCAATAATACAACAAAATCAAACAATAATACAACAAAATCAAACAATAATACATCAACACGAAGGAGGAGGGAAGCGAGTTTAGGTTAGAGTTTCTGACTTAAAATTCGAAAATTACTACTTTATCCTTGCTATTAATATATATATTGAATTAGAATAAAGGTTATTTGGTATTTTTAAAATTTTTGGGGACAGGGATTCGGGGATGGGGAATTTTCCCCGGCGGGGACAATGGGGACGGGGATAGGGAAAATTTTGTCCTCATCCCCGCCCCGTCCCTGAGCGGATTTTGAAAAGTCGTCCCCATCCCCGTTCCCATCTCTAATGGGGGTGGGGATCTTTCCCCAGAGCGGGGCGGAGCCCCAGCGGATTCGGGGATTCCCTGCCCCATTGTCATCCCTACTTTGAAATATGGAGGTCCATATTGTTGGCGAAAACAAAATATAGGGTCCATATTGTTGCCGGAGACAATATATAGGGTCTAAAATATAAACTTTGAAATATGAGGTTCCAGAAAATAAACACCCCCAAAGTTCGGGGCCAAAAAAGCAAAAAACCCGTTGGGATTCACCATTAGCCTCAAAAGTAATTTCAACTAACTGATGTTGTTTGCATCAGCTTCCCTTCTTTCCTATTCATCAAATCCATGGTGAATTTGAAGAGTATTTAACTACCTCAGGTTCCCATTAATATTTGATTGAATTTCATTATTTCATTGATGGAAAATATAAATTTGTCCCTGCATGCTTTTGCCTATAGGATGCACTTATAGTGGTTGTCAACTATGACAACCACCGTAAGTAAAATAAATCTTATTCGTACATGTGTCAAGTTTTACATTGACCATTAGCTTTCTTATTTAATATAAATTGTAAAATATATTTTTAAAATTTTAGTTTATATTAAAAAAAATTTAAATAAATATTTTTCAAAATATGCTTATTTACTAGGCAAAAATTTAGATTAAAGATATTTAAATTTTAAAAAATTTCAAAAAATTTATTTTAATTAAGAAAATATATTTTATAATGTTGTACTAAATTATAAAAATGAATGGCGAACATAAAAGTTGACACATGTATGGATAAATATCGTTTTCATTGTGGTGGTTGTCATGGTTGACAACTACTATAAGTTTTTCCTTTGCCTATATGTCCTTTCCATTGTCAACTCTTTTAAGGCTTTTATTAGAATTAAATTAATCAAATTAAATTTTGTTACCGAAACTCTGAGAATTTAATTTTTAAGATATTGTTTTTTTTTTGTCTGTAATTATGTCCAAATAATTATTGGGAGTTAAGTTTTGACCTACCTTAACTTGTATAAAGTGATTTTTAGAAAAGGAAAAAAAATAATTATAAATTTCCAAGAATACCCTCATAAAATCACATAAATTCCGACCCTCGTCCTGCGTGTGTGTGTGTGTATATATATATATACATACATATATATATAGGGAAATTGGATTCTAATAATCCCTACTATCACAAATTGTATGGCAATAATCTCTACTATCATTTTGGATTCTGGTGGTCCAAAAAAAAAATTGTATTGTAGTGGTACCAAATCCATCACCACATTCTTTTTATTTTTTTCATGCCTACCCCATATTGTTTTTTTTTTGGTTCCTACTCCTAGATAGGTAACGAAATGTAGTTACTAAAACATTTTTTAAATTATTTTTTTGAGATTCCGAGCAATTATTATGATTTTTTAAAAGGAATAAAATTGAAAAAATCATAAAAAATTGAAAAAAAATTGAAAAAAATTGGGAGAAATGCTGTAAATTCATTAAAAATCGTGGTAAAGTGTTATACAAAGTTTTGAATCAAATGCAACACAAAATCTATGATCTTTAGCGTACACACGCGATTTTGTCCCATTACAATACAATTTTATTTTTTTTTGGACCACCAGAATCCAAAATAATAGTAGGGATTATTGCCATACAATTTGTGATAGTAGGGATTATTAGAATCCAATATCCCTATATGTATATATATATATATATATATATATATATATATATATATATATATATATATATATATATATATATGAAAATTAGATTATAATAATCCCATGTTTTGTAAATTGGATGGCGATAATCCTTACTTTCACTTTGTATTCTGGTGGTCCAAAGAAAAAAAATTGGATTGTAGTGGTACAAAATTCACCTTCACATTGTTCTTATTTTTTTCATTCCTGCCCTATATTGTTTTGTTTTTTTCGGTCCTGCCCCTAGAAAGTTAATGAATTGTAGTTTCTAAAACATTTTTTAAATTATTTTCTTGAGACTCAGAGTAATTATTATGATTTTTTAAAAATAATAAAAGTGAAAAAATCGTAAAAAATTGAAAACAAATTTAAAAAAATTGGGAGAAACTTCGTAAATTCATTAAAAATCATGGTAAAATGTTATACTAAGTTTTGAATCAAATTCAACACAAAATCTATGATATTTAGGGTATACTCTCAAAATATCCAACTACAATCCATTTTTTTTTTTTTTTTGGACCACCAGAATACAAAGTGAAAGTAGGGATTATCGCCATCCAATTTGCCAAATATGGGATTATTTATATGTGTTGTGTGTGTGTGTGTGTGTGTATATATATATATATATATATATATATATATATATATATATAGGAAAATTGGATTATAATAATCCATACTTTTTTCAAATTGGATGGCAATAATCCCTACTTTCAATTTGTATTCTGGTGGTCCAAAAAAAAATTGTATTGTAGTGGGACATAATCGAGAGTATACTCTAAATATTGTAGATTTTGTGTTGCATTTGATTCAAAACTTTGTATAACACGTTACCACGATTTTTAATGAATTTACAGCATTTCTCCCAATTTTTTTCATTTTTTTATGTTTTTTTTTTCCAATTTTATTCCTCTTAAAAAATCATGATTTTTAATGAATTTACAGCATTTCTCCCAATTTAAAAAATGTTTTAGCCTCTACACTTCATTACCTATCTAGTGCAGGAATCGAAAAAAAACAAAAAAATTGAACAGTCAGATTAATGTGAATAGACATAAAAGGATAAAGATCATTTCCAAAGATATTTCAAAGCGTATTTTTTGACCAAAAAAATGAAACGCTACTTGAAATTTTAAACACTCCTTAAAACCCCGATCTTATCGAACGCTAATATTTATGTAATTAAATTTTTTATTTTGCCGAAACACTAAACGTTTACTTCAAACGGTAATGTCGAACAACGCGTAGCTAGTTTACCATTCATGCTAAAACTTCATTTTAATCTTACCATTTAATCATCATATTATCTTAAAACTAAAGTACAATACTAATTGAAATGCTAAAAAATATGAAACGCTACTTTAAATGCTAAACGTTGACTTTATTAACGTTTTACCAAATGTTAATTGAAATGTTAAACACTCTTCAAAACCCCTATCTTATCGAACGCTAATATTTATATAATTAAATTTTTTATTTGGACAAAACATTAAACGTTTACTTCAAACGGTAATATTCAACAACACATAACTAGTTTACCATTCATGCTGAAACTTCATTTTAATCTTACCATTTAATCATCATATTATCTTAAAACGAAAGTACAATACTAATTGAAACGCTAAAAAATATGAAACGCTACTTTAAATGTTAAACGTTGACTTTATTAACGTTTCACCAAATGCTAATTGAAATGTTAAACGCTCCTCAAAACCCTTATCTTATCGAACGCTAATATTTATGTAATTAATTTTTTTATTTGGCGAAAACACTAAACGTTTATATTACTTCAAGCGGTAATGTCGAATAACGTGTAACTAGTTTACCATTCACACTAAAACTTCATTTTAATCTTACCATTTAATCATCATTTTATCTTAAAACTAAAGTACAATACCTAGGGGGTCAACATTGAACTCATGAGAATATAATTATGTTTTGCATGTTTCACATGTTATTTCCATAAACCAGCAATAACAATCAACTTTTGCTATTTCGTTGATAGAAAAAAAAATTTCTATTTCCAAAGCAAATTTCATTTAAGAAAATAATTAGAAAATACTAATAAGGTAATGATAAGATTTATGTAAATTTGATTAGGTAATAACGTATATTTTATTAAAAAGATAATCTTTTATCACACATATTAGATTATATAGGGTTTTACAAATAAAAAATAATTAAGATTCTTTTTTAACCATCACTCCCAAGGCGACGTTCAGAAAACCGATATATATATACCCAACAGCTGACGGCTCAGTGGTTTGAGCGCCTTAAGCGAGTGGAAGGGTCTCGTGTTCGATTCCCAATGCGTGGCATTATGTCTCCTTGGGGCATTATGTGCTTCCAATTAATTAATGAATTAGCTACGTTAGGCTAATCAACATCGAAAAGTAGCTTTAAAATCCTCGCATATGCAACAAACTCGACCAGTCTGCTGCACTAAATTAAACCTATATTGACAAAAAATGATTGGTTGTATACCCATACAGATTCCTACCAACCCATATTTGGATGCAAAACTGTCAGATATATGCATAGGCACATCCGCTGCACCAACTCTTCTTCCATCCCATTACTTCCAAAATACATATGAAGATGACAAGACTTGGGATTTCAACCTCATCGACGGTGGAGTTGCAGCCTCTAATCCTGTAATGTGACTTGTCTAGACCAACATATATACACTAGAGACTAGCTTATATTTTCTTGCATGTTTATGAAGCTCTACGTACTCATCTTTTTTATCTTCCCTCTTCAAATTGTTGCATGCAGACGTTGCTCGCAGTTAATGAAGTGACTAAGCAGATTTTGAAAGACAATCCACTCTATGGATTGATCAGTGATAGGTTACTGGTGATATCGTTAGGGACAGGTTCATCAAAGAATGAAAACAAATACACGGCAAAACAAACAGCTAAATGGGGCATAATTTCTTGGTTGTTTGAAAAAGGATCCTCTCCGATTAAAGATGCTTTCACTGAAACAGGGGACGACATGGTTGATTACCATAATAGTGTTGTCTTCCATGCCTTCCAATCCCAAGATAACTACCTTCACGTTCAAGTTAGTCTCAAAATCCTAACCCTTAAATAATTTTTAATCTGGTGAACCTAATTTAGTTTACTTGACAATGAAACAATATATTTATGTGGGAACATTCATACAGGATGACACCTTGACAGGAATGTCCGCTTCATCAGATGTGTCAACGGAGAAGAACTTGCAGGATCTGGCGAAAATTGGTCAGAAATTGCATAATAAAACGGTTTCGCGGGTGAATATTGAAACTAGTGTTTACATGGCAGTTCCAGACCTGGGAACTAATTCAGATGCCCTTAAAAGGTTTGTCCTACCTCAACTTATGTTTCAAGCAATGGCAAAATGATATTTGGTAACAATTAATATTGGGTGTTCAATCATACTCAGGTTTGCAACGCAGCTTTCAGATGAAAGAAAGTTCCGCAAGGGCCAACCATCCATCTGATGAATCCCAGATTTCGCGTCTTCATCTCTTGTGACACTTAGCAGGACTTACAAGTTGTACTCTTATTATTATAGCACCTACAATTGTGAGTTTGAGTTTGACTTATTGAATGAGGTGGAATCTGTGGACTCATACCAAGAGGGTCAAAATTATCCCTTTTATTTAGCTTGTAATCCCATGGTGAGTTTGAGTTTTACTCATATTAATTAAAAAAAGTAAATGAGTCCTACTTAATAAGATAATTAATTTCGTTATATTGATAAAAAAAATAAGGTGGGTGAGGAGAGAGAAGAAAAATATGATTAACATATTAGTGTGTTAAAAACCTGCAATTGTGAGTTTGAGTTTGACTTATTGAATGAGGTGGAATCTGTGGACTCCTATCAAGAGGGTCAAAATTTATCCTTTTTATTCAACTTGCAATCCCATGGTGAGTATGAGTTGTACTCATATTAATTTAAAAAAGTAAATGAGTCCTGCTTAATAAGATAATTAATTTCGTTATATTGATAAAAAAAATAAGGTGGGTGAGGAGAGAGAAAAGAAAAATATGATTAACATATTAGTGTGTTAAACTTGCTTCTAAACTCATCTCACGAGATTAACGGCAAGATTCTCGTGAGACGAGTCTCATTATTCTCACCACTGAAATGCCCTATGTGACCTCATTCCGTTCTCTTCTCATGTCATGTCAATAGTGAGTCGAATTTAAACTCACCATTGTAGATGGTCTTAATTAAGAACATATGATTTGTTAACGCTCTGTAATTAATAATTCTCATTTATATTCATTTCATCGACCATGTTACTGGGATAAATTCCCAAAAAAAGAAATAAGAAAGAAAGCATGTAATAATATCTCCTTTGTAAGAACAGTTGAATAGTTAGTGCAAATTAATGAGGATAATAAATGTATTGCTCCTAATAAACAGCGCGTCGATCATGAGCAAGGGTGCACGGAGCATAGTGAGACTGGGCTATGTGTCGTCAGCGTGCCTTTGTTCCAAGGTCTTCTGCGACCCAATAAAGGTGTGCGTTGTATGCTCATATCTTACAATTGTTATGCTCATAATCATGACTGTCATTTCTGATAACCTTCAACACCAATGCTCATACCCTACAACAAGTTTGCTCATAATCTAGAACTTGTATGCTCATTACGTACAAGTAGTATGCTCGCAAAATCTAAACTTCATTGCTCATAGTTGTGTACACCAGTGTTCATCTACTGTGCTCTAACCTACAACTACTGTGCTCATAAGCCTGAACACCAATGCTCGTACCCTACAACAAGTCTGCTCATAATCTAGTACTTGTATGCTCATTACCTACAAGTATTATACTCATAAACTACCATGTTCATAATTCTGAACATCATTGCTCATAACCCTAAACACTAGAACTTGAATGTTCATAAACTTGAACATTTATGCTCATACACCAACCTTCTTCTCACTGCGGGCTTTCATTCTCTTCCCCGGCTTCTTCCGCGCGCATGAAAATGGGTCGGACGCACGGAGCATCGTGCACCCGGGTTCATAATTGAATTTTTACCTAATAAATGCCTCACTTTGATAGAAAATATTAATCTCAAGCTATTTATATTTTAAAGAATATTATGTGAACGTATACATATTTAGGCCATGAAGTCTTATGTTGAATCTTGAACACACACATTGATAATTATTATCATAATTATCTAATTTATTATTCACAAAAAATAAAGGAAAATTGGATTATAATAATCCATACTTTCAACTTTTGTATGCCAATAATCCCTACTTTGTTTTTGTCTTCTGATGGTCTAAAAATAAATTGTATTCTTCTGGGACACCACTAAGTGTATACCCTGAATATCATAGATTTTAACTTGCATTCGATTCAAAACTTAGCACAACACTTCCACATGATTTTTAATGAATTTACAACGTTTGTCCCAATTTTTTTCCATCTTTCACTTTTATTCCTTTAAAAAATCATAGTAATTGGTCGGATTTACTAAAAAATAATTTAAAAATTCTTTTAGTAACTACACTTTATAACCTTACTGCGGGCAGGAAAGAAAAAATTAAAAACAATATAGGAAAGGGATGATTTTTTTTTTTTGTTTTTGAAAAATATGGAGGTAGATTTCGTACCATTAGAATATAATTTTTATTTTATTTTTGCACAAACTGAATACAAAAACAAAGTAGGGATTATTGACATATAAAAGCTGAAAGTATGGATTACTAGAATCCAATTTTCCTATGTAATTGAACATAGTCAGGATAGAATTAAACTATTCTTGTTAAAGTCAATTATATCCAAACTAATCCAACATATAAGATGTTGAAGTATGAGATTGAATTGTTATAAGTCGGTCCAAGAAGTTTTTTTTTTCTATCATAGAGACATGATTTTCCATAAAGGGTAAATGTTTTCTAAAAACAGTGATCCAATCATGCCTTAAATTCACATTCAATCCCAAATTCTCTCATTGAAAATTTTTCTACCCTAGTTTCTCACTTGCTCGAGCACCACCTCTTCTAGGGTTTAATGGTAGTGAGGGCCATCATCATTCTGCATGAGTAGATTTGCATCCTTCCCAGTGAGGTGTATCTAACATTAGGATGTGGATTCCCCATTGACAAGTAGATGGAAAGAACTAAATTTGATTGAAGAGGAGGAACCAATATGGATTGCTCAAGCACCCATGTTGGAAATATTGTAGAAAAGGAATCTCTAGCCCTAACTAGAAAAGTGTTAATAGAAAAACCGTCTAGGGTTACTGAGATCTTTGCCTTCGTGAGACAAGCATGGAAATTTCGAAGCAATCTTGTAGTTAAAGAAGTGGGAGAGAACTAGTACATTTTCCAATTCAATAGCGTAGAGGATAAAAGAAAGGTAACTCATGGAGGGCCATAGTTTATTTTTTATTTTTTTATTTGAACAAGCAATTACTGTTATTGGCATATATAGAGCAAAATGTTATGCCATTGGGGTGAAATTCAAATATGTCAACTTTTGGATCCAAGGACATGACATTCCCTTCGGCAATGCCTTAAAGGATATGAATTTAACATTGAGCAAGAAATTTAGAGGATTAATTGACAGAAGGGAAGCAGATAGTGGGGATTGAAGCCGACATGCGGCTTTTCATGTAAGGGTTAAATTGAGGATCCGTTGCAAAGGGACACCATTGCTTCAATTGATGCAACTGGGACAAAATGGAATCCAAATATGAAAGGCTCCCGAATTTGTATCACAGAGGTGAAAGGTTAGGGTAAATTGAAGATAATTGTGATGAATCGAAAGGACAAGATAAAAAGAGCTAGTGTGGTCACTCGTTGAGGGCTTCACCTAAAAAACTCACAAATATACATCAATGAAGAACTAGTTTAAGGGAAAAGCTTACTCAGCAGATGCTAGGAGCAAGGGAATGGGATAAACCAAGAAGTTGGGGAAGGTGTAAAGTAGGTAACAAAGTACCAAAACAATAACAAGATGGTCCTTTCATGAAATCTTGGAAGCCTTAAACACTATGTCCAAGGGAATCAAGCAACTCTAACGCAAAGGAAGCGATAGGAGGAGAAGTAACATTCAGGATAAGGGCCTAAATAGACATTCAGAGTACTGCCTACATATTGCCGATAAAGTGGTAGTAAATAGAGATGACATAAATTCTGAAAAAATTCAGGGAAGAACAAAATAGATGAAATACAACATATGAGATACATAGGAAACCCTAGAACTGGGAGAAAACCCATTGGATGGCGACAACGGAAAAGTAATCCACTATGACATAAAAGGAGTGTAATGCGATCACAATCACAGTGTGTGATTCAAACCTTCAACATAGATTTGAACCTAATCTCAACAAATCTCTCACCCACTTTAAAAATATAGGATTGTAATAGGAGAACTATCAAAGCAATCATCACAAGATGCATTAAAGCCTTTAACTATTAAGGTATTTATAGGTGTGATACCCTTGGTGCCCAAGAAACAACCAAATCTAAAAAATAAGGAAACCAAAGAATTAAGGAAAGTTCAAGTGTCTTCGTACATACTAAGTAGGAATGACATGATTAGAGATAGTTATGTGAATCTCCAATCCTCTCCTAGTTTTACTTATTGGTGGAGTTGATCCCTTGCATGTGGATCTCACCGGATTATTATGAGTCATGTATGTAAATTAGTATCAGTGCTAGCAATCTACTAGTGGCTTAGTAAGTCGTTAAGGATGGGGCTACATGATCGGATCGGACGCGATGTGTAAAATAGCGAAGGATATGGAACTGTGGACATTTTTTCTCGTTGTTCAGACTTCTTGAATATCCATGGGACGGGATTTGGAGGTTTGTGATGGGGTTTAACTTTCAAAATCTCTTTAAGGGATTAATTGCACATTTCATGTACAATAGTTGTAAAATCGCTTTCCCTTTACTTTATGCATTTCATGAGTAATCAAACTAAACCTCTAAGAGTGAACATTCCCTTGTTCCAACTCTTCTAAATTTAATTCCATTTGCTCACGAAATGTTAGGCTCAGAAGAAAACAATTTAGGCAAATATTATTTAGTGAAATATACAAAGAATACCTTAAACTTGCATCGGTACATTGTGAAACCATGTTAAACACAGTTTAGGCAATCCCGATGTATTTTATTTCGAAAAGGAATCGTCACCCGACTTTTTTAAGGGAAAAGCCAAGACAAAACTGAAAAGAAAGGAAATAAAGACTCCGCCTACAATCTGAAAACGGATTCGGTGGTAAGGTTACGAACTCGAAAGGTAAGAACCTTAAGAGTTCGCCTCTCACAAAAAGGAAAGACTCTACTAAATGTTTTAAGTGTGCTCATATACAACACTTATTTACATGAAGAAGAAACACTTAAAGCTTACATTGTGCCTTTTGAAGAAGAAGCCTTGCCTAGCCTTTGTTGCAGCTTGAAAACTCCTCCTTGAAGATGCCTTAGAACACTCCTTTTAAAGGTACTAAAATAATACCAGAAAGGGATGAAGGGATGGTAGAAAAGATGATTTTTTGTGAGGTTTTTGGTGGGATTTTATGTGAGGTCTTTTATGGAGTTTTTGATGGAGTTTAAGTGAGAATAAGGATAGATAGAATAGAGGTAAAGATTAGAGGTTTAAGGTGATGGACTGATCAAGATGATAATGATAAGAAAGTGATGGATTAAGAGAGGATAATGATAGAAATAAGAATGATAGTATGGAGAATAAGAGAATATGAGAGAATGAGTGAGAGAGGATAAAGAGATGAGATGAAGAATGAGGTGATGAATGAGTGAGGGAGAAAGGATGAATGAATTAGTGAGTGAGTTTGGGTTGGAGAGGAGTAGTATTTATAGGTGGAGGAAGGCTTCTTCATTCACGCACATACATTCCTCTTCAGCCAAATGCAATCCAAATTCAACCTTGGCACAGATTGTAAGGCAGCAAGGGGGAGTGTCTTAAGTGGTCGGCAACTGCAAGTGAATGAATCCAAGTGTGGACTCATTTAAAGTACGATCGATCTTCAGAATGGGGGAGGATGAATCTTGATTCATCCATGCATTCTTGGAGGGCAGAGTATGAATACATTTACCTTGGGAATTGGTGTTTCACACTGTAGACAGCAATTGCATTTCACAAGCTTTTTGAGGTGTTTTTTAGGTGCTTTTTTGAAGCTTCCAACTCGTAACCTCCTTGTTTTCTTACATAAAAAATGTGCATGCATCTAGCTAACTTCACATGTGATCATGCATGTGGCTTTAGGCGAATAATGTACATGTAAGTGTTAGGTTTTAGGTTATCTATTTCCTAAACAGATACTGATTAATTGGCGGAATATTATAACAATTATAAACAATTAATTAACACAATTGCAGATGCTTTAGTAATTATACCTGATTGCTAATTTCGGCTGAAGAAGAGGTTGACCTTCCAAATTCCAATGCTGAAATCCTCTACTGAAAAGTCCACGCAGCACTCCGGAAACTCGATTGCTAGATCGACCCGATCGAGATGAATCTCAATCTAAGATGTATGTAAGATTGTTTCGGGAAACAGAGAATGTTTCCTGAAACTAGAACTGCAAACTAAAAGAGAGAGGAACTCAGGAAATCACCCTGGTATCTCTCTAAGAGTCTTAAGTAGTTGGTGTTGAATAATCTCTCCCAGAGACCCCTTTATATAGTGTTTAGAAAACCTAGGGAAAGGGTTCAAAAAACCCTAAAGGGCCGAATTAAAACGACGGCGCGTTTTCTAGGCCCAACACGGTCCGTGTTGGACTCCAGAAGGTCCAAATAATCGGCCCATGGACACCACGAACCGTGGTGTCTCAACACGGACCGTGTTGGACCCAATTCGGTCCGTGTTGGGCTGATTTCTCACAGAAATCAATTTCCAACTTTTCTAAACGTGATACAATATCACTTAGGTTACATACATTGTTCCAGGGCACTGACTTGTGTGACCCAGTAGGACCAAATAATATAGTTGTAATTAAACATATTTAATTACAAGTTATAGAGGTCTCTAGCAAGACATATAATTACTATATTACTTTGGTTTAATCTCCGTGTATATCGAACATTGTCGGGACATTCCCAACAGTAAGTGCATGTATTTCCGCTTTATTATTCGGTTTCTTCTTCTTTATTTCTGTAATATATGTTACATACTTATGTACTAATACTCAGTGTATACTAATAACCCCCACTTTGATTGAGTTCTGGATAGGATGAAAATCAAAGTAGTACTGATTTGATGGACACCAGTTAGGATATGACTTTTTAGAGTGCAAAGCACGGGGTGGAAGTCGACTCTGCGTCGCGGTTGGCGGCTTGTGCCTTTAAAGGATGATCTCAGGTGAGAATGACGCCCTAGTTTGATGTGTTCTCGGGCTTTCATGACATCCCTACTTGAAATGATCTTGGTCGTTGATAACGTCCTACTTGGAGGTATGGGCTGACACTTGGAAGCTAAAGTCCTGTGTCGTAGTTGGCGACTTGCGCCTTCACAATGATCTCAGGCGAGAATGACGCCTTACTTGTTGGGGAGACTTAATCGGGCGCGATGCCAATGGCTCTGGGGGTTTAATGTTTGATGGCAATTCAATGCCGAGTGACTTCACCGATGCTCTGCTGATGGCCTTGGGGGTTGAGACTTCACCAGACACTATGCCGATAGCACGAGTTTTGAAGTTTGACTTTGATTTGGATGGCAATTCAATGTCGAGAGACTTCATTGGACGCGATGCCGATGGCTTTGACTTTGACGTTTGATTTGGATGACAATTCAATGCCGAGAGACTGTACTGGACGCGATACCGGTGGCTCTTATTCCTGAGATTTTGTTGAACTCGATGCCGACGACCCTTATTTTCCTGCACAAGGCAAACATTTTCTTGTCAGTTTTTTATTAAATTTAAATTTTGACCCGGATAACTTACCTCGGAACACGTCAGCATAATCGTACGAGAATGCTTCTTATTTGGGGACTTGATAAATCAATCTTAAGAAGACCCATTTCATTTCATTAGGCACACTTAGTCGTGCATTTTCTTGAAAATACGCACTCTTGGTTCTTGGAAGCAAGCATGAGGAAAAGACAAATAATCCCTCCTTCCCTAGGCCGATCGGACTACAATAAAGAAGGGTAATCTTTTCTCTTACAATTCAACCTTTGCAGGCCATGCTGGAGACCAAGTTGGCCACAATAATTGTGAAAGGCCTTAAGTTCGATCGGACTTTAACTCTAGCCAATAAGAATTGGACACATGGCTGTGTGGGTCAAGCCATAATGCCTATAAATGGGAGCTTGGAACTCAGTCTTCTTCACAACTTCAAATTCGAACTCTTCTTAGCTTCCTCTCTTATTCTCTCTCTAGAAACTCTTTTGGGTATTTTGAGTTTTATTGCAAAGTAATGGCTTTCTTGTGGAGAGGGCGTCGACGTGCTACTCCACCAGTTGTTCAAGAACGCCCGTATGCAAGGACGGTGCAAAGAGAATATCCTACTAGGGAATTCACACCGGCGCAGTTGGTCTTCCGCCAGGATGAACATGTGTGGTTTTTTCCGTTTTCACACCTTGTAGACATCGAGTATTAGCATATTAATATATAGCATAAATTATATAGTACAAAGCCGAAATAAAGAAGAAGAAGAAGAAGAAGAAGAAGAAGAAGAAGAAGAAGAAGAAGAAGAAGAAGAAAGGTGTAAATACATACACTTACATGTACGTTGTCCGCTTAAAGCCACATGCATGATCACATGAGAAGTCAGCTAGTTGCAGGCACATTTCATACGTAAGAAATCAAGCCATGCAAGCCATACAAGGAGGTCACGAGTTCGAAACCTCATAAAAGCACTTCAAAAACACTCCAAGAAGCTTGCAAAATGCAATTTCCATCCAAGTATGAAACACCAATTCCCAAGGCCAACACTTTAAAACTCCACCGTTCAAACATACATGAATTGCTAGGAAATTCATCCACCCCCTATTGAAATTCAATTGGACTTTGAATGACTCCATACTTGGATTCATTAACGTGTAATTGTCGACCACCATGTTCATCCCCTTGACCACCTTGAAGTCCGATCGGATTTAAATGCCTTGACCACGTGAATGAGGTGAATGCATGTATATTCATCCTCCCTTGAACCCCTCCTTGCCTATGAATACCACCCTCCTATGAAGTCAAACAGGAACTCACTCCATCATACACACCATCACTCACTAAACCTTTCATTCATTCTATCCCTCTCTTATTCTCCATCATTCTCTCAAACCTCTCATTCTTATTATCACCTCAATCTCCATCCTAAATTCTTAATACCATCTTTCTACTATCTTTCCACCACTTTCTTATCTCCATAATCTCCATTTCCATCCTACCTTAAGTCCTTAAACCCTTATCCCACTAAACTCACCAAAAAAACTCAACAAAAAGCCCTCTTTTTACAATCTTTTTATCCTTTTTCCACCCATTTTTTTTATCCATTTTTATACTACTTTGGTGCTTTCAAGAGGAGTGTTCGAAGGCATCTTCAAGGAGGAATTTACAAGCTACTACCAAGGCTAGGCAAGACTTCTTCTTCAAAAGGCACAATGTAAGCTTTAAAGTGTTCCTTTACATGTAAATAATGTGTTGTATATGTAATCCTTTTTCTTAATTCATCATGCATGTTAAATGAAATGATTCTATAAAGTTCTTATTTATCTCCATTCCAAATCTTATTAAAAGTACACTTAAAACTTTTAGTAGAGTCTATCCTTTTGTGAGAGACGAACTCTTAAGGTTTCTACCTTTCGAGTTCGTAGCCTTACCCCCGAATCCAATCTCGGTTTCGTAGGCGGAGTCTTTCTTTATTTTCTTTTCGATTTTGTCTTGGCTTTTGCCTTAAAAAGTTGGGTGGTGACTCCTTTTCGAAATAAAATACATTGGGATTGCCTAAACTGAATTCGACATGGTTTTACAATGTATCAATGCAACTTTAAGGTATTGTTTGTGTATTTCTAAATAATATTTGGCTAAATTGCTTTCTTCCGAGTTTAGCATTTTATGAGCAAGTTGAATTAAATTTAGAAGAGTTGTAATAAGTGGATGTTTGTTCGGTTGAAATTTTTGTGGTTAAAAGTAGGGATTGTCGATCTCAAGGATGGGTGTCTGGCTTGATTTAAAGGAATCGGTTTGTGTTTTGGGATTTTCTTAATTGCGGAAAGCGGTAAATATTTAAGAAAACAATTAAACTAACCTAGACATGATAATAATCAAGAAAGCAATAAAAGATGAAAGCAATTAAAAAGGAAGAAATAGGAAAGCAATAAACTACAACTAGTAATGAAATTGGGAACAAGAAATTATGCCTTTGATGAACTAACTTCTACACTAATCTTCAATCTACTTGGATTTCCCCCGAACAAACAAGAAATCGTGAATTGGATTACTAAGAATCCCCACTTGAGAGTGGAATTTGTGTCCCTTAGCCTTCCTTCTCACTAAAAGTGGATTTGTTTTGTGTCTAATCTAATAAAGACTTAAGAAACTTTTGAAACAGAAACCTAAAACAAATTCTAACTAAACCATAATAAAGACTATTGAATTGAAACCCTAATCTGACCTAAACGAAGGTCCAAAACCAAACCCTAACCCTACTGTCTGAAAATCGAAACAGAGCCAAAAAGAGAGAAAGAAAGAAACAGAGAAAGAGAGACAGCAAATAGAGGACCGAATACAGAGAGAGATGCAAGAAGAGAACTGAGCAAAAAGCATGAGACAAAACAGAGGAAAGAACATTAACAATCAAATTCCCAGAAACCAAACTCAGCAAATTCAATAACACAATATCAAATTCCAGAATCGAAATTACAACCATTAAAGAGCAAACCCAGAATCGAATGAAAGGAATCCGAAAATAAAGATTCAAAACAGAATTCAAAGCATTAAAACATGAATAAACCTAAAATCAATTAAACCCTAACCCTAAATGGAGGCTCTTGGGGTGTCACTCCCAGAATCAACCATTTGTGAAGAAGTAGTTTCTATCCTATGATTCAACTTAGGGAACAATGCACGCATGCACTCATTCATTGTCACACATAATTTTTCCCTTTCCGCTTCAAAGGTAGCCATTGTAGCTTTTAAACAAGAATCAACACTATGGTACGGCGAATCACACAAGAAGCACACAGAATGAGACTCAACATCAGCACATTGGGAAAGATCATAACAGTCATCCATATAATCCCCACTATAAGATTGATCATCAACATACACGGGGTATTCACATGATTGTTCAGGCAAGGTCCCGGGGGGTGGTGCATATGTAGGTTGGAAGCTAGGACTAACACTTTGTTGCTCAAATTCATAGGAATCCCTAGACAATCATTCAAGTAACTCTCATGATTATTCTTCACCTAAACTAGAAAGCCCGTAATAATCTAAAAGGTTTCGGGTCTCATAATTCACACCCTCATTCACAATTCCCAAAAGATCTAAAGCATCATAAAAGCCACCATATAATTCACATTGAACACGGTAGTCATGCAATCTATCAAAATACCTCCAAAATATTTCATGCTCAAATTGGGGGAATTGGGGACAATTCATAACTCCTTTTTTTTCTATTTTTCTATTTTTCTATTTTGTTCTCTTTTTTCGATTTTCAATTTTTTTGTGCTACATTTTTCTAGCATAATCGAGAAAGCAATAAACTATATACACACAAACCAATAGCCTAATCTACCAAATAACGTCATCCCTGACAACGGCCCCATTTTTCGGTTGTAATTTTTAGTGGTCTTTAGTAGAGTTGTCGGTCCACGAGGATGGGTGTTAGGCTTGACGAGGTAATCGGTTTGTGTAAATGGGTTTTCTCAATGCGGAAAGCAATAACTTATGTAAAGAAAGCAATAAACTAACCTATACATTGATTCAAAGAAAGCAATAAAAGCATGAAATTAAATGAAGCAATTAAAAAGCATGAAATAGGAAAACAATAAAACTACAACTAATAATGAAATTGGGAGCAAGAAATTATACCTTCGATGAACTATATCTTCACTTGAATCTTCAACTTCTAATTGATTTTCCCCCGAACAAACAAGAAAATTGTGAATTGGATTACTAAGAATGCTCAAATCCTCACTTTGAAGTAGGATTTGTTACTCTTAATCATCCTCCTCACTAAAAGTTGGATTGGATGTTTTGTGGCTAATCTAATATTACCTCACTAACCCTAAACTAAGATTAAGAACCCTAATAAAAACTAATGAAAACTTAATAAATCTTACCCTAATAACCATATTACCTAGCACAGAACAAGAAGAAAGGAAAAACTAAACTATTACTTATTCCTACTCACTGACCGAATGAGAAAGAAGAAGAGAAAAAGGAACAAGATTACTACCTAGAAAAAAACAAGGGACGGGAAAGCAGAGAGGGGAAAGAAAGAGAATCAAAACCCATCTCCCTACTGCTCATTACCCGAACAGAGGGAGAAAAAGAGAAACAGAATCAGAGGAGAAAGACAGTAGAATTAACACACAAAATTCGAACCAGAACAGAATAAAATAACTCAGAACATCAAATCCAAACCAAATCAAACTCAGCATTCAACAAAAATCAAACCAAACGTCGAATACATTCAAACCGAAACTAATATCCAACCTCTCAAACATTCAAGAACAAAACCCAGAATCGATTGAAAGCAAAACCGAAATAAAGATTCAAAACATTTAAAAACAGAATTTACTAACATGAATTGCAAAACAAAAATAAACCTAAAGCTAACCCTAATTGAGGCCGAAACCTCCTTAGAATGAATATCGAATCTGCTTCTCTTCCCCTTTTATAGTTGAATCAATCCTCCCCTTCAAATCAGAGCCCTCGATCTTCTTCATGAACGGCCAAAATGAACTCGACGGTTTTGGGCGAAGATGAAGATGGTGGTGGGTGCGAGTCGATGTGTTGTTGCGTTGTACTCTCAGTTAGCCGAATCTGCAAATGAGAAAAAGAGTGTGAGAGATTTAGAATATCGCGAGAAAGAGATAAAAGAAGAGATGAGATGAGAGATGGAGATGAGATGAGATGAGAGATGGAGATGGAGAATGAGAATGAGATGAGTTATAGGGGTGTTCATAAATAACCGCCCTGAAAAACCCGATCCGGAAACTCGCTACCCGGTTACTAAATTAGGGTACCCGCCTCGGAAAAATCAATTTTAATCGGGTCAGGTACCCGCCCTGGAATTTTTTTTGTTAATCGCTTCGGTTACGGATCGACCCCTAGACGTTTTCGGGTAACCAAGTTACCCGAAATTAAATTTAACATTTAGGTCTAGATTTTATTTTTGCCTATCTTTTTCCAATCTCTAATCTACTGTCTAGGCCCAAGTTTTAATCTGGAAAAAACTCTAATTATGTTAATGTTGGCGCTCAGTGCTCCAATTCCAAATCCTCCAAAAACTCAAATCGTATGGAAAGTCAGTGCCTGTGGTCATGCTAGCCTAGTTTTAGAACAATTTTGAAACATTTTTTGTTACCGGAGTGTTAATTAATAATTACAAATTAAAAATAAAAATTGGAAACTCATATGATTATAATTAATCGGTTTTTTTGGTTAACCGGTATCCGCCCCGAAACTTTCGGGTACCCGGTAGTTTCGGTTACGGATACAGTTCAAGGGTTTGGCCGCCCCGAATTTTCGGGTACCCGAAAAAATTATCCAATCGGTTCGGGTACCCGCCCCGTGAACACCCCTAATTAGTTATGGTGGATGGAAGCTTGGGGTTTGTTTGGATGTTGCGCAAGTGAACCAGAGAGAAAGGGAGAAAAGGAACGAAGAGAAGAAAGAAGAAAGGGAAAATTGAAAATGGGAATTAGGTTTTGGTGGATGAGGATTATAATCGGCTGAAGGGAAATAAAAGGGGATTGGGTATGGGTTTGTGGGTAAATGGAGCGGTCAAATGGGTAGGGTTGACGTGTTAGGTGGGCTAGGGTAATAGGTTGGGTAAGAGGGTTTTAGGGGGAGAATTGGGCTAGGTATGGATATTGGGCCGAATAATAGGGAAAGAAGATTGGGAATTTGGATTTAGGAAATGGGTTGGGTTAAGAAATTAGGTTTAGAACTTAGGTTTTCTTTTTATTTTCTAATTTATCATTTTGATTTATATTTAGCAATAATAATAACAAAAATAATAAAATGCTATAAAATCTAATAAAATAGTAAAAACATAATAAGACTACTAAAATAATTATTAAAGACAAGCAAAAATACCCTATAAAAGAGAAGAAATTCGGCTCGGAACGAGACCGAACAATGTTCACTCTTAGAGGTTTAGATTGATTACTCATGAAATGAGTAAAGTAACGGGAAAGTGATTTTACAACTATTATTCATGAAATGTGCAATTAATCCCTTAAGAGCTTTTTAAAGTTAAACCCCAGTCTAAACCTCTAAACCCCATCCCATAGATGTTCAAAAATCAGAACGACGAGAAAAAATGTCCACATGTGTTTGATTGTGTATATTCGGGTTTTATGAGTAAAGGTTGTCATATCGTCAGGGATGGTGTGTCAGGTTAATAAGGAATTGGTTTGGTAGGGTTTCAATTGCAAAAAGCAGTAAATAATAATTAAACTAAACTTAGCATGAATAGAAAAATACAATTACTAAAGAAAACATGAATGAGAAAGTAAAACTCAACCTAATATAACAAGAACTTGAAATCGAAACTAACTAGAAGAACTCATATTCAAGAAAGCTATAAATAACAATAAATAAAGAAACTGAATTAATTACTGAAATTAAGACGGTAAACATTAACCTGAAGGTTTGATCTTTACTCTAATCTTGAATTTTGAATCTTTGAATCACGAATCTTTCTCCCGAACAAACAAGAAAGGTGTGATTTGGATTACTAAGACTGCTCGAATCCCCACCTGAAGGGAGAATTCGAGGAACCTTAATCCTCCACTTCTCTTAAAAGTAGAGTTTTGTGGAACTAATACTAATGAAATTTAATTAGCGAGACAAAAGGTGAGAAGGAACAAGAACTGGAAAACTTGAATTGAATTGAAACTTGAAAGAAAAAAAAATTACAATCGAGGAATTGAGAGAAAAACTAAAGAAAGCTTAAAACTAAAACTAATAACTAAAACTAATCTAAAACTAATAACTAAAACTAGTTTAAAAGTTAATTACTAAGGCTAAGTCTAAGTCCTAATATATAATAAAACATAAGAAGGGAAAAAGAATAATAATAAAAATAATATCAAAACCCTAACTTAGCCGCCGCTTTTAATTTCCAGAGTTAGACGCCGGTAGTGTCTTGTCGATTCTTTGCATCGCCGTGGACGCCGAGCGCTGACCGACGCCGCAACGCTCGTTGATGCTGTGAATTGCCACTGCCCGCTGTTCGTTCACGGGCGCTACACTCAGTTTAGCGGGTCCTACGCTCGTAAAGGGTGTCACACCTGGCGTAGCGGGTGCTACGCTGACTTCGCGGGCACTAAAATCCAGCAGACTTCTGGCTCCTTCGCTGCTGCTCTCTGGTCGCGGTGCCACAAGACATGTCACGGGTGCTACGCTCGTGTAGCGGGCGCTACACTTCTGTAGCAAGTGCGACGCTGTTCTATTCAGCTTGTACCGGGTGCTACAGCTGTCGTAGCGGGTGCTACGCCCTGGATGTTCGATTTTTTAGCTTTTTTGACTCCCTTTTTCCGCTTTTCTTTGACTTACCCTACAAAAATACAAACTCACCATAATTTACTCATAATTAGGGGTCTAAAATAAGTAAAACCCTTTATTAACGGTATCAATTCGGCTCGAAATGAGACCCTACAAAAATACAAACTACCTCTGGCTGATAAAATTTTTAAAAATTCGCCTACTTTCAGTGGTAATTAAAAGTTGTTTCTCTCGCTAAAACTTTAACACACTTGTGCCACCCCACTCTCACACAAAAACCCTACAATGTCCTCATTGGAGCTAAACTAACACTTCAAAAGAAAAATAAAAAGTACACAAAAGAAAAACAAGCAGGCATGCGTGTCACCCCCACCCCCACTCCCACACAAAAAAGGCCAACAATGTCCTCATTGATAAAAGAAGGAAGCAAGCACCCAAAAGAAAAGAAAAAGAAACACACCAAGAAAAATAAGAAGCAAAGAATTCAAGTTCACTAACGGTACTAAAAAGATAGGGGAACGATTTACCTGGTTGAGTACTGAGTATACCCAAACGATGAAATCTTTAGAAAAATAAAACCACCTATGGAGCATCAGCCACTCCATCTCACCTCAAGATGTCGGGCACCATCTCAGAACCATTCAATGCCCGTAGTAACTAGTGATGCATCCTTGAATGCATCTTAGAATGGTGGACATAAGAGCGTAATCTCAAAATTCCATCGGTAAACGTTAGTTCTCTTAACAGTTTATCAAAAGCCTTAGAAAAGTCAGTGAAATGATGGACTGCAGGAATGTACACAACTTTCCTAGGCACCGTAAATGGAGACATGACAAATGTATCCTCCCATTGACTTGTAAATGGAGATTGAGTATGCAAATCAACGGGAGGGGGCAATATAATACATTCCTTAACTTTCTCATGCAAAGACTTGGATACAAACAACGACTCATAAAGCATATCACCATCAAAAATATCATTATCACAAACCAAGTTCAAACACTCGAGATCAATCCCCATATACTCAAGTTCATCATCACAAGATTTTACATTATTTTCAATGGACTCGCAAGGAAGGGTAACTAATGCCTCATTAATACATTGATTCTTAATGAAAGTGAATAGTTCAGTATCAAGCACACATTCAATCACAAAGGATTTGATTTCACTCTTAACAAGTTCATGTTCAGGTATATCACAAACATCATGGCATTCATTGGACTCAACCTTCTCTTCACATAAAAGCATGGACAATGGTGTGGACAATGATTCATCATTTAACATGTTGGATTATTGGACAACAATAATATGAACAATGGGGGTATTGGCCAATAATAATACCAACAATTTTGTTGGATATTACTAGTACCAACTATGAGCCTATTTTCCAGTAATAGTACAACACATAGTTGGTAGGTGTTTGACTTAGTAGAAAGATGATGTATCGCCTAATTGTCTGAGTTATAGGCTAGAGCAAGTTGGAAAAACATTAACCGTCACATTTTTAGGCTAGTTAAGTAACATTAACAAAGTTAGCTAAACAATAATGTAAAAATAAAACTTTCATTCTTCTTTAGCTAAATTGGTTAATGCATCTTAGTTGGCAAAAAAAACTGACAACCAACCTTTTCTCCACTAACTCTGGCCTCCAACTTGGACAATTAGACAACAAGTCGTCTTTTCGCCAAGTCAAATACATATTAACTCGGTTTCGTACTATTGTCGGAAATAGAGCTATAGTTGGTACTGAAAATTTTTGGTATTATTAATGTCCAATACCCCCGAAGTTCATATTATCGTTGTCCAATAATCCTAACATGTTTTTATCAAGTTCTACATCCTCACACACAAAATCATTTTTCTCATGCTCTTTAGATGTAGCTAGAGCTAAGGATCTCCTAAGCTCAATGCATGCAAAATGAGGTCTGTTAGATTAGGCATCATCCTCATCAGAATCATATAAAAGAGAATTATCATGCAATTCAGGACTCAAAGATGATGAATATTCTACTTCAGCTATCGAATCAACCACTTGTGAAGAAGAAATTTCTACCCTAGGGTTAGTCTAATGTAAAAATTCTTGCGTGTACTTATTCATTATCGCACACAATTCATCCACTTTAGCTCGAAAACAAGCGTTAGAATCAATGTATGGAGATTTACAATGTGAGCACAAAGGATGAAACTCAACATCACATTGAGGATGATCACAAGAGGTTTCCATATATTCTCTACCACAAAATTGATCATCAAAATACATGGAATATTGACAAGACTGTTCAATTAAAGTGTCAGAGGGTGGTGCAAAATTTGAAATATGGGAGTCAAAGGGAGCGTTGTTCAAATTCATAAGTATCCCTAGACAACCATTCAGGAAATTCGCATGCCTCATCTTATCCTAAATTAGAAAAACCCATAATATTCTAAGAGATTTCAAGTTTCATAATTTACACTCTCATGCACAATACCCAAGATATCTAATGTATCATATGAGATACCATATGATTCACATTGAGCACGATATTCCTGTAATCTAGCAAAATATCTCCAAAATATTTCTTACTCAAATTGTGAAAATTGGACATCTGCCATAACTCTCTTTTTTTTTATTTATTTATTTTTATTTGTTTTTAAATTTTTATGTTCACATTTTTTTCGGAATTAAGTTACAACTACGAAAACAATAAACTATTTACAAAACCAATGACCTAATCTACCAAATAACGTCATCCCCGACAACGGTGTCATTGTTCGGTTGTGTATATTCAGGTTTTATGAGTAAGGGTTGTCGTATCCTCAGGGATGGTGTGTCAGGTTAATAGGGAATTGGTTTGGTAGGGTTTCAATTGCAAAAAGCATTAAATAATAATTAAACTAAACTAAGCATGAATGGAAAATAACAATTACTAAAGAAAACATGAATGAGAAAGTAAAACTCAGCCTAATCTACCAAGAACTGGAAATCGAAACTAACTTGAAGAACTCATATTCAAGAAAGCAATAACAATAAATAAAGAAACTGAATTAATTACTGAAATTAAGACTGTAAACATTAACCTGATGGTTTGATCTTTACTCTAATCTTGAATTTTGAATCTTTGAATCACGAATCTTTCTCCCGAACAAACAAGAAAGGTGTGATTTGGATTACGAAGGCTGCTCGAATCCTCACCTGAAGGGAGAATTCGAGGAACCTTAATCCTCCGCTTCACTAAAAAGTGGAATTTTTGTGGAACTAATAATACTAATGAAATTTAATTAGCGACACAAAAAGTGAGAAGGAACAAGAACTGGAAAACTTGAATTGAATTGAAACTTGAAAGAAAAGTAAATTACAATCGAGGAATTGAGAGAAAAACTAAAGAAAGCTTAAAAATAAAACTAATCTAAAACTAATAACTAAAACTAATCTAAAACTAATCTAAAAGTTAATTACTAAGGCTAAGTGTGTTCTACCAAGTAATTATGGGAGTTTGGGGGATTCCATTCTAGTCAATCAACTAATCAATTAGCAATCTCGGTGTGAAGAGGTGTGAAGAGGTGATAAGGATTCGGGGTCTATAATCTTTCTACGGCCTATCACTACAATCTTTTGAATCCGAAGTGAGTTGCAGTGATTAAACTAAACACCTATTTTCATGGCTATTTAATCTAATCAAAGATAAGAACTGATTATAACTTGACCCTAAGCATGAAACCATTATTTCTAGCTGTTATCTATGCCTATTCAATCTTCGTCTTTCCAATTCAAAATAACAAACTTTCGTTCCGAAATTAAGAATCTAAACCAAGCAAAAGGCAATCAGCCAATTACTATGACATACGATATACGAAGATTAAACGATTTAAAGACAACTTCACACCGAGATTGCATTCATAATCAATCAAACGACATCAAGTTTATCCCCCAAACAAAAGGATTTAGCTACTCATAATAATAGAAACTAACAATACTAAAACTAAATTCAAATCAAAAGACATAAGGTAAATAGATATAACCGAGTGTTCGAAGCGGCGGAGTCGATCTCTTCGTTGTCACCCGATTCGATCTTCTTCTCCTCTTCAATCACTCTTACAAAAATCTAAAACTAAAGTAAAGCTAGCTAAAGAACTAAAACTAAGGAACAACTGTAAAGAACGTGGATAAAAATCTTGACTTCTGTCTCCCTTTTCAACGGCAGAGCGGAGCCTTTTATAATTTTTTTAGCTAGGGCACCAGACGCTGGCAGCGTCCTAAGAGGCGCTGGTAGCGTATGATATCTCCGTCCTCTTTTCCTGTGGCTGGACGTTGACAGCGTTGGATCTAACTTTGGCAGCTTTGTAGAGTGAAGTGTGGCGATTATGGGCTCTTGATGGTGACTTGAAACATTGGCAAAAAGAGAATTCCGATCAAGGGGAGAGATTCATGTGTGAAGGGGGATATTGTTGGAATTCACCCATGAGTAAAAAATGTCTCACATCGAAAAAGTAAAGGGAAAGGACATGGTATATATAAGTCAAGTGGGCTATTTCTTTTAACACCAATTGGTTTTAAGATGGAACCTCATTTAACTTATGTACCATGGGCCTTGATTGAAATGGACCGCCGCCTTGGATCTCCCCGACAATATATACTTGAAACTTGAAACGATATCAACTATCAATCAGGGATTGGCAACAAAAACAGGATAATTTGCAACAAAATGTCTGGGACAAGCAAAAGATCCCTAGATTTTCTTTTATTGCAATTTTCCATGGAGGCTAACTACTTTGGACAGGTTGAAGAAACTAGGCCAAATATGGCCAGATGGATGTATACTTTGTAGTGACTAGTGAGCATGAAGCGAGCGATGTCCCCCGGTCTGCTTAAGGCCCTTGTATTATAAAAGTACGAAAATTAGTTTTCAGCAGTAGTTACCAGATATCAATCGGAGTAAGTGGATGCAGGAAATATGACAAACTTGCTCACAAATTATGACATTTGGGGAACTATCACAAACTTGCTCACAAATTATGCCAGTTTTCAAATGTCGCTTCAAAGTACAATAATTAAGCAGCATATAGCTTACACAAGTGAATGTGCAACGCTCTTTTGGACATCTATTGTTTGCACATCATCTTCACACGTAAAATTTGAAAAATGATTTCTATAATTGTATGATATAATATTTGTATATGCTTCTGTAGATGAACTTGGAGAAAGTTAAACCCAACACCAAAACAATATACCAAAATTAAAGGTGATCTCTACACTGCCGGATTACATTTCTTGATAACCTATATTGAGCACATTTCCTTTCATTTCCCCCATAATAATAATAATAATAATAATAATAATAATAATAATAAATGAAAAATGTTGGCTATCTTGACTCTGTTGAGGAAAAACCCGCGAGTTGCCAGAAAAAAGGTCGGGTTGGGTCACTTGCTAAAGAATCTAACCCTTCTCCTCCTCCCTTTGCCATTCTCTGCAGCCTGTGGGAAGAAGCTCAACCATGATCAACACTTTCCTTTGCACGATAGCTAAATTGAGAGCGAGAATCCTAATAAAAATCACTTAACAGCTGAAATGATGCAGATAGATTAGGTGTTTTGCATACAGACAAATGTACACTACTTCAGAACAGCAGTGCATTCACAGGACATGTTCAATATTTTTTTAAAAAAAATTAAAATTTTAAAAGAATAGTACATATGCAACTCAAGTGACCCAGACAGAGCCAATACATCAACGTATTCGAGTCATTATCCATAGTTACCAGGAAAGCATCATGGATCGATTAGCAAAAATTGTGAATCTTAGCAAAAAAAAAAAAAATGTAATTTTATGTTGGTTAATCGGCTTTTCCGGTTCAGTTCCAGTTCAGAACCAGAACCTTAACCAGATAAAACCGGTTAACCGGATTTTTCAGTTCGGTTACAGGTTAACCGATTAAATACATATTTTGGGAATCAGTCTCTCTAAATTGCAAAATTTAGGGTTACGACTGCTACATCCGACCCCTCCATACCTTGCCTGGGCGGGATTTCGGAGCATTGATTTTGGTTTTGGTTTTGGTTACCTTGAGGACTACTCTATTTTAACTAAAACATAGAGGCTTCAAGCCTTCAACAATAAATTTGATGCAACTTGCCTGATATTGCCACATTGACAAGGCAAGTTATCTTTTGGCAGATCTAACAGAATGACACAAATTCTTCCACGTAGAAGCTTTGTGGACTTCTACTACAGTGGCTTGCTCCACCAAATAGCAAATGTAAGCAATAAGAATGTGGGCTAAATGGGTCATACAGATTACTGCAAGATGGATTAATTTTTCCAATTTGCTGTTGCTTTTTTTTTTTTTGGGGGGGGGGGGGGGGGGTTAAAAAAAGAAAGACGTACCTTCATGATGAATTGCCTCAACAAAAGAACAATTGTGTCTCTCAAACTGTAAGATGACAAAAAAATAGTAGCTCAGACCACAGCTACTGGCAAATGAGTAAGCAAGTGCTCAATGAAACTTCTTAAGCACAGGGGCACATAATATAAGTACGGACAATTGGATTCCAATAATCTTGACTTTAGCAATCGTACGATAATAATCTGAAGTTTATTTTTGTACGCTAATAGTTTCAAAAAGAAAATAAAATTGTATTTTCTAGTACCAAATCTACCTCCAAATTTTCACTTTGGGGTGTTTTTAATTTTCATATTTTTCTTTTTTTTTTCATTTCTGCCTCCGAAAAAATTATGAAGTGTAGTTATTAAAAAATAGATTTTCTTGAGAACAACCAATTATTATGATTTTTTGAAGGAATAGAAAGGGGGAAATCATAAAATCATAAAAGAAAATCGAAAAAAATTGGGATAAAGTTTGTTAATTCACAAATCATGGGGAAGTGTTTCACTAAATTTGGGAGCAAACCCTAGTCAAAATCCACGATATTAAGGGTATGCACTCGGTGGTGATCCAAGAAAATACAATTTTATAAGACTGATGGCTTGCAAAAGCAAAGTTCGGATTACTAATTATAGTGCAATTGCTAAAAGTTGGGATTAAAGGGAAAATTGAAAAAAAAATAATCCAAACTTTGGTGATATTGGAAAAAAATAATCCAAACTTATAACTTTGTTATGAATAAGCTGAACTTTAACCCGTATTATTTTTAGCATCCACCACCTAGTCAAACTCGTTCGAAAAATGACGTGATGGTGGCGATAGTATAAGTGAAACTTTTTGCAGCTCAAAAACAAAGTTAAAAGTATGTTCCGCGTGTAATATCGCCACCGCCACGTCACTTTTCGGATGAGTTTTACTAAGTGGTGGATGCTAAAAATAATAGGGGTAAAAGTTCAGCTCGTCCATAACAAAGTTGTAAGTTCGGATTATTTTTTTCTAATACCCCCAAAGTATGGATTATTATTTTCCAATTTCCCTATTAGAATCCAATTTTCCTAAAAGAATGTCAACGAGAGACTTAATGAGTACAAGAAATGTCAGCTAGAAATTCAATTAACAAGAAGTCAGGCAAAGCACCAACACATAAACTCACTGAGATAAGTTCAAAAATTGGAAATTGTAATCCTTAGTGATGCTACTGGCAGAAGCTAATGACTCTCTACTATAGAAAAATAAGAAACAGATAACAGAAAAGGCAAGGACTGAACAATCATACCTCATAATATCAGGAATATAGTTTTCTACTCGTAAGAGGTGCACATCCCCATTGGGATTACATATAGAAAACTCAATATCCTGTCCATAGGTGATTGTAACCTGCAAATGCACTTGCAGAAAGCAAAAGTCAAAATCAAGTAGCGTTTGTTTTCTGTTAAAAACAATTCTTTCTTTTTGTAGAAAAGAGAGAGGGGGGAGGGGGGGGTGTTGCCACTTGGAAACCATTACATCTTCCAGTGGAATACATAAAAGCAGTCATCATGTCCTTGGTTATAGCACATGATACCATTTAATCTTTAAAACAAATAACCAAAACCAAACCCAGTACTTCAAAATCCCATCCACGCGAGCCACGGAAGGATCCGATATAGCAATTTTACCCCTAAAGTTTTCAAGTTTGAGAGATTGATTCTAATTAACCCAAGATTTAGAAATTGTTAGCTACTTGCTACTTTACGGAAAAGAAGCAAAGAAGGTTTAACGAGGCATTTTACTTTAATCATTAAAACAAAATATGAATTAAAAAAGAAGCAAGTATCTCTTCCATCAAAGTCAATGCGTAAATAGTCGAGTTAGTGAACAAGCTAGTAATGCTATAACTCAGTCTAATGCTAGTAATGCTATAACTCAGTCTAATGCTTCAATCAAGCTCAAACACAACTTGTAATGAAATATAATAGTCTCAAAACAACTCTTTTATATGCAGTTGGTTCTTGTTGTTATACAATTGCTTCAGGAGGCATGATGATTAGCTCTCTTTCATAATGATAAGTTCATCTATTGCTATTGTCTCAATGATCTAAAGTTCCAAATTGAATTGGATCAGTCAAATCTTTTCTAGGCAGCAATTAACTTGGTCAATCTCAATCAACAGTTGGAGCTGATACATGTTCGGCCCCCATTGTCATAACAAAATGGATTGTGGTACTCTTTTACTTAAAAGCACAAACAACTAAAAACTTAGATCAGCTGCTACATGGTAAGACATCATGCTTAAATCCAAGCAATCAGATTGTAATTCATGATGGCATGTTCAAAGACCTAATCTTGACAATGCTAAGAGTTCCAAAGGAAAACAAATGATACCTCCATTCCCGGTGAAAATTTCTCATTGGCTGTGACAGCATTAGCGCCACTACCTTTGATACTATAGCCCTCGCGCTTAATATTCAAAGTAGCTGGTTGCCATATATCAAGATAACCTGTCTGCACGATTCATTCCACAGTTGAGAAATCTAAAGGACATTTGAGAAAGAATAAATCAATGGAAAGTATGGTGGAAAACATACCGATAAGGACACACTATATGAGGCATTGCCATTCCGCAAGTTCTGCTCTATATGACTCTCCATGGCTGGATCTGCAAACAAGAAATAATGAACCTTTCAAGAACCTGGATAAGCTGTATAAGTAATACAGATGATTCCATGGGACAAAATTTTCCCTAGCTTGAAACAAGTCAAATAAGTTCAATGCCACAAAGTCCTCCAGGTTGGTTAGAGAGCAAGTATCAGATGCAGACAAACTTACCCCTAAATAGCAAAGAGACTATACACAATTGGCCTAGACTTGGTGTTATTGACCAACTACACTACACTATGACCACAGTGACAAAAGCAGAAGTCAACCTAGCTAGGCCTTTCGTTTTAGGATGCGATAATCAATAGCTAAAAAAGAGTGACATTAATTCTTCTGCAGCCTGAGGAAGGGCACAAAGATCAAGAGTCAAGACACATTTAAAAGACGACCCAAGTACTTTTCAACCAAAGTAGCATTTTGTTTGTTCTTACCTTCAAGCTTCATCTAAAAGTAGTTACAAAAGGCATGTCTTACAGCAGCGAGATTTTCTTTTCTTTTTTTTTTTTTTGAAACAAATGAGGGAATTATTTTAGTACCCAAAAAGTAAAAAATTCTTCAACCTAACGAAAATATTAAAATTCCTCCAATGAAGAACTATATTGGCAGATTATTGGGCTCCATTGAGGTGGCGAGAGTTAAAATGTGTCCAGGCTGAATACTTCAATCCAAATAAGTAGCAACTTCCACAGCCTCTCTCTTCCATAGGCCACAACCCGCAGCAATTAGCACCAATACCAATAAGGATGGGCCACTTACCCATCCAAGAAATTTCAATGGGAATTCATGCAAATGCACAAATACACAAGTGCACTCACATGGGACAGTGAATGTTAATTGTGGAAGATATACAGACCAGATCCTACATAATAACTTTACCTGAATATACTATGTCCATAAAAATTTAAGGCCTAGAAGCCCAGGTTCACAGTTTCCAAGATGAGGATACAACTATCAAAGGATGTTTTTGAATCAAAATATAAAACAGAGGAAACACAGCATACACCTACACCTTAATCTTTTTTCTTTAATTTTCTTTTGATCAAAACCTTAATCTTGTAATGAACAGTTTCAATATCTTACCACAAGTAATTTTTCTGTGGTCATTAGCAAAAACTTTCACAAGCTCCCCCTGGAATTCATACAAGAATAGCATAAGAAATAAACAGACAGCTAAATCGATAATTACGTGATACTCCCTGTGGATCAAAATAAGTGTCATTTAAGGTTATGCAGGAATACCAAGTAAAGACAACTTACTATAAGTTATTAGATTGCCCCTAATAATTGAGAAGGATAGATACCGGTGAGAAGGAATAGAATAGTAAGTAGGGTTAAATTGGAAAAAGAAGTAATTATTTTGTCATTAGGAAGGTAAAGTGACCTATGCTATACCGACACGGCCAAGCCCACCTCAAAGTCGAGTCTGACACGGATGTCATGTTGGTCTCCACAATTTTAAAAAACCTTTTGTGTTTTTGGTCGAAAATGGAATGTTGAGCGTCTAAACCTACGCCCAAGTGTTGGGTGTCTGACACGGGTACATGCGTTAAAATGAAGAGTCCTGGTAACATAGAAGGTGACAGATTTTACGCGAAGAGAGAAACTAGTTAAACTGACACTAATTATGATCAGGAGGGAGAATTATTTTTGAAATTGATGAGAAGTTACTGATTACCTTCCTTTTCCTATCATCCAACGGCTGGACTTCAATAGCTAGATAGGCCTCCACATCATCAGCTGTGATGAGGTAGACTGGTTGCTTCGCTCCTGAAATACACAAGTCCCTTATTATCCAAGTCACATAGTACAACGAAAATTAGTACAAAGCTAAAAGAAATGTAAATACAGATAAAGATTTAGATTACCGTCTATATAATTCACTGATCCGTCTTCCAAATGGCGAACCCACTGATTAAAAGAAACAGGCAGCAATTGATCACTTACTTCAATGAATAGTAAATGGATTACAAATAAGAAAGGTTCATGGCCAACAACCTCAAAGTTACAACTAGTTGTTCCATTGATAGAATATCCACAAGCTTGGAGCTCTCGTCCAGGGTAAGCTTCTCCTGATATTTGAAGGCCCTCTATAGCTGGTAATAGATCATCCTCAGCAGCTGCGCATAAAAAGTTACAATATAAAAATACTACACATTAATCAAGAAAGCAACAGCAATTCCCAAATTCATAAATCATAGGGCAACACAACAAAATTACCCTCAGAAAAAGAGGATGAGGGTTCCTCATGGACAGGTTGAAGATAGGGAGAGTAGGATGGATTGGGGTCCTCGTGCATATTTGAGTAGGGAGAGGTCCCAGAACTCCAGGGTCCAGGATATTCACTCTCATGGTAGTGCCCATCTGCAGCAGTTCCATGTCCCTCAGAGCTACTGTCAGGATCCTTGAATTTGACCTGCCGATTATGTGGGGCATTAGATTCATCGCGGCCTTCTGCAGAAAGATCATGAACAGAAGAATCCCTGAGGCACAAATATTGACAAACTAATTAGCACAAATTATGTGGTCAGATATCAATAAAATATCCCATATGAATTTCCTGATGCAAAATTGCCAACAGTCAATCTGCACCTGTTTGGTAAAAACAGCCAATCATGACCTAAAATATGGTATGCACATGGTAAGATGAAAGATGGATTTTGGAATGCTGTAAGTGAGATAGGGTTGGCTAACTGGGGACTTGTCCAGTTATCTGCTGGCTCACCAAAATTGAACCGAGCTTATTAGTTGTTAGTGCAAGGAGGAAGCTGTAAACGGGATGGATTAGCCAGCTAGACACAAAAGGGGCCACCAAGGGACTCCAACTCCATGGCTCCACAGAAAAAAGGTGATAAGTGCAAAGGTGGCAATGAAAGGCACCTACAAGAAAAGGGGGTAAGAATGGTGATTTGGGGCCTTACAATATGACACAGGTCGCTCCCATGATCATGCACCTGCTACTCTTTTTTCTCATCTTTTATTAGCTTTTTAACTGGTGGCTGGCGCATGAGAATTAAAAAATGAGAGTCAAGGTTGAATATAATGAGCACATCAAACCTGAAATGCACCATAATCTACTTCCATGAGTAGTTTAAAGATTTATCTGAACAGGCCTAAACTAGAATACCAAATTCTGAAAGGCTGACTGTTGATGTTTACTGTTTACAACCTTGTGTCTCAAGCATCCTAGACCTGTCTCAAGCATCCTAGAGAATCTTACAATAGACCCTGCAGCAGGGCTCTTCCAGTGCTTGTGGGAGGATGGAAGGGTGAGATGAAACTGGAAAGGCTTGAGCTTATGGCCATGGCCCAATAGTAATTTAGATAAAGTGTTCCACCGAACATAATCCTGTTCACCTATCAAGAGAAAAATACCAACAGAACAGCCATAGACCCATGCAACTTTGAAGCTTGAACATTGAATAGGATGGACAGGTTCTTCAATCAAAGATAGTAGGAGGCATTAATTCCTCAAAAGGGGCTTAAGTCAGTATCCTGTTATCCAATGAGGTTAAAGATCAATTTTTGAAGATTCAGTATGTGTGATCAGCAATCTCCATCTATTAAACACCAAGGTCAGACCAAGTAAGACAAATGCATCAAAAAATAGCATATTATTTCTTGATAGCCAAGAACAGAAATCATGCAAAAGAAACTTCAACCAAACAAGGGGCCCACTATGGCTACCCAATAAAGCAGATGCTTCAATTTGTTTAACAATATCATATACCAGACTCACCTGCTTGCAAAAGGTGAATTCCTCCCCATGTTATCTACCTCTGCATTATGTAAACCACCAGCACCAGCTTGAAAAGTGTGCTGCCCTCTCAGTTCCCAATCTGTCGCGATCTGTCTAGTGGAGTTTGACATATTTACTGGAGAATATGTTGGCTGAGGCACAAGCTCAAGCCCAGTTGCGTTCTGACACAAAATGCATTCATTAAAGAGAATGATCATAACATTATGAGAAAATACGACATACAGACACATGATCATACTGAAGTGAGTGCTGCACCACTGGAATTTTCTTGGGAATGTGAAGAAAAATTAGTGCCGCTGCGATCAGAACGCCATGGAGTCAGCTGATATTGAGACTCTTTTAACTTTGCCTGTGAGAAGTGGAAATACAGCCACAAAACAGCCTATAAGTGGACATTGGAATTATGTGGACACCAGAAATTCATATATTTCCCCATTTCAAAAAATATATTCATATATTTCTTTTCTGAAATAACAGTACCTCTGTGATAAGTAGCTTTTCCTGCAGATGCTTGAACAGGATCTGCAAACAGCAAATTGAAGACAGCGGTGTCACAACTCGACACTGAGTCCGAGTACAAATATGCTCCTACTTCATTTGTAAAAGACTGATCATCATGCTGACCGACCATTAAAAGACTTCAAGTCACCATGCCCCAAATGGAGAAAAAGAATAGAGGAAGTAGGGGAAGAATGCAATGCAGGAAAATTCACAAATTGCTGTTTGAGCACCTGATAGTTACTTTGCTGAGAAGAATTTGAAACGACAAGTCAAAGGTCACCATAGACTACTGCAAAAGGGGCAAGGGAAAGGAAGAAAGAAAATTCCTACTGCATGAGGATAGGATGCAGGCAACTTATGGAGAGTAAAAATAGGAAGAGGACAAAGTTGATTATCTTTTGATTCTCAGTTCTTAGGACACTGCACCACATCATTAGAGATTCTCCTTGTCTCAAGTTTGTTGGATCTAAATTACAATATGCAAATGTGGATGCCATAATGCCAAGGGAAAAAAGGATGAAGAGAAGTTGTATATTTGAAGTGTGGAAGATGATTCCTTTTGGCAATATGGTGGTCCATTCATGCTCTGTTCTTTTGATGGGTTATTACCCAGTTCATCCAACCCAACTCAAAACCCATTTCTTCCCATTTTTCCAACATTCACTTTACAGCTTTACCTACCTTTACCCAACTGTACCTTACCCCTTCAAAGAATATACCCTTAGAAAGGAAACTGGAACAATAAAGGGGCTTTTGTGGGGTAAAGCTTGTTAACGTCAGGATTTCACTTTTGTCCCCTGCCCACCACCCTTCCCCAGATAGTTAAAAAAAGTCAGAACAATGTGAGTCATAGCCAGCCACATCAGACTTCTCGCGAAACCGTGTATAAAATCATGTGTGATGCTATAAATGGATGCATGTTTATTTTTGTTTTACATCATCCTTTAACACATGGGCAACACCTATTATAGCAACAAGACCAGCACCCAATGCTGATCCATCCAGGTTTAGGAATTAGGGGATCCAAAAGGAAGCATCTTACCCCTGAAGAAGGCTGACACCAAGAGATCTACAAGGTAACATTCATTACTACGCTCTCAATTTAAACACAGTTTTTATTCCCCAACCATTGACCTAATCAGGTGTTTTAGGATTCATCAAGGATATGCACATGATCTAGAAAGAAAAATAAGCCAAGAAAAAGCGTGAGTAACTGGGTTTTTACCTTCTATAGTGAAATATAAATTTCTAATCTCCTCAAACAGCCAGAAATATCTAACCCAATCACTTCTTGAGTCCTATAGCTACCATCACTATTTTTCAACATGCAACAAGTACAATTACAAGCCCATTGAAGGTTGAGTGGTTTTCTAATGAACAAATAGATGAATGGCCTGCTAGACTGCCACGTCGGCTCAGCACCAGCACAAAAGCCACACTCAAGGCACATTAATCTAAGCACCACAAATGATCCCCTTATTCCTTAATCAATAAATTAAGCAAAAGAGAAGCAACGATATCTTGTTACTACGATGATAAATCAAAGGAAAGGATGGGGCAACGAAGCATGTATTACACCCAGCCACTATCAAGTTTGGCACTTCACTTTTTTATGCCTGAAAATGCACCCCCTTTGACAACAGAAACTACTATACTGTTCATCGAATTAGCTCATTAGACCATAGCATCACGGTAGAATTAACTTCCAAATCTTGGCATCCATATATCTGCAATCTCCTTTCCACCACTCACCACAATACACTTCCAGTACCTTACGAGAAAGTAGTGATAAGAGAGGAACCATAACATCATAAGGAAAACCACGCGGACCCAACATATGACATTGGACCAAGAAAGTTCAGGGGTGAAGAAGGAGCTCTCGAAAGTCACTGCTCACAACACCTCTGTTGGGTGAGTGAGTGAGAGATAATTATTGGTCTGTACAGGGTGATTGTCAACAGTATAGTTATAAAATTTGAAGTAGTAACCGTAATATGGTCAAGAATACATGATAGTAAAAACTTATTCTACATTGATCACTACACCAATTATATCAGTACTCATACTAACCTTGACATTACTAATAATAGATTGAGCATCCGTAACATCATCAGGAAAACCAACCCAGACCCAACAAATGACATAGGACCAAGAAAGTTCAGGGGTGAAGGAGCTCTTGAAAGTCACTGCTCACAACACCTCTGTTGGGTGAGTGAGTGAGAGATAATTATTGGTCTGTACAGGGTGATTGTCAACAGTACAGTTATAAAATTGGAAGTAGTAACCGTAATATGGTCAAGAATACATGATAGTAAAACATTATTCTACATTGAGTACTACACAGATTATATTAGTACCCATACTAACCTTGACGTTACTAACAATAGATTGAGCATCAGACACCTGCGGCTGCAGAGAATACTCAGTAAGAAGAGGCAGCAAGGATGACACAAAAGTTGTCCTCTCTTGTTGCGTATCCTGAAAGAATAATTGTGTGACAACCAGATCAGATTTGTATGAGTGGGCATAATTTGAATAGCAGTTGGACACACAGAACAATATGGATGTGTGATAAGTATTAACCACAATTAAGCCAAACCAAAAATCAATCCCAGAAGGCTGTGTGCACACATGGAGAAGAGGGAAGGATTGAATTTTAGGTCACACTCTTACACTCCCACCCCATGGTTACCAAGGAATTGCTCCTTTCAACAACCAAATTTAAGTAGTTTTCAACCTTCACACCGAACAACCACTTCAATCAAATAAACTTCAAATTTAACCCATTCAAATTTTCTGAAGAAAGAAGAATAAAGACCGAAAATGACCCTCACAAATTTTGCTCTAAAATACAATACCAAGTGAACTGCACAAAGGATCCAAGCTGAGCCTTCACCAGCAAGATTTATTCGGTGTAATTGATTGGCTACCACACAACATATGGGATCAATTTACTGCAAAATAGTGTATGTGAGAAAAACGTTACCTGTAAGGCATAAGCGAGACGTACATTTTCTTCTATGATGTCTTGTCTATAAGAAAGAGCTTTTGAAGCTGCATCAACTAGGTCCTGTTGCTGCTGATCGAAGGCCTATGGACAAGAGAGATTGCATTCATATCCACAAAGCAAAGAGAGATGAAGGAAAAAAAATTCATGTCATGTGACTTTTAGCCCCCTAAAAACAATTAAAATGGAGACAAAAATGAGAAGCAGATTTTATACCATTCGCATATGAGCAATGCGCTTTTCCATAATATATTTCTCATTACGAATTTGAGCTTCCTGTAGCATTGAGAAGAGAATCAAAGCAATCAGATAAATAAATTATTATATTAATGCCTGCGCTCGGTATCAGGCAACACGTAATTGAAGGGCAGATTACAAACGTACTCACCTTTACAGAATACTCTGTTAGGTGTTTACGCAACTGCATGATTTGCTCTTCATGCTCTCTAATCTTTTGAACAAGAATAACATTAGGCAAATTGCAAGTCATTTTCACTTGTCAAACAAAGAGAGATTGGAGGAAGCCCAACAGCTAACCTGCTTCTGTAGACTGCTCTGATTCTCAGATTCAGCCAATCCGTGAGCAGGAGTATTTGTGTGTGGATCATATTCTCTATCATTAGGGTACCTTGAAGAAAACAAGAGAAATTTACGCCATGCAGAGTTGAAAGCCCCAATGGCATCCCAATCGAATACAGTGAAAAAAAAAAAAAAGAAGGAAAACAAAATTCAGCTTCTTGGCAGCTATGAGGACCTTCCAGGAGACAACGACATGCCAGAAGGGGATGAGAGTTGCGAGAAGCCAGCATTATCTGAGGTCTGACCACCTGAAAATGCACTTAAGTTCCCATTGCTCCGGCTGATACTAAAGTGATCTTCCAAACGAGACGATCTCATAAAACCCTCAGATTTTGTCATTGGATCCTGATGGAGCACCAGTGTACTCAATGGATCAAAAGTTGCAGCTGTTTGACGAGCCTTGTCCACTCCCTGTCTGTACTCATCAGATGTGTCCAAATACCTCTGAGCCACTGACTTTTCCACTTTCTGACAAATCATAAAAGGCAGTTATGATGTTAACCCCTTAACAGTTTATAGTCTCCGGTCCTCTAACTGGAGTGGACCAATTGTTGGCCCCATATGGATAGAGCTCTTCCATCAGATGGTCTCCATCCACTAGACTTAACAGGGCACAAGAGCCAAAAGCCAACCAAGTGTGCATACTTGAAACTAATTTGAAAAAACAAAATGATACTCTAAATAGGGTCATGCACATAGATATTACTGCTTGAGCTAATAGGGATTTACAGTGTCCACGAGTTTGTGGTTTCACATATAGTAAGGACATGTAGCAAAAGACACTCACAAGATATTCAAGTTCCTGATCTCTCTTCTGCAGCTCAGCTTTTAATCTATTGTTCTCCTCTACCTGTTAGAAAGCTCATGTTAGAGCATTCATGGAATTGCCAATACAACAAAATAACCCACAAAACACATGAGAATGACAAAGGGTGTCCACACAGATAATATCTCACTTTATGAAATTTCCAGGCCATAATCTTCTCAAACATCGTGAGTGCAACTTGCACTGAGAGATGATTAATTGTGGACTATTGAATTTCAAAACTTATCAACAAAGAAACAGCACAACAGCCAACAGCATAAGAGAGTGTCTTTCACTTCACAACCCTAAGGTGCCACTTTTATATATGCATGACCTAGATGATGATTGATGGAAAACTATGAAAGAGGTGCATTTGTTCCTTCCTCATGTATATTGTTGGACTGACTTCAATAAGACAAATTACTATAATGAGAAACCATCTAACGTTTATCAGTCCTCAAAAAAGACAGATAATACTGGAAAATGTAAAAATGAAATCTTTTTTTAGTTTGTTGTTGTTTTCAGAGAGGGGGGGGTTGTTTTAGAGGAGTAGAAAAAGATCTATGCTCCAAAAGGGGTACTATTAAGCCTCAATAGAGTTCCTGGGCCAAGCAGCCCCCACTAAAGTGCAAAAGAAAAAAGGGATCCATCATAAAGTGAAAAAACGAAAGCTATTTGAGATAGTCTGGATTGGAGGAAAGGACGCAAAGGAAAGGAAATAATAGGAAACAAAAGGTAAAACACCATTATTTTCTCTCCTGTGTCTTGGTTGAAGGACAGAAATCCAAAGGAAAATTTTTATCCTTCCTTTTGGTTTACCAATAAGATGAAACCAAGGGTAACTAATTTAAAAATTGTCAATTCTTTTCCTACCCTCTAACATTCCACCACTTTGCATGAAACATACTGTGGGAGTCGCCAGGAATACTCTACTGCTTTTTTTCCCCTCCATTCAAATTACTTTATGCATCAAAGTATAGGAACATATATAATATCTCTCATGAGTTGTAAATACGTTTTTTCTTCTTCACCATATCATTTAGTGAAAGCGGGTTGTAGTCCATACTCACTCAGACTGATCAGCCCTCATTTCAACAACTGACTCCTAACTACATCCCAAAATCAACATACATACAGAAGGATATTAGAATTCTAGCAAAATATAGTGGGAGACATATGGTTAAAGTTCCAATATAGCACTTCAAAATTCAACAAAATTATCATTTGTAAGTTGAAGCTCAGCTGGAAGTAAACCCTGATAATTTGAGCACTTGTGATTGAAACTAGAAAACACAATACAGAAATACTGCAAGTTTTCATTAGTGAATTCACATAAATAATCTTGTTACTACCAATGTTTACTATCACTAAAAATTTTGTTGGCAACAAAAACTCCAAATTACAAAGAGAATGAAATCCAAATTATAAAGAGAATAAAACAGACCTGTTGGCGTAGGGCCTCGGCGACTTGAACAGCCTTCATAACTTCAGACAGATTAGTATCTCTGCCATCATTTAGACTCAATTCTCCAAATTTATCATTGAAGCCACCATTTTCCATTTTAAGCTCAATAATCGTAACTTTAGGGTTTCTGAGCTCGTCCAAAATCGAGCGAAAGAGAATCAAATTTAGGGGGAAGAGAAGTAGGAAAGAAGCTGGAAAGTAGCGATGATGATATTGATTAGTCAGCCATTGATTCGAATTCCAATGAAATGGACATGGAATCAAACACTTTAACAACAACAGTGATCTGATACATTCGCAGTCGTCGTCGTCGTCGCAGAGCAACGCAGTACCCACACTGATCTCTCTCTCTCTCTCTCTCTCTCTCTCTCTCTGGGTTCGCTTTCTTTCTCCTCTGCTTTGCCTTGATTATGATTTTCCAGATTATTTTTTATTTTTATTTTATTTGGGAGGTTGGTTGTTTGACTTAAAAACTCGTCAAATAATAATTGGTCTTTGTTTTAATATCATCGCAAATCAGCGGAAACTAATGCTAACCCCAAGTCTTATCCTACATTCCATTTTCTTTCTTTCTTTCTTTCACATTAATAAATCCTTTTCTTTCTTTTCAGTACTGTTTTCTTTCTTTTTCATGGGAATCACATTCACACGCTCACACTATCTCAACGCAATTATAATATAATGGTCTTGTTTGGCAACTAATTGATAGCAGTTAGCGGAAAATTGTTTGGATTAACTGTTTAACTTTAGTTTGCAGAAAATGTGTTTGGTAAACTAACTTTTTGTTAAAAGTTATCTCAAAAAGTTCCTCAAGTAGTTTTTTGAAAACTAACTTATTGGATCCAAAAAGCGAATATGAACAGTTTGTTACCAAACACCTCAGATAGTTTTTTCATCTTAATTAAAAAGCTAACAGTATGCAAAAAGCTGAAAACTACCCCAAAAATTTGGCATCCAAACGTTCCCAATATGCACTCCCAAAATGTAAGCTTTGTGTTAACCATCCTTATGTAACACCTCAAGTTACTAACCACTAGATTAAGCTAATGATTCACCTAACCCAATGATTAGCAGCGGATGAACACCTGAGAGAATTACCGCCGTCCACGGAGGTGGACAAGGCTAAGACTAAACCCAACAACAGCCATCAACCATAAACCAACTTCAAACATGCATCATCAGCATAATTTAAGCTAAACCACCTCAAAACAATGTAAAACAGCCCAAAAGAAATTATACAGCCAATAAATCACAATTTCTTTTAAATCCTTTATGGAGAGCCTCTAACCATCTTCAAATTTCCTTAAGGTGCTCTAGGGTTTCGTCCTCCCGGGGCTTTTCCACTCTCCTTTGCCGAGATCCCTAAAACGAAAACATAAAACTTCGAAAAGTGAGTTAAAATCAGTACGTATACCCCTAATAACATAAGATTCTTTTCACAACTCGTTTTAGTTATTTAGCGTGGTTCCAAAACATTAAAAACAATATAGAAACAAACAAACAATAAAAGGTAGCAAAACTTACATAGCTTAACCTTACCTAACCTGTACATGGAAAGTATAACGTAACCTGTACTTGAATCACAACTTAGATGAAAATACTTTTGAATTCTTCCTCGTAAAAGTAACATACATAACCATAACCTTAGAAATGATATATCATTAAAAGTAATACAACATAGTTTCCAAATAACCTAAAATCATATGTGACTTAACATATAACACACGTACATAGCCATAGTATAAACTTGACCTTAAACCCTTATAAACCAAGACTTATAAAGAGTTTAACAGGTAAGTCGTAAAGCTTTACTTTGGTTCAAAAGACTTGAGTAACTTAAGAAACTTTAAACTTGTTTATCGTGTTATAACCCTGGAGGTCCCCTACTTGCAATCATCGGCTAAGCCTCCGTATGCGCATACCCGGACCGATCGGGAGATCCAGATGGTGGACATTATCCTATACTGGCCAGATTTCCATGGGGTGCACTTTAGGCACTATCTTTGTATTTTCCTTGGTGTGCACAAGGCACAATTATCCTGGCGTGCCCTACGGAACAATTAAGCATGGGGTGCTCTATAGCACGATTATGTGCTCTAAAGCACGATAAAACATGGGCGGGGCCTTTATAAAAAAATTTAAGAAACTTAGAACCTTGACCTCGGGTTCTTAATACAACGAGATATTTAACCATCTTTGAAATCATAACTGAAACCCATTCTTGACATCTTCTTGAATAAGAATGGTACTTATAACGAAATTTATTAACCAAAGAATGGAAATATTGTAAAAGTCCCTAACATAAACGATTACTAATATAAGCTCTTAAATTAGAATATAAAATAACTTGATAATTAAACCCTGATAAATGAAATTCATAAGACTCCTATAATATCTTGAGCATAAACATAAGGGTTTGCCTAAAAGCATGGATATTAGAGTAAATATAATGAAATAGGCTTAAGAGAATAAATCATACGTGAGTACATAGAGCCACATAAGACTTACTTACACTTGAACATGATACATAAAATGACATAAATACTTAAAATCAGATGAGTTACTTAGTAAATTAACTTTGGTACATAAACTCACTTAAAACTTACTTACTTTTGACAAGAAACACGAAATTAGCATGGATGACATAAATTGTAAATAAAAGATATGATATGTAGGACATAAATAATTCCTAAGTTTAACTTAAAAGTTACATGCAATATACGTATCTGAATACTTAAGAACACATACGGAACGAGCAGGGACTTGAACAGTGGTGCAACGATCTCTTGGAGGGACTTTACAAGAAGCGAAAATCATAAATTAGGACTTAACTTAGGTGGTAGCATGGGAGAATAACTTAGTGAATTTTCTAAGAATAACAATAAAGAACTCAATTTCTAAGGCGCACTTGTAAGATCATAACTCATTCCTCAAATATAGGATCATGTCATAAGAGGACTTTTCGGAAAGCTTAGAACATAGACTCCAACGTTGTAGTTGACCATGAAGGCTAGAAACGTGGCTAAGAAGGGTAAAAACTAACATCTTCATAAGCTGCTCGGAATAATAATCATTTAAACCTCAATTATTCGAAAAATCGTAACTTGAGTTCTACTCATCGGTTCATGGCATGCAAGCTGTCTATGGAAAGCTCGTAATATATACTTCAACTTTCATTTTAACCCCAAGTTGATTTGAGCATGGAAAAGGGTCGAATTTCAGCCTAGAATAGAAGCAGCCACAACCATTTTCCGGAAAACTCAGACTTTTGCCTCTCACATAAAAGCCCATAACTCTCTCTCCTGGTATCCTATGAACGTATACTATACCTTTCTGGAAAGTTCAGAGTGTCCCCTACAACTTTCATTTATATCACCAATTTATTTGGATATGGAAAAGGGTCGGAATTTAGCCATGAACATCATATCATGAAACTGATTTTCTGGGTAACTCAGATTATTGCCCCATATTCGAAGACTCATAACTTTCATTCTCGACATCTGATAGTTACAAACTTTACCATTCTGGAAAGCTTAAAGAATGGTCTAAAATTTTCATATTGAACATTTGGATCAAAAGGGTCTCTAAGCAGACGAAAAATATGCATCTAGGTACTGACCTTAGAACACGTGTATAATTGCAACACTCTAAGGTTTTGGCCATAACTCAAATTATACACATTGAAATCCCGAGATTCAAAAATCGGGTGTTAGCTAACACTTTACTCTACCTATTCATGCTATAAAGTAACCCAGAATCATATTTCTCACCCTCAGGAAAAATCAATTACCAACCAGATTGCAGAACGTTCCATAAATCGTTGACATGCACACTTAAACTTTCATGTTTTAGCCTAATCCTCACTTTAAGCATAATCTACCATCACAATACAAACTTTCATACTCAAGACCTCCAAGAAATCACCATAGGAGTCCATTTTAAACTCATGCAATACTACTACATCATCCATTCCCAAAATCCCTTACTTCAACTAACATGCATTACTTAAAGACCATCAATTTACTTACTTTATAACTAGTCTATAAACATATACCTCATTTTAAACCAATTTCCCATACTATCACAGAGAACTACACCTTTCTAACATCATGCATGTACATATCTATAATAATCTCTAATTACCCATTCATTAGAACAAAAGAGAACAACAAAGAACAATAAAAATTTCATCTCTACTTACTCAAATCCACTCTTGTGCCCTTACACCTTTAACCTTCACCAATTGATTTTATGAGAAACTTGATTAACTCTCTGTAAAATCATTAGAACCACCACAAAATAAATCAGATTATATCATAATCTAACACTTGAAAAATTTGAGTGTGGAAGATGGGAGCATTACCCACTCAAATGAAGGAGATGAAGAAGAAGAGAAGGAGATGGTGGTCGCGGTGGCCGACGGCTGGTGGCCGGAGCTCTGGCCGGCGGCTGGGGCTGGGCGGACCAGAGAGGGAGAGGAAGGCACGGGGAGGGGGCTGGTGGGGAAGCCGAGAGAGAGAAAGAAATAGGAAGGAGTGAGTGAGGGTGTTTGAAGGTTGACTAAAATTAATTGTAGTAACACCCTAACATACTTATAAAGATTGGCCCAAAAAAAAACTCCTCCCCACCTCCTCTTGGCTGGTTATATCAAGCCCAACAAGAGAAATTTTCATTTAAATTAATTTTCCCTATTATACTATATCTCCCTAATTCCCCAAATTACTGAAATTTATTAATCCGTAAAAATATTCTTGGTATCCCAAATGAATATATCCATATACCTCCATAAAATTTCTCATAATTATAGTCCCAAATTGATTTACATAAAAGAAAGACCCGATGAAGAGTCCCGGTTTCCGTTCTCGTCCCTCGTAACATTTGCCAAGCGAGCCGCCTCAACCTCAGTGAATCTCGAAGTGCAATTCCCGGTGAAGCCTGGAAACGCAAGGGTAGTCTCGGCCATCCATTGGATGGGAACCGAGACCTTCTAAGGAGGCCGTTTGTGCCCCGACCCCCGGAGGCCCGAGGTCGTACCGTCCCGAGATGGTGAACAATGCCTTGACGGGTCTGGGTTACTTTTGGATCATAGGAGTGGAGCTACGGGTCCTCATCGGGGCCTACTTCGGGCCTTTAAAAGGGTTCGGAGTCATTCGTAAAGAATATGCGGAAAAGGGTCAACGTGGGTTGTCGGAATGGACACGCCTTCATGCTTTGGGCCATAACTCCTTCAATATAACTCCGATGGGTTTCAAATATTGGGAGCTTAAAGTACACACCTAGAGATTTCCATCGATATCTTACGAGCCTAAAACGAAGTCCGAATGAAGAAGTTATGCACATTTGAAGTCAGCAGGAAAAACTGCCAACAACACGATCGCGCTGTCGATCGCACGCGATCGCGCCGTTCATCTGAGGCGTTATGCGATCGTGTACATACGATTGCACGATCGTGCCATTTTCGAACGACGGCCATTTTTTTGGGGCTATTTTGAGTTGCACGATCGTGTCGTGGAATAGCACGATCGTGCCATTCTCGACGGGTTATGTTTTTTCCCCCTTTCCTATATATACCCCCTCCCTTGGTATTATTTGTAGTTTTTGATATTTGAATGTAATGCTAAGCATTGTTAGGGTTTTTCCCTTGCTTTCTCTCAAACCTTGTTATCTTTATCCAATCAAGTTTGGTAGTGATTCAAGTCATTCCTTTAGTGATTATTTAGTGGATTACCTTTGATAATCATGGTGGGATGTTAGGCCTAGAGTTGTGGACTCTCCTTGCTCAAGGTCATATCCATTCCTTTGGTGTTCAAGGCTATTGTTCTTGTTGATTGTTGATCTCCATCATACACTCAAGCTAATCTCATCATCCCACCACGACGGTAACGCTCCATCTGGTATCAGAGCTTTGGTTTTTCAATTACTTGAGTTGTTCTTCATTGTTCTTGCTAGTGTTATTTCTAGTAGTGGGTTTTGTGAGTTGTATGCAAATATTGGTGTTCCCCAACCCCATTGCTACCCAAGTGTGTTGGGAATTATTGTATTGTGGTTGTATTTGTTGGATTTGTAGCTATTTGGTGCATTGAAACGAAGTTGGAAAATAGTGCACGCAAGGTGTTCGATGAAATGTCTGAGTGAAAAAAACACAAAGAACCCTTAGTCAAACACTTGCGAACTACAAAAGAACCTTCAAACTCCACAAAATACCCCAAACATTAACCATCCCTCGCCTTTTTCCCGGTATGGCCGACGGAGCTCGCCACGAACGAGAGGAATCGAGCCACCGGGGTAGCCCTCAAATTCAAGCTATCGAGAGCCGATTCGCCACCCATGACGAACGGTTCTCCACCATCGATCGCAACCTTAATGCCATTATGGCGCGGTTGGACCACCTCACCCAAGAGCGTCTAGGTCCACCCCAAGATGAACGTCAAAGGCGTGGCCCAAGCCCTATTCGTCCTCCTCCTACATTTGAGTCGAGTGACGATGATAGAGGTTCCCCACGTCGCCGTCCACATGGGCAAGTACATGATAGGCCCCCTCGTGATGACTTCCAGGACGTCAAAATCGACATTCCCGAATTCAATGGTTCCAGTGATCTTGACGAGTACCTTGAGTGGATCCAAATGATGGATAGGATCTTTGAGACCAAAGAATACAATGATGAGAAGGCCTATAAGATCGCTAGTCTAAAACTCACCAAAGTCGCATCGCTTTGGTTTGAGAATGTGAAAGCACAAAGGGCACGGGAAGGTCGAACGAGGATCACCACTTGGACACGGCTTAAACAGTTGATGAACCGTCGTTTCTTGCCCGCTACCTACCAACAGGATGTATTGAAGAAGGTCTACGCCCTAACCCAGGGCAAGCAATCCGTGAGTGACTACATTCAAGAGTTCGAGCAACTCCACATCAAAAGCGATCTTCAAGAACCCGAGGCGCAAACCATGATGCGTTTCTTGAATGGATTGGACTCCTCGGTTGCCAAGAAAGTAGAGGTTCAACCATACTACTCCATGGATGACTTGTGCAGCTTGGCCCTTCGGGTTGAGCGTCGAAAGAAAGAAAAGGCTACTTCCAAACCGGCACCAAGAGCCTTCTTTCCACTGCCCAGCCGACCTCCTCCATATTCGGGTACCCCAAAACCCAATGAGACACCCAAGTTCCGTTCGACACCTCGCACGGATAAGGGAAAGGGACTTGTTGTAGCGTCTTCAACGGACCCCTCTCGCCGGATGGAGGGAAGAAAATGCTTTAAATGCCACGGCTATGGTCACTACCAGGTGGATTGTCCGAACTGACGGACCTTGACACTCAAGAAGGTTCAGGACATTGATGAGGAATTGCAAGCAGCCTGGGATGAGTCCGAAGTGATCATTGAGGATGCGGTCACTAGTGATGATGATGCCGCCCCCACACCCCACGTACATGGTGACGCCCTAGTCTTGAGGCGGGTTTTACACACTTAGAAAGCCCCTCTCGACAAGGCCCAACGGGAGATGATCTTTCAATCTCGGTGCTTCGTGGGAGGCAAGGTGTGCAACCTTATTATTGATGGAGGGAGTTGCACCAACGTCGCTTCAACGTTTATGGTCGAGAAGCTTGGATTGCCGCTATTACCTCACCCTCGACCTTACTCTCTCAAGTGGCTCAACGACCAAGATGGCATCAAGGTAACTAAACAAGTCCTGGTGAATTTGTCTTTTGGTACTAACTACGATGATTCTGTTATTTGTGATGTTGTTCCTATGAGTGCTTGTCACATATTGTTGGGACGCCCTTGGCAATTCGACAAGCAAACGGTGCACAACGGGTCGAAAAATACCTACACTTTTACTCATAGGGGCAAGAGAGTTAAGCTACTCCCGTTAGCTCCACACGAAATTATCTCTCCAAAACCCGGGGTGGGAAGTGAGGAGCCCAAACACATTAGCGAAACACGGGTTGAGCGAGCTCTAAGCAAGGGGAAGGCTGTTTTCACCTTACTCATCTTAGAAGCAAACAAAAGTGAGGTAGAGAAACCCTTGCACCCTCTTGTCGCCCCCCTCGTTGCCAAGTTCGAAGACGTCTTTCCCGATGATCTACCACCGGGTCTTCCACCTATTCGGGGAATCGAGCACCAGATCGACCTCATACCCGGAGCACCACTTCCCGACAGAGCGGCTTATCGATGCAACCCGCAGGAAACCAAGGAGCTACAACGCCAAGTGGACGAACTCGTTTCGAGGGGCTTCGTTAGGGAAAGCATGAGCCCTTGTTCCGTCCCGGCCCGGCCCTCCTGGTTCCCAAGAAGGATGGCACCTACCGGATGTGTGTCGACAGTCGAGCCATCAACAACATCACTATCAAGTACCGGTACCCCATACCGAGGCTCGATGACATGCTCGACGAGTTGCACGGATTTTGTATCTTCTCCAAGATCGACCTCCGCAGCGGTTACCATCAGATTCGCATGCGAGAAGGGGACGAATGGAAGACGGCGTTCAAGACCAAGGGAGGCTTGTACGAGTGGCTTGTCATGCTGTTTGGTCTCTCTAACGCTCCTAGCACGTTCATGAGACTTATGAACGAGGTCTTGAGGCCATTCATTGGCAAATTCGTTGTTGTTTATTTCGATGACATCCTCGTGTATTCCAAGAACGAATCGGACCACCTCTCGCATTTGGAATCTGTTTTCCGGGTTCTACGACAGCAAAAGCTATTTGGCAAGCTCGAGAAGTGCGAATTTTGCACTCCCCAAGTCACATTTCTTGGGTACATCGCCTCTGATCGGGGTATTTCCGTGGATCCTACGAAAGTGGAAGCTATACGCTCATGGCCTTCTCCCTCTACTATCACGGAGGTAAGAAGCTTCCACGGCCTTGCTTCGTTCTACCGCCGGTTCATCAAAGGGTTTAGCACCCTCACCGCCCCAATCACCGAGTGTATGAAGAAGGACACCTTTGAGTGGACCCGATCGGACCAAGGGGCCTTTGAGAAGCTTAAGGCTCGACTTTGTGAAGCTCCGGTACTTGCTCTCCCGGACTTTACACAAGTCTTCGAGGTGGATTGTGACGCGAGCGGAGTGGGCATTGGGGCCGTCCTCATGCAAAATCAGCGCCCCATCGCTTACTTCAGCGAGAAGCTCAGTGGGTCACGAAAGAACTACTCTACCTACGACAAGGAGTTCTATGCCCTTGTTCGTGCCCTTGACCATTGGTCCCACTACTTGAGGCCTAACCAATTCGTGCTTCATTCCGACCATGAGGCTCTCAAGTACCTAAACGGTCAACACAAGCTCAACATGCGTCATGCGAAGTGGGTGGAGTATCTACAAAGTTTTAACTTCGTGGCTAAACACAAGAAGGGGAACATCAATGTGGTTGCCGATGCACTTTCTAGGAGGCATTCCCTTCTTTCGGTAGTTGAAGCGAGGGTTCTTGGGTTCCAACACATGTAGGAGTTTTACAAGGAAGATGAGGACTTCCAAGCACACCTCGATGGTGGCAGTGGTTCCTATGTACTCCAAGACGGGTTCCTTTTCAAGGGGAACAAATTGTGTGTCCCCAAGTGTCCGTTGAGGAAGCTATTGGTGCGAGAAGTTCACGGAGGTGGTCTAGCCGGTCATTTCGGCATCAATAAGACCCTTGACATGCTAAAGGAGCATTTTTATTGGCCCAGAATGGGAGGGGACGTACACGATGTGGTCTCCAAATGTGTTACGTGCCAACATGCCAAAAGCCAGTTTCACCAAGGGCTATATACCCCTCTTCCCGTTCCGAATGGCCCGTGGAAGATTTGAGCATGGACTTCATCGTTGCTCTTCCCCGAACCGTACGTGGCAAGGACTCCGTCCTCGTGGTCGTTGATGTTTCTCCAAGATGGCGCATTTTGTCGCTTGTGAGAAAATCGACGACGCCACTCACATCGCTAATCTCTTCTTCCGGGAGATAGTGAGGTTGCACGGTGTTCCAAGGACCATTGTTTCCGATCGTGATACGAAGTTCATGAGTCATTTTTGGAGATCTCTATGGAAACTCCTTGGGACAAAGCTCCTATTCAGCACGTCGCACCACCCTCAAACGGATGGTCAAACCGAGGTCACAAACAAGACCCTCACTACCTTGCTTCGGGGTCTTGTGAGCAAGAGTCTACGAGATTAGGATGCTAAGCTTTGTCATGCCGAGTTCGCGTACAACCGGGCTCCTTCATTCGCTACGGGTCACTCGCCTTTTGAAACTTGCTACGGGGTGAATCCTATCACTCCCATTGACCTCCTTCCTCTACCTGTAGAGGCAAGGGCGAGTTTTGAGGCAAGCGTGAAGGCCGCCGAGATTCAAAAGCTTCACCGCCAGATCCGGGAGAAGATTGAGAGAACTAATGAGCTCTACAAGTCCCGAGTCAACAAACACCGCCGGAACATCACTTTCAAACCCGGGGAATTGGTTTGTCTCCACTTGAGAAAGGAACGGTTTCCTTCGCGGAGGAAAAGCAAGCTCATGCCAAGAAGTGAGGGACCGTTCAAGGTGTTGGAGAAAATAAACGATAACGCCTACAAACTCGATCTTCCTGGCGATATGGGAGTCTCCTCCACGTTCAACATTGGCGATCTTTCACCCTACATCGAGGATGTTGAACCCGATGCGGATTTGAGGGCAAATCCTCTTCAAGAAGGGGAAGATGAAGAGTCCCGGGTTCCGTTCTCGTCCCTCGTAACATTTGCCAAGCGAGCCGCCTCAACCTCAGTGAATCTTTAAGTGCAATTCTCGGTGAAGCCCGGAAACGCAAGGGTAGTCTCGGCCATCCATTGGATGGGAACCGAGACCTTCTAAGGAGGCCGTTTGTGCCCCGAGGTCGTACCGTCCCGAGATGGTGAACAATGCCTTGACAGGTCTGGGTTACTTTTGGATCATAGGAGTGGAGCTACGTGTCCTCATCGGGGCCTACTTCGGGCCTTTAAAAGGGTTCGGAGTCATTCGTAAAGAATATGCGGAAAAGGGTCAACGTGGGTTGTCGGAATGGACAGGCCTTCACGCTTTGGGCCATAACTCCTTCAATATAACTCCGATGGGTTTCAAATTTTGGGAGCTTAAAGTACACACCTAGAGATTTCCATCGATATCTTACAAGCCTAAAACGGAGTCCGGATGAAGAAGTTATGCACATTTTAAGTCAGCAGGAAAAACTGCCAACAGCACAATCACGCCGTCTGACTGCACGATCGTGCTGTTCTTCCAGAAGGCGTTGCACGATCGTGCCATTTTCGAACGATGGCCATTTTTTTGGGGTTATTTTGAGTTGCACGATCGTGCCGTGGAATAGCACGATCGTGCCATTCTCGACGGGTTATGTTTTTTCTCCCTTTCCTATATATACCCCCTCCCTTGGTATTATTTGTAGTTTTTGATATTTGAATGTAATGCTAAGCATTGTTAGGGTTTTTCTCTTGCTTTCTCTCAAACCTTGTTATTTTTATCCAATCAAGTTTGGTGGTGATTCAAGTCATTCCTTTAGTGATTATTTAGTGGATTACCTTTGATAATCATGGTGGGATGTTAGGCCTAGAGTTGTGGACTCTCCTTGCTCAAGGTCATATCCATTCCTTTGGTGTTCAAGGCTATTGTTCTTGTTGATTGTTGATCTCCATCATACACTCAAGCTAATCTCATCATCCCACCACGACGGTAACGCTCCACCCGATATGTTGGTCTCGGAAAAAGAATTCATAAACTATCAGAATCACCGTGCAAATTATCGGTAACGATTTCTCAAGAAAAGAAAATTAAACTAATTTGTTGACGATTGTTGCACTGTTCAAGTCCTGCAAAACACACACTTGGTTAGGAAAACGAAATTTTGGAACACGCACTTTAATTAATCGTGATTTATTACTAACCTTGATTGATTAAACTAATTAATATGTATTAAGGGAGGAGTTTTTCTTCGGGTTATTACACCTTAAGGTCAAATGGTTAACTCCTTTGCTATCAATTTTTTTTAAAAAAAAGTTAAACTCATGGATGAAAAATATCAATTATAAATTTATGAGGATGAGTGTCACAATATATTGGACACCCCTAATTTTGAAGTATAGGTCCACCACTAGTTAAATTGCTCCGTTAAACGAGGTTATATTGTTTAATTGCTTAAGTTAATTTGAACATGGGAGTGAATAGTTTGAAAATATTGTGAATGTTCGTAATAATATTGAGAACCTTTGTTCAAATGAGGTTTTTTTTTTACGGGAAGGAACATGTTATATTGTCAATTTGTCCATTAGTACATACCATTTAATTTGGTATGGCTTGTAACGCCCCGGCCCCTCACGAGCTGCGGACATTTCCGTTAACTGCTTCTGGGATTGCCGACTGGCCCCACAAATCACCACGAGTCTTTCCAGCGTGCTTCGTCCTCGCTCACACACTTCCTGAGAAAACTTTCCAGGAGGTCACCCATCCTTTGACTACTCCCAGCCAAGCACGCTTAACTGAGGAGCTCCCAACGAATGAGCTACCATAAAAGAAGGTGCACCTTGGTGATATAAGTAGTCGTTTCAATCCTTTTAAGCCACACTTTAACCACATATCTTGGGTATTACAGTCACCCCCATTTAAGCGCACAACGTCCTCGTTGTGCCACAAATCCTCTCCAAAATCTTTGCCTCGCTAGGTAACTGTCTATGGCTCTCCCGTCCTCCGGAGCAGCTCACAGTCGCGGGTCAGCTCTGATACCATATGTAACGCCCCGCCCCCTCCCAGACCGCGGACATTATCGGGAACGCCTTCAAGGATCGCTGAATGTCCCCACAAATCACCACGAGTCTTTCCAGCGTGCTTCGTCCTCGATCACACGCTACCTGGGAAAACTTCCCAGGAGGTCACCCATCCTTTCATTACTCCCAGCCAAGCACGTTTAACTGAGAAGTTCCCAACGAATGAGCTACCGTAAAAGAAGGTGCACCTTGATGATATAAGTAGTCATTTCAATCCCTTTAAGCCACACTTAACCATATATCCGGGGTATTACAATACTCCCACTTAAGCGCACAACGTCCTCAGTGTGCCACAATCCACTCCAGAATCTTTGCCCCGCTAGGTGACTGCCCATGGATCTCTCGTCCACTGGTGCAGCTCACGGTCGCGGGTCAGCTCTGATACCATATGTACACCCCGTCCCCTCTCGGGCCGCGGACATTACCGATAACCGCTTCTAGGATCGCTGACTGGCCCCACAAATCACCACAAGTCTTTCCAACGTGCTTCGTCCTCGCTCACACGCTGCCTCGGAAAACATCCCAGAAGGTCGCCCATCCTTTGACTACTCCCAGCCAAGCACACTTAACTAAGGAGTTCGCAACAGATGAGCTACCATAAAAGAAGGTGCTCCTTGGTGATATAAGTAGTCATTTCAATCCTCTTAAGCTACACTTAACCATATACCCGGGGTGTTACAGTCACCCCCACTTAAGCGCACAACGTCCTCGTTGTTCCACAATCCACTCCAGAATCGGTTCCCCACTAGGTGACTGCCAAGGATCTCCCGTCCATTAGCGCAGCTCACGGTCGCGAGTCGACTCTGATACCATCTGTAACACCCCGCCCCCCTCCCGGGCCGCAGACATTACCGATAAACGCTTCAGGGATCGCTGACTGTCCCAACAAATCACCACGAGTCTTTTAAGCGTGCTTTGTCCTCGCTCACACGCTGCCTGGGAAAACTTCTCAAGAGGTCACCCATCCTGAGACTACTCCCAACCAAGCACGCTTAACTGAGGAGTTCCCAACGGATGAGCTACCATAAAAGAAGGTGCACCTTGGTGATATGAGTAGTCATTTCAATCCTCTTAAGCCACACTTAACCATACATTCAGGGTATTACATGGCTCTAAGTCAATCCACACCTATTCTTCCCCTATCGGGACCATCTTTGTCATATAATGCACTACGAGGTTGTCGTCCCTTTTAATATGACACCACTTGCAACTTCGAAACAAACAAACATACAAAAGTATATTTTCTAAAACTATATCAAGCTTACTTAGATATAAACCAGCTTTGCTTAGGCGTTGAATCAAGGCAAGCAATCCAACTCGAACTCAACATCTTTGGTGGCAAAACGTCTTCCTAGCTGCACCACAAACAAACCCGCTTAGGCTTCTACTATTGTTGGTGTCCATTCCATCCTTATCCTCCTCACTGCCACCAGTATTAGGTTGTCATCGGCATCCCGAGCTATAGCCCCCATACTCACACAACCTCTATCTGCCAAAGAGGCATCAAAATTTATCTTGACGGCATGTCTTTCTAGAGACCTCCGACGGTTAGTGTCTGGCCTCGAATCCCCCATTGCCTATTTTGTGCTTTGAGTCTCTATTGTACTAGGTCTTTAGCCATCTGTTTGGCTCTGTTGATGATCACAAGAGATGGTGTTTTCTTGTTATCAAAGACCCATTCATTCCGAACTACCTAGATTAGACACTTCGTCATGAGACACGCGTCGAATTCCTCCATCGTACACCGTGGACACCATCGCATAAGAGCCTTCCCTGGTTATGAGACCTCCTCTAGCTCCCCTGGGATTGCATCATCTAATGTTTCCCACGCTTCACGGGCCTCGTTGTGATCAACTAGTGCATGTCATGCTAACTCGGGTTCTTTCTCGCACCGTGGACATATACCATCTGAACCAATGTGGCGGTAGTGCAATAATGCCTTTGTAAGCAAGATGTTTGAGCACCATTGCCATCTAAAGATTTTTGATTTGGGTATACAATTAGCTGCCCACAGCTTGGGCCAGAACTCCTCAAAGTCTCCAAGATCACAGCTAGCCCTAATGATTTAGGTAGTTTTAACAGTGAAAAGCCCTCTATCGTCAAATACCCATGCTAACAGTGAAAAACTCTTGGGTTACGATCGTGTCAACCCTGACATGATTATGTCATCCCGTCCAGGGCGTCTATGCAATTCAATGATTTGGGTGAATATTTCTTAGGATTTTACTGACAACATGATTGTGGGAAGCAAGGGATGAACATGAATTAGGCTGATTTTTGACATCGGCATGATCGTGCCATCCAACTGCATGATCGTGCCATCTGCTGTTTTACGTGAATTGCTCGTATTCTCAATTTCTTTGGGTTCTTTTAATTACACATATAATGTCCCAAGTATCCCATTTAATATTATGTTGTATATCTCTAAGCTAGGTCATTTGTTTTAAATGAATCCTAGACCTTGATTGTAAAGCCTTCAGTTGATTAATGGAAGGCTCTAGCCAACAAGTCCCTTTGCGTTTGTTATAACAAAGGGGAACAGGAGAATAGCCACCTAAGGATGATTTCCATGATGTCAAGGTTGATCTTCCCGAGTTCAACGGATCCCTTTGACCCTGATGACTATTTTGAGTGGTTACAATCGATGGAGCGAATCTTCGAAGCCACATTGTTCAATAAAGAAAAGTCATTCAAAGTAACTAGTCTCAAGCTCACCAAGGTGGCCTTAATTTGGTTCAAAAGTGTGAAAGCTCAACAAGCCTTTGATAGGAAGAGGAAACTTGATTCATGGGAGAAGCTCAAGAAATCGATGAACACAAGGTTTTTTGCCCTCTACCTATAAACGCGATCTCTTAAGGAGTCTATTCGCCCTAGAGTAAGGAAAGAAAAGTGTGATTGAGTACATACCAGAATTTGAACAGTTGCCTATTAAGAGTGATCTCCACGAGCCGTCGGAACAAACAATGATGAGGCTCTTGAATGATTTGTCTCCCTTAATATCCAAGAAGGTTGAGATACAACCATATCACTCTCTAGATGAGTTATGCAACATTGTCATCAAGATTGAACGAAGGAAGAAAGAGAAGGCTATCACTAGGCGTTTTAGCCATCATCTTGTTACTCCTACTAAACCAAACCTCATGGCTACTCGTAGGCCACAAGAAACTCCTCGTTCTGCTCCACCACTGCCTAAAGTTTGTTGTTGAGGATAAGGGCAAAGGAATTGCTTATCCCTCTTCTATGGCCTTGCCTAAGAAGAAGGAAAGGAAGAAGTGTTTTAAATGTCAAGGCTATGGGCACTCCCAATCCGATTGCCCTACCCGGAGAACATTGAGTGTACAAGAGGTCCAAGAGATAGAGGATGGACTCTTGAATGTTCAAGAAGAGTCTGACTTTATTGTTGAGGACATTGATGATTCCGAAGATGTTCCCGAGGCTCTTAGAACCGATGACAAGAAATTGTTTGTCCCATGGAGGGTTCTACACTTAAATGAAGCTCCAATTGATAAGGTGTTGTGAGAGTTGATTTTCCATTCTAGGTGCACCATAAACGGCAAAGTATGCAATTTAATCATCAATTGAGGGAGTTACACAAACGTGGTATCAGCATATGTGGTTGAGAAGTTGGGGGTTCCGCCCATTTCGCACCTTTGCCCCTACTCCTTGAAATGACTTAATCACAAAGGTGAAATCAAGGTAATAAAACAAGCCCTAATCAATCTTTCAATCAGTTCCAAATATCGTGGTTCCATATTATATGATATTGTGTCAATGAATGCGTGTCATATCTTGTCAGGGTGGCCAAGACAATTCTATAGGTGTGTCATTCACGGTGGGATGGAAAACACCTACACCTTTGCAGTTGATAAGAAAAGGGTCAAACTTACACCTTTATCCCCATATGAAATATTTCCAACCAAAATCGGGGTGGGATATGAGGAGCCTAAAAACTTGAGTGAGATACAAGTCAAGAAGGCTCTTGGAAAGGGGAAGGAAATTTACGCCTTACTCCAGCTTGAGGCCAATAAAAGTGAGGAAGTGACCCACCGCAATGTGCACCTTAATGATATAAGTAGCAATTTTAATCTTTTTAAGTCACACTCAACCATATATCTGGGATGTTACATTCACCCCCACTTAAGCGCACAACGTCCTCGTTGTGCCTCAAATCCAATGCAGAGACTTTACCCCGTTAGGTGACTGCCATGGAACTCTCATCCACTGGCACAGCTCACGGTCGCAGGTCGACTTTGATATCATCTGTAACACCCTCACCCTTCTCAAGTCGATGACATTACCAATAACTACTTCAAGGATTGCCGACTGGCCCCACAAACCACCACGAATCCTTCATCCTCGCTCACACGCTACTTGAGAAAACTTCCCATGAGGTCACCCATCCTAAGAGTACTTCCAGCCAAACACGCTAACTGAAGAATTCTCAATCCCTTTAAGTCACACGAAACCATATATCCAGGGTGTCACAGAAAGAGACATGGGATTCTTCATCACAAACCTTATTTTTTGGTGATTGGGACCATTGTTGTTTCTATGTACCATTATTTGTTTCAACAGAAGCCTTTCTACCAGTTTGCTCCTCCTTAAATTGGTTAATACAACAATAGTTTGTTGTTGGATGATACGGGTCATTGATGAATCCCCTCATCAACCCTATATTAAATGAAGGGGAATGAGCTATTGTGTCAGGTGCTTCTCTAGATAATAAGTCTTTAACATTTTGTAGATTTTTGATGGGGGGAAACTTGTATTCGAAACCTTGTTTACCTTCACTTTTCTTCAATGTTTATTTACACTAGGATTTATCCTTTATTAGAAAAAAGAAAGAGAAAATGATGAGTCGATTGGATCTATTGGGGAGAAAAAAGAGAACAATGAGTCTTTTTTTCGATAGTTGGTAGCCAAAAGGCTAAAAAGTTTTACAAATCACAACAAACCGCAAAAAACAGAAATCAACCACCTCCAAAAAAATACAACCAAACACTGCCAACATAAAAACACAGAAGGACGATCACACCCACGACAGCCAAAAACAACACAACTCAAAACACGCTGCTAAAAGATAAAAACATAAGTTTGGTGGATCATCGGGGAATCGCACGCCAATATCATTGCCATGACATTTTCGACACTCAATTGTTCTGTGCACATAGAACAATTATTAAGGATAGCATGGCCTTGCACATGATACATAATTTGCAAGTTTGAGAATCTAACAAATTTAGAGTTAAATTTTTCTTTTTCCTTCTTTTTAGATGGGCGCAATTTCGAGTCAGTAGTTTGATGAATTCACTGATTATTTCAGACTAGGATAGATCATAGATTAGACCAAAAAAGAAGGAAAACAAAATATGATGTCATTTTTAAGTTTCAAAATATTTTATAAGTTCAAGTAATTGATGTATACTTTCCATAAAATAAGGCCATACATAAAGGAAATTTTGTGTCATAATGATTGAAGCTAAAATGACGGGGAAAACAAATGCTTTAGTGGTAAGAATGTCTGGTTCCTTTATGCTAGAATATTTTTGTTAAGTACAATGATCAAAATGGATAAATAGGTTTCTGCAACTATGGAGGATATCTTGACACTCTCACTGAGCTGACAACAACCCGATGGTAATCATAAGATTGCATACACAATAGAAAAATGGCATGTAACGAAATTAATGACTGAAAGCTAAAATAAAGAAAGTTGAATAAAGGGGTTATATAGCAAACCAGAGCAAGTTGCGCACACTAAACTGTCTGCCACTCCTTTTTATTAGGAAACTGCAGGCAGCCCATACAATTGCAGTTCTATTGTATGTGTAAGGCTGTAAACATCTAACATCCCCCCCACCCCCCTTCCTGCAACACATACACACAAAAAAGACCCCTCGTTTTAGGGAGGATTCTAAATTATTAGCTGAATTGATACTTTAGCATGCATGGAGGAAAAAATGAAAATGTTATCAGCTGTCAGGAGAGCTAAGTATCTACAGACTATATATGCAATCTCTACAACAAACTTACAGCTGACAAATGGGGGTCCCCTGACAGTGACAGTGACAGTGACAGCCTATATGCAGATATCCTTGGTTAGCTTGGAAAAAACTGTCGAAGAATGTCAGTCAACAAGGCTGAATCATTCGGTCTCTGGTTAGCCCTCCAGACTTTGAAAGTATCGTTGAAATACTTTGCATCTCTCCACCGCTTTAGGGACCTCAATGAGAATGGCCCCTGGACCCGGCCCTGTGGATCATAATAATGCCACATCAGCAGGTCAAGAGTGTCTGGGTTCACCTGTTGCTTTTTCTGTTCTCCATCATCATCACTATCACTCAAATCAATCACCTCTACTTGTTTCTTAGCAGACTCCTTCACGGCGTTAGCATCTACTGGTTGCGAACCGGGAGTCTCTAAGAGGCTGCCATTGTTTTCTTGAGCTATTGTTGTGCTGCTGGGATGGACATTGAGATGTGGGGTTGAGGGTTTGGCTAGGAAATCGATTGTCCATGTGAATCCCTCATGATGTCGAGGAGACTGATTTATGTGGCCATTCTTTGTTTGTGCTAATGGTGAGCTGCTGGGAAGGAAAGTGAAATGTGGGGTGGAAGATTTAGCACTAAAATCAAATATTTGAGTGAAGCCTTGACGATGCCGAGGGGATGGATTTGCTGCTTGTGCCATTGTCATGCTGCTGGGAAGGTCTGTGTGATCTGCAGTTGCGGGTTTTGAGGTCTGAGCATTGGTTTCTATTGTCAATCCTTGATTAGGTTGAGGGGACTGATTTATGTCGCCATTGCTTGCTTCTGGTGTTTTTACCCCATTCGGGATGCTTATGTGATATGGGATTGATGGTTGGGTATGAAGACTGCTATCTGTAGCTGTACCTTCCTCTTTGGGAATCTGTCCCTCTCTGGGATCCAAACACTTGTCATCTCCATTGCTTTCTGCTCTTGCACCCGCTGCTTCAGGTGGACTACCTTTATTTTTTATGCTCAATGACTCGGCACCACCATTGACTCTTGGAGTTGTTTCAACATTTTCTGCGCAAGAACACACCATTTGCCAAGAGAACAATGCAAGAAACAACATTTTTGCAGAATCAAGCAACATATAAAAAGCGACTAATTAGAGAATCCATACAGGCAAGGAAACATGGAATACCTATTCCCGCTAGAACTATGGGCAAGTAAAAGGATCCACTTAGGTGCTATAAAGAGCAAATATGTGTACCTCATCCTCAAGTATTGTTATACACTACCAACTAACTATAAAAGTCACAAAAACACAACCTTTTCTTTCCCCTTTTTTTGAAGGGGGGGGGGGGGTTTGGGTAGTTATCCATGCGGACGACATAGCCGCCAAGTGCCACAAATTTAGACAAATGCTGGTAAGTCCACAACAAAACAAGGGGAAGATGGAATATCAGATGATAGCAGTTGAATTTGATACACAAACACCATAATCTACTGGTTGCCAACATTTATTGAGTGATTGAACAAGGCACAGTGAACATGATTCCAATAGCACAATTTTTCAAGCAGCAAAACAAATCAACACAAGTAAGAAACCTTGGACTAACGTTTTCAAAACCTAGCAATTAATTTCCAACAGGATTCAAGAACCGAGAATGAAATCCCCTAGATGGATTTCAGCACAAAGTTTCTAAATGTCAAGATTATCGTCACCAAAAAGAATACCAAGCTTTTCAAACTTAAAGAATTCAATAGGCATGGAATTACACTCTGGAAGACATATTTGGGATAGATGCAAGATAGAAATGCACACCTTTATTTTCTGGCACACTTGAAAAGTCTATCATGACCCCTTTAGCCGGTGAGTCATAGCAAGCTTCCCAATCCCATTCCATAGCGTTTGGTTTCGGCGAGTTATCAGCTTCTTGATTAAGGACATCTGGAGAATCCTCAACAACAGCATCTGGCTTCACTTCAGGTAAAACTTTGGGGATCTCACTTAACAGGCGTGATTGCTCAGAAGGTGTCTGAAGCAGCTTTCTTCTGTCCAAATACTCTGCTACTGTAATGCTAGTAAAGGGACATCATAATGCATAAAACATACCAGAGACCCTACTTATTATTCCTTTGTTTTATAAACTAGAGGAGAAATTGGATTTACAAGCATTTTGATACAGCAGACCAAGTTGTATTTAAGGAGAAGGATAAATTGTTATGATAAGGGAGAAGGGGTTAATTCATGAAGTATGCCAGGAATTTCATGCCCGATGCATAACCACTATGAGCTACTACATCTAAAACAGCTACAAAGGATATTTGTGTCGCCATCCCTTCTCATTTGCTCGATCAATAAGATTTTTCAGAACGACAAGTTCTCTTGCAAGCCACTGCAATCAAGAAAACAAAGACCCAGCAAGGTCAGAATTGAACATTAAAATCATATTATAAACTCTTGCTGTGTAGCATACGATTTTATCAAGACTTCTTTAAATGGCACGTTGGCGTACAGCTATACTGGGAGCAGGAGATACAGCCAGAGGGATATACTTCAAAAGGAGTTCTACGAATACTAACAAACAGCAGACAGAACAAATTCCTGAAACATGAACCATGTCGCCTCGCTAAGATGTGCAAGAGCAGACCATAGTGTACATAAAGCAGTTCATCATGCTGTGGAGTTTGGATATCTTCCCTAGAAACTAGCTATGGAGTAACAAGGGAAATTGTTAAGACTTTAAGGCATGTTTCTTGCTTCCAACCAAGTTTCTTAAAAAGTGAGTTAACCTAATTATATAGTAGATAGAAAGAGGGAGAAACATCCACATAGTCCTTCAGGAAGTGGAATTTAAAGGAGCCTTGCATTGGCGGTTGCCTGTTACAACAAGCTCTTACAGATTCCAAAATGTTGACTGGGCAGAAGCAATTAGATGAGTGATCATGAAATTGTTTACACCAAAAAGGGAACAGGTCATTCAGAAGACCACAAAAGTACGGCAGTCCTGACGCAATCAAAATAATCGTAGAGAGCATACTTTGCAAACATAATCTCTAAGGAAGCATTACAATGCAGTGAGAGGAGAAAACAAATGGAAGAGCGGATACAAACAAATACAATTTTGTTTTTTGGAGGATGGATGGAAAGAAAATCATAGTGTTCACCCATAATCCCATCACAACAGGAGATGATGCATTGAAGATACAACATACCTGAGGTGACGTCTATCCATCCTTCTATATGAAAGAGTTTACACACTTAAAACCCTTTCCTTAGTCTTGAATCGCGAAGTTGGAACTTGGGAGTACCCAAAAACAGTTATTCCTATCCCAGCAGAAATAAGCTCAAGATTAACTTGAGCAATACATGCAGGAACTCTAAAAAGCTTCCACTGGAAATATGAGACGAGACTACAGCATCAACACTCTATTATAGCACCCTCACTTCGACCCGCAGAGCTCAGAAAAGACACCGAATTCTAGGTGGAAAAGAAGCAGAAAACATGTCCTTCATAATGCTACTCAGCCCTTTCACTCAAAACACAACAAGACTGAGATAACAGGCAGCAGCAAACTAGCCAAGGATAGATAGCACTACCAACAATGAAATTGTAAAACAGGGCTGGCAAACTTACATGTTTTGTTATGTCTTCATGTAGAACTTCAACTTTTTGTTCAAGTTCCCCCTATTCAGATTTCAAAGGTTGTAGACAATAAATTAGAAAACAATGCAGCAAAGTTGCAAAGGTATAGATGTGAAGGAACAACAAAATATGAACACATTGCACTGTGCAAACAGAATAGCTTACAACAGTAGGCTGCTTTAGCAAACCATCTTTGACTCTCTGACGCAAGTCGTCGCATTCTTCCTGCAATGTTAGTAAAACATAACTAAGTATAAAAGCCAAAAGACACAGAAGAATACCATTATACTACTAAAAACTGTCAACAAGACCAAAACCAAAGGAACTTTCTCCAAAGTGTTCCATAAATGTTGACAGCATTCTCAACAGCACCACATGAAAATTTGCTGAAAAAATTAGAGAACTGACAAAGGTAATTTTCAATTCCAGAGCAACTTGAACATAAAGGAACCTATGATCCCCACCAGGTGTACACCAAAACATTCGCGCACTTCACATTAGAAGATGAAATACTCTCGAAGCAAGCGCTTTGTACTGTAGGCTAAGGATATTCACAATTTCGGGGCCGACTGTCATTTCCACGCTGAGAAACAGTAGAATATGAATAGTTCTTGTCCAAGTTAAACTCAAAATTTGTGACCAACAACGGGACAAAACAAGGTAGTTCAAAAACTTTATCAAGACCTTAGGTTTAGACAACACAGCAATAGCGTCAAAGAGTCTCATAGATTGCAATCTAATCAGTTCGCAGAACTGTTCATAATCATAAACATCAACTTCACCTCAGTAAAGTCATCATCTGAGAGTACGGATATGCTAACATCATCTGTTATGCCTGAGATCTGCAGAAGTGTACGGGAACTACTGTCGCCAGCATCACACTTGATGCCTACAAATAAGAATGGACGTACTCAGAAGATAAACATTTTTGGAAGGTGTGTGCACTTGAAATTGAAAACTACAAGCATTATGCTACAGAGCAAGAAAACAAGTCTCGTGGGAGTGGAAAAGGGTCCAGAACAGAAGCTAGCATCATTCTCTGAGGCCTCCAAGACACTCAAAGAACAATTTTTCAGGCCCATTACAAATGCCTCCATATCCCAATGCATTGCCTTGTAAATAAAGAGCTCCAGCCCTCCTTTTTTTGGGATGGGAACAGCTCCCACCCTTCATTACTAATATCATTGATAGAAACCAACTTATCCTAAATATATAAAGCATAAAGCATTGCCCTACAGTTGAAATTAAAGGCAAATCTCATTAACACCAATTATCAGAATCTGGGTGTAGTTCACAGTATGCTTGGGTTGAAAATCTAGTAAAACAGACGGGGATCACAAGCATTAATCTACAAATCACAAATCAAATATTACTGATAGCTGAAACAATTTCCATCATTGTTGTTTCCTTCATCTAATACCTCATTCATCGAACATCACTTACAAGAATAGTTCACAAAAAGGGTGCAACTTAAACAAAAATATTGCTAGGAAGTCTATAAGCATGTGGTGGAAATTTGTTACCTGTCACAAGGTGAATTACATGAGAATTTTTCTGGAAGATGTCAAGTGGATCAGATTTGATCCTCACAAAGCTCCCTACAACTTTGCTTTCAAAATCTTCAGGATGCTTGAGGAGCTCCTGGACTAAGGACCTCTTCAAATAGACGAGCTTTATGTTTTGAGGAGAAATAGCTGCCAAAGAGCTTTTTGAAACTTCTTCACCCTTCTTTTTAGGAATAGCTTTCCTATCTGAATTAGAGATTTTCTGTCTCTTTCTTGCGGACGCATCTTCGTCATCTTCAGAGCTTAAGAATAGATCGTCATCAGAAGCAATTTGGTTCTCCGCCAAGTGATCCCCTAAAAGCTCATGTATCTTAATTCGGTTCACAGACTTCCTCCCAAAGAGAGCATGAAGCTTCTCATCACACATTACTTTCTTCTTCTTCTCAGGGTGAAGGAGCTTCTTCTCATTGATATACTGAATGATAGTGTTCGTGATATCATGTTGGGATATCGGCTGACCGGTCTGCTTTCCGATCGATTCAAGAAATTGGATAAGCTGTTTTGAACCCCAACCCACAAACTCCTTTTTCTTTTTAATTCTTCTCCTTGTTCTCGGAGTAGGAAGCTGCCCATTACCTTCTTCGACCCACAAGAAAGGAGCCGACTGAACATTGAGCTCCATTTCCGTCAAAAACACCCTTTTATTCATCAGAAAGGAGAAGAAAAGAAACTTAGCTTAGGAAGGGAAAGAAGAATTCAGGTTCACAGCATCTTCCTCAACAAATGCCAACATTCACAATACCGGGGGAATTGAAACCCCAATTAAATTGATTTTCTAACAAAAGGGGTCAACATTTGATCGATCATTTTCCCAATTGTTGAAAGCATAATTCATCGATGGAAAATTGATTGATAGAAAAGTTGTTCACGATAGCAACTAACCAAAGTCCCATAAACGAACACAAACATAAATAGACGCACACAAAAAACAACAAAAGGTTCAGAATTTGATTGCCCAAATAGGTTTGAATCGTACATTACAGGACAAGTAAGAAAAACGAAAGAAACAAATAAACCCAATTGGAAAGGCAAATTAAATGACGGAGAAAGCTAACCAGTGTGGCTACTCTTGCAGTTCGGAAAACATGCCCATTTCAATTGAATTGAGATAGAACAGGGAGAGTGTAGAGGGAGGGAGGGAGAGAGAGAGAGAGAGAGAGAGAGAGAGAGAGAGAGAGAGAGAGGGTACCTAGAGTGTTGACCAGAGAAAGCAGATGGGAAGGCTGCAGTGTTGAGTACTCACAGACAAAAACAAGGAGAGAGAAGAGAGAAGGGGGGAAGGGGTGTAGTGTTGGTGGCGGATAGCAGCAAGTAACGAACGCCAATGCCAAATGTCTTGATTCCCAATCCCCGGCCACCCTTTGGCCTTTGCCGTTTTCCTTATTTACTCTTTTTCCCCCTAATTTTTAATTCCTTATATCTCTCTTTTTCTCCTTTTATTTATTTATATTGAGAGCTAATATCTAAATCATATCGAGATTTGGATTTATTTCTTGGACATTGCTATACGTCGCCCCCTTTTTACTAATGTCGCCCACCTTTTCATAATAATTTTCAATATCGCCCTTAACCCTTCAATCTCTAACTTCTCTTTAATTTCTCCCTCTAATATTAACAATAATGATAATATTTACAAAATTTTATTTTAAAAAAATTAATCGAAAAAACCTAAAATACGTTGCCGCATCAAAAATACGGTGCATGCGTGGTCGCCAAGACGTCAATCGCGCACCCGCGTAAAAGGCTTTGTCGTGACCGACGGCGCATGATCGTGCCGCCGCATTTTTTGTGCGGCAACCGTATTTTTTGGGTTTTTGTCGATTAATTTTATTTAAATAAAATTTTGTAAATATTATTATTATTATTAAAGCTATTATTATTATCATTATTAATATTAAATTGCAATGTTATTATTAATAAATTAACTGTTTTTGAAATTCAAGCTAAATTTAATAATAATAATAATATTATTATTATTATTATTATTAACAATAATAATAATAATCATAATATTTACAAAATTTTATTTAAAAAATAATTAATAAAAAAAAACCCCAAAAACACGGTTGCCGCACGAAAAATGCGGCGGCTATGATCGCCATGTCGCTGCGATCGACGCGGCAAAGAACATCGGTGTCGCCGCATTTTTCATGCGGCAACCGTATTTTCTTGGTTTTTTTCAATTAATTTTTTTAAAAAAATAAAATTTTGTAAATATTATTATTATTATTATTTGTTAATATTATTATTATCATTATTATTATTAGAGAGAGAAACTAGAGAGAAGTTAGAGAGTGAAGGGTCAAGGGCGATATTGGAAATTATTATGAAAAAGTGGGCGACATTAGTAAAAAGGATGCGACGAATAGCAAACGGGTATTTCTTCCTTTTGCTTTTTTTTTTTGTGCAAAAGAGTGGATGAGCACCAATTTATTTAAACTTTAACAAGAATCTAATTAGAGTCTTGGGGACATGTCTCCCCTACAATATCGACACGCAACATTTCTCCCACTGCTTCATGAGGTTGATCCATAAAGATAATTTGACAATCATTTAAGGTAAGCGCTAAATTAACTAGTCGATCTATCTGCCACTATGTTGGCTTCCCGAGTGCAATATTCAATGGAGACCTCCTAAGCAGGGTCTCAGAACAAAATCTTGCATTTCTCAATAATGGCCTTGTTCCTAGGGCTACGTAGAGTTGGGCTTCGGATGCTGTCCACCGCTATCTTGGACTCCATCTCGACACATAATTTTTCCAACCCCATTTCCTTCGCCATCTGGAGGCCTCGAAGGACCGCTTTAAATTCGGTCGTGAGGGTTGTGCGGTCTCCAAATTCTTCCATGAAACCTTTGATCCACTTGTCGTACTCATCCGGAACTACTCTTCCTCTAGCTCCTGGACCAGCCTCATGAAGCATAATCCAGCCCAGTTTTGGTTTCATCCAATCAGTGAGTCGCTTCACCTTCTTTTTCCCGCTCTAAAGCTGATTTGAAGTGTTCAGCCATGGCCACAATGAAGTTGTTGCGGTAGTAGGGGATGAAGTGGCATTCATTGAATACCCGCTTATTCCTCCATCCCCACAAGTAATACAGCGCGACTGCAAACTGAGTCGGCCATTTGGGTCTAGCCCGTGGTTTCTTGAAATTCGCTATAACCCAATCGCTCATCTGGATTCTCCACTTCTTGTTCCTTGAGCACTTCTTTGACTTGTTTGTCAATCTCCTTGACCTCTTGAAGGGTCATCACCATTTTCGTGGGACATTCGGATTAACAGTGACCATATCTCTACCATTTGCACTTTCTTCCTGTAAGGTGTTTACACAAAAGTATGATATCGACTACTTTGATACTTATGCACCCAAGCCTAGGATCGCAACTATAAGAGTACTCACAGCTCTAGCCTCTATCTATAAGCTAATTATCCACCAGATGGATGTTAAGAAAGCATTTCTTAATGGAGAACTCATCAAGTTGTTCGGTCTCGTTTCGAGCCGAATTGATATCATTTATAATGTGTTTTGCTTATCTTAGTCCCTTAATTATGTATTAGTTATGATAATTTTATGTTTTTGTAGGATAATCAAAAGTTAGAAGGAAATGAGAACAAAAAGAAAAAATTGGCCCAAAATGTAGGAGGTCGCGCCCGCTACACACTGGGTAGCGCCCGCGACGTCTGCAACATCCGGAATGAGCAAAGTCAGCAGGGTCGTTGCGCCCGCGACAAGAATCGTAGCGCCAGCGATCGATGAAATACGGGAGAAAAATGTTGGAGTTGCCGAACAAGGATACGGTCGTTACCCTTGAGGGTAACGCCCGCAACAACCTTGGGCGCGCCCTCAACCATCTGGCGTAGCACCCGTGGCGCGCTGGGCAAAAATCAGGAAAATCTCTTCCTCATGAGCGTCACGCCCTTTACCTCATTGGTAACGCCCACGATGGGCCTGCTAACGCAGAAAAATTAGAAGATGCGATTGGGCTTAATTGTAGGGTTTGGGTCTTGTTTCACTCCTTCTAAAAATACCAAATAATTCAGCATCATTATCAATTAGAATTAGGTTTAGATTTAGTTTTATATCACTCTCTTTATTTTAGGATTAGCCTTAGGTACTTAATTTTTATCGTTAAGCTTTTAGATTGTTTTCCAAGTTTTCTCTAGTTTCATTGTCAATTGTAATCAACTCTCTTTCAATCAATTTTAAGAAGAAATTTCCCCAAGTTCTTTATTCTCTCTAGTTTTCATTGTTGTTTTATCATTCAAATTTCAATAGTTTTAGTCACAAAACTTCCAACCAATTTAGTGAAGAGGAGGATTAAGGGTTCACAAATTCTCCTCCAAAGTGAGGATTTGGGGATTCTTAGTAATCCGAATCACAACTTCTTGTTTGTTCGGGAGAAGGTTCAAGAGAAGGTCAAGATGAAGATTCGAGATGAAGGATGAAGATTCGGGATTAGAGTGAAGATTTAAGCATTCTAGGTAAAATTTCTTGTTCCCAATCTCATTGTTCGATTCAGTTTTTTCATTTATTGCTTTTAATTGCTTTCTTAGTTAGAGATTTACTTTCTTGTTAAAATTAGATTTAGTTCATCTTTTTCATACTTGCTTGATTATTGTTATTCTAAATCCATGTTTAGCTTAGTTTAATTACTTTTCATTATTTACTGCTTTCCACATTTGAAAACCCTACCAAACCAAATTCCTTGTTAACCTAACACCCCATCCCTGAGGATCGACAACCCCTACTTAGAAAATCCCCAAAAATATACAACCGAACAGTGGCGTCGTTGTCGAGGATGACGTTATTTGGTAGATTACGTTATTGGTTTGTGTGTAAATAGTTTATCGCTTTCTTGATTTTTCTACAAAAATGTAGTTATAAAAATTGAAAAACAAAAAAAAATTAAAAAAATAAAAAAGAGTTATGGCTAGTCCCCAATTTCCCCAATTTAAGCATGAAGTATTTTGGAGATATTTTGCTATATTACAAGATTATTGTGCTCAATATGAATCGTATGGTATCTTCTATGATACATTTGATATTTTGGGAATTGTGCATGAGGGGGTGAATTATGAGACGCGAAATCTCTTAGAATATTACGGGTTTTCTAATTTAGGAGATGATGTTGCTTGGGAATTTCTTGAATGGTTGTCTAGAGATACTTATGAGTTGGAACAACAAAATTCTCCCTTTGACCCCCATATTCCAAATTTCGCACCACCCTCTGAGACCGTAACTGAACAATCATGTCAATATTCTCCGTATTTTGATGATCAATCTAGTGGTAGGGAATATATGGAAAACTGTTATGATCCTTCCCCATGTGTTGTTGTTGAGTCTCATCCTTTGTGCTCAAATTGTGAATCTTCGTAGCATGATTCCGATTCTTGTGGTTGGGTTTCCATACGAGCTAAAGTGAATGAATTTTGTGCAACAATGAATGAGTACATGCATGAAATTTTACATGAGACTAATCCTAGGGTAGAAACTTCTTCTTCACCAGTGGTTGATTTGATAGTTGAAGTTGGATATTCATCATCTTTGAGTCCTGAATTGCATGATGATTCTCCTTTGTATGATTATGATGAAGATGATGCCTACTTTAATGGACCTCATTTCGCATGTATCGAGCTTAGGAGACCCTTAGCTCTAGCTACATCTAGAGAGCATGAGAAAAATGATGATTTTGTGTGTGAGGATGTAGAACTTGGTAAAAACATGTTTAATGATGAACCATTGTCCACACCGTTATCCATTCTTTTGTGTGAAGAGAAGGTTAAGTCCAATGAATGTCATGACATTTGTGATGTAATTGAACATGATCTTGTTGAGAATGAAATCGAATCCTTTGTGATTGAATGTGTGCTTAATACTGAACTATTCACTTTCAGTAAGGATCAATGTATTAATGAGGCATTAGCTACCCTTTCCTGTGAATCCATTGAAAATAATGTAAAATCTTGTGATGATGAACTTGAGTTTATGGGGATTGATCCTAAGTGTTTGAACTTGGTTTGTGACTGGTGATATGCTTTATGAGTCGTTGTTTGCATCCAAGTCTTTGCATGAGAAGGTTAATGAGTGTATTGTATTGCCCCTTCCGTTGATTTGTATACTCAATCTCCATTTACAAGTCAATGGGAGGATTCATTTGTCATGTCTCCATTTATAGTGTCTAGAAAAGTTTTGTACATTCCTGCAGTCCATCATTTCACTGACTTTTCTAAGGCTTTTGATAAAATGTTGAGAGCACTAACATTTGCTGATGGAATTTGAGATTGTGCTCTTATGTTTACCACTATGAGATGCATTCAAGAATGCATGACTTGTTACTACAGGCATTAAATGGTTCTAAGATGGTGTCCGACATTTTGAGGTGAGATGGAGTGATTGGTGCTCCATGTGCGATTCATAATATTTTGACTGAGATTTCATTGTTTGGGTATATTTAGTACCCAACCAGGTAATATCATTCCTTATCTTTCTTTTCTTCTTTTGTTTTCTTTTTATGTGTTTCTTTTTCTTTTCTTTTGAACGCTTTCTTATCTCTATTTCTATTTCCAATGAGGACATTGTTGGCCTTTTTGTGTGGGAGTGGGGGTGGCAAGCATGTCGGCTTGTGTTTTTCTTTTCTTTTGTGTGTTTTTCTTTTGTGTGATCTTTGTATTTCTTTTGTGTGGTGTCACCTTATGCACAATGAGCTAGGTGTGGGGGTGTGGTGGCATGCATGCCTGCTTTCCTTTTCTATGAGCTAGGTGTTTGTATATATGTTTGCTCTAAGGTAGATCACCTAGCCTTTTGATTTTGTTTTTCTTAGTTTTTTTGCCTAAAATTTGAAATTTTTTGAGTGAAAAAGGAGAAAAAAGGGGGTGAAAACCTCTAAAGTTTTCGTTTTTCTTTAGTTTTGCTTTGTTTCTAGGATTGTGTAGTCAATGCTTTGAAAGCTTTCTTAATCTTCTTGAAAAGAAACCTGTATGAGCATTATCGTCCCTAAATTCAAGTGTTGTCATGGCTCATCTGTTTAGTTTCCCTTCGTTAGTGCTTAATAAGATCCTTGTTTCTTTCACGTTCTTTTTGAAATTGTGAGACTTTAGTAGACCACTTCCGAGCTTGTTGAAAAAGTGAATTAATGAAATTAATTAATAAAATTCGGCGAAACCAACAAGGGTTGGTGTGAGTAGGCGACACTCACATCCCTTAAGTACTTTGTTACGTATTGAGTAACCCGAGTTGGGAGGGTGACCCCTTTTCGGAGGGTCGTTCCAATTCCCAAAAAATTCGACTTAAACCTTGGAAGTGTAGTGTAAAGTTAGTTCACCAACGTGGTTTGACCTGGGTGGTTACAACACCCTCGTCCCTTAAGTACCTTGTTATGTACGGAGCGAAACCATGCTGGAAGAGTAAACCCTTTCACGGGCCGTGTACAATCTCGAAACATGCCAACTAGAAAAAAGAGAAGAAAAGAGAAAAAGAAAGAAAAAGCTTAGAAAGTAATAAGTGTGAAAATTTTCCTTGCGTCTCCTGCGGCCCTCACCAAGCCAAGGGCGACACAAGCGAGGAAGGACAACACCTAAATACCCTTTTCGCTTCAATACAAGCTTGGAATGTGAATTTGCTATAGATCAATCAGAATCAGTTAGAACACACTTGCACTTGAGCACATAGGATCTTGTTTTGTAGGAGACGTTTGGGAATCGAAAACCTTAAATATTGACAATTTCTTGGATTAGGTGATCCCGATGTGCTCATATCGGTTCCTTTCAGTTGATTAGTATCGTTTTTTCTTGCGGTGATTGCATGATTCCTTGGACAAGCAGTTCTTTCTTTCCTTTCTTTTGAAACCTTTTTTTTTTTTCACTTTCCCTCTCTCCTTTTTCTTTGGCTTTTGTGGGTATAACGTCTATAAACCCTCACGAGACCTTCCTCGTCCACTTGGGTTGTCAAGGGGTTTAAAGAGCTTGATGCATGTGCTAAATGCATCCGCGATTCCTGCGAAAGTGAGTTAGGGTAGTCAGTTTCTTTTTCTTCTTTGTTTAAGTTTGCTCGGGGCAAGCAAACCCTTGTGTGGGAGTGTTGTTCGGTCTCGTTTCAAACCGAATGATATCATTTATAAGGTGTTTTGCTTATCTTAGTCCCTTAATTATGTATAAGTTATGATAATTTTATGTTTTTGTAGGATAATCAAAAGTTAGAAGGAAATGAGAACAAAAAGAAAAAATTGGCCCAAAATGTAGGAGGTCGCGCCCGCGACATCTGTAGCATCCGGAATGAGCAAAGTCAGTAGGGTCGTCGTGCCCGCGACAAGAATCGTAGCGCCCGCGACCGATGAAATACGGGAGAAAAATGTTGGAGTTGCCGAACGAGGACACGGTCGTTACCCTTGAGGGTAACGCCCGCGATAACCTTGGTCGCGCCCGCGACCATATGGCGTAGCACCCGTGACGCGCTGGGCAAAAATCAGGAAAATCTCCTCCTCGCGAGAGTCGCCCTCGTTACCTCATAGGTAAACCCCGCGACACGCCTGCTGACGCGGAAAAATTAGAAGATGCGACTGGGCTTAATTGTAGGTTTTGGGTCTTGTTTCACTCCTTCTATAAATACCCAAATAATTCAGCATCATTATCAATCAAAATTAGGTTTAGATTTAGTTTTATATCACTCTCTTTATCTTAAGATTAGCCTTAGGTACTTAATTTTTATCGTTAAGCTTTTAGATTGTTTTCCAAGTTTTCTCTAGTTTCATTGTCAATTTGTAATCAACTCTTTTTCAATCAATTTCAAGAAGAAATTTCCCCAAGTTCTTTGTTCTCTCTAGTTTTCATTGTTGTTTTGTCATTCAAATTTCAATAGTCTTAGTCACAAAACTTCCAACCAATTTAGTGAAGAGGAGGATTAAGGGTTCACAAATTCTCCTTCAAAGTGAGGATTTGGGAATTTTTAGTAATCCAAATCACAACTTCTTGTTTGTTCGGGAGAAGGTTCAAGAGAAGGTCAAGATGAAGATTCAAGATGAAGGATGAAGATTCGGGATTAGAGTGAAGATTTAGGAATTCTAGGTATAATTTCTTGTTCCCAATTTCATTGTTCGATTCAGCTTTTTCATTTATCACTTTTAATTGCTTTCTTAGTCAAAGATTTACTTTCTTGTTAAAATTAGGTTTAGTTCATCTTTTTAATGCTTGCTTGATTATTGTTATTCTAAATCCATGTTTAGCTTAGTTTAATTGCTTTTCATTATTTACTGCTTTTCGCATTTGAAAACCCTACCAAACCAATTTTCTTTTAACCTAACACTCCATCCTTGAGGATCAATAATCCCTACTTAGAAAAACCCCCAAAAATATACAACCGAACATAGACTATATATGGTCTAAAGCAAACATCTAAGTAATGGCATCTTGAGTTTGATGAAGTAGTGCTTGAATTTGGCTTCCAATGAGTCGGATAAGTGTCTATTCTAAGTTGAGAATGGAAAGAGTGTGATCATATGCATATATGTTGATGACATGTTGATCTTTGGGACCGACATGGAACAAATTAAGAAAATCAAAAGTTTCCCATCCATTAATTTCTCTACGAAGAAGGCCAATTTCACTATCAAATAGGATAAGCAGTCGTAGAGAGAGGGGCTGCTAACTTCTCTGAGAGAGAGAGAAGCCTAGAAGCCTCTAGTTTATCGTTTTCCAGCCACGCTCTATGGAAGAACCACCTCCAGAGCCACCGGACCCTTCCCTCTTGGATGTTTTCGTTTGTTTTCTTCTTCAAGTTTACTTGTACCCACTCTTTCACAGATCTATCCATCAGATTATTTGTCCCAAAATTCGTTTATCGATGTTTACACAACCTCGATTAAGGATTTTTTTCCTCTTTTTCTTCGCTATTCCATCAGATATGCTTGTGTTGTTGGGGTCTTCTTCCGTTTTGGTGATCTTATAGCTTTGTTCACCCAAAGCCTTCTCAGATGACTTATTGTTCATACTGAAGAAGAAAGGTTGAGTTTTGTGCATCGATCAAGGTTGCCTTCTAAATTGATAGTTCGATTAGATTGAAATAGGTCAAACCCTATTTCTAAAAAGTGGTATGCACTCTTGAAGGTGTTAGTAGTCTTCTCCATTGTCAATCGGTCGTTTTTCATAACATATCTGGGAATTTCTTCTTGGGAGACCAACAAGAGGCAGATGTATAACTACTTTTGACAATGGTTTTCTAGAAGTGAAGCATTTCTTACTATTTCAGGTGTGATTGTTCTGACTCTAGATCCTTTTGTGTTTCTTCTCGGTTTCTTTTATCTATGTTTGGTGCTACCCGTGATTTTATGGTTGCCTTTTTTGGTTGTTTTCCTGTTTTTCTTTTTTCTTTTTTCTTTTTTTTCCTTCTATTTTGCGATGTTTGCTTTCTTTTTGAAGGTTTTTGGGTTTTTTTTCTATTGTTGCTTTGAGCTTATCTCGTTGTCTTAGTGCTTGATTGTGGTTTTACTGGGTTTGTCTCATTAATCGTAGTCCTTGTGTTCCCGGTTTAAAGGGGAGTTTGTTGGTTGGGGTTCTGGACACCTCTCGTTCTTCGTTTGCCCTACTTTTTGAGTTTATATCTATTTCTCCCTCAACCCCCTGATCACCCTCTCTAAGTGACAACATTCTCAGTCATAACCCATTCCCCTCTCCTCTCAATGCTCTTGGACTTCAGAGTGAGAGTTCAATGGATGGTAGTGGGCTTGGGGTTCCATGTCTTGCCCCCTCAACCTCTTGAGAACTCATACTCGAAGGCCCTTAAGTACGGAATAGGAGGTACGAGTGGTGTTAAAGATACTTCTCCTGGGAAGAAAGATGGTATTTCGCCTGAATTGAGTGAGGGTCTTTCGAGGCTCTCGCTGTTAGAAGATTTGTTCTGTGGAGAATTCATTGATTGGAATTCCCTAGTCCCTCCCCCAACAACGATTGACCATCTTGAAGAGCTCCAATCCCTCTATTTTCTGGGAAAGATTTGGGGTGACTTTGTTGCCCTGAATATCATCATTGCTAAAATTAAGGCTGATTGGAAGTTTGTCCGTGGTCAAGTTGATTACATTGATAATGGTAGTGGGTGGACCATTTTTCGCTTCTCCAATGTTGAATACAAAAATATGGTCTTCCAAGAGAAACCTTGGTTTGTTAATGGGTTCAATATGGCCTTGATTGAATGGCAACCCTTTTTTGACCCTTAAACTCATCTTATCACTAACATAGACCAGTGGGTAAGGATTCTTAGACTCCTTTGGGAGTTCTAGAACCTCTACTCCCTAACCCTTTTTCTAAAATCAGTAGGTATCGTCTTTAAGCTTGACTAGCATACCCTCTTAAGGCAATAAGGTCGATTTGCTCATGTTTGTGTGAACATTGATATTACCAAACCCCTTAGGGGTGGTATTAAGCTTGTAAGTGGTGTCAACTCTCTTGTCATCCCCCCTCATTTATGAAGGCCTTCAAGAGGTTTGTCCTTCATGTAGTAATGAGTCTCACCCTATGGAAGGCTGTAGTAAGTATCAAATCCAAACTAAATATAAAGTTGTGGTGGAGAAATTTGGGAATCACTTCATCTCTCCTAAGGGATTTGTCACTCATCCTCTCAATCTCCTAACAGAGACCTGCAAGATAAGTGGGTTATTGTTTCCCTTAAGAGAAGGGCCATGATTAAGCTTTTGTCCTGTTTTGCTAAGGAAACAGGGATCCCTTATGCTTATCATGTCCGAGCCCAGTCTAATGGTTGTTCTGACCCTACCAATGATCATGGTTCTTCTATGCCTCGTGTTTCAAATGAAGGTCCAACACCTCTTACTGACCTTCATCCTATGGTTTTTGTTGTGCCTAATGTTGACCCGAATATCATTTTGGCCAATCTGGTCAAAAGTAAGATCCCTAAAAATGAGGTGCCCCTTGATCCTTTGAATGAAATGGAAGACTATGAAGATGAATTTGATAATGTTAATGCTATGATTAGATAATTTGAAGACTGTGTGGATGTTCCTATATTGTCTGACTCTTCTAAGAAAAGGAAAGTTATTGAATATGGTGAAGAGATCTCTTAATCACATGCATATAGTCTGAATTTTCAGTGCCATTGTTATATCCTAATATGCATTGTTTGAAAGTACTATCTCCATGCAATTTACACTAAAACTCAGTTTATTCCAATTTCATTGTTGACAAATAGGTACTTATAATCAATTTCTTTACACATTCATGGCACCAAATAAGAGTTGGATGACTTTGTCCTCTATTGATCGTCTTAGTGATGAATATAGCCAAGGAGTGAAGGAGTTCCTTTCTTTTGCTTTCAATCGATTAGGTGAGGGGATAGATATAATCAAGTGTCCTTGTGTTAGGTGTTGTAATTCAAATGAGCACAGAAGAGATGTTGTTGAAATGCATCTTATAGCATATGGGATACTTGAGGGATATACATTTTGGTATCATCACGAGGAAGGGCCCAATGATCTTGATTGTGACGATCATGATATGGAAGAAGAATTTCATGGTGAAGAAGAATCGGAGATTGAGTCGAATTCACAAAGTGATGACAAAATGGATGCAATGGTGAGAGACTTATTCCCAATTTACTATGGATTAACTGAAAAGGGCGTCGAGGTGGGAGCTTCTAGCACTGCCCATAGTTCTGAGGTGCCTAATGATGACGCAAAGAAGTTTTTTATGTTACTGAAGGACTTGGACCAACCTGCTTATGCAGGATCTAAGTGTTCTAAGTTATCCGCAATGGTCAAACTGTTGCATTTTAAATCTTTGGGTCAGTGGAGTAATGAATCCTTTACAATGTTGTTGGAGTTTTTGAAGGAGTTGTTGCCCTCTTGGTCCACATTAGCAAGTTCGTATTATGAAGCCAAGAAAACAATTAAGAATCTAGGTCTCTTGTACAATAAGATTGATGCATGTAGGAATGATTGCAAGCTATTTTGGAAAGAAGATGCAAATCTTGATGCTTGTAAGTTGTGTCATGCGTCAAGGTGGCAAGATGAGAAGCATAGCGGAGACGAAAAAATAGGGGAAAATGGTAAAAAAAATACCAGTGAAAGTATTATGCCATTTTCCGTTGAAGCCACGTATGCAACGTCTCTTCATGTGCTCTAAAATTGCATCTGAAATGAGGTGGCATCATGAAGAACGTGTTAAAGATGGGGTAATGAGACACCCTGTTGATTCAAAAGCTTGGAAACATTTTGATGAGCTTCACAAGGATTTTGCTTCAGAACCACATAATGTGAGACTTGGGTTGATGAGTGATGGGTTTCAACCATTTTTCCAATACATCGACTCCTTATAGTGTTTGGCCTGTGATGCTTATTCCATACAATGTGGCTCCGTGGAATTGTATGAAACAGAACAATTTTATCTTTTCCCTAATCATTCCTAGCCCTGAGGGTCATGGCGACGCGATAGATGTCTACTTACAACCCTTGATAGAAGAATTGAAGGAGTTATAGGAGATTGGGGTTGAGACATATGATGCATCTTTGAGGCAAAATTTCAAATTGTTTGTGTCATTATTGTGGACGATAAATGATTTTCCAGCTTATGAAATTTTATCTGGCTGAGTACGAAAGGAAAGTTGCATGTCCTGTTTGTCACAAATACACTCATTCTCTTAGATTACAACATAGTGCTAAGGAAGTTTATATGCGGCATAGACGTTTCTTGCTAGAAAATCATAGTTGGCGCAAAAAGAAAGATTGGTTTGGGGTACATGTAACACCCCAAAACCCTTAACCACAAGATTAATTTAAACCATCAATTAAACCTGTGATTAGCGCAGCGGAACACCAGGGTAGAGGTATTACCGCCGTCCCCACTCGGGACAAGGCAAACACAAACACCAAACATAACCCAAAATAAAATACACTTAACCCCATACGAAACAATCACCAAACTTTGAAATACAACATAGACAACCCTTTAAACATTTATATAAAGATTTCCCAACATGAGAAAAGAAAGGTCTCCAAATCCCATAAAAGCGCTTGAGGATCGACTAGCAACCACCTTAGAAACGACCTTGAACGAAACGATCTACTTTTGCTTAGCCTTGGCTTTATCCTGTGAGCTCGGACCTCCTAAAACAAAACATTGAAAACAGCGCAAAGTGAGTGGGGAAACACTCAGTACACAAACCTCCAACATGTCAAACCGTTCGAAAATGGTTTTTAGTGCCGGCGTTTTAAATTCATTTTGAAAACGGGAAGGGGAAATAACCATGAATGAACTGGATTGTTGCATAGATAAATATGTATATACATAAAGGAGTTAAACTTGTAATAATTGAAAACGAGTGGTATCCCTTACGATCGATGCAAAGCACCTCACACACGCGCATGCCCAAATTGATCTAGATTTGGATTGGGTGACTGCTAGGCAGCCAGGTCAATATGACACTCTGATGAGGATCATCTAAAAGAAAAGGCTAGTACATCACGTAACTAGCTAGCATATAATAAGGCGAAACCACTTTTGAAAATAATGTGATAAATGACAATAGGTCAATGCTTTGACATGATGATAATATATATATACTGAGTGATAAGAAAAATGTTAAACGTTGGACAATTTGCGTACCTTGGGTAGAAGAAAAGTCTAGCGACGTGCCTCGAGCTTGGGACGGTTTGGGCGACTTGGAAACTATAATAAGAGCATAAAAAAATTGAGAATTTAAATAAAGTCTTTGCATTTACAAGCTAGGATGAAAGTACTTAAAACTTGAGAACTTAAAAGGAAATGAGAAAATAGAAATTTCAGTTTTTTATCAATCAAAGATTTGGTGATAACTTGAGCTTGGAAACTCGGATTTTTGCAAACGAGTACTTTTCGGAAAGGGAAAAACACGCCCTACAACTTTGTCAACTGGCTCAAAGGCTAAAAAAGAAAGGAAGGGCTCGGAAAAAGGCCCGGACAGAAGCAGAGCACTTGAAATTAATCATGTGGCTTGGAAATTTAGGCGAAACTTATGGCGAAACTTAAATAGGATCAAAGAAAGCTTGTGATGTATAAAGCATCCTTATCAACCAGCTTAGATGAGCATAGAATTGGAGTCCTGGAAGGCTTAAGAAGAGAAGTTATTCGATTAATGAAAACATGAAAGAAACGTTGTCAAGTGACGGAACTTAGAAAAGGACATGATTATGAATTTTGGAAAGTTTACAAACCAATGGCGGTGAATTGAATATATAGAAGCGATGGTCCTTGGGCTATTTAGACATCGAGGAAACCCATAAACTTGTTAAGAAGTCAAAAGTACGACTTAGCCATCAACAACACTCAATAGAACTTTAACCCTCCACAACTTGACTCATGGCTTTGCTAATGTTTGATAAACCTTTAGGAGCTAAACTCCAACCACTAAATTGCCTTAAATCATCTTAGCATACCTATCCAACCCATATTAACAAAATCACAATGGTTACCATCTCATGAGAGCTCCCTAAGAAACCCCCTTGCACCCTTAAAGATAGAAATTAATTAATAAAATTATGGGCAGAAACTTTGTTGACGGCCCTCAAACACAGCATCATATCTCACTCTCCCGATATCGTATGGATGCAAACTTTATGTTTCCGGAAAGCTTGAAGAACGACCTAAAACTTTTATGTTTATCACTTAAGCCCATAAAGTCTCCAAATGGACGAAAACTTAGCAAGAAGATACTGTCTCAAAACACGTATATAATTGCACCCTTTCACGGTTTTGCTCGTATCTCAGGCTACACATACCGGATTCTCGAAATTCCAAAGCCTAGAGTTAAATAATCACTTGGACTATCATTTCCAGTAAAAATCTGGGCAAAACTCACATTTTACATCCTCTGTAAAAATCAGATTCTTGGACAGAAACCTTTTATGTCTTTGATTATTACTTTGGTGCCTCCTTTGGCCTCTAACTTGTACTAATTCACAACCAAAGCCCAAATTAACTATTACTTATGGTTCTTCCAGATTTTAATACTCAAAGATTACCCAAATAAGCTCATGAAACTCACATGCAACCATGGATTACACAAGCAACTATAATTAACACTTGAATTAACACTCTTCCACCCATTTCCACACTAAATTCATATCATCCATGTATGTAATCACTTAATTAACATAGTAGACAACCTAAAACAGTCCCTTAATCATCATATTTCTCCTCTAAAACCACATGCAAGCAAATATTTCAACATTCAACAAGAACTTAGCAAGAACTCATCCAAAATCCAATCAAACTATACATGCATCCTTCTCAAACTCAAACCCTAATTAACCCAACTTAACCACAACTTAAATTTATGCTTAGAAATCATAAAGGAGATGAAGAACAACAAGAACAACACAAATTAGAAGTGAAAATCAGATTTGAAACATAAAGAGTAGAGTTAGGGTTTGAGAATTATACCACTTGGAGAAGAAATTGAAGGAGAAAAACAAGAGAGAGGTGGAAGGGTGCCACTACCGTGGTCGCCAGGCGTGACCTCCACGCCTGGAAATTGGCCGGAACAGATGGGGGCACGGCTGAGCTGGCTGGGCAGAGAAGAGGGAGGGAGAGGGGAGTGTAGAGTGAAGAGTGTTGGTGAATTTTCTGAAATGAATTAACACTAAGGCCTTAGTACTCTCCCCTCCTTTATAAAAACTCTCTTTAATGAACTTAGACAATTAGTAATGTAAACTAGCTAGGTAAAATAATTGGTATTGACTAAAATAAAATTTGTGAACATAAACTTGGTAAATTAATTTAGTATATGATTAAATAAGATCACTTGGGAATAAATTGGGTAGTATTAACTAGTATTAAACCACATAAAATAAGTTGGTAGGATAACACTAATAAAATAAATTGGACCATAAATGTAATTAGGAAGGTTGGATAACATAAATCGTAATCGAAATGGGAATTAAAATTAATATAACCTTCTTCGGTTACAAGCGTAAAATTGAGAATGATAAAATAAATTATAAAACTTATCGTAAAAGTATTCATAAACTCGTAATAATAATTATAACTTTAGATTCGAGATAACATAAAATCAACCCGTTTAACCATCGCCTTGCTCGAGACCTGTCCCGCATAAAAATAAATAATAATAATAACAATAATAACCATATTAATGTAAAAGAAAGAAAATTTTAACAGCGTAATTTAGTTAAACACCGTGATTAAGGCCTTAATTAATACGGGTTTAGGGCGGGTCGTTACAATCTAGAGCTTGAAGGGCCTCCTAAACCACTAGCGGGGAAGGATGTGGAGAAACAGGTACACGATCTTAAGGGCATTCCCCTTAGCAAAGATCCCCGTGTAAAGGTAAAAATTGACCATCAAAAGAGGGGGGATAATTGGAATAAGAAAAGTATCTTTTTTGAGCTATCTTATTGGGAAACCAATTTGCTCATGCATAATTTGGATGTCATGCACATTGAGAGGAACGTGTCTGATATCCTTCTTGGAACTTTGATGAACATGAAGGGGAAGACAAAAGATAATGACAAATCTAGATTAGATTTGCAAGCATTTAATATTAGGGCAGACTTACATCCTCGTCAAAAGGGTACCAAGCTTGAGTTACCGTCGGCTCCTTATGTATTATCCTTGAAGCAAAAACAAGAGTTGTGAAAATATCTAAAGGAAGTAAAGGTCCCAGATGGATTTTGCTCAAATATATCAAGGTGTGTAAATGTGAAAGAATGTAAGATCTCAGGATTGAAGAGTCATGATCACCACATTCTTCTACAGAGACTACTTCCCTTAGTCATTCGCACAGGCATGCCCATTAAAGAAGTTAGTGAGGCAATCATTGAAATGTCTATGTTTTTCAATGTCCTATGTGCTAAGACATTAAAGATTGAAGACTTGGAAATGATCAAGGCCCAAATGCCACTAACTTTGTGCAAGTTAGAAAGGTGGTTTCCTTTGGCATGTTTTAATGTCATGCTACATTTTCCTATACATTTGGCAGATGAGGCTATTATAGGTGGACCGGTAACATTTCGTTGGATGTATTCTAGGGAGCAAAGCCTCTATGACCAAAAGTCACGTGTTCGTAATAAATCATGTCCCGAGGGTTCAATGGCTGAAGGCAATGTTGCAAATGAGTGTATGACTGTTTGTGCAAGATATTTACATGACAATGAGAAGCATTCAGGGCGATATACTGACGGTGGTGTACAATATAATAAAGTTCTAAGTATTTTTTCACATCCTAATAGGCTACTTCGAGCTCCGAAATTGTTGGACATGGATGAGCGTGAAAAATATAAAGCCCATATGTATGCTTTGATGAATTGCCACGAAGTTCTACCTTTTATAGAGTAAGTTACGTCTTTTATATGTATTTTATACATATTATAAGTATCAAAATGAAATACTAATGTTTTTTATTCCTTAGAGAACATGATTTTATGTTGGAGAATGATTCGATGGAAATGACCCAAGATGAAAAGAATGATCACTTTGTCAAGTGGTTTAAGGTCAAAGTGAGTTGCTAACTACTGGATATAAAGTGTTTTCATTCCCTTTTGTGTGAACTATTGGATGTCTTATATATATTTTTCCTTTGTAATCACATAGGTAGAAGAGTTGGACCAAAAAGGAGCATGTCCCCATGGAAATGAATTATTATCATTGGCTCAAGGGCCTACTCCATATGTGAAGAGTTATAGCGATTGTGTTACTAATGGCTATAAATTTCTCACACTGAGTAGAGATACTGGTGCAAAGACACAAAACAATGGAGTTTTAGTGGTTGGTAATGATGGGGATGGAGGAGCTAATATAGACTACTATGGGGTACTCACAGAGATGTTTACTTTGGAGTACATGGGGGGCAATGAGGTTGTATTCTTTCGGTGTAATTGGTGGGATATAGATCTAAACAGGGGAATTAAGGTCGATATGTTTGGCTTTGTGAGTGTAAATTCTCAACGCCTTCTCAATATTGATGATCCTTTTGTGCTGGCAAATCAATCATCACAAGTTTTTTATGTGAATGATATTAGTCAAAAGGGTTGGCGTGTTGTGGTGAAGGTGCAACCTCGAGATTCCTATGAGCCAGCTATCGATAAAGTTGAGGGTCAAGCAAATGAAGATGATAATGAAGTTTATTAAGAGAATGCTTCATTTACTACCCAACTTGGCACACATGCCTCCAATGATGACCTCGAATATACAAATGTTTGCCCTCCTGTTGATGCTCAAGAAGAAGTTGTTGGTGTATTTTCATCGGTTAGAAAATCCAAAAGATCTAGGCGAAAATGAGTTCCAAAAACCTTATGGTTACGTAACAAGACTTACTTATGATGTTATGGTTTTGGCTTGTGTACTCTGTCTTAATTGTAATTTTATTTTATATTTTGGCTGAATGTCATTATGTAGGAAGTTATTTTATGTTTTTCATTTCCTTATATATATGTTGCTGTTGCTTTTTATGTCCTGATTTATATGGTAAGATGTTTTGGTTTATGTTTTGTGTTTTTCCCCTGAAATAGGGACTATGGCACCCCCAAGGGAAATATTCAACAAAGTTGAGATTTCTGGCTCCTGGTTCAATCTCTCGAGGGCGAGTCTCGGGCTTAAAACCAACATTGTATGATGGGGGAAATGGACTGGGAAAGTCTCCCGTGATAGATGCACCACATAAGGAAGTTCTTAAGACAACGAATGGGGAAATGTCACAAGCGATGAATGGTGGACATGATATCCATGAGAAAAATGTGGTAAGTGTTTTCCTTACCCTTCCGAGTCAGAATAAATATGTTTTCGAACCCTTTCCTTAAAATTCAAGGTAGATGTGCCAGCACGAATTTCAGCAATCACTTGTTCGGATTCAACATATTGATTATTTTGAACTAAAAGAAAACTTTTTGGTGGAATATTCACATAGGATAGAGGCTAGCCAATTCCCTTTTTGGAGGTTCAGTGCTAGGGGTTGAGCGTTAGTTGCCTTCCATGCATAGGATGTTATAGGTTTTAGGTTCGATATGGAGTAGTACATTCCAGTAGAGTCTTAAGTTATTTGATTGAATTGTAGGGTTGATTTTGTGTGCTTATATATAGATAACCATCTGTGCACTTAACTTTTTTTCGAATTAGAATGGATCAAACGAACATGGTGTCAATAGAGATGGACAAATGGAAATTCAAGAATGGTAATCAACATTTACTTGCCTTCTCAAGGGTAATCCTTTGTCAGGAAAGTTGTACAAATGATAAGGCTTTTGTAATTGTGAACTAGGGTCATACGTAATGTTATAGGACCGCTTATGAAAAAGAATGGGGAAAAGTCACAAGAGGTGAATGGTGGACATGCTATCCATGAGACAGATGTGGTAAGTGTTTCCCTTACCATTAAGTTATTTGGTTGAATTGTAGGGTTGACTTTGTATGCTTATATATCGATAACCATCTGTGCACTTAACTTTTTTTCGCATTAGAATGGATCGAACGTACATGGTGTCAATAGAGATGGACAAATGGAAATTCCAGAATGGTAATCAAGATTTACTTGCCTTCTTAAGTGTAATCCTTTGTTAGGAAAGTTGTACAAATGATAAGGCTTTTGTAATTGTGAAATAGGGTCATACGTGATGTTATAGGACCTCTTATGAAAAAGAATGGGGAAAAGTCACAAGAGGTGAATGGTGGACATGCTATCCACAAGGAGAATGGGGTGAGTGTCTCCCTCGAACATTAATTATTCAAGTTGAGTTGTATGCCTTCATAATGATATTCCATGTGTTTACTTATATATTTTCTGTTGGCATTAGAATGAGTCAGAGGAACATTGTTTGAATGGAGATGGTAAGGTTATAGCTAATGGGGATGCTGATCAATCTTACCAAATGACTGAAGGTTTGATAACCATTTGTTTCTTTAGCATCTGTTACTCTTTTTGATACGGTAGCTGGTTACAAAGACAGTATTTGATACTGACCAAATCTATCATTTCATTGCTAAATGCAAAACTCTAGTTGTCCATAATAATATGAACCAGAAAAAAAGATAGATTTTACATATATCACTGCACTCCAAACCTTGAAAAAAATTATAGAACCCCACAAAATTAGGACAAAGACAATCTGTGACAAATTAATGGGCACTTACAGTGCCTTATGCTGACGATATGACATTGAAATAATTAATCTAAACTAGAAGCTCCAACAGTGAGAAATTTTACAAAACATTTAATTAAGACTGAGCAAAATTAATAGAGATGTTTAGCTTACACATACTTAACCAATTAATAGGGATCCAGTTGTTTCTTTATATCATTTGAGCACAGAATGCCACTCACCCTCTTCAAATTGAGTGCAGATATGATTCAAGATGGTGGTAGTGGTACTGGTGAAACAAGAAAAAGAAAACGAAATTCCAAAGGAAGGGGTAGGAACAAGGTTCGGCAAGTGGCAACCCTTAAGCATGGCCAAAAACTTGAATTAGCTTTCTACAATAATGGTCCAGTAGGTGACAACCAATGCCCACTTTCGAGGCATATCGGCAAACTCGTTCGTGATCGAAACATGCTACTGATCAAAGTGCGTAACTAGAGTGCAATATCTTTTGCAGATAAAGAAAAATTATGGAAAGCTATTGCAGTAAGAGATCCATATTCTTATTCATATCTCCTTATAATATGATAAATAAATATTTTAGTGATAGCTTGCCATGTTCGTATATTATTATGTGGGTTTAGGATTCATATTATATATGTGCAACAGGATAAGTTTGATGTAGAAGGTGGTCTTGAAAAGCATCGTACAAGCATCATGAGTAAGGCTCGAAATACATGGAACAAATGGCACGGGGAAATGAGTCAACTACACCTGAAAAATGTGTCCACCCTTGAAAAAGTCATTGCACCAGACAACATTCCTAAAGGTTTACTTAAAGAAGATTGGGAATGGTTGGTGATGGAGAATTACACAGATCCAGAATTTATTGTACGTACTCGATAATTTGACAACTTATTAATATTGTGAATTCTTTTGTTTCTCTCCCTTTTTTATGTCTTAGGAAAGTGGTCAGTGTCTATTATACCATCTTGTTTAACTCATCAAATTGTGCATGTGGAATGTAGATAAAGAGTGTTAGAAACTCTGAGAATAGAGCTAACTTGACCAACCTACCTCGCACCGGTAGCAAGTCGATTCGACAAATTATATACGACGAGCTGGTATAAGTACAACGTTTTTTATGAGATGATTTGGTGTTTTTTGTACTCTAGCTAATGTGTTTTTGAAGCATTCTTTTAATGTCTTTTATATCTTTACATTAGGGGGGAAAAGAGGGAAAGGAACCAAGCATTGCCGATATCTTCAAAAGAATACGAAGAAGAAAGGATGGTACATTGACCGAAGAGGCATAAGCAAAACATGTATTATTTAAATTTTGTCATTTTCCAACGATTTTGTATTATCGAAGCATTGATTTTTCATTTACTTATCTAAGTTTGTATAAAATTGAACTTTGAATATAGGATGACATTCAGAAAGAATCTGAAAAGAACCCGACAGCTTCTGCTATTGATATAGTGGAAAAGTGTTTTGGCCTTCAAACAAAGGGTCGCGTCATTTGCTTCGAAGAAGGGGTGACTCCTCGGGACTTTAGGGGTCCTCTGCCAAGTAAGGCTGAATTAAGAGCCGAACTTCAACAAAAAAACCAAGTAATTGCTGAGATGAAAGATTGACTGGCAAACGTTGAGGGTCGTGAAGAAGAACATCAAAAAAAGATTGTTGATATTGAAGCATCTCATGAAAAAAATATGAATTATTTTTCGATGAAATCCAGAAGCTAAAGGACATTATCAGTCACATCCAATGAACCGGGTTACCATCTTCTAACTCGGCTGTTGTGTTTTGGTGATAAATTAGGTAAGTGCAACTTCTCTCTTCTTTTAGGGAAGTGAATTTTACATTGAGTTGGAGTTATAATGCCCTTGGATATATGAAACTTGAAGGATCATAGTTACTTGGATGTGATTGACTGTTTGGGTTGAATATGGTATATATTTGGTTGAATTGGGGTGTGCTAATTGAGTGAGTACTTTAGTGATTGGAATTTGATCCATTTATGTGTTTTCTTATTTATGATCCATTTGCACACTTGCACCCTTGTCTTTGTGCTTTTGGTTGCGTCGATTTGTTCAGATTTCTTATTGCAGCCATTGTGATTCATGGGTGTTCTTTTTTCTTTGTTATTGCTTTTGTTTTTTGTGGGTTGGCACAATTTTGGCAAATCTCAATTACATTGTAATTAGCCTCAGTTTGCCCTAGATATAACAACTGGTCTAGAAAGAACACAAGCAACATAAAACCCTAAAAAATCCCAGGTTGTCAAAAAATTAGAAGCAACTGTGAGATATTAGCCTCAGTTTTCCCATAGGTATCTTTTAGATTCTATGAATTTCTCTTGTCATCAGATTGTTTGCACTGACAGAGAAAAAGAGTAGTTTTTCTTCTTATCAAAAAATAAGGTACTTTTTCTATTCTATTCACCTAGTATATATAAGTACATTTTTGTGTCAACAATAGGAAATGTACTGAAGGTGGATTCCATTAGGTTGGATCTATAGCTTATTAGTAATTTATGCTTCTATTTTGTTATCCAGTGTTCTTAATAATTAGCTAATCTCTCATTTGTCAACTATGAAACAAAAATGGAAGTTTCAGAACTTAAACTTGGAAGATACTTTTACATCAACTTTTCTCATTATAAACTCATTTTGCTTTCATATATGCAGGTATGTGAAGAGTATATGTGGACATTTTGGTTGCTGAGTACAATCTACAAATGCGTTTTGGGGTATTGGACGCATTGGCTTTATGCATGGATATTATCAAGTACATCAAGTAACAGGATGTACCTTCCGGGTAATGGATGTATTGGTTTTTGCATGTGTTTTGGTTATGTTACAATGCAAACTTGGCATTGTAAACGTTACATTTACGGTCTATGCGAATGACTTGTGATTTAGACTTTCATATGTACTATATATATATATATATATATATATATATATATATATATATATATAGAGAGAGAGAGAGAGAGAGAGAGAGAGAGTGTTTTCTATGTGTGGTGGTTGACAGGGAAATATATGATAACATTGAATATTATTTAAATCTTTTAGGGTATTTTAGCAGGATAATTAAACAAATACTATTTTGGGGGCGAGCCATGATTTCACGTCTGGAAAAAAATTTGTTCGTAAATATTGAAAACAATGAATAAGTAAAAGAATTCTCTATGGTCACTAATGAATGAAAATCCCGTCGGTAATGGCGAGTAAATAATTACGACGGAAGCCAAGTCCCGTCACAAATAGTTCTAGTTTATTGGGACGGGAGAAGAATCTCGTCGTAGATAGTGGATCAAATTAGGACAGACCGATAAGTCCATCGTAAATAACAACAGACCTTTTACGACGGGTCCGTCGTAAATAACTTTTAACTGCGAAGCTTTTTGTGACGGCTTGTGACGGGTGTGACATCCGTCGTAAATAGCTTTCTACGATGGTTTTGTGCATCTTTTGTGACGGGTTCACCCTTCGTAAATGTCAAAAATTTTAGTAGTGGATTGACTATAATACCCCTAAACCATACCTAAACCAGAACCCTAAATCCTAATTAAACAACAACCCTAAACCCTAATTAAACCATGCCCACCACCCATCTTTCAACCAACTCAGATCAAGAGATCCGATGCTGCCCCAGAATGTCGACATCCTTCGCCCACTTCCAAAACAGAATGCAACAGCCGCACCAAAACCAACCTAACTGCATTGATTTTTCGTTTTTTTGCAACAGAAACTCTAAAACTCTAAAACCCCCAAATTCGTTTGACCTCCCAAATTTCCAATTTCGTTTTCAAACTCGTTTTTTTTTTTGCAACAGAAAACACCACAGTTTGACTTTAGATCCCAAAATCGTTTTCAAAATTCGCAAAATCCCCAGCCAAACATTGATGTACTAACACATACTTAGTGAAATACATACCTTATCTCTTCTTTAACCAATTTTCCTTTCAATGGCTTCCACTCTTGTTTAACCTATCTCCTTTCAATGGTTGTGACTGTTGTTTAACCTATATATCTCTTTTCAATGGTTGTGACTCAGAAGTGACAGAGAAGAAACATCATAACAAAAGAAGAAACGAATAACAAAATGAATGTGAGGGGGTTTATTGACAATCTTTTTTTGTTTTTCTAACAAACAAAGGGCATTTTCGTCCATAAAAACACTTAATCAATTTCCCGCCTAAAACTCACCGGTGAATTCAAATCATTGCCGGAAATTCACCTAATTATTTCTAATTATAAAAGTTAGGGTACCCCAAAATTAGTTTTTAAAAGTTGGGGTACCAGAAAAACATTTCACCAAAAGTTAAGGTACCTCTAAGTAATTTTTTGATTGTTTTCATATGAATAATTACAGTTTCATTCTCATCTGGTTTGGTTTTTAGTAATATTTTCTATGTTTTGAGTTTCCAGCGTTCCCTATTATTTGAAGACTGAAGTGGATAATTTTGTTGAGAAATAGGCAACAAATCCTCATACTGAACTTAGAGAATTGAATGCGATGAAGCTAGCATAACTGATCGAGGGCACTTGCAAAAGCTGAAGGCATGAAAAGATTCTCCAAGTTAAAGATGTTTAAGCATGTGCAACTGCTCTTTGAAGAATTGATATAATTCTCCTTTAGGTTCAACAGTACTAGGACTCGGTGGGTAATAGAGTGGCGTGATGGTCTACATTTTGGCTTCATGCTTGAGTTTTGGTTATGGATGATAGATCAACCAAGAGTTTGTATTTTTTGATCTTTTATGTGTTGAGCTTTCTTTGTTAAGAAGGCATAAAACGTGAATCAAATATTCGTTTCTTTACTTCTTTTTCCTTCTACTGTCAACAATCTAAATGGTGTAAACCCCTTTTTTGTAAGTCATTAATTCCTTACTATCAGCTTTTATTTGTAAGTAATTTCTACTTTTTTTTATAAAAAAATATCATGATGCTCTTAAAAAATGAAAATTTTTATTCTGGTGGGATGTTGTCGAATTAAGAACTAAATATCATATATTTTGATTTGCCTACGATTTTAAGTCAATAGTTTGTCCCATTTTTTTTATTTGTTTTTCTAATTTTTATATTTTTTCTCCTTTATTCCTCACAAGAGTCATAATAATTACTAGGATTCTTAAAAAAATAATTTAAAGATTCTTTTATTAAATAGGGAGGTAGATTTGGTACCACAATATAATTTGATTTTTTTAGGAGCACCAGAATACAAGAAAAAGTAGAGACTACTAACTATAAAATCTGAAAAATAGAGATCAGTATAGACCATTGAACCTTGAAAAAGATATATATACATGTAAGGAGTGTTACATGGTACGCTTATAATTTATGCGTGGAGTGTTTAGTTGTGTAACACCCCCAGGTAGTTAACCACTAGATTAAGTTAATGATCTACTTAACCCAATGATTAGCAGCAGTAGTTTTCGCCTTGAAGATTTGGAGACATTATTTATATGGTGCATCTACCAAAGTCTTTATAGATCATCAGAGTCTGAAATAAATATTCACTCAAAAGGAGTTAAATTTGAGGCAACAAATATGGTTAGAGCTCCTCAAGGATTGTGACTTAAGTATAATCTAGTGGTTAACAACCTGGGGTGTTACAAGTTGTTGTTCAAGATATCGATTTTTTATGGTATATTTCGATTTGATAGTATGATGTTTTGTTGTTTCTAAATTGCATTTATATTTATCGTTTTAACGTTTTAAAATTAAATACTTATTTTATTAAATCTCGTGCATATATCACAGGTATAAGACTAGTCAAAACTAATTTAAATAAACTTAAATAAAATATGAAAAAAAGTGGCCGAGTGAAATTTCAAAAAAAAAAAAAATTGATCATAGAATGTCCTCCTCCCAAATCCCAAAAAAAAAAAAGAAAGAAAGAAAAGGGACCGTCATTGAGATGAAGGCATAACCGAAAGAACCAAGCCAGGAGATCTCTGTCGGTAAGGACATTTCTGGTGGTGGTGGTGGTGACGGCGGTGGCGGTATTCCCTTCCCCTCGTCTCTCCCGTAGGCCCAAACGACCACCACCTCCGTCCCTGAATTGCCACAGTCGATGATTCAGAAGGAGGTTGGAGGGTGCGGGGAGAGAGAGAGGGAAAGGGAAAGGGGAAAGGAAAGGAAAAGGGAAAGGGAAAGGGTAAGGAAAGAAACAATAATGTCATTCTCATTCTTCAAGGCTCGTCCCAAAACTCCACAAGAGGTCGCCAGAGCCACTAAGGATAGCCTCCTTGTCCTTGATTCTGTTACCGTCGTCGAATTTAAAGCCCGTGAAAAGGTTCTCCCTTTATTTCCTTATGCCTTTTCTCAAATATTCATATCACTATTTTAATTATAACAAACATTTGTTTTAATCATTATCCTTGATTTGATACCATATATGATGTAAAATTTAGGGACTAGGGAAGGGGGTTTGTTATATTATTCACAGATAATACGACTGAGTGTCTGTGAAAGGAGGTCTACTTTGTAATTTGTAATTGTTCGGACTATATATTTGCATGGATTTTTGTTTTACTACACTAGTAGCATACGGCTTATGAAGTAATACTATTTATTGTCAAGTTCTTTGTATTTTAGTTGCAGTCAGGTGAGGGGAATTGATTTGTACAAACATGGTATCTTGTTGTGTATTATATCATGTTGCATAAAGTAATAAAGATGTAGGTGTGGAAGGATTTTTCTGACATTGAAGCTTCTTCCTAGATAAAGGTTGTTAAATGTCCTACGTTTTTTCACCAACCAATATAGGTTTGGGTAGATTCTCAGGGCTTAATGACTCATGAAATCATGTCTAGTTGAACATCTATAAATAAGAGTATGATACTTAATTTTGATGTATGAATGACCATATGGAAAAAAGATTCCACACATCTCTTTCTAAAATGTTGTGTTTTACCTTTCCACATCTAGTACTCAATGGTTTTGTATGCTTATGCTTCATATATAACTCCTATATATTTCTATTCACAAAAGGTAGATATATAGTTAGAGTTATGTTTGAGTCTAGATTTGTTGTTTAGACGTGTGTGAGATTCTTTTTTTTTTTTTCATTAATAGTAGGCAGTCTTTATGTTAACGGTGATGCAGGCATTGGAAGAAGTTGAAAAGAACTTTTCATCAATGAAGTCCATGCTTTGTGGGGATGGTGAATGCGACCCAAATATAGATCAAGTTCAACAACTTGCTCTTGAAATATGCAAAGAAGATGTGATTGATGATTTAGTTCACAAACTAATCATATTTGGTTGGCAAGTAAGTCATGATGATATTCGAATGATGTCAAATATATCCCTGCTTGGTTGTCGTAGTTACCATCACCTATGTCGTGCAGGCGAGAAAAGATCTAGTCTTGTGTTGGTCAATATTATTCAAACAACCACCAGAAACCACATACTGTTGTGTGCAATACATCGAGAGCCATTTGAATTTGCTAGACTTTCTAGTGGTGTGGTAAGCTTTGATGTGCATCTCCAATTGCTTTTCTTTATCTGGTTACTGAAATTTTGTTATTATTTTTTTTATGAGGCAAGGTGGAGTTCAGGTGATTGGCATGTGGTAGAGGGGGGTATTGAAAAGATAGTTGTTGCAACTTGTAAGACTCAACTCACCAACATGCTCAGTCATTAGTTGTACGTTTTGTCTTATCGTTATGCGATTGTGCGTCATTCGCCACATGCATACATCTGCTTTGTCACTTAGATGCTTGGTGAACTCTTTCCCTTTCTCTGCCAGGAACTCAGGATATGATGTTGTAATAGTTAGTAAAATGGTAAAGCAATTGTCAAATATGTCAAAATGGTTAAGTACTGATCTAAGATTATAAGCATTAGTTTCTTAGCATGATAGTGTCATTCATGCATTTAGACTAGCCCATTGTAGCCGATCGGTAAATAAGTTGTTAATGAGATAGATACCGTTATTAAGACAGTTAAGCAAGTGAGTGGTCATAATACAAGGTGGAACAACTATCAAATTTAGCTTGAGCCTTTTTTATTCCTTATAAGAAATATTGCACGCGTATCCTTATAGATGGTTTATGGTAATTGAACTCTTTATGGTGATCCAATTGTTTCTGACTATGGTCTATATATATATCCTCTAACTTACATAATATTTGACGTTCCGTTCATTTAGACATGTGCTGTTAATTTCTTATATCAGTCCTTATTGACATTGGTAGTGATATCGATGCATAAATTTATAGTTGTATGCATCTGTAGTCTAATTGTAATAGATTTTACTATTCTTCTTGAGCAGCTATGATAATAAGGATATTGCATCAACTTGTGGGAATATGTTAAGGGAATGCATCAAATTTCCATTACTTGCAAAGTAAGATATGCATGCTATTCGTTCTTGCCCGGTTCATTCTTTTTTATTGATAATTTACTAATTAAGTCCCCTTAAGCATGATTCTCCTGCATTTGAGTTATGAATCGTTGTGGATTGTTAGTACTTCAATACTTCCTTTTATTTGTTTGCTATTTAGCATGTTAGGGCATTTCTTTTTTCTTGACATGTGATGTAACTTAAGTTTTTCCAACGATAGTATTATAGCAAGCCAGTGCTTACAGAAGTCACAAGTTTGTGTAATGTTTTCTCATTTGGGCACACGTGAGTTCTTCACTTGAGGAGCTGGATTGAAACAATGTACACACGCACGCACGACTTGCATCTAGTGACTTGCATGTGTGGCCACATTAGGTCAAGCGGCAACCTTATGCTATAGGAGAAATAATATGTGCTTCACAAATCCTAATGCTATAGATGAAATAATATGTGGGTTTCGGAGTGTTTTCATGATTTACATTTGGTGTTAGATATTATCCTATCTTGACTTACATGACTTGATCTATAAGGTAACTGTAAAATAGTGAGTGATTGTATGATACTCAGGAAGGTATATGCATCTTTTCACAATATGATGCTTGTATTAATTGCATCGACATGAACATGAATCGGTATAGTTAATATGATACTATCGTTGTAGAGGCGTTGATATCATTGCCATGTTTGTAATAATAGTGCATATTTTGTTGCCCCAATGGACTTATGAGGTATGGCCATAGTTAATGTCTCATAGGCTTGTCAGTAAATGTATTAATTATCAGGTGGTCTAGAGTTGATTATGAGGCCTTGATTTATGTTGGTCCTTAAGGAGGTAAATTGACAAAGTAAGTCTATCAGTGATAACCGTGGAACTGTGGCACAAAAGTAAATTCTCTGGAAAGTTGGATTATGATAATAAACTCTAGAGGAAAGCAAGTTTTGTCTTGAAAATCACCTGCTCCCATGAGAAACATTGTGCAAAGAGGAGCAGAAGACCTTTGCATGACTAATGTAAACTTTCACGCGATAAATTGTATGTGTTGCTGCTACAACCTGCATAGTTATTTTTTTATTGCTGGATTGTGATTGATACAATCCTTCATCTAACCAAAACACATGCCCAGTTGGTGCCCATGATATTGCATTTTGACCTGACCCGAAAATCAATCTGAACCCGTACAGAAGTTTAGGGTTAGGCCAAAATTTCCAAACCTGAAAGCTAAATAAATCTGAAACTGACACGTACCGAACCCAACCCGCCCAAGTTGACAAGTCTAATTTTGACCGTGTGCCTCATTGCTTAATTCATCCTCCACATGATAATCTCTTATAGCCTTGATTCTCCTATACGTCTTAAATTCCATCTTCAACTGGTAACATCTTAGGCATCTTTATAGTCAATAATTTTATGAAGGGTTTCCAAGCATCGTTCTTTTGGTTCGTGGAAAAGATTGATGCCACTTCTTTATGCAGAAAAAATAATGGACTTATGCATTATCTTACCAAGTTTTTTTTTTTTATTTTTTATGATAAGAGCTTGTGCAAGAAATTTTTATTAAATTGTGTAGAGTGGAATCGAAATACCTTAGTGCGGAAGCGATTAGGGGGTTTTTTGCATTTTGGACCCCGAATTTTAGGAGTATTTATATTCTGAACCCTTGGTTTTCAACTTTAACTTTTTGGACCCTAAAGTTTGTAGGCTGAAAAAAAAAGGACCCTAAAGTTTGTGAGCTGAAAAAGAAGCTCGTTTCCCGTTTTTCTTTTTCTTTCCATGTTTGAATTTCTTTTCCGATTGGCATCAAACTTCAAGACTAAGGTTACAACTGACATTAAAGTTATAATAAACCTCTCTTATTCATGTTGAAGTTACTTAAAACCATGTACTCAGCGGTCTAAGTAGCCCCGACATGAATAAGAGATGTGTATTATATCTTCAATATCAGTTTTAACCATAGTCCTGAAGTTTGACGTCAATCGGGAAATAAATTCAAAATGGGAGGAAAACAAAGAATGAGACAGGGGCCTTTTTCTTCAGCCCACAAACTTTAAGGTTTTTTTTATTCAGCCTACAAACTTTAGGGTCTAAAATATTAATGTTGAAAATGAAGGGTTTATAATATAAATACCCCTAAAATTTGGGGTACAAAATGCAAAAAAAAAAAACCATCCATTAGGATCGTATTGCCGAATCTTGTCCCACGAATACTGCAATCTCCTTTCTTGAGTCCCTCCGGGCAACGCCTCGGAATGGTGGCTACCAATTACGGAGTCACCAGTTTATTCAAACCTCAAAACCCCTAACTTCCAATGGTGGTTTACTCGAGAGAGAATCGATTAGATTCGTTGTTACGCACGTGTGATATGTACCACCTAGGTATATATTTATAGGTTAGTCTTATAGACATACCCAAACACCTAGTAGGAATCCTAATCAGATAGGAAGTCTTATTCCTAGTCTGTTTATGATTCCTTATTATCTAGAAACTGTATTCTAGATAAATTAAGCCTATTTAATTAATTAACTAATAATTAACTAAGTGGCCATTAATTTACCAACAAATTGTACAGTGATTGAGACCTTCTTGATCTATGGTAATTATATATCAGTTCATATATTGACAGGGGTGACCATTTCTTGGCACACTTATTCCAATAAAAGAGGTTATTGAGCATTTCAGTAATTATATTGAGGCATTCTTATCTTGAAAAATGGTTATTTATGTAAGTCTCTAACATTTTTTTCTTATAGTATTTTCCCAGATATATGCTGAATTCGGCAAGTTTCCAGTTATTCTTCAAGTACATAGCACTTCCCCATTTTGATGTCGCTTGCGACGCTTTCTACACATTTAAGGTCAGTCTTATTCATGTATTTGTCTACATATCATCATAATGTATGTACTGCTTTTAGTAATTACTATGGCATGTATTGCAGGATTTGCTTACTAAACACCGAAAAGAAGTAGCTGAGTATCTAACATTTCACTTTGATGAGGTGCTCACTTATAATATTCTACTTTTTTTACATTTTTTTTTGGATTTTTGGATCGTAATATACCCACTTTTTTCTGGGGTATTAAATCGTGATATGTTCACCTTTATTATTGGATACTAATATACTAATATATCAAGGATGACTTAACTGGGCTTATATTGGTTTCTTATGGGTCTCGGAAAATTTCCACCGCCTACCACATTATCATTGAGACCGGTTCACTACCACTTAAGTTATGGTAAATACATTAAAATCACTTAGGTGTAAAGGTCGATATATTAGACTATTAGTGTCCAACAGTAAAGGTGGGTATATTACGATCCGATACCCTAAATGGTGGGTATATTACGATCCAAAAATCCTTTTTTTTCACTATCTCTGGATCTTATCGGATGTTGAACATCCCCACCCCCCTCCCTCCAGAAAAAAAATCGCCCTTAGTTCCATATTATTTGTCACTATAGTGTACATACAATCAAAATTTGAAACTTAGTTTTAATTTTTTAACATATATTATGTGAAACTATCAGCATTAAATTCATAGTAAAAAAGAAATACTTTTATAAAAATATGATATTGTATATTTTGGTAAAATATTATGTCATCAGAATTTATGATTCAAGTAAAACATTGAAGATCGTAAAAAAGTCGAAGTGGCAAATACTATGGAATTGATGGAGTAATAGTGTACACATTGTCGTCACATACGTAAAGGACAAAGCACGATGATGCTTCATCCCAAGTCAAGTTATAAGTCGCTTTTGCGATGGGTGGGAAAAAAACAACAACAAATAGTGTGGGGATGTGAGTGAAAAGTTGGATTGTAGGATGTTTTTAGCAATGGAGATGGTAGTTGTTACAAAGAGAATAGTCGTAAATAAATAAAATAAGTGGAAATAAGGAAAGGTTCAGTTAGTTAAAAAGGCAAATAATATGGAGTAAAGGGAGTAATTTAACATATGTGAAAAGAATTGAAAAAATATGAAGATGATCTATTATGTTAACGGGTATGTGTTTTTGTAAACCTAATGACATCTCAGCGTTGTCGACTCTAATCACTCCTGTCTTTTTTTCAGTTCTTTGAAATGTATGAGCAACTTCTAACTTCTTCCAACTACGTAACAAGACGACAATCACTGAAGGTTGGTTTGACTAAATTTTCTGAATGTGCGACTTTCCTTTTTATACAATTCACTTCACTAGTGCTTTGTTGTTGATTGGTATGGTAATAGCTTCTCTCAGATATTCTTTTTCAGCCCCAAAATATGTACATAATGAAGCGGTATATCTTAGAAATCCGGTACTTGAAAGTGATCATGACATTGCTGAAGGTATTAATAGAAGCATTCTGCTCATGTTTATTGTTGATTTTAATTAGCTGCAAATTTTGATTGATTCTAATTGTGATTTAATCTTTGAAATTTCGCAAGTTCCCACACTTGAAGATTTCAATATTTTAGGTGTTTTACTTAATTTAGTTTCTATTTCAAATAGTGTTTTTGACTTTTTGCCGCGGAGTAGCTATATTGGTCCCTTTTATTTAGTCTATTCAAGGCTCGGTTCTTTAGAGAGCTAAATACCGCATTTACTCAACACTGCTGCACTTTGTTCTCTAACTATGTTTTTTTTTCGAATTAATGTTGAATAGGATCCCAGCAAAAACATACGAATTTCGGCCTTTCACATTTTCAAGGTGTGCAAGTCCATATTTGCAACTACCTTGCCGCCTTTGGTGCATTGTTTTAGGACCCTTTAAAGTTACATAAGTCCCAAAATAAACATCTGACCATGTTTTCCAGGTGTTCGTTGCAAACCCAAACAAACCACGGGATATCAAAATCATATTGGCAAGAAATTGTGAAAAATTATTGGACCTTCTATATGGTCTCTCAATGGGAAGAGGTTTGACATATCTCTTTTACAAGACTAAGGTTTTCTGCCTTTGGCAATTGGTTCCGAGGAAACCGTGCTTACTATTCGTTGCCTTTGGTCAGGTTCAGATGATGATCTATTCGAGGAGGAGAAGGAATTGGTCATTAAGGTAATCAAAAGAGCATATCGAGCGTTCAATTTTAACCGTTGATCCCACCCTTTGCAAAGGGTGTGACTTATGCAGCCCTCCTAAGTCCCAACTATTCTTCATCTAGATCTGTAGGGCCTGACTTGCCCTACTTCATTTTCAGTTTTCCGTCTTCGTTTCCTTTGGGAGGCTAGAGTTTCCTTTGGGAGGCTAGAGTTGCAGTGATAACAAGAATGCAAGTGCAACTTACAAGGCAGTGGAAAACCTTTGGTTGAAATGACAGGGATCTTAGTTTGAGCTTGGAAGATTTTATGTATAAAATTCAAATATTTAGATGTATGTAGTTGCATGTAACTTTTAGATGAGTTCAATAAAACTTTTCTGCAGCTACTTTAGAAATAAAACAAGGTTGTAATGTTTTTTTTTTTTTTTTTTTTGGAGCTTAGTTCAAATGACAAAAGTACAGGCACGATTTACTTCTACTAGAAATCCAAATTTGTCTACATTGATTTATGTCTATATTTTCCACAGTTGCATGGATAAAAATAAATAACCAGGAAATACCCCCCACAATAAATAAATAAATAAATAAATGAACAAAATAAAACCCCTGAATATCAGGAAGCAAAAAAAAAAAGAAAAAAGGAATGAACTATAAAGGAGGAAGAGGGTAGCATTTCCTGGTCCTATGAACAGATACAGGGCTTATTAATTGTCAGACCAAATCCCAGTTACAGATGTACCCAGTGAACCAAGGGGAAGAAAAAAGCAAAGGGTAAAAAAAGGAGAAAGAAGAAATAGAAAAAAGCAGCTGTCTTGAGCCCCAACCTTTCCCCCCTTGACAGACAGACTTGTGAGCAAGCAAGCAATGAGGAAGAAAGTAGCATCTACTCCATGTGTGGGGCAAGGGATTAAACTGAGAGGGACATGTTGGCCATTTTTTCATCGTGCACCCATGTCGAAGATGCTTCATCTTTTATCATGGTCCGAAAAGAAATGGAACCAGAACCAGAACCCCGCTTGGTTGATGACTCAAGGCTTGTGTCTGTGGCTGTGGCTGTGCTTGTTTCAACAACATGGCTCTGGCTGGGGACGGGAGTTATCAGAGACAAGGAGTCACTAATATCCTCAGTTGGCGTGTATGATCTTTGTCCAGCCTCTGAACCTCGCAACCCCCGACCCCGACCCCTATTAAGGGCTAAAGAATCCGCCACAGGCAAGTACACTAGCAACGTAATACTCACTACAACACAAATAAAAAGCACAAAAAACCCTGAAAAAACAAGAGCTTCGTAAAGAAACTGCTCCTGCCGTGCAAAAACTGAAAAACCAAGCAAAACAACCCTCAATGGTAGGCAACTTGAAACCACCAGTACCAGTGCGTAAACTCGTCTTTGTAACACCTTGTTGATGATTGATACTACCATCTGCCTTCCCACCAATAACAGGTAACTAGTCACAATGGTGGCAAACAACCCATGTAGCATTGTGGACAGCACAGGATAAACACAAGCAATGACCGGTCTGCCTGTTATAGTCAGAGAAAGATATGTGCTGGTGAATTTTCCTGGCAATCTTTTCAGAATGTTAATCCTTCCATGCCTCAGTTTTGGGGCCATCATGACAACAATGAGATTCAAGATGAAAATCGGGAGGCAATAAAGCAACACATAACCAATGGTCCTCATGTTCCACCTTGGGTTCAGTATTCTGGAGCTTCTCCACTGAAGGGATGCACGTAACAGGAAAGTCATGGTTAGGAACAGACAAGGCTCTGTGAAACCCAAATTTGATAGGATGTACAGCTTGCAAATGTCTTGCTGCCATTTTCGGCTTAGGGAACGAAAAATTCTACCCTCCTGCCTGAAGAAACTTAATCGGACTACTTCACCAACACCACAACATATCCCAAATGCAATGAAAATGATTCGAACAATCCAAGGCCCATTAAAGTAACCGAGTCGGATAAAGCCTGAACTCTGAATGCGAGCACGGAAATACGATGTGTAAATTGCGCAAAACAGACCAAGAAGTATCAAGACAGCCACTAGACAAATTGTCACCACACCAAGTGCATCGACGATAAGACTGGTCAGGGGCATTACCCGAAGCAGAAATTCCACGCATGCTCTCTGCCAGCATGGAGACAGAAACAGGGCCTATGATTAAGGCAGCGCTCCCTTCTCAATCCAAGATTGAGCAACCCTGGCAACATTAAGAGACATAAAACCTTGTGACCTCACCAGGCTCCCCTTCAGCACCAGATCTATGATTATGATACACTTTGCGATTAGGATAATACACTCAATAGGCTCGTATCTTAATCCGATCTTTTGCTATCAACCATCCAAATTATAAATGCCTGAAAAGAAAAGGCAATGAAAATCCAAAAGCGGTATCAGGTGATATTCAATCAAAAGCAGAAATACTAGGGAAAAAAACAAGTAATTTTTCAAGCATCCATGGGATGAGAAAGAAAAAATAGGATCAAAAAAATTATAACCGTACCAAAGGGTGCTACAAGAAGTCTCACAGAGGTGGATTAGAAATATTTTATTCATAAGTCTGACACAACAATTAATACATTCTCTGTAAAGACTCCAAACAGTCAACATGATTATGGCCTCAGCTTTCAAAAATCTACCACACAAACAGAACAATACACCTTATATATTGTTACATCATACAAGAAGCACGCCATCAGTGAAACCCAAATGACAGTTATAACAGCACTAGGAAAACAATGTTCAATTTCTTACATCTTCAGAAGTTGATAACTAATTACCTGATTTATGCAAATCCACACAAGCACAACCAGTGAAAAGTTTTCCGAAATAGAGAGCAGTGTGACCCACAGAGAGAGAGACAGAGAGAGAGAGAGAGACAGAGAGAGAGCATATATAAACTAACAGCCAACTAATCACCTATCACTGTCTACTGTGATAAGCATGCTGCAAGTAGAAGAACAATAGCAGGCAGAGCACAGTAATTGGGCAAATCACTCAGAATATGACGGGACAGAACCCCAAGAAAAAACCCAAGTGCAATAATGTAAGCATGAAGAGGTTGTGACATTGTGACTTTGACCTGTTCGAGCCATGGATACACAGATATTGTATTGGGATAGTCTTGCTTATTTGACAGTAGCAAATGACATGGAAACTGGAAAGCATGAATGGACAAACTTAAAACTTGTTCAGTCAATAGTTAAGTGTGTACAATAAAGGCTCACATTTCTATCTAGCTAGAGGCAATGTCAAGATGTATACATGTCATGTGAGTGACTGTCTAAGCAGCAGTTGTCTAGATTTCATTTTGATAGAAAAACTAGAACCCATTGAAACAAGGAACACCAGCAATTTCTATACTCTCGCTCTCCACAAATCTCATGGATTACATACAAACGAGGAACTCCGCAAGTGCCCCCTCTTGCAGTAAGCCACTTCAGATAAGAAAGTAAATGAGGAGCAGGTGGGACAGATGCAGGCAATGGAGAAACACCTCATGTCAATGGCTCGTGAGGTTGAGAAGTTTCAAGTTGACCAGCTTAACATGGATAGGAAACCACATGGACTTGGTAACCAGCTTGACTTCTTGAACTATATCCTATTTTGTCAGTGATGCAGAGAGGGGGGGGGGGGGGGAGTTCCATTTGGGGTAGTTTACTTGCTTTGCTGTATACTTGATTAACTTATTCTGCTCTAAATGAAGATTCACACTCTTATGCTTCTTTCTAAGTGGAACGAATGTGTGATATTGCATCTTCTTTGCTTTTTCTGACAATTGTTACCTTTTGAACCCGGAAGGGGGAAGCTACGGAATGTACAATGGGAACCTCGACATAGGGTACCAAGGTGGGAACAAAATAGGGCTTATGTTAAAGGTTATGTCAGAAGTTGGAACATGGAGAACCTACGACCAGCGTGGCCCTCCCAAACGTATAATGAGATATGAGGAAGGAGTATAGAAATTATGAGCAAGTCTAAGACATTTCTGATTAGCTGTAATGAGAACTCTAGCAGTAAGCCACTTCCGAACTAGCTGCCAAAGGCACAACATTATAGCTCCAATTTGAAGTGTTTCTTTGACTAAGGGAAGTATCATCTTCCCTTATGCAATGAATAAGAAAAGAGTTAGCAGCATCATGCATTCAAATGCCCAATATACATTTCATCATAAGGCTACATTCTCTATCATAACTTTCTATCCAAAACCACCACCCTCACATCACAGACATTCGCTCCCTGGTGTCCATTCATGACAAAAACACCCAACTCCAGCTCCAATTACACCCGTTACGGCGTTACCCCTTTTCACAGGCAAAGCCAACAATTGTCAGAAAAGGGGGCTGAAAACTAATTTGAATTATTTGTAGCGGCCATAATATGAAAAATCAACTCAATTTTACCCAATTCATAACATTGCATTGCCAAAAAAGAAAATCTTGTGTATAACAGTGGGGGAGGGAAGCCATGGCCATCTCCCGCACACCAAGTGCTCCGGCCTCCTTTCCAACTCTTCATCAATGTATAAACATGCACCACTCCCCTTCACACTCGTACTACCACTAAAAACCCTAACTTTGCAAAATTTCCCCCTTAACCAGAAAAGAAAAGACAACAAAACCTGGTCTAATTCCCACTTAATTCACCAAGCCTAGCTCTTTCAACACAGAATGCTCCCCGAAAACTCCAATTCATAGAATTCCATCCAATCCAAAACTGATAACTGCACACAGATGAGGGAAAACCACATAACAAACATGCAAAAACAACAAGGGACATTCAAGATCACAGTTTCGCAACAAAAATTAAAAAAAAAAAAAAAAAACTAGTATCAAACATTGGTAACAAGACATAAAAATTCCCAGAAAAACAAAAGAGAAAAAGTTGGAAAATGAAAGGAGAAAAGAAGATCAGATGGAGTGTTCGAAAATACCTGAGTTGGTGAGTTGTTCCGATCTAGGAAGGGGTTATGATGGTGGTCGGAAAAGGAGTGCCGGCGAGAGAAAGAGAGAAAAGGAGAGTGGAAACAAAAACGGGAGGACGAGAAAAAAGGGGAGAGAGAGAGAGAGAGGGAGGGTGATGAGGGGGGACTTGGTTGCTGACAGCCTGTCTCCAGCTGTCGTGGCTTCATTCCGAACCTACAGGTTCGGAGACCACGCTGTGGTCGTCCTATCGTCATGGTCATGCTGTACTCTAATCTGATTACATTAATCCTTGCAAAAATTTTCAAAGCAAAATCTTTGGAGAATTTTATTTTAAAAGGGATATTGACCTTTGGGATTGTAATATTCTAATTTTTATTCTTTATTATTGGACAACAATATTCTTGACCGTTATACTTAATGACACTATTATATTAATAGTGTATTAATAGTGACGCCTGTCAAATTGGTAGGTAAATTCAATTTACCAAATTTACCAGTTTTTGCTTAAATTTACCAAAAATTATCAAAATTTACCAAAGATAAAAAAATAAAAATAATTAATTTTGATATATTAGCGTATATTTGTCAAAAGTTACCAAAAATTACCAAAAATTTACAAAAATTTACAAAATTTAACTTTTACCCAACTGTGTGTTTATCCATAAATTTTATACACCCTAAGGGAGTGGTGACTGGTAAATTGGTTTCCGTGTTGATGTGACAGGTGGAGGGAAAATAACCGATCCTTGTCCAGTAACCACGTTGTCCTCTCCATGTTTCTCACGGTAAAAACATCGGTCGCAACACAGTGACTAAAAAGATGGTGAACCGGTCTTCGTACTAATGTGGGCCACAACCAGCCAATGCCTAGTATTATGGCTTAATGAGAAAAACGGAGAGGTTACGGGGTCATTGGGTTGGGTACTTGAGGCATGTTTTTTCCCCTCCGCTAGCCACGTCGGCATGGATACCAGGACACCACCCCTTAGTTAGTGTTGGTATAACAATGTCACCTAGGTATAAAGGTCAAATATATTGTTGTCAAATAATAAACGTTAATATATTACAATCTAATACCCCCAAAGGTCGGTATATTATCATCCAAAAATCCTTCTAAAAAACTTTTTTTTCCCTAAATATAGTTTTTGCAAAAATTGTTTTTGGGACAGTGTAAAAGTGTTTGACCTAGCTTATATGATATAAATATTCTAACAAAACTTTAGTTGTTTGGCCTAACTTTTCAAAATTATCATTATATTTATTTATATTTTTTCATTTAATTTTTAATAATTATCTTATTTGAACAATAATTATAATTGTATATGATATTGCTTAGCAATAAAAAAATTTAATTAATTATTTATACATCAATATTTTACTAAATATTATCTTTACAAGAATTAGATAAATAAAAATATTTATTTATAGTGTTTCATTTACATCCTAAACTTCTGAGAAAGTATGCATGAAACTTTTCACGATATTTGGTTGAAGTTATATCTTATAGGGGGAAATGTTTAAAATGTTTTGAAGTATCCTTATTTTTTATTTCATTTGCACAAGGATTTTGTAACATTATTGGGGGTACCTTAAAATTTTCTCATAATCAAATTTCTCACCCTCCACCGTAAAAGAAATTTTCTCGTACTCCTCCCTAAGAAATTTTTCCTGAGTTGAATGGGAAAATTGTGGACTCGTATAAACTTTTCTCCATTGCTTAAAGGTTGTCAGACATGAGAAAATATGGTCAACTCCGAAAAGTGGACCAATTTCCCAGGGAAATGAATTAACCAAATACGTTCTAATATTTAAATTTTCGGACATAAACGTTAGTCATGTCATGGATTTTTTATTTGAATTTTAATGTATTTGATCGAAATTTTAAATATAGTATTTTTCTGGAACTTAATTATATGTTGATTTGAATTTAAGTGTAACTAAATTGCTTGATTCAACACCAACTTTTGCTTTGACAATGATCGATTTGATCAATCAATATTTAGGTCAAACCGAAATCCTTGCTACTACTATATATACACTATATTTATTATTAGTAATTTTAATAATTAATGATGTACTCGTGTACATTATTTGTTAGAAGTAGTAATGTTCGACCCGTAGTAATAATAATAATAATAATAATAATAATAATAATAATAATAATAATAATAATAATATAAGGAACGACAATGGATCATTGATATGCCACTTTTAAGGGACTTTGGGTCCATTATTTTGAGACTCGATAGGTTTAGGGAGGGTTTAAGTTTGCCAAAAAATTGGCAGACTTGAGTTAGGGTGTAGATTTGGATACACGAACCCGACCAACATACCTATAACATACATAAGAATTTAATACAAAAGTATAAAACTTTCGATTTGAACAACCATGACCTTTGTTTTTGTTTTTAAATTTGTATTTTAAGTTTCATAGGTTACTTGACGTTGGTAATATTTTTATGTTTAACTTTATTCGTACATTGAACTTAGTAGTTAGTAGATCATGACGATGTACAATTGTCTTTATTTTGTTGAAAACAATTGCATTTAGACATAATTCTCAATGTTAAATAGGTGCACATGTAGGGACCACGTCCCGGAGGGTTCGATCCCCTAAGGAGTATCGAGATCAGCATGAGGTGACTTATTTTACTAGGGTGCATTTTTCTATTGTTTTATGCACAAATATGTATTTTTCTAAAACATATTTGTATTTTTCTCAATGTTGTCACTCGGCTTTGGGTGTTTTTGTGCCTTTTAGCTGCTGAATAAAAGGGCTCATCGGCCGCTACTTATAAAAAAAAATGTATTTTTCTAAAACATGATTTTATGTTGTTAGCCTAAGCCTTCTTCGGGAATTAGTCAATGACAAGTCCATCAATCTCATCAAAGATTGATGAGATTGTTGTTGCTAGGGCCTCTCCAGTAGTGGATGCTTCACAACCAAATCTGTTACCTGGCTCGCCCACGGTCTCGCTCAAGATTCCCTACCTTGGGAATATAAATGGATTTGGAGCCTAGATATTCAACCTAAGCTTAATGTTTTTCTTTGGCTCCTCTGTAAGAAAGTCATGCCCACCAATGATACCTTAGCCCGTCAGGGTTTATCAATCAACTCCTCTTGCCCTAATTGTGTCTCAGTAGCTGAGGATCAAGACCATATATTCCTAAGTTGTTGTATTGCGAAAGAGGCTTTGGAACCATGTTGTCTCTCAAAATTGGCTTTCCCTCCCTCCCTCCCTTCTCCCACTCGGACATTCTCAGCCTTCTTTTGCCATATAAACGAGAGCTAGGTCACTCTAACCTTGATCAACTAATTGTTTGCTTTGGAGTCTTTGGAAAGTCAGAAATGATCTAGTGTTCTGATGTTCTAAGACTGACCTTGAAGGTATCCTTGTCAGAGCGAAGAAGGCTTCTGAGGAATGGCGGCTTCGTACCAAGCTTGACTCCCTTCACTCAGAACAACTCTTGCAGGACAAGGTCAATCATCTTCAACCCTCAACATCTTGGACCGCTTGGAGCCCTCCCCCCATTGGTGTAGCAAAAATCAATTTCGACGGTGCCAAGACCCCGCTCGGTGCAGCGGGCGGTTTCATTATTCGTGATTGGTGAGGGAAATTTATATCAGGTTACTCTTTCAACCTCGGCAACGTGTCCATTCTTGTCACTGAAGTTGTTGCACTGTATAATGGCTTACATGAGGCCCTCAAGTTGGGTCTTACTAATCTTATTGTTGAGGGAGATAACAAAACCGTTATTTACGCAATTAATGATAAGTGTGAAGTTCCCTCGTCCATGAAATAACTTGTGGGTGATATCAAGACCTTCCTGTCCACCTGTTATTTTAGTTCGGTCCAACACGTTTTCAAAGAAGCAAACAGGGCAACTGACTGGCTTGCAAAAGCTAGTATTAGTTTGGTTGATTGTATATCTTGGAATCCCTCAATTGTATCATTCGTGAGGATATGTTAGGTAGAACTCTTGAGAGAAGAGCTACCTAGCTCCTGCTGCTTACTGAGGAAAAAAATGTTCAAACTCTGTGGATAAGATCAGGGTGGGCAAAACGATTGCTTGAGTTATGATTGGAATGATGGATGATCAAACCTTCACAAAAAATGAACACTTGAATGAAGAGAGCCAAATATGATCTTAGATAAAGGAATTTCTACCACTCATCAATAGATAAAGGTGAACCACCACTATTCAATAAAAGACTTGACTTGCAACATCACCATGCTACCATGGAGAAAGTAAACAAGACTCCAAGAAAAATCTGGTTATGCGCATAAAAACAGGATGATACGCTTGTGTCCGAAGCTAAACAGGTTATGTTGCAGGTATACGGGTCATGTCACTTGTTTCTCGCGGAAAAATCCATTTTTGCAATGAAGGTTGCGAGTGTGTCCTCCAACGACACGGTCGTGACCCCCTCCCTAGAAGGGAGGTCACAATCGTGTCTCAGGTCTTCAACTCATCCTTAGCGGTTTTCTGAGCGACACGACCGTGTTGTCCTAATGCTCCCATTTCTCTGCTTGACTCTTCTTTCCATGTGTATGATGAATGATCAAGGTACCATTGACAGCTCAGAGGACCCAAAATGCCCTCAAGATGACCTCCTTGGTTGTGACATGACGATTTTATCCCTTGGGTTGATCTTTGTACTATTTGATGCCAAAATGGATGTCTCCACTCCTTATTGTAGTCGATGACCCGAGGCCCCTTAAAAGGACCGAGATATGTCTCGATGAGGACCTGAAACGCCATCCCATGGTACGGGATCTGACTTGTGGTGAATGTCGCAGCCCATGAGGATCCAAACATGTCTCCAAGGTCCCAGGTCCACTTTGAAATGGACTCCGTATCAGAGCTTAGCTCGCTTGGAGTTAAGGGAGGCCTCGGGTGATCAGATGACCATAGGCATGTCGAAATTAACCAGATCCCCATACAGTTCATACTCCCCTTCTAGAATAAGAGTTGTCCTCAACTCTTGAGAGTTGAATTGAAGACACACTACATGGCGCGACAGCCCAAAACAAGAACCCGCCAATAACCCAGGCATGACCATACTATGAACTTTGACTTTGCCCTTCTTAAATAAATAGGAGTTCTTTAAGAGGGTTGGGGGTGAGGGACAAGGGATAAAAGTATGAAGATTTTGTGGAGTTTGGGAGCGCTCAACCTCATTAGGCTCAGTACTACAAGGTAAAGACAAAGTTATGAGTTGCTTGTCCTTACCAATAGAACACTCTTCCCGTGTTTCGCTTATGTGGAGATTCCTCAACTCACTTCCCACCCCGGTTTCATGTATGTGGGTTAAAGGTGGTTTCAAAGGTAGAGAGAGGATATGATTTCGCTCACACCAAAGTCGACGTAGGAGGACGTCATTTTAGCATCGGGGTAGTGAGGGTAGAATAGCAAAAAGCCAATCAAGCATAACTTTATCACTAACCATACCATCATAATCGACCTCCTCAATGTTCACAACTATCCTATCATCCTTAATCATCTTTTCAACATTCTCCACATAAGGACTAAAGCAATCAATGTTCTTCATTTAGGATCCGTTTGGACCTGAGAAAACAACATGAAAAAAAATTAGAAAATGAATTGTTTCCCTTGTTTGTATTGAAGAAAAAAGAATGGAAAAAAATAGTTGGAAAACTGAATGGAAAATTTGGGATAATAAAAAATTTTCCTTCCCAAAATGAGAGTAAAGTTGGGAGAAAATTTTGGATCAAAGCCAACATTTTTCTCCATCATCTCTCGTGGCTCTCTTGACTCTGTCTCTCTCTCTCTCTCTCCCCCCCCCCCCTTCTCCAAATGACATTATATCTAGAAAATGAAGCTTGATATTTACAAGTTTTCATGCAAATTTTATTTTTCCATATACTTTTCTTCCAACCAACCAAACAAAGAAAAAAAAGCAGAACAGAAAATCATTTTTTTTCCTTCAAAATTTTACTTAAACCAAACAAGAGAAAGAAATTTACTTTACCAAAAAAAATCCTCCTAATTTTTTTTTCCATGAGATTTTTTTTCATCCTGTTTTTCTAGGTCCTTACGGACCCTTAATACATTTTAATCAAGACACTTCAGCCAAGATACACCAAGTTTCGAACAACACCCAATCAACATTCTAATAATCTCCTCAAATAACCGATGTCTATCGAACATGTCCAACATACTCAAGGAGTTCATACCACACGAATCATTATTCACATAATAATCATTAAATGGCAATAAATATGATGAGTCCACAACTCTAGCTAATGGATGAACTAGTATCAATGTATCATTGAGCTCAAAGCTCCCACTGGAAATACACCACCCAAAATATATAAAGTCATTAAGCCTCGATCAACACCAAAGGATCATCATTCAACTTATCATACCAACAAACACTATCAAATAACCAATATCTCCCAAATATCATATATGGTTTACTCAAAGACTTTACACTAGACTATCCAACATTCAAATGCAGATCAATAAATTTCAGCAAAGGGTCTTTTGATACCTCATTCTTCTCATGGAGAAGATCAAGAATATCGTGAATGATGAGGAATTCATCTCCAAGGTTGTTTAGCTCACCAAGTTGTGGCTTTGAGATGATCATGGGAGCTCTTTCTTGTTGGTTTTCATCACCATGGCTAGGAGAAAGATTGATCTTTTCATTATCTCTTGACTTGGAACTTCAACAATTTCCTCTTGGATCTTAATAAGCTCGAGAGATTCTCCTTCATCCACCATGAGAATAATCTCCTCAAGTCTTGAACTTTCTTCTACTTGCTCAACCTCTTCAGGGAACTTGAAATATCTTGAGAGACTTAGAGAGGAGAAATGTGACTTCTCTTTCTTCCTCCTTTCAACCTTAAGGTAAGGATCATCATAGAAATCTTTCTTTGAAGGAAGATCTCGAGTTCTCAGATTAAATTGCCCTTTAACTTGGTCTAAACGTCAAAATTGCTCATAAAAAATTTTCATTAAAAAAATACCTTTGAAGTAGGAAAATGGGATAAAATTGACCGCCTGGTGACTTGGAACTATAATAGGTGTGATTAATTGCGATTAGACATGTTGTCGGGGGGGAGGGGTAATGATGTACTGCCATTATTATCTTCATCAATTACGTAAACCTTCCCCCCTCCCGTCAATTAACCCTTCAAATTCAGTCAACCCTTTTAAAACCCTGACAAAGTTCTATGTTTGAATCCCAACCCTCACAAAAAATGGTCGGAAACAGTATTTTCAACCACGCGCAAGTCATGGCCTACACCTCCTACCTGTGTTAGACACGGAGCGGGTCTGCATCCGTAGCCTTAGATGTGTGGTTCGGGTGTCCATGACACCCTCGAACCCATTCCGGAGGTTTACTAGGTGCAGGTTCCACAGGTCCCCCAAGGCTGCGGTTTCTTTGAGTGGATGGATGATCCCCTATGTGCGATGGTGAGGGCGCTCGCCACATTATGAGGAACACCACCCTCGCCGATGAGCTCTCCCGTACAGTCAAGAAGTTGACCAAATTAAAGAAGGAGCAGGAGGAAAGCATGGACCGGTTGATTGATGCAGAGTACCAGTTGAGGCTGTTGAGGAAGGTGGAGAAAGGCTTAGGGTCTTGAGGGATTCTGGTGGTGCTCTTGGTGGGGGTGATGGTGAAGGTGGTCTAAATGATGGTGGTGGGGGTGTCCAAGGAAGGGGGTGCAACAGCAACAACAACAATTGAAGGTGAAGTTTCAAGGTTTTGGTAATTTTTTTTGGGGTGGTCAATCTCATTTTTTGGGCGGGGTTACTTGCAAATGCAGTAGCCCACCTCTAAAAATTTTTTGGCTGACGATTGTGGATGGTTGTTGGTTGCCATGACATAATCTGTTTATGTTAACCATGGCTTATTATTAGTTTAGGGTTTGTAGTTAGTTTTAGTTGGTTTCAGTTTCAAAAAATCAATGAATGTTATGTATATATTATTATTATTATTATTATTATTATTATTATTATTATTATTATTATTAATGAAAGAAAGAAAATCCTTGGGCACAAAAAAATTAGCCTCTCCTAATTTTGCATGACATATGTCCTATTTTGGTATATGGATGATTGGATAAATGGATGAACAAATGGATGATTGATGTATGTTCTGTTTTGGTACCATGCATGAACACATTCAATGGTTGGATATGGTTAAAAAAAGTTGATGAACGGATTGATAAAATGAAACCAAAAATCCAATATGTTCGATACATAAATGGAAATAATATTGATGATGACAACCAACCAAGGATTCTAGCTGTAAACACAAATTTTGGTGTCTAAAATAAATAAAGACAGAAAATTGAGAAACAAATAATTTGTATTAATATTCGAATGCATGCGGGTACAATCTCTGTATTAAGTACAATAAAGTAGTCCTCTGATTCGATCTCCTAAAATTTGAGCGAGCCGAGGGCGCGGATGCTTGATCTCGATCTCGAATGCAAGTCTAGCTGAAGAACTTTGTAACAGTTCTAGAGCTGAAGGTCTTGAGCGTTGATCTCCTTGGCGCTTGGTAGCTGGAGGCTGCTCGAAGTTTAACCATATGAAGGTTGAACGTTGGTGGTAGTTCTCTTGGTTCTTGGATACGAGAGCTTGAGTGCTTTGTCTCTATCGATGAACCAGACGAGGAAAACGACTACAGTCTTTGATGTGAAGAACAGAAGTTGTTGAACTAGCCGACGTTGGTCCTTGGTGCTTAGTAGCTGGAGGCCGCTTATAGTTCGATCTTCTAAAGCCTCTAGAGTGCAGAATGTCGAATGCTAAGGGGTAGTCTGCAGAGTGTAGACTGTTGAGTGTCTTGCTAAAGAACTCTGTTATTGTTCTTGATCAAGACGTGCCGAAGACTTGGGGACTCGATCTTGATCTTCTGCAGACTTCGATCCTTGGCGCTTGATAGTTGGAGGCCGCTGACAGTTGGATTTCCTGGAGCCTCTAGATGCTGACTGTTGAATCTTCCGGGGGAGTTCAAAATGAAGGGGGAGGACCCCCTATTTATAGGCTCTAGAGGCCTAGCCCCTAGGGTTTAAGTTGGGCTTTAGGCTTGGACCCAAGTTAATTAATTATTCGTTTAACTTTAAATAAAGAAATAATTGATATTTTCTGCATCATCTTTGACACGTGCCATGATACTACTGGCTAGAATGCATTTCCATTTAAAATTCAATTAAATGGACCGCCGTAATTAATTTAACACATGGCAGATAATAATTGGCCGAATAAATTTAATTTATTTTCAAAGTGTCATTTTTTATTTGGTTGGAAAATTTTTGCCTCCTACAGATGCCACCTTCAAGAGTCGGTCGCGAACACAAATTTTGAGTGTTTGAAGTCGTTGAGTCTCGAATATAATTTGTATTTAACGGGCATGCTATTGTACCTAAATTTTAGCTGGGCCAAACGGAGTGCGCCGCTGATTTGAAGGACGAGGATGTCATCTTGGAGTAGAATTCAACCAACAAGACTAGGATGCCCCCACATTGCATGCTTAAATGAAGTTGTCAACCAACATGAGTACTATTGATGGTGCTGACTTGAAACAAACCACTAACATGAAGATCTTGGCAAACCAAAGTGCAGCTGGAAAGCCCAAAATTTCGATGACTTGGAAGTCGATCCTTTTTTTTTTGCACTTTTGACTTTAGTGTCTTTGTTGTGATGACGTAAAAGTCTTTAACATTGTCGACTTTGGAGTCTTGCACGAGTGAGCTATGGACTTTACTGACTTAAGAGTCTCTCTTATTAATTTATGAGTCATTATCTATCTTGACTTGGGAGTCCTTCATCCTGTTGACCTATGAGTCTTTAACTTTCTTGACTTGGGAGTCCTGCATCCTATTGACTTGTGAGTCATTAAATTTTGCTAGAGTACGAGTCATTCATTTTGACCTGGGAGTCGTGAACTCATGTATCTTTTATTGCGGGTGACTTGGGAGTCTTTTCTTTGGTGACCTAGGAGTAATTGCTTTTCTTCACCTTAAAATTTGATTTTGACGACTTGGTGGTCTTGAATTTTTCTAACTTAGAAGTCATCAATTTATTTGACTTGGAGTTGGTTGGTTTGATGACTTAAGAGTTTGAAGTTTGTTGACTTGAAGTCTTTGGATTTGCTGACGTAAGTGTCATATGCATCGTTGATATGAGAATCTCGAATTTTATTGACTTGGAAGTCGTGATCTTGACTTGTGAGCTTTTTTATTTTGTTAATTTGAATTTGGTTGACTTGTGAGTCTTTCATTTTGCCGACTTGGGAGTCAGGAGGCTTGTTGATACGTGAGTTTGACTGATTTGGATGTCTTTGTCTTGTCGTTGACTTGGAAATCAAGGGACTTGGTGACTTAAGAGTCTTGAAGTTTGTTGATTTGAACGTCTCGAATTTTTGCTGTTTTAGAAGTCTTTAATTTTTGTCAACTTGGAAATCAGTGAATTTAGTTGCTTGAGAGTCTTGAAACTTGTTGATTTGAGTCCTGACTTGCGAATCTTGAAGATTGCTGACTTGGAAGTCATGGTCTTTTTTTTCTTGACTTTGAGTCTTTCATTTTGTTGATTTGAATTTGAATGACTTGTAAGTCTTTCATTTTGTTGATTTAAATTTGGATGACTTGAAAGTCTTGAATTTTTTGACTTGTGAGTCTTGATTTGGATGACTTGGAAATCTTGAATTTTTGACTTGTGAGTCTTTGGTGTTGAAGACTTGGAGAGTCTTGATTTGGATGACTTGAAACTCTTGAATTTTTTACCAGGAAAGTCTTCAAAATTTGTTGAATTTACTCGTCAATTATTTTGTCTTTTTCTCCGCTTTCCTTAGCAAACATTCTTAACATACCCTCTAGCTTGGCGATCTTTTCTTCCATGTTAACAGCTCCAATTTTCATCACCACTATGACGAAGTTATGAGTAGATTTAATCTCTGCTTGCGAGAAGATAGATTCTTCTTCAGAGATTTTGGAAGAATCTTCACTGGAGTAGCCGTGGTCTTCAAAGCCCTCAAATTGGAAGAGTCTGCGAGGTGTAGTCTGCTTTGAGTCGAAGGTAATCATAGTTGGCTTCCAAGAGCGAGAAGCCTTTTGAGTTGCCCCCAGTGTGATGGAGTCGATAGTTGGATTCTTCAGTAATTGAGTTGGTGCATTCACTGTTGGTTTTTCTAACGTTGCAGAAATAGTAGCGACGACAGTTGCAATCCTTTGAGTCGTTACTCCACTTGATGTGACACATGTTTTTGATGACCCCTGGGATGAAGCTTGAGTCATCCTCCTTCTTGAGAGTCGAGAGACAACTTTATTGGAGAAGGAGATAAGAGACAGAGAGGTCCCACTGAGCGTGCCAAAAATTTGTAAACACAAATTTTGGTGTCTAAAATAAATAAAGACAAGAAATTGAGAAACAAATAATTTGTATTAATATTCGAATGTATGGGGGTACAATCTCTGTATTAAATATAATAAAGTAGTCCTTTGATTTGATCTCCTGAAATTTGGGTGAGCCGAGGGCGCGGACGCTTGATCTCGATCTCGGATGCAAATCTGCCTGAAGAACTCTGTAGTAGTTCTTGAGCTGAAGGTCTTGAGCGTTGATCTCCTTGGTGCTTGATAACTGGAGGCTGCTCGAAGTTTAACCGTATGAAGGTTGAATGTTGGTGGTAGTTCTCTTGGTTCTTGGATACGAGAGCTTGAGTGCTTTGTCTCGATCGATGAACCAGGCGAGGAAGACGACTGCAGTCTTTGATGTGAAGAACAAAAGTTGTTTTCCATGTTAGGGTAGATTATTTGCTTTCATTACATAGTTTATTGTTTTCCATGTTAGTGTAGCTTATTTGATTTCCTTTGCTTCGTTTACTGTTTTCCGCACTGAGAAAAACCAAGGCAAACAATAACCTGAACAAGCCTAACAACCCATCTTCGTGGTTCGACATCCCTAACTTATAAAACCCAAAATACACAGCCTAACAATGGCGATAAACTAACCAACAAAACAACACATAATCTCAGCTAAGGAAATCAAATAAGCTACACTAACATGGAAAACAATAAACTATGTAATGAAAGCAAATAATCTACCCTAATCAACTCTAGAAACCATCACTTAAACCATCAAAACAACACATAATCAACTCAAGATAAGCTAACCAACAAGAACATTCACAATCAAAGATGCCATTGATAACAAATAAACCAAGCAATAAACTAATCTTGGTTATGAAATTGGGAACAAGAAATTATGCCCTTGATGAACTCAAACTTCTACTCTTCAATCTACACCTTTGATCTTCATCATCATCTTCTCCCGAACAAATAAGAAGATTGTGATTAAGATTACCAAGAATCCTCAATCCCTCACTTAGGAGTAGGAATTGTGATCCTTGACCCTCTTTTTCACTAAACTTGGATGATTTTTGTGGCTAACTTGATAATCAAAGCAAAGGCAACTCAAATGGAAGCACAAAAGAACAAGAAAATGAAGAAAAACTTCTGAAATTACTTGATCAAAGTTGATTACAATCTAAGCTTGAAGAACAAGAAACTTGAAACCCTATGAGAGAGAAAGAGATTGCAATACTTGAAATGAAAATTGAAGGAAAAACTAAGTAAAACAATACTAAAACAAAAGTTGCTACTAATTCGTTGCTAATGGTATAAGAGTCAATTACATTTACCCTACCTAAGATTTGCTGTAATAATTTTTGCACACCCCACATTTGTGAAATAATTTTTACCTTACCTCATATAAGCTCTGAGTGTTTTTTATCCTACCCGAGGTTTGTCGTATTAATTATTATACAAACCATCTTTGTGAAATAATTTTTACCCTACCTCACAATAGTTGTAAGTGATTTTTACTTAACTTGTTATGGCAGTAAGTGTTACTGAAAATCTAGATCTTTGGTTCCCATCTTTACTACTGAAGATCTAGAATCCAAAACAACATTTGAATGTCATGAAATGTCATCCTAGGAACCAAACAGGAAGTAATCTACAATGAAATCTCAGTCTCCATCATCTACGCTCCATTAAACTTTCCCTAACCTCTCATTCCTCCCTTACGACCCTCTGCACTGCCGATCATGTAGATCAATCCTAAATCTTTTCGCAGTTGTCGATTTCCACTAAAATGTGAATCTACCCATGCATAGCTAGTTATTGATACATACATCATGATTTAAGTTAGTAAAAACAAATAAAAGTGATAAATATAGAATACTCCTACTCCTAGCTAAATGCTTCATTATATAAGTTATTGGTTGCGCTAGAAAATTTTGCGTCCAATACGATATGGGTCGCTCTATTAAGTCGTGACATCCTTGTTATGTTGTAGTGTTGCAATAACACTAACAACAAACCTCAAGTAGGGTAAAAATCACTTACAATTTATGTGAGATAAGGTAGAAATTATTTAACAAAAGTGGGGTGTGTAATAATTATTACGTCAAACTTTAGGTAGGATTAGACTGGCAATGATGGCGGGCGGGCTGTGGGCGGGTCAAGTGGAAATTAGTGACCGTCGGCCGAGCCCGGCCCGCCCGATCGTAGTCACTGTCCGCCCGAGCCTCGACCCGGCAATGCGAGTCGTCAATGGCCAGAATTATAATTTGTAAGAATTAATTATAATTTTTTTATTTGACTGTTTGTGCAATATTATTTTGCTGTAGGATTTTTTAAATTTCTATATTTTTCTTTGCTGTTTTCACTATTTTACATTGCTATTTACAAATTTTTCAAGCTTTTCAAACTTTTTATTATTTTTTTTTTGCAAAAGGGCACTCGCCCACAGTTATTCATTACTCAACATATCAGATGACAATACATCCGCAAGAAAGGAAGGTGGGTCCTCCCAAAAAATTTCACTATCCCTCATGCCTAGACACCACTTTGCCAAAAGATGTGCAGCTTTATTACCCTCTCTTCCCACCCACACAATGTCCCCCACCCCACTACTTTTTCCAATTGGAAATAACATCTTTCAAAATGAGAGCTTTAGGACCATGAATAAACTAAGAAAAAGAATAATAGCGTGAACGGGTGTAAAATGTAAATGTGTAATGAAATGGTGAATTTAAGGAGGAAGAAAACAAACATTTGACGTGAAATAGTAAAAACTTTGAATAAACTAATTGTAATGGGTTTTCTGGATTTTTTTTTTTTTTTTTTACATTAATATGAGCGGGTCAGTGGGCCGGGCGGGGTCACAGAACCTCGGCCCAAGCCCTACCCGTCTACTCATCGGGGCCCCGATCTTTTCGGGCCGGGCCGGGCCGCCTTTCAAAAAATGTGACCTTGACCTGCTATTTTTCGGGCGCGGGCCGGCGGGTCCCCGACCCATTGCCCAGGTCTAGGTAGGATATAAAACACTTAGAGTCATTGTGAGGTAAGGTAAAAATTATTTCACAAATGTGGGGTGTGTAAAAATTATTACCGCAAATCTCAGGTAGGGTAAATGTAATTTACTCCTAATGGTATATATACAAAGCCAAACTGTTACACAAAACGCAGCATTTCACCCAGAGAATTTGCAAGTGAAAACAGAGTGACTCGGGCGAGTCGCTTCCTGACTCGGGTGAGTCGGCCTTCTGGCCACCGGAGGATCCTTGGCTTCGACAGTTTTTCTCGGTCGCACAGGAGAAGGTCACGACCGAGTCATTGGGCGACTCGGGCGTGACAACCATCTGATTCTTCCTTGCCTTAGCCATTTTCTTGGCTTCAATGACGATTTGCAGAGGTTGGTCACGACCGAGTCATTAGGTGACTCGGGCGTGACACCCGTCTAGTTCTCCTCTTCCTTAGCTGAGATTTGTAAGCCACAAAGTCACAGGCCCATGTCACGGACGAGTCATAGACAGACTCGGGCGAGTCTCCCTGCTGTCCACACTTCTGCTTCTGCTCTCCATACTTTGTGACATTTTGTTCTGTTTTTGCTCGGTTTGGCTCAACACCTTATTGACCTACAAGACTAAGAAAACTTCATAACTAACAAATAAAATGGAGCTAAAACAAGCAAGACTCCCTATAAAAGACCTAAAATTCGGCTCAGAACGAGACCGAACACCCCCTATTTATAGGCTCTGGATGCCTTGCCCCTAGGGTTTAAGTTGGGCTTTGGGCTTGGGGCCAAGTTAATTAATTATTCCTTTAACTTTCAATAAAGAAATAATTGATATTTTCTGCATCATCTTTGACATGTGTTATGATACTATTGGTCATGATGCATTTCTATTTAAATTTCAATTAAATGGACCATCGTAATTAATTTAACACGTGGCGGATAATAATTGCCCGAATAAATTTAATTTATTTTCGAAGTGTCATTTTTTTATTTGGGCGGAAAATTTTTGCCCCCTGCACTAGCATCAAATGAAATTTTAAGCTATTAAACCTATCAATTCGAACGAGCGGGTTAGATATGAGTCATGTGTATATCTGGTTAGGTCATATATAGGTCATGTGTATTTCGAGTGTAGACAAATTCGACATTAAAACGACGAGTCAGATGTATTTCAAATTCAAGTAAATACTATCACATTTGGTTCACACACGTATTTAATTGTTCTACTTGAATACAACAACCAAAAATTATAGCATCAGATGAAAGTTAAGCTATTTGGCCTATTAGTTCGGATGGACGAATTAAATATAGGTAGAACCTATATTTGGTTAGGGCAACTACGAGCACAGTGTTTTTCTTGTTCATGCAAATTTGACATTCAAAACGTGAGTTGCATGTGTTTTGAATTTAAGTACCCACTTACTATTCGTCGCCTACCAAATTACTATTGTCGCCCACCATTTCATTATAATTTCCAATTACGTCCTTCACCCTCATAATCTCACTCTCCACCTTCTCTCTAGTTTATCTCTCTAAAAAAACGCTCTCAAACAACGACGACGAGGGACGCTACAACATCAACATCTTCCCGGGGATTGAAATCGACGAGATTCTTGTAAGTTTTATGTGTTTATAATTGTTAAATTTGAATTTGAAATTTTTAAAAAAAAAGCTCGAAAAGCACAATTTTTCCGGAAAATGGCACGGTGCCGCACGCCGAAGCCGGCAATCCGCGGCAGGCTAGCCGCACGCCGATCTCGGCGTGCGGCATCTGGCGGCGGTTGGGCTGCGTGGGTCGTGCAGCACCGACCCGAAATTTTTTTTATAATCAATTTGGTTTATTAAATTTGATTGTAATTATTGTTATTATTATTAATATTAATGTTATTATTATTAAATTTAATTTTAATTAATTCAGTTTATTAAATTTAAAATTATATATTATATTTAAAAGATTAATGTTATTATTATTATTATTAATATTGTTATTATTTAATTTAATTGTAATTGTTATTATGTTTAGGGTTCACCGTAAATGTTAATATTGTTGTTATTATTATTATTGTTAATATAATTGTTATTATTGTTGTTAATGTATTTTATTAATTAAATATTTATGATAATATTAGCAATAATAATGTTTATAATTATAATGTTGTAAAAGATGAATATTTAATAATTGTAATTTTGTTTTCAATATTATATTTAAAGATGAATGTTATTATTATGGTGATTGCTATTGTCATTATTTAATTTAATTGTAATTGTTATTATGTTAATTATCACTGTAAATGTTAATATTATTGTTATTATTTAATTTAGGGCACAAAAATAACTTGTTTCATTTGTAGTGTAAATGATAGACTGTTAAAAATAAATTTGTAGTGTTAAAAATTGTAGTTTAGGGTTTACTGTTTAGGGATGTAGTGATGTTTATAAAATTTTGAGTTAGTGTAGACTTAAGTTAGTGTATGAATTTCACGTACGTATTTAACGAGACAATAATTTAAGGAAACCCTAATTTAAAATCTTTTAAACATAAAGCAACAAAGTAATTATAGGTTGCAATGTTTAGGGTTTTGGGCAATAATTTCATGAACTATGAATTTCCTTATAAGCAGTTGTGTATAGTTAAATATTTATTTTATTATTATGCAGGTGATCTAAAATGACAGGTAGGGGCAAGGGATTTCTAGATAGGTCGAACCAACTTTCGTCTGGTTGGAGGGAGGGTGAAACTGGGGACCCACACCGACGTAATGTGGCTGCCGACGCCGACGTCGGCGTCTTTGGCCGAGTCTTTGGAGCACTGGATGCGGTTGGCCAACCGGATGACACGCACAGTCAGACCACACATGACTTCATTGACCATATCAATGAAGATGTTGATCACTATTCCGACACGGAGACAACGGGGGATGACGGGACAGAGCCTGAAGTCCCGGGGGCGATCCCTACTTCTTTAGCGCCTCCTCCTACTTCAGTCTACAAGCGAACGGGGCTCGAGCCGTTGAGAGATGTATCAGGGAGGTTTGCCCCATTTCGACATGGGGGAGAAGCCGGTGATGAGGCTGGGGCGAGCAGCAGCAGGCATAAGAGGAGCCGGAGAAACGAGGATGACTGGAAGATTCACGGTAATGTTCCCGGTGGACCACAATTGGGGGACATTATACCGAGCTTTGGTGGTCACATCGCTCGGGTAATATGGGATGGTCGGGAGCGTTCGTCGGCAGCAGTTCTTGAGTGCGTGACGAAGAGGAATGCGTTGAGGGAATTTAGGTCAATGAGGTCTAGAATGGATCCCGTATGCCAGAGTGCACTGCAAAATGTCCAACTGACCGCTTTGGTAGATTTAATGTATGAAAACATCGATATGATACTGATCTCGGCCTTCGTTGAGAGGTGGCAACCCGACACGAACACGTTTCACCTTCCCTTTGGTGAAATGACTATCATGCTGCATGATGTGGAACACATTTTGGGCCTTCCAGTTGATGGTGTGATGCCTAATTGTCTTGATCAGGCAGCGGTTAACGAGTTCGTGCAAGCTATTTTCATGAAGCCTATGCCGGATCTGAAGAAAATGGGCATTTGTGACAAGGGTGCCATGACTGATGTCGATTTGAGGTCGGTTGTTGTTTCGCCTATGTACCCCATTCCCCATAGGACACGGGCATGGTTGTTGACCTTGTTGGGGAACACTATCCTCGTGGATAAATCGAGGGATAGAGTTCGTCCGCATCCGTGGCCTAGCATTGATCTTGTCGATACAATTGCTTGGGGTACGATTACACTGGCCTACCTATATCGACAGTTAAGGATGGCGAGTAGGGCGGGGACAGCGAAGATAGCTGGGTGTTTTACCCTTTTGCAGGCCTGGATATATGAGTATTTTCCCTCATTTAGGCCACACAGTGAGTAACCGGTTCGGGGACCTCGCGCGGGCAGGTTGTTTCCTAGTCACACGGTTAGATCAGAGCCACGCCTACGGCCGTTGAGGGCCTCCCTGGATGCGTTGACGGCCGATAAGGTGTGCTAGTGCCCTTATGGAGGTACACCTTACAGGTCCTGCGAGAGGACGTTGTACATGGGCCCCATTCGTGCATATGACGTGACAGAGTTGTACATACCTGATCGCGTTGTCCGTCAGATAGGTCATCGACAACATGTCCCCCCAGTGTTGCCCCGCCTTATGAAAGCTGAACGACCGGCCAAGGGACCGTACAAATTGGAGTTTGATGAGTCCAGCGTTAAGCCGTCAACACTGCTTGGGGGACATTTCCCTTTGGTAACAAACTGTCCCTGACGGCTTTGCCACGCACAAAACGTGTGCCATAGGAAGTGGATGATGCATATAACGATTGGTTCGTGGTACATTCTCATAAATTTTTGATCAACAACACCCCCACCAGCCAATCCACAATCGATGAATCGCGGTCCCTCGAACAGGTACAAACCCCTAAGCATACTTTAATATTAGTTTTGCATATTTTACTCAATTATAAGCTAACCAATGTTTTGTGTGACTGTTTTAATTTTCTAATTTTTTTCATAGTATGCATATTTGTTGGCGGAACTAGCGCAGACGATGTTGCAGCCACCCAGTCCTCACGAAGCGACAAGGCAAGTGAGTGATCACAATTTCACAGCTATGTCTGATCTGTATGCTCAATGGTGCGCACAATTGCATATCCAGGTCCCCGAGCAGCAAGCCGACCAGGGGGAGGAGGAGGAGGAGTAGAATTAGTTGTTAATTTTTAATTTGTGTCGAACATTTTAATTTCTAGTTGTACTATCTTTCATTTTTTAAGACTGATGTAAGTTTAAATTTGTGTGGTTGTATCGTAGGCTTGATGTATTGTCGAGTATTTTCATTGCTGGTTTTAACGTTGTGTATTTTATTTCAAATTATTCACCACCACTAAAAAAACAAGAATGTAACAAGCGTCGTTGAGACAATGTCATGTTAACCAAATACATATATGACCATATAGTTTAATACCTAAGACAAAGATCTAGTTTGAGCATCCCTAAGACCTTTCCATTGATCAATACGAGCCTTAAACGGCTCATCCCAACCTTCAACAGTATGGTCTCTCGCTCGGTACCACCCAGTATGAACCGGTGGTAGAGGGCACTGATCGTGTAAATGAAGAAGAATGTAATGGCACTTTTGTGCATGCACTATTCCGAGTATTTTTCCTGGTCCCCTCATGCCAGGTCCTGCTCTCAAGGGTAACACTAATATACATGTCTCACCTATCTGCTCAAATCTACCAGTTGGTGTTACAATGTTGATCCACATAATGTTCAACATTGTCGCTGCTGGAAATAAATCTGCAGGAGTTGACATCCAAAATTCATACCTGGCTGGTCCAACCATGTTACCATTTATCCGGCTGATTGATTTATTGTACTACTCCTGACACCCAAAGTGTGCCGCCAAATACATGTTAGGACGCGCTAGCAATTCACTTTCCATTGTACTCCGGACACTTTGCCATTGTTCTTGGCCTCCGAAACCTGCCTCGCCAACGATTCAACTCAACGCCAGTTTCCATCCGACGCAACGTCCGTCCAGCCAACAATATATGGTAGAAAGAAATGTGGCACGTCGTCTTTGAACGGGAATGGATCTGTACACATCCTAGAAATAACTGCACATCAAAAGACACATCAGTCTTAAAAATAAGAGCATATAGTTTTTTTGTTATATTATAAAAAATAAACCAAAATAAATAAGGAAAATCAAATCTGTTTCACTCATCCCCACGGAAGAAGAACTGGATCGCTCTCTTCTCAATGAGTTCGTCGTAGTCTTGCTACCACGACCCGATCTTCGGCCGTACTCAAACCCACTGGGCTCGCGTCTGGTGGATCTGGATGTTTTGGGTCTCCCTTTGCGTGGGGGGCTGATCTCTGGATCAGGAATATCGACACTCTCGAGATTCAACTTCTCGTGGAGGGTCTGGGTTACGTCGCGTATCACTGCTGGATCTTGCTCCCGAACCTGTTGAACGAGCAACTCAAACAACTTCAAGTCCCGGGACGATGGATCATCATTTGACCTTGGGGTATCACCATCTCCAATTACTGTCAGTTGTCTCCAGAACGTGACTATCGATCTATACTGCAACTGCTCTACATTATTGTACAAATGCATCAAAGAACACGCACACGGAAGGTGGTGGGTTAACCACAACTTGTGATAGCACTTGTTTGTGCCTATAGCTGTCCTCATCGGCAACATGTCACTGAACTCCAGTGCAATTAAATCAATGGCATGATGAGAAACATGCCCGTGCAAATGCTTGAGGAATCGAGATTCCCTATGATATCTGTGCGAACTCCTAGACTGTTCAAGCTCCCTCCGAATCTCGGTATGTTGATTCTCCAAATGATGGTGAATCCTCACAAAGACACGGTCAAATGTGCCTCTACCACTTCCGATATAATATTTCAGGGTAGAATGCTGACTCTCCACCCTGGAAGTCGCAGTGTTCTCAAAGTGAGGGACCCTATCGGTGAAAGCACAAACAAAATTCTCCTTATACGGCATCCACGTATCATTCAGATAATTCACAACTTCTTTGTTCTTTCCAATCCACACGCTTTGGAGAGTCATCCACTTCATCTCGAACTCTTGAACAGTCTTGGCATAAACAATGGGGTTCCAGAAATGATGTTTGAAATGTAACCCACAACCATTCTTCTTCCCCCCAGTAAGTGCGTTGACTCTATTCTCCACATCGTTCCCAATATGCCATATGCACAAAAGGTGAGGCACACCTGGAAATACATTGGCAATAGCTCCACTCAACCCATACTCTTTGTCCGTCACAAACACACCCGGCTTAACATCGGGACCCAACAACTCATGCAACTTCCAAAGCAACCACTCATATGAATCCTTCTTCTCGTCCCGCATGAATGAGTAAGCAACCTGGAAGTTTTTGTTAGTTGGTGTCACGCCTACTAGCTCGCATAAGGGCCACTTCGCCTTGTTTGTCATATATGTACTGTCGATGAGAATTACATTCGGGTACGTACGGACCAACTTCAACGAGTACGGGTGGCATAAAAAGAGCTGACGAAGATTGCCATCATCATCAAAGTTTGAATATGAGACGTACCTGCCACCTTTCGCCAAGTGGAGAGTGTGTTGGGCAGTTGTCCTCCCATCCATACCCTCAGCGCGCATCTTCGCCCACTCGTTGTATATTTGTCGAACGTTTGAATTACAACCAGGGAACTTTATCTTCAGCGATGTATGTATCGTGGCTGGCGTGCACCCCGTGTCGGTCATTTCTGTAACACCCTGCTTTTTTTTTTAACTGACTAACTTTGATGTTGTGGTTTATTTTAAGTGTTTAAATTATTTATGTGTGATATTTTGATGTGTTATTTTATTTTTAATTTGTGTTAGTTCTTGTACTATTAATTAGTTTACTTGTTACTAATTAGATGTTGGGAAAAAAAAAGAGTGAATAAGACAAAGGGAAAAGAATAGGAAAAAGGAGAGTAAAATAATTACATTTTAGGGAGGGAGTTTTGAGGTGTTGCATGCCTAACACACTCACACACACACAACTCCCACAATTTAGAGAGAGAAAGAAGAAGGGGAGAGCAGAGCAGTCCGGTTTTTGGCTCCGATCGACGACCAAACGACCTCCGATCGACTTCAAATTTTAGTATGTTGTTCCTGACACTCTCCTCTTCATATCCAACGGTGTGATTGTCATTTTTGATCTCCCTAGCTCGAGTTATAGGCTTATAGCCCAGAACCAGAGACCTACGAATTGTGTTCTTCCATTTATTTTGGTGAGTAATTCTTATCTTTTCTTTGATAAAATTGATAGGGAAAGATTTTAATTATGATTTATACTCGAGTTTGGAATTGAATTGCATGAATTTGAGTTGTTTTTAGGGTTTAAAAGAGTAGAAAACCCTAATTGGAATTGTTAGAAACTCACCCTTAATTTGCATGTGTTGGATTGTTAAAGTATATGAAATTGATGAAATTTGATGTTTTGGTTGTGAATCTAAGTTTGCATGTTGTTGGATTGTGGTTGTTTCTTGAATTTTAGGGTTTGGAGAATAAAATTTATGGATGAAAATTAGTAGACAAATTCATATAAACAGGGACTATGCCACTGTTTGATTTTTCTAGAATTATTGGCTTATCCAATTTGAACGAAATTTTTACTGTGAGTTCAAGATGTTATTAGACAGCTTGTGGTAAAGTTTCATGAATTTGGGAGTTGTATTCTGTGAGATATATTTTTTAGAGTGAAACTGTCCTGTTTTTCAGTTCAAATTTGATGAAGTTTTGTGATTTTTCGTGAATTATGTATTTGGGTTTCATGTCTCTAAATTTTACTGTATATTCTTTATGGTGTATATTATCCGTGTTTAAGATTTCAAGAATTTAGGATGTTTATTTTTAGAGTTATTGAGTTTTGTATATATATGCTTAATTGGTGCAAATTGGGCTTGTTTGTGTGCTAAGTGGAGTTAGCAATTGTGAAAATAACATGTATTAGGTCTTGAAATCAGTAAGTATGTCAAATATTATGATGCATGATATATATTGTGCCTTGTTGGATGTTTATCTTGTTGATTATTATGATTTACTTACCTTTAAGAGAAGGAATGACTTGTGTTTGTCTTGTTAATGGTGTGATTAAACTAAGTCGGGGAATGAGATTTGTGTCTTGCTTTGGGCTATTGCTTATGTGTCGTTCTAGGACTATGGCCATAGTAGTAGTATCTTTGTGTCAGGTCGTATGATGGGTACCAGAATGTGATTTTCGGCCTGTTTGTTTTGGATCTATGTGAGTCCCTAGTTGGTACCTTGAGTGGGCTATGCCCGGTCCGCTAGGATGTGAATGTGACCACATAGTTTGTGAATTGAGAATATCTATGCTCTAAAACGATGGGTCCATGGTTCACCAGGATGTGTTTGTGACCCTTGTGATATATATGTGCTAGTCCATTAAGTGAGTTATAAATTGAGTTCCCCTACATCAAGTTACTTCGATTAATTGAGAAAATTGTGTAATGTTGTGATTTATGCTAAGCTTTCCGAAATGGGAAGATTGTGATATGTGTGACTTTGATTATGAAATGTGATGTGATTTTGATAAGAATGTGGTAGTTTGTGTAAATTATGTGATATGCATGTATGAGTTATATGAGCTTATGGTGATTCTTTGATATAGATCCCTTTGTCACTTCCCTATGTTTGTTGCTTTTTAGAAAGTAATGGTATGTATATAGGATAGTGTGCTTATGTGCTAATCTGTTAATGTGCAAAGGGTAACAACGGGGGAGATAAGGATTATTCGCTGGGCTCGGGGAGCTCATGACCTCACCTTAAGCGACTGGCTCTTGAAGTTTTTTGGAGTTAAGGCTAGGAAGGAGGCTTGAAGTTATGTTTTTGATATCGGATATGTTGTTAAGTTTAGTATGGATGTATTTTGTGTGTAAACATGTACACTTTGTTGAATGTAAGTATGTATGGATTGATATGTTTTAGATTGACTCCTATGACCTAAATTTGAGTTTTGCTATGGACAAAAGCTTCCGCTGCTCTATGATGTTTGGGAATAATTATGGTTTGGAGTTTAGGTAGCCTTGTGGGTGTCCAAGGAGGACCCCACGACAGTGACGTACCTAGCCACCCTAGGTTGGGGCGTTACAATTTCACGCACATGTTGTTTCATCTCAGGGTTCAACGGGTGTCCGTGACGATGTCCTTCCTCGTACACGATGAATTGATGATTGTGTTTCCCCCTGTCTGCATCGCAAAGACGAACTCGCCATTCCGTTTCATTACGGGTCCACGCTACAATGGCAAATTTACAACCGCACGCCTTCGTCGACGTCGACCGACCAGTCGCTGCAGCATCAAGATCAGTAATTTTGCCGCGATATTTGTCGTACCTAAAACACTTCAAGTAACACCTTCGCGGACTGTCTAAATCTTTTTGCTTGTATGATGCCCTTACAAACCTAAACCTAATGATCTGAGCTATTTCGTTGGCCCACTGAAGCACTGCTTCTATATTATCAAACACATCTTCTGTCACAAATAACGGTGAATAATCAACATCGTTTCCGCCAAACTCCTCTAACTCAACCTGCAGAACAGTGTGACATTCATTAATAATAACTTACAATAAAACTACTCACTTAGAATAACAGTGACAATAACAATAACATTATTAATCATAATAACAATAATATTAATAACAATAATATTAACAATAACATGCATAAACCTAAACACTAAACTCTAAACATTATTAAAAATAATATTAATAATCATAATAATTAGCACTTCAAGTAACAATTATAATAAACACATGATATATTAATAATCATAATAATTAACATTTCAAGTAACAATTACAATGAACACATTATATATTAATAATCATAATAATTAACACGTTGGAGCGTTACCGTCGCGTGGGTGGGTGAAGATTAGCTTGAGTGATGATGGATGATCGATAATCAACAATAACAATATCCTTTAGCACCCGAAGGTTGGATATAACCCGGAGCAAGGAGAGCCACAACTCTAGGCCTAACACCCCACCATGATTATCTAGCATAAACCACCAATAATCACTAAAGGAATGACTTGAATCACCACCAAAATTGATTGGATAAAGATAACAAGGTTTGAGAGAAAACAAGGGAAACACCCTAACAATGCTTAAGCATTACAATTCAGTTCAGCAAAAATTGTCAAAATATTAGAAGGGAGGGGGTATTTATAGGAAAGGGGGAAAAATCAAAACACAGCGTTTTAACACGAAATCACGCGTAAAACAGTTTCGTCACGGGCATTACGGCGGTCGTCACGGGCGTGACGACCTGGGCGAGCAGGGTCACGGGCGTGACCATTGGTTGTCGCAGGCGTGACGGAGCTTCCGGAACAAAAAACGAAACTGTCGTGAGTCGTCACGGGCGTTACATTGGGTGGTAGCGGGTGTGACGATCTGGGCAGTTTTTCTGCCGACTTCAAATATGCATAACTTCTTCATCCGAACTCCGTTTTAGGCCCATAAGATATCGATGGAAAGCTCTCGGTGTGTACTTTAAGCTTCCAAAATTTCAAGTCTATCGAAGTTGTATTGAAGGAGTTATGACCCAAAGAGTGAAGACACATCCATTCCAACAACCCACGTTGACCCGTTTACGCTTATTCTTGCTGAAGGACTCGAACCCTTTTAAAGGCCCGAAGTAGGTCCCAATGTGGACCCATAGCTCCACTCCCATGGTCCAGGATCCCATTTGAAGTGAATACCACACCCGGGGATGACCCGAATACGACTCCAAGGCCCCGGGTCCACCTTGAAATGGACTCCACACCCGATCTTGGAGTTGTTTCGCTCGTGTTCTCGGGAGGGGGTGCGGGTAAACTTGAAGGCCATGGATTTCAGGGATCGGGACCCAGCTCGATACGCTCCACACTTCAAAACATTACTAATAATAACAATAATAATAATAACAATAATATTAACAACCATAACAATAATAATCAACACATAACAATAACAATAATAACAATAATATTTTTTCTTTGATGAAAATAACAATAATATTAACAAGAATAATAACACAATATTTAATTTGAAAAAAATAACAATTAAAAATAATTAATAATAATAACTATAAATTTAAAAATAATAATTATTTTAAAAAAAATTTCCGGCAAAATGGCCGGTGCCGCATGCCCCTGCTGGCAAGTCACCGCTGATTTGCCGCACGCCGATCGCGGCAAGGCCGCGACAGATGCCGCATCGACTATGCCGTACACCCGCGGCACTGCCTGCAGTCTCATGCGGCACCTACCGCCGTGTTTCCTCAATCGCCATGCAGCAAGCCGACGGCGGTTTGCCGGTTGGGGCGTGCGGCATCGACATTTTTCCGGAAAATTTGATTTTTACCAAAATTTAATAAAAAAAAATTACAAACTAACCTCCTCCTCTTCATATCATTTGTCACCTTCCATAATAGATTAAATTTCAAAAATCAAATACAATTATATAGATTTTGGAGAGAAATGATGTTTAAAAGATTTGAGAGAATGAGGAAGAGGAGACAGAGAGGGAGGGGTATGGAATGTAATTTGGGGGGCTTTTTTTTTTGATAAGTAGTCGGCATTTCAGCCAAATTTTATTCAACCAAAATTCAGTGCTAAAGAGCACAATACCCAAACAAGTCCATCCCCAAAAAAGGGGCAAACCCCATTACCACCAACGTACACAAAACAAAAAGACAAACCCCACAACATCCAGTGGGTGACAACTGGACACAACTCTTGCCCAAATTCTACTGAGAGAACAATAAAAAATTACCAATTAACTAGCATGACAAGCAAAATAACAAAAGCACCCCCACTTAGGCCCTGTCAAATTCATGGGTAAATGCAATTTACCCAAATTTACTAGTTTTTATCTAAATTTACCAAAATTTACCAGAACTTACCAAAAAGTACCAAACTTAAAAAATAAAAAAAAAATTAATTTTGACATATCGGCATCAATTTGCCAAAAGTTACCAGAATTTACCAAAAATTACCAAAAGTTACCAAAATTTAACTTTTACCCAACTATTTTTTACCCATGAATTTGACAGGGGGTACCCTTCCACCTTTGATACCTTGTTACTATCTTGTGCTTTTGTTTCTTGGACAGCACATTAGAGCTACAATTTTCTAGCCAGTAGCTTCAGCTCCCTTCAACTTTTCCCTTTTAAAGACTTACTGCCATGGCTTCCTCAATTTCTTCTTCCTCCCGCATTCATATGTGTCACTTGATTCACGGGTACAACTTACCCAGTAGATGAAAATTGTTTGCTATACTTTCAGCAAAATAAGTGACATCCTCCTTCCAAGATTTAGCCCAAAATCCCACCCTCCATTTGATACTCAATTTGATGTCCTGCAGATTTACTTCACCGTTTTTAATCACCACAATATTCCTGTGAAGCCAAATACTCCACGCAGCAGCAAAGAAAGTAGCCTTCCACATTTTCTTCCTTAACTTGTTCTTGAATCTCCTTGCCATCCACCATTCATACAAATTTCTCAGGCTCACTGATTGTGGTACATTGTATCCAAAATATTTCCCAAATTTCGCCCATATTTGTCTAATTTGCCCACACACCAGCAGAATATGGTCACCTGTCTCCACCTCCACCCCACACAACTCACAGATATTGTCTTCCACCCCCGGGTAACCCCACTGTAGCAACTTGTCCTTAGCTCTCAGCTTGCCTAACAAAGCTAGCCACAGAAACATTTCCACTCTCGGTGGTGCTATACCTTTCCATACAGTACAAGGTAGGCTATCGACCTCTGCATTTGGAGTAATTATATCATTTGCCTTGGCAATCAACTCCTTGACTGTGAACTCCTGATGTGTCCCCATTTTATCTCATCTTTCTCCCCTCTCCTCAGATAGGTTTGTTGCAATAATGCACTCAGTGCTACCTCTTGTTCCAATTCTTCCAAAGTCAGCTCTCTTCTCCAAGTTAACCCCCACCTCCAAGTATTTCCATCCATCCACCCCATATCTTGCACCATATTTTTCTTCTGTGTGGAAACCTTATACAATCCAGGGAACGTCTTGTGCAGGGGTTCATTAGAGATCCATCTATCATGCCAAAATCTCACTTGATCCCCCCCACCCAATTTTATTCTTGCGTTTTGTCTCATGGCATCATGGGCTGCTCCCTCCTTGCTCATTATTCGTTTGATTTCTCTCCATGGCCCAGTCATCTGTTGTAGAAATTGAGATGGTGTTAGACCCACATCTCTCTCATATATAGATTGCACTACTCTTCTCCATAACTGCCCCTCCTCACAAGCGTATCTCCACCACCACTTGAATAACATTGCATTATTCTTCAATAGGATGTCTCCTACTCCATGGCCTCCTTTATTCTTTGGTTTTTGCACTACTTCCCATCTCACCAGTGCAGATGCTCTCTTCTCCACATCTCCTCCCCACAAGAACCTTTTTTGGATCCGGATAATTTCCCCAGCCACATTCTTTGGCATTTCAAACAGTGATAAATAATAGGAGGGTAAGCTATTCAACACAACCTTAATAAGTACTAGTCTACCTGCACGTGACAAGCACCTTGCTTTCCATCCTTTGAGCCTGTTCTTCACTCTGTCAATCACCACCTGCCACGACCGTTTTTTCCTCATGCTAGCTCCAAGGGGAACACCTAAGTACATCATTGGGAGTTTTACCACCTGACATTTTAAGATTGCTTCCATCCTGTTCGTCCATTCTTCCTCCATTCCCAACACCACCAAGCCAGATTTGCTATAATTGACTCTAAGGCCTGAGAAGGCCTGAAAAGTCCTGAGTAGCCTTTTGATGTTTCACACATACTCTTCATCTGCTTCTAGGAAAACCACAGTATCATCTGCAAATTGTACATGCGTAATCATAACCTTTTCCTTTCCTACTTCCAGCCCACGTATCAATCCCAGCATTGTACTGCGAGCCATCATCTTATTGAACACCTCTGCTACTAGAATTAACAGGAAGGGGGAGAGCGGATCCCCCCTGTCTTAGCTCCCTACCTAGCTTGAACGACTTGCTTGGCCTCCCGTTTATTAGTATAGACATTGAGGTAGTCCTGATACAATTTGAAATCCATCCCCTCCACTTCACACCAAACCCCATTACCTTCATCACCTCTTCAATGCAATCCCAACTGACTGAGTCATAAGCTTTCTCATAATTAAGTTTCAAGATGATCCCAGCCTGTTTTTTCTTGGTAAGCCACGCCACTATTTCATTTGCAATCAACGCTCCATCAAGGATCTGTCGATTAGAAACAAAGGTCGTCTGGGTTTCTCCAATCAGTTGTGGAAGTACCTCCTTTAATCTTTTACTCAGAACTTTAGCTATAATCTTGTATATACTCCCAACCATGCTAATGGGTCTCCAATCTTGTGGTTGTATCGGGTCTTCTTTTTTTGGCACTGAAGTTACCCAAGTTGTATTGATCTCTCTTGGCATCACCCGATCCTCAAAAAATTTTAGTATGAACCCACAAAACTCCTCCCCAATCACTGGCCACAGGTGAATAATGCTTCTGATATTAAACCCATCATATCCAGGTGCCTTCGATGGGTCACAATCCTTGATGGCTGTCCAAATTTCTTCCTTTGACGCTGGTTGCTCCAGTCTCTCTCTGTCTTCTTGGCTTAGGCACGGCAAACCCAAGGAGCTGATATCACAGTCTGCTATTTTCTTCCTCTCCTTGTAAAATTTCTTTGAAATGTTGAATTAAAGCTTTTGAGATATCTTCAGCATTGGTCTTGATTTCACCATTCCTTTCAATCTTGGTAATCAGGTTCCTTCTTCTCCTGATTGTGGCGAGCGTGTGAAAATACCTATGTTTTTATCTCCTTCTCTTAACAATTTGCATCTTGACATTTGCTTCCAAAACCGCTCCTTCCTCAACAGCCACATATTTAGCTGCGTTTTTAGTGCTTCTCTTCTACTTATCTCTGTTTCTTGTAGTTCTCTACTCCGTAAGACTTCATCCACCATTGGCATTTCTTTCTGCAATGTCTCAATTTTGAGGTCTATGTTGCCAAACACCTCTTTATTCCACTTTTTAAGTGGCTTCTTGATATGCTTCATCTTCTGATGCAATGGAAGGCCGCCAAGCTACACCCACTCACACTTGAACGTGTCCAAGAATCTTGGACTGTCTAGCCAACAGTTCATCATTCTAAATGGGGTCGGCCCCCATTTCACTTTTTCAGTCTCTAACACCAATGGAAAGTGATCAGACCTATCTCGATCCTTACAGTAGACCCTCAAGTTTTGGAAATTTGGGGGGCTACATTAGTAAAATAGTAGGCAACAAAAATCAAAGCCCTTTAAGTAAATACAAGTTGGATGTATTTAACCTTTCCTTAGGAAATGTCGGTAAACTACTTATATATTAAAGGGAAATCGGGAAAAAATAATCCATACTTTAGGGGTACTGGAAAAAAATAATTCAAACTTTTTGTTACGAAAATTGTAACTTTTTGTTACGGAAACTGTAACCCCTGTTATTTTTTAGCATCCTCTCACTAATTAAACTCGTCTGAAAAGTGACGTGGCGATGACGATATTAGACGCATAACATACTTTTAATTTTTTTTAGCCACAAAAAGTTTCACATAAAATATTTTATCACCACATAACTATGTATTATTGATGAGTTTCACTAGGTGATGGATGCTAAAAATAACAAAAATTATAGTTCAACTCATCTGTAACAAAATTATAACTTTGGATTATTTTACCTATGAGTTATTATTTTCTAATTGAGATGCAGCAGAACAAAGGATGTGGATATGCAGTCCAATACTCCAATTCAACTTCGGATCCAGCAACAAAAGCGGGGTATTTGAAATACTATTTGGATCCGAACTAAAACTCTGCCATCACGTTCAACCCCGCCTCCTCTATCACCTGGAATTGATGTGGTAGCTTCAATTAGGGTTTCATTTTGTAATTACAAGCGAATTTGGGAAATTTATACCAGTACTTATCAGAATTTAGGGGTTTGATGCCACAAAGTGTTCGTAAAGTAATCTGAGATGCTATTGATTTGAAAGTTTAGTTTTTCTTACTTGCATTAGTATGGCTCGAAGCGTTTCGCGGTCGCCTTCTTACCGGCGGCGACACTCTCCGTCGCCGGTCGGTCACCGACACAGTCGCCGCAGCAGGAGAGATCGGAGCCGCTCTCCTTATACTCGGTAATTTTACTAACGCCTTTTTATTTATATTTAAGTTGCGTTACAAACTTGGAATGATATGCATGTCTCCAACGATTAGTGCTCTTGGATCAGTCAGAAGGTAGGATTCTTTTTTTTTTTTTTGGGGGGGGGGGGGGATGTCTGCTTTTAATTGCCATTGTTAGCCGCTCTATGGTCTGTTCATGTAGCTTTGGCTAATTGCACTTGTTGTCTAGAGTAGCTAAGAATTATTGAGTTGTTTCACAAACTTCTTTATTGATTTGCAACCTATTCTTGACTAAAAAAAGAGAAAGGTGTTTACCAGGTTTTCTTCTTTTTCTGTGGGGTGTGGTAGGGGGGTTGTTGAAGAAATACCGGTTGGTCTGCTTCGAAACTGGAAATTTACATTACTAGTTTCTTCGGATTCATGTTCTGCGAAAGCAACTCTAAGATGGGTAGGGGAAGGGAAAATGGGAGTCCTTTGTGCTAGGGTACAGTCCAAATTGCATGTCACAGTGAAAGCCTACCAGCTTGAGCTTAAAGGTTCCAGGTTGTAGTCATTTTTTAAGAAACTTTTTGGATTAAAACCTACATTTGTCCATTCAAGATGTGTTTTGTACTTCTGTTATGAATATGATCTCTTGATTCTTGATAGCTGATATCGTCTAGTTGGATTTCAGATGGCTTAATCATTTCTACATGAATGTGAATATATTTTAAAATGGTAATAGAGGTTTCGCTTACATGTGTCATGGACATGTAAATGAGTGTAATATTATTATATGTTGAGCTAGTTATGCTTGTGGTAGCTCTAGCCTCTAAGATGTATCTTTGTATGGCACACGTATATAAATATTTGTACATTAGAGGGATACATGGTTGATCTACCTTTTCTGTTTGCTTAGTAGCTTTAAATTCAGTGTTAATGAGCTCAATGGTATCTTTCGCAGGCGGAGAAGCCGTTCTGTTTCACCTCGTCGTCGGAGAAGCCGTTCTCCAGTGAGACGTCGGAAAAGCCGTTCGCCAACACCTCGTCGCCATAGAAGAAGAAGAAGAAGCAGGAGTTTGTCATTGTCTCCTTCACGTAAGTCCCGTAGTCCAAGCGCTGCATCTGTTGAGCGCAAGGATGCCATTCAGAAACAGAAAAAGCAAGAAGAAGAAAAGAAAAGGTATTTGCAGAGGATGCTTCTATATCATAATCAGTACGGTTAACCGCACATGAGAATACATCCCTGATTACCTGTGTTATGTGAATATTGATTTGCAATAGAATGGATCTCTCTGAGTCTGGGTTTGGGAAAATTAGGTATAGGATGCCTTACCTTTACCAAGATGAGTACATTGATGTCTATGTTTGAAGAATTCTGTTGGTTGAGGACAACCCCAAAAAAAAAAAAAAAAAGAAAAAGAAAAGAAAAAAGGAATTATGAAGTAATCATCCTTTGTCTTTGGAAACTTTATTGAAGCTATATGGGCAATGATATATATGTAATTCATATTGCTATTCAGTATTCACTTAATTATCTGGCTTCCTTTTGTGGGAGAAAAGAAAAAGGAAACAAGCAATATTCCTCTACGTGATTTCATCCATTACAGGCATACTAGGTGGCTGTAAGTTAGTAGTGAGCTCAATTTTTTCCTATTTGGCATAATTGTTACATGGTTCTACTTTCATTTTCTACTTATCTTCTGATTCCTGTGCATCTTCATGCCTTTCTGTAGTGTGTTTTTGGGTCAAACTTGAACTTTTCAGTGAAGCTATGAAACAAGGAGTCTTACATTTCATGTAAACTTATTCTGATATCTACTTTTTTTGGACATTAAATAAACCTGAATGCAACAGGTTGCTTGAGTTCCTTGCCGGTTTTTCTGATAGAAGCTCCTGTTATAATTTTTCTTGTAATTTAGGTGATCTAATACTGCGTCATTTATGTACTTTCACAGTGTTGTATTCACATGTGGTATGGATCAGACACCTGTTAGAGATGTGTGCCTTAAATGATTTAATGTTTAAGCTAGTGTCAAACCTGCTGATGGACAGAGCATGTGTAAGCCATTCGTCTTCCAAAGCCAAAGTTTCCTTCTGCTTAATGAAGATGGTTTTCGATATAATCGTAGGAGAAGGAGACTTAAAGCTCGAAGTGAGCTATCTTTCATTGTTATATTTACCTGATTTCCTGTTAGATCTTGTGTTGCTGATTGTGCTTGCTGCATGGTAGGCCTGACATGAATACGTTTTGACCAGGATTCAACAGGAAATAGAACTAAAACTATTAGAAGAAGAGACTGCAAAGAGAATTGAAGAAGCTATACGAAAGAATGTTGATGAAAAGCTAAATTCTGAAGCAACAAAGTCTGAAATTGAAAGGCGTATAGTGGAAGGTCGAAAGAAATTATTTGATGATGTGGCTGCTCAGCTTCGTAAGGAGAAGGAGAGTGTTCTCATGGAGGCAAGGCAAAAAGAGGTAAGTATACACTACATGTGCTGGCTCTAGATTTTCAATTGTCTCTGTGTGCACCCCTTTCTGAATGTTGCTAATAGATTTGAATAACATGTTTGAGATGGTAGTCTCTAAATTCTCAAATTCCCCAAGTGAGAGGAGTTAAACACAAGTAGGGACATGGACGCCACATGACATAGAAGCCACCAACATTGCCCGTGTGATTTCTTCTGAAAGGGGGGGGGGGGGGGGGGAGGGGATATAGCATGTAAAGTGGATATGTATTGCATTGGTAACCTTCGAGAGGGCCGTGTTTGTATAAGAATGATGACAACTTGGTCACTGCAGATTTTAGTAAAAAAAAAAAAAAGAAGTGGAAAACCCTTTTTCTTTTTTGTGCCATTTGTGTATTTGGCATGTCTTTCTGTGTCCGAGGAGTGTGAAGGATATCTGTGTCAAACACAGATAAGTCATAAGTGAAGTTATGGTGAAAGTTTTCTTAGAGTTTAACCATGGTCATCCTCATGGAAAAGTGCTCTAGGTGCATCGAGTTTAGCCATAAAGACCATAATTTGGAAGAGGGGCGCTGCATCTCTCTATAGTCTTTTGCTATTTAGTGATCTTGTCGGGTGTTTAGCAGTTAGTGATACCAGGTTCATATCCCTTTTTCTAAATGAAGCTTTATTTTGAGCTAGTGTTTATCCATTTTCAAGATGAGCACTTCAATGCATTAGTAGGAAGTGAGTAAGTGACGTAGGCCTTTAATTAAGCAAGTGGAGACTATATTCATGATCTAGGGCTGGGGAGGTTTATGGATGAAATATGTACGCCTTCCAGATTCAGATTGCCACCCCCCAAAAAAAAAAAAAGGAAAAGGAAACATAAGAAAAACACATATTATGCTGGCTGAAAACTATATGTTCTATTGAATTGCAACCTGTGCCTGACTCTACTTTTGAAATAGTTGGTAGTTCATGGTTGAGACTTTCTATAATAGCATCCAACATAAAACGATCTCTCAGCAGTTCAATGATGGATTTTAAGCCCCATACATTGACGTAGATGAGACAATAGTTTGGTGGGCACGTTGTCTAAATTAGAGTTCCGGTGCAGTTTCATTTAAAAAGCATGAGCTACTGGAGACATTCACTGCTTTGCTCTTTGACTGTTTTTCTATGGCTGCCTCTTCGTGGGAGAATCGGAATGGATTGGGTTTCAATTAAGATAGTCTTACAGAAAAGAAGAGTGGGGAGGACGGCATAGTCATTAGTCGGGAAGTTTAGGAGAGTATAGAGGTATGACTCGGGCCCTTATTTTAGGTGGTTTATCACCCACTTTACCCAACCTATCTCAAATTACCCATTCTTCTCATATTTTCAACATTCCACTTTTCAACATTTACCTAATTGTGCTTATCTTTACTTTACCCAACCTTACCTTACCCCTCCAAAGAAGAGGGCTGGTATTCCCTGTGATGATGAGAAGATCTAACAACCTGAATTTGAACTACTAGACTAATGGACTGGTAGTTAGGTTGTCTTCTTTTTTCCTTTTCTTTACTTTCCAAGAAATTAAACGGTTGTAGCTTGTGGTAGATAATAGTATTATTAAGGTTTATATTTTTCAAATTATGTTATGACTTCTAGGAACAAGAACGAAGAGAAAGAGAGGAGCTAGATAAGATGCTTGAAGAGAACCGGAGGAGGGTACAAGAAGCTCAGAGAAAAGAAGCTCTAGAACTCCAGAGGAAACTCGAGGAACGCCAAAAGGAATTGGAGTTTATACAGCGACAAAAGGAAGAGGCTGCTAGGAGAAAGAAACTTGAAGAGGAAGAAGAACGAGCCAAGCGAATTCTTCTGGGTAAAAGTAAAGCTCCCCCAAAAGCATCTTCTGCAATAGGGCTGTAACGTTTGACAATGAATTCTACAACCTGCTTATTTGGTGTAAGGATGCGGTGTCAGTGCTCGACCAAGTTGACCAAATTTCTGTACCACCTGGGCCATGGCCCGAGAAAAGGGGGAAAACCATTGTGAAGTATTAGATTAACAAATTGAAAAAGGTCATGTCAAAGGTTCTGTTGTCTATTTGAGTATCAAGTTCGTTTCCTATTACTGATTACCTCGGAGCTCATTGCAGAACGATGTGCTTGCTTGATCTGAATCCTTAATTTCACTGTGTCTATTTCCTTCCAGATGCTTTTGAAAATTCCCTGATTAGTGATGAAAATGGTCATGTTTAGCGTCAACTATGGTGGAATCTCATTAGAAAGCTCTTCTGAATGATGTTGTAACAGCTCTTCTGCACAATGTTGATTACAATCATTAGAGGGGCAGACGCCAATGTACTCTGTTGCAGATTCTGAAAATTTCGAAAGTTAGTCCACTTTATTTTTAGTGAATTGTTATGCAGCTGAACTAAACTTCCTTTGTCATTCTCAAGTCATACGAGTTGAGGATGCGCGGGTATTGAATGCAGTTTTTAATGATAGTTTCTGAGTCATAAACTTGTATGACTTGAGAATGACAAGCATCCTCAACTCAGAAATTAGTGATAGTTTGAGGTACATTATTCACCAAAGACCGGAAGGTTTCAGATGGGCTAAAGCATAGACTACTCTATTAATCGACCCTCTAACATGCGGAAAATAATAAACAGTGAAGCTACTAGCTAGATGAAGCAAACTAAAAACAAAAGAACCGACATCTGATGCCGGCTGATCTCCTTTCTTTAGCTCAGACATCAGACTCAAAGGGTCTCCTCGGAGAATAACACGCTGATATCCCAGCTCCCAAGCAGTTGACAATGCAAAAATATGCGGCCCGAGTTCTCAATCTCTGGACCACAATAGCCAAGGCATTGCTTTGCTGTTGCATAAACACCAGGGTTATTGACTCTAAAGGATGGCCCAAGAAGTAAATTAACCATAAAGGACTAGGAGGACAATGAGTTCTTAAATTATAAAATACAAGTTTTGATTCACACGCATTGCGTGCATCGATTTTTAAATTTATTTATTTATTGCGTGTATGTATACACACACAAAAATAAATATAACAATTGATGCACGCAATGCGTGCGAATCAAAACTTCTTTTGCTTAAAAATAAAATACTCAATAGTAATTCGACTTTGGCTCATGATGGATGTTGTCGATCGAGTCAGTGTAGTTAAAATTATCTTCTTTTTAGTTATTTTTAAAATAAGTTAAATAAGTTCAAGATAAATTTACAAAACAACTCTTTCAAATGAATTCAAATAAAATCAAACAACTAACTTCAAATTAGTTGAGTACAATAAGTTCAAAATAAGTTTAGATAAGTTCAACTTGTAATGAGCTCTGTCAAAATAAGTTGGAATGAACATGTTAAAAATAAAAATATAGTGAGACGGAAGCAATATTATTGATTATTGTTCGTTTACTCTCAGTATGAACAATTATGCACTATAGATTTGCTTCCTCATGATAGATTTTTTTTTTTTTACTTTTATATGATTTTAACTTCTATGTTGCAAATATGATCGAATACCTTAACGAATCATTAAGTTTCTATTATTTATTTGTGACATTGGATCTACTATTTGTTAAAAGAATACAATTATGCAACTTAGAACAAAAATATGATAAAACAAACATTTCTTAGTTAATTAAAAATCTTGCCTTATAAGACAACAAAATACATAAGAAGTTCTCTCAAAACTAAAATCAAGGAATAAAAAGATTATCAGTGATATGTTACTCTAATATGTAACAATAATCTTTAAATAACAATATTATTGTATCATGTAATTACATTTTAAATAATTTTGATTAATAGTATATTTGAATACTAAACAAAATTATGACATTTTGTCTTTCTCTTAGTCTCTATATGACACACGCACACATACTCCCTCCGTTCCATATTAATTGTCCAAAATGTGGTCTTTAACTAAAAATTTCTTACAGTATATTTTATCAATAATTTATGACATTATATTTTCATGAGAGTATTTTTCGTTATAAATTTAATGATGGTACTTTCGTATATTAGAAAATTGTATATGTTAAGAAATTAATAATGCAACGGGACAATTAATAGGGAACGGATGGAGTATATGCATGATTTAACTTAACGCCAATCAACATATTAGGTAGATTTTGATTTTTCTCATTTTCGTAACTGATAGAAAAATTTATATATGCATGATTTAATTTGTTTAACCTCAACCAACATATTAGATAGATTTTATGATTTTTCTTATTTTCATAAAATGATAGAAAAATTATATATGCATGATTTAATTTAACCTTAAGTTAATATATTAGATAAATTTTATAATTTTGATTCTTTCAGTAAACAATAGGAAAATAATTAGTCAATGAATGAGAATGAGAATAAACATGAAAAATGGAGGAGAGGTGTGAGCTAGGGAGGTTAATTGAGAAATAAGATTATTGACTAATTTCCTTGTTTATAATTAATTTATAAAGAAAGATAAATAGACAAATAAAAAATCACACAACAATTAGTGTGTCGACTTATGACATAAAAGTATTATGTTGATACTCTTGGTTTAATGGAGAGAAAATTATGTATATGTTGATACTATAGGTATAGTGCAGTAATGATTTTTTTTTTTAATGAAATTGAATCTTTTCTAAAGAAATAAAGACAATTAAAGTTAATATTATACTTTGCATAAAGCATCAAAAAAAAAAAATGTAAGATAACAACATAGGAACCTAAAAGAAATTAAAAAATAATAATAATATAATGTAAATTAGGGAAAATAGAAACCCAAAAAAATAATATGAAATAAATGACGATTGCAATGAGAAAGTGGGAAATAGAGAATATATATAAAAAGTACTATTTAAAAATATAGTGATCCAGTGGTGTAAAAATTGAAGGGTTTTCCCTTACATTAAAGGTTCAAATCTTGGTGATAACAATTTATTAATAACTATTTTGGTGCAAATAAAAAAATATTGTAATTACTATTCTATCTTTATAATTTATCAATAATAAGGGGTAAAATGGGCAAAGTGAAATTTGCGTACCATAAAATCCTTTGGCTTTATATATTACATAGATATGCGGACTACCAAGGTTGATATGACATGACTTTTTTTTTAAAAAAAATTATTTTATTTATTTTTTTTCCCGGAATTGTCCTGGAAATTTTACGCCAAAAAAGTTGTCATGGATTATTTAACTTGTAACCATGGTTTGCCACTTAGTAAACCATGGATTACTAAAGTTGTAGCTGCGGTTTCACACTGAATCCACCTGTCAATTATTTAAGCGCAACATAATTTCAACAATGGTGGTGCTCCCCTCCATATCCATTTTTTGTCATTGCTCTCCCATCAACTCATTCTCATCCATAAATCTAAAAAAAAAAAAAAAGCTCCATTATTATTTTCAATCAAAAGAGGAGAAAAATTACTTCATTTTTAGTTTGCTTATTATACATGTCCCTTCCTAAGATACCAAAGAGTGTTGTCTTGGAAATTATAAGAATGTAGAGGGGGTTGCTTTGGTTCTGACTTAAGGAAGGATAGATTTAATGCTCTAGTGAATTGAAATGTGTTGTAGAAACCAAGTAATAAGGGCTAACTGTGAGTGGGTGATTCAAATCCTAATACAAGCCTTCTTTTCAAGTGGTGGCAACGATAAGCATATATGGATCAAATGCTTCGGAGGAGAGCAATTAAGATTGATCATAATGAAGACATGTTTGTCAAATTCAGGGGTAAAAAACAGTTGGGTAAACGTTAAATTTCGGTAATTTTTGGTAACTTTTGGTAAGGATTTGGTAACCAAGGCTAGTGATTTGCATTTCAATAATGAATATGTTAGTGACATAGTTTGTTTAGTATGAAAAACACTGGCTCCACCTAAAGTGAAAAATGTGTTATATATGGTTGACCCTATTGGGCAAGTTGAATGCAAAGTTTCGACTTGATAGCAAAGGGTCTTTGTTGTTTCTGTGATCAAGCGAGATCATGAATATTTAGACCATGTTTACTGTTATGCCCTTTTTATGGAGAATATGGTCAATCTGACCTAGGACCACAAAACGACTTTAAACAGTTCTTCGAAATCTAGATAAGCAAAAGAATTAGAAATCGTTCTTAAAAGAAACTATAAATGACAACATGGTTTGCAACCACCTAGTCCATATGGATGCATATGAATACAATGCTTTTTAAACAGATGTTAATGGACCATGTATTGGTAACCTAGATAGATAGTTAGAAGGACAATCACATTGTCATTATGGACACAACAATAGGTACTCTACCTAATCATTTTAGTTACAATGTACATCGCAATCCTATCTCTATGAGGTATTGTATCTGTGATACTACATTATCATGGGTCGCTATAATATTTTAGAGCATGATTTGAGGGGTTAGGTTTAGATTCCATAAGACTGTTGTTGTTGATACTGTTTGAAGTTGCTGATATTTGATCACCTTGTTGTTTGATGCTACTTGAAATTGTTGATAACCTTGATGTAAGGCATGTTTAGAGCAATAAGGTGCATGATGGCCCTTGGCTGTTAGCGTGTTGTGATGGATTGGGCTAAGTCCTTGTTTTGCTTTATTTTGTCTTATTTATATTATATTTGTCTTAATTTTCATTTGTTTTGTTTGCTATTTGTTTTTATTGAACTCTTTTTTAATAGCATTTATGCCTAATTAGGTGTTTGTTTTGTTTTTTTAGACTAATAAATGTAAGTTATGTAATTATTATTTTGAAATGTTTCTAAAAAAATAATTACTTTAAAATGAAGAAAGTATTGTTCACTACGATATAATGTCAACACCTTGGCATAAGCTAAAGACTTTAACATATACGGAGTAATTTATTTGGTTAAAATTCAGATAAGAACAGTGAATAGGTTAACAATAAATGCTACTAACTAATTTGAGAAAAAAGTATACCATGTATTGTCCAAAACTTAGGGAAAGGCAGACAGTACCCAAAATATTTTTTCACCTAGTTTTTTTGGTTATCTATAGCAACCTAATTTAACATCAATTATAGATTGATTCATGAATTTGGAGAAATTTACCGCAAGTCAGTGGACCGAGGTACATTTGTTAACTTCTTGTTCACTAAAACTATGTTTGATTTTCAATACTCCATGTATTGATGTTCAATACCCACAATTCATGAATCTGGAGTATCCATTTATTGATCAATTTGTACTCCCTCCGTTCTTTTTTTATTTGTCATTTACGATTTTTACTATCAATTTTTAATCTATAATTTCTAATATACTACCTCCGTTTTTATTTATCTATCGCCTTGCAAATTGTGGCCAAAATTTTGACTGTTAATATCTTAATTTGTATAATGATTCATCATACAAAATTGATGTCATTAGACTCGTAATGAAAAATACTATTTAAAAAGTATAATATTTTATTTTTTTTATAAAAATTTTACATAAGAAATTATTGATTAAAAATTGACACTGAAAACTGTAAATGACAGATAAAAAAGAACGGAGGAGGTAAAACTTTTATAAAAAAATATAATATTATACTTTTCTAATACTACCTCCGTCCCTAAATAATTGTCCATTTGACTAAATTTTGACTGTTGATTACTCATAAATTACAATGAGTTACAATATAAAATTAATATTATTGTAAATTTTAGTATTAGATCTTTCTAATGGTGATAATTTCATATTGTAACTCATTACAATTTGTGAGTAATCAACGGTCAAAATTTAGTCAAATGGACAATTATATAGGGACGGAGGTAGTAGTATTTTTGTTACGAATCTAATGACATCAATTTTGTACGATGAAGCATTATATAAATTAAGATATTAACGGTTAAAGTTTTTAACACAATTTCCTAGGCGACAAATAAAAAAACGAAGGGAGTATTCAATATGATGAAAAACAAGATCAATAAAAGTGCACAGTATATTTATTCATTCATTTTAATTTTTAATAGTTTGAACAACAGGCAGAATATATAATTGCATCCTAAAATTATTTTCCCCTATGCACTTTACATTCGTTTTTTAAAAAATCACTCGGGATTACTTTTGTACTTTTATAATCAACATGCATAAATATCAGATGAGTCGAGAATCAAGTTTCATGAGAAGGGGCGATGTTAAGTCAAAAGGGAGACAGGAAAAGAACATGAACAAGCTAGCTGCCTATTGATCGATGTGAGCAAGGCCACTGCTTCAAACCTAATCAAACCCAAAAAAAAAAAAAAAAAAACATCTTGACAATGTATTTAGAACTAGCGAGACCGCTTGTCCAATGGAAGGGGCTATTTCTGATATTCCATCCGTCTCAAATAAATTGATTAAAATTTTTAAATTTTGATCATTAATTTTTTAAATTGTATATTAAGTTATTGTACATGACTATTATTATCATATTTGTAATGAAAAATATTTTTACTCAAATATAATATTACAAGTTTTGTTAAGATAAAACTTGAAAAAATTAATAGTTTAAGGCTTGCCTCAATGACCATAAAAAAATAAAAGGGAAAAATTATTTAGGTCGAAAGATGTACTTTATAATTTTGTGGCTCTTGGTTCACTAAGGAAAAAAAATGTTCACAAATATATCCCAAGTTTATTTATGTTGGTCATTATAGAGTAAAAGTAAACATAATATAAATTTACAATGACTTGAAACAATGAAACATATGTTTTACAATTGCCAAACGTCTGTTTAATTGGAACTTGGAAGGTTGACTATTCTTTTACAAGTGACAATGAATCACTTATTCCGTACTTACTTAAATTTGAAATACACCTGATCGTATTCATCTAAAAATGAAATACACCCGAGTCATGTTAGAGAGAAACTTACAAGAAACCAAAATACACTCGACCCGTATTTACTCTAAAAAAAAAAAACTTTTATTATCAAAGAACATCTTACCTGTATTTACCTTAATTTGAAATACATCTGAGTCATGTTTTTGGAGTGAAATTTACCCTAAATCGAAATATACTCGACCTATATTTACCATAATCAGATATACAGTCGACCTATATTGCCTAGTTATTGTAGTCAATGGTAAAATAGTAAATTCGTATGTGAATACAAACTAAAGGTAAACTACTTATTAGTTATACTCATGGGCAAAATAGTAAATTTATGTATAAATACAAGTAAGTGGAGCGGAAACTCAACTACCCCTTTTAATTGAGAGTATATGATATGATATATGATATGAAGGTTGGGGAAAAAGAAAAGAAAAGCTTGAACACCTAACATTATCAAATGGTAATATAATATTTAATTAAAACTAATTAAAAAGGCCTCCTGAGTCACGACCCCTGAAAAAAGAGGCTAAAATAAAGAGATATTCTACCCTTTAGGGTAATGACTAATGAATTAGCGCACCTACCTCAAGGCGTTACCTTAGTTTCCTCAATCACTCATTTTTCTGTTGATTTTTCATAAATACTCCATTTGTTTCATAATACTCTATCCGTTCATTTTTATCTATCATTTACGGTTTTCAGTATCAATTTTTAATCAATAATTTCTAATATAAATATTTTACAAAAAAATATAATATTATACTTTTTTAATAGTATTTTTTATTACGAATCTAATGACATCAATTTTGTATGATGAATCATTGTATAAATTAAAATATTAACGGTCAAAGTTTTGGCACAATTTTTAAGGACGACTAATAAAACCAAACAGAGGGTGTAATTGATACTTAAAAGTTACTAATGTTTTTTTTTCAAAATTATTGTCATTTTTCATTTTTTAATACTTAATTTAAATTTTTTAGTTTTTCAATCAATAAAAACTACTTTTACTCATATTCTCTCACTATCCACATCTTAATATGCGAAAAAATATCTTGAAAAATGATGCTATTTAATTATGTGAATAGTTTTTTAGTTAAACTTTCACATGTGCAAAATTGTAAAATATATCAATTAATACATAATGGAGTAGTCATTTTTAGCCATTAAACCAATAAATAGGTGATAAATAATTAAATATAGTAGAATTATAGGTAGGAGGAGTATAAAAAAAGAGAGTTTTTCCTAGTCTCCAAGCCAAGGCTGTGACTGTTCTATTTGGATGTTGTTTCAGTAAAGCAACAATGATTATTTTTGTGGCCGGGTCCAGCACTCAAGTGAAGAGTTCATTTTACTGCAAAATTGTAATTCCCAGGTCACCTGACTAAGGGCCTGTAAATTTAATGGGTATTTTGAGGTAAGGTAAATGATGAATTTTGCTAACATTTGATCATTTTTGGTAACTTTTAGTAATTTTGGGTAAATTTATATGGGAAAATTTGTGTTTTTGAAATAAAAGGAATAAATAAAAAAAACCTACTTTACACGTGTAATGTGATTTTCGATAATTTTGGTAACTTTGGGTGAATTTTGGTAACTTTTAGTAATTTTCGTTAACTTTCGGTAATTTATGATAATTATTTACTTACCTCAATTAACCCATGAAATTTACAGGGCCTAAATTATTTCCCTTAATCATCATTTGTCAATCAATGGAATATATACAAATTTATCATACATGCATGGTCTTCCACTCTTCCTTTCAAGCATAGCATTCCTAGCGCAAAATGATGAAAATTGGATGTCAAGGTATGTATTTTCTATATGGATATAGTAATGGAGAAAACAAAATGATAAATGTTTTGACGCAAGATGATTAATAACGATCTTGTATTTCATTTAGATCACTCAGTAAGTATATTTAAATCATTATAAAAGTATGTTTCATTATTTTGAGGGTTATTACAACTTATAGACAATATAAAAATAATTATTTATTTATATTTTTTCATAAATATAAAACTATGCATAAAATGTGTATTTTCTACTATGATTGATAAAATTAACTATTATTTATTTTTTGACCTAGTTAATAAGTATTATACTCTTATAGTTGATAAATATATATAATTATTAGAGAAAATATTATTAAAAGTTACAAAAATGTGAAATATAGACAATTTAAGATAGTTATTAACTCTATCTTGAGCCAAGATGTGTATCATTGTCCTTAAAACCCAATATCATTCTTTAATATTATACTCCATCCGTTCCAAATTAATTGTCGTTATTAAAAATGGTGCAGTCAAATTTCAAAAATTTTGACCATAAATTTTTCAATATATACAATGAATTGTTATATAAAATTATCACCATTAGATTCATAACGAAAAATATTATCGTAAAAGTATAATATTACAATTAGTAGTAACATATTATGCAAGAAATTATCAATCAAAGAGTCATATTTGAGACCGTGAAAGTCAAAATTATGACAATTAATATGGAACGGAGGGAGTACTCCAACTTTAAGGATTTGCTCTTATAAATTTTGTACACAGCAAAAATACATACATTACAAGTTTTAAGAATATAAACAGAAAAGGGTTTTTGGATGCTAATATACTGAACTTTTGGGGTATTAGACAATAATGCACTGAACTTTGACTTTGGACAATAATACACTGTACTTTGGGGGTGTTGAACAATAATGCACTCAGTATGATTTTGTCAGTGGCTAACTTGGTGGCAATCCTATGTAGATTGTCACAAACTTGAATATTATTTAGCCTATTCATCTTCTCGGTCTGTCACGTGAAGTTGTCACCAAGTTCGCCACCATCGAAATTGTTCCGGGTGCATTATGGTCCAACACCCCTCAAAGTTCAGTGCATTATTATGCAAGGTCAAAGTTCAGTGCATTATTGTCCAATATCTTAAAAATTCAGTATATTAGTGTCCAAAAATCCAACAGAAAAACAAAGGTCAGTTTCTATATAATTTGCAAAAGAACCATAATTAAGGATGGTAGTCAAAACCAAGTCGAAAATGAGATGTAAGATGATTGAGTTGATGAAGGGATAAATAGTTAGGGAAATCTTATTGTTTAGTCTCATTTTCTTCCAACAACCAAAGCATCATTACATCATACCCCGTCTAAATCCCCCAAAATTCCCTGTTAGCTCCACTACTTGTTCACCAAAATCCCAAAAATTCTTCTTTGTTTTGCTTCCTTACTTGTCTAATTTTCCTTTGCTCTGGTGAGTTTTCTTGTTGTCCTGGTCATCTCCTTGAATATAGTCCTCCCTCAATTCTCTCCCCTCTATCTTCGTTTTGGAAGTTATAATAATCCCCACATCTTCACTTGATAAACCCCAAAAAATACCCCCTTTCCTCATCTATAGCATAACCTACACCAAACTTTGCAAAATCATGAACTTTCATGTGCTCAAGTTTACTCTAGTTTCATTAGCTATATTGCTACACATATTTCCCACACCAACATACTCCACCTCTAGGAAAGCCCTTGATGTTGCTAAATCCACCCGAATTGGGTTCCGGGTCTCCCTCAAACACATCGATCATGGGTCAAATTTCACCAAACTCGAGCGTGTCCAACGCGGTATCAAACGTGGATCATACAGGCTCCAGAAGCTGAATGCAATGGTGTTGGATTCGACCAAAGGCCCGTTTGACGTCGAGTCCAAAATCCATCCTGGGAACGGCGAGTTCTTAATGAACATTGCCATTGGAACTCCGCCGAACCAATACTCAGCCATAATGGATACCGGAAGTGACTTGGTTTGGACCCAGTGCCAACCTTGTCAAGACTGTTTCGATCAATCTTCCCCCATATTTAACCCGAAAAAGTCATCAAGTTTCAACCCTGTCGAATGCTCTAGCCAACTTTGCCAAGTACTTCCTACGTCCACATGCAACAACGGGTGCGAGTACTTGTACACTTACGGTGACTACTCCTCCTCCCAAGGCATCCTCGCCACCGAAACCTTCACATTCGGGTCAGGCTCCGACAAGGTATCCGTCCCCAATATTGGGTTCGGTTGTGGTGAGGACAACGAGGGGGACGGGTTCAATCAGGGTGCGGGTTTAGTCGGGTTGGGTCGAGGCCCGTTGTCCTTAGTTTCCCAACTAGATGAGCCTAAGTTCTCCTATTGCTTGACCTCCATTGATGGCTCCAAATCCAGCACCCTGTTGATGGGTTCCCTAGCAGCAACTACCACCTCCTCCTTATCGGAAAAATCATCGAAAAACGCGAGCGTGATCACAACTCCATTGCTGAAGAACCCATCTCAGCCATCCTTCTATTACCTTCACCTCGAAGGCATCAGCGTGGGGGGCAGTCGCTTGCCTATTAAGGAAGACACTTTTGCCCTGAGTGATGATGGCAGTGGAGGGCTCATCATCGACTCAGGAACCACCATCACTTACTTAGAGCAAAGTGCGTTTCGTCTGCTGAAACAAGAGTTTGCATCTCAGATGAAGCTCCCCGTGGACAGATCGCGTTCCACGGGGCTCGATCTCTGCTTCAAAATGCCTAAGGATACGTCGAGTATAGAGGTGCCTAAGTTGGTGTTTCACTTCAAGGGGGCGGCGGATTTGGAGCTGCCCAGTGAGAATTACATGATCGGGGACCCGAACACGGGGATAGTGTGCTTGGCAATGGGAGCATCCACAGGGATGTCCATCTTTGGGAATGTTCAACAGCAGAATCTGATGGTGGTGCATAATCTTGCAAAGGAGACTTTGTCTTTCATTCCTACCAAATGTGATGGGCTATGAATGTCATTTGTGAACATTGTACGTTGTGCTCATGTAACTTTGATTTTAGTTGTGAATTTACTTAGTCTTTCTGATTTGATATTCTGCAAGGCTCAATGAGATGCAAACTTGTTTTTATGGAGTTTAAGAATTGATTACATTGAATCCATGTCGATCAGGGCTGGGCATTGGGCCGGGTGCCCTACGGACTGCAAGGGTCAGGAGTTGTCGATGGTCCTTTCATTAGTTTCTTTGCCTTCAAAATTTCCAAGTAGTTTGGTGTCCCCAGTTTCCAGTTTTCTCCCAGGGTGGTCATAGATTTTCTGTAGGTGAGTGTTGTTTGTTTTGTTGTTGTGTTTTTGTCTATACTTGTTGTTGTTACAAGCTTACCTTTTAACAGTATTATCTAGAAAAATATTTGATTTGAGCTATATGGAAAAGGAAAATTGGAACTAAATGATTAATACTTTGGGGATATTGAAAAGGGAAATTGGAACTAAATAATACGAATTTTTGATTTGGTGATAAATAATACGAATTTTTACCCAATGTTGCTTTGAACAGTATGTCACCGAGTTAAGTTGAACTTCACTCGGTGGCGGTCTGACGAGGCGGCGGAGGGATGTCCTAGTCAACGTTATTTGTCCACATAAGTCCCCCTCTCTCTTTCTCTCTCCTCTCTCTCTCTCTTTATCTCAATGTGATGTTGGGAATCAGAATCTTGTGTAAGGTTGTGATTGTAGGGTTTGGTTGTTATGTTTAGACCTGTTCAACAGTCGGGTCGGACCGGGTCACTTGCCAGGTTAGTTAGGTCGGGAGTTTTTGACCCGTCGGCTCAAGCCCGACCTGGCCCGACATTCGGGCCAAGTACCCTCGGCCCAAGCCCCGACCCTACGGGCCATGGGCCAGGTCAACGGGTCGACAACTATATAATATAAATTTTTTAATATACAAAAAACCTAAAAATTTACGCATTTAGTTTACATATTTAGTCGGGTCATCGAGTCGGGTCGACCGGGCCGGATCACAAATAAAACCTAATCCAGGATTTTTTTGAAAAAATTGATGTGGTTAATTGGGTCGTCGGGCTGGGTCGGGTCACAAAAAATAAAACTTAATCTAGGATTTTGTTTTAAAAAGTTAATGCACTTGGTCGGGTTATCGGGTGGGGTTGGTCACAAACCCTTGGTCCGAGCCCGGCTCAACCATACTTTGGGGCCCCGTCATTTTCAAGCCTTGTCGGGTCGCCGTATAAAATTGTGGCCTTGACCCGCACTTTTTCGGGCCGGGTCGAGTCGGCGGGTCCGCGGCCCACTGAATAGGTCTAGTTATGTTTCATGAAGATTGTTAAGTCTTAAAGCTTCATCAAGTATTAAACTTCTTTAAGTTGCTTTCTTTTGGAACTAAGTTTGAATGTTTGTTCTGAGTTATGTTAAGGCCTTTAACTGAAGTGTATTAATTAGTTATCTGTTTTGGCCTTGTATCTTTTCGGAGATACATATGTGATGCTCATTAAACTTATTACTTCTGCTGTTACCGTAAAGTCAACTTTTGACTTTCTTAATTAAATTTTCAAGGGCATTACAGAAGAAGAAGGACACCAGTGTATCAATAGGCCACACGACCATGACCCTCTTTCCAGAAGAGTGGTCGTGACCGCGTCTCCATTCGACATGACTGTGACCCCTTAGCTGCTTGGTGCCCCATCGTCCATGGAGTCGTGGACGTGAACGTGTCATTTATTCGACACTTTCATGACCCTCCTCCGAGAGATAGAACATGAGTGTCTTAGTAGGATGACATGGTCGTATCATCTTCGGGTCAGCCTTGTTTCGCAAGGCACGCCTTCTCTTCTATAAATATGTATCTCTTTTCTTTTGTAAGGGACTTTTGAGGACTTTAGACCCAGATGAAATTATGACTTGGAAAGAGTATTTTTAGACCAAGATCAATCTTCAAGCTTAGTCCTTGAATGTGGTAGTGCTTGTTTATTTTCCATTGTAAGCGAGTTGGTGGATCTTTAGACTCTTGAATTGGTTTTTATATATGATTAATGAAGAATCGTTGGTGTTAATTTGTAAGCATTCAACCTTGTGATTATTAGGTTTTACTTAGATGAGTTCCAACTCTTTTAAAGTAGTTATATCTTTATTCTTTGTTCTTGTTTAGATCAAAAATCCAAAAATAAGAGTTTTTATATCTTGAGTTCTATTTTGTGTTCATTAACTTTCATTATCGTATCATGATCCTAGGATTGTGATTTTACTTTCCATCATTACCTTGGGCTTTCCCAAATCATTTGGTAGGCATAGAACTCAATAGAAATTGATGGGAATATTTTGTTATGCTATTTACTGGTTTTAATCCGTTTTGGTTGATTTATCAATGAGATTTGGCTGAAATTTCTGCATATTTTGGTCCTAAAAATCATGATGGATATATGAAACTTTTTTGGTACCATTGGATTCCATTACCCTAGAACTGAATTCCCTCTCCTATTTGTACATCAGAGATTTGTAAAAAATTGATCTCTAGGGTTCTATGACATGTCCGAATGACATATTAGAGCAAACAACAATAAGTAATCTCAAATAATACGTAAAGCATTAATTATTGTTTTAAAGGTGTAAGATTTATGAGTATTAAACTATGTTATTTGCAAGGATATACCACCTGTTAGGATCGAAGAGCACTCAAGCAAACCACAAACAATGTAAGATAGGAGCGAAAAGAAATAAGAAATTTGACACCAGAGGTTTAACGTGGAAAAAACCTAAAGCGGGAAAAAAACCACGGAATCGATGCACCAGTAATATGAAGATTACAATTTACAAGTGCCTTACACACTTCACTCTTGTGTTTCTATTGTGGTGTTGTGGTGTTTTGTGGTGTATTGTCTAAGGGAAACTTGATCCCTATTTATAGGAAAGGGAGAACACTCACTAGTGCTCCACTAACTCCATTAGTGCTCCACTAGTCCACTAGTGCTCCACTAGCTCCATTAGTGCTCCACTAACTCCAACTAATGCTCCACTAGCTTCATTAGTGCTCCACTAGCTAGCTCCACTAATTTTGGTCTCCACTAATTTGGTCTCCACACACCTAACAATCTCCCACTTGGAGACCAATGTTTCATAGATCCTCAATTTTTTTTTCAGCTCCATTTCCTAGTGCATCGACCGACCTCTTTATCAGTCCGAGAGGCCTCCTGAGACCACACCGGGCCTCGATTTCCCAACATCCACTGACTTACTCTTGATCCTGTAGACCCACTTCTTCACGGCCTTCTTCCCTGCAGACAATCTCACCGGCTTCCAGGTTCCCTCAAGTGACGCAATCTCATCAACCATTGCGTGCTCCCACTTGAATCGAGCCTCCGCCTGCACAGCCTTAGTATGTGACTTTGGCTCACCAGCATCTCTGGTAGCCCTCCTGGATTTCCTCATAGTAGATGGTGCGTTGGAGCTTTCACATAGCTCCTGTGGTTCAGGTCCTTCAGCAGCCTGATCTGCAACCTGTGGAGCTTCCTGTGGTTCCTCCGTTTCTTCCCTAGGCACGCCCAGCCTACCAGAAACCTTGAGCGCCACAACTCCCACTGGCTTCTTGTCACTTGAGTCACTCCATACCGTCTCAGGTTCCCTGTCAGTTTTGGCGAAACTGACCTTCTTCTCATTCCTGCAAAGCCATAAACTAGAACTAGAAGCATAAGAAATCATGTTAGTGCTTTCCCTGGTAGAGTACAACGTACCGGATCTCAATCCCTTCGCCACTACCATAGCACCCTTCATGATCTTCCATCTTCCATCTCCGAACCTTATAGTGTAGCCCATCTCATCTAGTTGATTCACTGAAATTAAATTCCTCTTAATTCCAGGAATATACCTCACATCCTCCAACTTCCAAAGACCACCATTCGCAGTCTTAATCGTCATGTCTCCTATACCTGTTATCTCATAACACATGTCATTGGCAAGATACACATTGGCAAACTTCCCACTCCTGAAATTATGAAATAACTCTTTATCGGAGGAAACATGAAAGGATGCACCTGAGTCAACTATCCATGACTCTTCAAGACTAGATATACTCAAAACTAGGGCTTCACAAAGATCTTCCGCAGAGTTGACAGAGTCCCGGTCATCATTACCCTTCCCTTTCCCAGGTCTAGGGCAATCCCTCTTAAAGTGACCCTTATCACCACAACCATAACACACAACTTGACTCATATCCCTAGGCTTGCCTCCCCTGGAATTATTCGAATTCCTATTGTTCTTCCTACCCCTTACACTTATCGCAATTCCCGAAGATTCCTCTCCAGAATTCTTCCTGCGAAGACCCTCATTAAGCAATGCAGACCTGACCTCATCAAATTTCAATTCGTCAGTATCCTTAGCACTACTAACAACAGTTACAAGGGTTCTCCAAGACTCAGGCATAGAAGACAATAATACGCAAGCTCTAACATTCTCAGCAAAAGCCATTTTCACTGAATCAAGTTGTGATAAAATTTTAGTAATCTCATTAATATGATCAGCCACATCTCCACCTTCAGCCATCTTACAGCTGGTTAATTTAGTGAACAAATATACCTGATTTGGCTGCACTAGGCTTCTCATACATATTCTCCAGTGCTTTCAACAATTCCTTCGTTGTCTTTTTCTCCATGACGTTAAACATGACGTTCCGAGCCAATGACATCCTGATTAGGGACATCGCTTGTCGATCTAACAGATCGTATTAAGCCTGCTTCATCTCATCTGGCTTGTTCAGCAATGGAACATGCAGCAACTTTGCGTACAGCAAATCCTCAATCTGCAGCTTCCAGTAGATGAAGTCGGATCCATCAAACTTCTCTATTTCATACTTATATCCTGCCATTGTTTGAAAACGAGTTCTCTTTCACAAATCCTGAAAGCTCTGATACCAGTTGTTAGGATCGAAGAGCACTCACGCAAACCACAAACAATGTAAGATAGGAGCGAAAAGAAATAAGAAATTTGACACCAGAGGTTTAACGTGGAAAAAGCCCAACGCGGGAAAAAAACCACGGAATCGATGCACCAGTAATATGAGGATTACAATTTACAAGTGCCTTACACACTTCACTCTTGTGTTTCTATTGTGGTGTTGTGGTGTTTTGTGGTGTATTGTCTAAGGGAAACTTGATCCTTATTTATAGGAAAGGGAGAACACTCACTAGTGCTCCACTAGCTCCACTAGTGCTCCACTAGCTAGCTCCACTAATTTTGGTCTCCACTAATTTGGTCTCCACACACCTAACACCACCCACATCATTTTTTTACCTACTTTTACTGAATTCTACATTTTTTACTTAAATCTCGCTAAACCTACACAATTTTTTACTTATAAAACAATTCATCACCTATCTCTACCTACTTTTACGTAAACTAAGAATTTATTGAAATATATCTTACCTTACTTATCCAACTTATACACATCTACCAAAACAACACGTCGTTTGAGAAAATATATCTTCTTTGATATGTCGTTTGAGTATTAAACTATGTTCTTCTTTGCAAGGACTTATCTGCCTGTGTCCTTAGAACTAGATCTGTAAATTCGGTCAGGTGGCGGGTTTTAGGTCGGATGTATATTCGTTTTGGGTAAATATGAGTAATATGTATTTTGAGTTCGAGTAAGTAGGGGTGATGTATTTCAATTTTGGGTCAGCCTAACGGGTTTTGATAGTGACATTTTTCCGTTTTTTCTTTAAAAAATTGGTCTCTAAAAACTACTTTTTGTACAATATACATAACAAAATATGATTATCTTTTAGTAATAATAGATTATTGTAATTATTTTAACTTAAATTAGAGAAATAACAAATAAATGAGTTGCGCTTATAGTTTAAGAGTTAAAAATTCTAATGAAATGCAACAAATTCTAATAAAGTTGAACTTTAAAAAAAAAATCGGGTCAAACGCGCGAGGGTCTAGTTTGACCCGCTAGTTTTTGGATTTGGTGTATTTCGGGTTTAATTAAGAAAATCTCGTTCAAAACCTAAAAATTTCCAGTAGATTTTGGTCGAGTTAGAAATTGTCAGATCTACTCTAAAACATAAATTATTTTTGTAAAAATAAAATACAGGGCAAAATTGTCTTTTCATTTGCCTTTTAGGAGTTGGGGTTAGTTGGAGTTGGACACGGGAGGGTAGGTGGGCAGGCGGGCGGCTTTGAGTTTCACAGTTTCCCTGTTGTTTGCATTCATTTCATTTGCATCGTAATATTCGTCGTCTTTCTCTTCCTTCCAATTTGACCAAATCGCATCGACAGCGACTCTCTCTCTCTCTCTCTCCGCCGGAAACCACCTCCTCTCCTCTCCGATCCGCCACCGCTTCTCTCTCACAGTAAACCTTCTCAACTCTCTCTCTCTCTCTCTCTCTCTCTCTCTCATATCTGCATTTGCAATTTTAGTAAATGTTAATCATTAAGGCTGATTTGTATTCTTCGAAAAAAAAGGAAGCTGATTTGTCCCCTTCTAACCCTATACAGTAGATTTAGAATCAGAAATGCTATGCCTGGCATGAAATTCTGTATTTCTATCATAATTTGAGCTGATACACTTGTAACAATGGTTCTTCTGCATGTCAATGTAAATACTGCACATCAGTCTTACAGGATTGATTTCAAATTCATGCTGTTGGAACTCTAGATTATAAGCCTCAAACGGAGGGTCCTTAGCTTTTTAGTTGGTAACCAATCATTTTCATGAAAGGGTTTTGTTCCCCTTGCAATTGAGCAGTTAAACATCGATCGCACTTGTTTGTTTTGTGAAATAACTATAGATGATTATCAGTTACATGGGTATGCTTGAGTTTAATGCGTTTTACTAATTATGATCTTGATCTACCTAATATTATTTTTTTCCCACTTGAGGGTAAAAGCTTCCACTTTGTTCCTTTGTTTATTCCTTGATGTTGATATACTTAAATCTAAATTATTTGTTTACTTGTTTATTTTACAAAAAGATACTGCTGATACTTTTTGCAGCAGTTGTTGACTCAAAGAGGGCGAAGTGAGAAAGAGAGAGATCAACAATGGCTTCTATGAGTTTGGTGAAGCTAAATGGGGCATCTTCCCAGTTCTTGGGGCAAAATTCCTTCAACCAACATAGCAAATCTTCATCCCTCTTCGTAACTCGTCGAGTATCCATCCCAATCCGTGCCAGTACCAGTTCTTATGCTGATGAGTTAGTGAAAACCGCGGTAAGTTTTGTTTCATTGTTTTTATTTTTTATTTTTTATGGGATTCTACTTTATCAGTGATCTTTCTTTGGTTTGTCCTGTATCCTTGGTTGAAGTTTGTTGGGATCAGTTTTAGACATCTAAGGATGTTGCAAATTGCTGAAAGTTCAATGTTTAATACCAGATCTATGATGTTTTGAGCTATGTTGCTCTGACATGGATAAGGGTGACCCGGTTGTGTTAAACAACCTCACATATCTTCATTTTTAATTTGACGTTTCTGAGTGCCGTACCCTTGTCAAGGGTCTGACTCGGGTACAATACAGTGGGGTAAACGAACATAGGCTTCAGAATATTGTGTGAAGCGCTGAGGTTCTTGAATTTGATTTGAAGAGTATGTTGTTATCCAAATATGAAGTTGTAAGTGCTTGTTCTAACGCGTTTTCTTAATTAGGAATGCAGCGTTCCTTTCTAGTTTCTACCGAGTTGGCAAAATGTTGCACTATCTTCTGCAATTTATTCCCTACTTAAGTTCATAAATCTGCTACTGGTTTGGTTATTGCTCATGGAGTGGCATCACTACCACCCCCCCTCCCTTTTTTTCTCCTTCCATCATGTTTTTTCATCAGGGTTTTTCTTTTTCATCTTTACGCTGTCTGTTATTTCCTCTGTTCTTTCTGTTTGCAAAGTAGATTGAGATTCTCTATCTTGTTCATGGTTGTATTGAAGCTCCCTTAGTTAACGTCTGTTGAGATGGTAAACTTGGGGTAATTCTGGTAGCAGTGTCTTGTCTTCAATTTAACTGCTTTTGGTTGGCATTTATTACTTTTCAGAAATCAATTGCTTCTCCTGGACGTGGTATCCTTGCTATTGATGAATCTAATGCAACCTGTGGGAAGAGGTTGGCATCCATTGGCTTGGATAACACAGAAACCAACCGCCAAGCATACAGGCAGCTTTTGCTTACAACTCCTGGTCTTGGAGAGTATATCTCTGGTGCTATTCTGTTTGAGGAAACACTTTACCAGTCTACAACAGATGGAAAGAGATTTGTTGACTGTCTACGTGATGCGAAAATTGTGCCTGGCATCAAAGTTGACAAGGTATGAGGGTTTACCTAACCTTCACACTTGCATAATTTGTGACCTTTCAATATCCATCGAGTGTTGACACCCTTCTTACTATCGCTTGCTCTTTTAAAGGGTTTGTCTCCACTGCCGGGGTCCAACAATGAGTCCTGGTGCCAAGGTTTAGATGGTTTGGCTTCGAGATCTGCAGAGTACTATAAACAGGGTGCTCGTTTTGCAAAATGGTAAGGGTTCTTTTTCATGCTTGAACCTAAAGAATTTGAGATGTTGGACAGAAGAAAGTTATTTTAGCACTGAATCATCTTCTTGTGAAAGAATCTTATTTCTCTCTTGGTAATTTAAATTTATTTGTTTTCTGTGGATTCTGTGGCATGTACCGGCTTTTATGAACGATCATAGGCGTACAGTTGTCAGTGTTCCATGTGGACCTTCTGCCTTGGCTGTTAAGGAAGCTGCATGGGGACTTGCTCGCTATGCTGCTATTTCTCAGGTATATATAATATAATTACAGTTCACTATAATAAAGTTTGGGAATTGGATTTAAATAATCTGAACTTTGGGCCACAGTAGACTTAATAATCTGAATTTTAGATTTGGTTCTTCATAATCTGAACTTTGGGCCTCTTGGATTCTAGTAGTATGCCACCGAGTTAAGTTCAACTTAACTCGGTAGCTGGATGACGTAGCAGTGGTGGCATGACATACCTAAAATGCGCTGGCATATATCACCGCCGTCACATCATCTCGCTACCGAGTTAAGTTGAACTTAACTCGGTGGCGTGCTACTAGAATCTAAGGGGCCCAAAGTTCAAATTATTCTGACCCAAATTTAAAGTTCAGATTATTAAGTCAATTATGGCCCAAAGTTCAGATTATTTAAATCCAATTTCCCATAAAGTTTTTGTGAATCTTTTAAATGAGATGTCAAAATCTAGCATGAAATAACCCCAAGTTTCAACTCAATCTAAATGAGGTGAGTATATTAAGCTCGGATGATAATGATTTTTCCCTGGGAACACTTCAGTTTGCAATTTTTTGAGATAAAAGCACAGCTGTGCAAATGTTGCCAGTGGGGATTCCACTTCATCACGTAATTGGAAAAGTCAAGCTTTGCAATACCTTCTTTTAAAGCAAAATAGCTTAATGATATTACTTACTATGCCACTGGTAATTGTTGCTGTTGTGTATAGTTCATTGTCAAATAGGTATCAGGACGTAGATCAATAATAATGAACTTTTGACCAATTTGGTTGAATGATTTTCTTGTAGACAATACCCTAATATCAATTGTGAAAGCATTGTAATCAACTAATTTATACTCCTTTGCTGAACTACCAGTTAACTTAATTCTGTATTCATCAAATTCTCAATATGGGAACAAAGCAAAATAGAAGGTAGAAGAATCTTGATGGCACACAGGGATATTGTTAGAATCGACTGATCCTGCACCCAGCATGATGAGTAGATAGGTCACAACTCACAACTCACAACTCACAACCATCTTTATTTCTCATCATGTTGATGTATCTTGCTTTTTGTGCTTGTGTTTGAACAGGACAATGGTCTGGTGCCTATTGTAGAACCTGAGATCCTTCTGGATGGTGACCACCCAATTGAAAGGACCCTTGAAGTGGCAGAGCGGGTGTGGGCGGAGGTCTTCTACTACCTGGCTGAAAACAATGTCATGTTTGAGGGAATCCTTCTTAAGCCTAGCATGGTAACCCCAGGAGCCGAACACAAGGAGAAGGCTTCTCCAGAGACAATTGCTAAATATACACTGCAAATGCTTAGGAGGAGAGTACCTCCTGCTGTTCCTGGAATCATGGTATGTATTCTTGCACTGTTGTACAAATCCTTTTTTTCCTGTTTTGGACCTCCATTTCATACCTTCTATTCTAGAGTAAGCTCCTAGTTTAGTAACTTTCTTGTGTCTAAGATCGATGTGTTGAAAATCCACATAATTCAAAACACATATATGCTTATGAATTTTATTCCGGTGTGTCTTATGAAGTATCCATATTGGTTACCAAAGATTGGTCACATGGGCTTGTTTCCTGTGCTGCAATGGGCTTGCGTGCCCCTCTAGACCACATGATCCACACCTACCCCATACCAAATGGCAAGGCCCCCTCTACCCTCTCTTACCGTTTTGTTTTTAGTTGGACATCTGAATGTGTACAGATATAGAGTGCTGAGAAGGGGCATTAGGAGTGTCCTCGTAATGATGATGTCTACTCATCTTTCCGTTGCCTTCTCAGATCTTGACTTAACGATTATGTGTGCCAGACAAACTAACCGACTTAATTGACCTCAAACTGAATATTCCTGGTTCAATATAACATAACCAATTGGCTTCAGCTGAACTTGATAGGTTTGCTGGGATGAGAACGCTACTTGGGTTGGTATGTTGATAACTGCGTGTTCAATATGATGAAATTGAAGCTCATTTCTGCATCCTTTTGTTCCTAAAACAGCTCTATGGTTTTCATTAATAGGCATATTGTGTCCTCTGTGAGATCAAATTTGAGTAATTGCAAATCTAAAAGTGTCGGAGAAAGTATTCCTCTTACTAAACCTACGCACAACATAGTTACAATCAGCTTCTTCTTAATTCTTGTTTTCCAGAATATAAGCTCATCCCTACTTAGTACAGGGGTATGTTTGTTCAAGGTTGTAATGATACTACCGGTTTTGATTTTTCATGACTAATGATGTACTTGCTTGTTGAATAGTTTTTATCTGGAGGGCAATCTGAAGTGGAAGCGACCCAAAACTTGAATGCGATGAATCAAAGCCCCAACCCATGGCATGTTTCTTTCTCGTATGCGCGTGCTCTGCAAAACAGTGTTCTCAAGACATGGCAAGGACGCCCAGAGAATGTGGAAGCAGCCCAGAAGGCACTTTTGGCACGTGCCAAGGCAAACTCAGTTGCCCAGCTCGGGATGTACACCGGTGAAGGGGAAAGTGAAGAAGCAAAGAAGGGAATGTTTGTTAAGGGCTACACATACTAAGCAACAAGTTAGTGCTGTTATTTGTGAGTGTTCAACCTTGCCTTTACTGTTTTTGTTCCCCCACCCCACCCCCCAACCTTAGGTTGTAGGATACTAATGTGGGGTTCTATGCTATTTATTTTCTCAGACTTGTTGTGGTGCTTTCGAAAGATGGTTTTGTTATATTTACTTATGTAGGCGAAAGTTGTAATGTAGAATATTATGGTGAATTTTCTCATAAGCACTTTCTCATTGTTTTATGTGTAAATTTTGCTTGCTGCATTTTCTCTGTTAGAGTGTGGCAGACTGTGACCGATAGCCTGCATTATCACTGGAAGCTATCAAGGGTCCAAATCCAATACCAAAAGTTCTGCCACCAGAAGACTCGGCATGTAGGATTTGATGAAGCAATCTTATGTTGTCTTTAGTTGGAAGAGAAATGATTTCAGTCGAAATCGTTTCCCCAGAGAAATGGTTTTCCAAGGAAAATGATTTTTCATGTTAAATTTTCCCTTGTTTGGTTGGAGACAAATTGTTTTTTTTTTTGGAAAATGATCATGTATATCGACATAAGTAGCGATATATGTTACAAATGAAAATGTGGAGCTCAGAATTCATATTTGAGCTTTTTTTTTTTAATAATTTCTATCGTATTGTAAAGTCGTGGCAAATCGATGTAATCGAATTTTGCTGTTAAGTTTCAGTCATATTTAACATAAAAAAAATGTCGATAAAAGTGGTGATATATGTTATCAATGAAAATGTTTGGAACTTCAAAATTCATATTTGAGTTTTTTTTAGTCCATACGATCAAATCATAAAGTTTCGATTGCAACAATTAAGTTTGAAAATTTTAAAGTTTCAGTTTAGTTATAGCGGCAAAAAGTTATGGTATATGTCACAATAAATGTTATCAGATAAAAATATTTTGAGTTAAAAATTTATATTTGAGCTTTATTGAATTAATTCTATCGTATTACAAAATTTTGAGCAAAATTGTTGATGTTGAATTTCGCCATCAAATTTCAATTAGACTAGTAATGAAAATAGATCTAACAATCAAGGGTGAGAAATATTTTTTCTAGGTTGAACAAAGGAAGTCAATTTCCTTCTTTTAAGGGAAAATGATTTTCTTTAAAAATGATTTTTCAAACTTTTTTGTACCAAACACTAGAAAATTAGGAAAACATTTTCCTAAAAAGTATTTCCCCTCCCAAACACACCCTTACTATCTTTACCCCCAAGGCCCTAAATATTGCAAGTCGTAGAGATTGATTTGAAATATTTAAAATTGTTCTTTACTACTACTTGGAAAAGAGGCATCTGAAGTCTAGTGGAGTAAATTTAGATTTATCCACCAACCCATTCTATTTTTAGTGTAAGCCTGGGGGACTTGTAAGCAAAGGAAGAATGTACAACCACTAAATTAGGTTCAATGGAGCTCTAATTTGTAACTAGACCTACAAGGAGCTTACATGAATGAGCTCTTAAGCAGAAGAAAAGGACGTACAATCATCAAATTTGGTAAACTGGAGCTCTAACTCGGTCATTAGTCCCATAGGGATTATGTCAATCAAAATTTAAACTCAGACGAAAAACCTATAAAAGAGTCCATGTCAACCAAAATTTAAACTCCAATAGGAAGTATGTAACTCGGCCTCTATAACATAGGGCATGGAGGCCATTTGTGGAGCTCGGTTTTCTTGTGAGGTGTATAATTTGATAGGATGGAGGTTTGAGTTCTTTGTAGCTAGGAAATTTCGAGAGATTTTTCTTTTGTGAGACTAATTTTGTGGGGGAAGATGGTGTGAAACAGGCAAGGGGAAAAGCACAACGAAGAACAAACTCGAATGGAGTTCACAACCACCACCACCAACAACCACCAACACAACCACCAACTTAACAAAGTCCAACAATTCAAATTCAATCACAACCTAACACTACTTCCAACCATTCAACAACAATAATGAACAACAACAACAACACCCAACAACAATGGATGAACACAGGGGATGAGGGTACCCAAATTGCTCAACAATATCAACAACACTAAAAATCACCACCAAATAACAACAAGAACAATTCCGAGCACAAAAAAGAAATTTTCAACAAAACTATGAGTTTTATGCCTAACTCCAATACCAAATGGAGAGGTTTTGGGACCTAGGGTCTACACAAATTCATGTGGATGATGACAATCCACCCATATAACTCATAAACATAACTAATTTTTAGGGTTTTGGAGTTTATGGAGATAAACAACAATTACAACAAGAATTGAAAAGGATATGGACAATTATAAAGAGTAAACGCTCACCCAATTGAACTAAAATGTTCAATAACCTGCACAAGGATCTTCCACAAGCAAAACACCATCAAATACCCAAGAAATCTCACAAAGAGTGGAGGAAGAATACCCACTCACATGGAAGAGAAATCAACAAGCGAATTCCACCCAAATGATTAGCTTTCATTGAATTAGAGGGTTTGAAAACCAACAATTACAAATTCTCTAATTGAGAGAATTTTGAGTCTAAAACCTAAAAGCTTCATCATTTTCTTTGATGGAGGTAGGGGAACATGTACACAAAGGAAGGGGGGGTTACAACGGAAAAAGAAAAAGAAAGACGCGTGCTGCTGGTGAAAAAGGAGGAGGCGCGGCCAACACCTATGTTGGCGCAGCTAGCGCCTCTTCCAGGAAGGCAACAACAAAGCGGCGTAGAGAGGCGCGACCAGTGCCTATAGTGGCGCAACCAACACCTCTTGCTGGAATTTTGGCGACAATGGAAAATTGAGAGGTGCAGCCAGCGCCTCTTGCTACTGTCATTGATTTAGGTTGTCTTCCCATTTCTTCTCCTTCGCACGGTCTTTCATCACGGCCTTTGGGAAAGGAGAACGACCAAAATACCATTGGATGTCAAAAAGACCATAAACATCCCGGGGTTGATCTTTATTGAGGGTGAAAAGACCAAAATGCTTCTTGGGTTGTTTTTACCTCCGTTTGACGCCAAAATAAGAGTCAAGTGCGTCATTGCTTTGTTATTCGTGCCGGTGGTCCCGAAGCCCCTTAGAAGGCTCGGGAATGGTTTGATAAAGATTAATGACCCAAGCTGTAATCCCATGGTCCGGGGTTTTCGTATAAGGGAACACCGCTCCCCGTGATGACCATAATGACCTTCCAAGGATTCATATCCACCATGAAATGGATATCGAAACCGGGTTTGATTCTAGGTGAGAAGAGGGCGGCTTGAAGCGAGCCGACGACCATATACGAACCAAAAGTGAACCGATCCCACACATTTCACCCCCAACCTCTCCGCTCTCACACTCCAGCCCCTCCTTTCCCGCATGACCACCACTGCCATCACCTCTTCCGGATTCGCCCGCAACCCACACCAAACAAAAGCCACGAATCCCCCCATTTGACCTCAACTCTCTCTACACACCACTCCAGATTCCTACCAAAATTCAGCCCGAACAGATCATGAACCCAGAAAAACTCGATCCGAAACTCAAAAATCACTACCTAGAAAAGCATGAATAGAGTATGCGAAGATTAAATCCAAAAATTACAAATAACATGTCACTAATCAAACCCAGAATTAGGAAAAATCAACACCTAGTAAATCAAACATCACAAACCCATATTGAAACCGAGAAGAAGGAGAGAAATCTAGAATCAAAGCATACTGAAATCACTTCGAACATGCGAAAACATCAAAATTTCGGATCAAAAGTGATCCGATGGCGGGGGCAACTTTGAGGAAGGTTGCCTGAATGGAGTCCGGCGGTAGGGCGTAGTCCTCTAGGCCGACATCTTCGAGGCGTGGAGGATGGAGCTTGCGGAGGAGACCTAGGTCTTCGGTTGTGGATTCCATTTCCGACATGGATTGAAAGGAAGAAGAAGAAGAATAAGAGAGATTGGGAGGGGTGAGATTAGATGTTAACTGGAAATAGAAGTGAGAGGGGGATGGGGATGGTTTCGATGGGGTTTTGAGGCAGAGAAACATAACAAAGGAGAGAGAGAAAGAGAGAAGGGTGAAGTTATTTTTTTTTTAAAAAAATGAAAAATAATACCAAATCAGCGAAACACATACCCACTTTCTTTTAACTTTTATTTTTGCTAAAACAGCCTCCACGTAAGCAACCGGTACCCCCACGTCATACCTCCGACGAGTTGAACTTAGTGGTAGTTCATTGGGAAAAAAAGGTGTTGGGTTTGATGAATGTTTTCTTGTTATTCCTCATGAAGAGGGTAATAAATACAATTGGGTTCATGATAGTGGTTGTACTTATCATATGTGTCGTCCTTACAAGGATTGTTTTCGACATATGATCCTATTGGTTTGGGTGTTGAGTGCCCAAAGCAATGTTCTTGGGATTGGTACTGTTAATATTAAGACTCATGACGGAGTTATCAGGACTCTTACATGTGTTCGTCATATTCCTGATTTGAAGTGTAATCTCATCGCTCTAGGCACTCTTGAATATGAGGGTTACAGGTATTCCACTTAAGGTGGAGTTTTGGCCGTCTGTAAGGGTCAAACTTTATCCAAAGATTCGAGGCAAGACAGTCTTTATATTCTACAGGGTTCTACTACTACAAGTTCTATAGCTGGCCCTACAACCTCATCTCTTGCTGAGTTCAAGGCTGACTTGATCTCAGTTGATGTTCATCACATCTGATTGCCCTTCGAGGTTCTTTGACGGTACTGGAGATTTTGGCACAAGGTGGAGATTGTTGGGTTTGATGACTCAAATTCTATTTTTTTAATTAAGCCACTTAATTAGATAAATCGTTAATGATTTATTTACGTGGCTAATTACAATATTCCAAGTGGCTAATTAATTCTTCGTGTGCAACCTACAATCCTAGGCATACAACGCTTTCAAGAGTTCTATTGTGCCAACAAGTTGCATCTCTGGGTGAGTTTGTTGATAAAGACTCCTAATGAAAGTTATGTACTAGTCATAGGCTAGATCAAATTCTTAGAGTTATTTTACGGGTTGTACCTCTAGTATAAATGTGGGTTATTATTAAGGGTTTTTGGCTCAAAATAATCCGAAGTCGGAGGTCATTGACTGAAAATAATCCAAACTCACTTTTTGGTTGAAAATAATCCAAATTTTTAACCTATTTACTCGGACTAAACCGAAATTGATTTCCGACGTCAGAATGCTGACTGGTCAGCTTATGTAGACCCCAGTCAGCATAAATTCAAAACCAAAATCAATTAAAGAAACACGTGCTCCGGCTACCCAGTCAACATTTTGACGCCGGAAATCGATTTCGGTTTTGTCCGAGTAAATAGATTAAAAGTTTGGATTATTTTCGGCCAAAAAGTGAGTTTGGATTATTTTCAGCCAATGACCTCTGACTTCGAATTATTTTGAGCCAAAAACCCTATTATTAACCTATTCATACACACTTGTAATTGAGAGCTTCTTCACTTCAACTCATCTCTAGGTTGTGAGAGTATTTGGAGACTTATTATTTTTCCTTCAGATTATTCCCGTTGTGCTATACGCCGTTTGGGATCTCTCTTGTAATCTCTCCCCGTATACTAGTGGATTATTGCTCTGTTGTCGTCCGTGGTTTTTTCCTACTTTGGGTTTCCACGTAAATCTTATGTCTTTATGCTCTCTATTTTAAGTACTGATTTTGTCATATTTTTCTCAATTTATACATCCTGATAATTTTTCCTTCTGTTGCAAATACTAGGTTCTTTATCTCGATCCTAACATAAGGTGTTCAGTTCAGTTTATCGAAAACAAAAGTTTTAGGTTGGTTCGCTAGATCCAATAACGCTTAAAAATTAGTTTTAATAAATTCTAATAACTCTATTATTATCCCAAATTTTATAATTTGATTTTCAAAATTCCAATTTTCTTACTCATAATACAATGAGCAATGATTTGATATTTAAAATTATCCACTTGAAGTCAATTCTTCCACGTATATTACACCAATCCATATTGGGAAAAATATAAAGCGCCATATTTTACTTAATCCATGTACAACAGACGAAACTCAAATATATTAATGTAATTGACAATAACATTCTACTAGCCACCGCTAATAAGTTATGGTGCGTTTGATTTTTTTCGGGAAAATTTTTCTTGTGAAAGTTTTTTCTAGGAAAATCTTCGAAAGAATAAAACACAATATTTGGTTTACATTTGAAAACACGAGAAAATTTGTGGAAAAACTCATTTGAAATGTTCAAACTACCATGCATATGTTAATTTATAAAATAGTTTTTAGAGGCATCTTTGATAACAAAGTCAAACTTTCCCTTTCCCAAGCCCCCTGCGAAAATTTTTTCCCATTCACTTTAGGAAAATTATGTGTCCCACTCAAAACTTTCCTCCCCTCATTTTACAAACAAACATGAAAAAATTTGATCAATTTAAAAAATTTGATAAACTTTCCTAGAAAAGTCAGACAAACAAACACATCATTTAGTAATAACCCTTCTATCAATCAACCCTATAACACAAACAAAGTCATCTAGGACAAGGTAGGGAGGAGGAGATGAGGTCACCCTTTAAACTCCACTTTGATTTGTCTTGGAATTTTGAATTCAAATTGTACAAGTCTAGCTTGTTTAATTCCTCAACTCCACTAGCAAAGCAATTTCCTACTTTGTCATCATACCGTAGATGTACATGTACTTCCCTTCCGTACCTTCAAAAGATTCGATTCATCACTACTTTCCACCCTACTTTTGACTCATGTTTCAATTTATGCTGCATCACTTTCCTACTATGCTTTTCTGTTTTTAATTTTTTTATTCTACCCATCATATCCGTCAATCTTTTGAATATAGAAGGATAAGCTCATCTTCTTTATTTAAATGTTAATTACATTTAACATATGTTATTAATTTTAATTACTTTTTACTTACATTGTATCATTGTAGCTCCTTTTGAGCTGCAGACACTGCTGATAACTATTTCAAGAATCGCTGATTGGCGCCTGAAATCACCGCGAGTGTTTCTAACGTGATTCGTCCTCGCTCACATGATGTGTGAGAAAACCTCCGAGAAGCTCACATATTTCCTCTATCTCATTATTTGTCCATTTAACTAATTTTTTTTGTCTTTAGTTACTTTTTGCTTTTCCATTTTCAATAATAATTTTACTATTTTTACTCTTAATAAAAACAAGAACTTAGCAATAATAGGTGATCGATACTTTTATCATCTTAGGTCCTGTTCTATTATGCGGTATTTCGCAGAATGGTGTGGTGAGGTGTGGTGGAATTGTGGCGGGTATGGTGGAATTGCGGTGGGTTATTGGTATGTGGGGTAGGTGATGAGAGAGGATGCAAAAAGGAGAGGAGAAAAGTGAGGAGAGAAAAAAGTAATGATTTGTGGTAAAATGTGACGGGTTGTGGCAAATTGCGGTAGGATGTGGCACCGCAATTTGCCAACCGAAAAAAAACAGAACCTTGATATATTTTTTACCTAAAAACTTGATGTTATATTAATTCTCTATTTTTTTTTATCAAAACGTCAAATAAAAAGGGACGGTGAAATACTCCAAGCTCAAATGATATTTCTTAGCAATTTACTTTCCTCTAGCATTCAAATGACGTACTCTAAGTTGACATTATACTTACGTCTTCTTTTATTTATCTAATATAGTTTTTCTTTTTGGATTGAGAGTTGTTGATATATTGTTATTGGTGGGGATCCTTTATCTCAAATTTTTAATGCAAATTTTTTTGTTTCACCCACCTTGAAGATTTGAGGATAATAGGAATTTGACCCTTTTGAGATAATAGCGAATAGGGCGAGACAGCAAAGTGTCGACATTAAAGTGCGTGCTTTGTATACCATGACAACGATAATGCTACTCCCACTTCTCATTATTTTGGTTCTTTATTTCCATGGTTGCCATATAAAATTCATGCGATCATCATATGTAATACTACACTCAGTAAAATAATTTAAATAATTTGACTAAACTTTAATTTTTAATTATTCATAAATTATAATGAGCTACGTACAATATAAAATTAATATTATTGTAATTTTTAGTAAGACATTTTTTTAATGATGGTAATTTTAATTTCATATTATAACTCATTGTAATTTGTATGTAACCAATGATCAAAGTTTAGTTATATTAACACTAATACCCATAATATTTAGGGTTGTACATCGGTTCTACACATTGCCAATCTATCTGGATTAAAAATATTGTTTAGAGGTTAATTAAGAGTTAAACTTTTTTTCGCCAATTATTTGTCTTTTTTTTCCGATTGTTGATAGCCAGAAGGCTTTAAAGTTTACAGAGTACAACAAACCACAGAAAACAACATCAACCAACTAGCACTAAGAGAAAAAGCTAACATAAAAAGCACAGCAAGGGCAATTGTCCCACGACAGCCAAAATCCATCACAACTCAATCACACAGCTAAAAGATCAATAACTTTAGTTTGGTGAATCATCGAGGCTTCGCACATTTACTCATTTGTCATAGAAAAGTTTGTTTCGCAACTTGCCTTTCATGTAGTTTGTGTTCATGTAAACATTTACTCTTTTACTCTCAAATACAACAAACTAGGAGCCTAGTATCCGATGAAGGTACTTTTAGCTTTTGTTCAAATTGATATTTATCATTTTACCCTTGTATTGTTTTTTTCCGGCACGAAAAGTGTGGTGTTATTTGATAGTGAAAAATTCTTTCAAGAGGTTATATGAAATTAAATTTGCGTAAATATCATTTGATACAATTACAATATTTATACAATGAAAATGCCATCAATCTTAACATACAATATTTTTTAACGCATCTAATTTTAGCAAGAAAATTAAATTATTGTACATTTTATTTGAAAATTGAATATAATACTACTTATAATTGTATAAACTTTATTATTTGTAATTTTTCATATTTATTAAAATTCAAGGTAAAATATATTGAATATAATCAACTTATATACATTGCTACGCCAAATATATATAACAAAATTGTAATTTCTAACTTGTGCTGTGCATGAGCATTCTTTTTTAAAGAGTGTTTGACGGCAAGAAAAAAATTTGTCAATTTACTCAAGTTAACCAAATTTCGCTTGCTTGATTATCATTTGTTATCATTTGTTAATGGGAAATACTTTATATGGGGCCTACAATTTTACAATATTCATTGAAATTTTTTTTTGGGGGATAAGAAAAAAAATATTAAACCGTGAACATTGGATTAAAGTATGGAAATTTTCAAAATATCCCTAATATAGCAAACTCAACCTATTATAAACAGAGATGGAGCCACGACATAATTTTAGGGTGGACCATTTTCATAAAAGAAAAATAGGGAAAGAAGGGAAGAGAAGTAAATGTGGAAAAATAATTGGACAAAAACCAAAAATAACTTTTAGGGAAAGGTATTGAACCGTTAACATCATACTTAAATAGATTAGCTACAACCAATACTCTACTAATAATTGATTACTTATAAATATAAATAATTTGACTTTGTTTATCATAGGGAGGGCCATGGGCCTGGCCAACCCTCCAAAGTTACGCCCCTATTATAAATATGAGTAGTATGAATATTTCATACATTTTCCAAGAAAAATGCTACCAAATATTTTAAAATGCACTTTTCCATGGAAATTACTTAAAGATTTTCCCCAAAATATTTTCTACTGGATACTCTCTTTATGTTTTCTCTTTTTATAAAAAAGAAAAGTAAAAGGATGAAAAGGGGATAGGTTATGCTGTGATGGATGCCAACTCAAGCAGGCATTATTTGTGAGCTGTGAAGGTGTGGGCAGTGCACTCAATGTTATTCCAAGCCAATCAGTTGGTTAACATCTAATGGAGTGCACCAAGAGACAAACCATGGGAGGATTACATTTCATTGGTGGAACCAAGTGCAGGAGATAAAACTAAGTTAGCTGTCCTCAAGCATGCTCGATTCTTATTTGATAACTACCCTAAAGTGCACCAGATATATCTATACAACCAAAAAAAAAACAGTAAAAGATAACAGTTTCTCTTCCCTCTCTACAATAACAGGGAAAAGCATTTGTAAAATAAAATAAAGCCCTATCAAACCATGCAATTTATTAAATGCATCCGGAACACGTGCTTTAATAGTATGATGGTTCACCCATATATATTAGATTGTTCACCGCAGATATAAAATTGTTCACTCATATAACAATCATTGTTCACTTATTAATATTTGGAGCACATGCTCCAGGTGAACGCAATATATATTGACCAAAGCAGGCCAGATAGATTCTTAAGCAGGGGTCAACGATTTCGGTTATCCTAAAGTTATGAACCTTACCCTTATTCGTTTGAATGATTTCTAAAATTTAGAAACCTTACCCTTACCTATTTAAATTGTTTCGTAAATTTTAAGAACTTTATTCTTATCTACGCTTCCGATTTCGGATATCCACATATTGTACACTAATTATATTTTCTGCCAATTTTTTTTTTCAAAAATCCATTATTTTTTTATCCATTTGCACTAGTTTGACGTTTAACATGCATAATCACAAGTCTGTTGTGCTATGCTATCTCCTAACTATATACATTGGTTTTGAAAAGTCATAGATTGTCGTGCATATGTGACTACTGTATGACATTAAAAAACGATACAAAATTACAAATATTTTAGTAAAAATTAAGTCACAATAATAATAAATACAAGTGTTGTTTTGGTAAAATTGATTTCATATATATATATATATATTTTTTTTTTTTGTGCACAGAAAAACAGGTTATATTAAACAAACAAGTGTAGCGTACAAAAAGGGCGGGGGAACATATATATATATATATATATATATCTATATATATATATATATATATATATATATATATATATATAAGGTTCTAGGTTCTACTCACATAGTGATTCCAGGTTATAGGTTTTGCATGCCTAGTACCTAACCGTAATTGACAGGTTCCAGGTTTCGGTATAGGGTAGTAGTTTAGGAACCTTACCCTTACATGCTTGACAAGTTCCTGAATTTGAGGAACCTTACCCTTACCCGTTTGACCGGTTGCGGTTTCATAACCTACCCATTTGACCGATTCCAATTAGGTTTCAGGTTCCTGATGTGGAATCACTCACCCTATTCTTAAGTGTCAGAAACTTGCTTACCAACTACGAGTTGAAAGAACCCTGGGGGGAAGGGGGAAGAGGAAGGGGGGGGGGTGAATAGGGTTATTGAAATTTTGTAGACTCAATGAGGACGTTAGTAAGAAACCTTAACTTACCGTTAAAGCTTTATACATGGTGTAACAAAAATACAAATATTATTGAATGCAAACAAAAAAAACGTTACAGTGAGGTGGTTACAAAAAATCTCACTGTCCTAGAGCTGATGTCCTCAATTACAGCTACAGTGGTGTCCCAACTAAGTTGTCCTAGCAGCGATTCTAGAGGAAAGATTTCACCAACCACGGTGGTGATTATCACTCATAGAAACTACAACACTTAGTTTTTGTTACACTACTCGCCGAGGTCATCGACTACATCAACCATAGGTCAATATCAAGTGGTTACACATTCAGAAATCACTCACTGATTTTCTACAACTTTTCTCTCAATTTGTTTACTTGCAATCGAGGGAATGTTTCTACTTAATGTCATGAGTTGATTTATAACCTTCTTGTGGATTTCCTTCCTTGTTGATGGTCAACGACTATATGGCTTGATTTACTATCCTCTATTTCTTGATTGGAAATCCTCCATATTCTTTCCTTCTTGACACTTTGATTTCTACCGGATATGTACACTTTCCATACTTCTTCTTGTGAAATATTTTGCAATCATATTTGAGATCGTTTGTAACGATCGTTTTAGTTAAACTCTATTGTAGTGTTTGGGTTTAGGATAAGTATATCAAGCATATATTAAGGACTTTGGATAGAATGGAACACAAGATACTTCCCTTTCTTGTTTTCGTAATTTCGTCTTTCATATCAAAACTCCGTGTGAGGTCCTTGTCAAAGCTCCTAGTGAGTTCCTTGGTGAAGGTATAGGTAATGTCCTTGACCTTAGTCTCAACCTCAGTCTTGGAAGAAATAAGAATATAGACCTAGGGCCGTGAACTATCATGGTTTAGGTTAGCTCTAAAGGAAGAAAACTCAGCAGAAAAATGTCAGCCCATACAAATGAAGTATCACCCAAACATAATATATATATTCTTACTTTACTTTACCTTACCTTACTTTACTTATCATTCCCAACAAATTTTTACATACTTTATATTAAAAATTGTTTGTTTAACTCACCATATTTATATAGAAATGAAAAAACTAGGTGATGTGACATTTACCTACATCCTCTGCTTCACTTATTTTTCCTTATCCAACCTTACTTTACCTTACTCCTTACTTGTCATCCTAAAGAACAGGGTTCGAGAAATTGTTTGGTATTCACCATTAAAGTTTGAATCTCTAAAGGAATATGAATTTGTCCTTTTAAAATTTAGATGAGTATATGGTCATCACCTTCCATCACAATTAAACAGTATCGTTAAATAATCGTTGTTGTTATTCAATAAAATACTTGTTCAAAGATTGGATTAAGTTGAAATCATTTAACGTTTCATGTTTACTTTTATATAATTTCTTTTTTACTTCAATTCAGATATAGGTTTAGATTGCTCAATTCGGGTGTTAGGTTTAAGTAAGCTATCCAAGTCATATGACATCCTATAATATATTTCTCAATAAAAATAGTACTTGGAAAATGGTTTAGGTCGGCTCTAAGGGCACAAACAAGGGCATAAAACTCCTTGTTGTAGGTGGGGTAGTTCTTCCTCAAACCATTGAGCTTCTCGCTAAAGTAGGCAATGGGGCGTTGATTTTGCATGAGTACGACCCCAATGCCCACTCCGCTTGCATTACAATCAACCTCAAAAACTTATGAGAAGTCCGGGAGGGCAAGTACCGGAGCCTCACAAAGCTTGACCTTAAGCTTCTTAAACGCACCACGCACTACCTTGGTCCATTCAAAGATCCTCCTCTTCATGCATTCAGTGGTGGGCGCCGTAAGGGTGCTAAACCCTTTGATGAACTGGTGATAAAAAGAAGCTAGGTCGTGGAAGCTTCTCACCTCCGTAAGGGTGGAGGGAACGGGCCATGAACGAATAACTTCCACCTTTGAGGGATCCATCGAGATCCCTCAGTTCGACACGATGTAACCGAGGAAGGTAACTTGAGGTTTGAAAAACTCACACTTCTCAAGCTTACCGAACAACTTTTGCTGACGTAGAACTTCGAAGAAGAACTCCAAGTGCGAGAGGTGATCGCTCTCACACTTAGAGTAGACGATGATGTCATAGAAGTACAAAACCACAAACTTGTCGATGAAGGGCCTCAAGACCTTATTCATTAAGCGCATGAAGGTGATCGGGGCGTTGGAGAGGCCGAAAGGCATAACGAGCCACTTATACAACCTTCCTTTGGTCTTGAAGGTCGTCTTCCACTCATTGCCTTCCCGCATTCAGATTTGATGGTACCCGCTCCGGAGGTCGATCTTGGAGTATATGCATGAGCCATGTAATTGATCGAGCATATCATCGAGTCTCGGTAAAACATACTGGTACTTGATGATGATGTTGTTGATAGCTCGACTGCCTCGACTATTGATGCACATCCGGTAGGTTCAATTCATCTTGGGAACCAAAAGGGCGAAAACGAAACACAGACTCATGCTCTCTTAGACGATGCCCCTAGAAATGAGCTCGTCCACTTGTCATGATGTTCCTTGGTCTCTTGCACCGATAAGCCACCTTGTTGGGAAAAGGGGCCGCAAGCATGAGGTCATTTTGGTGTTCGATGCCGCGTACCGGAGGGGGGGGGGAGACTCGGTCGTAAATCCATGGGAAAGACATCGTTGAACTTAGCAATGAGGGGAGCCATGAGAGGGTGTAGGGGTATCTTTTCCTCACATTTGTTTGCGTCTAAGAGAAGTAAGGCAAGAATGGCCTTCCCCTTGCTTAGGGCCCTCTCTACCCATGTTTCGATCATGTGGGGCTTCTTACTTCCCACCTTGGGTTTTGGAGGTATTGTTTTATGTGGAGCTAAAGTAACCTTCTCGTTCCCATGAGCGAAAGTATAAACCCATCATGCAAAGTACACTTGTCGAATTGCCAAGGTCGTCCCAAAAGGATATGGAAAGAACTCATCAGAACGACATCACAAACAATAGAATCATCATAAGTTGGACCAAAAGACAAACTAACAAGGACTTGCTTTGTTACCTTAATCTCGCCTTGTTCAAAAAATTACTCAGAGGTACCCTAACTTTTGGTGAAATATTTTTCAAGTACCCCAACTTTTCAAAACTCATTTTAGGGTACCCTTAATTTTTGGGTTAGTGATTATTAGGTGCTTTTCCGATCATTAATTTGGTTAATTGACCAAAATACCCTTGAAGAAGAAGAATAAGGGTATTTAGGTCACTTAATAAAATTGATAGCCGGAAAAGCACCAAATAATTACTAACTCAAAAATTAAGGGTACCTCAAAATGAGTTGGGAGCTTCGCTTAATTTTTGAGTTGGGGTACCGAACAACTGTACTCCTGACACTTGAAGCATTTCTTACCCTCCATCCTCTGGGGAAGTTCCGTAGGACAGGGAATGGTGATTTCCTTCCCCTTGTTAACTTTATTGGAAGGTGTGAACTTAGGAGTTTCGCTTGGCTTCAGAGTGCTCGGGTAGGAAGTCTAGTTAGCAGGTTAGGAGGCGGAAAGAAGGGTCGATTCAAGGGTTTGGTGGTGACCTTCTCCTTCCTTCGCATATCAACCTTGAGAGCCAAGCTACAAAGCTCATCCAATGAATGGTAGATTTGGATTTCAATCATCTCGGTGATAGCAGGGTCCAACCCATTCAAGAACCTCATCATGGTTTGCTCCTCGGGTTCTTGAAGATCACTCTTAATGAGGAGTTATTAGAACTCCTGGATGTAGTCACTAACGCTTCTCTTCCCTTGTGTAAGGGCAAAGATCTCATGATGTATTGCTTATAGGTACTAGGAAAGAATCGTCGATTTTTAAGTTTCATCAACATCGCTCACGAGGTGATCTTGGCTCTACCCTCCTTAACTCATTGAGCTTTGACATTCTCAAACCAAAGAGAGGCGAATTTGATGAGCTTCAAAATAGCAATCTTAAAAGCCTTCTTGTCACTATACTCTTTGGTTTCGAAGATCCTTAACTTCCATGATTTGGAAATAATCAAGATAATCATCAGCGTTGGTAGAACCATTGAACTCTGGAATTTCGATCTTGACATAATGGAATTCATTCCGTTGGGATCCTTCACCCATTGGCGATGTCATCGCGAGGAGCCTCTATCGTCGTTACTCGACTCAAAGGTGTGAGGAGGACGAATATGACTACAGGTTGACCTCCTTTGCCCCTCTCGAGGTTGGCCTTGAAGGTGTGCGGCTATGTGGTTCACTTGAGCCTTGACAGTTTCGAGAGTCCTCTTAATGGAAGAGACTCGGGTTTCCATAACCGTATCTTAGGGACTACGGCGGCGGCTTGACACCTCTCAATTAGGATTAGTTTCATGTCTTATATCGAAAAGAAAGGTAGGGACGGAATGTGTTTGGCAAATTTGTTGAGTTGGGAGGGGGGGAGGGGGTTCTTGTAGCTACCTAATGATTTGGCTAGGGTTCTTTGTGTTTTCCAATCAACTACAACAATAACAATGGCTGCCAACAATCCCAACCAACACAACCACAAGAGAATTCCAACACAACACCTCACTTCTCTAATAACAATGATAACATCAACAATGGCTTAACAAATTCAACAATAATAACTCCAACACACTTGAAGAGATGGGATGGGAATTCCCAATTTCTAGCTACAACAACAGGAAATTGAAACCCTAACTATGAATTGAAGAAAACTCAAGCAAGCCCTAACCTTAGCTCTGATACCAGATGAAGGATGTCATGGCGCGTGAAGGACGCTTGAGTTGATGACTTGAAGATGATGGTGATGATTATAGCAACCAAACCCTACGATTGAGCTTCCACACTAGATATGGACTTGGGGTAAAGACTAACCACCACCTAAGAACTATCAAACCCACTAAGAATTGATAAAAGTTACAACCACCACAATTCTATAAATCATTTTAACTTGAACACCACCACATTTGGATTGAGGCTAAAGTAAGCAAGACTTTGAAGTAGAGAGAGTTTGCGAGAAAAATCTCAGCATGTGTATTGAATGGCATTGAATGCCTCTTCCTAACCATTGAAAATGGTTAATACAATGAAGGTAATGAGGGGACCTAAGGGTCAAATGGCAAAAGACCCAAGCTAAATACATTAGTGACCTCCTAGAGAATTATTACAATTCATTAAGGAAGGGGCCAAAGGGGGAATACACAAAAGCGGAGCAAAAAGAAGAGGGAAAAACAAGTTGAATATCCCGAAAGAGCTGGACCATTGCGGGCGCGACATGTAAAAATTTCAGGAGAGTCGCGGTCGTGACACTAGTCGTCACAAGTGTGACGATGCTCGGGGAATCTGGGCAAATCTCCAGCAGAAGGGTAGCGACCGTGACCCGGGAGGTCGCGGCCGTGACCCTAGGCGATTTTCGACCCAAGAGTTCTACAAACGAGGGGTCTTGGGTGCGACGTGCCTCTCAGCTCCAAAAGTTCAAGGGGGCATATCACGAATGTTTGGTCTCAATTCGAGCTGAATTGATACCCTCAATAAAGTGTTCATTTGTTTTATCTCCTTAACTTTTAGTTTTTTTTTTATGGTATCCTCAACTATTAGTTAGTTATGATGATTATTGTGTTTTTGTATATTGATAAGAGAATAATTAGAAAAGGAGTCAAATATAACAAAATCCAGATAAAAAGGAGATAGAAACGAAGAGACGCCAGTAGTGCCTCCGAGACGCCACCAACACCTCAAAGACACAACCAACGCCTCTGAGACACCACCAGCGCTGCAGCCGACACCACCGGCGTCTAATATCAGCAAAAGAATATACGGAGAAAACGCAAGGCTCTAGTCGCGCCAACAGCACACCAGCAGTGCCTAATCTCATACAAGCGACCACATGGAAATACTTGGGCGCTGGCAGCGTCTATCAACCCCCCACCAGCGTCTTATATGGACGAAGCGTAAAACATTAACGCTGGCCGCGTTTCATCACCTGCTACCCGCGCCTTGGTTAGAGAGCAACAAAAAGGCCGGAATCAGAGACGTGCCCAGCGTCCATTTAGGCGCTGCCAGCGTCTGAAATTCTATAGGCACTGGTATTTTTCACGCTAGGGTTTCTTCTTATTTCAATATAAAAAGCCCCCTTTGTATACGAAACATAGTTTAGTTTTTTTTAATCTTCGTTCTTTATTAGTCATTTTTAGGTATTCGATCAATGTTTAGTTTATACTTTCTCCGTTTTCTCTTTAATTTTTTTCCCCTTCGATTGTAATTCGTACTCTTTAAAGTTTAATTCAGTTCAATTTTAGTTTTCAATTTCTCGCGATTTCAATTTTGTTAGTATTAGTTCCCACACAAATTCCACTTTTTAGTGAAGAGGAGGATTAAGGTTTCTCGAATTCTCCCTTCGAGTGAGGATTCAGGCAGGCTTAGTAATCCAAATCATGTATTTTTGTTGTTGTTTGTTCGGGAGAAGATTTTTGATTCGAATTCAAGAATGAAGGAAGGAACTCACATAAATGTTTTCTATCTTAAATTCAATATTTGATTAAATTTTTCTATTCACTGGCATTATTTATTTTCTTAAATATGAATTCTCTTTCGAGTTTCAGTTTCCAGTTCATGTTAGATTAGGTTTAAGTTCTATTTCTTATTCATGTTTTCGTTTGATTATTATTTACAATCAGTTATCTGTTTAGATGAATGTTAGGATTAATAATTTTCTTAGTAATTGTTGTTTTCAATCATGCTTAGTTTAGTTTCATTGTCTTAGCTATTTACCGTTTTCGAATTTGAAACCTTACCCAACCAATATCCTAAAATTGACACACCATCCCTGCGGATATGACAACCCTTACTTTAAAAACCCAAAATACTTCAACCGAATAATGGCTTCGTTGGCGGGGATGTCGTTATTTGGTAGATTAGGTTATTGGTTTAGGAACTCGTAGTGATAATTTAATTCAAAAAAAAATGTGAACATACAAATTGAAAAATTAAAAAAAAAATATGACCAATGTCAATTTTCAACAATTTGAGCAAGAAATGTCTTGGAGATATTTTGCTAGATTACAGGTTTATCTTGCTCAATGTGAATCATATGGTATCTCATATGATAGATTGAATATTTTGGGTATTGTGAATGAGGGTGTGAACTATGAAATCGTTATCTCTTATAATATTATGAGTTTTCTAATTTAGGAGAAGATGATGCATGAGAATTACTTGAGTGGTTGTCTAGGGATTCTTATGAATTTGAGCAACAAAATATTAGTCTTAACTTTCAACCTTCTTATGCTACACCATCCTCTGAGCTAGACTTTAGTCATACCATCTTGTGAGTATCCCCAATATCTGAATGGTTAATCTAGTGATGGGGACCGGAGTATGTTGAAAATTTTTGTGAATCTTCTCAAAGTCCATATAGCAAGTTTCTTCCTCAATGTTTTGTATGTCATTCTTGGGTGATTTATCTGATGCTTGCCCTGAATACCCTGCTTTTAAGGCTTTTATGAATAGATTTGAATCCGCTAAGCCTGAATCAAATAATACTCGTGTGTGTGAAATGGGGGATGAGGATGAAGGCCCAATATTTATATTCACCAAAACCCCTTCCCCTTCACCAGTTGAAAGCAAGGAAGAATAATTTTAATACTGAGTTTAATCAGGTTAGAGAGCCCACTAGTGAGATTACACTTGACGATGAGACACCATTGATGGAGAAGGATTCCACAAGTAGTGAATTTGTGTGTGATGAAGTTGTGCTCCATGAGAATATGTTTAATGAATCATTAGTCACACCCTTGTCCATGCCATTATGTGAGGAGAGGATTGAATTATCTGATGTACATTCTAATACATCTTTCGTAGATGAGGAGTCTAGTACTTGTTCATTGCCCCATCTTATTGATCTACACGCTCAATCTCCATGTGTGGATCTATTTGAGGATTCATCTATTGTTACTCCTCCCCTCTCTCTTCTAACTAAGGATCTTAATTTCTATGATGCATGTGTGTGTGAATATAAGTCTTTCACGATGGGTTATGACCCTGAACATTCCATTTTCACTTTCGACGATGTTTTGAATGATGCACATTTATCTTCTGATACTGATAGTTCTTCTGATGAGTCTAAAATTGATGAAGATGAAGATGTACCCTCTTGTAATGTTGAGAGTGTAGTCATGTGGTTTAACCCTACCTTTTCCTTGTCACCCACTGATGAATATGATGAATTGGATGAAAGTTGTGAATTGGAGTCTGAATTTGATGAAAATCGCGTGGAGGTTGAGTGTGAGGATTCTACTTTGTGTTTTAATGAAATTGAAATTAGTTCCCCATCTCCCCTTCATGTGATTTGTTTTCCTACACTTCTTTCTCGTGAACGTGAGTTTTTGAAGTCCCTAGGTCTCTTAGGAGGGTATAATTTCCTCATTGATCCCTATAGCACCTACCTAGAGGACTTGACTGGGAAAATCAATTTTGTGCATTCATTTCATGACTTTATTGATTATTCCAAGACATTTGATAAACAATTGAGAGCACTCATATTTGCTGATGTACTTTTGAGATTGTGCTCTTATGTTCACCATTTTGAGATGCATTCGAGGATGCATGACCTACTTCTACGGGCATTGATTTGTTCTGAGATGGTGCGCGGCGTCTTGAGGTAAGATGGAGTGGCTGATGCTTCGTGGGTTGTTCTTAATATTCTAACCAAGATTTCATTGTTTGGGTATGCTCAATACTCGACCAGGTAATATCGTTCCCTTATCTTCGTAATACGGCTAGAGAGTTTGTTTCTTTGTTGTTTTGTTTCCTTTGGTGTGTTTTTTTTTTCTTTTCTTTTGGGTGCATGCTTCTTTTTCCAGTGAGGACATTGTTGGCCTTTTTGTGTGGGAGTGGGGGGCGCATGCATGCCAACTTATATTTTTCTTTTTTTTGTGTGCTTTCTCTTTTGTGTGTTTTTTATTTTCTTTTGTGAGGTGCCACTTTATTTCCAATGAGGACATTGTAGAGTTTTTGTGTGGGAGTGGAATGACACAAGTGCCTATAAAATTTAGGAAGAGAAAGAATTTTGGGTTACCGTTGAGAAAAGGCAAATTTTTTTTAAAAAAATTTTTTTAGCCAGAGGTAGTTTGTATACATGGTTGTGTCGCTGAGAGCTTGAATAGTACAATTGCTTAGTCAAGAATAGTTTGTTAGTAAGCATTTGATAGGCTTGAAGCTTGGGTGTTGCCTAACCTAAACATAATAACCTCACTTGTATTTGAAAACATGTGGTTTCCTTAGAGTTTTCATTTCTGATTTGTTAATGTGGTGGTCTTCGTTTGGGAGGGAAGTTTTGACTTCTTATATATCCATGCGGTAATTAAGAAAAACTGAAAAAAAGGAAAAAGGAAAAACATGTTGGTAGACCTACACGGGTTGGTATGAGTGGTTGGTATGAGTGGTGCGACACTCTTATCCCTTAAGCACTTTGTTGCGTACGGAGTAACCTATGTTGGAAGGGTAAACCCCATTTATAGGCCGTTCTAATCCCGAAAAATACTAACATAAAAAAAATTGAGAACAAGTAAAGTTGAAAAATGTTGGTTCACCTACATAGATCGGTATGAATGGTGCGATACTCATATCCCTTAAGAACCTTGCATGTGTATGGAAAAGATCTATGTTGGAAGAGCAGACCGCTTTTATGGTCGCTTGATTCTTGAACAAACCAACACAAAAAAAAAAAAAGAATTGAAGGAAATAATTGTGGAACCTTTCCTTATGTAACCTACGACCCTCACTAAGCCAAGGGCGACACAAAATAAGGAGAGGAACCGCGCATAATTCACTAAGTATTAAGCACGCGTATGTGCGTTGCTAGTTCTGATCGACTGATCTTTGACCTAAACAAAAGTAAGTTGGAAACACTGCACTTGAGCACAAGGAACCCATCGAGCATATACACGAGTGAGTGAAAAATGTCAAGTTTGGTCACGAACTTGCAAGTAGCCTTGAATGTCCTTATTAGCTGTTCTAAACTAAGTAAGAAACATTGTTTAAATAATTAGATTTGCGACCATGTATATAGGCATCCTTCTGTGTTTCCCTCGTTAAGTTTTCCTCTTCATCTCGTAATTTAACTTCTCTTCCTTTTCTTGTCTTTTGTGGGTATAACTTCTATAAACCCTCACGAGATCTTCTTCTCCACTAAGGCAGCCAAGGGGTTTAAAGAGCTTGTTGCATACGCGAAATGCAACCGTGATTCCTACGAAAGTGAGTTAGGGTAGTTTAGTTTTCTTTTTACTTTTGTTTTAGTTTGCTTGGGGAGGGCAAACCTTTGTGTTGGAGTGTTAATCGGTCTCAATCAAGCCGAATTGATACCCTTAATAAAGTGTTTATTTGTTTTATCTCCTTAGCTATTATTAGTTATGATAATTTTTGTGTTTTTGTAGGTTGATAAGAGAACAATTAGAAAATGAGTCAAATATAACAAAATACGGACAAAGAGGAGATAGAAATGAAGAGACGCCATCAGCAGCGCCTCTGAGACACCACTAGCGCCGCAACCGACACCACCAGCGTCTAATGTCGGCAAAATAATCTACGGAGAAAATGCAAGGTGCTGGTCCCGCTGACAAACCTAAAACGTATAGGTGTCTGTGTACCGCAAGTGTACGGGTCTATGTAGTAATAAAAATATCGTTCTCTCTCAGGGACTTATGCTCAACTACGCACTAAACTAGTTCACTACAAAGGATGCTAGGTCGATCAAAGGGTTGTGGGTAATGATTCAGATAATTAACTAAGGAAGCAGGAAATTAAAATATTCAACCAAATAATTAAAAGAGTTTAGGGGAGTCTACTCTAGTCAATCAATCAAATTATCAACAATCCCGGTGCAGGTAACAAGATAATTCAGGGTCTATAATCTTTCTAGGCCTTATCACTTCGATCTTTCGATCCTAGGTGAGTTACAGTGATAGATTAAACATTATTTCTAACTATTTAATCTAATCAAAGATGAGAACTGATTATAAATTGACCATAGGCAAGAATCATTATGTCTAACTATTTTCTAAACCTATACAATCTACGCATTCCAATTCAAGACTCAAACTGTCGTTCTGTTGTCGAGAATCTAAAACCAGGTAAAGACTCAAACTGTCGTTCTATTGTCAAATTACCATGACATACAATACACGCAGATTAAACGAATAAAAAGGATAACCTAACACCGAGACTGTAATCAGATTCAATCAGAAGACATCGAGTTTATCCCCAAACAAAGGGAATTTAGCTACTCATAATAAAAACTAAGAAAGCGATAAAACTGAATAACGAAATATAAAGAGAATAGAAATTAAACCGAACATCCGAGTCGTTGAATTCGATCTCTTTGTGTCACCCAAATCGATCTCCTTCTCCTCCTCTTTTGTTCCTAAATTACTAGAGCGGCTTCCCGAAGGGAGGAAAATAATCAAGAACCCTAATCTAAACGGCGTGTGAAATAAACTATAATATTGTTCGCTTAATTTCTCCCCGAATGGAGAGAACTAGGAAAATAAAACCTATACTAAAACGTTGGACGAAATAACTGATAAAAATAGATGAAAAAGATTTCCCTAACTTGAGCGGCGGATGTTTCTTTTATACCGAAAGAGAAGACACTGGCAGCGTCCAAAAAGCACCACCAGCGTTTCTAATTTGCTTTCCATCCGAAACTTCTGCCCTAGACGATGCTGGGGTGTGTTTAGGCCCCGGTGGGGGGTGATAGGCGCTAGCAGGGGGTGAATTCACGCTAGCAGGGGGTAGCCTTGGTGAGTTGCGTTGTGGGCCGAGGTTACCGTGGATTGGGCCAACTTCAATTTTCTTTCTCTTCTTCTCATTTTCTTCAAATTTCTTCCTCTTTTATTCCCCACTAGCCACTTCAATTCCTCTCAATTTTTCCACTTTTTCTTCCAATTTTCCATGCTTTTAGGTAGGTTTTCAATAATTCATGCGAAACATACCAATTCACGAACAAGTGAAGAATATCCTAGAAATTGGTATAAAAACATGGAATTTCGGGTATAAAAAGCATGAAATATATGTGTTTTGAGCCCTAAAAATACTATATAAAAATCACTTATCAAATCCCCTCATGCTTAAGTCTTGCTTGTCCCCAAGCAAATCAGAATGAAAAACAGGAGAAAGGGCTCAAACAAGAAAAGGGACTTAAAGAAAGAGGATTTATAGAGGTTAACATAAGGTTAAAAACAAAATTGAACACCCCATCAGGCTAACCAATCAGACATATCAATTTATCAAGCAAACACCAAGATTAGTTTGGAAGAGAACACAATCAGTGTATAATAGAGAGAATGAAGTTTTCAAGATAAAGTGGAGAGAACAAGTGACTTCTAAAGGGGATGGGGACTTGCTATCATCATTAGAACTAGAGCTATTGGCCTGCAACAAGTCCATCAAATCAGCAAATTTAGCAGCCCTAGGGCAGGCAGTTCATGCTCAGAAGAACGACATAAAGTACAATTAATTGAATTACGAGATTGCGTATAGGAATTAGCATGAATGGCACAAGGATCGGGGTAATCAGATAGACAATTAGAAATTTTGAATTTATAGGTGTCATCTGAAAGCAATTCAAGTGATTTCTTAGCTTCATTAAAAGATTTATCACGAAAACCCAAATAATTCAGAAGATTACGGGTCTCTACAGTCACTCCTTCATAAACAATATCAAGAATTTCAGTTTCCCCTAACGTGATGTGATCTGGAACAGGAGCAGCAATTAATCGCTCATAATATCGCCAAAATAATTCACGTTTATCTTGAGGAAAACAAAGCATTGTCATATTTTTTTAGATTTTAAAATTTTTTAATTTTTATTTGATTTTAGGGTTTTAAGAAAAAGCAATAAAACCTAGTCAACCAGAGTGCTTTCGTTTAATGGCGGTTCGGGAAACAAGTCCCCGGCAACGGCGCCAAAAACTTGACAAACCTAAATGTATAGGTGTCTGTATACCGCAAGTGTACGGGTCTGTGTAATAATAAAAATATCGTTCTCTCTCAGGGACTTGTGTTCAACTACGCACTAAACTAGTTTACTACAAATGATGCTAGGTCGATCAAAGGGTTGTTGGTAATGATTCAGATAATTAACTAAGGAAGTAGGAAATTAAAAGATTCAACCAAATAATTAAAAGAGTTTAGGGGAATCTACTCTAGTCAATCAATCAAATTATCAACAATCCCGGTGCAGGTAACAAGATAATTCAGGGTCTATAATCTTTCTAGGCCTTATCACTTCGATCTTTCGATCCTAGGTGAGTTACAGTGATAGATTAAACATTATTTCTAACTATTTAATCTAATCAAAGATGAGAACTGATTATAAATTGACCATAGGCAAGAATCATTATGTCTAACTATTTTCTAAACCTATACAATCTACGCATTCCAATTCAAGACTCAAACTGTCGTTCTGTTGTCGAGAATCTAAAACCAGGTAAAGACTCAAACTGTCGTTCTATTGTCAAATTACCATGACATACAATACACGCAGATTAAACGAATAAAAAGGATAACCTAACACCGAGACTGTAATCAGATTCAATCAGAAGACATCGAGTTTATCCCCAAACAAAGGGAATTTAGCTACTCATAATAAAAACTAAGAAAGCGATAATAAAAACTGAATAACGAAATATAAAGAGAATAGAAATTAAACCGAACATCCGAGTCGTTGAATTCGATCTCTTTGTGTCACCCAAATCGATCTCCTTCTCCTCCTCTTTTGTTCCTAAATTACTAGAGCGGCTTCCCGAAGGGAGGAAAATAATCAAGAACCCTAATCTAAACGGCGTGTGAAATAAACTATAATATTGTTCGCTTAATTTCTCCCCGAATGGAGAGAACTAGGAAAATAAAACCTATACTAAAACGTTGGACGAAATAACTGATAAAAATAGATGAAAAAGATTTCCCTAACTTGAGCGGCGGATGTTTCTTTTATACCGAAAGAGAAGACACTGGCAGCGTCCAAAAAGCACCACCAGCGTTTCTAATTTGCTTTCCATCCGAAACTTCTGCCCTAGACGATGCTGGGGTGTGTTTAGGCCCCGGTGGGGGGTGATAGGCGCTAGCAGGGGGTGAATTCACGCTAGCAGGGGGTAGCCTTGGTGAGTTGCGTTGTGGGCCGAGGTTACCGTGGATTGGGCCAACTTCAATTTTCTTTCTCTTCTTCTCATTTTCTTCAAATTTCTTCCTCTTTTATTCCCCACTAGCCACTTCAATTCCTCTCAATTTTTCCACTTTTTCTTCCAATTTTCCATGCTTTTAGGTAGGTTTTCAATAATTCATGCGAAACATACCAATTCACGAACAAGTGAAGAATATCCTAGAAATTGGTATAAAAACATGGAATTTCGGGTATAAAAAGCATGAAATATATGTGTTTTGAGCCCTAAAAATACTATATAAAAATCACTTATCAAATCCCCTCATGCTTAAGTCTTGCTTGTCCCCAAGCAAATCAGAATGAAAAACAGGAGAAAGGGCTCAAACAAGAAAAGGGACTTAAAGAAAGAGGATTTATAGAGGTTAACATAAGGTTAAAAACAAAATTGAACACCCCATCAGGCTAACCAATCAGACATATCAATTTATCAAGCAAACACCAAGATTAGTTTGGAAGAGAACACAATCAGTGTATAATAGAGAGAATGAAGTTTTCAAGATAAAGTGGAGAGAACAAGTACTTCAAATGTGAAAAATCGCAAACAGTCTTAAGATAAATGCAAATATGCGCGGTTGGTTATGGACGTAGGCCAGTCAAAAGAGGAAACCTCATTTTAAGATAAAAATTGAACGCTCAAACACTCAAATTTGAATGTATGTGGGTTTTTCTCATACTCAGACCAAAAGAAACAACCTACCATAGGCTTGGTAAGAATCTCGCTCTCCACTGCTAATATGCAAATACACAAGTGATGATCAAGAGGACTTTTAGGGTTGTAATGAGGTTTAGGTTAAGGGAAAGGAGTGGTAATATTTGGGAATGAGGAGTTAAAGAGTCATGCTTGGATTGATTGTAAAATAGAGATTCACTCTCAACTCACCTTCTTGCTTAATGTATGCAAGAAACTCACTTTTCTCCCTCGATATCAAACACTACCTCATCAAACATTACAACCGGGTCAAAGACTTTCACAAATCTCAAACAAATCTCCCTAATCACCCTTTTTCTCTTGAATTCTTTTTTTCCATTTTTTTTTATTTTTTATTTTCTGCTTCTATTTTTGGTTGGTGATCAAGGGAGAAGAAATATAAAAATATAGCTTCGACCTCAATATATCAAATGAACAACATAACCAATTGGCTAATTCATAATTAATTGGGATATATAACGTGTCCCAATTCAATCAAAATTAAAATTCACACCCCAACATCTCAATTCCATTCACAGCAACACCGAACCAATTTTCGCTCCCGGAATAATGAACTCTCACACATCCAAGCAAGACAAAAGGTAGGAATTAATAAAGGCCAAGGCTTGTATTGTCAGGGTTTCATCACAAAAAGAAAGGTAATCAAAGGCTAGGCGGGGCTAAAGAATGGTAATAATATTGTTAGGGAGGCTATTTGGCTATGTAGTTTAACTAATATAGAAAAGAATGCCTCAATCATATTGTCACAGCGTGCAATGCAAAGATGCAATTTCAAACAAGATGCAAAACAAGTTCTAGAGGTGCAACTAATGGTGGAGTCACTCATGAAATAAAAGAATTGATAAAAATGATCAATCCATACTTTTAGGCAATGTGGACTCACAGGTTAGGGCTCAATCAACTAAACCTAACCCAAAGATTTGCGGCACGCATATTTACACTTACTAAGATAGTCAAAAGCAGTTAAACATACCTTTCATAACTTGACTCAAAATCAAAAGATTTGAAGAAAACAGTTTTCAAAAATTTTTAAGTTCTCAACCAAACTTTTCAAGGTAAAGCAAGATAAACTAAAAATCTAATTGGTTTACAAATCATCACCGAAGGTAATCCTAATCCTATATTGTATTGGTCTTTTCTTATTTTTCAGATTTTTTATTTTGTTTTTGTGGATGCAAAACTAAGAAAAGAAAAACCAAAAAGAAAGAAAAGAAAATAAAAGAAAATCTAATATGATCTAACTAATGCAACCTAGATGAATGCAAGTTTACATAATCTAAGAACTAGAAAGAAAAATTCAAACAAAACACTCTAAAACAAAGACTCAAAATAAAGAAAAAGAAAAAGAAATTAACTAAAACTCACAAAAGGAAAAAAAACGAAAACTAAACTAAGAAAAGAAAAATTTGAAAGAAAAATACGAAAATAAAGAAAAATAGTATATACACACCCCATGCTTAAACCTAGCATTGTCCTCAATGCAAAGGACACAGGTAAAAGGGGAAAGGTTGTTAACAAAGTATAACTAATTCATAACAAACCTATAACAAACTTAAAGTCATTAGGACTCCCCCCATGCTTGTATATTTAATTAACTAACATTCAAGATTCAAGGTTTCAACCTTAACTACTCAAAAATTGAGTTTAACCAACTTCACATGTTTTCAAAATAGATACTCAACAAATCAAACTCTAAATCATGTGTGATAAGCAACAAAGGTACCAACTTTTCAAATTAAACAACCTAAATATACATACTAGTATCAAAAACTACTCACGCAAGGTGCACCAAACTATAAGCATGAACATGGTGAAGAGGGTAACATATCCAAGTATGAAATATGCAAAAACACACCACAAATACTAGCAGGTAACAATAAAGTTGTAGAAGAAAATAAGAATCGTACCTTGAAGTTGCTTGAGCACAGGTAGAGATAGAGATTGCAGGTAAAAGAAATTTGAAAATTTTCAGATCGAGAAATTATTTAGGTTGAAGTCTAGGAGAAAGATAGTTAACAAAGGGATCGGGGAAAGTATAAGGATTAAAAGAAAAAGAAAGAAGGAAAATTAGGGATTTCAAGATTATTATTGAGAAGAGAAACAATTCGAGCGAGAATAAGAAACACTGGGAGCGCTTACAGGCGCGGCCAACGTTTTGAATTTTGCGACCTTTCAGACTTTCTGTGTGAGACGCGGGGAGCGCCTCATGGGGCGCTACCAGCGTTTTGAACCTGGCATCAGCATTGGCGTTTTTCTCGTCTGCCGCCTTTCTTTAATCTTTTATTCCACCTAAAAACAAGCAAACTAACAAAATTAGGACCTTAAAATCCAAATAACCAAACATTCAAATTAAAATAGAAAATTGAATTGGGAAAAATTGAGGAAAAATTAGGATTCTAAAAATAATCAGAATAAACTCAATCCAAAGGTCAAGATCCGGGTCTTCGCTCTGGATGACGTCAAAGCCCTTAATAGCTTGTCAAACTCTTCTTCATGCGGTTTGCAAGCTAGCATGTTAGAGATCAACTGAAAACTTATAAAATAAAACATTAGTAAAGTTCTCAGTAATAAATCAAATTTGCTAGAAAAATCAAAAGATTCATAATATGTGGTCCACAAGAACTTTCTAGGAACATCCTCTAGGTATATCCAATAAGGGTCAATGGAAGGGTCACAACCTCTAAAAGTACCTAGGGATATCTCATCAATAATATTGTTAGTTTCACAATAATTAACCTCATCAAAAATATTAACTTGAACATCAGAGGTCTTTTCATCAGATATGGGTTCCTTATTAATTTCTAGTGAAACTGAAGGTAGTGAAAAAGGAATAGAAGCATGAAATAAATCACTAGAATCAGAGAGTACAATATTATCAGGGTCTTTATTTGAAAAATTTAATTCACTATTAATTTTCTCACTAGGTTCCTTATTAATAATTTCAACTGACTTATGATGAAAATCACCCTCATTGCTAGTATCTGACTCAAAAGTCTCACTCACCTCAGACTCCGTCGACTGAGAAAAAGGTAAGGAAGTGTCATGCAAATCAGAAACACCATCAGTAGTGTTTTCAGGTAAACTAGGACTAGAAAGATCATCAAAAGTGACTTCTAAAGGGGATGGGGACTTGCTATCATCATTAGAACTAGAGCTATTGGCCTGCAACAAGTCCATCAAATCAGCAAATTTAGCAGCCCTAGGGCAGGCAGTTCATGCTCAGAAGAACGACATAAAGTACAATTAATTGAATTACGAGATTGCGTATAGGAATTAGCATGAATGGCACAAGGATCGGGGTAATCAGATAGACAATTAGAAATTTTGAATTTATAGGTGTCATCTGAAAGCAATTCAAGTGATTTCTTAGCTTCATTAAAAGATTTATCACGAAAACCCAAATAATTCAGAAGATTACGGGTCTCTACAGTCACTCCTTCATAAACAATATCAAGAATTTCAGTTTCCCCTAACGTGATGTGATCTGGAACAGGAGCAGCAATTAATCGCTCATAATATCGCCAAAATAATTCACGTTTATCTTGAGGAAAACAAAGCATTGTCATATTTTTTTAGATTTTAAAATTTTTTAATTTTTATTTGATTTTAGGGTTTTAAGAAAAAGCAATAAAACCTAGTCAACCAGAGTGCTTTCGTTTAATGGCGGTTCGGGAAACAAGTCCCCGGCAACGGCGCCAAAAACTTGACAAACCTAAATGTATAGGTGTCTGTATACCGCAAGTGTACGGGTCTGTGTAATAATAAAAATATCGTTCTCTCTCAGGGACTTGTGTTCAACTACGCACTAAACTAGTTTACTACAAATGATGCTAGGTCGATCAAAGGGTTGTTGGTAATGATTCAGATAATTAACTAAGGAAGTAGGAAATTAAAAGATTCAACCAAATAATTAAAAGAGTTTAGGGGAATCTACTCTAGTCAATCAATCAAATTATCAACAATCCCGGTGCAGGTAACAAGATAATTCGGGGTCTATAATCTTTCTAGGCCTTATCACTTCGATCTTTCGATCCTAGGTGAGTTACAGTGATAGACTAAACATTATTTCTAACTATTTAATCTAATCAAAGATGAGAACTGATTATAAATTGACCCTAGGCAAGAATCATTATGTCTAACTATTTTCTAAACCTATTCAATCTACGCATTCCAATTCAAGACTCGAACTATCGTTCTGTTGTCGAGAATCTAAAACCAGGTAAAGACTCAAACTGTGGTTCTGTTGTCAAATTACCATAATATACAATACACGCAGATTAAACGAATAAAATGGATAACCTAACACCGAGACTGTATTCAGATTCAATCAGAAGACATCGAGTTTATCCCCCAAACAAATGGAATTTAGCTACTCATAATAAAAACTAAGAAAGCGATAATAAAAACTGAATAACGAAATATAAAGAGAATAGAAATTAAACCGAACATCCGAGTCGTTGAATTCGATCTCTTTGTGTCACCCAAATCGATCTCCTTCTCCTCCTCTTTTGTTCCTAAATTACTAGAGCGGCTTCCCGAAGGGAGGAAAATAATCTAGAACCCTAATCTAAATGGCGTGTGAAATAAACTAAAATATTGTTCACTTAATTTCTCCCCGAATGGAGAGAACTAGGAAAATAAAACCTATATTAAAACGTTGGACGAAATAACCGATAAAAATAGATGAAAAAGATTTCCCTAACTTGAGCGGCGGATGTTTCTTTTATACCGAAAGAGATGACGCTGGCAGCGTCCAAAAAGCACCACCAGCGTTTCTAATTTGCTTTCAATTCGAAACTTCTGCCCTAGACGCTGCTGGGGTGTGTTTAGGCCCTGGTGGGGGGTGATAGGCGCTAGTAGGGGTGAATTTACGCTAGCAGGGGGTAGCCTTGGTGAGTTGCGTTGTGGGCCGAGGTTACCGTGGATTGGGCCAACTTCAATTTTCTTTCTCTTCTTCTCATTTTCTTCAAATTTCTTCCTCTTTTATTGCCCACTGGCCACTTCAATTCCTCTCAATTTGTCCACTTTTTCTTCCAATTTTCCATGCTTTTAGGTGGGTTTTCAATAATTCCTGCGAAACATACCAATTCTCGAACAAGTGAAGAATGTCATAGAAATTGGTATAAAAACATGAAATTTCAGGTATAAAAAGCATGAAATATATGTGTTTTGAGCCCTAAAAATACTATATAAAAATCACTTATCACCCGCCTACAGCACACCAACAGCGCCTAATCCCGTACAAGCGACCACAGGGAAATACTTGGGCGCTGGTAGCGCCTATCAACACCCCACCAGTGTCTCATGTGGACGAAGCGTAAAACATTGACGTTGGCAGCGTTTCGTCATCCGCTACCCGCGCCTCGGTCAGAGAGCAACAAAAAGGTCGAAATTAGAGACGCGACCATCGTCCATTTAGGCGCTGCCAGCGTCTGAAATTCTTTAGGCGCTGTTTTTTTTTCACGCTAGGGTTTCTTCTTATTTCAATATAAAAAGCCCCCTTTGTATTCGAAACGGAGGTTAGTTTTTTTGTTATCTTTGTTCTTTATTAGTTACTTTTAGGTATTCGATCAATGTTTAATTTATACTTTCTCCGTTTTCTCTCTAGTTTTTCCCCTTCGATTGTAATTTATACTCTTTAAAGTTTAATTCAATTCAATTTTAGTTTTCAATTTCTTGTGATTTCAAGTTTGTTAGTATTAGTTCCCACACAAATTTCACTTTTTAGTGAAGAGGAAGATTAAGGTTTCCGAATTCTCCCTTCGAGTGAGGATTCAGGCAGTCTTAGTAATCAAAATCACGTTTTTTTTTTCTTGTTTGTTCGGGAGAAGATCTGTGATTCGAATTCAAGAATGAAGGAAGGAACTCAGGTTAATGTTTTCTATCTTAAATTCAGTATTTGATTCAATTTTTATATTCACTGCCATTATTTATTTTCTTAAATATGAATTCTCTTTCTAGTTCCAATTTCCAGTTCATGTTGTTAAGTTCTATTTCTTATTCATGTTTTCATTTGATTATTATTTACAATCAATGATCTGAATGTTAGGATTAGTAATTTTCTTTGTAATTGTTGTTTCCAATCATGCTTAGTTTAGTTTCATTGTCTTAGCTATTTACCGCTTTCGAATTTGATACCTAACCAAACCAATATCCTAAACCTGACACACCATCCCTGTGGATACGAAAAAACTTACTTTAAAAACCCAAATACTGCAAACCGAATAACGACGAAGCCTTCCTAGTCGTGACGATCACCGTCGCGGGTGCGATGTCCTCCTTGTTCACAATTGTCATGTTTTCTGAGGGCTTTCATGGGCGTGACGCTGGGTGTGCAACCGTGACGCCTCTTAAGTGTTCCCAAAGTTGATTAATCGCCTTCCTTGATGACAAAATAGTCAACCACCCTCGGGAAAGGCACGATCAAAAGCCCTCGGTGCTGGTGAACGCTCTCAAGCCATCCAAAGTGGCTCGAGGCTGATCCATGGGACGACCAACAATAGCTTGGGGTTTCCTGTGTCTTGGGCAAACTAGACCTCCTCTCAGGTGTGAGTTGACGCTACCCTCTTGGCTTGGGAAACAAGGGAGGTGTATGGACCTCAGGATACTTCAAAACGTTTGTCTCAAGTTAAGCATGTAAAGAGATCAATTCACTAACAATGCCATTGAGGTCATCAACCCCAGTAGAGGATGCATCATAAGGTCTAGTGTCCTTGGCTAGGATGCACACACTTTCAAGAGCCAAGAGCCGTAAGGTTGAAACTTAAAATTAAGAGACTTGACAGTGTCAAGGTTGATGGTGGAAACATTGTTGGTGATACACTAATCTTCTTCAAGAGAGATTAAGAGAGCATGAAATAAGTGAGTAAGGACTAAGAAGATTGTAATATAGGAGAGCACACTTGCAGCGGAGGTTCAATCCACTAACGACCTTGCGCATGTGATCTAAGATAACCTTTCTAAGGTTAATGTTATACCCTTCAAGCTGAGATAAGAGAGTCATATGGAGGAATCAATGAGCATTTCTTTGAAGGAGCTTCGAGGAAGGTTGGTGTGTGTCAAGATGTAGTGAAGGACTCGAGCTTTAGAGATAAGGGAGGTAAAAGAGGATTTGGGTTTCAATTTGGCAGAAGGACTATAGGATGAGAGGAGCACTTTTCTTATTTCAAAGATTGGAGCAATGAAGGGGACTTTGCTCACGATAGGAGAGAGTTCAAGAACTCGTTCAACAAAGTACGGTGAGAATCTTAGGCTTATCCTTAATTTGGGTGGACAAGAAGATTTTTCTACTTTCTTTAGACTAATGTTTAATAAGGTTGGCATAGAAAAACATGACAAGCCTAGAATACTAGATAGTGGGACCTTCAAGAAGTCTAGAAGACATCAAGAAGATTGAGGATTTTAGGAACTTCGAAAGGAGTAGATTTAAACTCATCCAAGATGACACTAAGTTTTAGCCAATTGTGATTTACAGGACTTCTTCCCAAAGATAATAAAAACATCAACCAAACTAATTCAATCACCAAGTAACCCTAAACCGTACATTAAATAATCTAAACTTGCCTAAAGTTTGTAAATCATATATAATTTAACACATTAAACATGAAATTCAAAACAATATGAACACTTTATCAATTAAACATATAACTTAATGCTACAAGTTGGAGAACAATACAACACATGCTGGAGACAATAACCATCAATACTTTAACAACTAACCTAAATTACAAATATAACTCAAATTCAACCTAAAAATCACAACAATTTCAACATTTAAGAATTGAATTAACCAAACCAAATAAAATTAACCTTAAATTGCAAATTGTTCACAAATTCAACTTAAAATTCACCATAAATTGCACACTTAAATTTAACTGAATTTGACATGCTTAGCCCTAAATTACAAATAATTCAAAAGTTCAACATAAAAGTCACCACAAATTCTACACTTTTTAACAACTTTACATCAATTCACCCCTATTCGGTCAGGTTTGGGTTTGGGCTTGGGCTTGTTAAGATTTGACAATTGAATTCATTTCTTTAGATTTTTACTACTAGTTGTTTCTTGTTAATTAATTGAATAGCCCAAACCCAAAAACTGATACCAGAATTACTCGAAATTAAAATTAAAATTAAGGTCCTTTTCTTTTTTTTCCATTTTTTGTTTAATTTTGTCTTCACTTATATCTCTTCCTTTGAGATTCTAAAACTAAAAAAAAGTAGCATGACTAATCAAAACTTGGTTATTGTATTTGAACAAGTTGATCAAAATATTCTTTAGTTTTCATCCAATTAATAACAATTAGACGATGGTTTGACATTGTATTTTTAGCATAGTGTGAATAACTTTCTTTCAAATAATAATAAAATTAGTCGCTAAATTACAAATTTACAAAAAAATTAAAAATAATAAAAGCGAAAACTCATAAAATTAGAACTAATCGGGTCTTTTGGTTAACCGATACCCAATCCGAAACTTCGGATACCAAAACTTTGGGTACCCGAAACTTTCGATTGCGGTTACAGTTCGAGGATATAGCGCACCAACCCGAACTTTCGAATTCCACCTACCGCAACTTTAACTACAACTGACGACAAGTCACCACACTTTTTCATATTCCACCGCATCACATCATTACCATACCGCAACCAACTGTATAAAAGAACGGGGCCTTAATAAAAAAATAATTTTGTCCCAAAAATAAAGAACCATGCAAAAAAATCACCCCCAAATACCGGAAAATCACTATTTACTAAATTGCACTCCACCAAAGAATATTTTTTAAAAAAAAGTTGAACTTAAATTAGGCAACCCCCTATCAACATCAGTAGTATTAAGTCTAAAACAAAGGCAGTGGAGTGTCGCCTAAAACTAAAAGGACCATTTTACATGACGACAAACCGCCAATATTAATCTGATAGATAGATAGATAGATAGATAGATAGGCCGTACGTACCTATTCAACTAACTCTCTCCCTATGTCCTATCCCACGTACGCCTCCCTCTTTTCAATACTCCTCCCACTCCCACCCACCACATAAAATAATTAAATAATTAGAAATAAATAATAATACATATAGACACGACATTGTTTAAATATCTTGCTCCTTATCAAATTAATATATATTATCATATTTAATTTTAATTTTTTTATAAATACTTTTAATTATCAATTACAAAAATGTTGGAATATGTTGCCTATACCAATAATTAAAATTGACATCCTAATGAATGAATATCATCCGTTGGACATATTTTAGACATCTTTTTATAATTTTTTAAGAAATATAGATAAAACCGTGATTTTACACCATTTATATATATTATTATAGTTATAGAAATCAATCATGTAATTTTTTTTCAATTTAATTTACAAATTCATAATTTTATATAATGACAAAACACTAAACATGTATCTTTTCCAAGACATTTATTATTTTGAATTAGAAATAATTGGCAAAAGATGATAAAAGCCTACGTACTCAAATCAAAATGGGTCCTCTCTCCCATATAAATACACCCTTCTATTCCCAAACTCATCACCAACCCCATATTCATTCTCCCCCAATTCTTCTCCTTTACTTTAAAAAAAATAATCCCATCTACACCCATCAGTCCCTATAAGTTTCTGCATCATTGAAGCCAAATCTTCTGGGAAATTAACTGCAAAGAAGATTAATTGAAGATAAAAACAATATGATGCATGAGGAGAAGAAGGCAGGGAAGGTGAAGAAGGGGTTCCTAGTGGTGCAAGTGGGATTACTAGAGCAGGAAGACCAACGACAACAACATGATGATGAAGAAGAAGAAGAAGAAGAAGAAGAAGAGTTAAAAAGGTTTATAATACCAATATGGTACTTATACCACCCCTTGTTTGTTGGGTTGTTGGAGCGTGCTAGGGAGGTTTATGGGTACCATGTTGACGGCCCACTTCGGTTGCCTTGCTCTGTTGATGACTTTGCTCATCTTCGCTGGCAAATTGAGCGTGAGAATGTCCGCCATCTTCACCACCATCATCACCATCATTCCTTCACTCAACCCCCCTCATTTCGCCACTGTTCATCACTGCCTTTCCTACAAACTTTACATCGAGACACATGATTCTAAGTAAGGCTTTTTGATCAAAATGAAGAGTCTGTAGAGACTATAAAGAATTATTATGTAAATAGGACTTCTATGCACTAGAAAGTTAGTAAGTCCTTTTCTATCCAAAGAGGGAACTCAGATTGCTAAATTTTCCTCTAGGGTTGTTGTTCACATATAGATTAATTACCTAATTTGATGTACGCTCGATTCGATTAACCACACTTTTAAATTATGGAATGCTTGATTCGTATTCCTTCTGAAAATCTCGGTAATTAACTTTACTTTTGGTAAACTAAAATATTGGATAATGAAATATGCGATTTAATTTGCATCCGGACTAAAAGTTTCAATTGATTGGATTTTTGAGTTCGATACCGGTGTATCATGGAATGCGTATCACGGAATGGATAGTAAAACTTACAAAGTCACAATAGCTTCGGTACTATTGGGTTTTTTTGCATTTTGAACCTTGAAACTTAGAGTAATTTATTTTTTTGACCTTAAAGTTTATAGGTTGAATAAAAAAGAACCTTAAAGTTTGTAGGTTGAAAAAAAAAGGCTCGTGTACTGTTTTTTTTTTCTCATGTTTGAATTTATATCCCGATTAGTGTCAAATTTCAGGACTAAGGTTAAAACTAACATTAAAGCTATAATACACCTTGCTTATTTATGATGGAATTAATTAGACCCTAAAGTAGCCAGGGTCTAAGTAGTCCTAAAGTTTGACGCTAATCGGGAAATAAATTTAAACATGGGAAGAAAAAGAAAAACAATATACGGACTTTTTTTTTAACCTATAAACTTTAATAACATCCTTGTTTATTCAACCCATAAACATTAGGGTCCAAAAAATAAATAATAAAACCAAGGGTTTAAAAAATAAATTACTATATATTTCGGGGTCCAAAATGCAAACATGATATGGAGGCTTTGACTCAGAATTTGAATAATTAAAGTCCTAATTATGAAAAAATTAAAAAAATAATTAATTTTCCAGTTAACTGATCCATGATTCGATTTTTTCGATCACGGTCCATCTTCGATTTGTAATCTAAAATATTACCAAATTTGTTAATCGCTGTATGAAATTAAATGATTATCCATTAACTGTACTTTTCTTGGGATACGATTATGCATATATAATTTTTTGCCCACTCACTAGTAGAATTTAACCCTAAATGCGTCTGTAGATGGCGTCTGGAAAGGGGTAAAACGGACGCCAAAATGATTTTAGCGTCTGATATAAACGGACGCTAAATATTGTTCCGCCTTTTTGAAAAGGCGTCTGAAGTTGGCGTCCGTTAAAAACAGACGCCATTTTTCGTCATTTATCGACGCTGATCTTTTGGCGGCTTTTACAGAGTTGGCGTCATAAAGGCAAAACGGACGCTATATTTGGCGTCTGATTATGCATTTAACGGACGCCAACCCTAAACATAAATTAAAAAAAAAATTTACGATTAACAAAATCAGAAATATTATGTGTTTTTTATATTTATTTCAATAATAATGAAAAATATTACGATTAATAATGAAAAATATTACGATTAATAATGATAAAAAATACAAAAACAAATTATATACGTCATTAATAAAAACTCCAAAAAATACAAACATATATTAATTAGTAACGAAAAAACATAGTTTACATAATATATAGTACAAACTAAATTGTAATAATGAAATAAAATACAGTTTATATGGAATTTAAAATGTACAATTTCATATACATATATGTGTGTAAAAATTACAAAAACAAAAACAAATTATAATAAATATTTATTTTCAGAGTTGGTTTATAACTAATAAGATACAAAAAATAATTACAATCTACAATCTTCATTCTTCAATCTTCAATCTTCGTAAATTTTATTAATTAGTGGAGTGAATTGATTTGAGGTGGAGGGAATTATTGAAAGGATATGGAATTTAGAGAGAAAATTGATGGATGAAGGAGGGAAATTTAAGGAAGAGAAATGAATTGGAGGGAAAATGTTCACCTGGATGGTGCTTTTATAGAGATAAATGGCGTCCGTTACGGTACCAAACAGACGCCAATTTACCCCGTCATGGCGTCTGTTTGGTACCTTAACGGATGCCATTTTTGAAAGAGAAATGAATTGGAGGGAAAATATTCAGCTGGATGGTCCTTGAAAAATGGCGTCTGTTTGGTACCATAACGGACGCCATTTTGTTTGAAAATTATCCGCATATGATTGTATTTTTAAAAATTTTATATATATCAGTTGAATGATATTTAATTATTTATTAATTTGTATACGTACGTTAAGTTATATAATTAAATGGGACGACATATATACGTATTTGTGAACATAATTACTTATTAGACTCTGAGCAAGTGGTTATCGAAACCAGCACAAATATATTACGTACATATAATAATAAAAGTCAGTGTTTGATTAAGTTCAAATATTAAAAACATACAAATAAAAAAATTATTCTTCTCCGGCGTCATTATTATTATCATCATCAGTAGGGTGGGGGGGCTCAGGTTGGGTTGGTTGATAAGGAGGGCGGGGGACTGGCTGCGGATGGGGCGTAAGAGGGTATTGCCCTTGTCCAGTGTAGGGCTGACTCCCAGACGAAGATCCGGCAAAGAAGGGGGCTTGCCAATTATAAGGTGGCGGTGGTGGTTCGGTGTTCTGGTATTGCATTTGCATTTCGCGTTGCATTACGCCATTCGTTGCTCAGTGCAGATGCATTTGATGCTGCAAATGGCGTTGCATCTCCATCATTTGTTCCTGCAACTTTATCTGCAACTGTTCCTCCATTCTCCGCCTATCTTCCTCGCGAGCTTGTCGTTCTCGCTCGAGTTGCTGCTGGAGCTCTCTGTTCATCTCCGTAACTTGAGCTCGGATGTCGACGGATGAGGAGTCACCACGCCGTCGTGGACGTCGCCTAGATGCGATGTGGGGGAACTGCTGCTTCATATGTTCCCCCACAGCCCCCATGCCTACGACGTGCCCCCGACTCTACAGCTGCTTATCAAACCAGAACTCTTCTGGAGTCATGAGAGGAGTTTCCGGTTGACCGTCCTCTCGCTGCTTGGTCGCCATCTCCCGTTTATAAGTATCATAATCGCCAAGCATCTTCTCCTGATTTAGTAAAACATAAAAAGAGTATTTTAATAAAATTAATGAATTAATTATAGTTTAGGTTTGTACGTTAATAAATCATGTCGATATTCAATGATGAAGATTTTTAATTACCTCAATGACCTTGAACCTGTTGTCCACCCACTGATCGGTGCCTTTCCTCATATGGGTCGCTTCGAATTGTTCCCATATGGTTGGGTCACGGTCTTTTTTCTTTTTCTGTAAACATCAAATACAACCTTGTTTATATAATTAAATGTTAGTATCAAATACGTGAATGATATTTAAACATTCACAACTATCTTACCAATTTTTCCCTAACAATACCGAATGGAACTGGGTCCATTGTGTGTGATGGTGGGCCCTTTTCTTTGTCCATCTTTCTCGCTCATGTTGGAGCACTTTTCAAAGATACCGTGGGTCTTCCCATAATTCGACGAATTTTTTCCAAATTTCGTCGACAATCCATTTAGGCTTGCCTTTACCCGCCGACAACGCTTTTTGATTTGCCTATAGCGTCAGTATTGTTTGATAACCCGACGCCTAAACCACTCACGGATATATCCGTCATGCCGGGTTCCACCGATTTTTCTACATTTAAACCATATGCGTACATGAAGAAATTAAACATGCAAATTAGACAATCAATTTCATCAAGTATAATAAATTAAACCATACGTACGTATATAAACATATATATATATATAAAAGTATACGCAAACATGGGCGTTAAATACGTAACTTTATCTTGAACTCCTCAAATATCAACTCTTTTGACTATTGAGGCACTTTAGCCCATTTAGGCCAAAAGTCTTTGAAGTTTTGCTTCACGATGTCCATAATGGACCTGACCGCGTGTGCTCCATAAGGCGATACACTGAAACCAATAAGAAATAGATGTCAGTTTAGATGTCATAAAATTTGTTATATATTTAAACACAAACATATATAAATTCATAATATAATCAAAGTTTTGTCAATGAGACATGATTGATACTCACGAGCCACCACATGGTTCAATTATGAATCTTCCATCCGGTGTTTTTGGAGCATCTCCCGGAACGTCTAGCTCAATTCGATACCGTGTACGAATATCCTCCTGGCCATCCCTTCGTTGGGTAGCCTCCTCGCTTGGGTCCCACCACTGGGTAGCCTCCCCTCGCTTGGGTCCCACCACTTGGGTACCCTCCTTCGCCTTGGGTACCACCACTGGGTACCCTCCCTTCCGTTTGGGTACCATTAGCATCGGTCTGGTTACCCTCCCCTTCAGTTTGGGCACCCTGATGATAAGTATCATACCCCTGAATGTACTGAAAGTCGCCCATCGTCTGCTGGGCATCGGGCGCAAATAAGCGCATCAACTCAAGGGTCGACTGATCTATTTTTGGATGCGCTGATGGATCGAATTGCGGGATGTATGGTGACGGTGGGTTGTTCGATGATGATCCCCCACGTCTGTTTCTAGACCCACCACGTGATCCATCTCTTCCTGTCATCTTAAGAATATCTGCGAACGGACGCCATTTCGCATAAAAATAATCATGTTAACTACGCATTTTAATAAAAACATGCCCCATTCAAATTACTCATAAAATATATAAAATATATAAAAATCATAAACAATAATAATTCATAAAATATATAAAAATCATATCTAGCTAAATCCTAAACATTAATAATAATTCATAAAATATATAAAAAACATACCTAAACCCTAAACATCAATAATAATTCATAAAACATATAAAAATCATATCTAAACCCTAAACATCAATAATAACTCATAAAATATATAAAAATCATATCTAAACCCTAAACATTAATAATAATTCATAAAATATATAAAAAACATACCTAAACCCTAAACATCAATAATAATTCATAAAACATATAAAAATCATATCTAAACCCTAAACATCAGCAATAATTCATAAAATATATATAAAAACATACTTGATTGACTGGTTTAATTTGATCTTCAACGCACGCAGTACACTCACGTTCTTCTTCTTCTTTTGTTGTTTCTTCCTCGGCAATGGCTGCTGCGAGTAAAATATTTGCAACGACGAATGAAGCAAATATGGCGTCCGTTAAGCGTACAAACAGACGCCAAAATTTTAAATATGGCGTCCGTTTCTAGGTCAAACGGACGCCAATTTGTTCTAAAAGTCAATGTTCTGATTCCAAGATCTAAACGTTAACTGTAACAAATTTTGGCGTCCGTTACACGTACAAACAGACGCCAAGCTTACTCTTGGCGTCCGATGCTAGGTCAAACGGACGCTAAGTTGATTAAATATACTGATGTTTAGGGTTCCAAGATCTTATCCGTCAGAAGAATATTATCAAAATGGCGTCTGATTTTGTGTTAAACAGACGCCAATTTTGAAACTGATAACGTTCTGACTCACATCATTTCAAACTGTTAACCAGAATGGCGTCTGTTTAGTAGGCTAACAGACGCCATATTTTTAAAAAAATTTATAATAATAAAGGTCTTTAAATTAATTTTATTGTGGTTATTTATTTATTTTCTTATTATAACTATTGCTATTTATTTATATTATTATAAATGTTTTGAAATGGGCGTCTCAAAATATATAGATCGATTAAATTTATTCGTTACATATATAGCATGTTTGGATACAAAATTCGAATAATTATATATTACAATAAATTGTGTAACACAACTAATTAATATTCATCGTTGTCTCCCTCGCCCTCATCCTCACCCTCGTCACCATCTTCATATTCGTCGTCGTTGTCTCCATATTCCTCTTCGCTCAATTCGGACGTATTATTGACCACTATTACTTGGGTATTGTCCATATCGGCAACCTCATCGTACACCCCTTCAACTGCGAGTACTTGAGAAACGGTGCCGTCATCGGGATTGATCGGGACAACAGCTCTCGGTTGATCATCTTGGAGGGCCAACGGAAGGGTGTACTGCTTGTACTGTGCATATGAAGGTTTGTTTGCAACCACAACCCACCAATTAGCTTTATCCCGTATGCCTGCCGGGTAATTCATGAACAACACTTGGGTTGCGCACTCCGCCAATATGAATGGATCATACTTCCAGTACCGTCTGTCCTTGTGTAATTCAACAAACGGGCATAAATTTGGTGAACGGACACCTCGTACCGGGTATTGTCAAACCAATCACATCTGAACAATATGCTCTTTCTAGTGACGGGCCCAACATATTCTAATGCAATGACTTCTTGGAGAACGCCGTAGAAGTCATCAACAAATCCACCGCCACCCGTGCCTTTGACACACACCCCGGCACTATACGAAGCCAAAGAGTTACTCCTTGCTTGGGTGTGAAACAAGAACCCGTTGACTCGATAAGCACTCCACGTGGTCACTTTAGGTGAAGGCATACGGACTAACTGGTAAAGGTGGTCATGTCGCTCATCTTCGTAAAACCGAAATGCTTCCCAATTTTCCTTCACATGTTTTAACAGTTACATTTTGAACATATTAATTTTCGTTTAGATGTGGGAAAAATCAAAATTGTTCAAAAGGTGTGCGATTCTCACCGATAGCTGATAAAACCATTGTGTGAACTCCGATTCAATCATCTGATCCAATTGAGTGTCCGTGGCATCAGGAAATGAAGTCAGCTTGAAATTCTTAAACAATCTGCGCGGGATACAAGCTCATTAATTATATCGAACGAATGGAATATATATTATATCGTAAACATAATGTTGAACAGTGCTTACTCTAAGTAGTGGTTGACTTCTTTGCGATTCGGCGGGGCGTGCGGTGTGTCTTTGCTGTACTCGCGATCGAGCCACCTCGTGCTTACACCTCCCACGGAGGTCCCATCTCTGAAAACCGACAATAACATAGGATCATTGTCGACATTAATTGGCACGCCGTCACGCATACCGTTGATGTAGAAGATGATACTTCGGTCCAAAGTATGTGGATGCGAATTGGGAAATCTCAAACATGAGGTACGCTGAGCCATGGATCCTTCAGGTGTGCCTTGTTCTTGATTTTCTTCTTGACCACCGAAATACCTCTCAAAAGGATACATCCAACGATATTGAACAGACCACCAAAAATGCTTCTGAACCAGTGGATGGGAGGTGTTCCATTACGTTGAAGAAGCGGGAAATATGGTCTCCAACTTGCAAATTATTATGCGAATTTCTTTGTCAAGTTTGACTAAATCATCGTGCTTCAATGTTGTGTGGCGCATGTGCTCTTGAACCATTGGCTTAACTGAACGAGTGGCTCCAACACATCATCGGGAAGTGTCCGGAACGCAACAGGTAACAGTGTCTGCAAGAACACATGACAGTCATGGCTTTTAAAGTTTTGAAACCTTTTACCTGATGTATCGACACGCTTGCAAAGTTCAAGCATAGGCGTCCGACAATCGGCATTGTGCCCAATCACGACGCCCGATCGCTTATTCTCGGGAAGAACATATTTGGCTCTTGGCGCAAGGGTTTACCGCTCGACCGTGCACTAGATGGAGTTCACGCCGTGATATATCGCCACGTCCTCCTTGCATTTCCATCATCCTTCGCTTTCGGTCACCCCCATCACCGTGTTTACGATGTTATCCACAAAGTTCTTCTCAATGTGCATCACATCTAAGTTGTGTCGAACAACGTGATCCTTCCAATAAGGCAACTCCCAAAAGATACTTTGTTTCTTCCAATTATGAGCATTCTCTCAATCCGGGATTACAAAGTCCCCATGGGTAGTCACCTTGGGAAGTCCTTCACCTCCTCATAGATTGAATGACCGCTTTTCCTACGCGGTGGGACATTTCTATCCGGCAAGTGTGCCCTTTCGAAATGCCTTTCGATTCCTTCTAAAAGCATGCCCCTTATCAAGAAACTGTCGATGACAGTCAAACCACGAGTTTTTCCTCCCATGCTTCAGACGCATTGCTTTCAATCCATCCATGCAAACAGGACAAGCCATTGCGCCATGCGTGCTCCACCCAGAAAGCATCCCAAGGGCCGGAAAATCATTGACCGTCCACATCAACGATGCCCTCATGTTGAAATTTTGTCCCTTGGAGATGTCGTACGTTTCAACTCCCAACCATAAGCACTGCAGCTCGTCCACCAAAGGTTGAAGGAAGACATCAATTTTATTTCCGGGGTTCTTCGGACCTGGAATAATACACGTGAGGAACATGTACGCCGTTGTCATGCACAATTCGGGTGGCAAGTTGTAAGGAGTAACTACAACCGGCCATATCGAATAAGATTTCCCTGTCATGTTGAATGGGCTAAACCCATCCGCACACAGGCCCAACCTTACATTCCGCGATTCCCTCGCAAAGTCTGGATGTGCGCTGTCAAACATTTTCCATGATGCGCCGTCCGACGGATGACAAAGAACACCTTCATCGCGCTTGTTCTCCGCGTGCCACCTCATATAACCGGCTGTATTCTTCGATGCATACAGACGCTGCAGCCTAGGCGTCAAAGGAAAGTAAAACATTCTCTTGTACGGGACACCTTTATTTGTCTTCGCCGACGATTTTTGTGGCTTATACCTCGGATGACCACAAAATTTACATTCACTGAGATGTGCATCGTCCTTATAGTAGATCATGCACCCACTAATGCAACAATCAAATGTTTCATAGCCCCCCAACTTCTTAACCTTCTTTTCAACTCATCGTAGTTTCTAGGCATTAGGTTGGTGGGACAAGTCTCACTCATCAATTCCATGATATCGCTCATTGCTTGCTCCGACAAATTGTGCTTCGACTTGTGATTGACCGATCTCACGGCGATGACAACTCAAGATGGGTCGCACACCCTTCCCACAGAGGTGTGGAGCGATTGAAGCATATCATAAAATTGTTGAGTTCCCGCATTAGGCGCCTCATTCGCCATGATGAAATCATTCATCATATCTTCCGCTCTGCCGATGAACGGTGGCGATTGGGTTCCTCGTTTGTCGGCGAACTATCTCGCACACGGTTCCCCTCACCTACCGCATCATCACCATCACATCGCCATCATCATAATATTCACGCCAATCTTCACCATGACTAACCCAACACCAATATCTCCATAAACCCTCGCTGTACAAATGTGTTTTAACTTCATCGGGAGTCAATCCGCACTTATTCTTGCACTTCACACATGGACACCGATACTTTCCAGTCCTCGGATACTCATACGAATTACTCTTTGCAAATTGATCAAACATATATACCCCAATGCCCATGCTTCCTCGATAACCTCCTTCCGGTTCAAACCTCCGTACATCCAACGCCGATGTGGAGGCCCTTCCATAATGTACGTGAACTGCTCATGAATTAAAATTACTCATGCTTAATCATCCAATGAGTACAATATACATATCACAATGCAAATTCATATTCACCATAATCTTCATTGATCATATCACAAAATTATATCAAAAACTCATAAACCCTATACCTCCTAAACATATATACAAAACATACAAAATTCATATCACAAATACCATTTCAATCACTACTATTTTCGTTATTCATATCGCAAATTTATATCAAAAATTCATAAAAACATACATAATTCATATCATAAAACCATATTTTTCACCGTAATTTTCGTTATTCATAACAAAAATTTATATCAAAAAATTCATACCATAAACCTCCTAAATATACAAAACATACAAAATTCATATCACACATTCATATTCACCATATTTTATCGTCATTCACATATATATCATATATTTATGTCCAAAATTCATAAAAATCATAATTCTAAAACATATAAAACATCCAAAATTAATATCACAAATTCATATTCATTATATTTTTCGGTTATATATATATCACAAATTTATAACAAAAATTACAAAAGAACATAACCCTAATAATTTAAAAAACAACAATAATTAATAAAATTACCTAAATTTTGTGAATTGAAATGCTCGTTCGTTTTCTTCTCTTCAACCTCTCGATTTTTCTCTCTCCGATCCGCTCAAAATGGCGAGCAAGAGAATTTCTCCATAGTTTTTCCCATCGCATCTGTTTATTTAGAATGGCGTCTGTTTAGGGTTAAACAGACGCCAATAGGGTTTAAAATTTTAAAAAAAAATTTAAGAAATAGCCTCACAGCAGCCGAGAAAGCAGCTGCACTTTGGCGTCCGTTTCCCCAGAAATCAGACGCCACTTGACTAAAGAAAATATTTTGGCGTCTGTTTGCCCCTAAATCAGACGCCACTTTACAAATTATTTTAAAAAAAACTACGTTTGGGCGTCTGACGTTTAAACAGACGCCATTTGACAGACGCATAATGACCCCAATTCTACTAGTGACTGTTATAAGCGATTGGTTGTAAATGGGTGTTTAAAAGGAAGCTAAAGGTTGATGGGTCAACTAATAAACACAAAGATAGATTTGTGGTAAAATGTTATAATCCATTTCGGTACTTATTATCATGTTACAAATATCGCTACTATTGGAGTTTTGTTTGCTATTGCTTCTATTCATAATTTGTTTATGCATCAAATGGATGTGAAAACTAAATTTCAAAATGGGGGTTTAGATGAAGATATATACATGTGAAAACTAAATTTCAAAATGGGGGTTTAGATGAAGATATATACATGGAACAACCTGAAGGATTGGTAGTGTTGGTTCAAGACAACAAGGTTCATAAGCTAGTTAAATCCTTGTATAGACTAAAACAGGCTCCTAACAATTCTATGAGAAATATGACATAACTATCATTGCATTTGGATTTGCTGCAAATGAAGCTGACACATGTCTTTATTCTGAGTATGATTTCAATGGTTGTGTTATTATTTGCTTGTATGTGGATGACATGCTAATTTTTGGCACAAATATGAATGTTATAATTAATGAGATGAAAACTTTTTGAGTTACGTTCTAAATTTGAAATGTAAAATATGGTTGAGGATGATGTGATATTAGGAGTTAAGATCATGAGAACTCATGAAGGAATGTCCCTAAATCAGTCTCACTACATTGTAAAGATTCTTAGAAAGTTTTGTTGGAGGAAGGGAGTAAAAGGTATAGAAAACTATGAAACTCGCTTGGATATCGCTAAGAGTCGTGGATCGTACTCACTTTCCTTAAGAACTATTTACTATACCGTAAATGTTCAAAGGGATAAAGCTTAGCACTTGTAACACTCAAAACAAATTGGTTTCTCACTTGAATCAATGAAGTATAGCTGCAGTCTAGACAAGAATGAGAGATGTGATTATAGATAAGAGAAGATGATGCTCTCAAATGACTTGGGAATGTCTCCTATTTATAGGAGAATTCCACCTCTAATCCAACCCTAATCACACCCCTTAGTCAAAGGCATAATTAAGATCCTTAATGGAGAATCATGACCTTGACTTGGTCATGATAATATAGCTGTTAGATCTCAATACCAAGCTTAATATTGATATTACAAACTTAATACACAAGATTATATAGCCGTTAACATTAAAAACTGATTCTGGGTTTAAACACGGTCCGTGTTGAGCCCAGGATCATTTTTCTTGCTTTCTGGAGGCCAGCATGACTTGTGCTAGTCTCTTAGGGACCCATGTTGACCATATTTTCAATGTTTATCTTATATATGATCCTTATACTTGTACCACATGATTTCTCATGCTATATAATCTTCTTATACTCTTGAAATAGTTCCAACAAATTTAACTCATTTGATGTGGGACAGATATGTGAGAACTAATTATGGTGCTAGGATGCACTTGAGAAAACATAAAGGTGAATCCTACATGCCAATATATGCTAAGATTATTGGTAATGTCAAGTTTCTCATGAATTACACTAGACTTGACATTGCATAAGTCGTGAGTAAACAAAGTAGATACAGTTATAATCCTAATAATGATCATTGAAATGCTTTGAGAAGATTGCTTAAATATTTGAGAGGTATTATGGATTGGATTTTTGGCCACAAATAATTTATACTGAAGGGCTTGTGACTGAAAATTATCCAAAGTGACTTTTCAGCCACATGCAGTACGTATCTTTTCACTATTTTTTCATAGCAGTCCAGAATCAATTTCCGGCACCGGAAAGCTGACGTGGCGATCAAAAAGTATGTTTATTCATACTTAGAAAAGGAAATTTTTGGTCGCCATGTCATCTTTTTGGTGCCGAAAATTGATTCTAGACTACTAGGTTTTGACATGAGAATGTTGAATTCTGACTAGGTTAGAGTTGTCATTCCTATAGTTTAATTAGACTAACTCTATAAGAATAAGCAGTTATAATACTTAAGCTAGCCCCTAACCCTCGAGAGAGGGCTTTGGTGTAATTTAATGGTGCAATCGACCCCTCTTAATTGCTTGTATAGAATTGATAGGTTAGACTATTCAGATTGATTAGTTTGTTAAATATTTATATCGCAACCCAAACATCTTTTATTGCTTTCATAGTTTGTGGTTTCATCATCACCATCACTACCTGTTGCTTTACCTAGCTCGAAACACTTGAGTAAGTTCTGAATGCGTGGAACGTATGACAACCGTACTGCCAAAAGTACGACAAGGACCATTGAGGAAAGAGTTCGATGTATGTTATCTCTTGCAAAACTTCTTAAGTCTTTCTGGGGAGAAGCATTGAAGACGATTGTTTATATCAACCTTTCATCATCCATTCCTTCGGGTGGAAATATACATGAAGAAGTTTGATTAGGAAAAAAGGTCTCCTACAACCACGTAAAAGTGTTCGGGTGTCGAGCATTCATTCACATTCTAAAAGATGAAGAGCCAAGCTTGATTCAAAGACAAAGAAGTGTCTTTACCTTGGGTCACTAAGAGATGAATTCGGTTACCGACTATGGGATCCAGTCAGCAAAAGCATCGCCAAAAATCAAGACATTGTATTCTTTGAGGAACAGACTATTGAAGATGTGAAGAAGACTGTTTATATCAACCTTTCATCATCCATTCCTATGGGTGGAAATATCCATGAAGAAGTTTGATTAGGAAAAAAGGTCTCCTACAACCACGTAAAAGTGTTCGGGTGTCGAGCATTCATTCACATTGTAAAAGATGAAGAGCCAAGCTTGATTCAAAGACAAAGAAGTGTCTTTACCTTGGGTCACTAAGAGATGAATTTGGTTACCGACTATCGGATCCAATCAGCAAAAGCATCGCCAAAAATCAGGACATTGTATTCTATGAGGAACAGACTACTGAAGATGTGAAATCCAAGAATCCTAAACCAAGGATCATCAGAAGTTCTGATCCTAATTCGACCGCTATGACTCGAGGAAATTTAGAGGACGATATAACCACTGAAAATGATGCTGCCTAAACAGATGGAGATCATGTGTATACATCCAGAAACGATCAACACGAAGATTTAGAAGAAAATTCAGAACCTGTTGAATTTGAAATTCCGGAAGAACCTCAGTAGAGGAGATCCACCAAAGAAAGACGACCTTCCACTAGGTATCACTATGGTTAATATGTAACTTTAAAAGATGAGGGGAACCTCAAATTAAAGTTGCGATGAAGTTATGACTGATAGTCATAAATCAGAGTGGGTATGTAAAAGCCAAGCAAGAGGAAACGTAATCCTTGCATGAGAACCACACTTAGGATCTTGTTGAACTACCAAAATGTAGACAACCCTTGAAGAATAAATGGGTATATGGTTTGAAGATCGAAGACAACAACTTTAAGCCAAGGTATAAGGCTCGATTGATGGTCAAAGGATTTAGCTAGAAGAAAGGAATTGATTTCGCAGAAATATTTTCTCCAGTGGTGAAAGTGCCATCTATCAAAGTTGTGCTAAGTTTAGCCGCTAGTCAAGATTTGGAGATTGAATAGCTCTATGTTAAGACAACATTCTTACATGGCGACCTAGAGGAGGAAATCTACATGGAGCAATCTAAAGGGTTAAAGGCAGAAGGAAAAGAAAATATGGTCTGCAGATAAAGAAGATGTCTATATGGTCCAAAATAAGCTCCAAGACAATTGTACAGGAAGTTTGAATCTTTCATGAGTGAGCATGATTTTAAGAAGACATTCACTGACCATTGTGTCCTTCTAAAGAAATGCAACAGTGGTGATTTCATCATACTATTACTCTACATCGATGATATGTTGATCATTAGGCATTACCCAAAGAAAATTGTTCCCTAGAAGAAGGCACTGAGCAAGTCATTTTCCAAAAAGATTTAGGATCGGTAAAACAGATCCTTGGGCTGAAAATAACTCGAGACTGGTAAAAAAGGTTATTATGGCTATCTCAAGAGGGAAATAATTTGGTTTTCCCAACAATTTGTTATCAATTAATTGCTAATTGAATATGAGACTAATCATCTATCTGAATAATTAGTAGTCAATTTGTTTTGGGTAATTAGCTACTCTCCAATTTTCGATCAAACCGAAAATATTGCTTTAGCCTTTTTTTTAATAGAAAACGACAAAGTTTATGTTAAAAAAGCTGCATAGATATTGTCAGAATGATAATTGTCTTAGGCTATCAGCAATGGTGTTCCAAAACACCAAGAATGGAGGAGAGAGTGTAAAAAAAAGAAAAATAAAAAAAGAGACATTCTTGGGTATGGCAGGCATTCTTGAGAATGGAGGAAAGAGAAAAGGGTATGGGGAGGAGAGAGATAGAGAGAATTAGGAGAGAGAAAATATTAAACAAAATTTATTTTCGTTTATTTTTTTCTTTTTTGTACTATTTTAATAATTATATATTACCCATTCCCCACTCCATTCTTCAACTCATTCTTCACCATTAACAATACCCATTCTCTACCGTCTATTGAAATAATACTAAACCTACTATTTATGTACTTGGTGTTCTCCATTTTGAAAAACACCATTGAGGATAACCTTATTGTGAAGTATTTTTCTAATTTTTCAATTATATTTATCTTATCCTGTTTGGTAGGAACCCCGAGGAAATTATCACCGAGAAAAATTTCTCATGAGAAGTTTTCCATGGGAAAGATTTTCTTGGGAAAAAATTTCCCTTAGCCCCCCATAAGGGAAATTTTCCCTAGGAAAGGAGGAAATGGTGGACCTATCGTGAAAATTTTCCCGAAGTCAACCTGCATCCAAACATAAATAGGGAAAATAAGTTAACCCGAGAAAATTGACCATTTTCCTGAGATTATTGACCAACCAATCGTACCCTAAGACATTCTATATAACCTCATCATGTTTCCAAATAATCAAGCTTTTTCAATTTTCACCGACAAAACGGAAATTTTTTTTTATAGAAGTACTTGCCACGTAATAATATATGCACCAACTAATAACTAGTATTTACATTCTTGGATTTACATTAGTTCTTTCTTACAAGTAAATTTTATTATGATAAAACATTTGGAGAATAATTCAGTCACTTAAGTAATAAACAATAAAGTTGTATCCTTTACCTTCCACTACTGGGGGTCCAAATGGTTGCCTGCTTCATCTATCATAAATCAGTCTGAAAATGACAAAGAAACTCACAATAATGGTGGGAATGTGTGAAACCAATCAAACATAAACGTATGATGGAGCCTTGTCAACGAAATTGTAACAGTACGTGCACGTCTACATTGTACTAAAACGGATTTTTTGCTTTTTGAACCCTGTATTTTGGGGTATTTATAATCTGGATCCCCATGTTTCAAAGTTCTGATTGACTCTATACTTGCTTCCAAGAACAATTGACATAATTAGAGTACGCCAAAAGAGGCTCTTATCAGAATAATCGATTTTTCCTTCCAAAGTTGCCCCTTAATTATTTCTGTACTTCCAAATTTACCCTTCATTTATCCGGTTTTTTGGGAGTTTGGAGTTGAATAGTCACTAAGGGTGGGATATGCGTATGGGCTGTGAAATTGAAGTCTTCAGTCTGGTCAATTTCAAAAGGAAATTCAAAATAAATGAATAAATGAAATAAGGGTAAATCGATAAGTTTATGCAAGATTTTGGTCTTCACCGAAGCCAAACTTAACTTTGGGCTAAATTTTTTGGGTCCATATTGTATAGGGTCCAAATTAAACTTTGAAACATGGGGGTCCAGATTGTAAATACCCCTAAAATACGGGGTCCAAAAAGCAAAAAACCCGTACTAAAACCCCTTTTTGTTCTAGGAGGAAAACAAAAAATCCCTGTTGTCCCATTTTTTAATACTTATAAAGAATTTCCGTGCAATTTACATGCTAGAAATTATCGTTTATGGTGTAATAATATACATTAATTATATATCACTTTGGATTTTAATAAATAAGAAAAATTATAAATAAAAGTACAATGTTATATAATTTATATGTATTATTATATTCATTTTTCAAACATAATGTACTATGATTTAGTTTTGATGTTGATGTATAATGCTTTGAAACTGCCATATATTAAGACTATAAGCGTTTTCATTTGAAAAATATCATAATTGTATCAAAAAATATTTACAAAAAACTAATTACATGTACCCTCACAAAAGAATATTTTACTGTCAAATAACCCATAGTTACCCGAACACAATACACCCAAGTGTTTTTAACTAAATCAGAAGTACATCTGACATATATATTTAATGTCAAATTTATCTGAACCCCAAATACATTCGTCCCGTATTTACCTTAACCAGATATACAATCAACTTATATTTAACACACCCTCGAATTGATAGGTATTGTAGCTTAATTTTTATTTGATGTAAGGCTCCTTGTGTTTTGGGGCAACTTAGCAAATTCGTGTATGATCATGACACAAGCTACAAAGGAAGTTGCTAACTACTTATTTTATTCGAGTATAAAAGAGTAAAATCATGTATGAACACAAGTCACAAGGCAAGTTGCTGGTTAATAATTATATGTAAGGGTGAAAGTGTAATTTGTGCATAAACATAAACTAGCAGACAACCTTCACAACAACAACGAAAACTATCGTTTTTATATTAGTAATAAAATAAAATATATAAAGACAAACAGTAAATTTGTTTGTGAACACAAACTAGCAGGCATACAGGTCATTTTCACAATAACAAAAATTGTCATTTTTTTTAATAGGTAATGAAACAAAATTTAGGACTTTTGGCTTAAGTTGAATAAAGTAAGGTCTGACATATTAGCCTAAGGTTGGTATATTTAGGTAAAATTAATTAGAAGTTGATAATTAATTTTTCTAAAGTGGTTTAATTGAGGTAGATTTAGATAGAAATAAATCAAATTGAATAAGAATTGATAAAATTGGACATTGAATAATTTATTGAGAGAAAAAACAGGATCTTAGTTATAATGTTGTCAAATCTACATTTAACTTTGATAATGATTTATGTATTAGGTGGTCCTTGAACATAACTACTCAATCATGTTTTGTGGCTCAGGCTCTTCCCTATTGAATTGGTAAAATGTGCAAACTGTGCTTTCTCAATTAGCGAGAAATTTGTAAGGATTTGTACTGTATACATGTGGATTTGTACTATATACATGTAGGTCGGGATCAAAGAAATGGTAGTCAATTTAACAAGTGTTTCTATCTTTTAAATTTCAACCATATCAAGTTTAACTTTTACTAATGGTAAAACATTTTACTTGAAAGTTGTGAAGTTGGAGAATTATGTTTGCCAAAATGCCGTCAATTTATAAAGATGTTAATGGTTTCTCTTAATATAGGAGCTCAATTAATTAACAAACGTGCTTACTATTAATTTAAAAAAAAAAGTATTTATGTCTAGAAATTGGGAAGAATTAATATATACAATAAAGAACATATATACATACAGCAATTAATATAACTATAACTTAATATACTTATCTTACATACATTGGGTATTTTGCATTTTGGACCCCAAATTTTAGGGGTATTTATATTCTGAACCCTTGGTTTTCAACATTAACTTTTTGGACCCTAAAGTTTGTAGGCTGAAAAAAAGGACCCTAAAGTTTGTGAGGTGAAAAAAAGCTCATTTCCCCGTTTTTCTTTTTCGTTCCATGTTTGAATTTCTCTCCTGATTGACATCAAACTTCAAGACTAACGTTAAAACTGATATTAAAGTTATAATAAACCTCTTTTATTCGTGTTGGAGTAACTAAAAATCATGTACTCAGGGGTCTAAGTAGCCCCGACATGAATTAGAGAGGTGTATTATAGCTTCAATATTAGTTTTAACCATAGTCTTGAAGTTTGACGTCAATCGGGAAATAAATTCAGACATGAGAGGAAAATAAAGAATGAGACAGGGGTCTTTTTCTTCAGCCCACAAACTTCAAGGTCCTTTTTTATTCAGCCTACAAACTTTAGGGTCTAAAAAGTTAATGTTGAAAACCAAAGATTTAGAATATAAATACCCCTAAAGTTTGGGGTCCAAAAAGCAAAAATCTTGTATTTGCACATGTGGTAGTATAAATATTTTACATTTATGTTTTGTGAGGTTAGGCCTAATTATAAATTTTGTTGAGAGGTGGGACAACCATGGGTTATTTGCATTTTGGACCATGAAGTATAGGGGTATTCATTTTCTGCACCCTTGGTTTTCATTATTTATTTTTGTGATCCTAAAATTTATGGGTTGAATAAAAAAGAACCTTAAAGTTTGTAGGTTGAAAAATTGGTTCGTGTACTGTTTTTCTTTTTCTTCCCATATTTGAATTTATCTCTCAATTAGCGCCAGACTTCATGATTAAGCTAGAAACTAATATTAAAATTGTAATACACCTCTCTTGTTCATGTCGGAACTACTTAAAACTTGAGTACTTCAGCGTCTAATTATCTAACATGCGATAAAAATTTTTTGATAATTGAAAACAAGAAATTGAATTCCTTCTTATTTGGTCAATTAACTTTATTTAGATGAAAAAAAGCTTAAAAGTTTCAGGAGATCAAAGGAGCACAAAGTCATAACAATAGTATGGTAAAGAAAAGATGAGTCCACCAAGCATTAAAATAATGATAATTTGATGTTTCATGAGGCAACTTGCGTGCATGGTGGATCATCTAACATCAATGTGATTGGAATATGGAATTCTTTTAATTACTTGTACCAGTAATCCAACCTCCTGCCATTGGTCATTCCAAAGGGGCTACTTGGGTAGCCTCCCTCCCATATTATGTTGATGGTGGTTGCCCCTTAATGTACTCAAGGGCTGGGGGTGTAATTAAATGTTAATGAGGGTCAATATATAGATTAATAGATATGGCAAATGTTATCCGGCTATTCATGGGGAGTTAGCTTAGTTGTTGCTGGCCTGATAGAGTCTGGTAGAGTCTATTCACTGTTAACTAAGGGAGCATTTGGCAGAAGCCGCAGGTAATTTTTTTTCGAGGAAAATTTTCATGAGAAGTTTTTCATAGGAAAGATTTTCCCTGGAAAAATTTCCTTTAGCCTCCCTTAAGGGAAATTTTCCGTATGAAAATGTAGAAAATGGTGGGCCCACCGTAAATTTTTTTCCAAAGTGAACCTATATCCAAACATGAGTAAAATAAGCTTATCTGAGAAAATTAACCTTTTCCACGAGGTTATTAGCCAACCAAACGCACCCTAACTGAAAAAATTGTACGTAAAGCTTTTGAATAGTTACATTAATTATTGAATTGGCTTTCAAATTATTTAACAAGTGGAGAAAAGGCGAATATGTGAAGAAGATTATAAGAAATGAGCATGTAAACATCATGGGGTTAGTAGAAACAAAACATTAGATTTTCCAACATTAGGGGGCAAGGAGGCTTTGGGGAAATATTGACAATGATTTCATGGAGACACCACCAGATGGAAGATCAAGTGGGCTCATCCTTATATGGGCTTGTAACAGTGGTTTTGTGGACCTCGGTTTTTGTCGTTCTCTCTCAGGGAGCTAGGGGCCTTGGCTAGAACCAATTGACTCTAGGTGAGGTTTAGGATCACAAGATAACAAGAGCTTTATGATGACAAACAGAACAAGCACAACTATGGTTCAGTCAAATGGGAAATAATGGGTGTCGCGAGATTTCGGGACGCAAACGGTAATAAGGACGAGGGTTTTGCAACTAGAAAGCAACAAGATAGTAGAATCAAGTGACAATCCCGTTAGAATAAACCCACCGGATTTCCCTTTTCAAGGATAATCCGGATTAACTTCCTACAAGCCCACCACGGACTCGAAGGGTTAAAGAAACGGGACTCTCTAGTTAGCTTCTATTCGCTTTCGTGAATAGAATACTAACTATCCCAACTCCAACCTTCCAACTCAAGTGTTGGATGTATTCAGGATCTTTCGTATCCCAAATACATCCCACTTGAGGGAAGAATAGGAGTGGGAAATTGATTCCACTACAAATTACCTCCTAAAGTTGCTAACCCAATCCTAATACACCACTCATGTTTCTCCCTAACCCATAAGGGTTCTAGCCTCTAATTATCTTATCTAACATGCTAGCAATAATAATAATAATTTCATTCATACTTAGAAAGATATTCAAAACAACAATAACAATAATCAACAATCACCAAGTAATTCTAATAACAAAAACAGAGATTAAAGAGTAAATGATGAACTAAAGAGAATAAGAGTTAAGAAATGCTCATTAATTTGATGCCAAAGGAAGATGCTCCAGAATAATAAGAATCCAATGCTCCAATAACAAGATAAGTGTAACGCCCCGGCCCCTCCCCGGGCCGCGGACATTACCGATAAACTGCTTCAAGGATCGCTGACTGGCCCCACAAATCACCACGAGTCTTTCCAACAGATTCGCCCCGCCACACGCCTAAGAAAACTTCCCAGGAGGTCACCCATCCTGAGACTACTCCCAGCCAAGCACACTTAACTGAGGAGTTCCCAACGGATGAGCTACCATAAAAGAAGGTGCACTTTGGTGATATGAGTAGTCATTTCAATCCTGTTAAGCCACACTTTGACTGCATACCCGGGGTATTACATTCACCCCCACTTAAGCGCACAACGTCCTCGTTGTGCCACAATCCAATCCAGAATCTTTGCCCCGTTAGGTGACTGCCCATGGCTCTCCCGCCCACTGGCGCAGCTCACGGTCGTGGGTCGGCTCTGATACCATCTGTAACGCCCCGGCCCCTCCCCGGGCCGCGGACATTACCGATAAACGTCTTCAAGGATCGCTGACTGGCCCTACAAATCACCACGAGTCTTTCCAAATGCTTCGCCTCGCCGCCGCTCGAGAAAACTTCCCAGGAGGTCACCCATCCTGAGACTACTCCCAGCCAAGCACGCTTAACTGAGGAGTTTCCAACGGATGAGCTACCATAAAAGAAGGAGCACCTTGGTAATATGAGTAGTCATTTCAATCCTTTTAAGCAACACTTTGACCGCCTACCCGGGGTATTACAATAAGTCTTTAAAACTTCAATAGAAATCCAATAAAATCCAGTGCAAAAACAACAATCCAAGTATAATCTCTTACTAATCACTAAGGAATTACTTTAATTGAAAGCTAAAATGTTGCTAAATGTGATAGAATATGATAAAATGTATGATAATCTGCTAAAAGACCTAATAACAATATATACAAGCAAAGTTAGTTACTCAAAACTCATCACTTCATTCAGCAGAAACAACGTAACTGCCGGGGACCGTGGGTACGGTCCTGCGTAGCGAACAACAGATTTCGCTTCTCTTCATAACACCGTAGGCACGGTGTGTCATGACCGTGGGTACGGTCTGGCGATTTAGGTCAGGCGAAATTTCTCTCCTTCGCAGCGCCGTGGGTGCGGTCTTGTTCGGTCACTTCACCCTCTGCACATGCCTTGCACCCACCGTAGGTGCGGTCATCACGACCGTGGGTACGGTCCAGCACGGCCACAATGATGTTCTGGGCGTAGCGCCCGCTACAAAAAGGGTGATGGGGGCTATGCCTTGGTGCGTGTGACAACCATCAGACGAGAGGAGGGTAGCGCCCGCTACCTTGAGCGTGGCGGGGGCTACGCCTTGGCAAACTTCAGCAAAATCTCTACCCTTTTAGCAACTTGACACGTCCGGCCTTTCCGCTTCCTTCGCCTTTGACTCGACCAAGACTCGGGAAATCTCGGGATTCCCAAAATAGTTGCAAAATGGCCCTTTTTACCATGTTTTGAGTAAAAACACCGAAATCTACAAAATAACAAAAAACATATTAAAAGTTATTAAATTAAACTACGAAATAAGTCAAAAGCCTAAGGATTTAGGCGGTATTTAGACACAAAATTGGGTCTAAACACCCCCCACACTTAAACTTTTGCTCGTCCCAAGCAAAACAAGACAAAAACTGCCTAAACTAAGACAAATTCCTCTGTCGTGGGAGAGAAACGAGTGCCTTTAGCGTATGCACCAAGCCCTTTGAATCCCCCAACAGCCTGGGTGGACGAGATGGACTCGTGAGGGTTTGTAGCGGCTGTGCCCACAAAAGCCAAAGAAAAAAGAAGAGAGAGAAAGTGAAAACAAAACCGAAGAAAACAAAAGGAAAGAGAAACAAAAGCTTCGATTCAAAGGATCTTGCAATTTTAATTAAGAAAACTTGATTAAGCCTCCAAAAGGAACCATTATGAGCATCTCACAGGCACCCATCTCAAATAAAAGCCAATCTTAAAGATTTTCAACTCCCTACACCTCATGCCAAGCAAAACCCATGTGCAAATGTGCTAGTGGGTTCTAATCGAATCCAAAAGACTCCAAAGACTCATACCCGAGCTCAAAAACAACAAAACGAACAAGGAAAGAGTTGCCCCTCCTCGCATTTGGTCGCCCTTGGCTTGGTGAGGGTCGTAGGTGATGCAAGGATAGACCCCACACTTTAAGAAGCACAAACTTTTCTTTTCTTTTTGGTTGGTTTCACCAACGAAATTGCTTTTTCTCTCTCTTTTTTTTTCTTTTTAAAGGTCGGTATTAGCCTTACTTTCGGGAATTGAACAGCCCAAATATAGGGTTTACCCTCCCAACACAGTCTTTTCCATTCACCTCTCCGTCGCAAAGCGATATAGGAGGAGGTTTAAGGGGTATCCGTGCCGTACCACTGATACCGGGCCCATGTAGGTTGGCTAAGTGTATGGTGGTTAATGTCATTCAGCGACACGCCCCACTTAATCTGGTTATTGTAGCTTTTGCTTTCTTTTTCTTTCTTTTGAACTTTGCTTTTGCTTTTGCTAAACAGGATAAAGAACAAGCAAGCTCGGACACAAACCCCTAGAATCTCCCGGTTTCAATCGGAACGTGAAAGGAATCGGGGGTCTCACTAGACACTCAATGAAGGGAATCTAAGAAGGTAAGTCATGACTAGTACCCGAGACAGGGTCGAAAATGCTCAGACCGGTTACTTTTAAAGAAGATTAAGAACGACTTCTTAATTTCGACAACAAAATCCAAGAAACAAAGCAAAACAAAGCGAAAATGAAAACTAAAAGGAAACTTTTAAGGCTTTTCACTCCCTTTTTTCTCCTTTTTCACACAAAAAATTTTCAAATTTTAAGCAAAAACTAGGAAAACAAAAAACCAAAAATCTAGGTGATCTACCCTTGAAACAGAATAAAACAAACAAGAACAACTAGCAAATAAAAGTGGTGGAGAACCGAGCCCACACGGCTTCAACAGCAATATAATCCCAACACAAACACTCAAAGGGGTTCGCCACCCAAAAGAAAATCAAGCATGCGACGGATCATGATGATAATTCATATAGGAAAGAGTAAGGTGGAAAGATAGTACCTCGAGCTCTTCATAAGTGTTCAAGCTTTGATCCGAAGTCATCGTTCAAGTGAATTAAAATGAGATTAGAGCAAAAGACGACTTTACACATTATAAAATCCGCATGCTAGATCGAAAAAAAAAAATCAAACGAAAACTAACTAACTAGACTTCGAAACAAAAACTACAAAGAAGAAATGAAAACTATAAACAATATGTACATTTCCAATGACTTATCTTATCCCGGAATCTCACTCATTGAGGTGGGAAATAAGGTGAAACTCAACACAAATTGACCAAAACAACTCGATTCATTTCATTTACTTTGAACAAACATTTCTTACATACCCAGCCATCGACCATTCATAACCAAAATACATCCAAAACAGACCATCCCTAGCCCAAAAAGATCAATCATTATACAACCCAAAACACCCCCAACTACAATCAAAAGACAACTAACACAAACCAAGCCTGAGCATCCTAGAAACAACACCAAAACTTGCCAAAAGAAACCCGAGACGCCAACATACCAAAACCACAAGGACTTCGCATCCAAACCCCGATGAAGCATCCCCCCACACTTATATTTCACACAGGAAAGTATGTAAAAACAATGACAAAGATCAGGTGGGGGCGGGAATGCTTACAAACACTCCTCAAGCGGATCCTCCCGGAGGAGGATGGGGTTGGAGTTGCGATAGGATGCCAACAAGAATCTCTTGTTGGGCCTCAGGCAATCCTTGTAAATTTTCGATCAGGCTTTGTTGGTTTTGAATGAGTTCTCGCTGCTCTTGAAATTCATCGTGAAGCTCTTGGAGTTGATCACTAATGCGCTCCAAAGTGGCATCCCTTGCTTGGCTTGGTCCCGCTTCTTCTCCTTGCTCTTCTTCGTCCTCTTCCTCAACTTCTTCGGCTTCTTCTTCACCTTCCTCCCCGGGCTTCCAAGGACCACCCACCACATAGCGGCTTCTATGTGCTTGGCCACACGACCAATTGCGTTGATCAATGACATCTAACCGCTCTTCGGCATGATCGTCATTCAAATGAACCACGACACTATGGGAATCGCACCCATGGCGGTAAAGTGTTCGCGTATTTTGTTCTTTTCCAAGAATTCCATTTTCCGCAAGCAAACACCATCGATGGGGTCGGGGAAGTACCGTGGAGTCCACTTGGCAAGATAGGACTCGAAGCCTTGCTTCTTGAGAAAATGGCAAATAATGTGTCCCATGCTAAGGGTCATGTTTCAGGTTTCAAGACTTATCTCCCGAAGACAGTGAAGAATGCATGAGCCGGTGTTTACACGGCGACCATGGATTGCGTTGAAGAGGATGAAGAGATCGTCCTTGCGAATGCTTGACCGTCCAGTGTCGCTGCCGAAGACGGAGCTTGAAATGATCCGGTGAAAGAGGCGAACACTCAAATTGCAAAAGTCTCGGGCTTTCGAATTGCTTGGGCAATGGACTTGTAGTTTGCGAGTCCGAATCTTGGGATATCTTCTCCTCCAACAGGTGAGGGCTCTCATAGCTTCTTGTTCGTCAAAGTTTACGCATTCACCATAGAAGAGACCATCCAGTGGAAGATCGAGAGCATTGCAAAGGTCTTGAACCGTACATTCCACTTCCTTCTTGGCAACGATGTAGGAATAGGTGGCCTTAGATGTGCCATCCTCCCGAACCACTAGAGAGCTCAAGAATTCGAGCACCGGTTGGTCGATAATAGGCTCGTTGATGGTAGCGAAGATTTCCCAACCCATGACCTTGATGAAATTGTCCATGCTTGGTTTGCAATACACATCTCTCGCCGTTTCTTCGTGATACAAATCAGGAGTACATATTTTTCGCTGCTTCAACCTTGCGTACCTCTCCTTGTGTATTTCATCCCTAAAGGTGACCTTCACCTTCGGGTCACATTGGATCAAAGATGCTGGCTGGTTGACCCTTGTAACGGGTCTTATTAGGCTCTTCCAATGTAGATGGAGGGGGGTCGGTTCTGGCTCAGATCGGGCGCGCTTGGCTCGACCCATTGGAGCAATCGAAGAGCAACAACAACCACAATAGGCACAAGAATGTCTAAACTCCTAGGGTTTCCACCAAGAATGTCACAAACCACACTCCAAACACAATTTCGAAACCAACCTCAACCAAATCGGCACCCCCAATCCTCAACCCAGAACATTCAACAATATCCCAAGAAGTTGTGCACAAAATCAACCAAAATTTAGCGAGAAAAACGAACTTTGATTCACCAAAATACAAGAGATACCTGAATGGAGAACTTGGAGATGTTGTCTTTCATTTTTCGAACCCCAACAATGAGCAAACCCAGAATCTTCGCTTGAAAAGCTCCAAAAATGGCGAGAAAGTGCAGATGTGGCGCGGCTAGGGCACGGATGTGCGAAATTGGAGAGTGGGGAAGGGGAATTTGTGAAGGATTTGAGCAATTAGGGCAAGGGATTTAGGGTTTAGAGTGGGGAGAAAGGTTTTTCAAGTGACGGAGAAGGAAAAGAAGTGAGTGAAAAATGAGGGAGAATAGGTTATGAACCCCAACATAATTCGCTGCAGCTCGATAGACCGTAGGTACCGTCTCATGGACCGTGGGTACGGTCTCACTCGGAAAGAAATCTGGGACAAAAACGCTGGCTTGAGACCGTGGGTGCGGTGAATCCCACCGTAGGTGTGGTCTCTTTCGGCCAGAATTCTGGGACAAAAATGTTGTTCTGCGACCGTAGGTGCGGTGAAACCCACCGTAGGTACGGTATAGTTGTTGGGCCAAAAACAGGAGAATTTGTCTTAGCTGGACCGTGACTACGGTGAATCCCACCGTAGGTACGGTCTCCTTCGGCCTCTTCCCTGCACTTACAAGACTCAAAAACTTGGAAAAAATTGTTAAGTACTAAAATTCTACTCTCTCATTATCAACTCTCTTTTCTTGCTCACTCAACAACTTTCAAGGACACCTTTCAACACTCAAAACCACCATGTATCACTTCCTTCATAGATCCTCTTTTCACCCTCGATTTTTTTCAACTTTTTCAATTTTTTTTCTTCTTTTTTTTTTCAAACTTCGGCAAAACAAAAACGAAAACGCTAAGACAAAAGAAATAAAAAATGCAGAAAATTAAAGAAAACACTAAAAGTAGGGGAAATAGCTTGTACGTCTCCCGGGTGCTTGTTTTAGGTCCTAGCTTGACCTACTCCGATGCTTTCAACCTTTAAAGTTGGCGAGGTACACCACAACGATCCCCGTGTACTCCTCTCCTATGAAGTATGGCTTAATCTTTGATGAGTTAAGCTTGAAACAATCCCCCTGTGCATTCTTGAGTTCAACCACCCTGGTGGGAAGAATCCTCACTATTTCAAAGGGCCCGGACAACCTTGATCTCAGCTTCCCGGAAAATAGTTTGAGTCTTGAGTTGAAGATAAAGACTCTATCACCCACCACAAACTCGCGACGGTTCAATCTCTTATCATGCCATGCTTTTGTTCGCTCTTTGTAGATCCTATTATTTTCATAGGCATGACGTCGCAGCTCCTTAAGCTCCTCCAATTGAAATAAACGACTTACTCCGGCCGCCTTGAGATCATAATTCAATTTCTTGATCGCCCATATCGTCTTGTGCTCAAGTTCTACGGGAAAATGACATGCTTTTCCGTAGACAAGACGGTATGGAGTAGTCCCAATCGGCGTTTTGAAGGCGATGCGATATGCCCACAAGACATCATCTAATTTCTCCGCCCAATCCTTCCGTGAAGAGCTGACCGTCTTCTCCAAAATCTCCTTGATAGCACGATTTGAGATCTCTACTTGCCCTTGCGTTTGAGGATGATAAGGGAGTCCCTTCTTGTGATTTATACCATACTTTTCTAGGAGGGACTCAAACTTCTTCTCGATGTAATAGGATCCGTTGTCATCGACACGGATTTGCCATCACACTTCACGCATGGGATAGCTTCAACCCATTTCGAAACATAGTCTACCACCACTAAGATGTATTGATAACCTCGTGATGACGAAAAGGGACCCATGAAATCCAACCCCCATACATCGAAAACCTCTACCTCAAGAATGAAATTTAATGGTGCTTCATTCTTCCGGGAAATATTTCCGGACCTTTGGCATTTGTCGCATTGCTTGACATGAAGATGGGCATCGCGAAAGAGTGTCGGCCACCAATAGCCGGCTTGTAAGACTCTTACAACCGTCTTTTGAGAGCCACCATGACCTCCAATCTGGAATTCATGGCAATGTGTCAAAACAGATTTCACCTCGCTCTCGGGTAGACATCGTCTATACATCCTGTCGTTGCACAATCGGAATAGGAATGGATCGTCCCAAAATAAATGTTTCACGTTGTGAAAGAACTTCTTCTTTTGATGAGGGCCGGAGTCAAATTTGGAGGAATCACCTCGCTAGACAAGTAGTTTATGATGTCGGCATACCACGGGTGAGAATGCTTGATGGCCATGAGTCGCTCATCCGGGAAAGAATCCATGATCGGTTGGGTATCCTCTAAATCATCAAGGATCCTCGATAGGTCATCGGCTACTACATTCTTCGTGCCGGCCTTGTCGCAAATTTCCAAGTCAAACTCTTGCATAAGCAAAACCCACCAAATAAGCCTCGACTTCGTTTCTTTCTTCCCCATCAAATATTTAATCGCAGCATGATCTGTGTAAACCACCACCTTGGAGAACATAAGGTATTGCCGGAATTTGTTGAGAACAAAGATGATTGCCAAAAGCTCCTTCTCCGTGGTCGTGTAATTCTTCTGTGCACTATCAAGCGTATGGCTTGCATAGTAGATGACTCTTGGCTTCTTTTCTATGGTTTGAGCCAAACACGCTCCCACAGCGAAATCACTTGCATCGACCATGATTTCGAAGGGTAGTGTCCAATCCGGAGGTTGAACTACCGGAGCGGAAATCAAGGCTTGCTTTAACCTATAAAATGATTCAAGGCATTTATCAGTAAAAGAGAATGGGGCATCCTTGCACAAGAGATCAGTTAAAGGTCGAGCGATTTTGGAAAAATCTTTGACGAACCGGCGGTAAAAGTCGGCATGGCCAAGGAAGCTACGCACCCCCTTAACAGAAACTGGGGGGGGGGGTAGGCGCTTTATAACCTCAAATTTAGCCTTGTCCACTTCGATGCCCTTAGAAGAAATCAAATGACCCAACACAATACCTTCTTCCACCATGAAGTGGCATTTCTCCCAATTCAACACTAAGTCAACTTCCTCATAACGGGTTAGAACTTTCTCCAAATTCAGCAAACAATCATCAAAGGTATTACCATAGACAGAAAAATCGTCCATAAAGACTTCCATGCATTGTTTAATGAAATCACTAAAGATAGCCATCATGCAACGTTGAAATGTCCCCGGTGCATTACACAACCCAAAAAGCATGCGACGATAAGCAAAAGTACCATACGGACAAGTGAAAGTAGTTTTCTCTTCATGTGCGGGGTGGATTGGAATTTGAAAGAAACTCGAGTACCCATCTAAAAAACAGAAATACGAGTGACCCGCCAACCTCTCCAACATCTGGTCAATTAAGGGAAGAGGGAAATGGTCTTTCTTTGTTACTTTGTTTAGTTGGCGGTAATCAATGCACATCCGCCAACCGGTGACAGTCCGGGTACTAACTAGTTCTTTCTTTTCATTCTCAACCATAGTCATCCCACCCTTCTTGGGTACACACTGAACCGGGCTTACCCATTCGCTATTTGCGATGGGGAAGATGATCCCAGCAACTAAGAACTTTACTACTTCCTTTTTAACCACCTCTTGCATATTGGGGTTTAATCGACGCTGGGGTTGCCTAGTCGGTTTTGCATCGTCTAACAAGTTAATTGAATGCATGCATATAGAAGGGGACAAACCTTTCAAATCCTCTATTGCATAACCTAAAGCACCTCTATGCTTTCTAAGCAAATCAAGCAACTTGGACAAATCAGAATCATGCAATTTCGCATTCACAATGACAGGACAAGACTTCTCATCATCCAAGAAAGCATATTGTAGGGAAGGGGGTAGAGGTTAAAGCTCTAAAGGAATAGAGGATTTAATTTGAGAAGAAGACATACCCTTGTAGATTGCATCTTGAATCTCCATGCACTCAATATGAGGCTGGTCAATAAGAATCTCCTCATGCATGGGTGATGAATCAAGAAGGTTGGTGAAGAAGGTAATATCGGTGTCGTCGGTCTCAAATTGGAAAGATTCCAAGAGGCAAGCCCCCAAAGGATCGTCGCAAGTAGACTCGAGTAGATGAGAGTCCTCAATATATTCATCAACAAGGAACTCCATCATATCGATAGCATATCATGAGTCCCCATACGAAGGACCTTTCAATGACCCCTCGAGGTTAAAAATGATGCTTTCATCACCGACATTCAACGACATGCTACCATGGTTCACATCAATTATCGCTCCCGTCGTGGCAAGGAACGACCTTCCCAAAATGATAGGAATGTTGTTGTCCTCCTCCATCTCCAAAATCACAAAATCACACGGAATCAAAAATCGCCCCACTTGGACCGGGATGTCCTCCAATATTCCCAAAGGTCTTCGCACGGAACGGTTGGCCAATTGGAGATTAATTGTGGTAGGAGTTAGATCGTCGAGATTCAACTTCTTGCAAATAGAATGAGGCATAACGCTTACACTAGCTCCTAGATCGCAAAGGGCACGACCAATCCGCATGTCACCGATGGTGCAAGGAATAGAAAAGCTTCCGGGGTCGGCTAACTTCTCCGGTGATTTGTTGTCAATAATGGCACTACAATCCGCTGTCAAGTGGATAGTAGATTTTTCTTGAATCCTCCTTTTGCTTGTGAGAAGCTCCTTCAAATGCTTCTTGAAAGATGCGACCTCGGAAATAGCATCAAGAAATGGAATGTTCACTTGAAGCTTTTTGAACATCCCAATGAATTTGAAAACTTCGCATCTGACTTGTTGATGTGGTCGATAGGATTTTCATGCTCTCCTCCATGGTACGGAGTGTTGTCGAATATCTCCAAAAAAATGGCTTGAACTCGAACGATGCGTTTGGTGGTAATGCAGGTAATATAATGGGATCGCCTTCCGTACTCGACGATGGTAAGGAATATGATGCTAAGGTACGGGGTGGATCTTGCTCTCCATCAGACATTGGAATTTCGATCGTCTCTTGCTCCCTTTGTCGTCTTCTTCGTCTCGAGCCGGCGTTAGCTTGGCGAATAATGCTCTCCGGGTTCGGATTCGGTGGAGTTATAGGAGTTTGGCCTTGTCGAGATCGAGTCCGCATGCACAAAAGGAACAAACACAAGAATCAAATTCCCAATAACCAAGGATAACAAATCTCTAGAAAGTGAAATGATCTTAAACAACCTAAATACAAAGAGCTAAGCTAGGTGCGCTTGCTCCCCGGCAACGGCGCCATTTTGTGTAACAGTGGTTTTGTGGACCTCGGTTTTTGTCGTTCTCTCTCAGGGAGCTAGGGGCCTTGGCTAGAACAAGAGGTTTATGGTGAAAAACAGAACAAGCACAACTATCGTTCAGTAAAATGGGAAACAATGGGTGCCGGGAGATTTCGGGACGCAAACGGTAATAAGGATGAGGGTTTTGCAACTAGAAAGCAACAAGATAGTAGAATCAAGTGACAATCATGTTAGAATAAACCCACCGGATTTTTCTTTTCAAGGATAATCCGGATTAACTTCCTACAAGCCCACCACGGACCCGAAGGGTTAAAGAAACGGGACTCTCTAGTTAGCTTCTATTCGCTTTCGTGAATAGAATACTAACTATCCCAATTCCAAACTTCCAACTCAAGTGTTGGATGTATTCGGGGTCTTTCGTATCCCAAATACATCCCACTTGAGGGAAGAATAGGAGTGGGAAATTGATTCCACTACAAATTACCTCCTAAAATTGCTAATCCAATCCAAATACACCACTCACATCCTTAGTTTCTCCCTAACCCATAAGGGTTCTAGCCTCTAATCATCTTATCTAACATGCTAGCAATAATAATAATAATTTCATTCATACTTAGAAAGATATTCAAAACAACAATAACAATAATCAACAAACACCAAGTAATTCTAATAACAAAAATAGAGATTAAAGAGTAAATGATGAACTAAAGAGAATAAGAGTTAAGAAATGCTCATTAATTTGATGCCAAAGGAAGATGCTCCAGAATAATAAGAATCCAATGCTCCAATAACAAGATAAGTCTTTAAAACTTCAATAGAAATCCAATAAAATCCAGTGCAAAAACAATAATCCAAGTATAATCTCTCACTAATCACTAAGGAATTACTCTAATTGAAAGCTATAATGTTGCTAAATGTGATAGAATATGATAAAATGTATGATAATCTGCTAAAAGACCTAATAGCAATATATACAAGCAAAGTTAGTTACTCAAAACTCATCACTTCATTCAGCAGAAAAAACGTAACTGCAGGGGAATGTGAGTATGGTCCTGCGTAGCGAACTGCAGATTTCGCTTCTCTTCGTATCACCGTAGGCACGGTGTGTCATGACCGTGGGTACGGTCTGGCGATTTAGGTTAGGCGAAATTTCTCTCCTTCGCAGCGCCGTGGGTGCGGTCTCCCAAGACCGTGGGTACGGTCTTGTTCGGTCACTTCACCCTCTGCACATGCCTTGCACCCACCGTAGGTGCGGTCATCAGGACCGTGGGTATGGTCCAGCTCGACCATAATGATGTTCTGGGCGTAGCGCCCGCTACAAAAAGGGTGACGGGGGCTACGCCTTGGTGCGTGTGACAGCCATCAGACGAGAGGAGGGTAGCGCCCGCTACCTTGAGCGTGGAGGGGGCTACGCCTTGGCAAACTTCAGCAAAATCTCTACCTTTTTAGCCACTTGACACGTCCGGCCTTTCCGCTTCCTTCGCCTTTGACTCGACCAAGACTCGGGAAATCTCGGGATTCCCAAAATAGTTGCAAAATGGCCCTTTTTACCATGTTTTAAGTAAAAACTCTGAAATCTACAAAATAACCAAAAACGTATTAAAAGTTATTAAATTAAACTACGAAACAAGTCAAAAGTCTAAGGATTTAGGCGGTGTTTAGACAAAAAATTGGGTCTAAACAGGGCTAAAGACATGTTTAGGTGTCATGGCAGTTTCAAAGGTCAGCGTTGGATATCCATTGAAGGAGAGCTGACACATGATCAAATAAAATGCTCAATATGCCATATTAATGCACCAAACTCAGAAGGAGTGAGAAGAAACTTATGTGGCTACATGAGGATATACCAACAAACCAGGTGTTCACCTATATGAGGATCAACACAACAGGCAAGATAGATAGAGTGATGGTGGAAAATAACATATACATGAGATTTCAAAACAATAGTGTCTGTTGCCTAGAAAGGGCAACTTCATACCATTTCCCCTAGTCCTAAGTTCATCATAGGTGAGATGGGGACCATCACTATTTAGAACCTATGATCCATGGCTTGAAGTGTGCTCCTTTATGTTGGGTTTTAGGTGATCTATATCTTAAACAGATACAAATTAATTGGTGGAATATTCATAACAATTACAAAACAATTAATCACCCATGAAATAATACAACTGCAGAGGCTTAGTATTATACCTGATCGTTAATCCGGTTGAAGAAGAGGACCTTCGATATTCAAATGGAGAAATCCTCTACTATAGGTCCACACAACACTTAGGGAACTCGATTGCTAGATTGATCCGATTGAGACTAATCTCAATCTAAGGTGTATGTGTTTACTGTATTTTGTGGATTGTTTCAAGAAACAATATAGATAATTGTAAACAAGAAGAGAGAGAAACTCAGGAAATCATCCTAGTATCTCTCCAGAAGTCTCAAAATAGTTGATTGAATAAATCTCTCAGACAGACTCCCTTTTATAGTGTTGGGTGGCTTGGGGAAAGGGTTAACTATAACTCTAATAACGGACTTACTCAAAAAACGTCGTCTGGGGTCCAACAAGGTCCGTGTTTCAAGCAACACGGTCCGTGTTGACCACCTGAATTCGTTTTAAGTAGGTTGGAATCAACACGGTCCTTATCAGGCCCAACATGGTCCATGTTGAGTTGATTTCTCCAAGAAATCAACTCCCAACAGGAGAAATCAACTCTCAACACCTTTAAACATAATACGATATTATTTTGGGTTACATACATTGTTCCAGGTATGGTTGTTAAAATCGGGATCCTAAATCATACCCGTAGGTTAGTTAGGATTGGAATTAACCCATGTAGGATTGTGGATCAAAATGTAGATAGTAGAATCGCACCAAGGATTTTGAATCATAAAATCGTAGGATCGTAGATCAGGATCGGCACTGACTTGTGTGACCCAGTAGGACCTAATAATATTGTTGTAATTAAACATATTTATTTATCGAATATAAAGGTCTCTAGCAAGACGTATAATCACTATATTATCTTGGCTTAAACTCTAAGTATTTTGAATATCGTCGAGACACTCGTAACACTTTATGGGAAGTTTTGAAAAGGAGTGGCCAACTCTCACTGATAAACCATTCCATGAAAAGCTGACGGCTATGATAAAAGACCTCTTAAAAATAGAATAGAGAAGTATTAATTTAGGGACAATGATCTGAGGATCACGAGGCTGGAGGAAGAGCTAAAGAAGATTGATGACAAAGGGGTTAAGGGAAGGTTATAGGGAGGGTGACATAATGAGAAGAGAAGCTCGGAGTACACATTTACACAATTAAGACTTTGGCAGACCAAGAGGGAGAGATGGTGGAAGCAACAACCTAGGTGCCAAATTTTGAAGCCATGAGACGAAAGCACAAGGTACTTCCATACATTGGCCACCATCAAGAGAAGGAAGAAACCGATTGGAGACATAATTGTGGAAGGGGTACGCCATGTTGATCTTGAAGGCATAAAGAGTCCAATAGTTGAATATTTCAAGAAGCCATACAACAAGAAGAGGAGAAGGGTTCACTTCAACGTTTCCGGTTTGGGATTAAAAGCACTCACATAGGAGGAAGCAAATTTGCTAGAAATGTTAGTTAATCGAGGCGAAGTAAAATAGATTGTGGACCAGTGTAACCCTAGCAAAGCATCGGGATATGACGACTTTAATATGAAATGCATTAAGCACACTACTAAAAATGTGTCTATTACCGACCATTTTTTCCAACCAATTTAAAACAGTTGGAAAAACCAACCATTTTACCTATTTTTCTAATTTTCCAATTATTTTTCTAATTTTAGGCGCGAAAAATGGTGGGAAATTTTTCCTACCAACATTTTTCCTACTATTTGAAAATGGTTGGTAGGAAAAATACACCAACCGCTTTTAAATAGTGGGAAAAATGTTGGTAGGACAAATTTCCCACCATTTTGGCGAAAGTTGTTGGAATTTCTAACCATTCTTCGCACCTAAAATTAGAAAAATAGTTACAAAATAAAAAAAATAAAATGGTTACTAAAATGATTGGTTTTTCCAACCATTTTAAATTGATTGGAGAAAATGGCTGGTAATACACACATTTTTAGTAGTGGCGGCTATGGTCAATCATCAGTAGGAGAGGCTCAAACAGCTTTGAATCCTTTCATTGAAGATAGCCAATGAAGTTGTCAACTAGGCGGAAAAAAAGAAGAATGAGGTGGCGTTGTTCAAGCTAGATTTCCGTAAAGCCTACAATTCAGTCGATTGGGATGCACTAGAACTGGTAATGGAGCACATGGGCTTTGGGGGAAGTGGTTAACATGGATGATGAGTTGGTTAAGGACATCTAGTACCTCAATTTTGATCAATGAGGTATCAACAAACACTACCAAAAAAGGGTCTCCCTTCCACGCTTAAAACAGCTTCTAGCCACGCCTATAATTAATTAATTTAATACTATATATACACAAATACCACTTGACTTATTTTTTATCTTCTATTTTAGCTTTAACTAATAGACGGGTATATTAAAAACTAATAATTATAATTTTTTTAAATATTCTTGAAATTAATTTAATAATATATGTGAATAAATACCACTTGGTTTCTTATTTTTATTTCTACTATTTTATCTATAACTAATTGAAGGATATATTTAAAAAATCATAATTATAATTTTTAAAATATTTTTTTAGAGAAAGATATTTAAAAATTATAATTATAAAAATTAATAGTAGTCTACCACGTTTGTTATGCGTGGAAAGAAGGGTTTCATTTATAATCAACAATAACCTCACTTAATAAGCGTGGTAGGACACTTATAACATGTCGTCATGCTTATAAGTGTGTTTAATGTCTTACCATTCTTAGTTTGCGTGAAAGGATGAAAGAGTAGAAAATTACTCGATTTTTCACCCTTATTTAAATATGTGTGGGTATATACGTGTGGAAACAAGCCATTTTTCTTGTAGTGAAGGCCCTTTAGAATGGAGAGGGATATGAGGTAGGGGGATCCATTATCGCCATTTCCATATATGTACTACTGGATGAAGCATTAAACAAGATACTCATAAATGTAGTGGAAAAGAAGCATTGGGAAGGTGTTGAACTGAGAAGAAAGAAAATGAGATTAACTCATATCCAGTTTGCAGATGACATCCTTAATCTCTCAAAAACGGACTAGGATCACCTCTAGAAGATCAAGGCAGCATTGCAGACCTTTGAAGCCTTCTTAGGTTGGCCATCATTTATGATAAATCAATCTTGATAGTAATTGGCAAGGAAAAGAGATAGAGCAAGCAAAGAGCAATGGAACTCCCATGTAAAACTACAAAATTGTCGATCACATACCTTGGAGTTCCTCTTATAAGCAACATGAGAAGGAAATTTATGTGGGATCCTATAGTTAGCAAGATTCAAGGAAGGCGACATAGTTGGAAAGCAAATGCCATCATTCTGTTTGTTTGCTCAAGACAAGCAAAAGCTCAAGTGTGTGTGTGTGGGGGGGGGGGGGAGGGTGTTTAGGCTTGTTTTAAGCCTAAACATCGCTCTTTTGCTTAAGCTTTCGTGATCGTTTCCTTAATAAAAGTGTAAATCTTATCCTTTTTTATTTTCTTTGTAGGTTTTATCCTTAAAAATATACATTTTGGTCGATTTGAGCTAAATAAGTTGAAAAGAGTCCGGATTCGAAGACAATCAAGCAAAACCCGACCTGCGACTGAGTCCCGGGGAACATTCGAGACTCTCTGAGCTGAAGACGAGTATGGGATCAAGCTCAAGGTAAAAAAAAAAAAAAAAAACCTTAAAAAAGGTTTTATTAGGGACGTTGCGGCCGTGACAACACTATCACACCCGTGACTCCCTCACCTCTTTCATGGCCAAAGTGACCGACCTGTGTGTCACGACCGTGACATCTGTGGAGACATTTTCCCCAGCAGGGACGTCGTGGTCGTGACATCACTATCGCGCACGTGACTCCCTCAGCATCTCCCAAGGCCAGATTGACCGAGAGTTGTCACGCTCGTGACCTGTGAGAAATGACCGCGACGCCCAAAAAGCCCCCTTTCCCTCAGCAATAGCATTGTAGCCACGATAGGGAGCGTCACGGTCGTGACACCCCGAGAAGAATATTTTGGATTTTGCCCTGTCATGGTCGTGACATATCCAGTTGCGACCGTGACTCCTAAAGGGTTGAGACGCCACGCCGCGACCCCAAGCGTCACGACCGCGAAGCGATTCTTTGGAAGAAATTGAAGATCGCCCAGAAGAAGACACCGTGGTCGTGACCCACTATGTCGTGCACGCGACTCTCCAGCTGCGATGTTATTTTCAGGGAAAATGATTGTGTTTAGTTTAATCAAACCCCTATATATAAATATGCCTTTTGCTGTAATTACAGCTTACCTTAGAATTACTTTTGGCACTTTAGAGAATACATTAGCCCAAGTTTTCCTATCTTCATTTGCAGTCTTTTCTAGGTTAATTATCCTCATTTCCATTGAGTACTTTTGGTATTCCATTGAAGTTAAACAAGCTCATTTTAAGTTATTGTTTTCTCCCACTGATTCCACTTAGATTTTCATTGCTTTCACTTGGGTAATGTTCTCTCTCTCTCTCTCTCTCTCTCTCTCTCTCTCTCTCTCTCTCTCTCTCTCTCTCTCTCTCTCTTATTTAATAATATTGGTTTGATTAATGCATGCTTAGTAATTGTTTAGGCTTGGTAATTAGTGTAATCGCTTTGGTTTGTTTTCCTTGTGGTAGAATCATGGTTAGTTTTGACTAGATGATTGTGATTATTTTTATAGTGAATATGTGCGGCTTGTTTGCCTTAGAGTTAGGGGGTACTTAGGGCCCCTGATAGGGGATTAGGCTTCTTTTCTTTTCTTTTCTTTTTTTTTTACGGCCTACAGGAAAACATTTTAAGATGTGATCATGAATTGGGTGATTAAGTGTCTCCTCCCTCTATTTCCACTAAATGCGGAGGATTTTGGTGTCGAGAGGTTATGAATACTCCACCAAACATTGAGTTGGGAATTTTAGTCAGAGTAATTAGTTCCTAATATGCACTAGCGTAGGATTTTAGAACTGATTAGATTGGATTGTGTTCAAATACTATCAAGGTCCATCATATGCGAGAGTGATGACGGACTTTAGGAAGTAAGCTTTAACTTACCACTCGAGAGAGAGAAGTTAACACTATTTTGTCATTACAATCCTCACACTTAACGACCTAATACAAGTCATTCCTAAAACCATAAAATCTATGCTTAGCCCTTCACTAGGTCAGCCCGGTAATACGCTCGGGCCATTGTTTTACCATTTGTTAGACCCTATTTGCCTCCATGTTTTCCGAAGTGTAGTTCGAAGTACTTTTCCATCTTATTACCCGGAACCATTCTTGAAATCAAATACCTGACTAGAATATTAGGGCCCCAACTCCCCGAGTCATAAACGACCATTTTCTTAGTACCGTAGGAAATCGTTAAACAAATATTGGCCTCGTTTCCGGGGTGTTGCGCCCCCTTGTGCTTTTGTTTCGTTATTATGTTTCGAGTCTAGTTCTCCCTTGTGGTTAAGCATAGTGTAGACCCTAGGACGGCTCATCTTGGTTTGTTGTTCGATTGTATGCGCAAAAAGGATCAACTCTTTTTGCCATTTGACCCCGAAGTTGAGAGAACCGCTCGACAGAACCTTGCAAACGCCCGTAGGAGATGCCAACCACAGTCTATGGCGGAACAACCATGTACATTACTATATTATTCCTCTCCAACTACCTCCACAGGGGGTTCGACTATCGTTTTACCAGCCTTAAATGCTAATGCCATGTTTGATTTCAAGCCGGCCTACCTCAACCATATCCTGCAATCTCAATTCCGTAGGTTGAAGGTTGAGAAACCTCTTGAGTACATCTCCATTTTCCTTGAATGGTGTAGTATGATCAAAATGAATGGAGTGACTGATGAATACCTCCGTTTTCCTTGGCCGGGAAAGCAAGGGTATGGCTTGACAATTGCCCCAGGAATTCTTTCACCACATAGAAATCTCTGAGCTCAGCATTTCTAAAGAGGTTTTTCCCACCGCGAGAAACTGCCAGGTTAAGAACCTTGAGCATGAACTTCCAACAAGAATATGAGGAGTCTCTCCATGATGCGTATGAACAGTACAAGAGCCTCTAAAGATCGTGTACGCATCACAATTTCTAGTCACGTCTATTGACTCACATGTTCTACAATGGATTGAAACGTGCCACCCAACAGTTGGTTGACAATGCTTCAGGTGGTCAGTTCTTGAACTATACCCCCATGCAGGCAGATACCCTCCTTCCTCAAATGGAGGAAAATGCATGTTATTGGGGTAGTGATTCAAAGAAGATGACTGAGCAACTTGGAGAAGAGAACGTGAACTATATCTTCTAGGCCATCGATCGACTTTCTCAAGATACGGTGGAGTTTAAGACTTCTCAGCAATTAAAACCCGTCACAGAAATGAAGACTTCTTCAACCCCGTCTTCTGGTGCTACCATGGGGTGTAATATATGCGAAGGTGCTCATGCGTCGTTCATGTGTCAACAAGAGGTGGTTGCTAGTGAGCAGACAAACGCTTTATACCATAACCTATCTTATAGCACCCAAAACCCAATTCGTCCTCTAGGCAACCCCGCTTATACTCCACCCAGTTTCCAATTTCAAAACCAAAGAAGACCCTCCAATCCCACCTGACCCATAACCAACAAGCCCTTCTCCACAACCAACCATTCCCCATCAAACATCCATTCCCCACTGTAACAGTGGTATTGTGGACCTCGATTTTGTCGTTCTTTCTCAGGGAGCTGGCGGCCTTGGTCATAAAAACTAGGTCAATGGTCGGGTCGAGATTTCTAAGGTAAGGATATCGATTTGAAAGGGTCACAAAGCGAGAAACAAAACTAAGATCGGTCAAGGAATGGAAAATAGGCTTCGGAGGCTTTTTGGGATGCAAACGGGGATGAGGAAATGGGTTTTGCAACAGGGGAATAACAAGGAAGAAAATCAAGTGGCAATTCCGTTAGAAAATACCAACCGAGCTTCCTCTTCCGAGGATAGTCCGGATTAACTTCCCCAAAGTCCACCGACGGACCCGGAGGGTTAATGAAACGGAATTTCCTAGTTAGCCTCTATTCACTTCCGTGAGTAGAGTACTAACTATCCCAATTCCAACCTTCGAACACAAGTGTTGGACGTATTCGGGAGCTTTCAAACCCAAATACATCCTACTTGAGGGAAGAAAAGGAATGGGAAACCGATTTCCCAACTAATTACTCACTAATATTGCTAACCCAAACCCAATTAATCACCCATTCACACCCTTAATTACCCCCTAACCCATAGGGTTTCTAGCACTAATCATGATACTAACTATGCTAACAACATCCAAACCAAACCTAAACATGATTTCTAACATCAAACAACCATAAACAAACAAAATAATGAAATAACAAGCAAAACAATTAAACAAGCAAGAAAGTAATTAGCAAAGTAATTAATGAAAGAGTTAAGGCAAGAGAATACTTATCAAAATGCTGTAGATGAACAAAGGAAAGCTATAAAAAGATGATCCAACAATCTCTTAATTGTTTGAATCCCCATATCTTCAAATATCACAAACCCTAGAATAAATCTCTCACTAATCTCTCTCTTAAATCCCTAATTACAAAGCTGGAAATTGTCTAAGTCTATCTAGAGTCCCATCCAAAGTCGAATCTTGGATCCAATCCCCCCAAAAATCGCAGCAAATGAGCTATTTATACAAGGGAAAACAGTTGGCCAAAACGCAGCACTTCAAGCCGAAGAATCGCCTAGTAGCAGGGGGGCCGCGGGCGCGACCACCCCCGTCGCGGGTGCGACCAGCGAAAAGTGCAGGGCGATTTCTCCCTTTGCAGCGCCGTGGGTACCGTCTCCCAAGACCGTGGGTACGGTCCAACTCGGCCCCGAATATGTTCTGGGCGTAGCGGGCGTTACACCAATCGTGGCGGGGGCTACCCTCTACTTTCCTTCCCTTTATTTCTTCCTTCTTTCCGAAGCATGTAATGCCCGATCCGAGGGTCGTAGCGGGTGTCACCTCACTAATTAACACCAAAGGCAGGGAAAGTGGTCCCGGGTCAACTCCGCCTCAGCTTTCGGTCCGCCTCGGCTCGGGAAATCACCAAAAATGCTCTAAAAAGTACTGTTTTGCTACATTTTGAGTAAAAACTCCAAAATCTACAAAATAACCAAAAACGTATTAAAAGTTATTAAATTAAACTACGAAACAAGTCAAAAGCCTAAGGATTTAGGCGGTATTTAGACACAAAATTGGGTCTAAACACCCCCCCCCACACTTAAACTTTTGCTCGTCCCGAGCAAAACAAAACAAAACAAATAAGAAAACTAAACACTAACTCCTCTGTCGTGGGAGGAAACGAGTGCATTTAGCGTATGCACCAAGCCCTTTGAACCCCCCGGCAGCCCGGGTGGACGAGATGGACTCGTGAGGGTTTGTAGCGGCTGTGCCCACAAAAGCCAAAGAAAAAGGAGAGAGGGAAAGTGAAAACAAAATCGAAAAAAACAAAAGGAAAGAGAAACAAAAGCTTCGATTCAAAGGATCTTGCAACCTTAATTAAGAAAACATTACTAAGCCTCCAAAAGGAACCATTAGGAGCATCTCACAAACACCCATCTCAAATAAAAGACAATCTTAAAGATTTTCAACCCCCTACACCTTATGGCAAGCAAAACCCCATTTGCAAATGTGCAAGTTGGTTCTAACCGAATCCAAAAGACTCCAAAGACTCACGCCCGAGCTCAAAAACAACGAAACGAACAAGGAAATAAAGGAGTTTCCCTTCCTTGCATTTGGTCGCCCTTGGCTTGGTGAGAGCCGTAGGTGATGCAAGGAGAGGCCCCACACTTTAAGAAGCATAAACTTTCTTTTCTTTTTGGTTGGTTTTACCAACAAAATTACTTTTTCTTTTTCTCTTTTTTTTTTCTTTTTAAAGGTCGATATTAGCCTTACTTTCGGGAATTGGATGGCCCAAATATGGGGTTTACCCTCCCAACACAGTCTTTTCCATTCACCTCTTCATCGCAAAGCGATATAAGAGGAGGGTTAAGGGGTATCCGTGTCGTACCACTGATACCGGGCCCGTGTAGGTTGGCTAAGTGTATGGTGGTTGATGTCATTCAGCGACACGCCCCACTTAATCCGGTTATTGTAGCTTTTGCTTTCTTTTTCTTTCTTTTTGAACTTTGCTTTTGCTTTTGCTGAATAGGAAAAAGGAACAAGCTCGAACACAAATCCCTAGAATCTCCCGGTTTCAATCGGAACGTGAAAGGAATCGGGGGTCTCACTAGACACTCAATGAAGGGAATCTAAGAAGGTAAGTCATGACTAGTACCCGAGACAGGGTCGAAAATGCTCAGACCGGTTACTTTTAAAGAAGATTAAGAACGACTTCTCAATTTCGACAACAAGATCCAAGAAATAAAGCAAAACAAAGCGAAAGCAAAATTGAAAGAAAAACTTTTAAGGCTTTCACTCCCTTTTTTCTCCTTTTTCACACGAAAAAAATTCAAATTTTAGGCAAAAACCAAGAAAACAAAAACCAAAACATCTAGGTGATCTACCCTTGGAACCGAATATCTCCCCTCCACACTTAAAACGCCACAATGTCCTCATTGTGGGAAGGTGTCACAAGAAAAAGGTAGAGAACCTACAAAAACAAACAAACAAAAACAACTAGCAAATAAAAGTGGTGGCGACCCGAGCCCACACGGCTCCAACAGCAATATAATCCCAACACAGACACTCAAAGGGGTTCGCCACCCAAAAGAAAAATAGAGCATGCAGCATGGATCAATATATACATATTCAAAGAGTGCGGAAAGAGGTTACCTCGAGATCTTCAATAAAAGAACGAACCCAATCCGCGATCTAGGGAAAACATCACACCTGGGTTAGGAATAAACAAGAAAAACATAATAAGTGTGAATGTCGCATGCATAAAAGAAAAAGAACAAAAATAGAAAAATAAACAAGACACTAGAGACTAAAAACTAAAGAAAGGACAAACTATTTACAAAATGTACATTGACACTAGCTAACCTCAACTCCAAATCTCACTAGTTTGAGGCGGGAATTGAGGGCGAAACAACTCTCATAATTGGCCTAACCGATGATGAAGCAATGAAAGCAAAACAACTCAAACCATGGGGACAACGAACTTAACAAAACAAAACTAACCGACACACTTCCCCTACTTTCCCATAAAGCACCCCCACACTTATCTAACACTAACAGTGCAAACAAAATCAATAAAGAGAGTAAAGTGGGAGTGGGGACACTTATAAATTATTGCTCGGATCCTCCCGCGGGAGGATATGGGTGATATGGAAAGTAAGTGGGATAATGGTTGTTGATGTACTCCGGTGGTGCCGGGGGATTGTTTGCAATGGAGTAGTGATAATACTCCCAGTCACGCCAATACTGGTTTTGTTGTTGAAAGTACCCCTCGTGCCTTTGAAGTGTAGACTGTTGGGCACGTATCAGATCTTGTTGGGTCTCCAACAAGTTGTTTTGACGCTGGAGTATCGTTCGTTGCTCGCGAAGGTCAACTCTCAATTGTTTAAATTGAGAGTTGAGGTGCTCGAATGAAGCTTCCCAATGGTGACTTTGACTTCCACTAGCTTCACCGTGGCTAGCATACTCCTCTTCTTCCTCCTCATTTTCTTCTTCTTCCCCTTCTTCTTCTTCATTGTCCTCTTCTTCTTCCTCACCACTGGACACATCCGGACCACCAACCTTGCGGTCACTAGGAACCTGACCACAAGACAAATTGTGTTTCTTAGTGATATCCAACCACTTCTCGGCATGGTCCGGATCCAAGAGAATCTGTGTGTTGTTGTCGTGTCCATGGCAATAGATCGTGGCAGTTGGGTGTTTGGCGAGGATATTCATTTTCTGCAACCGCACCTTGTCAATAGGATCCGAAAAATAACGTGGAGTCCACTTCTTCAAATATTTCCCAAAACCCTCTTGAACTAGGAAGTGGCAAATAATGTGCCCCATCTCGATAGTAGTGGGTCGGGGCTCCATGCTAATCTCCCGAAGACAATGTAGAATACAAGATCCGGTGTTGACCCTTTTACCCCTTATGGCGTTGTAGATCACAAAAAGGTCGTCCTTCCGAACCTTGGGGCGTCCGTCATCTCTCCCAAACACTGAACTAGTCACGATTCTATGGAAGATTCGAACAACTGGATTGCAAAAATCATGTCCCTTAGAGTTGCGGGGGCAATGATACCGTGAATATTCACCTCTCATGCCAAGTTTCATCCTCCTCCAACAAGTTAAGTCCATCATTGCCTTTTGCTCATCAAAATTTGCACATCGCTCATAAAGTCTCCCATCTTCGGGCAACCCCAACCGTTGGCAAAAACGCTTCAAGGTGCATGTCTTGTCTTTGTTGGCAACCCGGAATTCAAAATTCACACCCTTCTTGCCATCATCGTGAACCTTCAAGGAGCTTAAAAATTCGAGGATGGGTTGGTCCACAATCGATTCGTCAATCATGATGAATACCTCCCAACCAAGAACACCAATGAGATAATCGAAGCTCGGCTTGCGGCGGATGGCTTCGATTGTCGCCGCATCATAAATATCCGGTGCACATATCTTCCGTGCTTGTAGTGCTTCATACCGTCGTTTATGCTCTTCATCCCGGAAAGTCACATCCGCATCTGGTTCACACCGAATTAGTGTGGCCGTTTGCGCTCGGTAACGATCCTTTGTGGATGAGGATGGTCCCGGTTGCAATGAAGGAGCTGCCTCGACTTGTGAACGCTTGCTCCTTCCACTCATGATGAACAAAAGCAAGACTTGGCAAGAAATTTGCAAATAACAGTGCCTAAATTCAAAGGTGAACCAAAAACAATCGACACAAGCAACAAACACGTGAGTTTGAAAAGCTTATGCACAAGAATTCACTGGAGATTACCTCATATCGGAGCACTTTGGACGTGTATTCACCAAGGAAGAACAATTTTGCTTGTCAAAATGAACCAAAATTCACAGCCAACATAAACAGAACACACGAAAAGCACAAAGACAGCCTACTTACACAGTGTACTCTGTGGGTGTGTGATTCTCGACAGAGACTTTTAGCAAGGCTTGGGAGTACATGTTTTGACAAATGAAATGTAGCAGATAATTGCACAAAACAGCAAACAAGAACGCATCTGAACTCAGCACACAATGAGATAGAATTAAGTGCAAAAGTTGACAAGAATTCTTAGTGTAACAAGCGTGTGTGTGTGTGTTCAACGGATGAAAAGCAACAATTAATCACACAAAACATCAAAACAATGCCATAGAAATCAAACTCAGCACATAGTGAGGGAAAATCATGTGTAAATATTGACCAATTCAAACCCTAACTTAATAGAGCATGACAAACGAACCAAAATCAGATGAGAGGGGAAAGAAATTTCACACAATGACATTAGAAATACCTCACTTAGATATGTATACCAGATGCTCGAACAATGCTGCACAGTTTGGGTGAATTTGGGCAGAATTTCGAAACCTTGGCAGCAAAAATGCGCAGCAGGAAGAAGAAATTAGGGTTTGGGTCGAAAATGGAGGGAAGTGAGAGTCGAATTGATGATTGGGAGGAAGGATTGTAGTGTGGGTGATGTTGTTTGCAGTCGCTTGGGGCTGTAGATAGAGAGGGAGTTGAGTGAGGGAGAAAGGAAATGAAAGAACTAAGGCAAACATCGGGTTTTTTAGGGCTGAATTAAGTCGCTGACAGTGTCAAGTCGCGGGTGCGACTAACACTGTCGCGGGCACGAAACCTGCTGGAGCGGTGGGAGTTGCTGGGCGTTGCTCGTATCACCGCAAGCGCGGTCTTCCTTCACCGTAGCTGCGGTGAGCTCCTGGACGTTGCGCTGCTGTGGCTATTGTTGCTTGGTAGCGGGTGCTACACATTGGTAGCGCCTGCTACCTTACTCTGTTGTCAATGCAACTTCCAACACTCCAAAACAAAATCTAACTCCTAAAAACTTTTACATTTCAACACTCTATTTTTCATACTTGCTCACATTCAATCTAAAATCTTTCCAACTTTCAAATTCTCTTATCACTCATAAATTTTCAAAACTTCACTCACTCACACATTCTTCCTTCATTCCAACTTCAATTTTCCTATTTTTCAACTCCAACTTTTTCTATTTTCACATCATTTTTCCTCTTTTTTTTCTTTTCAAACTTTTTCTTTTAAACCTAGAACTAATACCTCAAATTACAAAGAAAGAAATAAAGAAAAACTAAAAAGACAAGAAAAATAGAAAAACCTAAAGAAAGCTAAAAAGAAAAATTAAAGAGAAGAAAAAGGAATAAAATTAGAAAAATGCAAAAAACTAAAAATTTGAAATAAGAAACTCAAAAATTATGGGGTGGCTCCCATAGAGCGCTTGTTTTAGGTCCCTAGCTTGACCTAAATACTTACTTGATTCTTGGAATCCTCGGGACACAAACCAAAAACATCATCAACCTTTTCCACCAATTCTTCTTCCTCTTTTTCCCATAATTCTCAAAGAGGTTCATGGATGTCATAAGACACTCTTCCGTGGTCTAATCATCCGCCTAGGATATCTGGGTAGCATTTTCCTTGGCTTCCTCCACCAACGTTTCCTTCTTCTCTTCCAACACTTCCTAACCTTTCATAGAAACGAAGCTCGCTTCCTCAAGAACATAGAAGGGTATGATGATATAGAAGTAGAAAGTAACTTCAATTTGGTGTTTGGTGGTGTACCGGGCCTAGGACCTTTGAAAATCATCGCATTGACTTTGTTGCACTCAACTTCGGTTTCACTCAAAGAAATCTCCTTCCTCCATGGAATGATCTTAAAAGGATGATCATAGTAAATGTCCTCAAATTCACTTAGATTTGGATGCGAAGCCCTTAAATATTTGATTTCTCCCCAATCATCGGGCTCAACTTCAAGGAAATAAGACTCCTTTTGGGGTTCATCCAAGATGCCTACCACCACATTGGCCTTGAAATGAGATTCTTTGTGGGATTTCATTCTTGAAGGGTTAATGTCAAAATCAATACGGTCCCTACCCACATGAAGAGACAGACGACCTCTTTTCACATCTATGGTAGCTCTTGCGGTAGCCAAAAAGGGTCGACCAAGAATAATAGGACTTCTCCAATCTTCATCCATCTCCAAAATAACGAAGTCGCAAGGGATAAGGAAACTTCCCACTTGAACCGGGATGTCTTCTAATATTCCCAAGGGCTTCCTAACACTTCGGTCCGCAAGTTGCAAGTGGATAGTTGTAGGGGTCAAGTCATCAAGGTTCAACTTCTTACATATAGAGTGTGGCATGACACTCACACTAGCCCCCAAGTCACATAATGCATTGTCGATCCTCATATCACCAATTAAGCATGGAATAGAGAAACTACTGGGATCGGCTAATTTCTCGAGGCACTTGCTTCCCATAATGGCATTGCAACTAACTGTGAGATGAACGGTCGATGACTCCTTGATTATTCTCTTGTTTGTCAAAAGGTCCTTGAGATGTTTCTTGAATGAAGGGACCTCCGACATGGCATCTAGAAATGGTATATTAACTTGGAGCTTCTTCATCATCAAAATTAACTTGGAGAATTTCTCATCAATTTTTGTTGAACCAGTCTTCCGGGAAATGGAACTGGAGGTCTATATGAAACGTGTTTCTCCAATGGGTTTACATGATGTCCTCCCTCAAGACTTCCTTTCCTTTCTCTCGTCTTTTCTCAATCTCCACCCTCTCTTCCAACTTCTCCTTTTCTTCATCCTCGACCTCATTGACCACAAAATCATTCTCCTTTTCTTCAATCCTAGCCTGCTCAACTTCTAAGTCCTCCTCTTCATTGCTATCCACCACAACTCCCCCATTCTCCCCCAAAGGTCTCTCCTCCTCCACATTCTCCTCCACTACCATAGGTTCTTCAATTTTTCTTCCACTCCTTAGGGTAATGGCTTTAACTTGCTCCCCTTGGATGGGTTGAGGTTGAATGGGTTGAGAAAAGTATACTTGTTGAGCAACTTGGGTCATTTGGGTTTCAAGGTCTCTAAGGCGAGCACCCTCACTTTCTTGATTAGCCACAATTTGTTGCAACAACTTTTCAATCATAGAATCTTGGGGTAGTTGAGAAAATTGGGGTTGTGGGGTGGGTTGATGTGAAAACTCTTCTTGAAAATGTGCATGATGGTCATAAAATTGAGAAACATGATCAAATATAGGATTGGCAAATGTAGTGTAAGTGTATAACCAGGATCATCACCTTCATAATAATGGGAATAAAGTTAGATGGAATAAACGACATTCACATGTTCTACTTGACGATACTCCACACATTGATGCTCGAGATGCGGACCAAAACACAACTTACAAATATGCACAATTGGAATAGGTGTGGATGCAAAGGTTTGCATACCTCGGGCTAAGTTCAACTGGTTGGAAACTTCATCATTCACCATCTTCTTTTACAAATCAAGGACGGTAGCCATTAGAAGCTTGATAGTGGGGTTGTGTTCCAAAGAATGATCCCATTTCCTGAATTTTTGCCGCCTCCCCAACTAGGCACTGTCTGAGATAGCTTATGAAGAAAAATATTGGCTTCCTCTGTAGTCTTCTTTAGGAACATCCCTCCGGACGCATTATCAATAGATTCTCTAAGAGGACCACGGAGCCCATGATAGAAATGTTGAAGCAACATCCAATCCGGTAAATTATGATGAGGGCACTGTCGTTGAAGACTCTTAAATCTCCCCCAAGCGTCGAATAGACTCTCTCTCGGTCCTTGCTTGAAACTTAAAATTTCTGCTCGAAGTCGGTGTGTCTCCTCCGCCGGAAAGAAACGATGAAGAAAATCTCCTTTGAGTGCCTCCCATGAAGAATAAAAACCAAGTGGACATGTTTGTAGCCATATCTTCGCTTTCCCCGCAAGAGTAAGAGGAAAGAATTTCAACTTCAAATATTCTGATGATATCCTTGGAATGTGTATAAAACTAATCCGGTCTTCGAATTTATCAATATGAGCAATGGGACTTCCAGCAGCATCGTCCCCATGAAACGGGTTTCTTTCGAAGACTTCAAGTAAGTGCGGTTTAAACTCGAACAAAGCATCGGGTGGTAATGGTGGTAATGTTATAGGACTGCCTCCCGTACCCAATGATGGAACGACATATGATAGAAGGGTACGAGGTGAACCAGCTTGAGCTTCACCCATTAGAACGCGAAAACTCCTACAAGAAATGAAGAAGCATCAAATTCATTTGGATTGACACAAACTGATTTCTAGCGTGAAAGCAAACTCAAATAACCAAAAACCAAGAACTAAAACTAGGGGCGCTGGCTCCCCGACAACGGCGCCATTTTGTGTAACAGTGGTTTTGTGAACCTCGGTTTGTCGTTCTTTCTCAGAGGGTTGGCGGCCTTGGTCATAAAAACTAGGTCAATGGTCGAGCCGAGATTGCTAAGGTAAGGATATCGATTTGAAAGGATCACAAAGCGAGAAACAAAACTAAGGTCGGTCAAGGAATGGAAAATGGGCTTCAGAGGCTTTTCGGGATGCAAACGGGGATAAGGAAATGGGTTTTGCAACAAGGGAATAACAAGGAAGAAAATCAAGTGGCAATTCCGTTAGAAAATACCAACCAAGCTTCCTCTTCTGAGGATAGTCTGGATTAACTTCCCCAAAGTCCACTGACGGACCCGGAGGGTTAATGAAACGGAATTTCCTAGTTAGCCTCTATTCACTTCTGTGAGTAGAGTACTAACTATCCCAATTCCAACCTTCTAACACAAGTGTTGGATGTATTCGGGAGCTTTCAAACCCAAATACATCCTACTTGAGGGAAGGAAATGAATGGGAATTCGATTTCCCAACTAATTACTCACTATTGCTTACCCAAACCTAATCACCCATTCACACCCTTAATTACCCCCTAACCCATAGGGTTTCTAGCCACTAATCATGATACTAACTATGCTAACAACTTCCAAACCAAACCTAAACATGATTTCTAACATTAAACAACCATAAACAAGCAAAATAATGAAATAACAAGCAAAACAATTAAACAAGCAAGAAAGTAATTAGCAAAGTAGATAATGAAAGAGTTAAGGGAAGAGAATACTTATCAAAATGCTGTAGATGAACAAAGGAAAGTAATAAAAAGATGATCCAACAATCTCTCAATTGTTTGAATCCCCAAATCATCAAATATCACAAACCCTAGAATAAATCTCTCACTAATCTCTCTCTAAAATCCTTAATTACAAAGCTGGAAATTGTCTAAGTCTATCTAGAGTCGCATCCAAAGTCGAATCTTGGATCCAATCCCCCCAACAATTGCAGCAAAGGAGCTATTTATACAAGGGAAAACAGTTGGCCAAAACGCAGCACTTCAAGCCGAATAATCGCCCAGCAGCAGGGGGGTCGCGGGCGCGACCAGCGAAAAGTGCAGGGCGATTTCTCCCTTTGCAGCGCCGTGGGTACCATCTCCCAAGACCGTGGGTACGGTCCAGCTCGGCCCCGAATATGTTCTGGGCGTAGCGGGCGTTACACCAATCGTGGCGGGGGCTACCCTTTGCTTTCCTTCCCTTTGTTTCTTCCTTCTTTCCGAAGCATGTAATGCCCGATCCGAGAGTTGTAGCGGGTGTTACCTCACTAATTGACACCAAAGGTAGGTAAAGTGGTCCCGGGTCAACTCCGCCTCGGCATTCGATCCAGCTCGGCTCGGGAAATCACCAAAAATGCTCTAAAAAGGCCCGTTTTGCTATGTTTTGAGTAAAAACTCCAAAATCTACAAAATAACCAAAAACGTATTAAAAGTTATTAAGTTAAACTACGAATAAAGTCAAAAGCCTAAGGATTTAGGCGGTATTTAGACACAAAATTGGGTCTAAACACCCACCAAACCTCTATATCTCACCAACCTCCATTAATGCAACTTATCCCTTAACCACCTCCCCAAAAAATCACATATAACCCCAACTTCATCCAAGCTTACCTCAAAAATCAAGAAGCCTTCAACGCCACTCAGTTGAAACATAATGAGTAGCTAGTCCAACGCAATGAGCAGCTTGTGAGGCAGAACGAGAAACTACAGACAAATCAGAAGATGCTCGAGACACAGGTTGCTTAATTAACTCAACAATTTTCCAAACTCCAATCCTCCGCCTCTAAGGGTTTGCCTAGTCTACCCCACCAAAATCCTAGATGGTAACTGAGTGTTATTACGTTGAGGTCTGAAGAGTTGTCCAATGAAGCAAGTTGTACGTGATGAAGTGATCATTGAGGATGAGACAAGGGAGGAAGATGATGAGATGGTTAGTGGGTCTTAAGCCGAGAAGTCGATTGGAAGATGGCTAGGGGGAGAGAGTTGAAGAAGAAAGGTGCAATTGTGGAAGAAACTGATGAGTCAGTGATACAACAAGTTCGTCCATATAAACCACCCATTCCATTCCCTCAAAGACTAGTAAAGAACAAGGAGAATGCAAGCTTTACTTGATTCTTGGACGTACTCCGTAAGCTATAAATTAACATCTCATTCATTGATGTTATAAGCGACATGCCCACGTACAAGAAATTCTTGAAGGACCTCCTTACCAATAAAAGGAAAGTGAGTCATCATGCCCTAATCCCCATGACTATGGAGTGTAGTTCCATCATTGAGAATAAACTATTGAGGAAACTGGGAGACCTCGGTAGCTTCTCAATTTCATGCTCTATAGGGGATCTCGAGATTAGTAGGGTCCTTTGCGATTTAAGAGCCATCGTGAGTGTGATGTCGTACTTTATTTGCAAGAGGCTCAATTGGAATGACATCACTCCCACTTTCATTTCCTTGCAACCGGAAGATCAGTCAATTCGTCGCTCTATAGGTATCATAGAGGATGTCCCGGTGCAAGTGAGGAAGTTCTTCATACCTTGTGACTTTGTTGTAATCGGTATGGAGGAAGATGTTCTCATTCCCATCATCCTGGGGCGACCATTTTAAGCCACAGCGGGCAATCATCAACGTGAATAATGGAATGTTAACACTCAACATTGGTGATGAAGAGCTTGAATTCAGCTTGGGGAAGCCTAGAGTTGCGCCAAACATAGAGCGCCTTTGCTACCGAATTGGCGTGACCGAGAAAACGATTGATGAGCATAATGACAAGAAGCCCATGCATGATCAACCATCCAAGGATCTCGTGGAGGTACTTATGCTTGAGTCATTTCATTTTGGGAATTCATCGATTGATGTTGCTTGTGTTGATAAAATTTAATGCTTGCCTAATTTTGAATCATTTGTCTTTGTGGAGAATCTCAGTATTGATGAATCTTTTTCTACCCCTTCCCTTTCCTTTAAGGATGTAACCTCTCCTTTGGAAGGAGAGAGTGAGGTGCTTTATGAGAGTTTCACCTTTGATGACCATGATCTACTTGAGAGGGGATTTGAACTGGACTGTGATAACGAGTATGAATCTTTTCAAATTCCTTCGATTACCCCTCCATCTCCTAAGGTTCATAAAGTAGACTCTTTACCCCATATGGGAAATGACAAGGATTCAATGACCCTTGAATGTACAAAATTCAAGATAGGTGACAATGATAAGTATGGGGAGGAGAGAACGTCTTACTTGACGAAAACTGCTTGTTTGAATATGTGATTTTCATGCCTCCTCACCCTTTGCACGAGCTCGTGACACTTACGTCCCTAGGCTACCTACAAGGGCATGACCCCTTGGTGACTCATATTGCTCTTACCTAGAGGACATGCTTCAAAAAATCATGAACATTTATTTTTTCCATGACTCTATTGACTTTACCAAATCATTCGATAAACTGTTGAGGGTACTAACGTTTTTTGATGAATTTCTGATAGTTCACTTGCATGCTCACAATCGTGAGATGTATTCAAGAATTTATGATAAGTTGGCAAGGGCGCTAAATGGCTTCAAAGTCGATGCTTCAAGGGTGAAGCACGATGAATTTACAAAAGAGGACAAGGTCGTTAATGATGTTCACCTCATCGACCTTGAGGTCATTACATAGAGGTACGAATGATCAGGCTCGAGACCTAAACCAAGTGCTTTATGGAAGGCAACCCATATTTGTATTTTGATGCATTAGTTCTATGTAACTAAAAAAATGAGAAAAATTATGAAAACGTACAAAAAAAAAATGAGTGTGGTGGAGTGTTCTGGTATAAGTGTGACAATTTCGGGTTTAAAATGAGTGTGGTGGAGTGTTCTGGTATAAGTGTGACAATTTCGGGTTTAAAGTGGTTAGGCTTGAAGAAGAGAGTGGAGAAAAGTGATAAAAAAATTTTGGGTTGGATCAGAGTGAGTAGAAGGGAGCGATAGGGAGGTCACGGTTGTGACATCCATGTCACACCCGCGACCCCCTTGGGAAGGAAAAGGATGATTTGCCCAGATTGTGTCGCGGTCGTGACATGCCTGTCCTGCCCGCGACGCCTTTCTTATACTCAAATTAGTTCAAAATGAGGGAGAGGGAACAGTAGTGTCTATACATAGTCCAACAATAACGATACCAATAACGATAGGCGTGCAATAATAAATGATAGGTGTGCAATTATGAATGATAGGCGCGCAAACAGTGGTAATGATAGGTACACAAGTAATAAACGATAGGCGCGTTAATAATAACAAGGTGATCACCGGTACAATAACAATAATAGTAACGATACTGTAGACATCCATTAGACAGAAATACATTTAATAAAACAATATAATTAATTTTATAAGAAGTGCTTGACATTTACTGTACCTTGAATGACTAGCCTTGACCTTTATATGTGATGGAAAGATGTAGCTTAACGTGGAGTTAGCATGGAATTTGTGTACTAAAAACTTGATATAAGGGATCGTATTTATATTTGGTGGCAGGACTTAATTCCCTTTTTATGGACACATTATGAGGTTAATGGAGCTCTCAAGAGAGGTCTAAACTCATATTAAAAAGGCAAGTTGACTAATAATACTCACATTATGAGATTTTCCTTCCAAAATAGAGTTTGACTAAGCCTTGAAAAGGGAACACATCATACACTTATTCAATTATTATTATTATTATTATTATTATTATTATTATTATTATTATTATTAACACTCCGACTAGTATATCATAATACAACTATGCAATGTAAGTAATTTATTATTATTATTTATTAGTTGACATTAGGCAATCATGCAATAATAACAATTATTATTGTTGCATTATTTTTATTATATCACAACCATTATTTAAGACACTGATTCTATTACAATTATTGTTATTTACTCGACATTTATTTACTATCTTTATTAATACTTTCATTCCCACTAATATACCCTCAAAATTTCGAGATGTTACAGTTCATCCCCCTTAAAAGGAGATTCTTCCTCGAAGCAAATTAAAGAAAAATATACATTATATAGATGAATCGGTGTTGGTGGTGGACTTTATACTCTCCATAGCGTTAGTTGTGATACTAAATTGTGGAATAACAAAAAGATGACATCAACTAATTTCTAGTTATACTCATCATAGAAGCAGAGAACTTAGTGAGCAATATTAAGGTATGCAAATAGACGCACATGTAATCCCAATTTCCCACGGCTTGACAAATTTTACTCCTATTTTTTTCTTTTTTTTAGGGAAATTGGATTCTAATAATACGAAATTTTTGGTTATATAAGACTTAATAATATGAACTTTTGATTTGGTGATTATTAATATAAACTTTGACCCCCTGTTGGCTCCAATAGTACGCCACCGAATTAAGTTCAACTTAACTCGGTGGCGGTCTGGCGTGGCGGCGGAGGCACGCGTCTGGTTGTTTTAACTTTGCCACGTCATCCACGTTGATTTAAAACAAATAATACAAACTTTTACCTATGTTGCTCTGAATAATACGAACTTTTACTTATGTTCCTATAAAATAATACGAACTTTTTTTTCTCTCTAAAAATCTTAGATCTCATTTCTTCTTTATCTTCTTCAATCCTCACCCTCACCCTCCCCCTTCCCATAAAACCCAAAACTCTCTCTCTCTCTCTCTCTCTCTCTCTCTCTCTCTCCCTTCCTCTTCATCATCCCCACCTCTTTTTTCTCTCTCTAAAAATCTCACATTTCCCTTTTGCATCTTCATCTTCTTCAATCCTCCCCCTCTTCATCTCTTCTTCATGAGCCACAACTTGATGCTCAAACTTGTCAACAATGGCGGAATGCCTTCTCAACTTCCCCAACCACCCTTTTTTTCCAATTCACTGCTCTCCTTCTTCTTCTCAACTTCCATCACCCTTTTTTACCCAGATCTCTGCAAGGAGAGCAGTGAAGTCAAAATGGAGAGAGATTTTCTAGGTCTTCTCAACAATGGTGGAATGCAAGGAAGAGAGGGGGGGTTCTGGGTTTTCTGGTTTTCTAGGGTTTTCCGAGAATGGGGAGGGGGAGGATTGAAGAAGATGATGAATAAAAAGTTCGTATTATTCATAACAACTGTAGGAGGTAAAAATTTGTCGGCCAATCAGAAAATGACACGTGGAAAATTTTCGATTAATTATTGTCTGCCACGTGTAAAATTAGTTACGGCTGTCCATTTAATTAAATTTTAAATGGAAATATATCATGACCAATAGTGTCGGAACACGTGTCAATTATGATGCAGAAAATCATAATTATTTCTTTATTTTAAATAAAGAGATAATTAATTAATTTTGGCTCAAGCCCAAAGCCGACTCAAACCCTAGGCAACCCTAGGCCTCCAGAGCCTATAAATAGGGGTCATCTCCCTCATTTTCAACACGCACTGCAGTCTACACCGGCGGCATTCGGCATTCTGCACTTCAGAGAATTCAGAAACTCGAACTGCAAGCGGCCTCCAGCTCCCAAGTGTCAAGGATCAAGGTCGACAAAAGTTCAAGATCAACAGCTCCAAGCTTTTTGCACGTCAAGGTAAAGAACTACAACTGAGTTCTTCAACTAGACCTGCATTCGAGATCGAGATCAAGCCTCCGCGCCCTCGGCTCACCCAGTCATAGGAGATCGAATCAGAGGATCATCATTATTGTATTTGATATAGAGATTGTACCCGCATACATTCAAATATCAATAAAAATTAATTTGTTTCTCATATTTCTTGTCTTTATTTATTTCAGGCTAGAAATTTGTGTTTACAAATTTGACACGCACGGTGGGACCACTCTGCCTCTCATCTCTTTCTCCAAGAAGTTCAAATTCATCTTCAACTCAAGCGATGCAATGGCACCCAAGAAAGTTGTCTCTCAACCCTCAACAAAGTGGAGCGTTCAAGCTTCATCCCAAGGGTCAACGACTACGAGTGCTACATCAAGCGGAGTAATGACTCGAAGGATGGCAAAGGTTGCCGCCGCTGCTGCTGCAATTTCTGCTCTGCTAGAAGAACCAGCTATCAAGGCACCAACCCCATCACGGAAGAGTTTGGTTGCTGATTCCAACCTTCAGGGAGTGCCTCAAATGACTCCTCGCTCTCGGAGGCCAAGCACTACAAATACCTTCGGCTCAGTCATGACTACCCCGCGTGGAATGGACGAACTCCAAACTCGCAACAACACGATCTTTGAATCTGAGGACTTTGAAGGCCAAGACTACTCCAGCAAAGATTCTTCCCCAATGACTGAAGAGGAATCTATCTTCTCGGAGGCTGAAATTGAGTCTACTCAAACTGTCATCATGTCAGTGATGACAATTGGCGCTTCCAACATGGAAGAAAAGATTGCATAGTTGGAGGCTACACTGAGAAGACTTGCTAGGGAAAGCGTAGAAAAAGACAAAAAGATCGACGAACAAAGCGAACAGATCGCAAAACTGATGAGGAAAATAGAGAAGCGCCTTTATGAAGAAACTGATAAGGAGGAATCTGACAAAGAATCTTCTAAGGGTGATGGTGATGGCGACGGTGAAAAAAAGAAGATCTCGTCTTCAGGTTCAATGACTGTGGAAGAGATCCAGAGTATGATTGCTAATGCAGTAAGGGCTCAACTCGGAGAGGCGTCGAACAAGAGTCACTTGTACATAAAGCCCTACACAAAGAGGATCGATGCGCTTCGGATGCCACTCGGCTATCAACCCTCGAAGTTCAACCAGTTTGATGGAAAGGGTAACCCCAAGCAATAAGTTGCGCATTTCATCGACACTTGCAGCAATGCAGGGACGGAAGGAGACCACTAGTGAAGCAGTTTGTTCGATCATTGATAGGGATAGCATTCGACTGGTACACGGATTTGGAACCCGAGTCTATCAACTACTGGGAAGAAACGGAGCGAGAGTTTTTAAACCGGTTCTACAGCACTGAACGTGTTGTTAGCATGACGGAGCTGACGAATACCAAACAATGGGAGGGGGAGCCAGTCCTTGAATATATCCATTGTTGGAGGGCTCTTAGTCTTGAGTGCAAAGATCGCCTCTTTGAGGCTTCGGCTGTCGACATGTGCACTCAAGGGATGCATTGGGAGCTACTTTACGTCCTCAAAATGGTCAAGCCAAGGACTTTCCAGGAGTTGGCAACCAAGGCACATGACATGGAGATAACCATAGAGAGTCGACGGGGAAAGTCTTCATCTTCGTCCGAAGTAAGAAAAAGTACTAACGAATACAAGAAGAATGTGAAGCCGGTGAAGACTTCAAAGAAGGAGTCTATGTCTGTTTCAACTGCAACTGAGGAGCCAGTTCGAATCTCGGCCAAGCCCAAACAAGAAAGCAGAAAAACCGCATTCTCGAGGAATGATGCTAAGAAACGTGCTACATTGAAAGAGCTACAAGAGAAGAAATACCCATTCCCTGATTCAAACCTGTCTGGAATGCTTGATGACTTGCTGGAGAAGGGTGTTATCGAGCTCCCGCAACCAAGGAGGCCAGAAGAAGCGGGAAGGACAAACGACCCGAGGTACTCCCATTATCACAGGGTAGTTAGTCACCCTCTAGAGAAATGTATTACCCTAAAAGAGCGTATCATGAAGTTAGCTGAAGAAGGGAGGATAATCTTGGACCTGGACAACGTCGAGACTAACTGTATTTCAGCACACTTAGCTCCATACGACAGAGAAGATCTTGTAGTGATCCGGTTCAGGAGCCAAGAACCTGTTTTTATCCCCATTTTAGCTCGGGCCTCTCAAAGGGAACATACTGAAGCGCCATAAGGTTTGAAGGAGGAAGGAGGATGGACTCTCGTCACACGGAGGAAAGCTAGAAAGAACAACAAAGTTCGAGTGCCATCGTCTCGCAAAAGAAAACAACAGGAAAGGAAGAGCAGTTCTCAACCAGCTAGGCAAGGGGAGAAGGTTGGCAGCTCTAGGAAGCAGTTGGTTCAACCCTCTGGGTCGTTTGAGCAAGATTCACGTCGTCCTCTCACCTTAGGAGAATATTTCTCATGGTACTTCCTAGGAAAGGCAGACGAAGTCGTGGTGAACATGGTCTCATGTTCCGAGCTCGAAGACGAGGACAACGAAGTGAAGAACCAAGACCTTCTTCAAAAAGCTACGGATAAAACTCTAAGGGTGTTGGAGGCCTTACCAGCACGAATGGCATGGGAGCAAATCTTTCATCTTCCCGAAGAAATGCGTCGTCATGTTGCCACTGCATTGCAACACCGCGAGGTTTATGCCGACAAGGTTCAAAACGTGGGAGAATCCCCTATCTCTTTCACACAATATGTTTCCTACAACACATGCATCACCTTCACCGATAATGACTTACTTCTAGGCTCCAAGCTCCATAATCGTCCTCTGTTTGTATCCGGCTACATCCGTGGACAGAAAGTCAAACGCATTTTGGTTGATGGAGGATCTGCTGTGAATATCATGTCGAAATCGACGATGTCGGAATTGGGGATTACAATGGAAAAGTTCTCCAAAAGTCGCACAATGATACAAGGGTTCAACCTCGAAGGTCAACGAGCACTTGGGATGATTCGGGTCAAGCTAACAATGGGTGACTTGTCTACAACTTCAATTTTCCATGTCATCGACTCCAAGACTTCCTATAAGTTGTTGTTGGGGAGGCCATGGCTACATGAGCATAGCATCGTAGCTTCCGCTCTACATCAATGTTTGAAGTATTATAGAGGTGGGGAAAGAAAGATAGATGGTGATGTTAGGCCTTATAATAGGGTTGAATCCCACTTTGCAGATGCAAGATTCTTTGAAGAGACTGTGACGTTTAAGGAGGCGATGCCCTCGTCAGTTGCCTCCACATGCAAAAGGGTCTTGAAAAAAGATGTTGAGGTAGTGACGGATGATATACGGGAGGTACCGTATAAAGAGGAAAGGTCAGTGGCAGTCTCCGAGCCGACCAATAAGCAAGTTGCTCCATCATCTGGCGCAGTGCTACCAGTTCTAAGATACATACCTAAGTCTCGTCGAAAGGAGGGGGAATCTTCTTTTGCTGAATATACAACTGGAAGCTCGAAGAATGCGTCCAGCAAGAAAGTCACTGAGGAGGGTCTAAGTACACTCAAAGCAAATGCGGTCATCCCTATCCTCCATCCACAACAAAACAAGGCAAAGAAGCCACCTCTCTCCAGGTTTGTGGTGTCGTCTAAAGAGGGTGATGATCTACCGACTCCAAGGACTAACGAAGGGTTCGACTCGAAGGCATACAAGCTTATGGAAAAGGTTGGCTATGACTTTCAAAATCCGACGCCCCTAGGGGAAGTAGTTGAGGCCAAACCTTACGGCCTCAATGTTACGCATAAGAAGATCTAAGAGCAGGGAGGTTCGGTAAGGGTCTCTAAGGTTGGTCTCGGTTATGAGCCGATACAGCCAGTTAGAATCTCGGCAAGAAGAAAGGAGAAGAGGTCTGAGGTTCAATACATCACAACTGAAGAGGCTGATGTAAGTGAGGAGGAAAGTACTCAGCCTAAGCCAAGGTCCTCCGTATTCGATAGGCTACAACCAGCTACTTCTAGTAAACGCCCCTCCGTCTTCACTCGTATGAGAGACACACCTAGCAGAAGAAGATCTGTTTTCAACAGAATCAAGGGTCATTCTCAGACAAAAATCCTTCGGTGTTCACTAGGATAAAAGCTACTGAGGAACTATTGGAGCCACAACTTTGTCAAGGAGACACTTCCATATTCGAAGAAAATTAAAGGAACGAAATAAAACCTAATAAAGCGATTAAACGCTTGGGTTGCCTCCCAAGAAGCGCTAGTTTAACGTCTTTAGCTAGACGAAACTTACCTCAAAAGCGGTTAACGCCCTTAGAAGCTTGTCAAACTCCGCAGCATGCGGTTCACAAGCCTGTAGATAAGAGAGCAACAAAATACTCATGGCAAGGAATGTTAGTTGCACTCTCTCAAATAAGTCAAAAGTACTAGAAAAATCAAAAGAATCAAAATAAGTAGTCCACATGATTTTTCTAGCTGAGTCCTCTAGGCATTTACAATATGGATCAAGATAGGGATGAAACCCTCCTAAAGTGCCTAAGGACAAGTCAAAGACATTGTTGGTCCCCTCAATCACAGTCACGTCACAAGAGTTAACCACACGTTCCGCATCAACATGAACATCAATGGTCTTTTCACATGGAATGGTCTCCTCAAGGTTCTTAGGGGTAGATGAAGGTGGTAAACAAAGTGTAGAAGCATGGAGTACATCATCAAATTCCTTGCTTGAAGGATCCAATCCACCTACAAACCCCTCACAAGACTCCACATCAATAGCATCAATTGACTCATGGCAAACATCATCATCATACCTAGCATCAAACCCATGGGAATCGCTCACCTCAAACCCCGTCGACTGAGAAAAAGGTAAGGATGCATTTTGAAAAGCAAAGACACCATCAGTAGTGTCTCTAGGTAAGTTAGGATGGGAAGGAACAACAGTTGGCAAAGATGACTTAGAAGGGTCAACTATTTCATCTATTTTCTCTAGACAAGCTTCCAACTTATCTTGTTGCTCTTGCATTGCCCTCGTCAAAAAATCAAGTTTGGCTAAAATTGGGCATATAGACTCATCATGGTCAAAAGAACTACATAAATGACAAGGAGACAAACAATAGGGTTGAGTACATAATCTTGCATGAGATGCACAAAGATTGGGGAAAGAGGATGCACAATAATAATTTTCAAAATCACAAGTATCACGTGCAAGCCACTCAAGCAAACTCCAAGCTTCATCAACAATATTAGCATAGAAACCAAAATACTCTAATAGAGTACGAGTCTCTCTATTCACCTCCACAGCAACAATGTCAAGAATATCTGATTTCCCAGGCACAACACCACGTGGAACAGAACATGCATGTAATCGCTCAAAATAGTGCCAAAATAATTCCTGCTCAAATTGGGGAAAATCAAGAATTGTTGTTTTTTTGTTTTTTTTTTTTTGAAAATCAAAGATAAAAAGAAAATAAAATAAAGAAAAAGAAAACGGCTTAGTGAACCTAAGAGGTTCGTTTACCGGCTGCTAGGGACAGAGCCCCCTGCAACGGCGCCAAAAACTTGACAGGGCCGCAAGCGCACGGTGTACGTAGTAGCACGTCAAGGTCGATCCCACAGGGACTCACTTAGCAGCTCAATAAACTAATTTCTATCTCAATTGCTAAGCTAATCAGGTTTTAGGTTTTTGAAATGGTTTAACAATTAATTAAAATTAATAAAGCAGGAAAATTCAGTCAAAGGGTCTATCAAGAGAGAAAGACTTCTAGGGAGATGCTAACCTAACAACGAGTTCGATTACTAAAACCTAGTCTGCACAATCATACATTCAAGAATGACTCAAGAATCGATAACCTCTGAATTATATCGCCCTTTCGATGCTAAATAGAATTATTTTAAACAACCGAATCAACAACTTTCGTGTGCCTTTTAGGTTAAAGAGAATTGAAGGTCTCAAAAGATCAGGTTATCTAATGATTCCCTAGTTCACTACTCCTTTTTCAACTTTCGCAAACCTAGGTAGACAGGTTGATAGTCAGATTACCCTAATTCACCTTTCAATACTTCTTAGGTTAATCTCAAACTTACAAATATCCAAGGCCTTAAGAATATTCATAAACATGGAAAACACAACCTTCTATTGATTCTAATTAATCAAAAACTCACGCACAAACTAATAACAAGCAATCAAACTACATTGTTTCGGGTTGCAAAACCCTAGAATTCAAATCAACTACTCACTCATGTTCAAGAAAAGTACGACACAAGTTCCAAACATCATGATTAATTCTCAAAACAAAGAAAGAAATCGAAAAGAGATACAAACTACAAGGAATACGACCGTCGAGCCTTTCGATCCCGGGGCGGAGTCTTCCTCGCGAGCGTAGATAAATTCTTCCCGAGTCTTGATCTTAATTTTTGATTGAGTAAATCTTAATCTTGGTCTTGATTAATGAGGAGGAGTAGATGGGGTTCTTGCTCTCTTGATAGAAGGGTGGATGAATGGTAGAATGGTAGATGGTGAATCGTAGGTAAATGATGGTATGAATGATGAATGAATGATGCCCGCCTGAATCATGAACCAATGACTAATGGATCAATAATAATCAAGTAACCGTCACTCCCTTTCTTTCCTTGCAAAGTACGCCCGAAAACGCACAGCCGCCCAGCTGCCACGGTCTACCCGTGACAGCCACTGCCTCGATTTCCCTTTCCTCCTCTAGTTCTGCTGGGCGGATGCTTCATTCAGCCAATCATCCCCAAAATCCCTCCATATTTTATTGGGCCGAATAAATGGTGGAAGAATCAAATGAATCAATTGCCCTCCACTCCCCTTGATTGCAATTGGGCTGTATGGATGGCTGGGTGGAATAAATTCAATTCATTGCCTCCACTTTGGGCCGAGTGAAGCATGAAGAATGGTGATTGGGCCGCATGAACAATGGGGAAATTAAATCCAATTCCTTTCCACTTCTTTTCTTGCTCATTGGACCGAGTGAATAATTTAACAAATTATAACAATTGCTTCCACTTTCCTCCTTTTTGAAGGTTGAACCAATCCCATGCATTGCCTTTCCTTCTCTTCTCTGCTATTGGGCCGATTGATTTCATGGCCCAAAAACTGATGTTGCTCTATTTTCTTGACACGACCCAGGACCGTGGCAGCCACCACGGTAGTGCCCAGTCATTCCGTAATATTTTTCGTCCCAAATTTGTACCACGGTCTAGGTTTGTCATGTAGAGGACTGTGGTGTATTCACTTTTGCTTGAAGTTTGAGAGAAAGTTGGTGTTTTGGCATAAAAATCAACAACACCAAGTGTAGTAGGGAAATTGGAATAAAAATCAAGGTTCACACATAAAATTCTCCCTAATTCACTATCGAAAACCTCTAAAAACATAGTCATGAAATGCAATTATCAGTATTCGAACGCATAGGAGTCACAAATGACGTCCAGAGCTCTGTCCCTTCTCGCATGAAGCGACTCTCGACCTTGGATATAAAGACAGATGGATCTCTTAGAGTCAAGAGGCGTACTGTAGTTCTTACAGGTCACCGGATAAATACCAAATCTGAAGAGGAGTCCAGCCAAGAAGAAGTTCTGTCAGCCATGCAATCATATTACCATCACATAACACCAAGATCCTGAGGACGAAATAGTGTTTTCTGAAACTCCTAAGGCACTTGAAGATGGGGGGCAAGCAACGGTTGATGATTTGAAAGAGTTAAATCTTGGAACAGTAGAGGAGCCTCGCCCTATCTATGTAAGCTCTCTGCTCACGTCGGAAGAAGAGGGGGAGTATTTCAGACTCCTTTCAGAGAATAGGGATGTATTTGCGTGGAATTACAAGGAGATGCCCGGATTAGACCCGAAGGTTGTTGTTCACCGCTTGGCTATAAGGAAGGGTGTCTCACCCAAGAAGCAGTCTCAACGGAGGTTCCGCCCGGAACTGGTTCCAGAAATTGAAAAGGAGGTCGACAAGCTCATCGAAGCAGGATTCATTCGGGAGGTGAAGTACCCGACGTGGATTGCAAACATTGTCCCTATAAGGAAGAAAAACGGACAACTTCGCATCTGTGTGGACTTTCGCGATCTTAACGAAGCCTGTCCAAAACATGACTTCCCCTTACCCATCACGGAGCTTATGATTGACTCCACCACAGGTCATGAAGCCTTGTCATTCATGGATTGCACCGCTGGGTATAATCAAATCCAGATGGCACCAGAAGACCAAGATGCGACTGCATTTCGGACACCAAAGGGCATATTTTGTTACAAAGTAATGTCATTCGGCTTGAAAAATGCTGGAGCGACGTACCAAACAGCAATAGAGAAAATATTTGGTGACATGCTTCATAAGACAGTGGAATGTTATGTCGATGACTTGGTGGTTATGTCAAGGAAAAGAGCGGATCACCTTCAGGACCTTCGTCAAATTTTTGAACGGTTGAGGAGGTGTCAACTTAAGATGAATCCTCTGAAGTGCGCATTTGGTGTTACATCTGGGAAGTTTCTAGGCTTCGTTGTTCGCCATAGAGGAATCGAGGTTGACCAAGCAAAAATTAAAGCTATACAGGAAATGCCAAAATCTCAAGGAGCTTCATAGCCTTCAGGGTCGGTTAGCCTATATTTGGAGGTTCATATCAAATCTCGCCGGCCGTTGCCATCCTTTCAGCCACCTTATGAAGAAGGGTGCTCCTTTTGAGTGGGATGACTCATGTCAAGGAGCCTTTGAATCCATCAAGAAATACTTGTAAAACCCTCCGGTCCTAGGAGCACCAATCCCTGGCAAGCCCATCATACTTTATGTCACGGCGCAAGAGAGGTCACTGGGGGCATTGTTCGTTCAACACAATGAAGAAGGAAAGGAAAGAGCGTTGTACTACCTGAGTCGAACTCTGGTCGGAGCAAAGTTGAATTATTCTCCTATAGAAAACATATGTTTAGCCTTGGTTTTAGATGTTTAGAAGCTAAGGCACTACATGCAATCTCACACTGTGCATGTCATCTCTAAGACAGATCCTATCAAGTACATCTTGTCAAGACCGGTGTTGAGTGGTCGTCTAGCAAAGTGGGCCATGATCTTGAAGCAATACGACATTGTTTATGTCCCATAAAAAGCAGTCAAGGGACAAGCGCTAGCTGACTTCTTAGCCGAGCACCCAATTCCTGACAACTGGGGGATAAGTGATGACTTGCCAGGGGAGGACGTGTTCTTCGTAGACATCTTTCCATCGTGGGATATGTATTTTGACGTAGCGGCGAGGCATGATGGCGCCGGAGCAGGGGTTGTCTTTGTGTCTCCTGAAAGACACATTCTAACATATTCGTTTGTTCTCACTCAACTATGTTCAAACAATATGGCGGAATACCAAGCATTGATCCTGGGACTTCAGATGGCTACTGAAATGGGAATAAAGGAGCTCAACATCTATGGTGACTCACAGTTGGTCATTAAGCAACTTCTTGAAGAATATGAAGTTAAGAAGGAAGACTTGGTGTCATACCACAAGCTGGCGTTGCAATTGTTGGAGAAATTGGACATAGTCAAGGTAGAGCATGTTCCAAGGAGTTCCAACAAGATGGCTGACTCCCTCGCTAATCTGGCGGCCACCTTAGCACTTGGGACAAAAGACAACATAACGGTCCCGGTATACAGCCGATGGGTTGTAGCACCGCCAGACCAGGAGATGGAAGAAGAGGTCAACGTAATTTGTGCTCTTGAAACTGAGGTGGAGGATTGGAGACAACCCATCATGTACACTTAAAGCATGGAAGGCTACCTAGTGATTCTAGGCATAAGACAGAAGTCCAACGAAGAGCCTCTCGGTTCTTCTACTACAATGGGACCCTCTATCGACGCTCATTTTCAGGACTTTGGTTAAGATGTTTGGGCCTAGACGAGGCAAAGCAAGTGATGGAGGAAGCTCATTCAAGGATATGTGGTGCACATCACTCGGGTTCTAAGCTTCAGGACCGTGTCAAGAGGATGGGATATTATTGGCCCACGATGGTACAAGATTACGTGGACTATGCCAGGAGGTGTGACGCTTGCCAATTCCATGCCAACTTCATACAGTAGCCCTCGGAACCTCTTCATCCTACGGTGGCGTCGTGGCCGTTTGAGGCATGGGGTCTTGATGTTGTTGGACCAATTACGCCTAAGTCGTCGGCTAGTCATTCTTACCTCTTGGCCGCCACGGACTACTTCTCCAAATGGGCAGAGGCGATTCCTCTTAGAGAAGTCAAGAAGGAAAATGTAGTTGACTTCATAAGAACACACATCATCTACCGGTATGGCGTGCCTCGGTACATCATCACTGATAATGGCAAGCCATTCGTCAACAGTTTGATGACGAGTTTTTGTGAAAAATTCAAGTTTGCTCAACACAAGTCATCCATGTATAATGCTCCTGCGAATGGCTTGGCGGAGGCCTTCAACAAGACATTGTGCAACTTGCTTAAGAAGATTGTATCAAAGTCCAAGCGGGATTGGCATGAGAAGTTAGGAGAAGCTCTATGGGCATACCGAACGACTTACAAGACGCCGACTCAATCAACACCCTTTGCTCTCGTGTATGGGGTAGAAGATGTGCTCCTCTTGGAGATTCAAGTTCCGTCACTTCGTGTTGCTATACAAGAGGGCTTTGGCCGAGGACAAAAATCACAAGCTTCGCCTAGAGGAGCTAGAGGCTCTTGATGAGAAGAGACTTCAAGCACAACAGAAGCTGGAGTGCTATCACGCTCGACTGTCGCGAGCTTTCAACAAAAAGGTTCGGCCACGTTCGTTCAGTGTTGGAGATCAAGTGCTAGCTGTGAGAAGGCCTATCATTGTCTCACGCAAGTCTGGAAGCAAGTTCACTTCCAAGTGAGATGGCCCTCATGTGGTGCGCGAAGTCAACACAAACGGTGCCTATAAGATAGTCGACGCAGAAGGAGTGCAGATTGGACCCATCAACGGGAAGTTCCTGAAGCGGTACTATCCTTGAAGTTCGACAATTGTAAGCTCCCGAACAAGAGCCTAAACTGTTCACACACACAAAAAAAAAGTTAATTTCTATTTTATTTTTAAGTTCCTTTCATCTCATCATTGTAATACTCCTGGCCCGCAAGAGTATAAACTGTGTACAACAAAACAAAAACAAAAAAATGTAATACTCCTGGCGCGCAAGAGTATAAACTGTGAACGTCTAAATAAATAAATAAAAGTTCTTGCTTTTCCTCACATGAACTACGTATGGCTTGATCATTTTGGGATTTTGCATTCCCTTTAGGTACGTAGGCAACTTAGGCATATGCCTGGTACAACCGTAAAAGAAAGTTAAATGAAGTTTGTTTCATTTACAGTGTTGTCACACATGTTATTGCATAAACTAGAAATTTGGAGCTATTTTATTGCAATATAACTAACACTAACGATAACATACGATAAAATCAAAAAGAATAAGGTAACAATCCGCTGGAAAAAGCCAAAGAAAACAAAAAGAGTCGACGAAATTCGAAGTAAAAAAAACGCTAAACAAATCTCAAGCGTCTAATCTCTTCAAGAGCTCTTGGACACGTCTCCTCGCTGTCACAACTTCAGCCTTCTCTTTTTCAGTAGCTTGCGGTGTCTCCAAAGCACCAAGTTCCCGCTCAAGAACAGACACCTTGTCCTTAGCCCTCTTAAGTGAAGCATTAGTCTCAGCTAGCTTGCTATGCAACTTTTGCTCGTCCGCTTTCACTTCCTCAAGTTCAGCTTCAAGTGTCTTCCTACGCTTATGAGCACGAAATATAGCCGAAGTTTCTTCATCAAAGTGCTTGTCAATCTCGGCAACAGAGGCTTGGGCTGCTCGGAGTTCAGAAGATAAAGCTTCCCCTTTGGCTAAAGTCTCTGCTATAGGGATTCGCCTCTCCACTTGAGCTTCTAACTTAAGGCACCGTTCAGCTCCTTGCAAGTATGTTTCGACAGGCTCCTTTAGCTCCGAAGGATCTGCGTCAAGAGACGACAAGGTTCTATAGAACTTCTCGGCCTCTAATCTCAGGTTCCTAATATCATCTTCCGTCCGTGGAATTTTAATTGTTGAAGAAACCGTCGTCGCACCTCACCAGCTAGGCCATGAGAGATTTTGCCAAGAAAGTAGGAGCGAAGCAGACAGATTAGGAGAATGAGCCCGATTGACGTCGTGGACTGGCGGGGGCATTATGTCAATTAATGCAGTTGGCTCACGACTCCTTGCGAGAGGTGTCGTCAAGGTGTTCTCACTGCCATCATCACCGAACATTTCTTCAAGCAGCCCCTTGCTCGTTGGAGTCAACTCCTGCACAGGCAAGAAAAATATATCAATTCATTTACGTATCCGCCATCAGCAAAAGAAACAAAGGGAGAAAGAGGTAGGTTGATGAGTTATAGACTTGCCTTTACTCTGTTTTTGGACTTAGACAAGCTAGTTGCGCTGTTTGATTTACCCCTGGACCTTGGCACGATATCTAAGCCTTTCAAAGCCTCAATTTTCTCCCTCCCAGGTGAATCATGAGAACTTATTTGAGGAGACAAGTCCGGACCAATAGAAGATCTACCATCTCCTTCCTCCCTAAGATCATCAACGGGAGGAACAACTTGAACAGTAGGGGGCATGACAGGCTTATGGGCTTTTGCTTTTCCATTAGTGACAACCAGAACAGAGGCATCGTCATTAACCTTCGCCCTACGAGCCTTAGGTGGCATTGTATCAGCATGAATGAGCTTCTTAGTCTCTAAAGAAAAGAGATCGTGGCGATAAGATTTCCACCAGTTGGCATACTCTACTGTAACCAACATGGACTTTGGGTCTTATGTGTAGGGAATAATCACTGTGGATCTCAGCCCATGCTTTATCAGATTATACCAGTAGCATGCCGCATCTTCTAAAGTACCACCGCGAACAGCCTTGTTGGGATCACTAAGCACATCCTGATAAAAACCAAACTGACGCCCGAATTTACAAGGGAAGTATGACTCTATTACGATAGTCCTCCCCTGACGTAGCGTCAGAAAACCGCTACGCATGCAGACCATGTAAGCCTTCCAGCCAGGGGACAATGCACGAGTGTCAGTCAGTTCCTGACAAGTATCCCTCAACTCAGCAGTACAATATACACGTGACACCTCATGACGCCTTAGTAATTCACGTGACCTCTGCCGATCAAATGTTTGGTCCATTCTTTCTCCTGAAAGTTTAACCATCTTGGGAGAATGATTTTCATTGAACTTAGGATGCTCGAAATGAGTCTCGAAATAAGTGCCCAACCATCCATAAACATAATGCATAGGAAAAATAACCTCCAGCTTACTCAAATTCTTAGCAGAGGAGATCTTGTGGAGACCTTGGTAGACACTAGCCAAAGTTGGGATGGCCAAATTCACACATTGTCCATGCGCAATCTAGCTGGCAGCCTTGAACACGCCAGGGCGGATGAGGTTAAGCTTGTCAGTTGGTAGTGCAAAGCAACATAACCAGCAAGATATGAGGGCGGCTAGGTAGACTTCTTCGATCAGTGACTCGGGAACGCCGAGAAGAACGAAAGGACCCTTTTCCTTCTTGGTCTGTGCTGGACGTTTAGCGATGGATCCAGGAGGATAGCAAGTCTGTGGTGGAACTCCTTTCCGTCTTCTATTATCTCGTGGGGGAGGGCTTGCATAATTCTTCGAACCACGATACCAGAAACGCACCCATTCGCTAGCAGAAAGTTGAATAACGCCATTGACATCTTGACATTGGTTACGGAAAGCAAAAAAAAAGGTAAATGCAGGACTTTGGTATGTCGCTATTTTCTTGGCCGGCAGACGATAACGCTTGGGCGGAAGGAACAACTTCTTCATAGTAAGACTCACTGGCCGGAAGCCCAGCTACTTTCCACATGTCCCACAAAGAAATCGACATTTCTCCATCCTCTGTGCAGAAGGTGTTAGTAGTAGGGCACCATAATTCATAGAAAGTCTTGAAAACATGGAGGATGAGGTCGTAGGAAAACAAGGACACATATAATCCGTTGTAAATCCTCCAGTCTATGAGTTTGTCTTTATTACGACCAAGAACGTCCTCAAGCCACTCCCAGTAATATGGAATATAGAAGTTGTCGTTAGCCGAGAAAGTCCCCCATGTTATTGACCCGTCTGCAATGCGATGGTAAAGCAAATGCGTTGGTTTTTGTACTGGAACTGAAACTCCGAACAGAGGAGAAATAAGCTTCAGAGCTTTATAGTTGTGTGTGATAGTGCCATCTGAGTTCAGTACATCGCAGGTAGAAGTGACGCTCCAATGAGAATCCGTGAGTTTATCGTTGAGCAAGGATTTCTTGGAGGGTAGCGGCGTCGGCACATCAATCGGAGTGTTATTCCATCCTCGATGGCGTCGTCTTTCTTGTCCAAAATGGTCACAGATGGCGATTTCGAAGATGAGTCAACAAAGTGCACCATGATCTCTATCGGCGATGTAAAAAGCCTGAATATCGCAGAGGAGTCCTCAAGGCAGGGCGGAGTAGCGACACGACCGGCGATTACGAAGAGAGTAGTCCAGACTACCTACGTCGGCCGAGGAGTAGCACAAAAAGCGGAGAAGACGACGCAGTCGACACAGACAGTCCTGAAGAGAGTAGACTAGGACTACCCTACGTCGACGCGGCGAGTAGCACAAAAGCGGAGAAAGCGACACGATCGACCGCAGCGATTACGAAGAGGCGGTCTAGGACTACCCTACGTCAGTACGCTGAGCAGTAGCAAAGAAAGCAAAGAAGACGACGCGATCGACCAGACGATCTGAAGAGAGATGCAGGACTACTCTACGCGTCGATCTGTTGAGGAGTAGGCAGGACACTAGCGACGAAGGACAAACTCAAACAGACGATGTCAATTAATCGCAACTTCGTGAAAAAATAAATAAATAAACAAATAAATGTCAAAAAAAAAGAAAATTAAAAATAAAGTGGAGAAATACGTTTTTCTAATTCTCCATATCCAACATATATATATATATATATATATATATATATATATATATATATATATATATATATATATATATATATAATCAAAGGAACCCTTGTACGTGGATCATCATTTAGCACTAAGATGCATTCATGCGTTTGGATGTTTAACAAAATTCAATCACAAGTTTTGGTGGGGCCCATGCAGATAAAAAAAAATATGAAAAAGGGAAGATGAATCATGTGGAAAAGGATACACACCCCAGTTTCACAATTTATTTATTTATTTAATTGTTTATTTTGTGATACACACAAATAAGAAATTAATAAATAAATAAAGTGCAGATTTTACTTTTACTCAGATCACGTGAATTTGTTAAAGATAAGGAAGCATGATATAGATGGAAGACAAACACATCATCTCTTTTTGTGGGCCTCTCATTTTGAGTCATTTTATTTTAACACTCATGCTTTCATTTATCCCAAAAAAAAAACAAGACTCAGAACCCGATTATTCGTCCCCTTTTCTCCATCTCCCCCTGTTCTTAAAATTAAATACCTCCATGAACAAAATTGCTGTAAAACAAAAAATAAAAAAAAAAACTACCAAAATCCCCCTCATCATCAATGCTCGAAATTCAGATAAATCGTGCATCAAGACTATCTCGCTTGATCAAAATCAAAAGTGTTCAGTGGTTGTCAAAATAAACGATTTTTTTGAAGGAAGAAAACAGGAAAAAAAGGGAAATCAAGATCAAGATCAAGATCATGATGTTGATGATGATCAAGATCAAGATCAACAGCTCATCACGGGCATATGATCCGCTTCAAAAATCAGAGTGAAGATTATCATCACAATCAAAATCATCATCATGGCCATCAAGATTACCAGAAGAAGAAAAATCAAAACAGGAACGTGTTCTCATCAAGATGGTCTCACTTCATCAAAATCGCAGTTATTCTCTACCCAGTAAATAAAGCAGGGACAAAAGGAAAAGATGTAAAACAAAGGCATCGACACTAGTATAATCTCACCGACTGAGTTTCTATATTTCAGTCCAATTACTGCTAGAACTTTCAGAAATCAAGCTCAAAGCAATTGAAAAAAAATAGAGTAAAAAAAGAGGTAAAGAATACGATAGAATTGACGACTCTGATTTTCAGTCAAGTTTGCAAATTATAACCCCATATGCAAAAAAAACACCAGTAGTAAAGAGGGAAACTTACAAAGAAGATGGAAAAGTTGCTGATGAATGAAGGAGTTGGGAGGGATCCCTTTATATATATTAATCGGGCAAGTCTTTGAATTCCAATCCAATTCTGATAACAAATTTTATCAGATTAAAGTCTTGATGAAATCTTATTCGAGTCTTTGAATCCCAGTCCAGTTCTGATAGCAAATTTTATCAGATTAAAGTCTTGATGAAATCTTATTCGAGTCTTTGAATCCTAGTCCAGTACTGATAGCAAATTTTATCAAATTAAAGTCTTGATGAAATCTTATCCGAGTCTTTGAATCCCAGTCCAATTCTGATAAAAATTTTAAAAAAAAAAGATAAAGAAGAAAATGGATTGCAGTAGACTTCTCAGAAGCATGGGAAACTTCATTCAGTATATTCCCAGTTCTCCATGAACAGATATTTTTTGTTCCAAATAGAAACGGGAAAAAAAATCAAGAAGATACAAATACAGAAAAAAGGAGATGGAGATGTGAAGGCCCACAACTCAATTTTATTCAGTTAGCACATCTATATAATCGAGGCCCAAAATTAAATTCAGAGTTAAATGGATATTTCAGGTGTTCGAGACCCAACCGCTTCAGACACTTTAATTCGTGTCCGCGGCTGACTCTCGAAGGGGGCATCTGTAGGAGGTAAAAATTTGTCGGCCAATCAGAAAATGACATGTGGAAAATTTTCGATTAGTTATTGTCTGCCACGTGTAAAATTAATTACGACTGTCCATTTAATTAAATTTTAAATGGAAATATATCATGACCAATAGTGTCGGAACACGTGTCAATTATGATGCAGAAAATCATAATTATTTCTTTATTTTAAATAAAGAGATAATTAATTAATTTGGGCCCAAGCCCAAAGCCGACTCAAACCTTAGGCAACCCTAGGCCTCCAGAGCCTATAAATAGGGGTCATCTCCCTCATTTTCAACACACACTGCAGTCTACACCGGCGGCATTCGGCATTCTGCACTTCAGAGAATTCAGAAACTCGAACTGCAAGCGGCCTCCAGCTCCCAAGTGCCAAGGATCAAGGTCGACAAAAGTTCAAGATCAACAGCTCCAAGCTTTCTGCACATCAAGGTAAAGAACTACAACTGAGTTCTTCAGCTAGACCTGCATTCGAGATCGAGATCGATATCAAGCGTCCGCGCCCTCGGCTCAACCAAGTCATAGGAGATCGAATCAGAGGATCATCATTATTTGTATTTGATATAGAGATTGTACCCACTTACATTTAAATATCAATAAAAATTAATTTGTTTATCATATTTCTTGTCTTTATTTATTTCAAGCTCGAAATTTGTGTTTACAACAACATAGGTAAAATTTCGTATTATTCAGAGCAACACATGTAAAAGTTCGTATTATTTGTTTTAAATCAACGTGGATGATGTGGCAAAGTCAAAACAACAAACGAGTGCCTCTGCCGCCACGTCAGACCGCCACCAAGTTAAATTCAACTTAACTCGGTGGCGTACTATTGGGGACAACAGGGGATCAAAATTCATATTATTAATCACCAAATTAAAAGTTCGTATTATTAAGTCTTATATAGCCAAAATTTAGTATTATTAGAATCCAATTTCCCTTTTTTTATTACCAATTTTCATCATTTCTTTTAATTATTAGTAATATGCATTTTAACCTAAGCTCTCATACCAACTGCAACACCCCGAGATTTTTAGGCCGAATAATTAATTTAATAACATTTTAATGGGGCGTTATGCCACATGTCTTAGAGATATGCAAGGCCAATACAATATCAGTAATTATAAAACTAACTCATTTTATTAACAATCAACTGGTTAAATTGTTCGATAAATAAAATGTAAAATTAAAACATCTGACAAACAGTAGGTAAATATTTCTCATAGGATACTGTTCTATTTATTTGATAACACTACATAGAAGACTCTAGGTGAGCGCCCCACACAGCTGACCCCCAAGTGTACGTTACGATCAACCTGAAAACATAAAATAATTTTTAAAATGAGAACGGAATCCCAGCACATTAGACCCAACCATGTAAGACAATTTAGAAATTCATTTTAGTTCGAAATGAGGGAGTGGGAACAGTAGTGTCTATGGATAGTCTAACAATAACTATACCAATAACGATAGGCGCGCAATAATAAACGACCGACGTGCAATTATGAACGATAGGCGCGCAAACAATGGTTACGATAGGCACGCAAGTAATAAGCGATAGGCGCGCTAATAATAACCAGGTGATCACCGGTACAATAACAATAATAGTAATAATACTGTGGACATTCATTAGACAGCAATACATTTAATAAAACAATATAATTAATTTTATAAGAAGGGGTTGACATTTACTGTACCCTGAATGACTAGCCTTGACCTTTATAAGTGATGAAAAGATGTAGCTTAACGGGGAGTTAGCATGGAATTTGTGTACTAAAAACTTGATATAAAGGCTCGTATTTATATTTGGTGGCAAGACTCAAGAGAGTTCTGGACTCATATTAAAAAAGCAAGCTGACCAATAATATTTTCATTATGTGATTTTAGCCCTCTATTAATATATATCCTATAATTTGTCCCAGTAATTTTCCTTCCAAAATAGTATTTGACTAAGCCTGGAAAAGGGAATGAGAGAATTAACGTGATACCTTAATCCTAACATCATACACTTATTTAATTATTTATTATTATTATTATTATTATTATTATTATTATAGTAGTAATCCAACTAGTATACCATACAACTATTACTGCAATGTAAGTTATTTATTATTATTATTACTTGACATTAGGTAATCATGCAATAATAACAATTATTATTGTTGCATTATCTATTATCTATTATATTATATTAAAACAAAATCAACATCATCATACATTTGCCACATGTCAATCGAATAGGAGGTCCATGAAATGTTATTTATTCATTTTTTTTAATTGAAAAGAAACCACCATTAATTATATTAAATGAAAGGTAAGTCGGTTATAAAAAGGGGACAACTTAAAAAAAACTATTGATATCCCCTAATTAAGCACGGAGCACCTATTTATCTCTCATTGTAAATAGCAAAGTTTTTCAAATTTTGGATGAATAACAATTGATTAGCAATTACTCCATCCGCTCCAAATTAATTGACACTTTGACTAAATTTTCACTGTTAATTATTCACAAATCATAATAAGTTACAATATGAAATTACCTCCATTATAATTTTTAGTAAAGTATTTTTCTAATGACAGTAATTCCATATTGTATCTCACTGTAATTTGTGAGTAATTAACGGTCAAAATTTTTTCAAAATGTCAATTAGTTTGGGACGGAGGGAGTATATATAAACGTAAATTCTGGAAATCAATTGCTAATTACAACCATAATTAAACCTTTGAAATATTAGAAATCAATTACAAATGCAAATAATCAAAGTTCTAAATTTAAATTAAAATAGTTAACAATTGTTCATTAATCATCCATTATAGTTGGATAAATAACAATAATCGCATGCCCATATTTCACGATAAGCTTCAAAAAAATAATGGTGCTTTTTCTCAACAAAAAAATAATGATACTTGCACTATAAGCTGCTGATATAGCCTATATATACTTGCAAGATGCCAAAATTCATCTCACTCATTGAATCGAACATTAAATAAATAATAAAAATATACTTGAAAAAAATAATAAAAAACAACAAATACTCGTGCATCGCACGGGGACAAACGCTAGTTTTTATTATATCACTACCATTATTTAAGACTCTGATTGTATTACAACTATTGTTATTTAAACGACATTTATCTACTATCATTATTAATACTTTCATTCCCACTAATATATATATATATATATATATATATATTTATATATATATATATATATATATATATATATATATATATATATATATATATATATATATATATACCTTTAAAATTTCGGGATGTTACAAGCACTTCATCGGGGACCATTCGACAACAATCCCCTAAAACCGAGCTCCTTTAGTACGGCCGCAACATCAAGGTAACTTACCAAGACAACATTCATAAGGCTCGTTACAAGTCGTTTAGAATTAGAAAAATCTGCGTTCCGGGCGTATATCATGTTGAAACCTTAAAGTCTCTCTTTTGCAAACCGAGCATTAACCGGCTCATTAGGGTGTTAGGTTGGGAAACATTCATTCAGACTGATACACCGATATATGCCCAGCCGATACTTAAATTTTTGAGCTCATTTAAATTGACTGATGATGGCACGAGCACGACCTCTTTTACGGCCTTTGTCCACAACAAAGATATTTCATGCACCGTCGATAAGTTCAACGAGCTGATGGGGCTACCCACCGATGGGTTATTTATGGGAAAAGTGTGGTATTTGATGAGCATGAGGTCATGCGTGTCCTCACTTGTTGGCGTCGAATGTTGGTTGAAAGTAGGGACCAAGTGAGGAGATATTAAAATCCTAAGAACTCAAAGGGACGGGATTTTTGCAATCCGGATCTTCCACCGGTTTGTCACAAGCTCGGTCTTTGTGAGGGATGAGGGTCGAGCCAATGTGTGCAAGGGTGATCTATTCATGCTTTACGAAGCGGTAAAGGGGGGAGGGCAAACATCGATTCTTGTATTCTCCATCAATTGAAGGAGTCAAGTGGCCAGCACTGCCGATTCACCATCGACATGGGTTACGTGATATGTTATTTTCTTGAGCGGGCTGACTTTGCCTACTACCTCAGGAAGTTCAATACGCACTTCATTCCGGTCCCCATTGATACTGTTCAACTCATTAAAATACTTATCATGGTGCCGTGGAAGCAGTACATGGCCTACCACCACATCAACATTTCACGAAGAGAAAATTGGTCATCCGACCAACTGTAGAAGGACCCAAAGTGGGTGTCGACACTTGGAGGGTCGGAAGATAAGAAGCCGGAGGAGGAGCATGGAGAAGGAGAAGAGGAAGCCCAAGAAGAAAGAGGGGAGGAGTACGGAGACGAAAGGGAGGATTATGATGATCGAGAAGACTGTGACGGGGAAGGTGAGCATGGGAGCGAGACTTGGGATTATCACAAGTTCTGTCGAAAGCTCAATGAGATGCATTACAACCTTGATCACCTCTCTTTCGAGGTTGAGCAAAACCAATCTATGATCCAAGGGGTACAGTCTACCTTGGAGCATCAAATTTGGTGTTCGCCGACATTCAGAGCTCGCTTCTGCAATAATCAAACTAGATGTACTATAACACCAGGATGCTCACCGACATGGCCCGTGATTTCTACTCTGAGGGCGGCCACCAACCGGCACCACTTGGATGGCATCATCTCGCCTATCCTCCACCACCACCCTTGCACGGGGGTGCCATGAGAGTTTTCCCTGTCCTTTCCCTAGTTTCTTTCACTGATTATTGTACCTTGTTGCACTGCAAGTGTGTGTGTGTGGGTGGGGGGGGGGGTTCGGTATGGGTTGGGTGGTCTATGCTTGGTTTAACATGCTCCCTGAGGGTGTTGTCGTCCCCTCTCTTCCCCATTATTTCAAGTTTCCCATATCATGCATCTGTGTTTAGTTTGGTCGGGTGGTTAGTGGTATCTCACCCCCAATTCCCGCCTCAACTGCATTGAGATAAGTGTTGGGGTTCATCTTAGGCGATGCACATTTTTGAATATCTTTTTGCTTTGTAGTTTTAGTTTTTTTTTTCCCTTGTTATCACATTCTTGGCTTAATATGCTTTCCATATAGCTTAGTGGCATGCAGTTTGCATTTTAGTTTTTCTTTGCTTGTTTGTGTGTTTTTTTAATTAGTTTTGCATTCTAGTGTCTTTGCATACTAGTTAGGAGCATTTAGCTTAAGTTGCATCTTTTTCCTAACCTTTTTTGTGTTTTCTTTTCTCGTAGTTTGAGCTATGGACTTGTAAGCTTTGAAGACATACTTGGTAAGGTCGTTCCATTTTCTCTTTCTTTTCATGTGTATTGTACATAATCGTTTGCATGCTTGGTTTTTCTTTTGGTGGTCCGCCCCTTTGGGTGAATGTGTTGGGTATTCTTGGATATTGGAGTCGCGTGGGCTCGGATCACCACCCTTTTTGTGTATTTCTGTTGTTGTTATGTATTTGTTTTCGGCTCTTTTGAGACTCCTACCCTCACAATGAGGACATTGTGATACTTTAGTATGTTTGTGTGTGTGTGTGTGTGTGTGTGTGTGTGTGTTGTGCGCGCAGGGGGGGTTGGAGTTCACTCTTGTTTCTTGTTGGGTAGTTCTTTTAATTGTTAGGTTGTATATATGTTGCTTTGTCTTCTTTTGTTTTAGTGAAAACGTTTATTTTTTTTTGCAAAATGCGGTGAAAAATGAAATAGAAAAGGGAGAAAATGAAGTGAAAAATCCAAAAAGAGTTTTATTTTCTTAGAATTTGCCCAATATTTATAATCTTGTAGTTAGTTGCTTAATGGCTTAGTTGATTGATCAAAAGCGGCCGATATGTGCATCGTAGGCCTTATTCTCTAGGGTGTTGTCATGGTTTATTTCTTTTAGACACCTCTCACTAATTTTGAAAATGAATTCTTTGCCATCTTTCAAACCCTTTTTGAGATTGTGATCTTAGTTTTCTTAAGCCGTTGCTCATGAAAAAAGAAAAAAAGAGTAAATAAACAAAGTCGGAGAAACCATTAAGGGTTGGTGTGTGAGTGGGCGGCACCCACGCCCCTTAAGCACCTCGTTGCGAATGGAGCACCCTGAGTTCGGACGGTAACCCCTTTTCGGAGGGCCATTAAAATTCCTGAAAAAATCGGCATAAAACTCATAAAAAAATCGATTTTCTTTTTTGGAAAAGTTTGTTTACCAACGTGGTTAGCGTAGGTGGTCGCGGCCCCTCGCCCCTTAAGTAGAATTGTACGAATGGAGCAAAACCATGTTGGAGGAGTAACCTCTCACGGGTCGCAATGCGATCTCGAAACATGCTAATGAAAAAAGAAGAGATAAATGAATAATATGTGGAGTCCTCCTTTATGTAACTTGCGGCCCTCACCAAGCCAAGGGTGACACAAGCAAGGGAGGGCGATGCATGGTTTATAATTCGCTAATACAATGAGCTCGAGTATGTATTTGACTGAGAAATGTTCGTGATCGAATAGGTAAACTTGCACTCACGCACAAGGTTTTTGTTTAGCATGAGGTGTTTGGGGTTGAAAATCTTGAAGATTAGAAACACTTTAGTTTAGGTGTCCTTAAAGTGCACATATTTTCTTTTTTTTATTAGTTGGCAACGTTGTTTGAGTAGCCAAGTGCATGATTATGTATATGAGCATTTTTTCCCCATTTTGTAAATATATTTTATTTTCCACTTCGTTTATCTCCTTTTCTTTTTCGTTTCTCTCCTTTGGCTTTGAGGATATTGTCTCTATAAACCCTCATGAGACCCCACTCGTCCACCCGGGCTGTCGGGTGGTTTTAAGCGATGGTTGTTTATGCTAAATGCAACCGCGATTCCTACAACAGTGAGTTACTCCCTCCGTTCCGAAATAATTGACGGAATTGGGGTATGCACACAGACCAAGATGCAACTGTTCTAACTGCCAAAGCCATTTAATGCTGGAGTATTGCATACTTTTTCTCTCTCATACTTGTCATATAGTACAATACTCTTTTTTCTCTCTCCGCCTGTTTGGTTAATATTGCCAGCTTTTTCTCTCTCATATACATACTCTTTTTTCTCTCTCCGCCTGTTTGGTTTCTTTGCTAAATGCAGGCCTTCTCCTCGCCTCTTCACCTTCTTTGTTTAGGATCTAATTCAAAGAATTCACCGGTAATGTTCTTAATTACAGTAATCATGCTTCTAATTTCCCACCAAAATTTTGCAATTAGCTTGTTGAAAATTTCAAATTTTCCATCAAATGATGTTTATAAATCCTGCACACAGTCATCCCTATTCACCATAGCTAAAGAAGTCATGGGAACTCCTATACCTTCCATACCTGACTTGAATATGTTCCCAGATGGTCAGATTGAAAATGATCACAACAACAGTGACTATGTCATCCCTGACCTAAATCAAAACTTGTTCTCAACTGGAGGGATGGAAGTTGGTGATATTGAGAGTGAGAATATGATTCCTGACCTCAACTTTACTCCAACAGTTGGGAATGGAGATAAAGAGGCGAATCAAACATTCTTAGCAGGTATGCTATATTTTTTTACAGTTTTTTGGGTTTGAATTTGTGTTGACTAAATCTGATGTATCGTTGTATCATGACTTGAATATTTATTAGTTGGGGAGGAAGGACTTGCATTAGAGGTAGAAGAAGAACCTGGATTTCACTTGGGGGAAGAAGATGAAGCAGGTATACTTTATATGCTATCTTGTCACTAAAGCGTATGTATGAACTGGTTAAAAAAAATAGAGCATATGCTCTTTTTAATTAACAATAATGGAAGTAATTATTTTGAAATTTATATATATGTTCAAAATTAGAGGCATCAGAACTCTTTTTAATTAACAATAATGGAAGTAATTACTTTGGTGAAATTATCTAATTACCTTGATGAAATTATTTTGAAAAAAAAAAAAACAGAGTAACCTATGTTGCTAGCAATTAAAGGATTTTGGGTCTGAATTTGTGTTGACAACACTGTTGTTTCTTGGGTTAGGAATCTCTTTCATGACTGAATGGTTAAGGTGCATACACTACTACTACTATAACATCCATTAATTAATTGTTTATTGGCCATAATCCTCCCAGAATATATATATTATGTTGTTTAAGTAGGCCTAATTTTATGTGCTTGTACATGTAGTCTTGTGATGCATTACTTTTACTGGACACAAATTCAACAAATGACAACCAAACTGAAAAGAACGACATAAGAAAATTTGGGATGAGAAATTTCAAGTACGTAAACAAAACAGAGCAGTAGCAATTGATGTACATTTGCCATTTTAGTGAGTGGATTTTCACTTGGAGGCTAGCAATTTATTGATTATTGTTATTTTGCTACAGTACATGTGTTCTTTTTCTTTTTTTTTTAATCAGTTCAAAATAGAGTACTCTCCCCTGAACTTGAGATTTTTTTTTTCACTTGTAGCATGTTTTGTTAAATTGTTTTTATTTTGCACTTGAAGGATTAGCAATTGAAGTAATTATTTTGCTAGCAATTGAATGATTATTGTTATTTTGCCATTTTAGTAGTGAATGTATTTTTTGATTTTTTTTGGGCCTTAGTTTTTTGTTTTTTTTAGGGTCTGAGTTTTTTTTTTTTTTTTGGGTCATATACACCAATCAACATATGCTCTGTTTTGTTTGATTTTTTTTGGGTCTGAGTATTTTTTTTTCTCGAGTCTAAATCATGACATAAATGGTCAGCAATTATGGAAGAAGGAACAGAAGTGGATGTTATGGAAGAAGAAGAAGAAGAAGAAGAAGAAGAGTCGGGTCTTGGAGTTGAGGAAGAACAAGATGGAGAACCGGGTATGTTTTGAACCGGGTATATGTTGAATTTGATTTTTTATAATTTGAGTTTTGAGTTGCTTAAATGAGTCATGTCTATCTCTATCAAAGGTTCAATCTTTGTGAGTTTTATATGGTCTAAGTTTTGAGTTGTTTTTCTTTGATATTGTTTCTTTCTTGTTTTTCTTTGTTTAATGACTGATCAAACTAAACACAATTTTTCTTCTTTGTTTGATATCTGTCTTTTTTGGAGATTGCTTGTTTTTGACCTTTTTTTATTATGAATTTTTCTTTTCTTTTGGAGATTGACTTCTTTTCTTTTCTTTCATCTTTTGGGTATAGTTTGATGGATTTTTTTATTGGTATAATTTGATGGTGATAAGTAAACATGATTTTCTTTTTTTTTTTTGGTGCAATTTGATGGATTTGTTGAATATAATGTCAATCATTGCAAGGAAGAATATTGGAGTACATGGGGACCCAAATAAGCGTTTAAAGGCCAGCCAAAAAATTGAACCGGGTATAGTCTTCTTAACAGTACAGTCTTTGGTGAGGGAGGAAACTGAGAAAGTATAATTAAGAAAAAGGATAATGGGGTGATAGCAGTACTTAGGTTGCTTTTGGGAGGAGGTTTTTGTGTTTGATGGCTGATGTACAACAAAGGGGGGTCTTATGTCGATTTTTATGCATGGGCTATTTGGCACAATTATATTTTGGTTGCATAATATTTTTGGTTAAGTGGCCACTAACGATAAAAATAATAAAAATTGATGGATTTTTAACCAGACTTCATTCGACTTCATCCTCTTATATTGGATATTTTTTTTCTATCCAACATGCTTCTTTGCTTTCATGATGAATTTGATTTCATCTTCTTGTATTGAATTTCCTGTCTGTTACACTTTTTGATTTATTTTGATGGATTTTAGGGGATTTGATCAAACTATTGAGGGTACTGGTTAAGTGAAGAAGGAATTTTGAATTAGTTTTGCTTGAGTAGCAATGTCCATGTAAAATTTTGAAATTGCTATAATGACCTTTTTTACCATTTTAAAATAAAGGGGATAAAATCAGTTTTTGTGGTTTTTTTTAATGTTCAATAGATGTTATGAGACGAAAACAGTTAGACAACACCGAGCGTAGAATTATTTACGAGATACTATTGCGAAAAAGTACGGATGGAAGATTAATTAGAGGAGCTACAACACTTGTAGCATCCCAATTCAGGGTTTCACCAAGAACTATCCAGCGTATTTGGGAGAGGGGTGTCAACACTGGCAATGTATTGCATAAGAGGACTGGCAATTATGGTCGTAAACGAGTGCAAATTCTTTTAGATGAGATACGTCGAATGCCTTGCAGAAAACGAACATCTCTTCGAATGTTATCTAGTGGTTTGGGATGTTCGATGACCACCTTGCATAGACGGTTGGAGAATGGGGAAATAAAATGAAACTCTAATCCTACAAAGCCATATTTGACTGAACAAGACAAATTATCCCGTTTGTCGTTCTGTTTATCATTTCTTGAAGCAAGTAGTATACCACATGATCCGGTCTTCAATGGAATGTATAATGTGATACACATCGACGAGAAATGGTTCCAAATGACAAGACAATGTCAGAAGTACTAGTTGCTACCTGATGAAGAGGGGTCGTATCATACTACTAAAAGCAAAAACTATATAGTTAAGGTTATGTTTTTGGCTGTCGTGGCTCGGCCGAGATTCGACGCATTAGGAAATGTGGTTTTCTCCGGTAAAATTTGAGTATTTCCCTTTGTGACCAAGTTGCCAACAAAAAGGAATAGTGCTAGAAGAGCAGTAGGGACGCTAGAGACAAAGGTGATACCTTATGTAACTAAGGAAATTATCAAAACATTCTTAATAGAAAAGGTGATCCCTGCAATTAAAGAAAAATGGCCGCGTGAGGATGCACATCTCCCTATACTAATTCAACAGGATAATGCTAGGGCTCACATTACGGATGATGATCCTGAGTTCCGGCGAGTAGCTAGTGCGAATGGTTTTAATATTCACCTAGTTAACCAGCCTCCTAACTCTCCGGACTTAAATGTGTTGGATCTTGGGTTTTTAGTGCAATTCAAGTCATACAACATGAGTTAGCCCCAAAAACCATTGATGAGCTTGTAGAGGCTGTTTAAAATGCTTTCGAACTTTTCTACCCATTTAAATCGAATCACATATTTCTAACATTGCAACTTTTCATGATAGAAATAATGTGACATAAGGTTTGCAACAATTTCAAGCCTCCTCATATTAACAAAGCTAGGTTAGAACGTCGTGGTGAACTTCCTAATATAATGAAGTGTGACCCACAACTAGTAGAAGAAGTACATAGTTTTTTAAGTTAGGGTGTACGTTTTTCCTATGGTGATCGGGATGTGGTCACCACCTACAATGTTTTCTTGTTATTTAAGAATCGTAATTTTTCAATTTTTGTTTTTCTTTTTTCTTGGATGTACTTATTCTCTCTATTTTTTATGCCTTTATTTTCTGTTTTATGGATTTGACTTGTTGATTGCAGATTATAGCAATATGGTTGTACAAGATTCAATGGACTCAACAAATTCTATGGTTGTGGAGGACTCTACGGATCATGGAAATTCAACATTAGTTACTAGTGTAATGGATGATGTCGTGGATGTACAACAGGAGCTTAACAAAACAATATCATGTATGTTGAAGATTTATGTGCCTAAGCTTTTTTAGGTCTAAGTTATGGAGTGTGATTGGTTTTGATGGTTAAGGTTGTTGCTTTCATGTATTGTATTTAGTTGACACTAAATTGTTTAACATTCATGGTAAAGGTTGTGTTTCTCCTATTTTTATTGTGTTTGTCTTATAAATTGAGATTGTTTGTGGGGAAAAGGTATATGAAAGTTTTTTTAATTTGCATACATAAAAAAGAAAAAGGAAAATAAATAAAGTAATTAATGGAAAAGTAATAGTGTAATTAAATTAGATGTTGGAAAACGAAAAGTGTCAATTTGCATTCATGAAAAAGAAAAAGGGAAATAAAACAATTAATTAATGGAAAAGTAATAGTGTAATTAAATTAGATGTTGGAAAATGAAAAATGACAATTAATTTGGAACAAAATAAGTTAGATAAGTGGACAATTAATTTGGAACGGAGGGTGTAGTTGTTTTACGTGTTTTAGTTTTTCTTTTTGTGTGTTTTGCTTGGGACAAGAAAAAGCTCAAGCGCGGGGTGGGGTGGGGGGATGTTTAGCTTGTTTTGAGCATAAACATCGCTCTTTTACTTAAGCTTTTGTGACCGTTCCCTTAATACAAGTGTTAATCTTATGCGTTTTTATTTCCTTTGTAGGTTTTATCCGAGAAAATATACTTTTGAGTCGATTTAAGCTAAATAAGTCGAAAAGAGACCGGGTTCGAAGATAATCAAGCAAAATTGGACCCTAGACAGAGTCCAGAGGGACATTTGAGACTCCTCGAGCCGAAGACGAGGATGGAATCAAGCTCAAGATCAAGAAAAACCTTAAAAAAGGTTTTATCAGGGACGACACGGCCGTGACTCCCTCTCCTCTTTCATGGCCAAAGTGACTGAGGGATGTCATTCCCGTGACATCCGTGGAGACATTTTCCCCAGTAGGGACGTCGCGGTCGTGACATCACTGTCACACTCGTGACTCCCTCAGCATCTCCCAGGGCCAGATTGACCGAGAGTTGTCACGCTCGTGACCTGTGAGTCACGACCGTGACGCTCAAGAAGCCCCTTTCCCTCAGAAGCAACGTCGCGGCCGCGACAGGGAGCGTTATAGCCGTGACAACCTGAGAAGAAGATTTTGGATTTCGCCCTGTCATTGTCGTGACACATCCGATCATGACGGTAACTCCTAAAGGGTTGAGATGTCGTGACCGCAAAGCGATTCTCCGGAAGAAATTGAAGATCACCCTGAAAAAAGATGTCGCGCCCGCAACACCCCTGTTGCGATATACTTTTCAGGCTAAAACGATTGTGTTTAATTGAATTAAACCCTATGTATAAATACCCATTTTGTTGTAATTAAAGATAATCTTAGAATTACTTTAGACACTTTAGATAATACTGTTGGGGAGATCCAAGGCGGAAGCCCACTTCAACCAAGGCCCTTGGTACACAAGTTAAGTGAGATTCCATCTTAAAACCAATTGGTGTTAAGAGGAGTAGCCCATTTGATTTATATACCATGTCCTTTCAATTTGTTTTTCCGATGTGGGACAATTTTACTCATGGTTGAATCCCAACAAATACATTATCTCAAGTTTTCCTGTCTTCATTAGCATTCTTTTCTAGGTTAATTATCTTCTTTTCCATTGAACACTTTTGGTATTCCATTGAGGTTAATACAAGTTCTATTGAAGTTATTGTTTTCTCTCAGATTTTCATTGCTTTTGCTTGGGTAATGTTCTCTATCTGTCTTATTTAATAGTATTGGTTTTATTAATGCATGCTTAGTAATTTTTTAGGCTTGGTAATTAGTGTAGTTGCTTTGGTTTGCTTTCCTTGTGTTAGAATCATGTTTAGTTAAGACTTACGATTGTGATTATTTCTCTGGTGAATATGTGTTGCTAGTTTCCCTTAGGGTTAGAGGGTACTTAGGGCCCTTGATGGAGGATTAGGCTGCTTTTCTTTCTTTTTTTTGACGGCCCACGGGAAAACGTTTTAAGATGCGATCATGAATTGGGTGATTAAGTGTCTCCTCCCTCTATTTCCATTAAATGCGGAGGATTTTTGTGCCGAGAGGTTATGAATCCTCCTCCAAACATTGAGTTGGGGATTTCGGTCAGAGTAATTAGTTCCTAATTGTGGGAGATTTTGAACTTATTAGATTGGATTGTGTTCGAATACTATCAAGGTCCATCATACGCGAGAGTGATGACGGACTTTAGGAAGTAAGCTTAACTTACCACTCGAGAGAGGGAAGTTAACACTATTGTATCATCACAATCCTCACACTTAACGACATAATACAAATCATTCCTAAAACCATGAAATATATGCTTAGCCCTTCAATAGGTCGGCCCAGTAATACCTCCACGTTTTCCATAGTGTAGTTCGAAGTACCTTTCCATCTTGTACCCTGAATTGTTCTTGGAATTAAATACCTTACTAGAGTATTAGGCCCCCAGTACCCCGAGTCATAAACGACCGTTTTCTTAGTACGCTAGAAAATTATGATCATCCCTGATAAAGTATCTAGGATTAATTGTTTCAAATGGGCTAAGGGCTTGAACTGAATTTACAAGCTTACGATTCTTAAAAATCGTCAAAACTTTTCTTGAAAGGCATCATTATTTAAGGGTTAAGCAACCTCATTTGACTCTCAATGATTAAGTAGCATTACACGAAAAAGTCTTTCGCGATGTTTTCGGGATCTACAGTTGGGGTCATCCTTCTCAATTACAATAAATCACTATAACCCTTAAGTCCTTACCTTCACGGTTATATTTTGAGCTTCCTAACTAGCATGTAGTGAGGGGGACCTGTCATTTCATCATTCCATTCCTTATCATCTTTGCACCCTACATAATAGATAAGATGCTTATCGGTTGCTACCAGGCATTGAGCAAGCAAGGTTAAACCTTATCTAAATTTGAGTCTACCCCTTGTAACTTAAATTCTTTTACCTGCTTGCTCCATGTCTTGGTATATGCTTTTAAAGCTCAAGCTCATAGCTACAGGAACAGGAAATATAAAAGCACCATTTCTTATAGCAACATTGAAGTTTTTCCTTGCCAAGTGTAGCTAAATCAATGGGGAGATAAGGTAAGAGCTTACAAAGAAGGAGAGAAAGTAAGGGCCAGAGAAATAAGAGCAAGTACAAATTGAATCTACCTTCTTGAGGATAAATGGGGCTCAAAGTGAAGGTAGTCTAACAGAGCTAGGTTGGATTTTACGGCTGCTGGTAGCCTTTTTTGGAGAAGGAGAAAAACAATTATCTTATCTAATTAACTATGGTCCGTGTGAGTATAACGTTCGGTCATGTACTCTTTTTTCTTTGTCCAATTATGTCTTACTAGACAAGATGGACTTCTTAACAACATGTACAGGCTTGTGAGACTAAACCAGGTTTGAGACTGAACAAGTTTAATGATATTTGTGCACAAAAGTTGTTGGTCGGTGACTGCTTAATTGTTTGAGCGCAATGTAGTGGTAGTCAGTTTTGATTCAATAAGAATAGAATGCTTGGTTAAATCCCCAAAGTAGGTGGAAGGCATGTTTGTAATACCCTTGTTTCATCACTAGGGTTAGGGTTAAACAAGCGTTCCTCCATCATTCAATAGCATATCGAGCCAAGCTAAATCTGCAACATATGACGTAACTAAGTCTATGATTCGAATCTCTTAATCATAAGATGATGATAAGAAAGATTAGCATGACCCTTATGTCGTTGGAAACAACCCAGTTGTATCGGTTGTACATGGCTCTCGAGCTCATCCAGATATTGAACCTTTTTAAGTTATTATTTACACAGTACATTGGATTTTCATCCTGGTGTATTTTTTTTTTTTTGAAAAAAATGAAGAAATGTACCTTGCTTGTAGTAGTTGTAGTCTTGTAGATCTAATACAAATTATTAAAGAATACCATATTTAATATGCATCCAAATCTATATGGGAATGCAGAATAAGGTAATGAATGGGGGACCAGCCAAAGAGATTAATTAGGGTATCGACAATGTTCAAGAAAAAAAATAATGCAAGACTCTGTCGTGAATCTTTATAGGGCAAATGTCACTGTCTCTACACCCAAACCTCGATTATCTGTCGATGAGCAGGATGCAATTTGGGTGGAACTAAGTGGAGGTCCAAATTAACTATTGAAGAATTAGTGGATGATATATGGTTAGGGGTGAAAGGTCACTCGAACCCAGAGCTAGCTAGTTTTCCCCGAAAAGCTTAGATGACCTCCAAATAACAGGAGTCGAGGCCCACCAATGAGACAGTGAGAGATATGTTTCATTGTCCATAGAGAAACAATCAGCATCACTAATAAGCCCCTTAAATGATTATTTAGCAATCAAGGAGGTAGCCATGAGATTTGCATAGGTGTAGTCATCATTTCAATCACGCCGTTGTTTCACTAAAGTATCTTTTTTCTAGGAAGAAGATCAGGGTTGACCTTCGTAAAGTAGGTTAATCCCTCTTTCCTTTCCAGTCTCTCAAGTCTCAAGTGGTGAGTCTCAAGTGGTATCATATTCTACATGATGATCCTTATCGTCGTTAGGTTTTGACTTTGCTAACTACTAAGATGCCCAAAGAAACCAAATAAAGAGAGAAGAGTCATGTCATGAGACCCTCTTCCCGAACCCACACAACATTTTTGTCCTATTATATCAATTTTTATGTGGAACCATCTCAACCAAAAGCTTAAACTTATGGTTGAAGCCCCAGGAATGGTTTTATACTCTAACACGCCCCCTCACGTGAATGCCCTTTGGGCTTGAAGCGTGTATGCTGCAAAGGCCCCCTTCACTTTGCGCAAATGATTATGGGGGGAGGTGCTGAGATTCGAACTTGAGACCTCTTGCTCAGGTCTGGCTCTGATACCATATGGAACCATCTCAACCAAGCCAGGGGGTGCCGTCATGGAGGAGTCGACATCGGCAACAGTGACAATGACCGGAGGAAGAGAATCAACAGATCGAGGAGACACCGGACTTGAGGCTGGAGAAGTTGTCATGACAGTGACCAAGAAGCGTAGCAATGTCGCTCGACACCGGCAACACCAAACAAGCAATGCTCGAATCAACAGGCAGCGGAAGAGGAAGAGACGAAGCAGCGATGTTGTTAGGCGAAGGTCGGCAATAGTGCGGAACAACTAGCAATCAACCGCAACAAACGACCAACGAAGAGGCACGAACTTGAGGTCGTGGGTAGTAGTCGGTGGGCTGAGGAGCAGTGCAACGGTCGTGGAGGAGGCGACAGACGCCGGAGAAGGGTCGACGATGGCTGGAAAAGGAAGAACGACAGAGAAAAACCCTATCGAAGGGTGGTCGGCAGTAGGGCGGATGGCTATGTGTGTCGGCCCCTTTTTTTGTGATAGTTTTTTTTTTTTTTTTTTTTGAAAAAAAAATTAAGAGAGAAAACCTAGGCTCTTGATACCATGTGGAACCATATCAACCAAAAGCTGAAGCTTATGGTTGAAGCCCTAAGAATGATTTTATACTCTAACAGTTTAGAAACTTATACATGCATGTTTAAAATCTTATATATACTATGATTAGAATCGTACGGTATGCTAATATTCAAACATTTATATATACTTTGTTCATAAACTTATAAGTTATATATACCATATTCAAAATATTACGAACACAAGAAAACGTTAAATATAATATGTTTATGAAGTTAACTTTATCATGTTAAAAAGATCACAAATATAAATAATTAAACAAAAAAAACTTTTCACAAACTAAACAATATGTAATTAAATTGTGTAAGTCGTTAAGATGATATTGTCCATTATCTGGTTAGTTGAAAAAGATTGCTTTCTAACTTCTTTTTCAACTTAGATTGTAGTGGATTATATTAAAAACTCTTTTTAAAGCTCTTCGACTTCTTTTCTATAGAGTAATACGTTGTGAACACTTTCAAAATCTCGGATCAATAAGAACGGATTTTTGTTACTTTGTCTGGGTAGGATCTTGAAAGATTGGTTTTGAATTTGGTTTGGTTGAGATCACATAACAGCATGATTTCATTTTTAATACCTAATTTCAAATTTCAAATTTCTAAATTCTTGTAAAATTTACTGGTAAATGAATGGTACAGTAAAAGATAAGTTTTGGCAAAAATTAAAAAAAAAGTGTCATTTTGAATAAAACAACAGGGTTTTAATGAAATTAATAAAATAAAGTGTTGATTGTTATAAAATAATATATTTATTTGTGAATGTCCATTAATATCTCTTAGGTGGTTAGGGTTTATGAGGATTTTTCTCATGTGATCTCACTATGTAATTAGTATAAATACCTGTAACGCCCCGAAAATTCAATTCTAACTTAACGATCAAAGTCAAACGTTGACTAACATTAACAGCGGAAGACTTTTTTTTTTTAATTCCTGAGCGTTACTGCCGTATCCCCGAAGGAATACAAGGCAAGAAAGATGAACTAACAACTATTAATTATTTACTTCAATTTTACAAACGGAGGAAACTCGAATTCTTGAGACAACACATACTAAACATTTACTGATTTCATTTCTACAACACGAACAAAGCTATATTCTCAAAACTTGTAACTTTCAGACTAACGTCCTCACTTCTAGTTCCCGTCCCCATCACAAAATCCTTCACCTGAAAACAAAACATTACAAACATGAGGGGGGAAACCTCAATAATGTCTACCCCTAACAGTTAAAAACATTATACAATTCATTTCAATACATTTTGAGGGAAGGGGAAACAAGTCAACATTTTCAAATACCTTTACCAGAAGATCTTACCGTTTCCATATTTTAAAGCGGACGGGGTTTCCACACTACCCCTCGGAGTCAAAGACTCGCAGAACATACTTCGGAGTCCCAAGGACTCGCATAAACATATCTCAATACTTTTCTTTTCTTTTCCTTACTTCGGAGTCCCACGGACTCGCATAAACAACATCATTCGACTGATCAGCGCATAACTCATTTCTTTTCTTTTCTTGTCTTTTCTTTTCTTTTCTTTCTTTCGGAGTCCCACGGACTCGCATAAATATTCCTATTCGACTGATCAGCGCCTAACTCACATCCACAATACCAAGCATCACCTGGTCTCTTGACAGTCCCCCTCACAGGTTCCACCTGGTCTAAGGGGAGACTGCCCGAACCCGCATTTTTCTCATAGCCGTTAATTAGTCAGATTTCATATCTCATAACATTTCAGTACCAACATTTCCAAATCCAACATTTCCAAAATCAATACTGCTAAACCACAATTCCAAATCAATACACTTTTCAACACAAAAACCAAGGAATGTCCAAACTTTATTAAACAAAGATAAAAACTCTTTCTCAATCAAACGAACAATCTAGTTTCATTTAAAGGTCCCCGTCGGGATGCAAGTTTCAAGACAAAAGTAATATCAACAAAACAGTTCAAGGGCATCCAAAGGGGAGTTAGGGCATAGACATTACCTGATGTCGTCGCTTCATTTCAGCAACCACACTTACGCTCATTATACGCGTCGAGCCAGCACGAACCTATTAATAGAGTTCTAAAATTAATGGTGGTCTCACGAAATTAGCTTATGCACCCTCTACCGTACCCGAACCCTAGAACATTTAACGGTTCTCAATACTCCCCCATTAATAAATACATAATCGAAAAGAATTATTTTTCATATAATAAAACTTTTTTTTAAAGTAAAGGATCGAACAATTGTACATACTACCACGTCCCTGTTGTAATGGTCATAATTCGACTTCCCAACTTCCTATGGACTTGATTCTTAACTTTTTGGAAACCTGAGAGAGTATACTACAACTTTCATGTTGATTGTAAAACCCAAAACACACTCCAAAGGGTCTAAAAATCGCACACAACAGGTATGTCCAATTTTCGACAGATTCCTGTTTAACAGTCTATAACCCGGGTTATACACATCAACCACTTGAGCCACAAAATTCCTATTAAAGCAAACACATACAGGTACCTCCAGCTTAAGGCATTCGATTAAAAACTCACTATATAATTAATGGTAGAGTTTCGATTTCAACTCACAAAATCAGTCCCAACATGATTAACTTAACTCGTTCATTTAACCCCAATGCTAACCAATTCAAAACCAAAATCCAACCTTCATTACTCCAACATCTAATTAATGACTAAAGATACACCTTTTTGATATTACCACATATCCATTCTCATTCCAAACTCAGTATCAACACAACTCCCTGATTAATATTATTTCAGCTCAACTAATGACAACTGTAACCATCCTAAACCAACAACAACCAATTCATTGTCAAGCTCTTCATTATCTAGAACTCATCTAGGAACCTACTAACTCAGCAGGGACTTGCAAAATTGACTAATACAACCGAATAACAAAAACATTCATGCAAACTTACACCAGTTATCTCTCAAATCCATACCTTCGAAACCTAGTTTGATACTAATATTATTGCCCACAATAAACTAACCATTTGAACAAGATGTATAATCTGAAAATATAGTTGAAACCCAATAATAATAACCAAGATATTAATTAGTAACTAAACAAAACATAACGATACTACTTAGAAACCAAAGAGTCTAGGGTTTAAGCTTCATACTATCAAAGGGGCTGGTTGGGCAACTACTGGTGGACATCAGCGACGATCAAGGAACGACGACGACATGCGTGCAAAAGGGCGGTGTCGGGTCGTGAGCAGTGGCTGTCCAAATAGCAACAGCAGAACCTGGCGGTGCTCTTGCCTTGCGTGGTTAGACGAGCTTGATGACAACGAGTCGGAGCGGGTGGCGAGCGATGGCGAACGGCGGCGACGCCCCGGTCGATGGTCGCACTAGTGGTTTGTGCAAACAAAGCAGGACAACGATGGTGGTGCGAGAATCGGGGATGGCACCGGGTTTTTCGTCGATGGCGGTCACAAAGGCGGTCGGCTAGAAGTGGAGGTGCGGCGGTCGGAAGCCGGGGAGGGTGGTGGTAGTGTGTGGGTGGATGGAGGTGCGGCGTGGTGGTGTCGGGGTGGGCAGTGCGTTGGGTCTTGAAGGAGCAGCAACAGCAACGAAAAAACAAGAGAAAAAGAAGAGGCAGGAGGAGAGAGAAGACACTTGAGAATGTTTGCGGCGGATGAATAAAATTAGAGTATTATAAAAAAAAGTAGGGGTCCCAATTAGGGTATCTATAGAGGGAGAAAATTAGGGTAAAATTAGTACAAATTAAACTTAGGTGTTAGTAACACCCTTCCAAAATTAATCTTTTCCTAAAACAATACCTTTTTTTAAACGATTTTTACCAACTGATCCCAATTAATTTTAACCGATACCCAAAAATCTCTAACTGATATTTTTAAGACTCTAAAAATTCTAACGAACGCACTCGCAGTCCTAAAAGCTCCGTGTGATAACATATCATATAAATAAACGGAAAGTAGCGCACGTCAAAAATTTTAACGGTAATAATAATCGAATTTTTCGGGGTTTTACATCATTCCCCACTTAAAGAAGTTTCGTCCTCGAAACTTAAACTAAGGCCTATCGGGTGAGCTAACTAACTAACAGTACAGCTAACCAAAAACTTGGAGTCTTACAATACCCTTTGTGGGTTACGAATAAAACCTGGCTCATTCTCATCCCTCAATCTCTTTGTATCTCTATTGTTCTTCTCTATTATTCTCTTTGTATCGCATTCATCTATTATTGTTTCATAACACGTTATCAGCACCAGACTCTAATTTTTTTTCTATATTCTATAAGGGTTTAGGGTTTTTGAGTATTGATGAAGAGACAATGGTCAAGAATGTAGAATTAGAAGTAATTTATGAGATCAAAATCTAAATCCTTCTACAACGATGACGATGTCAAGCAGCAATTGGAAGTAAGTTCACCCCATCACTAATATTAAGATTGTCATTCTCATTCGAAGGAGTGTAAATATTAGTAGTGAACCAAAAGTTCACCCCGATAATGAAACATTTATTTTTCATTAGTGGTCAGAAGTTCACTATGATATTGAAATTTGTATAATGTTGTTGGTGAACCAGAAGTTCACCCTTCTATTAATATTAAATTTGTATAATTTATATTTATGAACAACTTTGTTGTCAGATTGTTATGTACTAATTTATAATCTTTAAGTATAAGATTTTATGTGTTTTCATTAACGAACCAGAAGTTTGTCCCAATAATATGAAGTTTATTTCATTTTATTAGTGAACGAGAAGTTCACTCATCGCCTTTATATGGTTAAAGTCTTTTGTTATTTGATATTATGGTTATAGTTAAAGATTGTATAATTTCATTGATGAACCAGAAGTTCACTCCAGTAGTAAGAATTTTACATTATTTCATCAAGTGAACCAGAAGTTCACTCGTAGATCGCAAATTTTATCTTATCGTTGACCAGAAGTTCACCTTACACTTGACAGTATTGTTTGCTTACATTAGTGTACAAGAAATTCACTCTAATTACGAATATTTCATTTAATCTTATCAGTGAACCGGAAGTTCACAAGAATGGTAAATATTTATCTTACTTCATTAAGTCAACTACAAGTTTACTCGTATGTCGACAGTTTTATCTTATGAGTGAACTAGAAGTTCGCTCTAATATTGAGAATGTTATTTTATTAATTAACGAGAAGTCCTATCCAATAATAAGATTTTTGTCTTATTTCATTAGTGAACCTGAAGTTCACTCTAATGTTAAGAATTTTATCTGACTTTATTAGTAATCAAAAGTTCACTCTGATATTGAAAAAAAAATTATTACTTATCTCATTGGTGAACCAGAAGCTCATCATACCACTAATATTGAATTTTGTTTCCGTTGATTACACATATTAGTAGTGAACTAGAAGTTCACTCTTTGAAGCTCTATATAATCTCGTTAGTGAACAAGAAGTTCGCTTTCCTGCCAATTAGAGTATAGAGTTGTTAATTGGCATAAAGATTGTTGAAAGGCGACGATAGTATACATGAGGTTGATAAAATTTATATCATCGGTTAAATTTAGCGTTTTGTTACAAGTATGAAGTTTAATGTTTAGATAAGAAATGTTCATGATTTTATTAATAATGACCTATGGGATCATTAGAACCCCAAATGGTTTTGTCCCATTTCCTGAAGTGAATGTGGTTGAATATAAACTCAAGAATCATGAGCAAAACAAAGGTCAAGCCATTCGCCGTGACAGTCGACACAGTCTTGGTCGTAGTCAAGTTATTCTTTTAAAATATGATATCCCTGCCAGGAGTAGGAACACGAAATCAAAAAGCATGAATGATACAAAAGTGAGAAATGTATTATTAAGGAGGAAATGGAAACGACACGTACCTGTTGTACGTCATAATATCTTGTTGAACCTTATCAAGCTTAATCAAAAAGCACAAGATATTATTTATAAACTTTTGATAGTAAGTGATATTATTATTTATGTTGTGCACGTTATTTCAAGTCGTTACTTCTTGGATTTCCCTCTTGGAATTGTTCAAAAACTTTAGCAATTGTTGTATTTTTAATTATTCTTCAGCCCCTTTGTTGATTCGCATTGAACTCTGTCCAGGATTATTGAATTTTCCTAACTTTCGTAACTTAGGTGCTAACTATGCACTTCATTTGATCGTGAAGATCTATATGGGGGAAACTAGGTCGAGGCATTATGAATTTGACATCCTTGCTAGAAAATTGATTATATGCATGGTGATCAAATATAGCATTGATTATTGGGTTCATGGAAATATTATCCTGTTGATATGTACATAATTATGGATTATTATGAGTCCTCATGTGTTTCTATTATTTCATGATTATTCATATGATTTGATATGTATGCACCTTATTGTAAAAATTATGCATACAAAATGCGAGTTAGTGTGTTCTCATCTGTCTAAGACTATATGATATAAATGGTTTATCGAAATTGGTTGATCATATTGAATTATTAAGTATTTTTCAGTATCATGAATATGACTGCTTGTTTCGTAATGCCTAATCACAAAGTGCATTGTTATTGATTGACCAAATATGCATGAACTTTGTTTTCTAAGCATAATACAAATTATAGTATGTATTGGATATTTGATTGTGATACTATATGAGCATATGGATGGAATATATCTTTGTGAGAATTTAATGATATTTATGTGATTATTCATTATTCTCATAGACATGTTTTAAAATAATCAATGATATCGATATCCATGATTAATGCATTTTCACTATGGAATATTTAACTTTCAAGAGTTATGTATGTGCTTCTGAAGTGGAGTTTCTTTTTATGAATAAGTGATTAAAGCACTTCCACTATATGTTTTATATGCATTGATATTATATTATTTATCTTGAAGTGAATTTCATGGATACTTACTTGATTGGAACATGAATAAATGATATGATAGATACGTGTCCTGCAGACACTAGAACAACATACATTTTTAGTGATAATAAATTACGTACCTCTTGTCCATTGATGAGGGAAGCAAATATTAGCATTATATATATGACAGTTTACTTTGATTAAAGGCTCCAGAAGAGCGCATATAATATTACTTGGTGCAACTAACTTTCATATTGTGGACGTACTTCTCTCCACCAAGTTAGTCTCAAAGGAGCTAATTAATTAAGTTTCAAAGGTATTCGTCGGAATAAATACCTGCATGTTGAGACAACTAGTATTCATATATTATGAAAATTGCTTTGAGCAATGTGTGTGTTGAAAAGAATATCATCCTTATTTTCTGGGATATTCTAAATAATTAATCTAATTTGAAGTATATACTCCAGTAAACCAGAAGTTTACTATTGATGAAGACTTTATCATAGTAGGAATATGTTGGAAATCATCTTAAGAAGAACCCATATGTATATATTTTAAAGGGCCAGAAAATCCTTAATCAAATGAGTTATAATTAGCTCTCTCTATCAAAGAAAAGTTATTATAACACCATCATTAGCAAAGATAGGGATCAAATCCCTTATATTCCTAGATTGTGTACAAGTGATATTTGTGTTGGTCATGTAGACTCATATGTAAACTATTTGAATATAGTATGACTTTACTAGATGCATCAATGAGATAGTGTAAAACCCCGAAAAATCCAAAGATGTTGACCGTGACGTCGTTAGTAAATTAGGTTTGACTTCGTTATTTGTTTATTATTCGTTTGTGTTTATTTTGCTAACACTTGAGCTCGTAGGATCGTTGAGGAACTAACAAGGGTATATCAGTAATTTCTTGGGTTTAGTATTATTAGTATTACTCTAATTATTATTAGTATTACTATTAATATTATTGTGTTTATTAAAATTTGTTATATGAATAATTAAGTGATTTTTATTTGTTATGTGTTCAGTTATTATTAGTATTGTTTTATTTTATTGTTATTACTATTATTATGGTTATTATTATTTTCCAAAAATCTGATTTTCTTATTGGGTTGGATTAGGAGTAGGATTAGTATTAGTTGGGCTTTTTTTTTATTAGATAATATAAACCCCCCTCTCTCTCAAACCCTAATCTCCTCTCCAACCAAACCCTAACCCTAGTCTCTCTCTCTCTCTCCTTGACCGTTGACGACCACCGCAGACGCTGCTTGCTGTCGCCGGAAACTGGCAGTCATCACCCACTGCCGCCCCAAGCACCCTTGTGCCCTAAGTAAACCCTATTTCAGTTTTAGTCTTTATTTGTTTTAGTAATCTGATTTTATCTTCTTTCCCTTGTTATTTATTTTAATCCTTGTTTTAAATATTGTAATTTGGGTAATTAAGGGTATAAATTATTTAGTTGCTATTTGTAATTGATTTGTTCTTGTGTTGTATTATTTACTTGTAATTATTGTCAAAATTATTATGTATAATTTTATGTTCTAATTGGTGTATTAGGGTTTGTAATAATTGTAATGAAATTGTTAATGATCGATTGCATAATATTCTTTAATTTCTTGAGAAGCATGTTAGGGTTTTAGATAACATTATTATTGTGCACGAATTAAAAAGTTTAATTACCTAGATTAATTCTTGAATTGTTAGTTAAATATTCACATGTTCTTTAATTCTCTTAGGGTTCATTCATGTTTAATTTCATGTTTAAATCTTGTTCAATAAGTTAGGTTGATTGAATTACTAAAGTTCGATTCTTGTTTATTAATTCTTGGTTCTTGATTGAATCTTTGTTTAAAAGAAATTAGTTTTTAGGATTCTTGATTGGTAGTTTAAATGTTTAGATGTTCTTTATATTTTATTCACGTGTTCTTTAAACTCTTTCTTGATCATTGATTAAGAAATTCATGTTTTATACCCTTATATGTTGTTATTGTAGTACCTTGTTATAGTTTATTGTAGAATTCATGTTTAGGTTAATGTTATTATTATTTCATGCATGCTTTTAGGGTTAATAGAATTATTAAAGTTGATTTCATGTTTTACTTTTTGGTTTTGATGATAGGAGGTTTGATGTTTGGACCTTAGTTGGGTTAGGCTAATTACCTTGGACCCTAGCTACTGTTTTAGGCCCAAATTAGAACCCCGGGACCCAATGGTGAAAGTTAGAACCGAATTTATAATTTTAAATAAGAACCGGGATCGGGACAGTTTCGTTAGTGTCTAAAGATCGGGTCACCACGGTTAGTGTAGTTGTCTTTTGATCGAACCCTTTGGACTGGAGCTTCCCTTAGATGTTAGTTTTAATAGGAATTTTACGGACCGGACTTTGGAATTTTATAATTCGAGTTATACCCCGATTACCAGACCTAGGTCAGATCTGGACAGTTTGGGAAGATGATGGTTTTTGAGGACCTTAAAGTGTGTGTTGGGTCTCGAGTTCAACTTAAGAGTTTTAGTAGACATCCCGAGGTTTCCGAAAAGTCCAAAACCAGACCCATAGGATGTCGGGAAGTCAAGTTACGACCCTTTTTATATGGATGTTGTAATCTATTTTGTTAATGTTTGTTATTAATAAAAGTGTTGTTGTGTGAAAGTGATGTTTTGAGCTGGTTATGTGATTATTTGGAATGTATTAAATGTTTTAAAGTGTAAATTCATGATTGATAGGAACATATAGTGTTCCTAGGGGAGGGTTAGGTAGAAGGTAGTTAATACTAACTTTGAAGGGCGCGCTTTGATTAGAATAATTACTCTTATTTTAGGCCCGAGCTAATTCGCGTCGTTAGTGAGCTCAAGTGTGTTCGTATTTGCTGTGAAGTGAAGTTAACCAGGTAATGTCTATGCTCTAATCCCCACCGGGATGCTCTTTAAATGTGTTTTAATGTTTTCTAATCTGTTTTGAGAATTGCATCCCGAAAGGGGACTTTATGTGGAAAATGTGACAATCTGTTTTGGATAACTGTTTGTATTTGTTGTGCTTTGATTTTATTGAGTTGAGAAATTGAGATGGTCTTTTATAAGTAGTTTTGATATTGGTTTTGATAACCTGTGTTGGGTTTGACTTGAGAGTTGTGAGCTGAGTTTGAATAATATACTAATAGCTCAAGTGAAACATTAAGTGGGTTTGTTCTCTGATGCCTTTGGTAGGCGGTTACTTTTATGCGTTTGGTAGGCGGTTACTTTGATGCCTTTGGTAGGCGATTACTTTGATGCCTTTTGTAGGCGATTTTTGATGCCTTTGGTAGGCGATTATTGATGCCTTTGGTAGGCGATTATTATATTTATGCCTTTGGTAGGCGGTTTACCTTGATGCCTTTGGTAGGCGATTGTTTTGATGCCTTTGGTAGGCGATGTTACTATATGGGATTTGATATCCCGCCCGCATAATAAAATGAATGGGTTGGGTTGAGGAAAACAATTGTATGGGTTAAACGGTTTATTAAAAGGTTTGACTTGTTTCCCCTTCCTCAAATGAATTGAAATGAACTTAACCTGTTTTTAACGTTAGGGGTAGACATTATTGAGATTTCCCCCTCATTTTTGAAATGTTTTGTTTTCAGGTGATGATCAATATGATGGGGACGGGAATTAGAAGTGAGGACGACATGTCTAGGAGTCGTTAATTTTGTTATGCTTCTTTTTGAAAGACTTGAAGTCAGTTTGAGGTTTATTTCTAAGTATGAGTTTGTTAGTTGGTTGCCGTTGACAGACAGTCGTTGTTTTTTTTCCTTCTTGCCTTGTGTTCCTTCGGGGATACGGCAGTGACGCTCAATAAGAGTTTAAGTCTTCCGCTAAATTTTGTCTGTTGACGTTAGTTTGACTTTGACTTTTCGATAATTGAATTTCCGGGGCGTTACAGATAGTCACTTGTATGTTTACTATCAACTTGCAACCTGGTGCTTGTAAGATTGTTTGCTCAATTGATTTACGAGCACATTTCAAATTATCAATCAAGAAAATTCATCTTGATAGTGATGGTGAAGACTTTTGATAGTTTTTATATGCCAATGGACATATAAATGTTAAGCATACTATGTAAAATGTTTATATGTAAAATGATCATGTAGAATCATTAATATATGAGATGTTGAGTATATAATAAATGACAAACGTATTACTTTTGAGAGCGAAGCTTACTACAACTGTTCAGGGACATGTCATGTTACATGCACCAACATTGATCCAAATAAAGCCAAGAGGTTATCATGAATGTTTGTTTCTCCCCTAAAATATTTCTGGTCATGAGCCAAAATCTCCCACCTATGAATTTGAGCATGTGTGATGTAAGCTCCATAATAACGCACTAAGATGAGACCCCGAAGGAATCACGAATATATGTTGAGTATATCCATACTTAAATATAATAGAACCATTCATTGGAGATATACTTATAGCACAGTTTGTCGATTATGATGACACAATTTTCCCAACATTAGGGGGAGAAATCAAGTTGTTGGACAAGGAAATAAGTTGGAACGAATTATTATGATCCTCATATAATGTAATGTGAACTGGACTTTCAAATATAATTTGTCCGCAAACTTGAGCGAATCTACTGCCAAATATTCTACTTATCCACAAAGAGTCATTAGATCCTATGTCCCAACTACTAATGCTCCAGTAAGAATTGATGTCCCAGTAGGACAGATTGAATTGTTAATGAGTCTCGACCACATATGAAGCGTGGTAGACCAGTGGGTTCCAAAGACAATAGTCCTCGAAAAAGGAAAAGGAGCAAATAATTAATGATACCCGAAATGAGGAAATTTTGACTCCAGAAGAGTCCTCAATCATGACAAATGTGGAAGTTGCACCACAAGATTAGGCACCTGAAATTCGCGAATATGATGATATCTCAATTAATTATGTCATGAATTGGATAAGATGGAACCGAAATGAAGTCGGACGTCGATATAGCATTTGATTATAAAATATAGCGCTCACTACTGTGAGTAATCATGAGGATCATGAGTTTAAGTCTGTTAATGAACACAAACAAAGATGTGATTGGCCAAGTGGAAAGATGCATTTTAGAATTAGATTCGCTTGTAAAATCGGAAATATCAGGACCTGTTGTCCATACACCAAACTGGTATAAAAATTGTGGGATACGGTTAAGTCTTTGTGTGACAAACAATGAGAAATGGAGATTATGAGATATAAGGCACAAGATGTGACTTGTTGCATAAGTGATTTCGCAAATACTTGGTATCAACTATGAAGGAATATACTTCTATGTAGTCCATGTCACTACATCACAATACCTTAAAATTGGCAGTACGTGAAAAGCTAAGTATGCATCTTATAAATATCGTTATAGCTTATGAAAATTTTGATAATGATGTTTATATAGAACTCCTGAAGGGTTCAAAGTGCCGGAAGCACAGATTAAAATTCTCGAGAATATTGGTTATTTAGTTGATAGACATTTATGTGATTAAAGCAATATGGACGCATATTGCATAATCAAAGGAAATGATTAAATGATCGGGATCCTAATTGTTTGTAAATGTTATTGATGGTTTGGACTCTCGAAGAGCCTCAAAAGTTGTGGATTGCTTTATAAGCGTATTTGAAATGAAAAATTTTGGTAAAATCTATTATTTCCTTGGTTTGCAAGTTGCACATTTTGAGAATGGTCTTACATGCATAAATTATTTATGTAGCAAAGTGCTAAGATAATGTTGAATGAGCAAATCACTCCCTTTTAAGTATCCTAGTAGGGGTACAGTCATTTGATATGAAAACAACCCCCCTTTCGATCCCGAAAAGATGATGAGAAATTTAGCGGTCCTGAAGTACTGTATTTGGGTCTTGAAGTACCGTATTTAAATGATATTGAAGCACTGACATATCTTGCTATCATACATGATCTAACCTATTTCGGTACCTTGAAGGTACTAGCGATGTAGATATTTATTATCCTCATCAGTTCAAAGTTGGTTTGATTAGCTATGGATATTTACCTAAATCATATGATACTTGATCACATACTAATTATGTGCACGCTAAGCAAATTCGTTTCAGTGAGAATTAAGTTGATTCATGTATCAAGTTAGTCATGAAGTTGAATTACATCAACTCAGAAATCTTAATTGATGTTCTCATCAGGGGGAGTTAATGCGCGTTGTACTCTTTTTCCCTTATTTGAGGTTTTGTCCCACTGGGTTTTCCTTATAAAGGTTTTTAATGAGGCAACATATGTGGGCGCATTAAAGAATTATGTACTCTTTTTCCTTAGCTAGGCTTTGTCCCATTGGGTTTTCCTAGTAAGGTTTTAACGCAGCATATTCTTTAGAACGATGGACATTCAAGGGGGAGTGTTATAAAATAATATATTTATTTGTGCATGTCCATTAATATCTCTTAGGTGGTTAGGGTTTATGAGGATTTTTCTCATGTGATCTCACTATGTAATTAGTATAAATACCCTTTGTGGGGTACGAATAAAACCTGGCTTATTCTCCTCCCTCAATCTCTTTGTATCTCTATTGTTCTTCTCTATTATTCTCTTTGTATCGCTTTCATCTATGATTGTGTCATAACATTGATAAATTTTGGGCATTGCTTAACGTCGCCCCCCTTTTTACTAATGTCGCCCCCCAAATGACTATTTTACCCCTATCCTTTTTCACTCCTCTCTCCTCTCTAATTTCTCTCTCTAATAATAATAATAATAATAATAATAATAATAATAATAATAATAATAATAATATTTACAAAAAAAAATTTTAAAAAAAATCCGAAAATACGGTTGCGGCACGAAACGTGCGGCGCAGCGGCGGTGCCACACTTAAATCGCGGCAACACCACGGCCGTGCCGAGATCTAAGTCTTGCGCGCACGCGTTTCGCAACCATATTTTTGGATTTTTTTTTAAAAAAAATTGTAAATATTATTATTAATATTATTATTATTATTATTAATATTTACAATAATAATAATATTAATAATAATATTTAAAAAAAATATTTTAAAAAAAAATAATCCGAAAATACGGCGCGCAGACGAACGGTGCCACACTTAAATCGCGGCAACACCACGGCCGTGCCGAGATCTAAGTGCGGCGCCGCCGCACGTTTCGTGCCGCAACCGTATTTTCGGATTATTTTTAAAAATTTTTTTTTGTAAATATTATTATTATTATTATTATTATTATTATTATTATTTGGTAAATATATCTAACCATTTCCATTGACTTTTGAATCTTACATGGCATGTGAGGATAAGTTTGTTGAGGAGACGCCACACTCACAAACAGGGCACAGACGTAGCGCCACTCAAAGCCATGTGTTGTAACCGTCTTCGGTCAATTTCCCTCGCTTTCTTTCTTCAAGCACCTTCTACATCTCCATTGATCCTCACTCTCAAATTCTCTTCAAAAATCTCCATTCAATTCCCTCACTAGATTCCGCTCCATCTCCATGAACCCCCACCGTCATCTTCACAATGTGGCGTAGAGCTTGCAGAGTCTTTGTTAATCGCCACGCAGGCCTAGGGTTAGGGTTACGCCCTCGGTCGAGATGCTTTTCGACGGCACAGAGTGGCAAGAGGTTTGCAGCGCTTTGGGGCAATGGCGATTACGGTAGACTTGGCCTTGGGAGTCTTGATTCTCAATGGAGACCTGTAATTTGCTCTGCTTTCAACGATGATTCCGTTCGCTCAATTGCTTGCGGCGGTGCTCACACTCTTTTCCTCACAGGTTATTCATTTGGAGTTCATTGTGTACTTGATATGTGCCCTGGCCAGTTTCTTGGGTTATGATGTTTGTCGACTATTCATCTGAATTGCATTCCTTTTTCTTGAGATTTAAGTGCTTAATTATAATATCAAAATGTGGTTTTTGGATTTTTTTTTACGTGGTGATGTATGGGTGGAATTCAATTTTAGTTGCATATGACAGAATCTGGGCGTGTATATGCCTCTGGCCTCAATGATTTCGGACAGCTTGGGATTTCGGATGATAAGAATTACACAATGGTATGATATTGAGTGTGAAACTTAGTTGAGAATCCTTGCATCATGTATGTCCTGTACTCCTGCCATTTGTTTTATTGTTTGTGGGCTTTTGCTACTCTTACATTTATAATTTTTGCTGGTTCAAAACTGATAATATGTTTTCATGGAGCGGGGCCATGACCCTATGGCATACGTGTGATCTGTGAAAGGTGAGGATTTGAGAGCACAGTAAAGAATCTTCTTTAAATAAATGAAGTCCATTAGGTGCAAGAATTGTTCTAGAGAAGTTCTTGGACAATTCCTGAATGAATCTGTGAGCCTCCAGGCATGAACGCCTGAGAATTATGAGAACTTGCTCTATTTGGACTTAATTGTCTTCTCCTTTTTTCTTTCAGTTTGGGTAGAGTTTCAAATACTCTCAAATATGTGATTTGAATTCCCATTCCTTGTGATTAATCTCCAAGATCTTGATTCAGATCCCATACTAGATGTAGCATTTTTTTAATTAGTAAGCAATGAATGTATTAATAAGACGTCAAATGGGTATCACCCATATATGAAATAAGTGTGATACACTAAAATCATGTGTTCACACTCCCTAGCCTGATTTTATCTACAAAACCCGAAAGAGACAAGTTTGCACCACATTTGAACATGTGGCTCCCACTATGCAACAAATTCAATAAATGGGATGTGATCTTGTTTATCTTCCAAAGACTAATCCGGAGGATGTTCAGCTTAATATTTGGAATATTTGTGCTGGGAACCAACAAGTTGATTTTGTCTTTCTTAAGGTTGCATGCTAAGGAGGTGGTTTTAATGATTTATTGTGGTGTGGGACAAAATTTCCAGTTGGTTTTCTATCTGTGCTGTGAATTTACTGTCATTTGTTTGCTGCAAATCAAAGGTGGTAGCTTTGGGGCATTCACATGTGTAAATGGTCTGCAAACCAGAGTTGACATGCTCTCAGGATATGGCATGAGTTGGGTTGCTTTCGTGATGGTTGGTCTGGTCCTTGGTGCATAGGGGAATTTCAACAATGAAATTTTGCATATTCAAGATAGAATTGTTGACATTTGTCCTTCTAATACTATGGAGGAGTTTGCGATTTAATCAACGACTCTACCTTGAAGGATCTTTCTTTAAAGGGAGTGGCTTTACTTTGCCTAAGAGTCAGAGTGACTATGTTTGTTCTAGGTTGGACCGACTCTTGGTGTTAGTGGATTGGGAGGAGTTCTTTCTGGATAATGCATTCAGATAGGCTTCCCGAACTTATTTCTGACCACTTTCCTACGTGTCTTCAGGCTAAATGGGTGGAGAGAGGAAAGACCTCTTTTAAATGTGAGAACATGTGGACCTGTGGTTGGAAGTTGAGGAATTCTATGATCTTATAATGTTCGGGGTAGGCTTAGGTTTATGGCTTTGCAAGCTTCATTGTTGCAAGGAAACTAAAGTTTGTTGCTGAGGAACTCAAGATTTGGAATATTGATGTTTAGGAGACATTAAGACTAGTAAATAGAATCTCATGGGTATTAGGAATTTTGAAGATGAAAAGGAGAGTCTTTGGCTCTTTTTAGTGATGCGATTTAAGAGAGGAAAAATGCAATCGAAAATTGGGCTAAGTTTGTTTTCATGGAGATCTCATGGAGACAAAAATGGAGGGTTAACTAGCTAAAGGCTTACAATTGCTATACTAAGTTTTTCCATAAGGTATCCATTGTAAGGTGTCCATTTTGCATAGGAGATTAATTATTTGTCCTCTTTTGTTATGGATGCGGAGTCCCTTAACATTCTTTAAGACAAGAATTCTCTAATCCAGACTTCTGCAAATCTTTCCGTGACTTCTACAAATCTTCAATCACTAAATTTAAACCATGGAGGCCGAAAGTTGGTTGGTTACATCTTCCTATGTTACGGGATACCTTTCTGTGAAGAGGAAATTACGAAAGCCATTTTCTACAATTGCGGGGATAGAACTCTTGGTCTAGATGGCATATCTTTGACATTCCTTCTCGGATACTTTATGAGGTGTTGTCATGGGTATGTTCACATAGTTCTTTCTGCGCAAAATTTTGCAGGCAACCCCTATGCTACTTTTATTGGCCTTATTCCGGAGAAGGTGAATGTTGAAAACATTAGAGACTATTGGTGTGTATAAGCTTGATCAATCGTATTTATAAATTGCCTTATGAGGCTTTAGCCTTCAAATTAAGCAATGTTACAAGGAATCCCATACTAGAGAAACAAAGAGGATCAAATTAAGGAATTTCTTTGAGAATCTCATATCACAGAACCAATTGCCTTTGTTGGGGGCATCCATTGTTGATGCAGAGCTTATTGCATATAAGCTTGTTGATCACAGGGTCTAAATTGGGAATGTTGGAAGTCTAGAAGTTGGATATTGAGAAGGCCTATGATTGTATGAAATGGGAATTTGCTTGTACTATCATGAAAAGAATGGGGTGTTAGAGAGAAATGGATTGGTTGCATTTGCTATTGTGTATCTTCCATTTCTATTGCAAGCCTTGTTCGCCAAATGAGTTCTTTCATGCATCTCGAGGTCCATGGGTGAGATTCCCTATTGCCCGTACTCTTTTGCCGATAATGGAATTAATCACACGGACATTTTAGTTTACTGCAATTGAGGGGCTTATACTGGGATTTTTAGTGGGGCGAGGGGGCTTGATAATGTGATGCATGCACGCCTTGGTGGACCCTATGCTTTACATCAATGCCAAGGATCACAAATAACCATTGATGCTCAAAAGACCCATCATAGAATTCATCTAACAAAACTAACTATTTTGATGTTTTCTAATCAAGTAAAAGGAACAAGAAAACAATATAAATGGATGATATGACTACCTCTAAAGAGATTGAATCCCACCAAAGTAGAATAGGATCACCAAATGGATGCCTAAAGGATGCTACAGTAGCAACACACTTGATTCACCAAGGAAATCTTCACCAAACTTGACTTAAAGGATTGCCCACCAATCAAGTTCTAAAGGAGACACTCTCAATCGCCACCATCAACACAAATGGATAAAGATAGAAGAGATTTGAGGAAGGGTTTTTAAATACCCAAAGTTCTCATTAATCATTGTTCAAATTCATTAGTTGTCTCCTTTCATCAAATGTCTATGTATTTGTAGACATTAGGCAAGGTAATCCTCAAGAAAACTCTAAATTACCAACTAGGACTAAATCTTAGACATAATTCCTAGTGGGAGAGGGGTACATCAGAGTTGGTAAAGGGGTAAAAAGGTAATTACAAGGGTTAAGGGAAAAATCCCTCAAAAATAGCAAAATCCAAATACTCGCAGAAATATAGGATGACACGACCGTGTCGTGTCTTCTTAACGGACGACACAAATGTGTCGTCTTGTCTTGGACAAGGGGCACTCCAATGTGCAGGGGATCACGTCACGGGTGTGTCGTTTCACGACTTGTTCGTGACCACCCTCCTGGATGGTAGGACACGGGCGTGTCGTTCGACGACACAATCGTGACCCTAGCAATTCTCCTTTTGCTCGAGTTGGCTTAGTGCAACACGGGCATGTTGTTATGTGACATAGTCATGTTGCCTATGTTGTTTTACTTTCTCCTGCAAGCTCCAATGTAGAATTCCTCCATCTTCTTCCCATGGGTCAAGTGAAAGACTAAAATACCCTTTGTCCAAAGGCCACAATGTCCTTGGGGTGATCATCCTTGGTTGCAAAATGACTTATTTACCCTTGGTATCCCAAGATTTATGGAATGACATACTTTTCCGTCTCTTATTAATGCCAATATTCCAGAGTCTCCTTAGAAGGACTCTGGAGGGTCCCTATAATCAAAAGAGCGAGGGCGGAAATGTATCATAATGTTGGATATTCAACATTTTTTTTTTTTGTGAATTCTACCATTGTTTTTTGCGAGAATGGTTGTGCTTACATGGTCAAGTTGGTTTCTCATGGAGTTCGAGGCGATTCTCGGCTTGAGGGTTAACTTGGTTAAAAGCTCAATCATGGTTGTTGAACAAGTGCAGAACCCTTTTAGCTACTAGCTGGTGTTCTGAGTTGCAATATTGATTCCTTTCTAATTGGTTAGCTTGGTCTCCCCCTAGGTGCTAACTTAAAAGAGAAAGCTATTGGGGATCCAATTATCGAAGGGAAGGTTGGAAATCTAAATACCTCCCAAAAGGGCGTAGATTAACTCTTGTGAATAGTGTTATATGGAGCCTTTCCACTGATTTCCTTTCTCTTTTTCCCTTACCTTCTTCAGTGTCGCATAGGTTTGAAGTAATTCAAAGGAATTTCTTGTGGGTCTTTTTTTACCATATGGGTGGGCGTGAGAGATTAATGGCTCTTTAATGAAGCTCTTCTTGGTAAGTGGTTTTAGAGATTTTTGAATGTGAAAGGCAAGATGGCAATATGTGAAGAAACTTAAGTATAATTAAATATGGAGAAGTTGGTTTTGGATGATTTCGTTCTTAGTTGGCTCTGATGGCTTTAGCCTTTAGTGTTTTATCAATAATGGTGGTAGAAAAATTTTTCTTACTTTCACTTTGTGGTAATGGGTTTACGATTAACTTTTGGCATGACCATGGTTGTGACAAGGCACCTTTGAATGAGCTATCCCCTTTACTTTATGCTCTAGTAGTTGACAAAAATGTTTGAGTTGCAAGTTACCAGGAGCAAGTGGGTGGGATTAGTGTTTGGTCATCTGTTGGTTCATGGTTCATGATGGCTTTGTTGATGATGATGCTCTTGTTTTTTTGACAAGCCTGATGAGGCCAAGATGGGGGATCCCTTGCTGGATATAGTGCAATGGGACCTGAGTAGCAAAAGGAACTTAAAGTGCAAGATCTTATAATTTGAAGCTCCTTGAACTTTTCATGTGTGTTTGAACCCCTTCTTGAAGGAGGCTTCCCTTCAAAGATCATTTGGAAGTCTTTTGATCCTTTTACAACCTCTTTCTTTGTTTGGGAAGTTGCATATGGGAAGATTAATCTCAGATAATTTACAGCAAAAATGGGAAGACTTTTGTTAGTAGGTGTTTTATGCAGAATGCATATGGGAAGCTCCTTGAACTTTTCATGTGTGTTTGAACCCCTTCTTGAAGGAGGCTTACCTTCAAAGATCAATTGGAAGTCTTTTGATCCTTTTATAATCTCTTTCTTTGTTTGGGAAGTTGCATATGGGAAGATTAATCTCAGATAATTTACAGCAAAAATGGGAAGACTTTTGTTAGTAGGTGTTTTATGCAGAATGGAGATTACATGACCACAGTTCACTTGTTGCTTCATTGTGTGCGTGTGAGGGCTCTTTGGGAGCTAGGCTTTAGTTGCTTAGGTTTTTTTTAGGTTGTTTCTAATTCAATGGTGGCCATCTTCCAGATTCAGAGGGTTACTTTGGAACGAAAGCAAAGAATGACAATGCCTTGTGTTGTTTCTTGGGGTACATGGAGGAAGAAATCAAAGACTTGTTTCTTTCGAGGAAGTTGAGACTTCTCTTCAATATGCATGAAAGACATTTTCATAGAGACACTATTTGGGATGTTGGGAAGCTTGGCTGTTTTTTATTGAAGTGGTTGATTTTGTGGATAGCTTACATTTTGATGTAAGTTGCTATTTTAGGGTTCAACCATGCATCCGGTCTTTTGATTATATTTATGAAAAATATAGAGTTAGGGAAGGAAAGAAGGGAGGTGCAGACTTCATTGTGGTGAGAAGGATAGCAATTGGAGAGAATTTTTAACTTTCTCTATCAACTAAATGCACTTGTTATTGCTGGTGAAAGTGTATCTTAGGAAGGGGACTGTGAAAGAAAGTTGAGTTCCCAATGAAGACCTTTTGATTGGTTTATGGAATCTTCGATAGATGTATGTACTCAACTTTGTGAATGTAGGTCAAGTTGGTGGTGATTCATATACATTCTCGTGCCAGATTTCTCTCTTTTCGTGTATAGTATATCACCCAAGCAACTGAGAAATCCTCACAAATATGTGGTACAAAGAGGGTAAGATGAAGCATTCTTACCAGAAGGTATGTGGGTTGTGTATATTTTTGACATCTGTTCCACGTGAACCTGTTATTCTGAAAGGACTTCATTGTACACAAGACATTGGAGGAAATGTTCACCTCCCAAATTAGTTTTTATGCTCTTCAAGCTGTTTACAGGAAATGTTCACCTCCCAAATTCCTTTTATGCTCTTCAAGCTGTTTACGGGAGTCGCTTCATACTGTTGGCATCACAAATGTGCAGTTTAAATGGCTTTATGATGAACAACTTGAGAAATTGCTGTTCTTGAAGATTCTTACTTTTAGGTATCTTCTAGGCTTTATCAAAATTACTTCTCAAAATCACTATCTTTTACGGCCTCCAAAATAAGCAATTTAGTATTAGACTCCTGCCTGTCATGCGATATTTTGTTCAGAATTCTGTCTAATTTTCATTTTTCATTCTTTTGTTCCTTCAGGCACCCACCAAAGTTACTGGAATCGAGAAAGATGTCAAGCATATTTCAGCTGGCTACTCTCATTCTTGTGCCATTACAGGTGAAAAGTTTGAAAGCCTGCTTATTTCTCTGAGCAGAAAGTCAATTTATTTCCACTGTATTTATTGAATGCTCTGGTTCATTTTAATTTTACTTCAATTTGAGTCTTGAAATGGCATATTCAGTTGCTTGGGCATTTCTTTAGTTGCTTCCAACTCGATTAGGAAGAATTATCTGGCTTGGGAAGGTTCTTTGGTTGGAAAGTGAAACGGAAGGGGGCAGGGTTGTACCTCATGTTGTTATGTTGTGGAGCATTTGTTTGGAAAGGATTCTGGGAGTGTTCAACAGTGTAAACTCGGCATTTCAAAGACAGTTTCATCAAGACTTTTTTTGGGATAGTAGGAGCTTTTGTTCTTTGGTGGGAAAGTGAAAAGGAAGGCGGTTGCTGTGTGGATAGCTTTTATTGTATATGCATATAGCCTTTTGTAGGATGCTTGCTGTGCATCCAAGCTTCGATCATTGTATATTATGTGCTTTATTAATAATAGCAAAATAATTGCTTTGTCATTGTTCTGCCTGATTATTTGAATGTTTTTATTGAACAAAACTTAGATTAGTAGTATTAGATGTCTGGGCAGCATGTCTGTGCTGCTGGCGTCCTGACCCTACTTAGCTATAGTGAGGGTGAGCAAAGAAGCATAGACACCGATACATGACATGGGTATGACATGACACCTACAGGGAACATGTGGATTTTGAAACTTTTAGGATAAGATGTGTATAGTAGACAAGTAGTATGAAAACATATGTCTATTCTTTTTGTGTTTATGACTTTTAGTACTTTATATTTCAATCTCAAAAATGGTTGTGTTTGTATGAAAACAATGGCAGATTTTTCATAGTATGTGCATTCTACTAATATCAATAGTGAAAGCCTATTTTTTATGCTATCTCTATGTTGGGTATGCATTTGAGGGTGTCCAAAGAGTGGGTCGGTGTCTGATACGTGTCGGGCACGGGTACGTGAAGCCAGATGTAAGTGTCCATGCTTCATAGGGGATGAGGAAGGTGACAGAAAACTAAGAGCAATGCGAAGAAGAATATGTGAGGGGGACTAGGGTGTGAAAATTCTGATTTTCTGTTCTCATCCATGCTTGTACAATGCCAATATGCCAAGGGGTTTGTACAACTCAATTTTTTGTTGATAACTTTCATATTTTCCCCAAGATCATATTGATCGCACTCTGCCTCTCCCCAAATTGTTGTCACAATTTCCATTTGGACATTCAAGACTCAGTAGTCATTGAGACCTTGATCTTGTCGTGTTAATCCTTATTATGGTTCTGATAACTCTGTTTTCATGTCTCAATAGTTCCCTGCAAGCTATAATTCTTCTGTTGAATTAACTATCCTGATTTCCTGTAAAATGCAGTTGATGGGGAGCTCTACATGTGGGGAAAGAATTCCAGTGGACAGCTTGGCCTTGGGAAGAGTAATTATTTTCCATACCACTTATGCATCTATTTTTGGCTAATAACCCTTTTGCTCCGCTGTCCAATGATCCACCTTTTTTACTTCAATCTTTGACTGGTACCCAAACTTTTGAATTTCTCAGCAACTCTGCTAAATGAACTCATCACATCTGGTAAAATTGCAATTGTATATATATGGAAATTATTTTCTGTATGAAAGATAAACACATTTGAGAATCAAGCCACATAAATACCTTCTCCAGGCGACATACTTGGTTTCTTGCATTCTTATTCCCGGGAGGAACCGGACCATATATGTATCTTCTCCACTGCTAGTTATAAGTTTGAGAAAAAGAACAAGCGAATGTTGTTGACCACCACCCTGTCAATTAGTTAGATGAACATTGGTATCTTTGCATAGTCCCATGTAACTTGCACTGTAAGTTATCTCAGTTGCCTTTTTTAAACGTTTTTGCGATTTATTTGGTGTCTGTTAGGTGCACCAAAAGTTGTTGCAAGACCTGTCCAAGTTGCATATTTGAGTGGAATGGCCATTGAAAAGGCTGCTCTGGGTTCAGAACATTCGATTGTTGTTACTGGTATAGTAGCTGTATAATTCTTTCTGCCTAGATACTGTATATTTGTGTTATTTTATTGGCCGCTAAAAATGCGATATTTTTTGAATATATAAGATGAAGGCGTCACACTGAGCTGGGGTGGAGGAAATTCTGGAAGACTTGGTCATGATCATCGATCGGGCTTGTTGGGTCTTTTAAGCTGCAACAGGTCTGTGTGTTCCATTTGTTTAAATTTTAGATCTTTCTGTGCCTGTGTGCCACTTTTGTCAAGTGATTAGTACAAACTATTGCAGAAATTTTGTAGAACTTCTTTCTCGAGAGAAAATCTAATACTACACCTTAGTTGTTTGTTATTTATGTGAGCATTCAAGATGAGAAAAATATATCTTCCACAATAAATCTTCAAACCCAATGCTAATTCACTTATCATTCTAATAATGTTGATCCTCAACGCCTGTGAAAATGAGAGCAAAGTTAGGGTAAGAGGAATAAGCATCTTATAGTATGTCAAAGCCACTCTGATTTGTGCTTGAGTAGCTAAGTCATGTATTCAATCCATCAAGCATGCTTAAGGTTAACCCAAGTTTAGGACTTCCAATACTTTAAGGGTTTCAATTAGAATACTGGACACACTCGTGAGGGGAAAAGGTAATACTACCCGTCACAAAGGGACTCAACTAAGACATAAAGTTTTATTGCAAAAGTGGTGTACTTAACTTTCCTTATTTGATTTAGCTTTTCACTATGTGTACACCACTAATCCTCGAGGAATCACAAGCAAGTTAGGGTGTCTAAGAAGTGGTGTAGAGGTCAATTTCTCTTTAATCTCCCTAAAAGCTAAGGTTGCTTTAGATATCCACTTGAATGGAGCATTATATAGATAAAGCGCTTGATGAATTGCCAGTTAAAGGAGGCAAAAGCGTGAAGGCTCCTGCTTGTGTAAGTGATTTAGTTTCAAGCCATTCCTTAATGACTCTAACTTTGTTGGGTCTGGGGATATGTCTTGGACGGCACTAAAATCCTAGGAAAAGCACATGAGGTTGAAGAGGGTGTACACTTGAATGTTAGCAAAAATCTTTTGGCTCACTAAGGTTGTGGAAAAGTTGCGTAAGTATGCTCTTTTGAGGATTTACGATACAGCAAGATGTCATCAAAATAGACAACTAAGACTTTGTTTAGAAAAATTGTAGAACACGGTAGTGTTTAAGGCACGCCTAGGCTTAGAAACGCTCAACGTGCAACATCTGGCAGTTCAAAAGGGGTCAAGCGCAGCCTCGCCAACCCCAGAAAGGCGTGCTTTTTGTGCGCCTTTTGGATCTTAAGGTCTTAAACCTGTCTTTTTGCTATTTATCTTTCTAATTGATGCCCAACCCTAAAAAGCCTCCGAAAAACTCTCAAAACTTATACTCTTTTAGTGCATTCATGTGGGACTAATTTATGGAGACACATACGTGAGCGCACTGCCATGCCTAGAAAAGGCCTAGGTTCTAGGATGGATCAGTTTGCACCTTTTTGTGCCTTAGGCTTTTTTAATCTAAGGAACGTGGTTCATAAGTCTCATACGAAGTGCTACGAGTAGTAGACATCCGAAAGGTTTGCCACACGCTCACGTAAGTCACCCTAGCTGTTAAAAGAAGTTATTTTAATCATCTCCTGGCCTAATACCGACTTGATGGTTTCCTTATGAAAAAAATGCACTTCATAGAAGCCACTATAAAGCTCTATTTGAGAAGACCAATTAGAGCCAACAAATCAAGCATGTCTTCTAACCTAGGGATGAGAAACCTATATTTGATAGTAATATTGTTGATGGCACTATTATCGACACACATCCTCCAAGGCCTTTCGAGGGTTCATCCTATGATGGGGAAGGTGGGGAAATTGGTAGCCCCAAAACTAGGCATTTTGAATATCTCGATGAGGAGGTAACTCATTGGGGAGCTCATCAAGAACAATATTGAGAAACTTGCTTAGCAACTTAGCAATCTTAGTCGAGTCGACCATGGCACTCAATATAGGAGTGGAGCTGGGGAAAGAAATAGCATTGGTGGAAAGCTTCCACACTACAATAATCACCAGGACCCTATTTGATGTACCCAACCTTTCCAATGGCCTATGATGAAGGAGGGATATATTTCCTAGAACTAGGAGTCCCTATTGGATAGAACAGTGGGAAATGGTTTTAGACATCGGAAGGAAATCAACTTAGGTCGACAAGGGTTAAGAGTGATGCTCTTATTCTAAAACTAAATGTATGGGTATTTTCCCGCCCATGATGTGTAACGTTTCTTTCATACGGCCAAGGTTGACCTAAGAGGATGTGAGCATCATCCATGAGAAGCACATCACAACAATCTCATCTCTATAACCACTAATGTGGGTTAGAATCTTGCGGCTATGGGTAGCAATCATGTGTGGCATAACAGTCATGTGTTCCTTATTGCATGACGCTACCATAAAATGGATGGGGTGAGGTTGAACTTAAAGGCGACATTGTTTAGTAGCAAACTTAACTAAACATTCATCGTTCTACCTCCATCTATGACCATTTTTATAAGATCTCACCGCATCTAACAAGAGTAAAAAAAAAGTGGCTGTTCATTTCCACTCATTACTCTCGACTTTAGTGGTCACAAGACTCTAAAGTGTGTATCCTGAACTAGATTGTTTTCAACATCGAAAAGGTCCTGAGAAGTTCCCTTAACTTGACTATCTCTTTATCACAACAAGCAACAGGGTGAAAACACTAGAGGGAATGGTCGAACTACTCTGTAACGGGCACTATGGCACCCACACATCCAACTATTGCAAACTCAAATCACTTTTGCAAATTAGGGTTCGTGAAATCGATCACGCATGCAAGTAATCTAGGAATGGCTGCTGTCTGTTAAGTTCTCTGAGGAGCTGATGCTTGGAGTACAATGATCAAATAAATTTTGCACAGTGCTATTGTTTCTGAATACCACAAGATAGAAAATTGCTTTCTTAACTTGTGCTATTTTCTATCTTGTTGTATTAAAAAACAATAGCATAAGCTATTTGAGTTTGTAAGACAATTCAGCAACAAAAGTAACTTTCTGTCTTGTGCTATTGTTTTTGAATACCACAAGATAGAAAATTTCTCTATTAAATCAAAGGATAGGGAACCATCACCTTTCAAATAGCAAGTTTTGATGAATTTGTTGAGTTGAGTGATAAAATTTTGGGAAATTCCATATGAGGACCTTGAACGTTTGCATTTTCCATTCAAGGCCCTCACTACTAATTCTTTCCAGTTTGAGACCTTAAACTTTAAAGATGGTTTGCATATTGTTTCTGAGCACAAGATAAAAAAATGCTCTATTAAAACAAAAGATAGGGAACATATCACCTATCAAATGCCAAGTTTTGATGCACTTGTTAAGTTGAGTGATAGACTTAAGGGAAATTCTATATGATGATGCTTGACATTTGCATTTTCCATTCAATGCCCTCATGATGAGTCCTTTCCAACATAACACCTTCAACTCTAAGCATGGTGTCTGGCATGGCATCTGAAGTTTGGAGGTTGTTTTCTTTTTGTTTTGGTTGTTAGTTTATCGGAAGTGACTGGATTCAATGACAAGAATACTCTTTTCACCCTAACATTCATCACTTAAATGCAAGTTAGCCTCATTGCGCTCTTTCTCTCTCTCTGAGCCCCATCTCTGTCTTTGTGAAACACTCTAATATCCCCCTCTCTTTCTAATAATGCTCAAGATGGAGAAGTTATTAGATATATGGAGTATTTGTAGTTTGTCATTAGAGTGGGTATAATTTCTATATGTTATTTGTTTTGATTCATCTAAGTAGGTGATGTTGATGAGAGAGAGAGAGAGAGAGAGAGAGAGAGAGAGAGAGAGTAGGTGAGAAGTGAGGTTCGAATTTTAGGGTTTAGGGAGGAGCAAAAGAAAGACGGAAGATTTTCACTTGTCTTCTATTAACTGAAGGGCATAACAAGTATATCAACAAAATTAACGGCCACCACTATGCTGTCACGCACTGTATCTTTAAAGTTGAAGCTTATACGCTAAAAACTGTTAAACACAAGGACATCAAATGGAAAATGTAAATGTTCGGGGCCATCATATGGGAATTTCCCTAAAATCTGAAGTATGACTATTCTTTTTCATGTGTGAATCCAACGTGCTCATACAAAACTCAGTTCTAACTGTGGGAGAGGACTAATTTTTCCTCTTTCGAATTATCAAGGCTTTTCATGTTCATTGTAATTGACATTCAGATGTTTCACTGCAGTGAATATACGCCTAGACTCATCAAGAGACTAGAAGGAGTCAAGGTACTTTTTTTCACCTTCTCAACTAGCATTTATTTTGTTAGTGGGACGAGAGAACATTTAGAGATTTTATTATGTGCTTAAACTATCATGCAACTTGACGTGTTTGAATTCGTTAGGTTATTGGGGTTGCTGCTGGCCTGCTGCATTCTGCTTGCATTGATGGTATATACGCCTTCCCACACAGTGCTATAGTTGCAATTTTTTACTTTTGCATGTGGATAGAATGAATCTCATACTGCATTTGTATTCATTGCAGAAAATGGCAGTGTCTTTATTTTTGGGGCAAGAGCAGCAGATAAGATTGTGAGTATCCAATAATGATGTTCATCTTTGAAGGGGATATTCAATGTTCATGGATCTCTTCTATTAGTTTCATGCTAACTAAGAAGTCTATTTGCAGAGACTTGGAAATTCTGACTCTGATAGTGGTTTATCAAGGATGGCAGACCTTCCATTTTCAGAAGAAGTTGCATGTGGTGGCTATCACACTTGCGTAATAACAAGTACTTTCTGAATCTTTTCAAAATTTTGTTGCAGTCAATTTCTTCTGTGAAGTGATGTCAAAAAACTGTTATGTTGCTCTTGTTTGGATCCCATGCTATGAGGGTGTATGCAATCAACTACATGATGTAACTAATTATGTAATGCAATAGTAAAGTGATTGCATTATTATTTTTAGTTGCTTAGATGGAATAATAAATTCGCAAATGTAATAAAAGTTCAAAATGTACTAATTTGGTTATATTTGCTCTGTGTGTGTGTGCGAGAGAGAGAGAGAGAGAGAATAGATTGGAGGGTAATTATATAAAACTAGGAGGTATTTTTAACTTCTCAATCAAAGTGACATAGGTTAACGAGTTTAATGCAATTGCTAACATTGCAATCAGAATAACATAGGTTAATAAGCGTAACATAATTGCACTAGTGAGGATTATTTTGTTACAACATAATTTCAATTATGATGTTTATATTTATAACCAAACATTGGTAATGCAAATAACATTGAATGAAACAATCCCTTAGGACTAGGGGGAAGATTGAATTGGTGACACTGTGACAGGGTGACATTTTGAACTCAGCATCTTTAGATTGTTATGTTGTACTGTTGTGAACTAAACTGTTGTTCTATACATGAAGTGAAACTTCGGTTTATTAGCCAAATAACAGTTTGGAAGTTCAATGTTTTATTTCTTAAGGTTCATTGGTACTATTTGCCCCATAAAGTGCAACTTTAGTTTATTAATGAACGTGAATTGTCTAGTGACCTCATGATACAATACTTGTGACAGGAAGTGGAGAATTGTATACTTGGGGTTCAAATGAAAATGGCTGTCTAGGCATTGGGTATGGTTTTTTTTCCTTTTGATTTCCTTTCTCTGAATCAAGACAACAGACTTCTTGTCATTCACCACATAGCAAGTATTATCGTGCTAATATTTACTTAACCTTGACCCTTTTCCCTTTTTTGCATGGTTTTAGTTGCACTGATGTAATTCATTTGCCAGAGAGGGTTGAAGGTCCATTCTTAAGGCAGTCTGTGAGCAAGGTTTGTGCTGTACTTGGATTTTATTTGTTTGCTTATTTGTGCATAACTGCACATGTCATCGTTAAACTAAGTTGAACGTCTAATTTTCTCACATTTTGTCCTAAATTCTCAAATATGTGTTTGGTGTTGTGATGATAAATGTCGAAAAGACAAAACACGGCTCCACAGTTTTTTGTTAGTTAATAGATTCAAGAAGCGACTGGGGGTACCCCTCATTTTGTAGAAACTATTTTTGTCCACATGTTTCAAAATATATTCTCAAATACACCATTTAACAATTGTTAGGGGACAAATCGGGTGATATGTACATGTTTCTGATGAGGTTTGGTGAGAAACTGCTTGAAGGTGCTTATTATCAATGAACCTCCTCAACACTCAAAAAATGAGGGCATTGCAGTAGCCCAGCTAGCCTCACTGGAAACATGTTCAAATCACCGAATTTGTCCTTTTAACAATTGTTAACTTAAATTATAGGCTACTTAAAATATATTCTAGAAACGTGGGGCCCTAAAAATAGTCTCCATAATTGAAGGGTGCTGCCATTCGTTTTTTTAATAGATTAGCATTTTTAACCTGTGTCAGTTTAGTGCTTATTCTCTAATGGATGCCTTCACAGGTTTCTTGTGGCTGGAAGCACACAGCTGCAATTTCAGGTGATTATTTTGACTCTGTAAATCATGTTTTGAATGTTTTTTCGAAATTCAACCGGACAACATCTAATGATTACTTCTTGCCCATAAGATAATATGTAGTGGATTTCAATTGGTAATGTCCCCTTTTAGTGTTTCTTTTAGACAATCTTTTGCAAACATCAACGTTGAGGTACCCATCTTTTTGGTGCAACTATTTTCAGGACCTCAAAGTTTCAGAACTAATTATGAAGTTTCCTGTTGGTGATATCTATTTTGGGGTACATTTCAGTGAAGTATTTGGTGAGACTAAGTTCACAGTGACATGGTTAAGGGATTAAGGGATAAATTAGTTGGAACAATTAATTTTTACAACCCCTTGCTATCTCTAGCGTCTCATTCATCACACTTTCATTACTCCTCATCCTCGTTCCTCACTCACTCACTCACTCCCTAGTCCCTACAGTAACTTCTCTCATAGGTACAGCAGTGAAAGAATTTGGAGAAAGGTGATCGTAGTCGCAAAATCTCAATGAACATTAGAGCCCCTAAATTATACAGCAAACCCTAATTTAGCCTTAAAAACATACAACAAAACCCTAATTTGTGGCCCCCAATTCCAACTAATTACAATCGAAACAAAAGAAGAAGAGGAGGAGAAGAATAGAAGAAGAATAAGAAGAGGAGAGACTAGGCAAACCAATTACAATTAACTTATGCAACTTAAATTCAATTTAGCCAATGCAGCAATCTAGCGGCTTGTTTGGTTGAGTGTAATCAACGGTATAATGTAATCATAATAACATTGTTATTTGCATTACAATGTTAGGTTGCATTTTGAGCATTGTAAGCATAATTACTTTGCAAACAAAATAACCTCTAGTAATGTAATTGTGATAACAATCACTTGCCTATATTATTTTGATTACAATGTCAAAAATATCATCTCATATTATCATATATACGTAACTTATATATTGATATAATACTTCACTATTTAATGATTTCTTCTTTCTTTTTTCTCACAAGCCCTCTCTCTCTCTCTCTCTCTCTCTCTCTGCATTTCTTTTTTCTTTCTTTTGTGCACTTATTTCTCCATTTCACAATTGCACTTGTTCTCTCTCTTCCTCTCCCTCAAACGTATCCATTCTCTTTTCTTTCTCATATGCACTCATTTCGCTCTTTATCTATCAATCACACTCATGTTTGTCTCACTCTCTTAAATACACCCATTCCTCTCTCACATACAGATTTACATTCACAATCACACTCACATGGGTACACAAACTTGCAAAAAATAAATATGATCAATTTATTACATTTGTGATTACATACACATTTCTATTTTAAGTAACCAAACATAGTACTGCAATCACTTATGCATTACATAGCATAGTTGATTACTTTACATAGATGATTGCATTACAATCCCATTAAATTATACCCAACCAAACAATACATAGGGCTTTATGGGAGAAGAAGACAAAGAAGAACAGATAAACTGAAGATAAAGAGGAGGGGAGAAGAACATGTGAAGAAGAACAAGAAGAGGGGCTTTTAAAGGGAGTTAATTAGAGGGAGAAAATTGTGTTATAAACAAATTAGGGCTCCTTTACATACTAACCACACTCATCATCTTTTCCTGCAAAAACTCAGTGTGAAAAATCATACCATTCTCTGTACCCCAAAATAGATACCACAAAAAGGGGGGGACTTCATAATTAGTTTTGAAGTTATGAAACCCCCTTCTTTTTGAGGTACGTATTTTGATGTAAATTTCACCGAAGTCACTGGTGAGACTATGACACTATTTGACTCTTGTTTAAGTATGTTTAAACGCCAACTATAACATGCTTAAGGGATTAAGTGATGAGTTAGTTGAAGCAATTAATTTCATAACCCCCTCACTGTTTATCTCTCGTTCTCTCTAGCTCCTCATTCATGACAGTATGACACTATCACAACTCCTCACTCGTTCATCACACTCTTACTACTACTTACTCTTAACTTCTCTCACAGTCACCCCCAAAACTCGAACCCCTAGAAGAGAACAGTGAAAGAAATTGGAGAAAGTCAATTGTAGTTGCAAAATTTTATTATAACAAATTAGAGCTCCTTTACATATTAAACACACTCACTTGCTTTTGCCTCCAAAAATCAGCCAGAAAAATCAAACGTTTCACCAAAATAGATACCACAAAAAGAAGGGGACTTCATAATTAATATTGAAAATTTAGGGTCCTGAAAATAGTTTCCTCAAAACGATAGGTACCTCAGGGTCGTTTTTTGGAATTTTTTGGCTTGGGTTACAGATAGGCTAAAGCAAAGTGCTTGTAACTGTGATGTATTTTCCTTGCACATATATTAGGAATTCAGCAGTTTTTAAGATGGGATATACCTTTCTACAGTTCAGGCATGGGGATCTGAAACTAGCACCCCCCCCCCCCCCAAAAAAAAAAAGAAGAAAAAAGAAAAAAAACTACCACCACCAAAGGGAAAAAAAAGTAAATGTCAAGGCAGCACTCTCTGGTTATGGATTTTGATTTGAATTTTGATTATAATTGGATAAGTTAGCCGTGCGGTTTTAATTGTTTTCTAATATAAATTTATACCAAACATTTTATAGGGTTTGTGCCACATTCTCGCTATCATTAGTAGAATAATATGAGTTATTCTGAGTTGCATTGGCCTTGTTTTATTGACATTTATGTGATCCATCCAGATGGCCAAATCTTCACTTGGGGCTGGGGAGGTTCTCATGGCACATTTTCCGTTGATGGTCATTCCTCTGGTGGACAGTTGGTTTGTTTCTGTTCCTTGTGTGCTAGAAATTTTCAGTGTGCTGCTGTTTCTAACCTACTTTTCACCTAACATCAACCATATATCACAATGTAACAAATGCACTTTCTGGATTATCTTCAGAAAACTTCACCATAGATCTACCAATCACCATGTGAAGTCCATAATATTGCTTTTATCAAATTCATTTTTGCGGAGTAAAAGGGTGGAACTCTAGTTGATAAATTGCCTTCATCATAAACAAGCATGGAAATGTATAACATCATACCCTTGCCATTGAAAATTTCATGCCCCGTTCCCCCTCTATTTTTTGTGCATCTAATACCCAAGTACGATAATTGGCCTCAATTTCTTGTTATCAAGATCTGCAATTTTTGTAGGTTGGGAGTGTTTGTTCTAGAAGATAATCACAATAGCAATTCTGGTGTTACTTCATTTCTTTGATTGCGAGCTTCCCTTATATGCTAAATCTACCACCAAAAATGCAGGGCCATGGAACAGATGTTGACTACATTCAACCAACTAAGATCGATGTTGGGAGCAATGTGAAGGCATTAGAAATATCATGTGGATTCAATCATACTGGTGGAATATTTGAATACACATAGCTAGTACGCTAATCAGAATTATGTACCAGGGAAGCTGCTTCGTGCAGTAAACAAAGACTTGGTTCATTTAGATGCTCATGCATGTCTTGGGTTAGTTACGCATTGATTGTCATAAAGCATATACATTGATTTCATGAATGGAATAATCCAGCGTCTTCCAAAATGTGCCTGAAAGCAGTTTGTGGTTGTCCATATGGAATGTACAGTTAACTGTGTTTATGGAATAAATCTGTTGGATACAGACATGAACAAGTAAAACAAAGTTGTACACACTAGCCCTTGTCCTGAGGATAGGTTGTTGTAAATCAACGCACATAAGTACCAGTATAATTGTATGAGCTCTTATAAGCTCCCGTTATACCATTGGGAATTGGTGAAGATCTCTATTTGAGTTTTTCCTAAGAAATTTTTTTGAATAATGTTTGGTTCACATTTAAGAATATGGTAAAGTTTTTACGAAAGTTTATTTAAATATATTCAAACTATCTTTACATAAATTATAAACAATTTCCTTTTTCCGTAGGAATTTTTCCCATCTACATTGGGAGGAAAGTTTATTTAAATATATTCAAACTTTCTTTACATAAATTATAAACAATTTCTTTTTTCCGTAGGAATTTTTCTCATCTACATTGAGAAAATAGTAGGACTTGAACGATAACTTTTCTATACTCATTTTGCAATCAAACATGAAAAAGTTTGGTCAACTTAGGAAAGTTAACTTTCCTAGGGAACCATTGTAACCAAACAGACCATAAGTATATTTGGCCCTGTCAAATTCATTGGTAAACCGATTTTATAGGAGTTTATGATATTTTTGTTACCAGTGACATTGTTAATTTATGGTGAATAGTGACTACACAAATTTTACGTCTGTCCTTGGCATCACTAATCATATATAGTAACATGCAGTGAAAGAGATGAAAATAGAAGATATATGAACATAGTATGTGTCCTTTATAGATTTAAAGAAAATAGTCAAAAAAAGGATTGACAGAGATGTAACCTTTTGGTAAGTTTACACCTTTTTATTTTGGTTAATTGATGCAGTCATTTAATGAGATAGGGATATAACATACTGAGACATTGAGATGTATGATATTAGATTAGTATTCAAAGACTTTGTTGCAGTCATATTGACATGATGAGGCGTATAATATTGTGTGTCTTATGTTTTACATTTTTTTTTTGTCTTTCTATTCACAAATCCAATTTTATTGTGAGACATAGCCTTAACTGGTGTTGTCCAAATTTGTTCAAATTGATCGGTCTTTGTCGTGCTTAAAAGCGGTCCAGGTCCAAGTTGTCTGAATTTTGGGAAAAAAATCATGTTCAATAATTCCAGACAATTGAATAATGTCTAGTTAAAGATTCTAAGCAAACTTGAATTTGCGTTTAGTTACCTTTATGTACAACTTAGACATATAGACAATTCGACGTTGGACAATCAAACAATATTCAATTCGGTCATTCCATACCAAAAGTACATACTAAGGTACCTTTATGTTTAATTCAAGCAATGAACATTTAATTTGGGTCCGAATATAACCTCACTTTTCATAATTCAGGCATGGAACATTTGGGTTTGAACATGACCTCACTTTTTCAATTGATTACTGAACGGAATTCAAGTAATAAATTTTATTTGAATGATTAATTCAGACACCAAACCTGACTTAGACTGAAATTTTTATCAGGTATAGTTTACTTGTCAAAAATGAAACAATACAACGAATATAAACAAATGCTGATATTGAAAGCTATGAAAGTTAATAATTAGGCATATAATGCATATAAAACACATATGGATAAGTTGAGCGTTTAAAAAGTACGAATTCATTTTAATACACGTTTAATATACGAACTATTAATTTTAAAAGCGGGCAAGTAAGAATCATTGACTTACGGCTGCATCAGTATTTCCGAATAAAAAGGTACCGAATAAAAGTCAAATTTTTTATCTAACAACGTTTAATAAAAATCAACGATTATATCAATGAATAGTTGACAGTGATTTAATATAATCTTGTTAGAATGTACTACCCCCGTCCTATTATATTTGTTTATCTACCTATCTTGAGAAAACCAAGGTGTATAGAATTGAAGTAAAAAATTTGTAATTTACTCAAAATACTTCTACTTTAATTATAAATAATAGTAGTTGAAATTGTAAAAATGACAAATAAATTTATTAATAAGTAATAGAAAATGAATTACAACTATTAGAATTGTAAATGAAATAAATATTTTGAGACAAAAAATTAGATAAATGGACAAATATAAATCGCGGTATGTACTGATTCCAAGTTTAGTAACATGGATTGTGATTAGGAGTAAAAAGTCAAAAGTAAAAACATGCACCACTTTTCAAGCTGACTACTACAGAGTACAGACTAGTACCCCCTACGTTTTCGCCCCACCCAATTTCTATCTCTATGATTAAGTTATAATTGCATTTTAGTGGTCCCCACCTCATAACTCTCTATACCCACTAACATCCGTACACGTCATCACCTGCAATCTATTGGCAATGTAAAACAAGAATGTACTGTTCTTAGGAGGTCAAACAAAATACTCTCTTCCTTTCATATTAATTGTGCTTTTTTAAAATTAATAGTCAAATTTAAAAATTTTTGAAGTTAAATTTTTTTATATATAATAACATTTTTTAATGAAATTATTATCATTATATTCATAATCAAGAATACTTTTATAAAAATAAAATATTACAATTATTGACAAATACTCTCTTCATTTTTTAACTGGTCCATTTTAATCAACAATTTCTCACATAATATTTTTATAAAAAATATTATATCATACTTTTCAATAGTATACTTTTTATTAAGAATTTAATGAGATCAATTTTATTTAATGAATTATTATACAAATTAAGATATTAACGATTAAATCTTTTAACATAATTACCTAAATGACATTTAAATAGAAGCGGAGGTAATAGTATATAAAATATTTATTAATTTCTATAAAAAAAATATGGAAAACTATGTTTGAAAATGTAAGGGAGACAGTATAAAACCATTTTGAAAATTCTACATTTCAACTACTCCCTTCGTCTCTTTTTAAGTAGCAAATTACCTAACTCTCTATAACGAAGAGAGTAATAAAGTAGTAATTTATTAATTTCAATGCTTATAGGAAAAAGAGTAAAAAATTTATGGATATATAAATATACCATTCCACTAATTTCAATTTAAAGAGAGTAATAAAGTAGTACTCCCTTCATTCCTTAATAATTGTCACTTTGAAGTTTTGGGAAGATTTTAAGAAAATAGTATTGAAAATGATAATTACATTAAAAATGGTAAAAATAAGAATTAAGTTTCTATTTTAGTTATATAATTGTATTGGGAATAATAAAAGTAAGAGGTAAATTTGAAAAAATTGTCATTAATGTTGCATTGGAATTATAAAGTGACAGATATTATGAAAAGTATAAAATTGATCAAAGTGACAGATATTGAAGAATGGAGGGAGTAGTTTAAAAGGTAAAATAAAATTAAAATTCATTAATTAAGAGTAACTTAGGTATTTTAACTATTGAAATTGTAAAAATTGACAAATAAAAATGGACAAAATAATTAGAAAAACTGACACTTATTTAGGACCGAAGGAGTACCATAATTTAAAATATTTTCAACTACCATAAAATCCCACGAACCATTTCTTTTTGGAATGCATATTAAATGCTATCACGTGGCTATCATCTGCAGCGTACGATGAGCGAAAGAATCTGAGCCGTCCATTTCTCGTTGAAAACATCAGAGCCGTCCATTTCTCGCTGTGTGTGTCTGTGATGTTGTTATGCGTGATGGAGGTTTTAAATGCGTCTGATAAACATTCAGAATCACAATTCACACGTAATTTTCTGTCTTTTCTTTTGGGAATATACCCAATCAAATTTAATAAATAAAAAAGAACACAATTGGCAACATTCTCCCTCCTTATTAATTACATATTAATTGTAATCAATTTGACTTTCACAATCTTTAATATCACTTTTTGTTAATAATTTCTTACTAAATATATTATTAACAATTACATTATTATACTTTTGTAATAGTATTTTTTTTATTATTAATCTAATGATAGTAATTTTCTATAGCTACTTATAATATATATTAGGAAACTTATGTTCAAAATTTTTGAAATAATTGATTGTTCGATTTCCAAAGATGACAATTAATATTGAACGGATGCAGTAATCAATTTCAAACCGAAATTCCCCACCCACGGTAGGTCTATTTGATAATCAATTTATATCTAATAACTGTTAAAACACATAAAATGCGTACAAGAATGACAATAAGTCTTGGATTTAACCCAAACCGAGTTGGACTCGTCTCATTTGAGTGGGTATGAGTTCTATGATTTTGGGCTGATTGGTTCTAGTTCAGGTATGAGTCCATCAAATCTTTGGCAGGTCCGAGTTCGGGTCAAGTGGCCCGCAAACCTGGCCCGTGGACCGATCAAATTATCTTTCACGCTTTTTGAGGTCGTTATTAATTCTTAATCAACAATTTCACCCATAATACTTTTATATAAATCTAGGATATTATACTTTTCTAATAGTATTTTCTATAACGAATCTAACAACATCAATTTTGTATGATAAATCATTGTACAAATTAAGATATTAGCGGTCAAAATTTTTGACACAATTACCAAGATGACAATTAAAAAAACGGAGGGAGTATATATATATATATATATATATATATATATATATATATATATATATATATATATATATAATTGTGTACAAAGGGTGGGGAGTACTGGAATATGTATGTTATCATATGTTATCAGGAGGACAGTTTTGGAATTTTAAAATTGATCATTTTCACTTTTTAGATTAGCTTATATAAATTAGATTTTTGGACGCTACTACATTGTACTTTGGGGTGTTGGACAATAATTCACTGAACTTTTTTTTTTAGATAATAATATGCTATACTTAGTGGGGTTGGACAATAATGCACCTGAAACGAATCCAACAGTGGCTAATTTGGTGGCGGTCTTGCGTGGTAAATTGCATGACAAAAAATTAAAATCTTTACTAAATTAATATGATTATGGGGTGTAGAAAATACTGAATTCGGGGCAGGAGGTCATCGATAAAACCTTCAGGGTAGTGAGAGTAGCAAGAGTGCAATGGATAATGACTAATCAAGCCCGATTTCACTACTAATCACACCAACATAATTGACCTCCTCAACACTCATAATTAACATATCACCCTAATTAAATTCCTTTTAATTACCATTTACCATATAAGGACTCAAGGCAACAATTTCAAACCAATGTTCTTTATTGAACACATTACACTCATGACACAACACACATGGTTCACCGACGTTCACACAATACCCAATCTAACATCCCAAATGACTCCTCAAACAACCAATTTCTACAAAGAGCATATTTGACATATTCAGTGAGTCGATGACGTACACTACAATCATAAACATGATAAGTCCAATTTTCTAAATAGAATCAAGGTACGATGAAACTTATACTTCTCACCAAGCACCAAGTAAGGACCAAATCTTAGCATACCACTCCAAACACAGTCATTATACCACTTATCCTGAACATCACATAGTCATCATACCACTTATCAGCCAACGAATACTCTCAAACAGCCAATATCTGCCAAATAACATATGAGATTTAATCAAAGACTCCAAACTACACCCATCATTAATTTTAATCAAAGAGTCTTGGATTCCTAAACCCTAATGCTCATAAATATGTATAATAATGCTCATAAACTAGTAAATGAATATTCATAACCTCCAATATGAATGCCCACAAACCAATAGATGAATGTTCAGAAAGACATACCACAATGTTCATAGTTTTTAAGATGAGTATTGTGAATTGAAGGCACTTGTTGCACCCGAGAAAAAAAAAAATTAAATGACTCAAAAATACATGTATTATCCCCTGTAGAACCCCCTGCGCAAGTGCAAGGCCCTCCTTAAGGATCCCACCAATGATCCTCAGACAGAACTGATATGACGGCCTCACACCACAATCCTCCAAGGACCTCCGAGGTTTTTTGTTGTGAAAGGGAAAAAACTGCTACACTTCGAAAAGGGAAGTATGTCAAAGTCTTATACTATCCAAAATCTTGAATATATGATTGAAGCATTAATTATCGATCAGAATATGTTTGCAAGATATTCCTTTAAAAGTAATCTAAAAAAACACACTAATCTGGAAAGATTTCAATCAAACAATAGAGGATAACAAATTAAGTCATATGGTCGTTAACTGCCAACAAGGAAGGAAACCGACAAAGAGGCTATAAATCAATTCGTGACCTCAAGTTAAAGAATACATTCTATTGAAAGGGAAGACATCGAAACTTGTAGGAAGTTTGGGTGAAAAACTTTTGAGTGTAGTCAGAGAAAATTTGGTGAGATTATGAGTAACCAATAAAATTGTATTCTGGTGAGATTTGTGAATTATTTTTGTAGCAGAGGAACACACGCCTGTTTTTCTATGAATTAGGAACTTCACCAATATGTTTGGTGAATTTTAGTGATCTTCTCAATGTAAGCCACTTCAAGGTCCTCAAACCCTTGAGCTGCCTAGAGTTTTTGGTTTGCATTAGTACGGTAAAGTCTGTAATGTCCTTATTTAGTTAATTCAATAAAAGAAAGTTCTTCCTTCATATTGTCTTATTGAATCTCGATTAAAGTCAAAATTAGAACTAATGTCCTTGCCATTAAATATGCACTTTTTAATAACCTTATTCACCCCTCTAAAGTTCTTCCATATCCCAAAATAAATATAAAAACAAAAAAATAAAATTAATGTGTGATAGGCGCCCCAGGGCATACTGCTCCTGCACGCACCATCGAATTTTCAGGTGTTTAGATGCACATCTTAAGAGTTTGCAAACCTTGTCAAATACTCTCTCCGTTCTAAATTAATTGTCATTTTGACTAAATTTTGACTGTTAATTATTTACAAATTACAATGAGTTACAATATAAAATTAACTCCATTATAATTTTTAGGAAAATATCTTTTTAATAACGATAATTTTATATTGTAACTCATTATAATGTGTGAGTAATTAACGGGTAAAATTTAGTTAAAGTGACAATTAATCTGGAACAGAGGTAGTACCGAAAGAAACCCATAAATGAAGAGCCAATAAACTTGAATATTTTTTTATTTTATTTGTTTATTTTGTTGATACATGGAAGGCAACAAAGGTAGCTACGAATTAGGGCGAGAGGAGGATAACTAGCTAGGTTGAACAAGTAAAGGTTTGTATACATTTTCCGAAAGCACAATTAGGCACTGAGATTTAGTATGACCTCAGTAAATTTTTGTTCCTGGACGTAGGTAGGCACCTATGTTTCACTTTCACCCCTAGCTACCCCCCTTTGACTTGATACTTTTTAACCTTGACTTTCTCTCTCTCTCTCTCTCTCTCTCTCTCTCTCTCTCTCTCCATTATTGATGCTATAAAGAGAGAGCTACGTGTTTGTGGATGTGGGCAAACTAGGGTTTTTCCTCTGGGTTAAGAGAGAGAGAGAGAGAGAGAGAGAGAGAGAGAGAGAGAGAGAGAGAGAGAGAGAGAGAGAGAGAGAGATGTAGAGGGTTTGTTTGTTTGTTTGTTTGTTTGAATTGGTTGAGGGGAATGTTGGCTGGCTCGAGGCTTGCTTTGATGAAACCCTAATTATCTTCTCATCATCTTCTTGGCATTTATGAGAAGAGATAGAGAGAAACAAAGAGAGGCTCCGGACCAGGCTTCATTCCCCTCAAATTAGTTATCATTCATATATGCTTAATTAAGTATCAACCTCTTCTCTACCCAAACACGTACGTACATATTAAAGGCTTTGGTTGAGGGGAATGTTGTCTGGCTCGAGGTCATTCAGCTTCATCCTCCTTTATTATCTCTTCTTCATTTTGTAAAATAATTCATAAAGAAGAAACTAAGGAGAGAGAAAAAGAAACCCTAGATGATTCTCGGACCAGGCTTCATTCCTCCCAACCCTTGAACCTTTCCGCTTTTGGGGTTAATTACATTCATATTTTTGATGCAGGTAACTGCTCTTTCTTTATGTATGCACCTTAAATCATTCCCAGTGTTTTACATGCTTAATTTTGTTTTATCTTTAAAGATTTCCTAGTTCTACTGATGTTGGTCTAAGGGTCTAATCAATTAATTCATTCCAAAATTTTATGGTTTTTGGCTCAAAATAATCCGAAGTCGGAGGTTATTGGCTGAGAATAATCCAAACTCACTTTTTGGCTGAAAATAATCCAAACTTTTAACCTATTTACTCGGACTAAACCGAAATCGATTTCCTGCGTCAGAATTTTGACTGGGTAGCCGGAGCACGTGTTTCTTTAATTGATTTTGGTTTTGAATTTATGCTGATCGGGGTCTACATAAGCTGACCGGTCAGTATTCTGACATCGGAAATTGATTTCGGTTTAGTTCGAGTAAATATGTTAAAAGTTTATATTATTTTCAGCCAAAAAGTGAGTTTTGATTATTTTCAGTCAATTGACCTCCAACTTCAAATTATTTTGAGCCAAAAATCCAAAATTTTATGTGGGTACTGGGTACGTGATTCATATATATTTCTCCCACTGTTGAAGTTCTCATTTTGATTTGACATGAGCGTATCATACAGACCATCATCACAGCTGGATTTGTTTATATTTACATTTTTGTTTAAATTTGGGTTCATCATATATATTAACATGCAGGGCCCCTACTTTACCGTTGAGTTCTGACGTTTTCTTTAATTTGCTCCTAGTTATAGCCATCGATTCCTCATTTGTTCTTCATCAGCTTGCTAAGAAGAAAAAGATCGAAATTGTGTTATTTGCGGAAATGGAGTTGTAAAACAGTGAACAAGGAAGTCATTATGCATTCATTTCAAAAATAACTGATTAGGTTGATATTTACAACTTTATTAGAAGTGTTTTTAAACTTAGCGGAGAATACTCTAAGGCCTTGTTCTTTTTTGCAGTTGGCAAACTGTGGTACCACAGCATACCGCAGTTTGCCACAACTTAACACACTTTACCACAAATCATTACTTTTTTTTCTCTTCACTTTTTTCCTCTACTTTTTACATTCTCTCTCCTCACCTATCCCAAATATCAATAACCTACCACAATTCCACCACGCCCCACCACAATTCCACCACACCATACCACAAAATACCGCAGAAAAGAACATGGCCTAAGTACTAATTAACATAACCATCAGCATGTGTGGAAGCTCCAGTATTTGTTGTAACAAAAGGAGACGTTAAGGGCTTGTTCTGCATGACAATATGTAATTTGTTGCTAACGAATGTTCAACAGTGCTGTTGTGTACAATGCTGATGAGTATTCATCGGTACTGAACAATGTCGACAACAAGTAATTCATAACATTTTTCTATTGAAAAAAATATATTAAGCATGATATATATAATGTTTTCATTAAAAAATAACATGATAAATTTGCTATGACGTTTCATATATAGTTTCTTATTTTATTTCTAGAGACTGATAGTTATTAATTATGATTTTTATTTTAAAATTAAACTCAAATATATACATACTACATAGCCTTTTTCTTTGATAAACCTAAAACTATTATTTGATCCATATAAATAAGCCATATATATAAGCCATTTTTGACAACCACCTAGTACCTATTAGCTGTTAGTTTGTAGCTGTTACCAGATAGTTGTTTGGATTAATTGGTTGACTTTAACTATTTGGCTGATTCCGCGGATCCTTGAGCTTCGGGGGTTACCATGGCGTCGAGGATGAAAATTCATAAGTTGGTAATACAATTTCCATTATTGTTTTATGGAAATGGTTAAAAATAAGGAAATGAGAATTAGAATTGAAACCCCAACTAATCTATTCCTAGGCAGGGATTATAATTGATCTTGGGAAGTGATAAATCTATGTAAAATACCAATATTAATATTACAAGTACTAACTTGTTCTATTTAAATTAATTATCTATGTGTACTTATTCCTGCTCCTACTCCTATTTATTGTTATTTTCAAATTACCACCTAACAAACAAAAAAATTGCGAATCATAAACACACTTCTATTTCGGTTCTATTATGAATTTTTATTTTCATTTTCATTATCAATTTTCATTTTCGTACTCAAATTACATACCAATGGAAGATTTATGTAAGTTAGGTGTACTAGTAGCTAGTTTAATTAAGGCCCTGTTCTTTTCTGCGGTTGGCAAACTGCGGTACCATAGCATACCGCAGTTTGTCACAACTCACCACACTTTACCACAAATCATTACTTTTCTCTCTCCTCACTTTTTTCCTCTACTTTTTACATTCTCTCTCCTCACTTACCCCACATATCAATAACCTATCACAATTCCACCACACCCACCACAATTCCACCACACCATACCGCAAAATATCGCAGAAAAGAACAAAGCCTAAATTGGCTAATAATTCAGCAAAATAATCGTTGGTGATGTCACATATTTTTGGAGAGTGAATGGTACGACGCCAATTTTTTTTAATGCATTCTCAGCTGGATAATATATTTAACTAAATAACTAGGTGCTAATTTAATGTATCAATATACTTTGAGATCTCGATCATTTTGCATTTTGCAATACGCAATTTCGATTCACTTTCATTCTTGCTAGTTGCTAATGTTGATTGATCTTTGGTAACATTTTTTTTGGATTTTAGGCCCCGTTCTTTTATGCGGTACAACAAGTTATCGCAACTTACCACAATCCACCATAATCCACCACACATTACCATTTACCTTTTTATTATTACCATTACCATTTCAACACCCATTTATTATTTCCATCGCAACTTACCACAAACTTACCGCACCGTAAACTTACCGCATAAAAGGGGGCCTAATCATACTACATTGGGAAGACTCAAATATATGTTGATAAAATTTCCACTGGTTTGTCATTCAAAATCCATACCCCTGAAAATAGGGAGATTTTGGGCAAAATCTAAGCCTAAATGGAAAATAGTCTTAAGGAAATTAAAGTTTAAAAATTTTATTGATTATAGTAGTATACACACGAATACATACAGTGTGTGACATGTGACGTTTGGAAGTTTTTTTTTTTTTTTTAAAAGTTTGAGTATATATTTCGACAAGAATATAACTTGTGTTGGTGAACATAACTAGTGAGAGGAAATTGAAAGATGTAACAATTAAAGAATAATGTACGTATAGCTGTTGTACATCTCATTGGTAATCATCTGTCGTAAAGTTTGGATTAACACAGAAAGCAAAAATGAAAGTAGAATAGGGTTATAATTATAGTTAAGCCCAGAAAAGAACACCAACCAAACCTAAGGCCTCTGCCTGCAATTTGCGAATACAAACAAATACACAAACAGGGAAATTTGAAAGAGAGAAAGAGAGAAAGAGACGATGAGGAGGAATTGATGAAGTCTTTGTTGGAGGGGCTCAGAAATCAGTTTCTATGCTGGGTAATTTCAGACTTGAGAGAAAGAGAGAGATAGAGAGAGATAGATAGATAGATAGAGAGAGAGGTAAATGACAAGGTCCTCCCTTACTGTGTGTCTGACAAAATAAATTGTCAAGTTATCTTTTTTATTGGGAAATGCTACAAACGTAACTTCTCTCTGAATGTCTGAGTGTTCAGATGGATCAGCAAAAGTCATGGGGACCTTAACATACATCTCTTTCTCTTTCTCTTTCTCTTTCTCTTTCTCTTTCTCTCTGTGAGTTGTTACTGTGTGAGCCTCTGTGTGTTTTGGGGGTTTCTTTCATGACAGTCTTGTGTCTTATGACAAGGAGACCATGCATGCACCTTGTATTTCTACGCCTCATGTTTTTTTTGTTTTTTTTCTACCAATTTTGGATTTGTTTAGGTTTAGTATGTAATCAAGCATAATACTCACCCACACCAATTTTCACATACAAATATAGCATTCTCTCAAATTGCTACTCCCCAGTTTACTTCTCATTTCAAATGACATCTCCAAGCCGTTTAAATCATTACATGCAATTATGCAAATGCATTTTTCTTGTTTGCTAGCTATGTGATCAAGCAATCACTTCTAGAAATATACCCTGTTAGGGAGATCCATGGGGTGAACCCACTTCAACCAAGACTCATGATTGATGATACACAAGTTAAGTGAAGTTTCATCTTAAAACTAATAATTGATGTTAAGAGGAGTAATCCACTTGACATATATACCATGTCCTTTCTCTTTACTTTCCGATGTGGAACATTTTTACTCATGGGTGAATACCAACATACTCCCTTACTCCCTTTGTTCAAAATGATTGTCCCCTTACAGAATTTACCATTAATTGCTGCACATGTGTATCACTGGTACAAATATTGGATTAAAACAATTTTTACTTTGAGCGATTGAATAATAAAAAATACGAACTATAGAAATATAAACTGACAATCTCAAATTTCAAAAAATTATATTTTTTGGGATCACCACCAAATATATACTCTAAATATTAAGGATTTTCTTTGCGTTTGTTCCCTAACTACACACAACATGATTTTTAATTAATTGTGAATTTACAAAGTTTGTTCGATAATTTTTTCGATTTTTTTTTCTTTTTATGATTTTCTCGATCTTTTATTCCTTAGAAAATTCATAATTATTTTTCAGATTCCCAAAAAAATCTTAAAGTTATTTTAGTAACAAAACTTTATGATTTTTCTACGGAATAAAAAATAGAAAAATATGCATGAAGCTTTAAAGAAACTCTAAAGTGAAAATATGGAGTTGAATTTGGTACAAAAAGAATATAATTTTTTGAAATTTGAGACCGTTGGGACAGATTTTTAAAGTTCTAGGTTAATATTGTCCAATCTCCCATACTAGGGATTATTAGAATCCAATTTTCCTATACAACAACAACAACCTCCCATGTGACACGTTTGAGCGCGGTATGAGGGACCCTAATGTAGGCAGCCTTACCCCATGAACAAAAATTCATGGAGAGACTGATTTCGACGGATCTGAAGCAAAAACAGAGGCGAAGCTTGTTAAGAGAAAGAAAACACATACCAGCGTGTTGGCAGAGCTAATAGAAGGGCTAACAGGTACATGCACAAGAAAACAAATACAAGCCAAAAGACGTAAAGCTAGCTCAAAACACAAACACCTTCCTCACCTTATGACCTTAATCCTAGCCCTCCAAATCCCCCTGTCTAGAGCCATGTCCTCCACTAAACCTAGGTGTCTTAGATCTTCTCTTATAACCTCTCTCATAGACTTTTCCTATAATTGTCATAAATTTGGACATCATTTTGTTTCATTTTATCGACTTTAAGCTTAATCATTTTTCTTTATTAATCAACATTCAGAATTTCATTAGTGATCAACATCATAAACATTTCTCCCCGCTCACTTTCACTTTAAATTAATTCCAATAAAGTCTAACTTTCGAAATAGGCGAGTCAAAAAGTTTTCCAACACTTAGAGTAGTAGTCTTACCCCTAAGCTTGGATTTCAGGTTTGTAGGCCGGAGTCTCTTTTTTTTTATTTATTTTTTTTTACAGTTTGTTAGCTTTCTTAAAACTCACTAGTGACTCTGTATATTTTGATTTGCCAAAATTAATTCGCTTCAATTTCAATAACTCCCAAGCGTGATTGAAATTGTGGATTGAGTAGTAATAAGTGAAAAGAGGGAAGAAAGTTGAGGCAGCTAACCTAGTAGGTCGGCCCGCCTTACAGGCTGAGGTGACTCCCTTCTTAGGCCATGTTCTTTTCTACGGTTGACAAACTGCGATACCACATCATACCACAGTTTGCCACAACTCACCACACTTTACCACAAATCATTACTTTTCTCTCTCATCACTCTTCTCTCTCCTCATTTTTCTCCTCTACTTTTTACATTCTCTCTCCTCACCTGCCCCACATACCAATAACTTAGCACAATTCCACCATACCCACCACAATTCCACCACACGTCACCACACCATACCGCAAAATACCGCAGAAAAGAACAGGGCCTTAGCCCGGTTGTTGGGCAGGCCACTGGCATGGCACCTTGTAGGTCGCTCGGTCTTGGATGCTAGTCTAGTGGACTATTTGTCTGTTCCCTTCGGGCACTCCCTTAGCTTTTTTATTATCATTATTCCTATTCTGGTTATAATTATTTGGTTGAATTATTTATGTTGTGAATTAAATTTACAAACTCAAGGTTAATCAGAATTGTTAGTGTTTTCTTAAATGTCCTGATTTAAGGATTAAACTACCTCAGTCGACTCCTAATTTAAGTAGCATATTGAAATTAATTTCCTTGACAGAGATTTTTTTTCGGCGTCCACATACCTGCAAATAAGAGGTAATTAGGGATTAGAGAATGAGCTTTAGCATAATTAGAGACTTAGAAAAGTCTTGAGTCTTGATTGAAGAAACATGGGTCAAATTTTCATAAAAGAGAGGCCTTTTTTAGATAGAGGTCCTCAATTTATGATTAGATAGTGCATTCTCAGTTCAAAAAATGTAATTTATAGTTCAGAAAATGAAATCTCCACATCGAAAATGCATTTGAAGTTAATTTGTTGGTTGCTTGACACAGTATAACATCAAAAAACGAAAAGATAGTTCATAAAAAATGAAGGTATCTAACATATGATTCTCATAGCTGATTCTTGTAGTTACATTAGATCCCAAGTAGTGTCAAGTCGTAAACTATAACTTAAATCATAGAGAATTGAAATAAAAGTCTAGCTTAAAAAGCAGAACAATTGGAGGATTTCTATCTTGGTGCTTGGTCCCCCGTGCATTTTAGGTCCCATACAATGCATGTTATATAGCTAATAATGTCTCACTTTTCAGTGACTGGACTTGTTTTGTAACTTCTTTTTTTCATGTATTTGTTATAATAGCAAGATATTGTTAGCATTTCAATGTTTATTTGCACCTTTGGAGAACAGTCAGGTGCCAGGACGTTTGGTTTTCAAAAAAAAAAAAAAAGGGACAAGTTTAAAGATTGGTGACTGATGCTATGGTGGATGATGACTTGATGAACAGTTATTCAAGGGTTCATAGTAGGATTTTTGAAACTATCGTTTAGTTGAACTATAGTTTATACACTACTCGTCAACTCTGCGATTATTCAAGGGTTCAAAGTAGGATTTTTGACACTAATTTTTACTTAAGATCGAAGTATAGTTTGTACACTACTTATCAACTAAGCCATGTTGGCTTCCAAGAATTGCTAGCAGATAAGAATTAGGGAAATTGGTACCGAGTTAGCAAGAATTGCATGAAAGAGGAAACCTCGGGGTAGATCACAACTTCGGTTTCAATTTGTGTAAGCATAAAAGCTATGCTCCATAGGTTGTAAAGGAAGACTTCACAAGGTTGTATACATGCAAAAAATAATGTACAACATCATAGATGAACAAGTATCTCTTTTTTCCTTCTTTTGCTCCATTACTCCTTTTGAAGTAACTGAAGCTAACTAGCCCACACTGTTATCTGTCACTGAAATATGTTTGAATGAATATTTTGAAGAGGTTTACGAATGATTTGGAGCAAAAATACCTTATTGATGACAAGTAAAATGCTACATAATGAGCTCTTATGTTTCAAAAACTTCATGATAAACTTAAGACAATTTGGGAGTAATGAGAAAATGAAGGAAAACTCAAGTAGAGCATTTCATTTATTGAGATATGTGAGATTACATCAGCTATAGGAATAGGTATGTATATAAGAGTTAATATGTTATACCTAGTAACTAACTACTGCTGACTAGGATAACAAACTAACCACCTAACTACCCATAGCTGAACCATATAGCTCAACATCCCCCCGTCAAGGTGGAATTGGGGGAGAATCCACCAATGAAAGCCTTGAGTATAAGTGGTGATGCTGTGAATCCCCTAGAGGCTTGATAAACAAATCAGACAACTGACTCCTAAAGGCCACATAAGCGGTCTCAATGAATCCCTCAAGGACCTTGTCATGAACATAGTGGCAACCAATCCTTAGGTGCTTCGTTCTTTCATGAAAAACGGGGTTCTGGGCTATATGCAGAGTAGCTTTGTTATCACAATATAGAGTGATAGGAAAATATACTGAGATATGAAAATCTGTCAATAGTTGAGATAACCAATCAAGCTCAAATGCAATAGTAGACATGCTTCTACTTCAGCTGTTGATTTGGCCACTATCTTCTGTTTTTTGGTTTTCCAAGAAATGAGAGAGGAACCCAAGAACGCACAATACCCACTCAGTGATCTAGCACTCATCCGACAAGCTACCCAATCTGCATCACAGTAGGTAGTGAGGTACAAATCATTACTGGAAAAATAGAAGAGTCCTTTGCTGATGGTGCCTTTCAAATAACAAAGAACATGTAGAGCTGCTTGGTGATGGACATAAGTAGGTTGCTGGAGAAATTCAGTAAGATATTGGACAACCTAGGTGATGTCAGGACGAGTAATAGTGAGATACAACAAATGTCCTATAAGTATTCTGTAAACTTTTGGGTTCTCCAAGGGAGTGCCAATATCCAAAGATAGGTAAAGACCTTTGGGAAGAGGAAATTTGCGTGGTTTTTCTCCTGCCAACTAGGGGTGGGCATAACCTGTTAACCGCATGCGGTTAACCGCTTTTGAGGTTTTTGGATTTTGAAAACTTAAACCGAAACCACAATATGCAGTTAACTGCTTTGTGGTTAACCGCTTTTGAAATTTGGAAACCTAAACCTAACCAAAACCGTCATTTAGATGCGGTTAACCTCTTTTAAAATCTGGAAACCTAAACCAAACCGAAATTTACATGGTTAACATCATTCAATACACGGTTTATGCTTAACCGGTTTCCTGGAAATTTATAATACATTTATGGAAGTAAATGCAACCATATTGCTAATAAATTTGCATTCCAATACGCGTACGCCGCTACTTCGAATTGCCAGCTTGAAATTATAAAAAAAAAGGAGTGAGAGATATTGAGACATTAGGGTTTGTGTCTGTGAAATTGTGTTTGTCTTTGAGAAAAAGGAGTGAATGAGTGAGTGTGTAGGTTTCAATTTCGAATTGCCCGCTTGAAATTTAAAAAAATAATAATAAAATTACCCATATTTTTTAAAAAGTGGTGCAACAGAGCATAGACAGTGAGTGAGAGACAATGAGACACTAGGGTTATTTTTTTCTTATTTAAAACTGGTTAACCGCGGTTAACTGCAAAACCTAAACCTAAACCTAAACCTAAACCGATCATACCCGTTTGGTTAACCTAAACCGCTTTTATACAAAAATCAATTCGGTTAACCGCTTTTACCAGTTTGATTTTACCGATTTTGCAGTTCGAGTTGCGATTTAAGTTTTATGTGCCCACCCCTACTGTCAACCATGCATCCTCGAATATATCTAAATCATATTTTCTCCGATTCAAGGAAATGACAACAAAAGATCTGGTAACTTCAATGCCTAGGAAATACCTAGCTTCTCCCAAATCTTTGACAGTGAAAGTTGTGTGAAGGTCATGTTTGATATGGAGAAATGCATCCTGATCATCATCACCAGTCAATAAGAGATCATCTACACAGACAAGAATGAAAACAAACTTGCCATTGTGAGTCTTAGATTACAGAGAATAATCAAATTTGGATTGACTATACCCTCGACCAATCAAGAACTTGGTGAGCTCCACATTCCATTGTCTAGAGACCTATTTAAGGCCATGGAGGGATTGCTCCAATTGGCAAACCTAACCCGGTAAAGCTTTTGTGTACCCCAAAGGTGGCTGCATAATACAACAAAAAAATCACCTTTTGCTACAAAAATATTTGTTGCCTTAGACCATTTTTTGCCCTTTAACTTTGGGCAATAAAAAAATTTTTGTCACAAATTTGTTGTACTATCTCTGAAGCCCCAAGTCGAGGCAACAAATTTTTGAAATTGGTAGCACAAAGCACCTTTTATGGGCAACAAAATATTTTGTTGCCTTAATGAATTTATGCAACCATTTTTTTTTTGTTGCCAAAAACTATTTAACTTCAAGTTACTTAAGTAGCCCATACATATATTTCTCTCAAAGGCAACAAAAATTTTTATTGCCCAAAACAGTTAGGTTTCCTACTACATTTGAGCTATTTAGCCTATTTCAAATCATATCCAAATATTTACCAATTTAACAAATGTAAAATTTAAACAAAAGATTTCAAACTGAATTCTGAACAAAAAGTACTGAGCTGAGATTTATTCATGTCAAGGTATCAGCCATACATTTGCATATACATTGCAAGAACTACAATTAGATCTTTTCCAACAAAATTAAGAGTCAGTTGATGCCAATGGCGGGGAATAAAAAGTGCATACAAGCTGCTGAGAACATGTCATCATGGACACGAACAACCTTGATATCTCAAAAATTCAAGAAAATAAGATTCAGTAATAGGGAAGCAAAGTTGGGTAAAAAATTATCCAGGTTTGCACTTTAAACTCAATAAAATAAGATTCTGGATAAGTGCATTTTTAAACCTTATGTATCAACCAGGTTCCACTGTTGTTTGCACTTGTCATAACTCCAATTATTTCCATCTCTTCGAGAGTCAATCCATCCAGGATGTCCGAACTAAGGAACAACAAGGAAACTAAGCATCAACCATATCAGAAAAAGGTGAAACTACACAGAACGATAAAATCCTGATTCTAATAAAGAATGACCACACTTAAGCATCTACTATGAGAAACTAAACATTTTTCCATATTTCAAAGTTTCTTAATCTGACATCATATCCCCAGAAACGTGAATACTAAATAAAAAACTACTAGTTATACAAATCATGCATATGACGTTCACCTTATTACCCATGAAGTTAAGGTAGCCTTCTCCACCCTAGGGCCATTGTCATAAAATGAATCACCTGCATGATTTTTAACAAGATTAGGACAATAACTATTTCTAGTTTCATGCAAGCAATTTCGGAAACAAAATTACTAAAGAAAAATAACACAATCGTTGGCAGACCATAAAAGCAACTAAGACAACAGAACCAAAATTTTCTTCTCAAAAGTTTAGGAATATAGTATCACAGTATGCTAGCTTATCGTGTTATCAAATAGTGTTTGTGTACAATGAATATAGAGTAGCTTGTGTCTAGATTCTCCCCACATGATTTTACATTGGCAGAGTTCAGAAGCAAGCAACTTGTCCTTGTTTGAGTGAATTGTTAGCAGAGAGAGCCTGAATTTGTATAGGTAGAAGTACAAATTTCAACCAATTACAGAAGATGAATGAATTATGATGAGAGTTTTGCATCAAGTTAAGAGCTGACCTGAGATATGAAGAGGCAGAATTGAAACTGAGAGGCTTCAAAAAATGGAGACGTGGTTGAATTCGTAGTCACTTGTGAGTAGAAATGGAAGCCCTAATGAGGTTGACATGTTTGTTGCAGCCAGAAGGAAGGAAGGCATGAGTGGGCAGAGGAATAAGAACCCCTCCAAAATGGGATGAATGCATAGAGTATCACAATTACCTTCCCCACACACAACAAGACATCAAACAAATTTACCGTCAATAGCCTCAACCACATCAATGACTAGAAAATTGTTTATCCATCACTCAGCATAAATCTATATTATTATTTCAATGATTTGTCAACAAGCAATATCTTAGAATTCTTTTGCAATCACCCCACCCCCCAACCCAACCCAAAAACGTTAAAGAGATCCTTCCTTTAGACTGTTAGTAATTCTAAGGGGGGTCAAAATTAATCACATGCTATTTTCGTTGTCATTAAATAGCCAAACAGAACCCATCAAAGTGAAATCTGTATCAAGTAATTCCAGTTAGACCATTCCACAATCAAAGTAATCGAATAAATGCATCATGAATCCCAATCAAATATGATGTGAGATAGGTAACAAGCCACCTGCTTCCCTTAGGACAAGGATTGTGTTAGGATTAAGATTTATTCTTGACCTCATTAATACTATTGGAAAAGAGTTGCAAAAGAAAACAATTATCAAATATTACATTGAAGTACAAAGAATTAGATGTATACCCAAGAAGAAACACATATTGTCCAATCAGATTGTCAAAATTTCTGGTTCTCTGCAACAATACCGATTGAGCAAGGATGGCAACTGCTTCCAGGTACAAGGAAAATGTCCACATGACCTAAAAAAAGATAAAATAAACAGATTAGATAAAACCAGAGACTACAAAGTACAAACTCCACCACTACATGTCTATGACAATAAATACAATCATTCAAATAGTAAAAACTAAAGACTAATGCCTTTAGCATGCTACCTCCTTAAATGTGAATTTCTCATTGATAAGACAAGCCAGTACTAGGCACATAAGAGATAGTAAACCAAAAAGGAATTTGAGAAACAAACTAAGATTTTCTTGATTCATACAAACCTTAGAAATTCAATATGAAATCTGACAATAAACAGATGATATTGTACCTTGAATAAGAAGATAAAGATAGTAATAAGAAATTAAGATTATTTTGTTTCCAATTCAAACGATTGTGGAAATCGAACTTGCGATTTTCAAACAATCGATAAGTAGTGGCCAAATTGATCTAACCAACAAAAGCCGAAATCAACATGAAAGTTTCGATCAAATTCAAGGTAGATGAATACTAAGATTTACCGTTAAGACATCCACTGATGCTCGACTATGTTTGAGAAAGGAAAAATTTGGCTTAGAAACTCAATATCGCCATTGATCGATGGAGAAAGAGAGAGACTGAGGACACAAATAGAAGAGAGGAAAAGAGACAACTAGATGTTGAACAACTCTGGGCCTATTTAGATGTATGGGCCTGAATTTGGGGTGATAAAAAATGAGATTGCAGTTTAATGTATCATCAGTTGCAACTCTTTTTTTTTTTTTTTACGTCTTATACAGTGGATTTAGCTACAATATTAATTGGTTACCCCATTTTAAGTTAATACAACAATTATTTTTTCGTCATTCAAATTACTTTAAATTTGTTGCCCAAGCTAGTTTTTCTTGCTGTGTAAACACTTCTTCCTCTAGGAAAGCATGTAGAAAGGCATCATTCACATCCAATTGGGATAAAGACCACCCCATGCCAGCAACAAGAGCAAATAGAACTCTCACAGTTGTGAGCTTAGCAATAGGAGAAAAAGTGTGTTTGTAGTCTTTATCCTTCACTTGCTCAAAATCCCTTATCACCAAATGAGCATTGTGCCTTTCTACAGAGCCATCTGGTCCAAATTTAGTTTTGTACACCCACTTGGACGTGAGAGCTTTCTTCCCCTTAGATAAGGAAGTAATAACTCAAGTACCATTATGTTCAAGAGCCTCAAGCTCTTTGTCCATGGCCATTACTCATTCAGGATAATGTTGAGCTTGTGCAAAAGAATGAGGTTCAGGGACTTGTAGAACATTGACATGTGATACTACATATGAGGGAGATAAATGTGTAAAATGTTGATTGGTAAGAATGGGATAAGAATGAGTAGAAAGGTTGTAAGAAGCATCAGTGACAGTTGATTTATATATGTGTTGGACTGTATAATTAATGTTCTTTAACCAAGTGGGTGGTACCTTTGCTCTTGTTGACTTCTTAGCGGGCAGGCAGGTGGAGGAGATTGAAGAGAAAGAGAGGGAAGATAGTCAAAAGTGGGAGACATTGTGTGGGAATTTAAGTGTGAAGGTGATTGTATAGTAGAGGGTGAAGAAACTAGATTTATGTCAAGTGGATTTATATAAGGTGGATTTATAAGGTGATTGTGTAGTATAGGTTAAGACAACAATGGTTTCATTAGAAAAAGAAGGCGAATGAGGATCAAATTGATCAAAAGGAGGAAAAAGAGCATCCTAGGCAGAATTAAGCATAGTTGATGGAGATTTGAAAGGAAGATTTTCTTCTTTAAAAATGATATCTCTATTGTAAAACACCTTTTTTGTTTGTAAATCATAGACTTTGTACCCTTTAATCCCATAGGAATATCCCAATAAAACACATTTGATAGCTTTAGGAGCAAATTTGTCTTTTTCAACAATAATATGAGCAAAGAAAAGGCATCCGATGGTTTTGAGATTATCATAGGTGGGAGATTTGAGATAAAGAAGTTCAGAAGGACTTTTCCATTTTAAAAGTGTCATTGGTAATTTGTTAATGAGATGGGTGGCTGCCAAAATACATTCTCCCCAAAATTTTGTAGGAAAACCAGCTTGAAACATGATAGCTATAACTGTTTCAACAAGGTGTCTATGTTTTCTTTCAGCAACTCCATTTTGCTGTGGGGGAGGGGGGGGGGGTTACAACATACCTTTGCAAAAGTATACCTTTTTTATGAAAAAAAATTCAAGACAAGTGGAATTTATAAATTCAGTTCCATTATCAATTCTGAATTGGGAAATCTTAGTGTGGAATTGTGTTTTCACCATGTTGTAAAATTGAAAAATGACAGAAGATACTTAATCTTTGTTGTGTAAAAGTTGAGTCCAAGTACTTCTGGTGTTATCATCAACCAAGGTTAGAAAATACTTTTCTCCATCAATGTTATTGTTCTATAGGGACCCTAGAGATCCATGTGAACAAGTTGAAAAGGAGATTGAGAAGAAATAGAACTTTTATTGAATGGAAGTCTGTGAGACTTGGCTAAAATACAAACATCACATTGAAAGTTATATGAACTATGAACATTACAGTTTGGAATGTGTTGTATATTGGATAAGGAAGTGTGCCCTAGTCTAGCATGCAAGATTTCCTGACTAGGTGAAATAAAAGTTGTCTTGGTGGTATTGGAGAAAGCAGGCTTCAAAGAATCAGATTGTGAAGGGGTTGCTGCTGTTTTGTCAGACAAAACAAGAGCAGTAGGCATTCTTGACTTGGGCAAGGAGGTAAATTTGTATAATCCATGATCTTTAGTTGCAACTGCCACAATTTGCTTAGTTATAAGGTCCTGAAAAATGCAGTTATCAAGATAGAATATGGCACATAAAGATTGATCATCAAGAAGTTTTCCATCAGATAACAGATTGAATTTGAATTCAGGAACATGTAGGACCTTATTGAAAATTAAATAAGGTTGTAAATGTATTTTCCAGTCTGAAGAACATATTTCAAAGAACCATCAGGTAAGGTAACTTGAGTTGGTCTGGAAAGAAGAGATGCTTGAGAGAAAAAATTGGGGTTAAAGGCCATGTGGTCACTTGCCCCTGTATCTATTATCCAAATCTCAGACACAACATAATTAGTATTAGAATGAGAGGCTAAAGTAGTGGATGTACCTAAAAAATGTGCATAAGCTGAATCTGATAATGTATGTCCATTTTGCTTATTTTTGACCCACTTCATGACTTCTTGAGCAATCATGGACTGAATCATCCCAACATCAATCTGTCCAGAATTAATTGCTGCCACAAACCTCTTCCAAGGGATTGTCTGCTGGTTCTTGACTGTACACATTAGTTGCTACCTTAATCTTTGGGTTTAAGGTATCCCTAGGTCCGTTATACCAGTCTGGATATCCTACCAGTTTGAAACACTGATCTATAGTGTGACCTTGCTTTTTGCAGTAATTACAAAACTTAGAAGCATTTAACTTTAGAGTCTTTCCAGTCTTTCCTCCCTTTTCCAACTCCATTAACTGCTAAAGCATTAGAAATTCCATCTCCTTCATGAATATTATAGCCACTTCAAGCTATATTACTTGCAAAATCTTTAACTCCTCCCAATCCACTAGTGACTTGCCTTTGTTTTTCAATCCTATGGATCATAGCATAAGCCTTATTTACAGTGGGTAAAGGATCCATTAATAAAATTTGACTGCGTATGGTGTCATATGCATCATTTAAATGCATTAAAAAGTGAACTAACTTCTTTCTTTCATCCAACTCCATCACCTTCTTTGCAGTAGAACAACTCACGGTACAAGCACACATAGGTATATCAGATATATCAGTAAATTCTTCTCATAATTTTCTCAATTTGGTGTAATAGACTGTCACACTGTCACTTCCCTGAAACAAATCAAAGACTGTTTTTCAAATTGATACAACAATGGTCCATTACTTTCACCAAACCTTTCCTTTAACTCAGACCATAGTTCCTCAGCAGACTTAACAAACATGAAAACATAAGCCAAGTCAGACACCATAACATTCAGAATTCAACTCATCACCAACCTATTACATCTAATCCATTGATTCAATTTAAGGGAAGTAGGAGCTGGTTTAGTAACCTTACCATCAAGAAACCCAAGCTTTCCTTTAATTTTTAGAGTCATCGTAATGCTCTTACTCCACCTCTGAAAGTTAGCTCCAGAAAGTTTGGTGGTTACCAGCTACAGGCCTGGATGATCATAACTGTGTAGATATAGTGGATCATCAAAGCAATTTGTCAGCTCCCAGTAGAACTTCTCTCCAATAAGGACTTTCCAGGATGGTTGTTGAAGAAGAAAACAGATATCAATTTGCCAATTGAAGCTCTAATACCATGATAAACTTGAGAGTAATGAGAAAATGAAAGAAAGCTCAAGTAGAGCATTTCATTTATTGAGAATGTGAGATTACAACAACTATAGGAATAGGCATATATACAAGAGTTAATTTATTATACCTAGTAACTAACTAATGCTGACTAGGATAACAAACTAACCACCTAACTACCCATAGTTGAACCATATAGTTCAACACTTCATCAGCTGATAAAAAGATGCTAACTGTTTCCTCATACTTGTATTTTGAATTTGTATTTTTTTTTGGGAAAATTGAATTCTAATAATCCCGACTTTTATGAATTGATATCATAGATTTTGTGTTACATTTGATTCAAAACTTAGTATAACACTTTAGCATGATTTTTAATGAATTTACGACGTTTCTCCCAATTTTTTTCAATTTTTGTAACGAATTTTTCACCTTTATTGCTTTTAAAAAATATAATAATTTCTCAGAGTTTCAAAAAAATAATTTAAAATTATTTTGGTAACTACAATTCATTATTCTTTTGGGGGTATGAATGAAAAAAACAAAAACAATATGTAGTAGGAATGAAAAAAATAAAAAGAACGTGGAGGTGGATTTGGTAACACTACAATCCATTTTTATTTTTATATTTTTATCATCATAATCCAAATTGATAGTAGAGATTATTGTTGTCCAATTCGTAAAAGTAGGGATTATTAGAATCCAATTTTCCTTTTTTCAGTAGTAATTAATGACAAAATGAACTCCATCTGCAGCGATTGTATCATTTCATTCAAAGTGCCAGATGTATATGATGTTCTCCAGTTAAATTTTGCAAAATGATCTTTATGTGTTATAGCTCGAGGAGAGGTGCACATTAATGGTGAAAGGACCTCTCAAGTAGCAATAGCAAATTTAAGAGATTTGAGAGAAAAAGTATAGAAGAGAGAAATGGTGGAAATGGATGTTGTATTTCTGTATTCAACAGTACAAAGGAGAATTCTATTTATGGATGAATTCCCACCCAAAAGCTATAACCACTCAACCAATCATTATTTATTCTGTTATAACAACTTGACAGCTCACCATGTTAGTTACTTGGTTGTTTCCCCATATCATTCTTCCCCTCTTAAGAGAAGCTTTGCCCACAAAGCTGTTGAAAGCTCAGACCCAAGTAGCATCATGGGGCCTTGCCACTGCACCAGATATTGAACATCAGCTCTATTACGCCTCTTCTTAGTCCTCCTATCCACAATCTAATATGGTTGCAACACCTCAGCAACATCTTTACCTTGTAAGAAGGATGGTATATGTGGCTCATTGGGTAGAATTCTAGTAAACAACTTCATTTGGGAAACATGTAATAAATTGTGGATCTTCACATCATCAGGGAAAGAGAGCTTGTATGCCACCTCTCCCACCTTGTCAATGACCTGAAAGGGACCAAAGTATTTGGGGGCTAGTTTCTCATTACTCTTGTGCTGCACAAACATTTGTCTGTAGGGCTGTAACTTGATTAATCCCCAATCCCCAATCTGAAATACTCTCTCGGTCCTATGGCCATCAGCTTGCTGAACCATTCTATGCTGGGACACTTGTAGATTATGCTTGAGTTGCCTGATCATCTCCTCCCTTTGCCTTAGAGTGCTATCAACAGCTGCTACTTTGGACTCCCCAGGTAGGTAAGGCAAGTGAAGAGAAGGATGATAGCCATATACTACTTATATAGGTGTAATTTTGATAGCAATGTGATAATTAGTGTTGTACCACCACTCGACTAATGGAAGATACTTACACCAGTCCTTGGGTGATTGAGAGCACATACACCTCAAATATTCCTCAACATATCTGTTGACGATCTCAATCTGCCAATCAGTCTAAGGATGATATGAGGATGATAATTTGAGTGTGACCCCATGGACTTTAAATAAAGCCCTCCAAAATTGACTGAGGAAAATTGGGTCTCTATCACTCACAATACTGAGTGGCACCACATGCAGTTTGTATACATAGTCCAAGTAAGCCTGTGCAATATCCATGACAGAATAGGGATGTTTTAAGGCAATGAAATTGGCATATTTGCTTAATCGATCAACCACCACAAATATGACAGAGTTACCCATGGATTTTGGTAACCCATCAATGAAATCCATGGATATTTTTTCCCAGACCCTCTCAGAAATAGGCAAGGGTTGTAGTAAACCAGGATATGCAGCATGGTCATATTTACAAGCCTGACAAACATAACATCTCCTGATAAAGTGAGAGACTTGCTTGTTAATTCCCTTCCAATAGAATATATTTCTAACTTTCCTTATGGTGACATCTCTTCCTGAATGTCCCCCTATAGGTGTAGCATGACTCTACGACAATATTTGTTCTCTCAAAGCATTATCTGAGCCAACCACTAACCTTCCCTTCTTCCTTAATACTCCATCCACCAAATTGTAAAAGGAACTGTCTCTCCTTGTTGGAGTTTAAGAAGAATATTCTGTATTGTTTCATTATTCAAGTAACTTGTTTGAATCTCATGTAATATATTAGTGTCAAAGGTAGAAACAGCTACCATCAACAATTTAGCCCCTGAAACCCTAAACAAGGCATTTGCAGCCACATTCTCTTTACCACTTTTGTGTTGTATTTCATAGGTGTAGCACATCAATTTTGACAGCCAAAATTGTTGGAAAAGAGTAGATATCTTAGTCACTAAAAGCCACTTCAAGCTTTTCTGATAAGTCTTGATAATGAAAGGTTGATAGACAAGATACTGCTCCCACTTCTGGATATCAAAGACCAATGCCAATAACTCTTTTTCATACACAGACAACTTATGCCACTTTGGCCCTAATGGCCTACTAATGAAAGCCAAAGGATGGCCATCTAAGCACAGCACCAATGCCTCCCATCGACGCATCAGTTTCCACCACAAACGTTTTGGTGAAATCTGGAACTGCTAACACAGGAGTTGAGCATAGAGCATCCTTTAGTTGTTGAAAAGCTTTCCCAGCTTCTTCATTCCATTGAAACCCTCCTTTTTTCAAAAAAGTTGTGAGAGGCTTACTAATCTAAGAAAAATGTCTAACAAGTTTTCTATAATAGCCTGCTAGCCCCTAAAAACTCCTTAACTCTTTTATGCTAGTTGGAACTAGTCATTCTTTCACAGCCTTCACTTTGCAATGATCAGTTGAGACCCCTTTTCTTGAGATGAAATGTCCCAAATACTCCACTCGACTTACTCCAAATGCACATTTACTTCTCTTAGCGAGCAAGTGATTGTCCCTCATGGTTTGCAACACAGCCTAAAAATGATTAGCATGGTCCTCGATACTCTTGCTATACACCAATATATCATCAAAGAAAACCAGTACCGACCTTTTGAGATACTCCTTGAACACATAATTCATCAAGCTTTGAAAAGTTGTTGGGGCATTAGTGAGACCAAAAGGCATCACCAAAAACTCATAATGCCCATTATGAGTTTTGAATGCAGTTTTGTGGATAGCCAGATCTGAGATCAATTTTGCTGAAGATTGTGGCCCCAGCTAGTTCATCAGTCAGCTCATCCACAACTGGTATTGGGAACTTATCTTTGGCAATGTTCCTATTAAGTTCCTTGTAGTCAATGCATAGCCTCCAAGTGCAATCCTTCTTTCCCACTAATACAACCGGTGATGCAAATGGGCTGAAACTATGCCGTATAACTCCATTCTTAAGCATTTCATCAATCAATTTCTCAATCACATCTTTTTATTGCAAAGGATATCTGTAAGGTCTTATATTTATAGGACCAGAACCAGGTTGGAGGGGTATTTTGTGATCAAACTCCCCTCTAGAAGGTGGTAAGTTCACAGGCTCTTGAAAGAGATCTTGGAATTTATCTAAAATTGGACCCAACTCAGGATGCTCACTATCTAACTCCAGCTTATAACATTGTATCACACCACCTGAGCCTTGAACCTGAATGACTTGCATCATGCATATCTGTGAGGGTTGTTTTAACACCCTCTTAAAGGTGTTCTTCTTGACCATCCTCAACTCCCTCTTAATGCCCCGAAGCATATGTGTTTTTCCTCCATATTCAAACTCCATCCACAAACTTCTGAAATTCCACTTGATGGTCCCTAAAAGATCCAACCACTAAATCCCTAAAACCATGTCACACCCCCAAGAGGTATTAACATTACATCAGATTCGTATGTGGTTTTCTGGAGCTGTCATTTGAAGCCGTTACACATCTGCCTACACTACAACTGCTTTCCATCAGCCACTGTCAAAGCTTGTGATGGTGTCTCTTCTATTCTACAGCCCAACTTCTTAGCAAAAGATAAATCCAGAAAGTTGCGAGTGCTTCCTGAATCTATAAGGATATGTAATAATTTCTGACCACAATAGCCTGTAACTCGCATGGTCCGATAACTAGGACTACCATGTAAAGCACATACAGAAATGTGAGGATCCAAATTGAGATCCTGAGTATTGACTCCTTGCCATAGCACCTCTTCCTCATCTCCATCTCCTTCCTCTTCTACTACTCTAGGTTCTTCCACTAGAAATAATTGAGTGGTCTTATTGGCACATATATGTCCCCTCTCAAAAGGTTTATCACAGTAGTAGCACAGCCCCTTAGCCATCTTTTCTGACCTTACAGCAGCTGGAACAAACCTGGTGGGTTGTTTGGTATTTCCAAGGGTTTGTGTTGTGTTTGTTTCAGGTGTTGGCAACAGAGGTTTTGAGTAAGGTTTTTGTTGAGATGTAGTAGAAAATGATTTTTGTGGAGGTGCTATCACTCTCAAAGCTGATACAGTTTCTTCCTGACATCTCGCATATTCTATAGCTTCTGTCAATGTGTTTGGTTTGAAAGCTCGCACAAATGATTTGAGTTCAGGTTGTAATCCTCCCACAAAACTATCAAAGAAATAAGACTCAGGCAACACTACATTCTTCATCATCATAAGAGCCATAAGCTCCTCAAACTTATCCACATACTCCTCTAATGATCCAAAATGCAATTGTTGTAGCTTATTAAACTCCTCAACAACTCTCGATCCTCCATCATCCCTAAATCTTGCACACACATCAGCAACAAAATCCTCCCATTCAACATTCCTTCTTCCAATGGAATAGCTACTATACCACAATTCAGCTTTTCCGACCAAATACATAGATGCTAAGTCCACTCTCTGATCCTCAGACACTTTGCAAAGAGAAAAATACCGCACACATTTCTTAATCCAATTACGCATGTTATTGCCATCAAAAGTAAGAAATTCAATTCCTGGATTTGCATGCATCACTCTAGGTCCTCCAGATTCAATATCCCCAATTTTACTCCCATGACTACCAGAACCATCTTGTCTATGAGGAGTGTTAGGTATACCCTTTTCGAGTTCCTCAAATCGATGTGATAAATTGCCAAGCAATTGTTGTTGAACCGCCAGCTCATTACGATGCTCCGCAAACTGCTTCATCATCTCTGTTTGTTGCGCCATCAGATTCTTTATCAATTCTTCGAGGTTTCCCATTTGATCAAATTTACTCCTTGTTGTAACCCCCAGCTTGATTGTAATGCTCTGATACCAATGTTATAGCTCGAGGAAAGGTGCACATTAATGGTGAAAGGCCCTCTCGAGTAGCTATAGCAAATTTAAGAGATTTGAGAGAAAGAGTATAGAAGAGAGAAATGGTGGAAATGGATGTTGTATTTCTGTATTCATTGAATGTAACAGTACAAAGGAGAATTCTATTTATAGATGAATTCCCTCCCAAAAGCTATAATCACTCAACCAATCATTATTTATTCTGTTATAACAACTTTTTTTTTTGAGGAACTGTTATAACAACTTACCAGCTCACCATGTTAGTTACTTGGTTGTTTCCCCATATCATTATGTGCTAGGTTTATATGGTGTTATCAAGTTCAAGGTTACAGTGAACTTTTTATGTGAGTATGTTTAGGCCATAATAACTGCAAAATCATGTTGATCGACATTCTGTCTTTTAGAGGCTTCAAAGGAATGCTTGCTCTAATAAGTCATAAAGGTAAGGTAATTTAAATATAAGTGGAATGACAATTGACGATAGACAAATCGTGGGTGTATTAGCACTATGACAACAAAAGATAAATTAAAATGACAAAATGATAATAGGATTAAAACTTTACAAATTAAGTTCTCTATGGACAAAAAACGGAAGAAAGATAAGCACAATTAAAGAAAGGATGCATTAATATTGCAAGGAATTGTTGGGGGTACCACACATCTTTTTTAATTGACTCACGGGTCACAAATATTTTTAATGCATTCCCCGGGGACAATAAACTTACTTAAATAGCTGGGGGATGACAATCCGACATGTTTTGACCGGAAAAAAAGGAAAAGTCTTGTTTGCCCCTGAACATTGAGTGAATTGGCCCTTTTACCCTCACTTTGCCCGCTGAAAAACAATACCTCGGGTCCGGCTCGGCGATTGCTCAACTATGTATGCTTCAATCAAAAACATCTCTCAAACACACAATCTTCCATCAAAAACTACAACTTTCCTACTAATAAATTCTCAAACAAACCAACATATACACCCTGGAAAACGAAAACAATGGCAAACGTAAAATGAACTAAAATTCAGAGAAACTCACTCACCATTGATTTAAGCAAGATAGAAGACATCATCTATCATGAGCAATATATACAGCAAAATCCTCAATGGCGCCACACTCTTGAAATCCAGTGCGGGCAACCTCAGCTCCCTCACCCTGCACTCGCCGGCCCGGACCCGGACCCGATTTAGCTCATTTTTCCTGAATAAATACACCAATTCCGATGACGACGATGAAGATGGCGAAGATTTTCATCTAGGGTTTTTCCGGGCCCTAAAAAGGGTCCACCTATACCCGGCCAATTCCCTTGAGAAATCGTCCATCGACCCGACCCGTCCGGCTGAAACCTGTAACAACCCCGCCCTAAATCAGTATTATTTAAAACTTTAATTATCTTAATTAAGGTCAAATTACGCTATTTATTTTTTTTCGTTTTATTGTCTAACTATTTGTGACAGGTCTCGAGCAAGGAGATGGCTAAATGGGTCGATTATATCAGAGTTAGATTTATACATACTATTACGGGATTCTTTATGAATATTACAATATCGACAAATCTTTTAATTTATTTTACTATTAATAATTATGTCCTGTTAACCGAAGAAAGTTGTATTTATTTAATTTTCTTTACAATTGCAATTTATCGCTCAATCGTTTAAACTAGATTTCCACCACTCATTTATCTAGTGCCTTTTTACCTTTTTAAACTTTTAACCCTTAATTGTTTTAGTATTTAGAAGAGGGAGTTGGTTTATTTAAGTAGAGGAGACCAAGCTTTTAATTTCATTACAATTACAAACACCACTCAACTCACCCCAATCTCCCTCCTCCTGTTGGAGGAAAGGGAGTAAACGGTATATAGAACAATGGAAACTCGCTTGGATAACACTAAGAGTCGTGGCCTAGTACTCACTTTCCTTAAGAACTATTTACGATACCGTAAATGTTCAAAGGGATAAAACTTAGCACTTGTAACACTCAAGAAATAGATTCTCACTTGAATCACTCTAGTATAGCTGCAGTCTAGACAAGAATGAGGTTGTGATTAACTTAGAATGGTGTGTCTCAAATAGCCTAGGATGTCTCCTATTTATAGGAGATTACCACCCACTTTGGATACCCTAGTCAAAGGGTAATCAAGAGCCTTAATGATGAGATTATGTCCTTAATATGACCTTGACCAAGTCAAGTCATATAGCTGTTGTAATCTCAACATAATCGTGCTTAATGACGATATCAAGCACTAATTACACAAAATCATATAGCCGTTAGCAATTAATACAATCCTGCCTTCAACACGGCCCGTGTTGAATCAACACGGTCCGTGTTGGCTCAACACGACCCGTGTTGATCCAACACGACCCGTGTTGAGCGCATGATTTGTTTCCTTGCTCTCTGGAAGACAACACGACCCGTGTTGCTTCCTGTTTCACCCGTGTTGATCATATTCTTATTGTTTCACTTATATATGATCTTTATACTTGCTATACTTTAATCTTTAGGCTATATAATTGTCTTATACTCTTGAAATATATCCAACAATCCCCCGTTGTTTCAAGAGTATATAAAACCCTTGAAATAACTTTACTTAAGAGGATTATACCCCCGCTATTTGAAATATACCTTAACTTATAATCACCAGAGAATCCTTAAAAACATATGTCTAATGAAAAGTAGATTACTCTTTGAACTTTTCAATTAGTGTATATGAGCCAAAATTGTATCTATATCGCAAAGTAGACATAGCTTTGAACTTTGGATTTATATTGACCAACTATACTCATAACACACATATATTTTAAATCTTGAGTGTAAATATTTTGACACTATTATCCGGCCTGGTGTCCTTATCCTTCGTAAGTGTTTCGGAACTTTAGCTCATAGTTTTCTTTATGCGGCCACACATTACACTTACATAGGTAGACTTTGTAATTATACCACCCCTGTAATTAGGCTTTCCACAAAGTCTATTAAGAGTACTAATACTCATCCTCTTGTCATTACAGATTTTTAAGCATCACTTGTCCTTGGGATAATAATCGATGCTTCCTACTAATTTAAACAACTCCGTACTCATTTGAACTTTAGAAATTGGTGGTATTCCAATTCGTAAAGTTGAGTCTTTGTTGCGATTAATAGTGCTTTGAGCTACAACCCATCCCCTTTGAAGTACTTATTATCAAATCTTTAGTCAATCCTTTGGTTAAAGAATCAACTATATTTTCTTTTGATTTGACATAACTTAGAGTCACTACTCCATCCCTTATAAGTTGATGTATGTAAGCATGTCTTAGACCAATATGCCTTGACTTGCCATTGTAGACATGACTATATACTACATCAAGAGTAGACTTGCTATCACAATGAATTGAGATAGGAGCCATTGGCTTATACCAAACCGGTATTTCCAATGATAAGTTCCTTAACCATTCCGCTTCCTTACAAGCAGCATATAATGCTACTAATTCCGAAGACATAGTGGAATCCGCTATGTTAGCTTGTTTCTTAGAACCTCAAGAAACTGCTCCACCTCCTAAAAGGAACACTCATCCACTGGTAGAAGAGAAATCTCCTTTATTAATCCAACTCGCGTCTGAGTAACCTTCTAATACTGAAGGTTCTCCTTTATATGTGAGTTGATAACTTTTAGTACCAGCTAAATATCTTAATACTCTCCGAATTGCAAACCAATGCATATTACTCGGATTACTTGCAAACCTACTTAACATGCCAATTGCATAAGCAATGTCTGGCCTTGTACTTGTCATAGCATACATGAGACTTCCAATCAACTTAGCATACTCAAGTTGATTAACCGGAGAACCCAAATTTTTCTCTAGTTTCTTATTTGAATCATATGGAGTTACAACTGAATATAACTTATTACTTCCGAACTTCAATATTTTCTCAATGTAATGCTCTTGAGATAAACTTATCTTATCATTATTTCTAATGATCTTAATACCAAGAATTACATCCGCTTCACCCATGTCCTTCATAGAGAACTTTGAGGATAGAAATTCTTTGGTCTTATTAACTTGTTCCATGTCGGTCCCGAAGATCAACATGTCATCAACGTATAGGCATATAATCACCCCTTTTCCATTCTCAAACTTAGAGTATATGCACTTATCCGATTCATTGATCTTATAACCACTTGAAAGCACTACTTCATCAAACTTTTGATGCCATTGCTTAGGTGCTTGCTTAAGTCCATATAAGAACCTTATAAGTTTACAAACTTTCTTTTCTTGACCTTCAACAACAAACCCTTCGGGTTGTTCCATATACACCTCCTCTTCTAGTTTTCCCATTTAAGAATGCCGTTTTGACATCCATTTGATGGATAACTAGCTTATGGATAGTGGCTAAAGCTATCAATACACGTATTGAAGCTATCCTAGCCACCGGTGCATATGTATCAAAGTAGTCAATACCATACTTTTGAGTAAAGCCCCTTACAACCAACCGAGCTTTATACCTCTCAACGGTACCATCTACTTTCCTTTTCCTTTTAAAGATCCACTTAGAGGTAATTGGTTTACTACCCGGAGGAAGCTCAACCAATATCCAAACATTGTTTTCCATTATCGAATCAATCTCATCTTGTACCGCTTCTTTCCACAAAGAAGCATCATGAGATTGCATAGCTTCTTTAAAAGTTTTAGGATCCTCATTTATGTTGTACATACATAGGGTCTCACTTTCAACTGAGTCCCTAGAACCTTCTACTAAATAAACATAGAAGTCCGAACCAAAATCTTTTGGTTTCCTTGATCTTTTACTCCTTCTTAACTCAATACTTTCATCTTCTTCATCATGAATAACCTCATGAGTTGGAAGATCATCTTGTATGGATATACTCTCATGATTTTCATCTTGAGGCTCAATTAAAGGAACAATATCTTGAATTACATCTTTAGGTCTAGGAATTGAAGAGAACCTAGTCTCATCAAAAATTGCATCTATTGATTCCATTACGGTATTCACCGAAATGTACTCATTTGGCTCAACCACCAAAAACCTATAAGCTTTGCTATCTTGAGCATAGCCTATAAAGATGCACTCAATTCCTCTTTCACCTAATTTCCTTTTCTTAGGTTCCGGGACTCTTACAATAGCCCTACAACTCCAAATCTTAAAATACTTAAGACTTGGTTTTCTTTTGTTCCATAGCTCATATGGGGTATTAGAATTCCCTTTGAATGGAACTCTATTCAAAATATAACAAGCCGTTAACATGGCTTCACCCCAAAATCCATTACTTAAACCGGAGTTTGACAACATAGAATTCACCATTTCTTTTAAAGTTCTATCTTTCCTTTCCGCAACCCCATTTTGTTGTGGTGTATACGGGGCGGTTGTCTCATGAACAATGCCCGTTTCTTGGAAAAACTTTGGACCATAATATTCCCCTCCCCTATCGGATCTTAAAGTTTTAATCAAGGTCTCACATTGAAGTTCACTTCTAGTTTTGTAAACTCTAAACTTTTCAAGTGTTTCATCTTTAGTACTCAAAAGATAAACTTGACAATATCTAGAATAATCATCAATGAATGTCACATAATACTTCTTACCACCTATTGAAGGTGTACTATGAAAATCTTCTAAATCACTATGAATTAAATCAAGCAATTTAGAAGTTCTTTTTACACTTGAGAAAGAACTTTTGGTGATTTTATTAAGCATGCATGTCTTACACTTTTCTATATCATCATTCAACTTAGGAATCAAATCAAGATTAGACATTTCTTTCAACTTTGAAAAGTTCACATGTCCTAATCTAGCATGCCATAGAAAAGACTTATTCAAAGTAGACACATGCATATAAGCGGAAATCATGCCATCTTTATTACTTTTCGCATTCAATTTAAACATCTCCCCATAAGCATATCCCTTCCCTACAAAAGTCCCACCCTTGGAAAGTACATAATTATCTCCATCATAAACTTGCATAAAACCAAACTTGTTAAGGAGATAACCGGATACAAGATTCTTACATACTTCCGGAGCTAAATACACATCATTTGAAAGCAAAGATTTACCGGAAGTGAAAACAAGTTCCACTTGCCCAATGCCTTCAACTTTAACCGGATAGTTATTGCCCATGTAGAGTTTCACACCATCATCCGCCGGTTTGAGAGTCTTGAATAAACTCTTGTCAATGCAAACATGCCTTGACGCACCCGAGTCTATGTACCAATCATTACAACCAATGGATACCATGTTAATATGATCTTTAATCATGGCCACAAAGGAATTGGGTTCCTTCTCCTTACTCTTGCCCTTAGATGTATCTTTGTTCAAAAGACCATGCTTCGTTTTCCATTGGTAACACTCTCTCTTTGTGTGCCCCGGTTTGCCACATTCCCAACAAACTTGCTTAGGCTTTTGAATTCCCTTGCTAGTTTTGTTGTGGCTCTTGTTCTTATTCTTGTTTCCCTTATTCTCTTGCACCATATGGACCTTAGATTGCTCTTTGGTACCATCTTGTAGGCGTAACTCCTCTTCAATCCGAAGATGGTTAGCCAAACCTTCAAGAGACATAGCCTCTTTCCGGTGCATGAGAGCCCTTTTAGTTTCATTCCAAGAAGAAGGTAGCTTGTCAATAATAGAGGATACGATTATGGTTTCATCCATGTTCAAATTGTGTTGCTTGAAGTTACTTAAAATACGTTGAATCTCATGGAATTGGTCTAGAATTTTCCTATTATCATCCATCTTAAATTTCATGAATTGACTAACAAGAAGGTTCTTACTTGACGCATCTTCCGACATGTACTTAGCTTCAAGCATCTCCCAAAGCTTCTTTGCCGTCTCCACATGTTGATACATATCAAAGAGGGTGTCGCTCATCCCGTTGAGAATGCATCCTCTACAAATGTAGTCATCATTCTCCATCTTGAGCCTTTGCCGAGTAGCCTCCGCATCTTCCACGGACGTCTTTATTTGATCGTCACTTCCATCTCCCGTGGAACTCTTGACAATTGCATCCTCCTTTGGAGACACCTCGGTTGTCACCTTCTTGGCCGAGGGTTCTTGATTCACCTTGGGAGAGATCTCAATGTTGAGCACATATGCCACATTGAGAGTCGTTAGCAAGAAGTGCATCTTGCTTTGCCAACGCCGGAAATCCACTCCTTCAAAGTGCTCTAGCTTTTGGAAGTTGCTAGACATATCACGTAGCGAGGCCATTCCTAAATAGTTCTTAAGATTGTTGGAGGAAAGGGAGTAAACGATATGTAGAACATTGAAAACTCGCTTGGATAACGCTAAGAGTCGTGGCCTAGTACTCACTTTCCTTAAGAACTATTTACGATATCGTAAATGTTCAAAGGGATAAAACTTAGCACTTGTAACACTCAAGAAATAGATTCTCACTTGAATCACTCTAGTATAGCTGCAGTTTAGACAAGAATGAGGTTGTGATTAACTTAGAATGGTGTGTCTCAAATAGCCTAGGATGTCTCCTATTTATAGGAGATTACCACCCACTTTGGATACCCTAGTCAAAGGGTAATCAAGAGCCTTAATGATGAGATTATGTCCTTAATATGACCTTGACCAAGTCAAGTCATATAGCTGTTGTAATCTCAGCATAATCGTGCTTAATGACGATATCAAGCACTAATTACACAAAAATCATATAGCCGTTAGCAATTAATACAATCCTGCCTTCAACACGACCCGTGTTGAATCAACACGGTCCGTGTTGGCTCAACACGACCCGTGTTGATCCAACACGACCCGTGTTGAGCGCAGGATTTGTTTCCTTGCTCTCTGGAAGACAACACAACCCGTGTTGCTTCCTGTTTCACCCGTGTTGATCATATTCTTATTGTTTCACTTGCTATACTTTAATCTTTAGGCTATATAATTGTCTTATACTCTTGAAATATATCCAACACCTCCTTCTCTCCTCTCGGCAGACCAGCCCCAGCCCCTCCTTTTTCCTTCTTTTTCCGGCGGCTAGCAGGTGGTGGCCGAGCCCACCCTCCATTCCTCTCTTGTCTCCTCTCCTCAATTCTCATCCAAGTGGTAATTTCTCTAACCCAATTTCATCTTTTCCCAATCTGATTTTTGTCTTGTAATTTGGGTTGTTTATGTTGTTTTTCTCCTCTTTTATAATCTTTTAGCATGAATTTATGTTGTAGTGAAGTTTGGATGAATTTAGGTTGATTTTGGAATTGATTCATGTTGAAAGAGTATGGATTTTGGATGGGTTGTTGAAGGTTCTTGCTAAACTAGTTGTGAGTGTTGAAATTACTTGTATGCATGTTGTTTTTGATAAGAATCATGAGATTAGTGGACTGATTTGGGTTCTAGAAGTGTTAATCAAGTCCTTTCCTACTTGGATTATATGAATTAGGGTGGATTTTGGTAAGAAATTGCTAGAACAAGTGTTCGTTTAAGTTGCATGTGTTTATCTATGGTTGCATGTGGATTTTATGGATCTAGATGAGTAATTTCCGGGCATCAATTCTGGAAAAATAGAGTTTAGTGCTTAAAGTATGTTTTGGGTTGAGATTAGTGTAAGGTTTTTATGCCAAAACTACATGCAAAACTAGCTAAATGACTTGAGAAGTTTCTGTTTAGAATCTGATTTTTCTAGAGGTTCAAAAATAGGAGTTTAGCCCAGATTCTTACTTACAATGGTAGCCAAAGATGTTAGCTAACACCCGGCTTTGGAATTTTGGGATTCCGATTTGTGTACCTCAAGTTGTAGCCAAAACTGTGAAGGCGTGCATTTTTATACGTGTTCTGAGTCAGTAACTAAATGCTTATTTTTCATCTGTTTGGAGGCTGTATTGGTCTGAGGGTTAAACATAAAAGTTTTAGAGGACACTTTGAGCTTTCCGGAATGGTATAGTTTGCATCTATACGATATCGGGAGTGAAAGATATGAGTCTTAGATTAAAGAGCTGTAATATGAATTTTACCTAGAATTTTGTTTGCAAACCCTAGCTTGGTGGTTACAATTCGACCACTTAAGGTGCTCTAATCCATTGGTGACTTTCATGTTGATTTTAGAATGATGAAAAGGAGTATTCTAGGCTAGAAGTATCCTAGTTGGTGATGAGATTATCTCCTAAGGATTTAATTACTAATAGCAAGTCCCAATGAAAATGGTTGAGAATTAAGTTAGCTTATGGTGACTTGTGATGTTTGAGTTATAGAATTATGGATGCTTGTTGAGTTCAAGGTTTCTATAGACCCTTTTTGGACTTAAGAAATATCTCTCTCTAAGTTAGATAACCATAGAACTTCGTTTAAAGAACTTCGGAGTCATAACACTCATTTTATAACCCTTTGGGTTTTTAACGATATTTTATTCAAATGTAGAGGATCTATTAATTCTCGTATTTACTCCCATATTCTTGAATTCCATCTTCTATTAAACTGATTGTTAAGTCTCTACAACTATCTTTGGTTCTTAATTATTATTGTTATTGTTTTAGTACCCAAGCCATCCCAAGCCCGAGACACGCCACCAAGTTACTCTACTTTACAAGGTACGCAAATTTTCCAATCTTTTACTTATCTATCAATGTCTATTATTTATATTTCAAGTCATGTTCTAATAATTTCTATTTCATGTTTAAGTGGTCCCGCCTCTTTGATTTATGTTAGCTAGTCTTGAGAATACTAGCATTACTTTTTAGATGCTCCTGATCAGAGTGTCCTAGACCTGGCCAGTGTCGACTGTTTAGCAGTCACCCAATCCAAACTCCAGAACGGTTTGGACATGCGCGTGTGTGAGATGCTTAGCATCGATCATAAGGGATACCACTCTGTTATATATATCGCAAGTTTTACAAATATATACATATATATATATATATACATATATATATATATATATATATATATATATATATCATTCAGTTATCATTTACTTGTTTAGCCCTTTCCCGTTTTCGAAATGTTTTAAGAGCCGGCACTAAAAATCGCTTACGAACGGTTTGACATGTTGGAGGTTTGTGTACTGAGTGTTTCCCCCACTCATTTGCGACTTGTTTTTAATGTTTTGTTTTTAGGCGATCCGAGTTCTCAAGCAAAGGATAAAGGCAACCAAAAGCAATTTCGCCTCCAAGCTTGTAAGGTAGTCCCTCCGTAAGAGAATTGCCGGAACTTCAAGGGTGTTGAGACCTAATGATTGATTTACTTGGGGAAAAAGTATGTTTTGATGCTTGTATCTAAGGTTTTTCCAATATTTGGGTATGTGTAATTTACGTCGATATCGGGTTGTTGGAGTCCTAGTGTCTAATCTATTTGATGGTTATGTTTTAATGTCGTCAGTGATTATTTGGGAGTGTTGTTCCTTTGGGTGATGTCGTGTGCCTTGTCCCTAGTTGGACGGCGGAAATACCTCAATCCTCTTTTCCGCTGCGCTAATCACAAGATTACTAGCAGTATTAGGGTAATTGTGAGATCATGGGATCTGGGGTGTTACAAAACCCTAGAATGCAGAAATAGGGGCGGAGAAGACTCGGAGTCATGGGAATAGCTCCGGTAGTTGAAATCGAGGTGCCAATTCAGATGGGGCAGGGCTTGAATTTCGGAATTCGGGTAGAAATTGAAGAACACGAGCCTGAAGAGACCCTTCGAGAGAGAAACGAAGTATCGGAGGAGCGAGAGAGAGGTTGTGGGGGAAGATAGTGCCGGGAAAGGGAGCGGGACGACATCGTTTGGGAGGAGGCTCGTCCACAGCGATGCCATTGATGATGGTGTGGAGGACATGGATGGTCGATGGTTGTCGAATGGGGAGGATGTGGATGGGGTGGATAATGATGCTCATGAGGATAAGAAACACGATGATGATGATGATGATGATGGGGTTGATGATGATGGAGAGAAAGTTGGCCTGAGGCATTGTTTTTCAGTGGACAAATTGAGGGGAAAAGGGCCACTTCACTCAATTTTCAAGGGCAAACAAGACTTTTTCTTTTTTCCGGCCAAAACATGCCGAATTGTCACCCCCAGCCACTTATGTAAGTTTAATGTCCCCCGAGAGTGCATTAAAAAAAAAGTTGTGACCCGCGAGTCAATTAAAAAATATGTGTGGCACCCCCCTGCAATTTTTTGTCAATATTGGTCCGTTATACACAATGCTAAATTTGATGAGTTACGGAGTACTCCCCCCCATTTTTTATTAACTGTCATTCACGTTTTTCAAGGTCCATCTTTAAGCAACAATTTCTCACATACTCCGTAATATTTTTGCAAAAAATATGATTTTCTACTTTTTCAGTAATATTTTTTTATTACGAATCTATGATATCAATTTTATTTGATGTCATTTATATAAATTAAGATATTAACGGTCAAAATTTTTTATAGTGATACCTGAGTGACAATTAAATAAGAACGGAGGGAGTAATAGTTTTTTTATTCACTGATTTGTATTCTTTTTAAATTTATTTCATTGTGAGAAATTTGGAATATAATAGTATCTGCAATGTATAATGTATGTTAAATACCCCAATTATTATTATTATTATTATTATTATTATTATTATTGACTAATGGTCATTCCTTCACCCTATAAATTAGAGAAAATGTTTTGCTTGGTAATTTTTGAAGAAGAGTTGTGTAACTTTTGAGTAAAAGTTTTGTTATACACATGCATAATCCATTATATTCTGAAGCTTCATTTGTTAAATTATTTAGTCTATCAGATAATAGTAAGATAATATTTGTTAGCCATTCATTTGTTTGTACATATTTGATGATATTCTTTTATATTCTTCAATATCGTGTTTGAGTTTGATTTGAATTAATAATTGATTCATTAATTTTTCTCTTGCAGGGTTGTATCTATAAAAGACATATTTTGAATAAATTTTAATTTACAAAGAAATGGTCCGAATAGTGAAGGTATTTTCTTCTTCTCTTAAAATTTTAGCATATTTCCATCCAATTCTTTTCTTCTTTAACATTGTTTTTGAAATGAAAATAAAATGAATATACATACAAGTATAGTTGTACTTTTTTCTATGTCCTTTTGTTGTATGGTAGTAATTTCATATTTTTGGGTACAAGGACGATGAATGAAATATGTGTGTTTCAAATAGGGCTTTCTAGAAAGATGCAATCAATTATTTTATATTTAAAAAAATTCCATGCAAAAATTAATAAAAATCCTAATACGTTTTCATTGATATTGATATAAATGAGGTTATTTGTTTGCAATGAATGTAAAATTGTAGTTACAATATATTCTATTCTTCCCATTTTATTTGTCACCTTGATTTATACTGCAAATATAACATTGTAATTTTTTTAATAAAATATTACATAGAAGACCATCGATCAAAGAAGAACTTAAAAGACCATGTAACATTTATTATAGAGAAAATATAATGGAAAAGATGGAGTATCTGCGTATTAATATAGCCAACTCTACAAATAACCACAAAACAATGGTACATATAAATGGTTCAATAAAATCATTTAATACAATGGAAAAACTTATAGTAATGAAAATAATGTTTATCCATATATGTGTCAACATTATAAAATATATTTTCTTAATTAAAAATTTATGAAATTTTTTAAAATTTAAATACCTTAACTCTAAGTTTTTTCCTAGTAAACAAGCATATTTTGAAAAATATTTATTTTAAATTTTTTTTAAATAAACTAAAATTTTAAAAAATATATTTCATAATTTATTTTAAATAAAAAATCTAATCATCAAGATAAATATTGACATATATACCAGTAAGATTTATTTTACTTACGGAAGTGTATCCTTAGTACAATTATAGATTGTCATCTCTGCCATTCATGGTTATTTGTGTTAAATGATTTATGTATTTAGTGTAATTTGATATTCATTCTAGAGATATACATAAATGATTTTAGTTGTGTAGGTTATTTATTTTTTCATTATTTGGGCTAAATAAATATAAATCATATATTGAACAAAGTTCATGACAGAGATACATTGTCTTCTGCATTTCAAGTTCAATTTGTTTTAATATTATATTGTTTTATCAATTCTGGCAATTTAAAAGTGTGGATTATTTTGATATGAAATGAAAAATAAGTTTTACAATTCCTTTTCTACGTCTACTTGCAACAAAAACCCTAGATTTTGAAACATTTTGCACGCTACATTAAATTTTTTTATCTTATAATAATGTTTAATTTTCTTTAAACTTTATCTATTTATGTAATAATTGTCACAATTCCTTTTATCATGTAAATGTCACTCAATGCAAGTGGCACTCCGTACTAGAAGATTGAAGCAATGTTAAATAGGTTATTATGGATTTATTTTCACAGCGTCTAATCTTAAATACTTATATATTAGCCATGCATGTAATTAAACTAAATAATGTCTCTTAACACTTTCCTATCATGATTCAATCCCTTTTGTTATTGTTAAGCAATATAAGCAAAACTCTATTTAGGTTCCTTAGGAATGTTTAATTTGTAACATAAATAAATAAGTTGTTAATCCTGAATTGAACTTTGAAGAAATGTGTCATATAAACTAAAAAATATATCATATTATGATGAGCATCATTGATTTTAAAAAAATGTTATATCTTTGTTTAATTTATATATGTGTATGTATGTATGTATGTGAGGTCGTATTCATAGCACTCAAAGAGTGGTGATGTCCTTGGCTACTCAATGTATTTAGTTCATGTTAAAATGAATGTCCTAGCATGAGAATTACTAGTAAGAGTCAAGTAACGATACAGTTCAATATGTGGGAGTGGGTGGTTATGTGAATGTTCATATCAACATTATTGATAATGCTTTCTGAATATAGGATTCCTCTTTCGTTTCGATGCCTCGTGACATTATTAATGTTGCGCATGATTCTAGAAAGAATATAGAAGAAATGGACGCTTTGAGCATTATAGATGGGGTTATTCATTCTTATTGCTCTACTACTATTTAGATTGGTATTTTTAATTTGTGCTTGGGCAATGGTGTGTCTTTTTCTTACTCATCCCCTATATGTGTTTCACTTGAGCCAACATTTTCTGTTAGGTGTGATAGAAATAGTACATGATGGAGCTCGAGTAGAAAGTATTGATTCATTTCTTAAGAGGGAAGGGTCTAGGGTTAGTGTCAATCAATAAGTTAGAACAACTTCGTAAATATATCTCTGACAGAAGAGATATCAAAAGACCAAAATTTTAACAAGTTTCAAATCCTAAAGGAATTTTTGTTGGAATTGATAAAATCTTTTCGATAAAATTTATGTATGTATGTATGTATATATATATATATATATATATATATATATATATGTATGTATGTATGTATGTATGTATGTATGTATGTATGTATATATATATATATATATATATATATATATATATATATGTATGTATGTATGTATGTATGTATATGTATGTATGTATGTATGCGGGAATTCGTCGTCCATATGACTCTTTGATAGAAAGAAATAACAAAAAGGCATGTTTTGGATCAATTCGTGAAGAAATTAAAGCCTAATTTAAGTAAAGGAGGAAGGAAGATGCTAAATATAAAGCAGAAAATACTAGTCATTGTAAATGAACAAGTGTTTCACTATGTCGTCTACTACCTTAAGTCAGGCGAATAAAAGAAATTGAGGAAAAAATGTTGCCCATAGAAAGTCACTGCAGAAAAATAATTTGAAGAACATTGTTTTGAGTGTGGATAGAGATGACCATTGTGAGTAAAGACACATCTCGAAACATGAAAAGTTGGCTCGAGGTTCAATTGAGATTGTCTATTAGTTTAGACTATGAGTGATAGGCGACAATGAATCGGTCATTAATTATGTTTAAATGAACTTAAAAGAGGAGACAAAGACAAAGAAGTAATCTTTGTGATAAAGTGAGTTTATTTGGAGTTTTTTTTAATTAATGTTTTAAGAATATGTGTTGTGTGATTTAAGATTCTCCAATTTTCAATGAGGTAGTGTCTTTATTTTATTTTATTTTATATTTTGAGGAAGTGTCTTGGAGATCTTACTAGTAGTTGAAGAGTTGTTTTCCAACTCTTAGGAGAAGAAGTGCTGGTATAAACCATACAAACTAAAAGAGTTGTACTTCTAATTCATTAATATTAAGATTGAGATTGTTTAAACCGAAAAAACATGTCTATACTGAGAATGGATAGTGGCCATCATGAACATATTACTTCATTATCTTTTGGATTGAGCTTCATGTGTTGATTAACGGAATTATTACAAGTTTATTCTTCAATTTCCAACTTATCAATTACCATATATAAATACTTTTCTTGGTAAAAATATCAAATAATGGTAAAATTACAATTACAAAAGATCACAAGGCACTTATCAATGCCATTGTTGGTCATCGGTGCTAGTGTTGTCAAACGCTACTAATTGCTAATATGAACGGATTGCATGCACTTATCAGTTTAGAAGAACATAATGTAAAAATATGAATTTGATAAGCATAACGAAATAAATGAAGGGATAGAGATATGTGCAAAAACTAAAACCAACATTATTAAATAAATATATATATAGATAGATACTAGGCCAAAACTTAGGTAAGTTAATTGATACTTGGAAGTTAAATACAGATTGTGGTATTGGATTGACGATAACATATTGACGGTAACACATGTATACAAAATATATAAACCAAGTTGGCTGTTAAGGCAAGCAATCAGTACTCAAATCTGGATAATAATGGGCACCATACTCAATCTACTAATCACACCAAAACTTTCTTTCATCTACATTTTTTTTTTTTTTTTTTTTGGTGTGGGGGGGGGGGGGGGGGGGGGGGTCAAAACTCATAACTATACCTTGTTTTTCTCTCCTGGACAATCTCTGTCTATGTATACAAGACTGACTTATGAGAGTTACAAAATTGTCGAAGTTTTGTGGATTAAAGTCTAGACATACAGTAGTTAAAGGCTATATGCAAATGGCAAGAGGAAAATAAAAAGGAAGAATAAAGTTGAACAAATCTCTCACTTTCCTTTGATCCAGCTGACTAACTCTTAGCACTAAATAGGAAAATCAGTGTTAGAAGAAATAAGAGGAAAAGGAGTCAAGCACAGAGGAGACTAGAAGGGAGTTGGGGTTTTTACGCTATGAAAGGTGAAGCGTCATCTGCTCGAGAAGTTGCCTTTTCTGGGAGGAGTTGATTATGCCTTTGCACTCTACATCCAACAGAACTTCTGACATGACAGCTGTTGCATGAGCTTTTGGCTCCTCTGATGCCTTCCTCAACATGAAAACCTAAAATCACAAATTAAAAGATAAGCATCTATACAATATTCTTGCCCTTTTCTTGGGGGTCGGGAGGGATAGACCATTAGATTTGAAATACATGTAATTTAGTTATTTAGAATTAGCAACAAGTGAAGTTTGATCGTCATTACGCTTCACACCTTTCTGTTGTTGGGCTTAAACCATACTATTGACCTAATTAGCTTAATATAATGAAAACCCATTTAATTAGAACCAACCTATGAAAAACTTGTCAATGATTACAATAAACAAAACTATCTTAGGCTAATTCAAGAGTTAACTCTGAAAGTATGGTGCGAGAAAGCAAAGCACGTTAAATCAACCTACTACTCTCTTGTGCGACTAACAGGTAGTTTGTTTTCTTCTAACTCTAGTGCCAATGGAAATAACCCCCACCACAATTCCTTCAGAAGGCAACACTGCATACATATAACCACCCCCTACCCTAGCATCCATGTTAGAGAGAGTTTCCTAAAATGCACATTCAGATCATACCTGCTTATGGTGTGTTATTTCTAGGCGACTAGGTTGTAAGATAAATGGCTCTCCATCAATTTGGACTGGAAAAGCACTGGAATTGTGTATTCTTATGACATTACCCTGTGCAATTCTCCTAGCTTGAGAAAGTCCAGCCTGCACGGTAGGAAACGCAAAGAACCACACAAACGTAAAGTGAACGACACGATAATAAAAAATACAAATTACGTTTAACTCTTACAACCAACTTTACCATACAAAGCATCCACCAACCCTCCCCGCGTTCCCCCAAACAAAAAAAGAAAACAGAGATAAATGGATATTAACAATATACATGTATAGTCAATGGCAAGGTAATAAATAAACATGGTTGTATCTGTTGCTTCTAGCATGAAACTTAAAACAAATATCATGATATGAACACCTATGCGATAAAGTATATATAATGAACATTACTACTAGAATAAGCTCCTAAAATGTCATCGTTACTATAGTAAGGGAAAGAAAAACAAGATATTAACATGGTGGCAGCTAAAATGACCTTGCATATTATTTTCATTATGCTAGATTCCATGACGGATAAGTAGAGTTGAAAGTAGCATGAATAACCTGTAGTTTCCCAAGTTGCCATGCTCCAGAGACACACACAACCTCAAGATTTTTATCATGCATAGACTGATGATGAAAAGCATCATCATGCTCACTATCATTTTGCCAAAGATCTACACCACCCATATAACTTCCGATATTAAGGATAATTAATCCTTCAGCGTCCTGCAAAGAGGAATCAAATCATTATAGTTCAAGCAACTAAACTTCTACATCAAGAAAGAAAATATACATGATAGCCGACACTAACAAATCAAATTCTATTTTTTTTCAACGAACGTTAAGAATCACACACCTTAGGAATAGCAATATCTTTCCCATCAACGTCAAGCCAAACTTACCAAGGTAAATCCGCACAAGCTCTGTCCATACTTTCCCTATCACTCTCTTTAGCATTACGCAACTTGTTCGCAAACTACCAGGAAGTTCCAATTGTTAAAACAAGGCAGCACACAGAGATAAACAATAAGAGATGCAGGTACTACCTGATTATAGTACTTCTCAGTATTTTCCTCTCGGTTCACATGAAATTCATATGCAACTTTAGCATCACATCCAATACCTAGAAATTAGCATTAATAAGTGACGTTCAAGCATACTGAGAAAATAAAAGCATTAAAGACTTGCTCCTTTACATACCAAGGTAATTCATCATAAATTTTGCACGTGTCTTGTTCGAATTTGCATTGGGGTTTTCTTCTTTAATATCAACTTTCCAACGATCAACCATAGTAACTATTGCGTGATCAACATCTTGCAAAACATTGTATAAAGGGGGTTCCTCAAACTTTGAGAACCCTCCTCCCCATTGTAAAATTCTTGACAGATCATTGCCAACACCCAAGGGAAGAATAGCAACAGGTGGAGGTGATTCGAAGTTGAATTTCTCAATTGCATCAAGAACCCATGCAATAGTGTCATCCGCACCACATACTAAAACCCTAAAATTCGGTACACTGCTAAACAACTTCAATCCAGCCTCAGGACCCTGGAAAGGGTTTAATTCAAAGACCTGCATAAAAGTACATCAACATGGATAAACTAAATTAGAATAGTCAGCCATGCAGTTATTATGAGCAGAAGATCCATGTAGTGAACAAAATGAATGAGGAGTACGCCAAGGCATCATCAAACTCATAAAATCTTTGTTTCTTTCCTATCAAACAGATCCTATAATAGTCCATACTTCTATCATTAAGATTTTCATAAAACTATACACCATAACTAGATGAGACCGTATAGCTAAGGATAAGAGCTACAAATAATCCTGAAGTTAGACAGTACTAAGTACATGATGAGCATAGTGTTGAGAGAACTTCCAACATTCAAGTATGATTAAAGATCCATGAAAGTGGTAAAGGCCAACCACTGCAGAAGATTTCACACTATACCCTAAGATAAATTATTATAAGCTAAGGTGCAAAATGGATATCTCTCATTGCTTAACATGGAATGATAAAATGCAAGTAAAGGAGCCTTATCTTCCCTTCTCACCAATCGTAACCGAATTTCTAATGACAAGAACAAGATTGCATGTAGGTGACCCTCATTCTTTATCAAAGATCATAATAAAGTGCACCAACTGAAAAGGACTAGTTATAGAACTTAAAGTAGGCTACTGACTAACTAGACAAAACATTCTATAATAAAAAGAACCTATAGAACATTATCAATGAAACTTGAGTATCACGAACATGACAAGATTACTACTACATGAAAGTCCTTATAATAAGAAAAAATATAGAAATGCAATAAAATATATCAATCACCTGTAGTGGATTCAACAACATGTTCAAAGTTCTCCTTAAAGAAGACCCATTTTGTGGTCCACTCCTTGCATTAATAAAAACTAGTATAGGTCTTGCATCTTTTGACAAATTCACTAGTCTATACTTCTTTACTTGGCCATATATGAGAGTTCCAGCCTTTTTCTTAATAAATTCAGGATTAGGTCCCTTTGCCCTATGTTCTCTGGTATTTCCAGAAATATAGCCTATGTTTTTCTCACTGTAGCATTTCTTCAAAGAAGCTATACCGCTAAGTACATATCCAATTGGAGACTCCGGAGTTGGCACATCCTGGAACTTGCTACTAAATGAACGACTCGGTGCACCTTTATTACGATGGCGCCTTCTTCGCATTTCGCCACGTCCACTAGGGCCACTCGAGTCTTCTTTAATAGAGTTTAAACGTCTTGTTGTTGCTGCATCAATTTCTTTAACACATAAAGGTGAAAGAATGATGTCTCTATGAGAACCCAAATCACAAATATCCCCTAAATCCTTTGACATCTTAGCATGACATGAAACATGTATATGACGTTGACACCATATGCAGTGCCATATAGGAGAAACATCAAGCAAGGGAACACCAAATGGCTTATCACAATAACAACACAATACAGAAGTGTCAACGTTATCATCCATCTTCACCCATTTTTCTGACCAATGATGTTGGATGTAGCTCCGACCAGCTTGGGCAAAACACTTACAATCCTTAGCAGCATGTTGTGAGCAGTAGAAGTGAGCTGCCACACCACAAATTGCACATCTATGGGAAGGAGTATGTAGCACAACCTTTGTGCCTACACTTTGGGACGTTAAAGGACTCAAACAAACACAACATGTGGAAGGTTGATCACCACAACCATAATCCTCTGCCCATATATGGTGTGATAATGGAACATTTAGCCTCTTACCTGATTTTTTCTTTGCTCTAGCAGAAGCTTTAACCCAATTGAGAGATGTTCTCCTTTTCCATTTAACGAATGCAAACACAATGGCAAAAAGACCAAATAAAATGGTAACTAGCCATCCAAAAACAACGGGACAAAATGCATCTGAAATGGTAGATATCCTTGAAAGTGAAAAATCGAAGTCAAACATTGTGCGTTTGTTATGTAAACATCGGGCTCTTCCTACTGACAATAATATGAGAATCTCCCACACAACATAGAACCCGCAACCTGAAGAGGACAAAAGCATTGAAAAATATAAAATTATCATTTATGGTAGAATAAGCAATAAATAATAAATAGGTCTATCTTCCCAATCATCTCATTACTCACTATTCACTAAGAACCAACCCAAACCAAACTAAGGTTCACCATAAACAAATCAAACACCAAATAACTTAAATTAAAGGGTTTTTGGATGCTAATATAATGAACTTTTGGGGTATTTGACAGTAATACACTGAATTTTGACCTTGGACAATAATGAACTATACTTTAGGGGGTGTTGGAAAATAATGTACTCATAGCAATTCCGGCGGTGACTGACTTGGTGGCAATCATACGTGGGCCGCCTACCACGTAGGATCACCACCAAGTTATCCACCGTCTGAATCTTTATGGGTGTACTATACATTGTCCACCGCCCCTAAAGTACATGCAGTATATTATTGTCCAAGGTCAAAGTTCAGTGTATTATTGTCCAATACCCTAAAAGTTCAGTATATTAGCGTCCAAAAATCCTAAAGTAAACAACAAAACCAATGCAAGTCAAAAGATAGTGGAGTTCTTTTTGAAGCTGAATATTTCAGGTCCAAGTTGACTATTAGTTAGGGATTTCAATTCTAGATATCCCCCTACTCCAACAAACTTCCATAGAAAAATATAAAAGAATCAATAGAAGTTGGGGCAATCAAGTTAGGGTAGAGGTACATAAGCCCAAGATCATCTGCCATAAATAACTTAAAGCTCGCAAACATAGATTTGTGGATACTTTAATATGAAGCACTTAGGTTTCCTCAAACAAGGACTACTTGAGTATTCAAAAAGTCCCAAGCTAAGAAGTCCACTAGAAAACTCAATGTAATTCATCATGCCTATCTAACAAGAAATAGCCATGCTTACAAGTTCAGAGTATACATTTTTCCCATCCTAGCGAGATTTCCTGAAATATATTCTAACTTAAACAATTATACATGAGCGGAAACAACTAGACAACCTAATCATGCAATTTTTTGCTATAATCAAACACTCTTAATCACTAAAATAACAAGAACACAACACATGCATTAAGCAACCGATCTTCCATAAATAGACTTGATTTCCTAATGCTTCATTTTCGAATTCATTACGTTCCTCCAAATTCAAAACAAAAAAAAAACCATAACTATATATCCATATGCCATTAAATTTCCTAAGCTTCTTCAAATCCTCAAGCAACAAAAGGAAAATTAATATATCAAAATTTCTCAATTCTAGAATAATTATTCTTAAATGTATGCCAACTCCAATTACTTGCCAAAACTTTATGCACAACCTGAAATTGCAAAGGAAGGGAAAAATACACGATCACAAATAATGTGTTAGAACCATGATTTGGCTAAAGTGTCAAGGACATTCCCCGAATCTAAGAATTATAGTAGATTAAACCCATAAGAAAATATGGAATCAAATGAACAAATCAAAAAGGGGGAAGGCGTAAAGACGAACCTGGGGAGATTACATGGCAAGAGGAGGATAGAGAAAGAGAGCGTGAAGGAAGAATATTGTTTTTGTAGAACGGTTGTAAAGGAAAATAAATAAACAGGATTAAAAAAGCAAAAAGGAAAAGGGGAACTTAAGATATTTATTTGGTCAAAAGAAAAGTGGATAAAGAATTTAAATGAGAAAGAAAGAGAAAGCTTAGCTTCCAACGTGAATATGGATCCGCTATTTACACGCCAAACTTTGAGGGTCACCATCCATCGAATTCCATACTTTCATTGTCTCCATCACTCCCTCCTCAGTATTCCCTCCTCCCTCAAATTTGAACCTTTTTTAATTAATTTATACAATGTCTTCATATCTTTAAAAAAAATAATGTATGCAATACCCCTTTTTATGAATTTGTTTATTTTATAAGGAAAAACAAATCAACTTGTTGGTCCTAATAATAAATTTTAGTGATCTGGCGAGAATAAATTCGTTTAATTGAAAATATTAAAAATAAAATAAAATAAATTTTACTATAAGAAGATAAGTTAGGCTTCCAGCAAACAGTATATTTAATATTGTAAAGTTGATGAGAAAAATTATTAAATTTGACGATTACAAGATTTACTCTCTCGATTTTAAAATAATTATTACTCGAGCCTACTTTCATTATTTCATAAGCATATAATTTCGTCGTCTATTCTATCCCTTCCTTTAGTCCATGGGTTATTTTATCAAGGACGAGAGCGATGATGTAAGGGTTAATTAGTTCACTTGTCTCAATTTGCCTAATTTCTCTTCTTATCTTGGTTCGCATGCTTTCACTAATATAAAGAAACAGAGCTAGTATTGTTCAAGAACAAAAATTGGAAAAAAAAAACAACAATTTATTTTATTCCGTAACTTTCGGTTTCGTTCGCATCAGATAATTGTTAGATACCAGACATTTATTTTATTTGGTAGATAGTTGATAGTTAATAGCTAAGTTAATGTATATTGGAAAAAATATGTTGTGTGAAATTAACGATTAGGTTAACTTATTAATTAACGTCACGTGACAAATGTTAGATATGTAGGTGAAGCAGTAATGGCTACAAGGTTTTTTCTCATTCTTTTTTAGAGTAGTGATGTTTTGGATGAGTTTAAATATTCCCTTTTTCTATGTGTTGGTGTATTGGCTTTGCAAGGGGGTTTTATGGAGGTAGGTATGGTTTGGGCTTCCACAAGAGCGCACGCGCAACCAATGTTGTCCGTCCGAGTCAAGCGTGTGCTGCGGGTCATGGGTTGGGTCGTTTTGATCTCATACGATATTTTTTTGCGAAATTTAGAGCTAGCCGTTACAACTTAATTTGACTGAATTGATACAGTTCCAGATTTTCCTCCCTTAACTTCTCTTGGTCTTCCGCATTCCTCTTTACTTTTGTTTGATTCTCGCCTATCATTAAGATGCTTGTCTTTTTAGTTTCCTTGCCATTAGCTTTGTTCCCTCCGATAAATTGGTGCTTCTAGTGGTAGTTTGCAGACACTGCAAAACACAACCAACTTCTGGTATGCCGCAAGTGCACAAGTGTAGATGTAGCATGTATCAATGTCATTCCCACAGGAACTTTTCTCAACTATACACCAAGTTAGTCTTCTACCAAATCACTAAATCGATCGGGTTTTTAGTTTGGATTAATCTAACGCTACTTCAAATCACAAAGCAAACACAATTCACACAATTTACGAGATAAAAACAATAAGGAAAAAATGTTCAGGGGATAAACCTAAGTCACTGTACGAACTAATCAAGTGGATTGAACTTGTACATCACTAATTTGATACATTTTAGGGTCGATAATCGCATATATTCTTTTGTAGCGAGATTTTGACAATGAAACAAATTGCTTAGTAAAACCAATCACCTACTTTCGTGGTTATTTCAATTTTAGCTAAGTTAAACATAAAATTATCAATGATCCCTAATTATAGAATCATATATGCCTAGTTCATTTTATAATTAGTTTAATTCTAAGTGTTCTGATTATCGAATTTCTCCTTTCGGTACTTCATTCAACAATCTAAATCCATATCTTTGATGACCAATCAAAAACAATGACATACATAATCAAAGGATAAATAACATACATTCAGACTAGATTAATACTTGTTCAATCCAACACAAATCAATTCATGAAAGCAACTAAAGGGTTTATCCCCTAAATTAAAAGAACTACTCAGTATTGGATGACAATATACCGATCTTTGGGGGTATTGGATTGTAATATACCGACCTTTACTATTGGACAATAATATCCCTGACCTTTATACTTAGGTGAGATTATTATACCAACAATGACTAAGACCTGGCAGTTTCTGACCCGACCCGATAACCCGACCCGAACTCGCCCGAAATTTCTGGGTTTAGAACACGATTTTTTCAACTAAACCCGAAGTATACCGAACCCGAAAATTAGCGGGTCAAACCCAACCCGCCCGTTTGACCCGAAAAATTAATTTTTTAAGTTCAACTTTGTTAGAATTTGTGATTTTTCTTTGTAATTTTTACCGTTAAATTATAAGCGTAACTTATTTATTTGTTATTTCTCTAATTTAAGTTAAAATAGTTACAATAATCTATCGTTACTAGAAGATAATCATATTTTATTATTTATACTGTACAAAAAGTAGTATTTAGAGACAATTTTTTTAAAAGAAAAAGCGGAAAAAGCTCGCAATCATAACTCGTTGGGTTGACCCGAAACCGAAATACACCGCCCGTATTTACCCGAACCCGAAATACACCCAACTCGTATTTATCCGAACCCGATATACGACCGACCCGAAACCCGCCCGCCTGACCGAATTGACAGATCTAACTAAGAGGATGGTGATTGGTTAACTGGTCTCTGTTCTGACGTGACAGGCGGAGGGAAAATAACCGACCCTTGCCTAGTAACCCCACTAACCCTTTCGTTTTTTCCCACTAACACACGTTAAAACAAATTAGCCCTAACACAGTGACGAACGAGGTGGTGAACCGGTCTTCGTACTGACATGACACACAACCAACCAATGTCTTGTAATATAGGTTAGGGAGAAAAACACAAGGGTTAAAAGGGTTATTGGCTTCGGACAGTTTTTTTTCCCTTCGCTAGGCACGTCAACATGGAGATCGGTTTACCACGCCCTTAGTTACTGTTGGTATAATAATGTCACCTAGGCATAAAGGTTAGGGATATTGTTGTCCAATAGTAAAAGTTTAGTATATTACAATCCAACACCCTCAAAGGTTGGTATATTATGATCTAAAAACCCAATTCTAAACTAGAAAACATAGGAAAACTAAAAGAATGAGAAATAAACCGAGAATAGGATTGATCCTTGCTCGAAAGATGAACCGCGGGGTCTTTTGCTCCTCCGCTTCAATAAGAAAACTTAGAAATCGATCTTCAAACCTCAACAAATCTCTCAATCTTTGCTCTAACAATAGCTATGGATGAATGTGGGTGAAGATGAATGTGTCAATGAACGATGATAATTGATGGGATGAATGATGAACATAACAACCAAATCCATCATTATATAGCAATTAAGGGATATGAAACGACAAAATTCAATAATCAAGGTGCAACACTGTCCGTGTTGACTCCAACACGGCCCGTGTTGGCTAGCCACGAGTCGTGTTCACCCTGTTAACTTGATTTTCACCCCTCATGACCCCAGAACGGTCCGTTTTGGGTGTTTATTCATCCGTGTTGGGCCCTGGGCAGATTCCTTCATGCATGGGCCTAGAGTTTGGGCCTTGGGTTGGATTTTTCTTATTCTCCACTTGGACTTCAATACTTGATTTAAGTTTGATTTTTTTTCATTTCTCTTAAAATTTCCTACAAATATATACCAAACTCCAACCAAGCTTAAAATAGGAAATTCAGGTATAAAATAATATAAGCATATCAAAAATCACCCAAATTCTCATCAAATCATCCAAGTTTACATATATACAAATAACACTCATCATCTTCCCTTCTCTTTTTTTCTTTTCCCTGGGTGTATAGTTTTCCGTACTCCAAGTTCCCGGGCACGAGCGCACGTGTCTAGGGGCTAACTGAATTAACTTTAGGGAGCTACCAATATTTTTTGATGGGCACCAAGGTCGAGTCGTAATCGGTTTCAAGGCAGTGATCATCCCACGACTCAGTTTTTGTCTTTCCCACAACCTTGATCTTCATTATTTTCCAACAACAAAAAGGACATGACTCTTATTTCATCAATTATTATTGCTTTTGTTGTTGTTGTTGTTATTGTCGTTGTTATCATTATTTTCCACTCCTATTATGTTAATATACTCATAGAAAAAGAAGGATAATCGTCTCATCCATGTCATACTCACATTACTTTGTCAACCTTATTTTCACAATTATTCATAGAGAAAGAAGGATGACCCGAGAAGAAAAGCTGAAACCAACCACTTCTATTTTACTAACCTATTTATCCTTTCACTCTGTTGCCCACTCTAAAAATATCCAAAATAATAGAAGATCCATGGTAAGGGTGACACTCTCAGTAAATTGATTGAAAATAGGGACCAAATTGATGTAGATGGACAAAGGGAATGCTATAAGAAGGTTTCAAATTCTATCTAGTTGACTAGTTCAGAATGGATGTTGGTAGGGCTGGCAATGAGTCGAGCCGAGCCCGAGCTTGGCATGCTCGAGGCTTGGCTCGTGAGCTACATTGCAAGCTTGGTTTGGCGAGCCTGAAAAGTTAGGCTCGCGAGCCCTCACGACCTTTAACGAGCCAATACTTGTTCATTGTTATTCATTTTGTTGACCTACAAAGTGATAATAAAGAGTAACTCTTAAAATAAAGAATAGTAAAAAAAATTACTTATAACAAAGTCAAATAATGATATAAGATTGAAAATTAATTAATTAAAAATAACAATTATAGGATATAAATAAAGTAATCTTTTAGCGAAAATGAAAATAATTTATGATTGTGGATTTATAACACATAAAAAAATGTATCAAAAGCACAAGTTTCAATTCATGTGAATAAGGTAATTTTATTTTGGAAATTGTATTATCAAACACAACATATTTCGTCCAATTTTCCATTTTCACGAGCCTTACGAGCTTCACGAGCCGATCTTCCTTGGGCTCGGCTTGACTTGTTTATGTGACGAGCCCGAGCCCGAGCCGCCTCGAATTTATTGTGAGCCGAGCTTATCGAGCTTCCCGCCGAGCTGGCTCACGAGGGCTCACGAGGGCTCACGAGCCGGCTTGGCTCATTGCCAGCCCTAGATGTTGGAGATAAAAAGAGTAAGTTAGAATGAGTGTTATGGTTAGGGTTGGCACAAGTGGGGTTCTAAGCTACACTTATACTACACTCATACCCATTTTCAAAATTTGTACTCATATCTTAATTGCACCAATGCGGGTATTCAGAATTCACACCCACGCTTTTATCAATCAAGTATATTGGGGTTTTTAAATTTTCTATGGGTAGATAATGTTTAAAATAATACTCATCGAGTATAGTAGTATACTTTCTTCATAGTTATTAGAAAAAAAGGGAAAAAGAAATTGTGTGTTTCATTAATTACTTCTCAAGTAGTAGTAGCAAAGTTAACTAACAACTAAACATGTAAAGGTAGCTGAGAGTGAGAATATGAGATAATAGGCGTACAGAGTGAGGGATGTTGGTGTCCTTGTGTGTAGTGGTGTCTATTGAGTGTTGAATGATTATGGTTAGGTTAGTTCGAGACATAGTGTGTAACATAAATTTGAGCTTTAACTAAGGATCCAAAATTTACTAAATCATATCTCTTCATTGTTTTATATAGTTCTACCTAACACAAAAATAATTAAAAGAATAGGTGAGTTCATTTAGGGTATGAGACCTATGATAGGGTGCAGTGGGGGTTCTTACAACAACTGCTCACCAGGCTGGGTTTCCCACCATGCTGGGTGGCTCTGCTAATGTAGTGTGTCACCATTGTTCGCTATTCTGTTCTCATTAACGATTGTCCCTCACCTGTGTTTGCACCACAGACTCGATTACGACAAGGGGGCCCCTTATCACCATATTTATTCATTATCTGCTTGGATGTCCGACCTATCAAACCATCTCCGTGCTTAACAGACATAGTGAACTCTCAGTGGCATCTGTCTCGCACAAGGTGCCCCGGAGGTGTCACACTCATTCTTTTCCAATGATGCCCTCTTTTCACAAAAACCTCGGCGGAGCAATTCCTAGCTCTCAAGAAATCAATTGATGACTTCTGCCAAGCATCAGGTCAAGTCATCACTGATACTTTCGGGAGATATTTGGGGGTCTCGCCCACCATGGCCAGAAATAAAATGGCCCAAATAGGCTTTTTGATGGACACAGTCTCTAAGGCGTTGCAAGGTTAGAAGGCGTCACTTCTAACGCCAGCGGAAGCATGATTCTCATTAACTCAGTTTTGTCCGATAATGAACCAGCACATCCTCGCATTCTACAAAGTTCTGCTTACCCTGGTCAAAAGAATCAACTCCCTCCTCACCCAATTTTTCTAGTGGACAAGCTCTGGGCATAACTCCAAACACTAGGAGTCAAGAGATATTCTGTTTCAACCGAAGGGAGTTGGTGGTTTAGGTCTCCTGCGCACTGAGTGGTTCAACGACGCTCTTCTGATTAAACAGGCGTCGAGGCTTATGCAGAACTCTGATACAGTGCTGGCCCAGCTATATCGAGCCCGATATAAATCACATTCCCCTTTGGTCCTAGGCACCCCGCTGAACAAGCTCGAATCCTAGGGTCAGTGACGCCTATGTAAAGTAGTGATGCGCTTACGCGATGGAATTCGCTTTCGCATTAGCACAGGTGCAAAGACGCGAGTGCTAGAGGATAAGTGGGCGGGGAACCAACCTTTGGCCTTCCAGACTAGGGTGAACCCACATGACTAGGAAAAATCAACTCGTCCGGTCTTTGCTTGTCCCGGGCCAGGCTTGCTAGAATACTCCCCTCATTCGATGGATTTTTACACACACCTCGACCATAAACATTTTGGCCATCCCTGTCCGTCTAGAAAGAGAAGATGACAACCTAGTTTGGTCACTTAGTGGAGATGGTGAATACACGGTTTAATTCGAGTACTTTGCCTGGCCATTGCGGAGGAGAGCTCTATTTGCCACCTAAATGGCGAATCTTCCCAGTAAATTTATGGCGCAAATTTTGGGGGTTTTGTGCCCCACCAACGTAGAAGCTTCTCTTTTGGAAAGTATCCTATGACGCACTACCGACCTCCGACCAGAGGAGAAAGCGGGACCCCTACATCAATTGGCTTGCCTAGTTTGTCACTCGGCGATCGAGACCAGAAAACACTTATTCAGAGATTGTGACTTCACTAGGGCAGTCTGGTTTGAGTCGATACTCAATATCCTTCATCAGTCGAGACTTTCAATCCCCGTCTATCGATGGTTACTAAATTGGATGGTTTTTCTGTTCAATCGAAGAAGGGACAAGATCTTGAGTAGGGTTACTTTCCAAGGCACACTTTGGCATATCTGGGTAGCATACAATCATCTACTCTTTGAGAATAAAACACCAAACCCGGAGCTAGTCATCAGCTGGGTTCAACGGGATGTGAAGGCCCCCAAATCACATCAATTGGCGCATGGTGCCTCGGCTCCTACCAAAACACCGACCCACAATCCCCCATTGGACGCCTTGGTGTATGGGATCACATGTTACTCCACCAGGCATCCTAATGTATGATGGTGTGTGGTGCAAAATCACATAACAAGGTGGCGCAGGTGGATATATAAGGAAGGCGGTCGAATACTGTATAAAGGAAGTTCCCCATTCTTTGCTTTGTCGTCAACCCAAATGGAACTACATGCAATCGAATCACAACTTTTAGATGCTCGGGCACGACATATTAGCTCTAACACCGTCCATGCAGACTCCACCCATGTAGTCCCTCTATTTCAAAGGAAAACTTCTGCGTCTTTGGACTATCACCACATCCTTCTTAATTATTGATCCTTGGTATTGTCTTTTAATTACGCTTGTATAAAAAAGGTAGCCCGATCAAGAGTTAAGGAAGCTCATTTTCTGGCCATTAGTGTTAGACACGGATCCCTTCCTTAAATGCCCCAGGCCTATACCAATTAATTTTCTGCGGTGAATGTCGACAATATTTCCAAAAAAAATGTAGGGTATGAGGCAGCCGTAGCTATATTCAATTTGTAGCCTGCCCATACTTATACCCAATTTTACCAAATCGTACTCATACTTGTTTTTCGTCGCCCCCCTTTTTACTAATGTCGCCCACTTTTTCATAATAATTTCCAATATCGCCCTTAACCCTTCACTCTCTAACTTCTCTCTAGTTTCTCTCTCTTATAATAATAATAATAATAATATTATTAACAAAAAAATTAATAATAATAATAATATTTACAATTTATTTTTTTAAAAAAATTGTAATTATTTTTATTATTGTTAATATTATTATTATTATTATTATCATTATTAATATTAAATTGCAATGTTATTATTAAATTTAGGTTGAATTTCAAAAACCGTTAATTTATTAATAATAACATTGTAATTTATATTAATAATGATAATATTAATAATAATAATAATAAAATATTAATAATAATATTTACAAAAAAAATTTTTAAAAAAAAATCCAAAAATACGGTTGCGGCACGTTTTCGTGCCGCAACCGTATTTTCGGATTTTTTTTTTAAAAAAATTTGTAAATAATAATAATAATAATATTTACAATTTTTTTTTTAAAAAAATCCGAAAATACAGTTGCGGCACGAATCGTGCCGCGGCACCGCGGCGGTGTCGCACTTAGATTTCGGCGCGGCCGTGGTGTTGCCGCGATCTAAGTGCGGCACCGCCGCGGTGCCGCGGCACGTTTCGTGCCGCAACCGTATTTTCGGATTTTTTTTTTAAAAAAATTTGTAAATATTATTATTATTATTATTATTATTATTATTATTATTATTATTATTATTATTAGAGAGAGAAATTAGAGAGGAGAGAGGAGTGAAAAAGGATAGGGGTACAATAGTCATTTGGGGGCGACATTAGTAAAAAGGGGGGCGACGTTAAGCAATGCCCATATATATATAAACTCTTGCAGGGACAATAAATCTCCGACTCACTTATATTCTACTAAAATACTAGGCTCTTGGTTTAAACGACTATTTATGAGTTGTTATTTTTTAATACTCCATCAACTTCATATATATATATATATATATATATATATATATATATATATATGACACACATAATAAAAAATTCATTTCAAATTTTTCTCTAATTAATGATTACCAAAAAGGAAATTGCAAGTTATGTATATATATTTTAATTAGTAATGATGATAGTATAATTTTTTTCAATGATATTAATTACCAAATATAAATTCATACTAATCATAATTTGGTCCTAAAATGATTTTAAGTAGATTAATAAAAAAATATACCATGTATTACACAGTCATAAAAAAATGTTTGCTCTTTCATATTTACGAGGAGATACTAGGTAGCTATCAAACTAAAATAGTTTGATATTACTCTAGTGGGTGAGGAGTGAAAAATGGGATGAGTGAGATAAATTATTGTTCGACTAGAAGGTATTAACACATAATCAATTACTAGAGGTAAAACTGATGAAATAATTACTACAAATGTAAAATATAAAGAAAAAAAAGTTAGTTAAAGTAATGATGAAGATTCATGCTGAAATGATTCATTGGGGATGAGGAGTTGTTTGGGAATGATTTGATCAAAGTTTAAGCATGATTTTTTATGTTGTTGCAAGTTGAATGAATGAGTTGTAGTTTGTGTTAGTTTCATGGTTTTAGCTTCTCGTGAGCTTAATTTAATCCTTGGGTCATCATACTTTGATAAAGATTAGTCTTTCTAGGCACATGTAGATCATTTGGATCAAAGCATGGTGTAGAAGTCATTAGAAGTTGATTGATAATTTGGAGCTACTATTATTAGGCGTCTTTCTAGGCAATATTTGTGATTTGTTCTTGTATTTTTTACTGAGTTTCAATCTTAATTTGAGTTTCCTTGCGTAAGTGATAAGGTATGATATTTGTTGAGTGGGTAGAAGATTTGGAAGTGATGTTGCCACAAAAACCAACTGAGTACATTGCCCAGTTTTTTTTTTTTTTATTTTGCCAAACTGTTTTCTTTTGTTACATTTTGGGGCTCTTTAAATGTACTTTTGGGTTCAGTTTCTTCATGGTATGATCTTAAAAAATTACTTGTAGGCAAACTCACCTTACTTAAGAACTATTTACTATATTGTTGTAGGCACCAAATTTTGTTCTGGTTATATTTGTAACATTTTATTTTATTTTTGGAATAGATTAGGACTGAGTCAGTTAAATATATGATAACACACATCCTCCCATCGTCACAAAATATTTCATTTTCATCCATTTCTAAGCCTGTAACATGTCCCTCATTTCCCAATATTTCCAGCTCAAAAACCTCCATTTTCTATCCTTCCCACATACACAACCTCACTCTTTCGAATGTCATTTTTCCCATAGATCTCCATTAGACTTCTCTTTTGCGAGCTTAACGTAATGATTCAGATCAAATGAATGTCGGATGAGGGAGAGTATGGCCTTTTAACTTGAGTTGTCCGTGCAATAATGAGTTACAACTATCAAAACAACCCATTGTAACCAGACGATTATGCCATCTAATTAAACAACCCGCCATAACCCACAGACTACGGTCTTTCTTTAGCACTACCCTACCCGAAACTTGCCAGTTGTGATATTAGCGTTTCCGCGATGTAAAACTCTGAATAATATTATTTTAATCCACCAAATACCAGTACAAAGATAACCTTTCAGCCTCATTATTCCACATATCCCATAATATTCAGGAGTGTTGACACTGTGAAAATTTTTCTTTTTTCTCCCTCATTTTCTTCCTCTGTGTTATCTGTGTTTAATTGCTTTCGATGTTCGATTTATTTCAAAATTTTTATTTCATTTTTATTATTCTCATCATGTAACCCTTATTTTGATGATTTATATTTGTATAAAATATGCATTATTCATTATTCTCGTCTTTTATTTTTGCCTTTATTTTTTTCCTGCATTCATGAATGATTAATTTAATGAAGTAATTGTTATTCTTCTACTTCTACTCTCCTTTAGAATAATCTTGACTCAAGTAGATACCGTTTTATGGTTGGACAAGCCAAAAGAATCGTACTTTAGGCTTGTAACCTTACCCTTGAACCTATTTTTTGGTTCGCAGACTGGGGCTAATTATTAAATTTGTTAATTTCTCGTTAATTAAATGGCGACTCTTTTATTCATAACTTTCATTAATTAATCTTTAGTCTTGTCCAGTGAACTTTTTTATTTTAATTAGTTTATCTCACTTATTTGTATATGGCTTTTTGATCTGACGGTGCCTGTAAAAGTAGTCCATAGCCGATCGGTTATGATACCTACAGACAATAACCCCTCGGTTGTGGTTAATAGATTCAACGAGAAGCACTAGATCTAGATCTAGCCAGACCTCAACACTTAGGATTTTGTTTATCTTTTTATCTATTTAATTTTTGGGAAGTTGGGGACTACCCCTAATAGAAACACATAAGAATTGTACAAGATTCGTGCCCTTGCCTTTTTTTTTTTTTTTTGCACTTTTGCATCGGTTAATAAAAGTTTAGCCTGTTTTCTTAGCCTGTCTATAAGGGTTATATGCTTGCCAGTAATAATTCTTATCACTTAACTCCCATTAGTCAACCCTAGAAAACCTTGTATATTTAACCCTAATGCTCTGCTTGGAAGAAGGGTAAAGGGGGGAAGGGGGGAAGGGGGGGGGATGTCGATCATGATCGTGACCTATTGATATCTCTCTCCTTGATTCTTGTTTCCCTTTGCTTCTGTGACTCCTAAGGGCAATGTAGGCTGGACTCAAGAAAATGCCTCGACCACCCTACGGTTATTCTGCATGTCAAGACTAATAGAGACTCGAGACCCTAAAGTCTTCTCGGAAGGGTCCAAAACGCACTTAGGGTCAAAAGTAGCTGGATCCAAAATGGTTCACGTTTAGTGAGCTCAAGCTATAATTTTTGAAGTGAAGTGAAAACCTCTATGTAATATTTATGCTCTAATCCCCATGTGGATGCTTTTTTTATCTGCTTTTGTATTTTAATAATGAGTTTCCGAGGCATGCATCCCCAAAGGGATTTTCTGTGAAAGTCGAGGCATGCATCCCCAAAGGGATTTTCTGTGAAAGTCTGAACTGTTCTTATTTCTGTTTAAATTTGTTTGTCTGTTGAGGTTGTTTTCTTATTTGAGTAAAGAAGACAATGTGTTCAAATTCTGAGTTTTATTCTATAAATTTTGGGATCGGGGTTTGGTTTGTTTTAGATTCTACTGACTGATAATTCATAAGATATTAATACTCAAAGTGAAACATTAAGCGGGTTTCGGGTAATAACCCTAAGACCAGGAGCTTGATCATGCAAGGTGTTATCAAGAGATCATAGTTACCCTGATATACTTCCTGTTTACTTCCTCGAGGTTAAGTGTGCACACATGTTTGATATTTCTAGGATGACCATCCAATTTCTGAATATGAGGATTTAACATCCTACTCTATTCTGACTCTGATGATTGAATATCCTATTTTGATTTTGATTATTTTGGAAATATGAGATTCATATTCTAAGGAGTAGGCAAATCTCGCCCTGCATATTGATACCAATTTATTTAACGATTAAAGGATTACTCTGAATTTTGTTTCTGTTGTTGAAAGTTACTATGTTGTTTCTGAACTCTGCCATTTTTGGGTTGAGAGTAAACTATTCACGGACTCGTTTGACTTGTCAACTTCTCCCCTAAATGAATTGAAATATTTTTTTTAAAAAAAATTGTTTTGACAATTACGATAAACATGATTGAGTTCAATTTCATTGTTTGTAAATGTTTTGTTTTCAGGTGATAAAATATGTTCCAAGGGATGAGAACTAGAGTGAGGAGTCCACATTAGTTACTGAAGTTTGATTTTATTAGAACTGTTAAGCATTAAGACTCTTGTATTAGTTTACGCGTCCTCTTTGATATTAAGTTAAGTTGTAGTTGTATTGAGTAAATGTCCTCTTCTGAGTTGTAGTTGTATTGAGTAAATGTCCTCTTCTGGCATTGTATCTCCACGAAGATATGACACTAGTGCCCCATCGAGTTCGTTAATTCCGCTATTCCTGTTTCTTCAACTTTTGACTTTTAGTTCCTAAATTTTCGGGACAATACAGAAAAGATAAAACTACAATGATGTTATTTTGTGGAGGAAGATGTTCCATTATGTTTTGTTAAAACTCTAATATGTTTCTACTTTTATATGTATTATTTTAGGAAAATTGGATTCTAATAATCCTTACTTTAGCAAATTGGATGACAATAATCTCTACTTCCAATTTGTATTCTAATGGTCCAAAAAAAAAAAATTGTATTGTAGTGGGACATAATCGAGAGTATACCCTAAAGATAATAGATTTTGTGTTGCATTTGATTCAAAACTTTGTATAACACTTTACCACGATTTTTAATGAATTTACAACATATCTCCCGATTTTTTTCAATTTTTTTTTTCAATTTTTAATGATTTTTTCAATTTTCTTTCTTTTAAAAAATCATAATAATTGCTCGGAATCTAAAAAAATAATTTAAAAAATGTTTTAATAACTACACTTGGTCTCCTATTTGGGGACAAGAACCAAAAAAATAAAACAATATAGGGTAGGCGTGAAAAAAATAAAAAAAATGCGGCGATGGATTTGGTACCACTACAATACAATTTTACTTCTTTTTGGACCATTGAATACAAATTGAAAGTAGGGATTATTGTCATTCAATTTGTAAAAGTAGGGATTATCAGAATCCAATTTCCCTATTTTTTTATTAAGTGAAGAACTAATAATCCAATGTTTAGTGTCCAAGGTTATTCGAACCCATGAGGTAGTTATGATCGGAATTAACCCATGTAGGATTGTGAATTGTAATGTAGATAGTAAAATCATATCGAAGATTTTGGATCATAGATCATAAGATCGTCGATCAGGATCGAGATTTTAATAACTATGCTAATGTCTCAATTTTCAGGAAATATTTAAATAAAATTTTAAGGAAAACTAGATTATTGAATCTGAAAAAAAGAAATCAAGAAAAAAAAAGTACATTTAGGAAGAAAATCTCGAGGATTTAGGCAGAGAATCCAAGCCAAATGGGCTATCCCCATTAGGTGCGTTACGGTGGCCGAAGAAAGGGAGAAAAAAAAAGAAAAGAAAAAGGGGGAGAAAGTGTGGAAAAAGGGAAGACTCGTGTTTTTTCTCGTCCCCCATTTTGCTATTTTAATGACAAAAACCTCTCCAACCCAACAACCAAATACTACTTGGGGAGTGTCGGACCCTCAGTGAGTAATATAGAGCGAGAGAGTGAGTGAGAAGGGGGCTCTGCAAATTCATCCAACAATCAAACCCAATTGAAATTGAATGCAAAGCTGATCATCTGAAGCAATTTCAGAGGTACCCACTTTCTCATTTCTCCGTATTTCTCTCTGATTGGCAATGGGGGGAAAGAGGAAGCGAGACAACAAGAAGAAGAAGGAAGAGATACAGCAACAAGTTGATGAAAAAGATTCTGAAGATTACTGCTTTGTTTGTAAAGATGGTGGACTCCTCATTGTTTGTGACCACAAGTTTGATCTCTCTCTCTCTCTCTCTCTCTCTCTCTCTCTCTCTCTCTCTCTCTCTCTCTCTTTTTCTGTGTTTGTGTGATCATCAAGTGGAATTTCAATGTGGCTTCATGTGAGGAGTTGTGTGTGAATTTGTGAAAAATGTAGAATCTGTTTGGTTCTTTTTTTCTTGGGTATAATGTTTTCTTCAATTTTGCCCCCTTTATTTTCTGTGATTCTGCTTGTTTATATCACTTCATATGAGTAACTGTTCGTGAATTTATGAGAAATGTAGCATCTTTTTGGTTCTCTTTTCATGGCTACACCTTTTCTTCAGTTTTTACCCCTTTTCCTAGATGATCTTGTTTGCTACTCCCCTATAGTTCACCTTGGGGTTGAATTGGACCCTTTTGTACCCTTTGATCATTCTTCTAAGAATTAAAAGGAAACAGTTGTGTTCTTTTTGTTCGTCTGGTTGTCTCAGCTGATGAATTGGGTTATGGTTCAAGAAGACAAAGAGACAAAAAAAAAAAAAAATGAACAGAAACAAGGAAAAAGTTTTCTTTTTCTTTTTTCCCCTTCAGGGGTTGAGAAACAATGGATAAAAAAAGAGAGAAAAGAAAGTCTGAGACCGGATTTCATGGTTGGTTGTCCTGCTTCATTCTCCTTTGCTTTTGACCCAGAACAACCCCTCCACCATCCAAAAAAAAAAAAAGAAAAAGAAATACTGGGAATATAGGAGGTTATGTAGTGCACGTGATGCTGAAGTCATATATAGAATTATAAATCTAGGAAATTGTGTTGGTACAATTGTACTCAACTTTGCATGCTCTTGCAAAAACTGCAATCAACCCCCCCCCCCTCTTGGGCTGTTTTGTGGATGTGGGTGAGGGGTTTGTCTTCTGAGGATGTTATTGTTATGCATGCAATTTATTACGTACACGTGCTCCAAATATAGTCATTGTTCACTCTCAATAGTATAATTGTTCTCTCATACCTATCAGTTGTTCACTCACAATAGCATAATTGTTCACTCATATCTACTCGGAGTACATGCCCCACGTGCATGTAATATATATTGTTGTTATGCATGTTCTTTTTGTGGGTTCAGAGGGGTTACATAGTCTGACCTGTAGTAAACCACCCATTTTTTGTTACATACTTTGCCAATTTTCCCCCCTCCCCTCCCTGCTGGTCACACTTAGGCTCCGTTTGGTCTTTGGAAAATGAAATCGAAAGAAAATTTTTATCTCTTCACTAATTTAGTATAAGATCCTCTATGTTCTCCACCAATCTATCCCTTGATTTTCTCCCTCCCCAATCCTACCATCTCATTTAGCCTATCATATTTCTATCTCACTTTCCTCTCAACTTTGGAAGGAAAATGTTGATGGAAAAATCAATGTAATTTTTCCATTATGTTTTCGATCTAACTCTTTCTCCTCCAACTTTTTAAAGCCAAGTTAAGGAAAATAAATGATGTTTCAAAAATTTTCTTTCCATCCAACTTTTCAAGGACCAAACGGAGCCTTACTGAATTGGATGCAGTGTGAGGAGGTGGTGGAGGAGGAGAAAATGACTTTAACTGAAATCATTGGCAAGTTTGAGTTGGTGTTGTGTAGGACAGCAAACTTACTACTGATGAAAGGGGTGTTCACAACTTGATTGTAACTTTCTTCAGTATTTCCTTGATACTGGTATAGTCAAGTACTGAACTTTTCCTTTCATGGAAAGGGAAAACTCTTAAGAACTTGATTCTGAAAGTTAGGCGGCTAGGAAAGCTAAGCCCACCTAGCCTCCTCTGAGTTTGGGGTAATGGGATGATCATATATGTAATTTCTATTCTCTAATGCACCTGACTCTATGTGGTGTTGGATTTAGATTCTATAATTGGCTCCTTGAGGTAGTGCTTATGTCTTACTGTTGCTTGTTTTAGTATGTTTGGTCGATCTCTTTATATTCATGAGGACAAAGATATTGTTTTTGTGGCTTAGATGCTTAGTCGTACTCTCCAATCTTCTTGGCATATTTAAGTGGGCAATATTGCATTCCTCGATGTTTCTGTTCATCATCAATGCACATCTCCGATTCCAATTTGGTCCTTGATAGGTGGTTTGTTTGTTTTTTTTTTGTTTTTTTAAAATTTTTTTAGGGAATGTGTGAAAGCTTATCACCTTGAATGTGTTGGCAAGAAGGAATCAGCTGAAGATGAAGAAGAGAATTGGATATGTGGTAAAATAGTCTCTCCATCATAAAATGTATTTGTGCCATTAGTTGTGAAATCTCTATGCGCAATTCTATGAAAGCTTTGATTTATGCATATTGTGTAATGATAATGCATAGTTCTTATTGTATGGTTGAATTCTTATCGGCCTTTATATTGGCTATTTATTAAAAAAAGTTGATGAATGCTTCTTTTGTCTTAATCCTTTCCGTGCCTTGTTATGCATTGAAAAAGGTAATTAGCAGGGGGTGTCCAAACTCATAGTTTCATATTTAACTGTGCTGCATGTGATCATCCTTATATCACGATATATGGCATGTTTTGGCCCTAGTTATTTATTTATTTATTTATTTTCCTGTGGTGCCTATGGGAGTCATTTACATAGTCAACCTGGACAATTTGACATGTTAAGATATGGCTAAGAATCCTGCCAAGTAGTTCTAACCATATTGAGTTTGATGGGACAAAACTATGTTTATTGCTATATGAGTTGATCTTTCAACTATATGTTTCCATTCTTGTTTTCTAATTTTGGTGGTGTTGGATGTACTGCGGTTATCAATGAGTTAACTTTATGTATGCTGAATTTTTCATATCAGGCTGGCATACTTGCCTTGTATGCAAAAAAAGCTCAAGGTATCAGTGTTTCTGCTGCCCTAATGCTGTTTGCCAACGGTGCTACAAGGAAACTGCATTCGCACGGGTTCGAGGGAATAGAGGGTTCTGCCATGACTGCCTTAATCTGGCATTACTCGGAGAGGAAGGCGTGGACATTGACTCAGATGGGGTATGGTAAAATTAAGAATTCTCAATTTGTACAGGATAAAAGTCCTTTTTGTATGATTCTTATCATGTTATGCCCCTTAATAGGTGAAACTTGAGCCTCCATTTCATGTTATATTAAGATTACCATTCTGGTTGTATCCAATACCCATTAGGAATCCTTTAGTCAAACTGGCTGCCACTATTCTTTCATCTAGTAGATGTACTTGTCCTGGTAGACTCTACATTGTGCAATGTAAAGATGTTCTACAAAATAAGAAATATTCCCTACCCCACTGAGTAACCCCTGAACTTGGCATTTTGTGAGAATTTAACAGCGATTGCTTATCCATCTGTCCAGTAATTATTGTATAAAAGGGTTTATCTAGGCTCACATCTTAGGATACCATAAGTTATGTAGACATCACCATGTTGACCCTTGCTTTTTCCAACTCTGTAAGGAACCATCCCCTTGCTTAGGAAGGTTTTATTGGGAAAGTGAGAGAGAAGAGGAAGGCAATGGTCATTCCTCATCTGATGTTTTGAAGCATTTGGTGAGAAAGAAACTTTAGAGCTTTTCAGGGTGTGGAAACTGCTGTAAAGAGTTTGAAAAGCAACTTCATTATTACCTTGGCTTTTCGGGACGAGGGAACTCTCAGCTGCTACTCTGTGTTTGAAGTGGCTGATTTTGTACTTTGTATTCTATGGGTGTGTTTGGTGGGGAGGAAAATCTCTTTCCAAAGAATGATTTTTCCATTTTCAGGTGTTTGGTGGCCAAAAAACGGGGAAAGTTATTTTCGGTGAAATCATTTCCTCCCCAACCTTTGTAAACTATTAGGTCTAACCTTAAGAAAATCCAATTTCCTCCCAGTCCATGTTACTCCTCGCGGCACAAGTTCCTCGCGTTCACTCCTATCTCTACTGAAAAAATGTAGATGTTGACCTTGAATAAGCCAAATTGGATGTTTGTTGCAATTGCTACTAAGCTTAATTGCTCTTTGTTGGAGCACTCAAATGCTTTTACATTTTTCTTGGAGATTATCAAGCTAAGTTTAGGTTTGAATTTGACCTAGTTCATTCTCTGCGAGGCTGGACGACGTATTCTTTTGCTCGCAGTGATAGTTGCTGTTTTGTTTTACCTCGCACTAAAAAGTTTGTGCTTGATAGGTCACCCTTCCCCCTTAGAAGAAAGAAAAGAATCTTGATGGCTCTCAAAGCATCACTATTTTAGAGGCCTGTGTCTTTGATCATGTCCAAGGCTAAGGTAAAAGGGGATCCTTATCGGGAGAAGTAGTTATTGTCACCAAAAATAATCCGACGCAATGTTGGATAAACCTGAATCTTTCTATCAGGCACGAGGAATCATCTTTTGCCTATTGCTTAAAAGTCTTCACTTTAACCCTCCCCTCGTACCTTTATACTTGTGTGTACTCATACATGATATGGGTGTCCTATATGGACATGGATATGGGTGTTGGACCTTCCTATTTTTAAGAACATCTTTAGATTTTAATTGTAATATGAAGTGTCGAGTGTTGTATCATTGTCTGGATGTCAAGGGCCAAACACGGTTACAGTAGGGAAAATGAAGAGTTGCGATAACATAGCTGCTTAGATTAAAAAAACGTGAGGCACAAAAAAGAGCATAGGTTCGTGAGGCGCGAGACACGAAGTGGAGAGAGAAAGGGCGCGCTTCACGCATGCGAGGTGCGCCAAATCGTAGTTTCTTCCAAGCTATATTTTCACGAAATAAGCTAAAAAGGGCATCAAATGATGGATTAGACACAAGTAATACGGTGAAAAATCACACAAATCGTCTTTAACATACCATGGAACAGCAAAATATTCTTCTGATGGAATAAAACAAGCATAATCTCGTGAGAAGAAAGGAAGAAGGGGAGAGAATCACGCTGTCTAGGGTTTCCTCACAGCCTAAAAGGGGTTTTCTTAAAAATACGCTAAACGTTTCATATGAGCTAAACAGTAAAAGCTCCATAAGGCGCACCATAAGGTAGGAAAGGCGCGGACGAGACGAGGCTCACGCTTTTTGAAACTAGGCATAGTTGTATAATTGTCCAAAGATTACTGGCATTGTGATTTGGCAATTGATAGCGAGTTTTTATGCTAAATACATGGAAACTTTTTGCAAACCTTGATTAAATTCACTAAATCACTCGTGCCTTTATTTAACACATTGCTTATGTGGAAGTTTACATATACATCGCAGATAGTGAGAACCTTCCTAATAGTTGTTCATGTTCCAAGAGCTTGTCCAATGGCATGCAGGTAGGAGGTTTATCCTCCCCACCGAGGTTTCGAATTCTGGTGGTCAACTTCCTTGGTGGGAATTGTTGGTACCCCTGGAAGCTTCTTTTGGTCGTTATGTTAGGCTGTGGGCCTAGTTTGTTGTTGGATTACCTCCTTTCCCTTGCTCACTAGCTTTCTAGCAAAAGGGCACCCAACGGGTGGGGCAACTTACCATTGTAAAAAAGATGTACTATGACGAGTCCTTCAAGGCTTGCTCGTGAATCTGGTGCATTTTTCCATCAATGTTGTCCATCATCACCTCTATGTAAGCCATTATTTGGGAAATGGATTAAGAATGGTCATGAGCCAAACATGGAATTCTGCACTGTTTACTAGCTAATATGATGAATTGATGATTGTTCGGTTTTTTTGACATTGTAGGCGTGTGAGAGTGGAACCTAGGTTGCAATGTGGAAATAAAAGTATTACATGTGCATGTCAACGAAGTATTTGAATCATCATATTCGACATGTTGACATGACTTGTTGGCATTTGTTAATGAGTCGTGCGTTTCGCACCTGAAATGGATTTCTTGATGACATTCTTACTTCAAATGGCAGGATCATGATTCTTTCATCAGTTAGTCTTACTAATAAATATTAGAAGTGACATTTGATCCCCACAACATTATCCAAATTAGGTAAAGCTTTTAGCTTCGTTGTTTCTTGATGGGTTCAAGGCAAGAGATTAGAGAAATCTAAGAAGTTACTTTACTAGGAATAGTCTTCATATAACTTTGTAAAAACCTAAATATCATTTGGGCCCCAATAGCAACTGTAACAACTTGATCAATTGATCCTTGAGTGCATCATGTTTGCTTTAATCTCTTATTTGTATTCGTGCTTAAACCAGTTTTTGTGACAATTTTTCCTTTTTCTTCATCGTGGTGTTCATCTCCTCATTCTAGCTCCCTTGTCGCTCTATGCTTCGTCGTTTATGTAATTTTGTATGTCTTGGGTTGCTCACTTGTTGCATTATATAGTAATAGCACTTGCTTAGTTGCTTAAATATGTAACGTATAAGAAGCAAGGAAAATGCGTCGAGACATTTGATTCGCCACATCTTGATAGCAAGGTTTCCCTTATCATTTTCTTTATTCCTTTTTTTTTGGTTGGGGGGGGGGGGGGGAGGGGGGAGATTAGTAATACCTGCAAGGACTCTTCTACAATTTCTCTGTTAATGGTTTGTGTGATGAGTCAAAAATAGAATTAAAGGGTGAGTTTTAAGCTGGAGAAAATCAAAATCAATTTAATTCCTTATACTGTGACCTCCAGGAAAAAGTGGACTTCAAAGATCGGGAAACATATGAAGGCCTTTTCAAGGAATATTGGGATATAATCAAGGAAAAAGAAGGATTAGTCTTAGAAGATCTACATAATGCTGATAGACTGCTAAAAAAGGGTGAAGAATATGCTCGCCATTCTCATAAGTCAAACTCTGACTCCTTACCAAAACATAGGTCAAACTCAGACTCAGAAGAATATGTCAACAAAGAGGAAGAGGAAGAGGATGAGGTTGAGGTACTGGAGGCAGATGGAAAGGATAAAGGATCTTCTGATGACGACGTCGATGTTGCTGATATTGTACAGCCTACAACAGCTAAAAACAAAAAGACGCCGAAAAAGGCACGAGCAAGGCGTAAAACCTCAAAGAGAATCGAGTTTGTTGGCTGGGCTTCAAGATCTCTTATGGAGTTCCTTGCATCAATAGAAGTAGATGCAACCAAAAAATTATCTCAAGATGATGTGGCTTCGCTTATCAACAAGTATGCACAGGAGCATAAACTATTTCATCCAGAGAAAAAGAAGGTTGTCCTCTGTGATGTACGCCTGCGGTCTCTTCTGGGAAGGAAATCATTTAACATGTACAAGATAAATGATGCCCTTGAACCTCATTTTGCTGAGAATCTTGATCAGTCTGACGGTGAAGGCTACAGTTCTGGATGTGAAGAGGGAAATGCTTCCTTGTCTACCAAGAAAGAGCCTTGGTGGAGAAAAGTTGGATCCTTCCAGCACAAAGGATCGCTAATGGAAAAATATCAACAAAAGGATGCCGTAGTAGAAGAGCCGTTCAAAAAAGATGCTGTTGTAAAAGTTGTATATAGTCCTTATGCAACCATTGGTCCCAAAAACATGAAGCTGGTTTACTTGAGGAGAAGTTTGGTGGAACAGCTACTGGAGCAGGACGAAACTGTTGAGAGCAAAATTGTGGGTAGCTATGTGAAAGTCAGGCCAGATCCCTTGGATTCTAAGCATTCTTATCAGCTTCTTCCGGTAACAGGTGACTTTACATCTTTCGATTGTTGTATTTGCTAAATCTTGCTGTCTTCCTGCTTGAAAAAGACGTTAAACATTATTCAAAGTGGATGCTGTGAATGGTTTCAAATGCTTTTCTGACATTCTGCATTTAAATCATTAGAAGCCAAGAGTAGTCACTTTAATGGAAATGCTGTGGGAAGCATCTTCTGCGGATAGTTGCACAGAATTTCAAATTCCAGTAAACTGTGTTCATGGAAATAATATATTTCATCTTGAGCTAGACTATCTTAGGAAAATGTTATGAAAGATAAAACAGAACTGGTTGCACATTTAATAGACGACCAGATGAAAAAGGCAACTGTTTAGTATTTTGCAGTTCTTTTTCTGTAATCAGTTGGATAGATTTGTTCAGCCATGATGGTTGGCCTATTTAGTTCGTATCGATAGAATATGAGTTTTACACTTTTACTGCTGTGCCAGAGCCTTGTTGTTCTGCATGCTGATTTTTCATGACTACTTCCTCTAATTATCTTTTCAGGAGTCAAGAAAGACTCTGGAAACATCAAGAAGTCTCTTCTTCAAGTATCTAGTCTTCCAACTGATGTCCCTATTTCCTCACTATCAAATGACGATTTGTCTGAGGTATGAATAGGACATCTACTTTAGAATCTTTGCGATGGTTTTGGTAACATTGGAGACCTCCCCTTTTGGATCCATTGGGCTAGAAAATGCTTCATTTGTATGGCTGATTCGCTGCTTTCATTCATCTGATACATAATTTTCTATTCAAAAGTGGGCTTGTGCTATATCTCTTGCCAGATTATCTAATCTTACATTCTTACTGCACTATGAATGTCGCAGAACTAGATACCCTCATAGAAAGTTTCAGTTTCTTGGTTTCATTGATTTGTTTACCATGTAAGCAGGAGGACTGTGAGAGTTTGCGCCAGAAGGTAGAGAATGGCTTTGTGGAAAAGCCTACTGTTGTAAGATCTCTTACTCTAATTGCCACGTTTTCTTTCAGTCTGGGAGAAATTTTGTTAAACAGATTTCTTTTTGGATATAATATCGGGTGCAGCGGTATTGTAATTTTGGAATATAATAAAGTTGAACTACTACGTGCTTGTTATACTATTTTTAACAAGTTCTAGTGAATTTCAAACTTTTCCCCTTGATGGTGAAGAATGTTAGATCTCATTATGAAAGGGTCCCTCCAGTGTCTCAGACTGCTGTTTCTGCTATGACATCAGTCTACTAACAATTATTCTGAATTGTAATTTCTTTCCCAAAACTGAATGTGGGAATTGTAGTTACTTTCCTGACGGAGGGTATTTGGCTGAATAGGTGGAGCTCGAGGAGAAGGCGAAAAGTCTGCATGAAGATATAACAAAACATGTGAGTAATCCTGTTATCCGATTTAGCTCTGTTGTTGAAGTGTAGAAAGAGATTTCATTATTTTAACATTTATGGTTGATTCTAGTCTTTTTCATTCATTTGGTTATCACTTCTCATGCAAGATTTGTGGCCATTTGATATCATCTTATAATTTTCTGTAAGCTATTTATAGTTTCGAAACCTAACTATTCCCTGTGAAAGGTAAAAAATCTACTGAAAACTTCAAGCATCTTATGATTTCACATCTGATGAAACTATGGTGATTGTGTCCCCTTTCCCATAAACTAGCAATGACCACGTATTGACTTGGCTCCATGGAACTAATGTCCTTCATTTGTACTATCATGTACCTTTGCTTGTGCAATTTGAAACAAATATGAATTTGATGTCGTCTCTGTTTGCAATTGCATTGCAGTGGATTGCCAGAGAATTGAATATTTTGAAGAATCGCATTGATCTAGCAAATGAAAAGGGACGAAGATTTGAATATCCTTCCAAGCATACTCTTATTTACAATTCGTGTTCTGTTTTTGGAGAATTAATTCCATAGTCCATCTGATAGGAAAACAACAAATTTGCTTTATTGATTCTACTGTTTTTACAAGCACTCATATGAAAGTAGTAGTCCTTGACTGTGTTTTTTAAGTTATATGAGTACCGAAAAAGAAGAGATCTCCTTCAGTCTGCAGAAGAGCAGGCACGCATGTTAAACGAGGTGCCTAAAGTGGTAGCAGATGTAATTGAGATGAAACCTGAGGATGCTGAAGCTGACGTTAACCCCACAGAAGAAGAGTCCAAGGACAAGAAAATTACTGTTTGATCAGTACTCGGACACTCCAGGTAACTCACTGTTTTGATTCTTAGCTTGGAAGTTTGTAAGTCGGTAACTGAAGTTTTAGCAAGTCTCTCCACCGTTCATGTTTCACGGCCATATTTGTCTATTTTCCTTGATGAATATTACCATCTTTTACATGATTTGTTCTCGGGGTTGTGTCTAAAGGGATAAGGTTGTGTGGCTACACCTTTCTAGAACTTGATTTTAATGATGTTGCCCATGAATGGTAAAAACTTCAGGTGTCTAATGCTCATGAAGTGCGATCAATAGTTTAAATCTTGAGGAATTTCCTAGTTAGGATACTGATGTGCGATCAAAGACCCCAAAGGATACCCGGAATATTCTGACGGCCCATTGTCTTATGGCATGCAGGAAATGAGCGGTAATCCCCATCAGTTTGCTCATTTGCCAATATTCCTGGAGGCCTGCCGATTGTCGTACTACAGTCAAGAAGAGGAGGCTATTAACCAAAAAAAAAAGGAAGGAAATAAATAAATAAAAAGAAGGAAATGTAGAGGTGGGAAGATGTGTTTTGTGTAAATACAGCTACAGCTGAAATGGCATTTTACTGCACAAAACTGTGTTGTTGTGTCCTGTTACTCTGCAGAACAAGAAATAGTAGCACAGCAGCTGTTATTTGGCATCAGTACTGGTTTATGTATAGACTGGTGTGTATCTCAGTGACAAACTTGTCATTTTTTTGGCAGCCATTTATGGCTACCCCTGCCCTTTATCCAACTAATTACATCTACCACCATGAGCTATTAGCAAATTATGATTTTACCCATAAAATATTGGAAATGTCATTTATCCTACCTATTCTGTACGTTCCATATTAATTGTCATAGTTTTAATTTTCATGGTCTTCAATGTCACTCTTTGGTTGATAATTGTTTATATAATATGTTATTAACAATTGCAATATTATACTTTTATGATAGTTTTTCGTTACGAATCTAATGTGATAGTTTTATATAGCAACTCATTGTATATATTGAGAATTTATGGTCAAAATTTTTGAAATTTGACTGTACGATTTTCGAAGACGACAATTAATGTGGAACAAAGGGAGTAATTTACAATACTTGTATTAAATATTTGTCTAACCTTTACAATAAACACTTAATTCTACTTTTTAAATTGGGAAATTTGAATCTAATAAACTAACTTTTGGGGCCCTTTGACATAACGAACCAACCTTTAACATTAATATTAAACGAATCAACCTTGACATGTTGCTTTTTCCAGCAAACCACCACCGAGTCTTGACTCGTCGGAAATCTGGCATGGTGGTGGCGGATGCTTAATTGGATGAATTAAGAGCCAAAAAAAAAAAAGAAGAAAAATAGCTTGTGGCATGTGCTGAGTTATTTCTTCTGCCAAATCACTATTCTCCTTTATTTGGTCTACTGTACACCTCACTCTCCTCTCTCCTTCTTTATTAACTCCCACGCCTACTGTTTTATTTGATAAATGTCAGAAATTTATTGTGATTAACTGATTGTACACCTCACTCTCTTCTCTCCTTACTGAAAGAAATTCCCTAATTTCGACTTTCCCTAACCTAATCGCCTGAATGTGTTGAAATTGGACTCTGGAGACATAATTGCTGAAGACAATCTCAAGTTTAGGTATATTGTTAAATTCGTCAATTTCGAGTTTAATTTGGGGGCGGAAATTAGGGTTCGATTTTGGGGTTTCATTCTGGGCGTTTATGTTGTAATTTTGTGCAATTTCTTACTTATTGTTGTTGTGAATGTCATATAAGTTGGTAAGATGGATGATGACATAAATGTGGAGATCCACCATGGTGGAAAATTTGTTTTTGTTGGAGAAGACGAGGTTGAGTATGTGGGTGGAAAGGTGAGCAACATTTTTCCAGTGGATGTTGATATATTGACCGATTTAGAAGTACTAAGTTATGCTGAAACTTTGGGGTATCAAAGTATTGAAAGGTTCACTTACCTCATTCTTGGGATGACATTGTTTGAGGGGTTGAGGACTTGCAAGGGAGATTTATAGTCATTAGATATGGCCCAGGTTGCATTGGTTAACAAGAATTTGGTAGTCTATTTTGAACACAAGGTGGATGAACATGAGGGTGTTGAACCAATTATGCTTGGACTTCCATGGTCTCCTCGTAGATTCAAGGGCCGCTATGAGGTCTCCATCCAATACTGGGTCTAATGCAACCCCAGTGGCTAGGTCAACAAAGGGTGCTAGAGTCAAGGTTATACCTATGACTTTCCCATTGAAAAGGAAGAAGCCAACTGAGGTGCCAACTAAGGTGCAATCCAAGCCAATGTCCAATGTTCAGCCCAATTCTACCCTGTTGCCAACTGAGCCCAATACAAGCACTTTGCCAACAGTTGAGCCCAACTCTGAGCCCAATTCTGAGCCCAATGCCACTGGCCCAAATTTTGATCCCAATTTTGAGCCCAATTCTCAGCCAGAACAGACACAACATACTACAACTGAGACACAAGCATTCCAGGTGACTGACCAGACCCCACCCAACATAGAAAGCGGAGAACATGTCAAAGCACCTCTAGTTGACAAGGGTAAGGGGAAAGCTATAGTTGACCACCTAGCACCTGAGATAGAGTAGGTGTGGGAGGATGCTAGGTCTGATTCTCCAGGAATTGGAGGTGAGTCTCAAAGTGATGATGGTGAAAGTGACTGGGAAAGGGACGAGTTACAACAGGAACTTAATGAAGGAACAAAATTGTCAACGAAAAGGAAGATCACTTTTGATAATGATGATGGTGGTGGTCAAGGTGATGTCACAATTGAAGATGTTGATGATGGTGATAAAGGAGGTTCTACAGATGATGATGATGATGATCACTCTGATCAAGATGGGGAAGAAGTTGACACTAGTGATGAGGAATACATTGAAGGGAAGAAAAGAAACGAAGAGTGTTGGAAAGATAAATAAGAAAAACTGAAGGCTGCTTTTGAGAAGAGAAGTGAGAAAACACCAGTGGAGGAAGATGAAGCAAACAATGTATATGCAACAAACCATGCTGAAAGAAACTCCCTTGATGGTTTCCATTCTGAGTATGAGGAATTAGACGAAGAAATGGATTCTTCAGGTGAAAGTGAAGATGATATACCAAGGCTATTAAGGAAGAAGAAGAAACCTAGGACTGTTGCATCAGGCATTAACTGGATGTACTGGTGCTAGGGATGAAGCTAGGGCATATAGAAGTGTTGCATATTGGTTGGGGGTTACAAGTGCAAGGATATGCATCTTTCCCTCTATTTTTTTTATTTGCACCTTTTTAGAATAACAAAAAAAGGTGGTCCCCTATGTTTGACTTTTATGGTGACCAAAGTGACGAACATGATTATGATATTGAACTTTTTAATTTTTTAGGAGGAGGCATCTTCATCAGCTATAGCTGACCACATGACAAATGCACCTTCATCAAGTGGACCAAATATCCAAACAACTCAAGCTTCAAGCACCAGTCAACCCTTCACTGAACATTGGATGTACTGAGGCAGGGGTCATTTGTATTTTGGGTTTAGGATGTTTATTTTGACATTCACATGACATATGCTGTTATTGGGTCATTTCTATTTTGTTAATTCTGTTTGTATCAAACAGATGTTATGTTTGTATCAAAACTCCATCAACCAATGTGCTGATGTTTGCTTAATGAAATGACCTACTGTCATTATTTTGTCATTCCTACATGGTTGCGTAGTACCTATGAGATTCCTTTATTATTATTTGTTGTTGTTGAAAACTAAATGTTAAGTTATGAAAAGCAACAAGTTGCAATTAATCAAAAGATATACAAAAAACTTACAGGACATTCATTCATCCAAAAGACACTCCATTACAAGTACTACTATATTCACAAACACAATACATTCATTCATTTCCCCACCTACCAAGTACCTATCCTTACCTACCCTCTAATGTTGACAACAACCACAACTACTAAAATTACGAACACTACAAAGTGTATCCAGCCATATCTACCAGCTCCTCTATGCTGTAAATGAAGCATTTCATCTCTCAAAGCCTTCATCTCTGCCTCACTTGCCTTCCTTTTCTTCTTCTCATTCTCAAGTTTTGCTCTGATCTTGGTTACTTCTTCCTCCAATTTTACACTACTTTGAGTCCCATTGCTCAGCTGTTGCATTTCAGATTGCATTCTTGACATTTCCCTAACAAGTTGCTCCATCCTTTCCTCCAAAATTGAGTTGTGCTCAAGCAAATACTTGCCAAGCTCATCTTCCCAAATAAAGAACCCACGCTCCTGATTCACATACAGATTACATATAAAACCAACAAACATATCACAAATTTAACATTTTTCACCCTAAACCAAAACCACCCCCAACCATAATTAAACTCTAAACACACTGACCTTCCAAAATTTGTATCCAAAAAACTTCCTCCCGTAGTTGCGTTCCTTGCGGCAGGTTTCATACACAACAGGGGCATTATGCTTGCATTTTAATAGCGCAACAGTTGGGATTCTTGAATCTGACATTTCCGATTGAAATGTAGTTCCGATGCTTGAAGAATCTTGATTATGGCTAGCCATTATGTGCGAACTGTAGCCTAATTGAGCGAAATGGAAAAAAGAGAAACACGATTGAGAAGAATAGATAAGATTTAGGGTTTTTCGACGGGAGCAATTTTTGGAGGAAGATTGGATCTACAGAGGTTGTGTTTCTTCTCTTCAACCCCTTGCTCCAGTTTTTACTTTTATTTTAGTTAAACAAATGTTTTTCTGTGGGAGTTAATAGAGAAGGAGAGAGGAGAATGAGGTGTACAGTGGACCAAATAAAGGAGAATAGTGATTTGGCAGAAGAAATAACTCAGCACATGCCACAAGCTATTTTTCTTTTTTCTTTTTGGCTCTTAATTCATCCAAGTAAGCATACTCCACCACCATGTTAGATTTCTGACGAGTCAGGCTCGGTGGTGGTTCACTGGAAAAAGCAACATGTCAAGGTTGGTTCGTTTAATATTAATGTTAAAGGTTGGTTCGTTATATCAAAGGACCCCCAAAAGTTGGTTTATTAGATTCCAATTTCCCTTTTAAATTTTATTGGTTATACTATTTTATCTAAAGTTCCCGTAATATAAATAATTTAAGTTGTGTTTGTTGCAAAGGAAATTGTTTTTTAGGAAAATAGTTTTCCTTGTAATACAATTATTTTTAGAAAATGAATTTTCATTTGATATTTTAATTTTTCTGTTTGGCAATATGGAGAGAGAGTGAGAGAGAGATAAATTAAAATGGGTGTTTGAGAGAGTGGTTGGGAGGGGGAGAGAAACAAGACAAAAATTAAAATGGGTGCGTAGGAGAGAGAGAGAAAATAATTAAATAGGTATATGAGAGAGAGTGTTGGAAAGAGAAAGAGAGATAGATAGACAAAGGGGAGGGAGAAATATTGATGCGTGAGAGAGAATGGTAGAGGGAGAGAGGAAGAAGAAGAGAGAGATAAAAATATTCAAACCAGTGTATGAGAGAGTAGTGGGTCGATAGAAAGAAGGGAGAGAGAGAATGGAGGAGAGAAGGAAAAATGATTTTAATGAGGTTGGAATTAAGAAAATAATTTATAAAGGGATGGGGGGAAATCATTTTCTAGAAAATTGTTTTTTCCATTTTTTCAGCCACAAAACACCAAAAAATGGGAATATCATCACTACTAAACACAACACTAAACTAAAACCTTATTTGTTTGTTTTTAAATACCAAAAAACTAATTATAGCTTTTTACCTCATGAGTTTTTTAAAAAAATAGGATTTTACCTATTAAATTTTGAAATTTAGATTGATTCTATGTTAACTTTATATCAAGCAATAAATTTTCTTACTGTTATACACTTTTATCAGTAAGCTTGAAAATGCACGCAGAACTATAAATTCACAAACTCAATGAATTGTTTGTTTGTTGTTGTGCATGTTAATTACTAAAGCTAATATTGACGTTACTTATTGATGTAGTTGATATAAGAGGGAAAAAAAAGGACGAATGGTGTTGGGGAATATAAAGTTTTGTTTTATTTTATTTTTGTTTTTGATTTTTTCTTTCAACTTTTATTTATTTAATTTTTTTTGGCAAAAGGCAAATATGAAGTTGTTTGTAGGAAAAGAGAGAAATAGAGGAGACAGAAGAGGAAAAGGAGACAAAGAGATAGAAAGAAGTATGCATAGGGTTATGCTACAAATGTTTTATGCATTATACCTTTTTTTTTATCTTTTCATTTTCATTTTTCTTTTGTATTATAAGTGAGTGCAACTAACCCTATTAGTTAGAGTGGTACGTTAGATTTATCTTTACCTAACTTTACCTTATCTTATCCAGTCCCTAAAAAGTATTCAAAACAAAGTCAAAATTTTATCCTTACCTTTCCTTACCGTACCAAACCTAACTTGATCATATCACTTTAAAAAACAAAACCTAAATAATAAGATATTCTTATACATCTCACCATGCTCCCCAATAATTATATTTATCAATAGTGATATCTTTTCCTACAAAAATTATTGTATACTCCAGCGGGAGTACACTTTGTCCCTCTACTCCCGCTACACGTCATCTACCGTCAACGATTTTCTTTATATTTTTGATCCGCTTGATATAATATGGATATATTGGTTGTTGCATGGAATACACAAACAACTATACAATGCCTAAACTGCTAAACGCTACGTAAACCATTATCCATTATAAAAAATGTCAATTTCGTTGAACTGGGCCAAAAAACTGAAATTGGACCAAATAAGAAGATTTTAAAGTTGTTTCCAACTTTATAGAAATCAAAATTAGTTTCCAAGACCCTTAGAAGTTGAAGCTGCATTTTGTAGCTTCTAATTTCTAGTTTTTGGAAGCTACTAAGAAAATTTATGGAAAAACATTTTATTCAACAAATACCTTTGAGCTTTCCTAGTAATGAAAATATATTTCCATTTTTACAATATTTCTAACTTTTTTAGAAATCTCTATTTTCTTGTATTAATTATTTTTAATTTCATGCTTATTAGTATAAAATAAGTATGATACTTGATATATGATAGAACAAATAAGAAACATTATAATAATCAATTTGTGAGGTTTCAAAATAGTAAACATAAGTATCTAAAATAGGTGAAACACTAGTTAAAAGTACTTCTATAATATAAATTATTTACCCATAACTTTTTGAAGTAACAGTTCTGATAAAACTATTCCCAAAATGTTATTTTGAATGACACTATAAATTATAAAAAAGTATAAGTTTGACCAAACACACCGTTAATATTCTATTATCAAAATATAATGGACATTTCTAGTAAAATGCTTGGGTTGGTAGAAACCAATTCATCTTTAAAGAAAAGTAAATGCATGTCTGATTTTAAATAGGAAAATTGAATTCTAATAATACGAACTTTTGGCCATATAAGATTTAATAATACAAAATTTCGATTTGGTTCTTAATAATATGAACTTTGACCCCCTGTTGCCCACAATAACACGCCACGGAGTTAAAATTTACTTAAATCGGTGACGGTCCTAGCTGGCGGCGGAGGGATGAGTTTAGTCAATTTTGACTTGCCCAATCAGCATTATTTGGTCCACATCAGCCCCCTCTCTTTCTCTTTCTCCTCTCTCTCTCTCTCTCTCTCTCTCTCTCTCTCTCTTCGTTGCAGATCTTCTTATTCCTCCCTCTTTCCTCTGTTTCTTTCTTTCTTTCGCTTCGTTTTTTCGAAAATGGAGTGTTGCAATCTGTCTTCCTCAGAGATCCTCCACGCCTTTGCTCCTCGCATTCGCGTCTACAAAGACGGCCGCGTAGAACGCCTCCTCAAAGACGACACCGTTTCCCCCTCCTTCGACCCGGAAACCCGCGTCCGATCCAAAGACGTCGCCGTCACCTCCGCCGTCTTCGCCCGGATCTACCTCCCCACCGCCGCAACCTCGCCGGAATCCGGTGAGAAGCTCCCTCTTGTCATCTACTTCCACGGCGGCGCTTTCTGCCTCTACTCCGCTTCCTCCTCCATCTACCACAACTACCTCAAATCCTAGCCCCCATTAAAACTGAGGCCCTGAAACCTGCTATTCCTACTGCATTTTGGCACCCACCACCACCGTTCTGTGACCACTGCTATTGTAGTGCCGCCAAAAGGATGTCATCTTTCTCACCACCGTCACACAACCTCCCAATTTCCCCTGGCGACCTCACCCTCCTCAACCTAGGATTGTTCAACTCCAGTTCTTTGATTTAGGAAGGAGAATTTGGACTCCATGAAATGGGGAGCTGGGAAATCACTGAATTTGGTATGTAATTTGAAGTTTATGCTTACAAGACAAAGCTCGATTCAGGCGATAAGCATAGTTGATTGTATGAATTGAGGAATCAAAAGGTGCATGAAGAAATCAATGGAATGAATCGACTATCGGAAAAAAGCAAGAGTCCGCCGCACAAAAGCGAAGAGGAGAGTGAAATGCAATTGGTGAGAGTATGAAATTGTGGAGATGGTTGCAATTTTGTCATAGAAATAGTGAGTGTCAGACTAGCGAAATCAGTTTTTGGTATAACCAAATACCTAATTGATGATTAGTGACATTGCCCACTTTCTGTATTCATTGATTTCAATTGCTAAATTAGTGAATCCAACTTTTCTAGGCTTGTGTTTTGGAATTTTTGTGGTGTTTGGGTTGAGATCTTGGTTAACCAAGAATGATAATGTTTTCCTATTTGAATTCCCAAGCTCTATTTTGTTCTAGCCTTGTTTTGTTTGTGTCATTCTGTTATTGTAGTGGTGGGTAGCAGTATTGGTTTGTCTTCAACTCTACTTGTCTTTGCGTTGCGTTCTTGCCTCAATTTTTTAACCCGTCTTTTTTATCAAAAGGTGTTTTGGGGCAGATGGTGGTGGAAGTGAAGGTGGTTGGGTGGTTTTTTGGTGGATGCGATGGTGAGGTGTGGTGGTAGTAATGGTGGTTTGAAAGTTTTGTAGTGGTAGGAGATGGATGAGGGTGATGATGGAAGAAAGAAGGAAGAAGATGGTGAAGTTGCAGAGAAAAAGAGAGAGACAGAGGAGAGAGAAAGAGGGAGGAAGAAGAAGATCTGCAACGAAGAGAGAGAAAGAGAGAGGAGAGAGGAGAGAAAGAGAGAGGGGGGCTGATGTGGACCAAATAATGCTGATTGGACAAGTCAAAATTGACTAAACTCATCCCTCTGCCGCCAGCTAGGATCGCCACCGAGTTAAGTAAATCTTAACTCGGTGGCGTGTTATTGGGGGCAACATGGGGTCGAATTTCATATTATTAAGAACCAAATCGAAAGTTCGTATTATTAAGTCTTATATGGCCAAAAGTTCGTATTATTAGAATCCAATTTCCCTTTTAAATAAGACGAATATCTTATGCACATTATTGACTCAATATTGTTTTATATTTTTTTTATAATTCAATGACCCAAAATTGTTGGGTTACATTAACATTAGATATAGTCATGTATTGCACAATACTGTCCTGCTAAAGAATATTACAACATATCTCAAGCTAATCTACAAATTAGCTTAGCTTGTTTGTCTGCCTAAAAATATACAAACATCGGCAGATTATTTCAAGATCAAGTCTACAACATCATAAATCAGCAAAATATATGTTTCATCTTATCACATTATACATATGATTTATCTTCATCATATTATATGTCAAAATTGAAATCAGTTAGGTATAACATAAGGGACCAAATTATGCAGGCTTAAAACGGTTCAAGGACTGTGCAATGGAGACATTTGCACGTTTTAGATACACCATTACTGCAACACCAGTAAGTACAACTGCACCAGCCAAAACCCTAGAATGAATTGAAGTCCATCTAGAATTCTTAACTATAGGAGTACTTGTAATTTGTGTACTGTTAGTTTCCTCCACTGGTTGCGGTAACTCGACATACAACCTCAACACCTATGGGTAGCAACAACAAACCATATCAAACTCGTTGGACAAAATGCTAGCATGTGAAAATGCAAAAGAAAGTTAAATATTGGTGAATGGTTAAAAGTTGTAGTCACGAGGATTGTTGAGATGCACAACAACCAATGGGTGTGTTTTATGTATATCGTGAAGCTTTTTCCCCAAATACCAAAGGTAAATGACTAATGAATCGACTCTGTGTAGTAAATGTTGAACTATATCCACTATTTCACTAACATTCAAAAGATATGCAAAGGAAAGATTTTTTTTTTAAAAAAGCAATACCTTTGCTCCTATTGATTTAGCATGGAGCACAGCAGCAACGAGATCAACATCACATGTAAGCGTGACTTTGTCATTTTCATCATCTTTGTACTGTAATTCAAGCAACAACAAAGTTTTAAAATTTTACCACCCAAATTCTCAAGGAAGTTTAGGTACACAAAAACAAGAGACTTACATACAGTTGTGGCTGCCTCTCAGAGTTGCTAACTCCTATTCTTTGAACAACAGTTGACATAAGTTCATCCATATTATCATTGCCTGTAATTTTTAAAACACATTACAAGTCCATAACTATTTTTTTTCTTCTTAATTAGTCTCTTTGGCTTTTGCCCTTGTCTAGAAGAACAGTGGTTGATAACATGAAGTGGGATTGAAATGATACTTACTACAAACAAATCGGTGAACACGTCCTTTAGAGTCCTTAAATTTGAATGTAAAGGAATTTCCAAGACCAATTGATGAACATTTTCCTAGATCTGCTACTTCAGAAGCCATCATTGAAGCAGACATTTCACTGTATGCAACATCTTCGTAAATGAGTTTCCAAACTATCTACCCAACAGGTCCCAAGGCACAATGAACAAGTAGATTCATACCTACGAGTCTCAGACTCATTTGCGGGCTCCATGGAAAGTGCTGAGTCCCAAAATTTTTGCATTGTTGCGTTTGCCATCTCACTTGGTGATCCAGAGTTACTCTCAACCTACCAACAAATTATACTCAAATCTAATAAAAATAGTAATATGGGAAAGGAAAGGGGCTTAGTAATATTTGAAAATTTTCACTTAACAAATATTTATTCATAGACATTATTGTAATAAATACGTCTAAATTATCCTTTCTCACGCCCTAGCGAAAAAAACAACCATCACACATGCACATTGACTGAATAAAAAAGGATAGAAACACTTCTACTCACCCAAACAAGTCCCCTGACTGCCCTCCTAACACCACACCTAATTCCAATGTAGAAACGAAAACATTTAAAGACAACTTACTGATGAAGGATGAGTAACATAATGTATGTCATTCGACAATTTAGAAAAACAAAACACATTTGAGAAAAAGAATCCTTTTTTTCTAATGGATGAGACACCGATAATTGTATTTTGAAATACTTAGGAGGTGATGTAAATCATGTAACCTGTCTCTTAAAACATTAAAGTACTCAACAAAAGTAGTTTTCTTGATTTTTCACCTAAATATCTAAAGTGACACTTAACGGATGTACTAACAGACTTTGATACTTACAAGAATAACTAATGATTTATTAGTAATAAAAGGATGTCAAATGTACCAGTACATGAAAGCAAACAAATAGCACTACAGGACATAGTCTGAGATGACATTTTTACTCACGATCACTCCTGTGAGGAAAGATTTACTTACTAGGCCCGTAGAAGAACTAGGCGTAACGATCACAAAATACTAAATACAATGAGAATTACCATGGAGACGGCAGCATGAGTCAGCTGTAGGACATCGATACATGCAACAAGTGACCCATCTGTAAAAACAATTAGAAACATGTGAACAAAATCACTGAAGCACTTGACAACGCTAATATTTAATTACTTACCTTTATCTAAAACAGGAAGATGCAAAAATTTTCCATCACGCATTATTTGCAAAGCTTCAAGAATTGTTGTATCCATAGTAGCACATTCAGGACTAGATGTCATAACCTTAAAAAGAAATATAGGTAATATCAGAACAATCGAACCAAAACATTAAGAACATGCACTTTAATCTCCATAGATTTAATCATCTATTTTCCATGATGTTTGGAATTTACTTTTTCTACTAAGGTCACTTCAGGAGCGAGATTCTGTGCTACGACCCGCATAAGGATATCCCTTGAACTGTATATAGATGAAATCACCTTTACTATGAGCAAATCCAAGAAACATTATAAGGGAGTTGGAAAATGAAGTGGAAAAAGAATAATACGTTAGGATCCCCTGCACTTTGTTGTCACTCATTATAACTGTTGAATTTCCATGAGAATCTCGCATCTTCTTTGCAGCATGACAAACAGTATCTGATGGTGCAACTGTTGAAACCCTGAAATGGTTTCGACGATGGTATTTTATCAGTAACGCCATAACATGAAGATGTGATTGGCAAACAACATTCCAATTCAAATTTAGTAAGTGCATACTTGGTGTTCTCAGTAATGATAGTTGACAAAGATGGCTTGAACCGTTCCCGAAGAGTCTCTATATGCATAGATGAATCTGCAAAATCATCACAACAACAATTAGCCCACATATACTGTTGAAGTTGAGATGGGTACATCCTTAACCTAAACATCCTAGACAAACAAAGAGGTGGTTTCATCATACCCACTCCATTCCAAGATGTCAACAAGTGAATTTTAACAGTTAAATAAATTGTGGAGCATACTATTGAAATTACTTCCCAATTGTTGCTCAACTCCATCAAACTGATCAACAGCTCTCTCCATTCCCGATATGGCATCATATAGACATTTTGTAATGTCCAGCAAGGCGATGACTTCACCATTTTCTACGACTGGAAGGTGCCTAAATTTTCCTGAAACAAAATTCGAGGGTATCAATTAACTTGTCGGAGAACTCTGCAAAAATTAGCATTTTGTTCAAAGCATCCCTACTCCCCACACACATAGTTGTAGGAGGCATACATTGAGGATCAATTGAAGTAGCATAACACTTCAAGAAACAAAACATTGGTCTTGTTTTAGAGATACAAGCAATGCAAATGAATCACATGAACAAAATGTTCAGTTATTGAAGCTCACCTTGAACCATCTTTTGAAGGGCTTCAATGGCTAATGTCTCTGAGGTGACAAATATAGGATTTCTTGTCATGACTTTCGCTAATGTGGTTTGGTCTGGCTTTAGTTCCTCTGCGGTAACTCGAGTAGCAATGTCCTGACAATCGTCCAGACCTCAAAATCATTCAGATTTTTCAAAATGGTGACCATACGAAAGATTTTGACCAAACTTAACCAAAAATTCAACCTAACAGTTGAAGACCCTAAGTAAGTTTATCATATAATATACTCCAAAAATGTTGCAATTAAACACCATGAGATACAAGGTACCAACAGGACTACTCGAGATACAAACACAACACAACAGACACACAAACATGTGCTTTTAGAAAAAAGTCAGGGTACAACACATATGGTGGAAACATTTTGAGACTGTTGGCTTTAGAAAGGTCATGTTTGGATTATTGGCTGAGAATAATAAGAAATTGCACAGAGTACATCAATACATGGTATACACTTGTTAATGACAAAGCCCAATTTCTTGGTTCCATGGTATACACGTACGTTCTACAGTATCATTGTTCAATTTGTGTTGGACACAGATATGGATGCCCTCTATGGTAATGTGGCTATTTCGTTTGAGCTTGAAATGTGTTGTCTACGCTTTTCTTGTGCCTTGTACGATGACCCAATATTAGAGTGGTCACAATTGACCTCCACATGCTAGAAGCTCCAATATCCATATAAGCAGCAATTGAACCGAAACTAGGCTAATGTTGAAGACAGACAAACTCCACATACTTGAATGTTTCTTGATCAAAATAAAAATAAAAATAAGTAAAGAAGATAAAGAGGAACCTTGTCAGTAACAATTCCAGATAACAAAGCGTTGGAATCAATAAGCAAAACAGCATCCACACGACGGGCGGCCATCCTTCGGCAAGCATCGGAAACCATCGTACCTTCTGGAATCGTCAAAGCTTTTGTTAATCTCAGCTTCTTCACCGTTCTCTCTACATTCACAGCATTCGACCTAAATTCACATAAATTATCAACAAACATGTAAAATGCACTGCCAATGCATTCATTTCAAGGCGAAAGGTCAAATGAACAAAAAAGAATGAATAAATGAATGAATAATTACGAAGGAGAAGAAGGCTTAGAGGAAGAGGTGACGGATTCTGGGGGAGGGGCGGGTTTCCGCCTCGCTGGGGATGGTCGACGGGCGGCATTGCTCTTTCGCGGCGGTGGCAGAGTGGTGCCTTGAGAATTACTCATCTTTGAATCCATTTTGTAAAATAAAATGTCATCAAACTGGAGGAGATTTCATTCGATCAAGGAATTCATCCAAAAGGGAGACAAATTATGCGATTCAGGAATTTGGACAGGATGAGAGAGAATAGAGAGAGAGAGAGGTCGTTATTGGAAGTTGGAAAATGGGAGACTCAGAAAACAGATAAAGATTTTAAACAAAACAACACTTTCCATTGACGACGTCCTTTGCTTTTCTCTATTGCACACTACGCCTGGTATTTATAGTTTATGGGATCCAACTCAATACTTTAAAAATTTATATTAATATAATATTATACTTTTATGCTCATGTGTGTGGATTCTCGATCTATCTTTGTTAATTTTTTTAGCTATGATATTTAAAAGAATTCATCTTTACAAATTAAAAATTAATATATAACGATCAAAGTGAATTGTTGCAACAACTAATGCTAATTATTGAGATACATTTTTTTTTACAAAATTTAATATTTTTGAGGAGATTCTACCATAATTAATTTTTTTCAACTGTCATATTGATTCTACCTTTAAAATATAACATCAATGTGTTTTGATTAAATTAACTTGTCACATTTAATCGTGTTTGTCAACAAATATTAATATTTTCAATGTATGAGATTTGTTTTCGACACTTCAATAATCATGTATGTCAAACTGCCGAAGTTGAAGAAAAGTATAACTATGGTATAAAGAGATCGTTAAAACTGGTCTCCAAAGGCCTTAAACGGTCACTAGGAAGGGCAATTGAACGCAGATTAACGATCGTTCATATCGTATACACACACACACAAATATATATATATATATATATATATAGATACATACATACAGAGAGAGAGAGAGAGAGAGAGAGAGAGAGAGAGGATCGCCTAACGTTAAATTATTGTGAGACGGGGTGCCACGTTAGATGAAGAAAATTTAACGACACTCTTCTAACCTGTGTTTGTGATACACACGCCATATATATAGGGTTAGTTTCTATCTCCTCCCATTAACAAACCCTAAAAATTTGCACAAATTGAATTACCGACGTCGAATATTCGCATGCGCCACTGAATTTTGTCCACAAAAACCGATCAGAGTCGACACCATCGAAAATATGGTGCTCTAATATTGCTACGTGGTTAGATGTATTTTGCCGTTGCATATAATGTCCAACACACAATCATCTGCGCCCGTCAAATGTTATTTTGTAAGTGTTAAATGTTGTTTGGTACAGTAAGTGGTATCTTCGTTGTGTCAATAACCGAGACTTCCTTTATATTCAAGAATTATAGAAGTTATGAATGTATCCAATAATTAGTTTATATCCAAGGATTACACATCACATTAAATTCGTTGTTTATATCCAACTATTCGTTTATATTCAGAATTATCATTTGTTTTGAGTGTCGATGGGTATAGACATTTTGTTTGGTAAGTGGTGATTTATCAAATTAATCTTTGTTATATTTGATATGTTAGAAATGTTGAAACAACTCTGTGCTGTTGCTATCTCTTTAGCATTTTTTAGCTTTCAATAATCAAAAAACAACAATGGAGAATTCGCAAGTGGAGACATCAAAGATGGATAAAATCGATAGTAGGAATGACATAGAAATTGATCATGATATGACTATTTTATATTTGTCATATGACTATTTGTTAGAGTTATATCGAGCAAATTAATTTGCGGAAGCGAAAATAAAATGACTACAATAAATCGAAAAAAATAAATGCAAGATTAAAGAGGACAAGAATTTAACGTGGTAACCCAAATCGGGGAAAAACCACAGGCGACACAAGCACAAATGAATCCACTATTAGTAGAGAGTACAATGAACGATCTCACCCCGAGATCAACACCAAGAGAGTAGAACAACCCACACAAACTCTCACAATTACTCTTACTAATGGGAATACGAAAACTACTGAATTTTTGGGATGATTACAAAAGATGGAGAAGACTCCCTTTTATAGGGAGTACACACCTAAAACCCTAACCCTAACTTGACTCCCACTCCAATTAGATTTAGAATCTAATACAATTAGGAAACCCAACATGATAAGGAAATCTAAATAATATCCTAATACAATTAGGAAACAAATAATTGTGGAATCAAGAGACTGGGTAATTTTGGGCTACTTTCTAACAATCTCCACCTTGGACCAAAATTATTCCAAATCTTGTCGCCGCCACCAAACCTCGAAGGGTAGAGCCCCGTAGGGAAACGCCCAGAAGGGCACTCAAAGACTACCCGCTAAGTCCAAGCTCCTCTTAGACTTAGCTATTCCTTTCTTCTTCACCTGATCCAACAATACACTAAACATCCGAGTTAGATCATCTTCAAAAGAGTTACCTCAAATTGCTGAACCTTACAGGATATATAGACCTTTGCACCTCAAACCCTTTAAAAGAATTTCAGAACCCTTGGACACTTTCAAAACTCCACCTTCACCTGAGTACCTTAACCCTTTGGAGTCAAGTACACTTAAAAAGATCAGATTACACTTCATACCAGGGACATGTCGAACATCTGTTAGTGTTCTGATAGCACCATCCTGAGTCTTGATCTTAACTGTACCGATTCCAGCAATCTCACACTGGCTATCATTAGCCAAATTAACAACACTAGAATCAACAGTATCATATGTAGAAAACAAATCTTTGTTAGGACATACATGATAACTAGATCCAGAATCCAAGACTCATTCAGACAGACTTCCCTTCTCTTGAGAAACAAGAAAAGCATCACCATCTGACTCATCTTCCACTATTGCAGCTTCACCTTCTTTTTCCTTTCTCGATTTCAACTTATGACATTCAGAAATTTTGTGTCCAGGTTTCTTACAGTAGTAGCAGTCACCCTCAAATTTAGACTTAGAGCCTTTCTTTTTCGACCTACTCCCCACAACTGACAAGCCTTCAGCTTTGCCATCATAACACACTTCAAGATCAAATTTTTCTTTAGACAGTAAATTTGACTTAATATCCTCATAACTCAAAAATTCAGTATTACTGTAGAGCATAATTTCCTTGAACTGTCTATACGAATGGGGTAGGGAAATAACCAAAAGAATGGCCTTATCCTGATCATCAATTTCCACCTCCAAATTTTTCAAATGTATCAAAATCGAATTAAACTCATTAAGATGGTTTTGAATAGGTGTTCCTTCAGCCATGTGAATAGTGTACAATCACTTCTTCAGTCGAATTTGGTTAACAAGACTCTTAGTCATGTAAAGTTGTTCTAACTTTAGCCAAAGAGCAGCAGTAGACTTACAATGAACCACCTCACGAAGAACTGAATCTGCTAAACATAACTGAATTTCCGTAAGAGCTCTATTATCAAGCTCCTCCCATTCCTCCTTTTCAATATTGGCTGGCTTCGTACCGAGTACTTTCTTCAATCCACTCTGCGTAAGAACAGCTCTCATCTTGATCCTCCACAAACTGAAGCTGATCTTGCCATCAAACTTCTCGATATCGAATTTAGTGACTGTAGTCTGTAGACATCCTATAACCAAGGCTCTAATACCACTTGTTAGAGTTATATCGAGCAAATTAATTTGCGGAAGCGAAAATAAGATGACTACAACAAATCGAGAAAAATAAATGCAAGATTAAAGAGGACAAGAATTTAACATGGAAACCCAAATCGGGGAAAAACCACGGGCGGCACAAGCACAAACGAATCCACTATTAGTAGAGAGTACAACGAACGATCTCACCCCGAGATCAACACCAAGAGAGTAGAACAACCAACACAAACTCTCACAATTACTCTTACCAATGGGAATACGAAAACTACTGAATTTTTGGGATGATTACAAAAGATGGAGAAGACTCCCTTTTATAGGGAGGACACACCTAAAACCCTAACCCTAACTTGACTCCCACTCCAATTAGATTTAGAATCTAATACAATTAGGAAACCCAACATGATAAGGAAACCTAAATAATATTCTAATACAATTAGGAAACAAATAATTGTGGAATCAAGAGACTGGGTAATTTTGGGCCACTTTCTAACAATCTCCACCTTGGACCAAAATTATTCCAAATCTTGTCGCCGCCACCAAACCCCGAAGGGTAGAGCCCCGTAGGGCAACGCCCAGAAGGGCACTCAAAGACTACCCGCTAAGTCAAAGCTCCTCTTAGACTTAGCTATTCCTTTCTTCTTCACCTGATCCAACCATACACTAAACATCCGAGTTAGATCATCTTCAAAAGAATTACCTGAAATTGCTGAACCTTGCCGGATATATAGACCTTTGCATCTCAAACCCTTTAAAAGAATTTCAGAACCCTTGGACACTTTCAAAACTCCACCTTCACCTGAGTACCTTAACCCTTTGGAGTCAAGCACACTTAAAGAGATCAGATTACGCTTCATACCAGGGACATGTCGAACATCTGTTAGTGTTCTGATAGCACCATCCTGAGTCTTGATCTTAACTGTACCGATTCCAGCAATCTCACACTGGCTATCATTAGCCAAATTAACAACACTAGAATCAACAGGATCATATGTAGAAAACAAATCTTTGTTAGGACATACATGATAACTAGATCTAGAATCCAAGACCCATTCAGACAGACTTCCCTTCTCTTGAGAAACAAGAAAAGCATCACCATCTGACTCCTCTTCCACTATTACAGCTTCACCTTCTTTTTCCTTTCTCGATTTCAACTTATGACATTCAGAAATTTTGTGCCCAGGTTTCTTACAGTAGTAGCAGTCACCCTCAAATTTAGACTTAGAGCCTTTCTTTTTCGACCTACTCCCCACAACTGACAAGCCTTCAGCTTTGCCATCATAACACACTTCAAGATCAAATTTTTCTTTAGACAGTAAATTTGACTTAATATCCTCATAACTCAAAAATTCAGTATTACTGTAGAGCATAATTTCCTTGAACTGTCTATATGAATGGGGTAGGGAAATAACCAAAAGAATGGCCTTATCCTGATCATCAATTTCCACCTCCAAATTTTCCAAATCTATCAAAATCGAATTAAACTCATTAAGATGGTTTTGAATAGGTGTTCCTTCAGCCATACGAATAGTGTACAATCGCTCCTTTAGTCGAATTTGGTTAACAAGACTCTTAGTCATGTAAAGTTGTTCTAACTTTAGCCAAAGATCAGCAGTAGACTTACAATGAACAACCTCACGAAGGACTGAATCTGCTAAACATAACTGAGTTGCCGTAAGAGCTCTATCATTAAGCTCCTCCCACTCCTCCTTTTCAATATTGGTTGGCTTCGTACCGAGTGCTTTCTTCAATCCACTCTGCGTAAGAACAACTCTCATCTTGATCCTCCACAAACTGAAGCTGATCTTGCCATCAAACTTCTCGATATCGAATTTAGTGACTGTAGTCTGTAGACATCCTATAACCAAGGCTCTAATACCACTTGTTAGAGTTATATCGAGCAAATTAATTTGCGGAGGCGAAAATAAGATGACTACAATAAATCGAGAAAAATAAATGCAAGATTAAAAAGGACAAGAATTTAACGTGGAAACCCAAATCGGGGAAAAACCACGGGCGACACAAGCACAAACGAATCCACTATTAGTAGAGAGTACAACGAACGATCTCACCCCGAGATCAACACCAAGAGAGTAGAACAACCCACACAAACTCTCATAATTACTCTTACCAATGGGAATACGAAAACTACTGAATTTTTAGGATGATTACAAAAGATGGAGAAGACTCCCTTTTATAGGGAGGACACACCTAAAACCCTAACCCTAATTTGACTCCCATTCCAATTAGATTTAGAATCTAATACAATTAGGAAACCCAACATGATAAGGAAACATAAATAATATTCTAATACAATTTGGAAACAAATAATTGTGGAATCAAGAGATTGGGTAATTTTGGGCCACTTTCTAACACTATCAAAATTGCACGTGTTTATTGTATGAGATTAGTTTTTGTGGATATACGACTATTTAGTAATGTTACAATAACTATGCTACAAATAATATTTATTTGAATATAATGTTTTCTTAAACGTCATAGTGCAGGTATGACTATTTAGAATTAATAAGGTGACTATTAGAATTAACAAATTGGTCATTTCAATTTTGTAAGACTTCAAAATGAAATGGGTGACATAATGTGTCTCTTGATGTGACTATTACTTTTTATTGTTTTAAATTTTTTGTTATTTTTAAATGTTATCGCATTGAGCATGACTGTCTTGTTTTGACAAGGCAATTATTATGTTTTAATAAGTCAACTATTTTGGTTATGGTAAATGTCGAGAGGTATGATTAGTGTTGTTGATATGACTATTACTATTGTCTATTTATGTATGTAATGTATGACTATTACGATTATACAAAAAATTACAATTTGGTACCCCATGTTTTCTGGTAATAATTATTTGGTACCAAACCTTTTTGTAATAATTTTAAGGTACCCTATGTTTTTGTGTAATAATTTATAGGACCCTACTTCTGCCGGAAAATGGCTGCCGGCGACATTTGGCGCCAAAAATGCGGCTTGGGATTTTTTTTTTGTTTTCCTTATAATTTTGTGACCATTATACCCTTTTGATTCTATATAAGTGTGAATACCTCTAACCTAATTATATTTGAAAACTAAAAATTTAAGAAAATATATTTAAAATCAGTATTTTTTTATCAGAAAAATTTAGATTTTATTTTGGAAATTAAAAAGGGGAAAAGGTGGGAGAAGATGAACCATCCGAGGTGGCATCTAGGCAGTTTGATGGTGTGACGGTGGCGGCGAAGGGGCGGCGTCGGTGGCTTGGTGGTCGCTTGGTGTCGAGGGTTGCATGGGGTGGGTGGCACCGGTGGTAGCTGCTTGGTAGGTTCCGTTGGCATTCAGGATTCAACAAGTTTGAGTATTTGATGTTATCCGGCGGTGCTAGAGGCGGAGAAAGGCCGGACCGGTCTCCTAGAAGTCGCCTGGTAGTGGCGGTTGTGGTGGGTGGTTGCGACGACGGTGGGTTCTCCCGTGGTGGTGGCCGGTGGTGGTTACCCGAATGATTTGTCGGTACTGCTCATAATTCTTCAATTCCTCGACAATCCCCACCGGCGGAGTAGGAATGTGAAGGTGGCGACGCTGTGGTGGTCGACAAGGAGTGGCGGTGGGGTGGTTGAGCTTTGTGGGTGGGTGGCGACGGCGGTGGATCTGGATAGGTGGTTTTCCAGATGTACTCTTTTTATGAAAATTTTCTCAAATTTTTGAAATTATTTTTTATTTTTGTAATTTTAGATTTTTCGAAAATCACTTAATTTAAAATTTCAGAAAATCATAAAACTTTTTATTGTTTTGGTATTTTTGTCAATTTTATTATTTTTCAATTAAAATTTCCATTCTTTTCAGAAAGACATTCACAAAATTTTGAATTTTTTTTCATTATTTTTATAATATAAAAAATCACATTTTTTGGTGGCAAAAAATTAAAATATAAAAATAAAACAAAAACAACTTATTTTACAACAACCCAAAATTAAAAAATCACAAAAAGCTAAGGGCAAATCGGTCAGTTCAATGATTCCGGCAAGTGTCCGAGAAAGAGGTCTATAAATTATTACACAAAAACATAGGGTACCTTAAAATTATTACAAAAAGGTTTGGTACCAAATAATTATTACCAGAAAACATGGGGTACCAAATTGTAATTTTTTGTACGATTATAATTTCGGAAACTTTATCAAGCAAGGTACGACCATTTAGTTTTAATAACGTGACTGTAATATTCAATGAAAAATAGGAAAAAGATGGAGACATCCTAACAAGCCTATTAGTTACTTCGTGCTGCTTATAATAGTGACACACTCATTCACATCGTGCTGCTTATAATAGTGACACACTCATTCACATCTATTTTATATAACAGACATCTTAACGGAATTCCTATTCAATATGAAATATAAAAAAAATTGGACAAGAATAAATTAAACAATTATGGGGATAAAATTTAATAGTCATATGGACAAAATAAAGTCATACTAATTAAATCAGGGGCCCATGACTAATTATTGTTTTAAGCATAAACTATTATATGTATGTACATACTGTTGATTCACAATAGTAATAGTCATACTAATTACAGTCGCATTAATTATAATGCCAAGTCAAACTAGTAGACGATATGTTGAACTACTCAACTAGTTTTGTCACAACGTAAGACTCCCCAACACAAGAAATCACAGCATGGAATCATATCAAAACATATTTATAGTAACATTTTTTTTTTTTAACTCGGGTAAATAAGAACCAACAAGAACTTAGGGGACCCTTTTATCAAGGCATCTCCCCAAGTTATCTGCATGAATAATAAAAGAAAAATTCGCAGCGGGGCTACACATCCAAAGACCGACAGAGTGTAAAGAATGACCCAGGTTAGCCATCCAATCTTCCGCTGAGTTTGTTCCTCGATAGATGTGGCGAATAGTAGAATCATCCAACTGTCTGATTAAGTGTTTGATATCTCTGATAATCATATCAATATGCCAAGGTGTGTGGATGGTCCCTTGGATAGCCTAGATGAGAATAAGACTATCACCTTCAATCTAAATTCTTGAAAAACCTTCCAAAATAGCTTGTTGAAGACCAAAATGGAGAGCCAATGCTTCTGTCAACAGAATGGAGTGTGAATTAACTAGCATAACACCAACATTTCTAATACGTCCATGGTGATCATGAATGACGAATCCTACTGCTGAGCCTTGATGGTTTACGGAGCCATCAAAGTTCAACTTCACCCAACCGAAGTGTGGCTGTTTCCACCCTTCACGAACAATATTTTGATGGCGCTGCACCCAAGATCGAGAGTGTTGATGTTGGTTAAGATGTTGATCCTGGTAAGAGAGCCTGCTTCGTGCTCGCCATTATGCAAAACTTCTTTTAGCTCGAATGATGAACCTTGTGGTGTTGAAGACGGAGTTGTTGAAGACACAATCATTACGCTCCTTCCAGATGCTCCAGATGAGGTAGAAGGCTCTTAAAGCCTCGTTGGTGGGGAGGGAATTTTTGATAGTTTGTAGCAGAATGCTACCATTACTGTCTGTAGGGCAATTGACAGCAGATGATAACCATCTATGGGATTTTGCATTATCCCACACTTTTTTTTGTGAACTGGCACTGACATAACAAATGGCAGTTAGTCTCCAAATCTTGGAGGCAAATAGGGCAAGAGGGGTCCAAGTTGATACCCCTACGCATTAGATTCCCTCTAAATGGAAGACCATTATGAAAAATCAACCAAAGAAAATTTTTTAGCTTTGGTTGGATATCAAGCTTCCAAATCCAAGCTCCTTCCCAATTAGGCATGCACTGTAACTCATGACAAAGCCATGTCGCAGATTTGGTTGAAAACTCACCATTGCCAGTTAAACCCCAGCAAAGTTCATCCTGTTCCCCAAAATTAGGAATAGGGGTCTTAAGAACCAATTGGACAAGGGATTCAGGAAGCACTTGTCTGAGTTTGGGTTGATCCTAGTCATTATTACAAATGAACTCTTGTACAGTCACATTGCAATCTTTAAATGAAGAAGTCTGGTTAGTCAAAGAAGATAATCGTAGTTGATCGCACCAATTATCATTCCAGAAGTTCACTTTGGCACCATTGCCAATTTTCCAACGGAAACCTTTTTTGCAGATTTTGTAAGCTTTACAGAGATTCCTCCAAACCCAGGAATCCGTGTTTTTCGGGCTTTTCACAAACCATTCACCAGAGTGGTTGTATTTAGCAGCCATTTGGGAGACCCAAAGATTGTTTCTATCATGAATTAGTTTCCAAACTAATTTACATTGGAAAGCTAAATTGACCGCATGAGTCTTGCGAAGGCCAAGTCCCCCCTTATCCTTTGGTCTACATATTTTCTCCCATGAGATCATGGGCATTCCTTTTTCAGAGGAGTTCTTCCAGAAAAAGTTTCTGATTACTCAGTCTAAGCGATCACAAGTAGATTTTGGCATAAGAAAGCATTGCATAGTATGTGCTGGGAGTGATTCCAAGTTTGATTGAATGAGAATTGTTCTCCCAGCTTTTGACACAGAGTTAGCTTTCCAGTTAGAGAGTTTCTTTGAAGCCTTTTCTAAAATAGGTGAAAACAATTCTATTTTCTTAGTACCGTTAATGGACGGGCAACCAAGGTATTTACCCAGAGATTCCTTGGTAGGGATATTAAAGATCCCCTTTGCACGATCAGTGTATCTAGTCGACACTTTTGAAGAAAAAATCATTATGGACTTATGAAAATTGATCAATTGTCCAGACTATTCACAAAAATTGTCCAAAATGGTCTTAAGGTTTCTACAGGCTGATTCAGTTCCTTTGCAAAAAAGAAGACTGTCATCGGCAAAAAGCAAACACGGAATGTTCATTCCTGTCGCACAAATCTTAATTCCTAATCCCCTCTTTTTGTCCTGACTTTGCTGAACCAGGGATTGGGTCAAGACTTCCATACAAAAAAGAAACAAGTAAGGGGAAAGTGGATCCCCTTGTCTAAGCTCTCTTGTTGGTTTGATTAACCCACAAGGTTGATCATTTACTAACACTGAGTAGGAGACAAAAGAGATGCATTCTATTACCCAGCTTGTCCAAATTGGAGGGAAACCCATTTGGTCTAGGGTTTTTTTTTTAAGAAGTTCCATTCAACCCGATCATAGGCAACCCACGGCTTAGCCGCTGTAAATTGTTTGAATTTGTGCATTATTTCATGAGCCAGAAGCACATTGTAATGGATTTGTCTATTTGGAACAAACGCACTTTGAAAAGGACTTATTATAGTATCCAGAATTGGCCTAAGCCGATTGACCATAATTCAATGATCTTATAAAGAGTATTACAAAGACTTATTGGTCTAAATTGGTTGGGCAGAGTAGGGTCTTCCACTTTTGGGATAAGAGCAATAAAGGTATGATTAACCTCTTTGAGCAATTTTCCAGTACGGAAAAAATTTTTTATGGCTGTTGAAATATCAGTGCTAATAATATGCCAATATTTTTGGTAAAAAACTGCACCAAAACCATCCAGTCCCGGAGCTTTAGCAGGATCCATATGATCCAATGCAAATTTAATTTCTTCGTCTGTTACCATGGCCGTAAGTTGTTTGCTTTGCTCTGCTGTGATCTTAGGTAAGACCGAGAGGTCAAAATTTGTGATAGAATTAGAAGCTTTGAATCTTGAGGAAAATTCCTCAACGAAACGATTCTGAATTTGTTGCTCATCTTGTATCCAAACACCAGATGAGTCCTTAATACCAGAAATTAAAGATTTTTTTTTTCCTAAATGTGACTGATCTATGATAGAAAGAACTACGATCCCGTTCTGTCAGCCAACGCTTGCGGCTGAATTTTCCCCAATACTTTTGGTTAAAAAGTAACATTTTTCCGTTTGTCTTATAAGTCTATTATACCAAACGTTAAAACGAATACTGGACGGGTCTTGTAGGAGTCTTTCCTCTATAGACTGAATTTTAGATAAATTGGTTTCCAATCTTTCTTTAAAGTTTCTAGTGTTTTGCCTATTCCACACCCTTAACGAGTTCTTAATTTGTTTTAACTTGCGAGTAGCTTGGAACATGGCAAAACCTCTAACATTACACTTCCAACCTTGTTTAACTAAGTCCTCAACTTTGTCAAACTTGGTCCAGTGTTGGCTAAATCTAAACGAGCGATTTTTACCATTGTCTCTACTAGGATCGGAACCTAGAAGCAAGTAGCAGTGATCTGAGAAAGAGAAAGGCCCGTGAGTATGGGAGGCTGAAGGGTAAAGAGCACTCCAATCATGGCGAGCTAAAGGTCTATCTAATCTTTCAAAAATTTGATGACCATGAATGGTTTTTCTCCAAGTGAAAATACGCCCATTTAGTCGAATTTCCACTGTATTTATTTCTTGACAAAAATTTTGAAGTCTTGTAAATCTGTTATCAAGAGGAATTAGTCCTCCCAACTTATCTTCATGGGATTAAATTTTCATTACAATCCCCTATGATACACCAAGGTAGATGAAACACTTGGTTTAGTAGCTTAAGATTATTCCAAAAAGAATCTTTTTCTCTTAGTTGCGCAGGTGCATAAATTCCTGTTAAAACAGATTCTTTACCTGTACTTTTTTCTTTGACGTACAGATGAATTTCTCTTTGAGTCTTTTGGAGGAGGTGAACCTCGACATTAGAAGTATTCCATAACGCCCACAGACCTCCCGAATGATTATTACAAGGGCTATATTCTGCTTTATCAAACCGCAATTTCTTGATGAACTTGATTGTATTTTGTTCATTGGCCAAAGTTTCACTCAAAAATACAATGTGTGGTCTAACATTGGAAGATAAAAAATTTATCTCCGCTATCTTAGCATTGTTTTTAATACCTTGCACATTCCAATTGAGGACTTTCATTTTCTAAAAAATTCTAGTGATGTAACGATTTTACTGATAAGGTTGCCCCTTGCTCTCAAAGAATTTGATACCAAACTCTTGACTAATAAGTTTAAGTAAATAGCTTCTATTTTTCTATTGCATTCTAAGATTGGTTTAATGTTCTTACTCCTTAGGTACCCTTGAGATACAAAAGAATTGATTACGATATTTCTAAGAACATAACTTAGGCATAATCTTGATGACCTACCAAGATAATTGATCAGATAACTTAACCAAGTTCTACCATCATCCAAGACAATTCTGACACTAAATCGAGCATAAGCTTTTACTTTCCAACCTTTTTGTGAAACAAACCAAATGGTTGGAAAGTTCTCTTGTAAAAACTTTCTAATCTTTTGGATTATTTGTTCTCTTAAATTGGATGGCTCCAACTTTGTTTCATAATTCCTTTGTAGGAAGGTCTTAAAGATAGCCTTGGAGGTTACTATAATCATAGTAAGCTCTCTCGCCATTAGCACAAACATTTTATTTCCAAAGCAAACAAACCTAAAAACTAAGAAAGAAAAAAAACAAGTTTTTCAACAAGACAACAACTATCTTCACAAGAAGGCAAGAACAAAATCCAATTACAAATCCACTTGGTTGGGGAACAAGGATGACGAATCTACTAATGCAAATCAATAAGATGGTGGGCACTGGGCAAAGTGAGAAACTTCAACAGTTGTTGGTTCATCGTAGGCTTCAAGACAGACCAACTCTTGATAGTCTCACGCAAGATGGTTAAGGGAAGCCCCTTGTAATTCACAAAAACTGTTGACAATGAGAGGATGTTCACGAGATGTTGGATCATCATAGTCTTGAAGACAACCTAGTTCCTGATAACCTCAGGCAAGAGGGTTGAGGGCAGACCTGTACCAACAAAGCCAAGGGAAACACACAAACCAACCAAGAAAGAGGCCAAAAGAAAAGAACCAGAGACACCCACGAGAGAACAAACGCCATCTGAAGCCAAACACAGGAGGCCCTTTCAAACAAAAACAAATAACTTGTTTTCCAATCAAGATGAGGTAAAAGATCAACCGGTAAAAGGATTGAGCACCAGAACAAACTAACACCAAAGGAAATGGTTAGACCCTAAACACCATCAAAGTTTAACAGGCTAGAAACAAAAGACATGAGCTGAGGAGGTAGGCTCCGAGAGCCAACACAGAGCAAAACCCGGAAGTAAAAGGTGATCAAATAAAGAGAAAGCTTTGCAGACTTTCTAAGCGGAACAAAACTCAACCAAGACCCTTTGACAGAACAAAGACAACCAATACTCAAACGTGATATCAAAAACAACCAAACTCCATAAAGGCCAAAGGATAACAACTTCAAATGGGTGAACCACCTTAAGCAAGATAAAACACTACAAAACAAAAGGCCACCCCGAACTTCAGATCTGTCACAAACAATCGTTGGCTGCAAGGATGAAAATCCAAGGGTCTCAGAATCAACACAAACGACACAGTAATATTGAAAAGCCAAAAAGAGAGAAAACTCAAAAACAAGTAAACCAGCAGAGCACAGGGTCAACCCAAACAAAAACACTGAAATGATAGTGAGCAAATTCAAAATTAGAGGAATATCACCTGGAACGGGTAACATTAGGAGTCGGTTCTCACCCAGCAAGTGGCTCTTCAAGAACAGATCTGGCAATGCATCTCCCAGCAGCATGTCCCATGAATAAATTTGGCTCAAGTCTGCTTCATACTTCAAAAATATTACGAATCCCCGATTACCATAATCCGGGCAGACGACCTTGTTAGTTTCAATTGAGTCGAGAACAACATGAAAGAAGACCCAATCTGACTTCTGAGAGACTGAGCAAAACCCAGATTTGGTGGAGGGTAGATAAACCCGATTGGAGAAGGCAGTTCTAGATTTCTTCTGAAATTGAAGAAAGGGCTTAAATCGATTTAAGGAAATCGAATTGGGCAAGAGAGCAAAGATTGTGCTACCAAGAAGAGACCAAGAAAGAGGCATATAGAGGAAACCATGCTTTAGACAACCCAAAACCTTGCTTTGAAACAAGGAGGGTGGCTTTGAAGAAGAGAAACGCGTGCCGTGTTTCACAGATGGCCAGACGAGACTGGACAATCGGTCAAAGAAGAGCTTAGAAAATGATGGATCAAGGGGCTTTGGAGGAGGTTTAGCCATGGAGAAGGGACTAGATCTCAAAGAAGAAGGGGCACATAGAGAAACTGGAAGGGGAGGGGACTCTCTGTCTCTAAAGTCTCTCACCTCTATCTAGAGATACTTAGTTGTTATTTATAGTAACATATAATGAACTAAAACATCAACAACATGATATCAATTTGTAATCTAGACATGATAATGGTAATATACTAGCCACAATAGAGCAGTTGAGTGCGAAACTTAGATCCAAACAGTCACCAAAGAAATTGGTAGATTGTTGACAATTTAATTTACCCGCTTGCTTTACGTCGCCCCCTTTTTACTATTGTCGCCCACCTTTCGCATAATATTTCAAATCCATGCCCTTGAACCTCATAACCTTCACTATCCACCTTCTCTCTAGTTTATCTCTCTAGAAAACGCTCTTAACTAACGAACACCACAAACCACCGTCAACCCGGGATTTCGAACGCTACTACTTGAAGAATTTGAGGTATGTTTCGAATTTGTGTTTTGAATTTGAGTTTTAGTTTTGAAATTTAGACGAAAAAACACAAAAAAAAAACGCAGCGGCACGGCTGCCGCGCAGAACGCACGGCAAGCCTCGGCCATGGGTTTTGCGCGGCGGGCCCGGTCGATTTTTATTTATTTATTTATTTTTTAATAAAAATATTAAATTAAAATTAAATATTATTATTATTAATATTATTGTTAGTAAATAAGTATTAATATTGTTATTATTAATATTATAGTTAGTGATTTGTATATTATATGCATATTATCGTTAATATTAAAAATGTAATTAATTAATGTTATTGTTAAGCATGCGTTAATAATAGTAATTATTATGTGTATATTCTGATTATATTATTGTAAGTGTGTTATTTGTACATTAATTATGTGTGTATTTATATGATTAATTGTTTATAAAAAATTGTAATTATTATTGTCAATAATATTAATATTAATAATTAATTGTGATTTTAGTTTAGAGGATTAAGTTTAGGGTTTAGGTATTCCGAGTAGTTTATATGTAGTTGTGTTAAAAGGATGTTGAGTTTGGATGATTTTGGTTGTTATTAGTAAGTGAGTTGGCGTTTAAAGTTGGTATGGGTAATTTATTTCAAATCCAACTTAATTGCTAACTTATCTACTCTATGAAGACATATATTATATAAATAGTTATGTCACATCCATTTAATAACTTAAGTACTCAACAACCAGTTGCTACGTAAGTAAATAGGTTATTTGTGATGGTAGTTTAGGATAATAAGTATGTTAAGGTATAGTTCTAGTATATTAGTTGTATGCGTCATAAAAAAAGAGGTTGAGTTTTGGGTCCTGTTAGTGTCCACAGAGAGTGTGTGTCGTTACCTGATAATGTATGGCTGAAAAGGTTAAGCAATGCCCCGTATCGACTCTCGTTTATATTTGGTTCCCAAAATGTAGCGCAATGTCGTGATGAGTGCGAGGTCTATAGTGCTGCAGGAGTTAGAGCGTCTCAGATTCAATACAATGATGTTTCTATTGTGCGGCACTGGTGCGGCAAGACAAGGCGGATCTGAAAGAGAAGCTAGTAGTGAAGGGTCTAATAGAAATCGTGTTGGGCTTTCTTGCATGTAAGATTCATAGGTCCATCAAAACCTATGAATCTTACATGCAAGAAAGCCCAACCCGATTTCTATTAGTCCCTTCACTACTAGCTCTCTTCAGATCCGCTTCTTTGCCACCAGCTACAATATAAACACTGCATTGAACTGAATATGAGACGCTTCTAACTCCCAGAGCACTATAGACCTCCCGCAATTTCATTGTTGACATTGCGTTACTTTTTGGGAACCACACAAATAAACGAGAAGCCGGTACGGTTGATGAAAGTCTTTTTGAGCCATAGATTAACAGTTAACAAACACACTCTCCCTGGACAATAATAGGATCCTCTTGCCTCGTGACATGGCTTAGTGATAAATGCGATAAGGCAGTGTTGAGTTTGGATGATTTCGATAATATGATTATTATGTTATATGGTTGTAGGGTTTAGGGTTCATAACGTACAGTTTCAATAAAATGACTATTATGTTATATGTCTTCATTTTGCAGGTGATCTAAAATGGTAGACAAGGTCAAGGGTCGAGGGTTTCTGGAACGGGCGAATCAGCTTCGGACTGGTTGGAGGGGGGTGATTCTGGGGACCCCTACAGACGCAATGTGACTGCATCAGCACGCCGTGCTGGTTGAGGTACAGGTGCAGATGATGTTGCGGGCGGCCAGCCCGAGGACACGGCGAGTCAGACCACGCGAGGTTTCGTTGACCATCTCAACCAAATCATGGATGAGTCAACCGGCACAGAGACATCGGGGGACGATTCGATAGGGGAGCCCGACACACTGATGATCCTGACTTCAGTCGCGCCACCTCGTGGGCCAGTTTGCAGGCCAACGGGTTTCATGCCGATGAGGGATGCATCGGGGAAGTTTGCCTAATTCGACAGGGGGGACAGGGAAGCAGTTCTGCTACTGGTGATGTTGGGTCCATGTACAGACAATGTTGGGCATGCGTCCACCATCCATTTCCTCGGTGCGCATATTTGCCCGCTCGTTGTATACTTGCTTCACGTTTATCTTAGAAGTAGGGAACTTAATCTTCAGGGATGTTTGTATCGTAGCCGGTGTGCACCCCGTGTTGGTCATTTCACAGACATGATCTTTCATGTCAGAAGTCAATGGGTGTCCGTGACGATGCCCTTCCTCGTACACGATGAAGCCATGATTGTGCTTCCCCCGGTCACCATCGCAAACACGAACTCGCCATTATATTTCATTGCGAGTCCACGCAACAATGACAAATTTACATTGGCACGCCTTCGTCGACGTACTACGACGAATTGCATCATCGAGATCATTCAGTTTCCCATGATATTTACCGTACCTCCAACACTTCAAATAACACTTTTTCAGACTCTCTGCATCTTTTCTCTTGTACGAAGACCATACGAACCTAAATCCGATTCCCGCAGCTATTCAGTTGCCCAATCTTGCACTGCTTCTACAGTTTCAAAGACATCTTGCGTCGCAAAATACAGTGAATAATCAACACCGTCTCCGCCAAAGTCCTCCAAATGAACCTGCAAACAATACCACACAATTATCATACTAATAATAACTGGGATACTAATTCCTAATAATTAATAACAATAATAGCATTAACAATAATAATTAACATACAAATAATATGAATAATAATAATAACATTGATAACAGCATTAACGACAACAATATTTATAATTAACATAACACCAATTATAATTAACATATTAATAAAAATATTAACAACACTTATAAATAACATATTATAATAATATTAACAATAATAATTAACATATTATAATAATATTAACAACAATAATTAACATAATATTAATATTATTAACATAACAATAATATTATTAACTTAATAATAATATTATAAATAATAAAATAAATAAAAACTAATTTTTAAAAAAAGAAATCTGGAAAATTGCGGCTGCCGCGCGAATTTCCCGTTGGAGCCGGCGGCCTTGCCGCATGCAGATCGCGGCGGCGCTGCGGCCGTTGCCGCACATATCTTGGCGGCAAGCGTGGTGTTGCCCGCATGCCAGGTGGCAACAGCCATCACTGCGATCGCCGTCGCAAGGTCAGCAGCCGCGCGGCAAATTGTGCGATGTACCATTTTTTTCGCAATTTTCTAAAATTTAAAATTTACAAACTAACCACTTCTTTTTCACCTGAATTATCACCTTCTCTTGACATTTTAGGTTAAATTTCAAAAACATATACAAATTTTAGTGAGGTTAGAGGATAGAGAGAGAATTTGAGAGGAGAGGGAGAGGAGTGTGAGAGGAGAGGATTATAAGAGGGGCAAAATTGTCTTTTGGAGGGACGACATTAGTAAAAAGGGGGGTGATGTTAAGCAAAGCCCTCAATTTATAGGATTATTGGACGCAACTAATACCAACTTTGGGGGTGTTGGAGATTAATAATACAAACTATTTTCTTGAACACTAGTAATACCAACTATCGACCTATTTTCCTCCAACAGTACACGACCGAGTTGTTATAGTTTTAACTCATCGGAAAGATGACGTGGTTCCATGATGTGTGATGTGGAAGGCGGATGTTAGGTAGAAAATGTTAACGTGGACACTAACATGCCTTCCATATCACATATTATGGAGCCACATCACCCTTTCGATGAGGTAAAACCATTACAATTCGACGGTGTACTGTTAGAGGAAAATATGTCAATAGTTCGTACTGCTAGTTTCCAAGAAAATAGTTTGTATTATTAATGTCTACTAACCCCAAAGTTGATATTGTTGATGTCCAAAAACCCCAATTTATAATGCACTTAAACATTTATTATAATGAATGCAAATAAAAGGGATGAGAATTGAATATACCCCAATTAGTAAAAATTGTATAATATTAGTAATAGGATATAATTTTTATACTAGGTTTATTGAATCCTAGTAGGAGTTTTACTTCAAGATTATTGGAAAGTTGGAAATTTAGAAATTTTATGTTTACATGTGACTTTATTATTTAAGTGACTAATAGTTATGTATCAAGGCACACAAATATTGGTCAACCTTAATTCGTATATTAGTCTCATGCATTTTAATAGTTATGTCATATGTGACTGTCACTATTATAATAGTTATATAACTACGACTATTTTAATAAAAAAATCCACTTGTGTCTAGTAACGTACTGTGAGTAATCTTTATATTGTATATTAATTACCTATATGCTAATATATAAAATAGATCTAGTAGGATTTATTATTTTGCTTTTAATTATATAACTGTAAAAATCGAGATACCATAATATTATTTCCTCTTAAATTTTTTTTTTTTGAAGAACTCTTAAATTTTATATTTTTTTTTGAGGAACTCTTAAATTTTATATTTGTCAACCATATTCTAATAGACCTATTATGATTTTTTATTTCAAACTGGAGATAACGTAATATTGGTCACCTCTTAATCATACATTAGTCACTTATTTTCTATTATATTTAGACCTAATAAGAAAATTTTATTTGTAATAGAGCTAGATAATATAAAAAGAAAAGATATCCATAAGTATGTTCATTATTTGCGGAAATTTATCTGCTATTGCATAAAAATTTGCGGAAAAGATATTCTGAATATATGTAATTATCCTTTTTATTTAATTGATTTATTTAAAGTGTTTGATTTCACTCTCATCATTTTTGTTGGGTATTTTTTTTTCTAAAGATTGTCACGTAGCCCGTCTCATGATAGATTACCGTCATACGATCTTATACTAGAATTTGCGATAATTCTAGTATAAGACCGTCCCAGGTGAAAAATTAAAAAACATAACAATCACAAATTGTCATGTGTCAAGTTGACTTCGACGGACCCATTTGGTCAAAATTAAATTCCGACCAATCACAATATGACACGTGTCATTGATGATGCAGAAAATCATAATTATTTTTTTATTTAAAATTAAAGTAATATATAATTAATTAACTTCGGCCCTAGCCAAAAGCCTAACTCAAACCCTAGGAGCTAGGCCTCCAGAGTCTATAAATAGGGGTCCTCCCCCTTCATTTTGAACCTTAGGCAGCATTCGACATTTTGCGCTCCAGAGACTTCAAAAGATCGAACTGCAAGCGACCTTCGGCTACCAAGGATCAAGGTCAGCAAAAGCTCCAAGCCTCTATCGCGTCAAGATCAAGAACTCCTACAGAGTTCTTCGACGAAGCTACAAGGACATGCGTCGGCTAGTTCAACAACTTCTATTCTTCGCATCAAAGACTACAGTTGTCTTTATCATCTGGTTCATCGATCGAGACCAAGCACTCAGGCCCTTGCCTCCGAGAACCAGGAGAGCTACAACCAACAGTCGACCTTCAGATAGTTAAACTCCGAGCAGCCTCCAGCTACCAAGCACTAAGGGATCAACGTTCAAGACCTTCAACTTGGGAATTGCTACAAGAGTTCTTCAGCTAGACATGCGTTCGAGATCGAGATCAGGCACTCACGCCCTCGGCTCATCCAAGTTCTAGGAGATCGAATTAAAGGACTACTTTATTGTACTTAATACAGAGATTGTACCCGCACACATTCGAATATTAATACAAATTAATTTGTTTATCAATTTCTTGTCTTTATTTATTCTATACTCGAAATTCGTGTTTAAAAATTTGGCACTCTCGGTGAGACATCTCTACCTCTCATCTCTTTATCCAAGAAGTCCAATTCAACATTCGATTCAAGCAACGTGATGGCTTTCAACACAGACCACACATCATTCAATGTAAAATCAAAGATTGTTTCCTCTTCCCACCGTCTTACCCTAAAGTTATTTTCAATGTCTCTGTTCTCAATTAATAATGTTGTATTTGGTTAAAATTGTAACTCGTGCTTTTTTGTTAATATCTTTTACTCTTTTGATTGATATTCTTATTTTAGCCGGTTGTTTTTATTTCTCTATTTCTTTCACACAACACAAATTGATCTTTAGAGTGTATCTTAGTTCTCCTACTATAATTATCCGATCTAAAGTTATCTCAAATACAAGTATTAGTTTTTATTAGTGTCAAATTAAATTGAAAGTATTATTATATGTGTTAAATTGGAGTTCTGAGGAGGGAAAAAAGTTATTAAGAATTAGTATATAAACTTTATCTTTTTAAAGAATATTTTGAAAGCTTACGCACAAGTTCAAAAACTAATTAAGGTTTATATTTGCTGGTGTTCAACATACATCATGAATATCAGATGATTGTGTATTGACTGAATTATTCCCTGTTTCTTGCAAAAATAAAAATAAAAATAAAAATGTACTGAATGTATCTGCCTTCCAAGATGCAGTCCCTGTTCAATATATATTACAAGTACCTGGAGTATGTGCTTCAAATATTTGTGAGTGAATAATTATAATATTCAAAGTGAACTACTTAACTTATGTAAATGAACAACCTAATATATTTGGGTGAACAAGTATAGCACCTGGAGCACATGTTTCGGGTGCACCTAATAAATTGCGGTCCATATTTATCCTATCCATCGTACATGTTTCAATTGATCACAAAGTGCGTGTTTAGGCAAACTTTTGGTCTTCTGAATGTAAGCCCATGGTCACATTTGGATTAAAGGCCCAATACAATAAGCTCCATTCTTCCATCCAAACGTGATTTGCAAAGCATTGCACATTGGATCACGTCATATATATGTATTTGAAGTGTGTAGATTCTTCGATTAGGATGACGGGTGGTCTTTAAGGGTTTGTTTGGAGAGAAAAGTGGAATGTGTTGGGTATAGGATTTGATTCCAAAACTTAAATTGTTTGGTGAAACATGGAATGGAATCAAAATAATAATAATAATAATAATAATAATAATAATAATAATAATAATAATAATAATAATAATAATAATAATAGCCCTAAACCTCCATCCAATCCCGACTATGGACGAAGGGTCCTTGGGGCAAAAGGGGGCAATTGCCCCCCCCCCTAACCTAGAGAAAATTACCCTTTAATTATGTTCTATACAAACTAATGCAAGATGTGTTATTGGTAGAATTGGTTTTATTCATATATGCTATCAACCTTTAGATCTCATGTTATAATTTGTGTTATTTTTTTACTTAATGTAAAGTGCAAACAAAAGGTTATCATATAAATTGGATTCTCTTGTATTTTTATTTCTATAATTTATTATTATTATTATTATTATTAACCCTTTTCTATGATAATTATATGCGCTATATAATTTCATCAAATCTTTTTATTATGATTCAAGTACAAATTATTTAAAATGTTGATTTTTTATAAAACTATATCAACTTAAATTGTTCTTACATAACAATTCTATTATAGTTTTAAAATTTTTGTAATTACCGAATTTTTCTAAGTGTTAAAATTTATTATAAAATTTTTAAATTAATATTTTGCCCCCTTGCCATTAACTCCTGGCTTCGTCCCTGATCCCAACCCTACTGCCACTGTATGCAGGCATTATTTCCCAGAAAACCTCCTTCCTCGCCTCACCTCACCGTCTTCCTCATGCGCTGCTTAGAATAATTAGACGCCATTTTCGACGACGCAAACAAGGCACAAAACAGGAAAGAGAAAGAGAAAGAGAAAGAGAAAGAGAAAGATAGATCAGAGCGTATAAACCAAAAGGGACCAGCGTCCGCAAGCAAAGGAAGAGAGAGAAACTAGAGTGAGAAAGAAACTAGAGAGAGAAACTACAGAGCTTGAAGAAGAGTAGTTAGTAGCAGAAGAAGAAGAAGAAGAAGAAGGTTTGAAGGTTTGCAGAAGGTTTGAAGGATTCATCAACGGCGGACGAGAGAAGCCATGGAAGCAGCGAAGAGAAGAGAGCGTGAAGCTCTTCGTCCAAGTCCCGAAGCAGGGTGTGCATCAAGGAGAACACAAATTATGATTTCTATTTGTTCAATTAGTCAACTCCACAGGATTCAATTTGAAACCCCCAAAAAATGGGAGGGTTCTAATTCCACCCACTTGGGAGGGATTGAAATCCCTCAGGTATTTTAATTCCATTCCGAAATAGGTTCATCAAACATAAAAAAATAGGAATTAGAAACCTAAGTTATCTAATTCTGATTTACCAACTTACCTACATCTTTGTTCATTTAATATATAATAATTTTTTGATAACATTATTGTTATTTTTTTTATTGTGGTTACCATTTTATTCAACTCATTTTGTAAGATATATGGGTCATATCTAGACAAATAATATTCAATTTAATTCATTTTTAGGTTGTGTTTTTGCCGTTCGAGTGGCTTCATAACACATGATATTTGGTTCAACAATTTTGTTTCATAAAGAAAGTTGTATGCTAAAATGAATGTTTATGCTCATTCGATGTCCATTTAAAGTTTTGAGATTAATTTTACCAAATATAGGTACAAACAAAATACATAATATTACAAACTTTTACACCCTTCCTATTTAATTATGTTATATCATATTCAGTGGCGGATCAAAGTCTTTTGATTAGGGGTGTCCACTACACTATTATATTCTTCAAATACACATAAAGTTCATAATTTTTATCCCAAATTATAGTAAATATTTTTTTATCGGTGATCGTGGTCACCCTTAGGTTACACTAGGATCCACCGGTAATCAGGTTATTCAAGAACAATGGTGAGTATAACAAAAAATGAATCTCAATTCAACTCAATGCTAATACCATCCAAACTCCAAAGGGATCAGTACAAGTAGTAAGAAATTTTAAATGAGTTTTCACAAAAAAATGTCATACACAGATTGGAACTTGAAGGTAGTACAAGCCACTAGAATCATATTGAAGCATATACATATATAGGTACATATGATGAAATCATAAATGCCTGAGTAGTGACCACTTGTACTGTTGAATGGTCAATTGTGGGGAGAAATTGATGACTATTGAAGCCTTGGAGAACATGGGAATGGATACAAAATCAATGGCAAAATTAGTCACGTATTACTTTTGGCTTGTGGTGGATTGCACATTTCCAAAGCAATTTTGTCATGGAATTAAATGGCATTAGTTGGTCCCAAACCTCGCCAAAAGTTTGCAAGTGTAAAGAGACTTGGAAAGCAAAGGAGCTACTTAGCTCTCAACCACTCAATCAAGTATTTGGGACCAAAAATCAAGCTTGTCGTGTGGGCTACTTTAGTATCGTTTTGTTTTGTTTACTGTTACAGTTATATCGAGCAAGTTAATTTGCGGAAGCGAAAATAAAATGACTACAATAAATCGAAAAAAATAAATGCAAGATTAAAGAGGACAAGAATTTAACGTGGAAACTCAAATCGGGAAAAATCACGGGCGGCACAAGCACAAACGAATTCATTATTGGTAGAAAGTACAACGAACGATCTCACCCGATATCAACACTAAGAGAGTAGAACAACCCACACAAACTCTCACAATTACTCTTACCAATGGGAATACGGAAACTACTGAATTTTTGGGATGATTACAAAAGATGGAGAAGACTCCCTTTTATAGGGAGGACACACCTAAAACCCTAACTCTAACTTGACTTCCACTCCAATTTGATTTAGAATCTAATACAATTAGGAAACCCAACATAATAAGGAAACCTAAATAATATTCTAATACAATTAGGAAACAAATAATTGTTGAATCAAAAGACTGGGTAATTTTGGGCCACTTTCTAACAATTTTGTATTACTGTATAGCATAATTTCCTTGAACTGTCTATACGAATAGGGTACGGAAATAACCAAAAGAATGGCCTTATCCCGATCATCAATTGCCACCTCCAAATTTTCCAAATCTATCAAAATCGAATTAAACTCATTAAGATGGTTTTGGATAGGTGTTTCTTCAGCCATGCGAATAGTGTACAAACGCTCCTTCAGTCGAATTTGGTTAACAAGACTCTTAGTCATGTAAAGTTGTTCTAACTTTAGCCAATGATCAGCAGTAGACTTACAATAAACCACCTCACGAAGAACTGAATCTGCTAAACATAACTGAATTGTCGTAAGAGCTCTATTATCAAGCTCCTCCCATTCCTCCTTTTCAATATTGGCTGGCTTCGTACCGAGTGCTTTCTTCAATCCACTCTGCGTAAGAACAACTCTCATCTTGATCCTCCACAAACTGAAGTTGATCTTGCCATCAACTCGATATCGAATTTAGTGGCTGTAGACATCCTATAACCAAGGCTCTGATACCACTTGTTAGAGTTATATCGAGCAAATTAATTTGCGGAAGCGAAAATAAGATGACTACAAGAAATCGAGAAAAATAAATGCAAGATTAAAGAGGACAAGAATTTAACGTGGAAACCCAAATCGGGGAAAAATCACGGGCGGCACAAGCACAAACGAATCCACTATTGGTATAGAGTACAACAAATGATCTCACCTCGAGATCAACACCAAGAGAGTAGAACAACCCACACAAACTGTCACAATTACTCTTACCAATGGGAACTGAAACTACTGTATTTTTGGGATGATTACAAAAGATGGAGAAGACTCCCTTTTATAGGGAGGACACACCTAAAACCCTAACCCTTAACTTGACTCTCACTCCAATTAGATTTAGAATCTAATACAATTAGGAAACCCAACATAATAAAGAAACCTAAATAATATCCTAATACAATTAGGAAACAAATAATTGTGGAATCAAAAGACTGGGTAATTTTGGGCCATTTTCGAACATTTACACTCTCCAAAAAATTTACAAAACAATTTGTTTTTATGTTCCACCATGCCTCTAAAGAGAGAGGTCGAGCTTACATTGGTTTATATATAGATAGAGTTTTCCCATTACAAATTTTTTTTCTATTTGCAAAACATGAACCCGAGACCATTTTAAGGGATATAAGCACCAAACCATTTCAATCAACACGTGTTAGTACACACACATACATAAGTATATATGTGTGTCCAGATAAAAATTGAGGTCAATTACCACTTAACTACTACTTTTTTAGTGAGATAAATGACAAATTAAAAAATAAAAAACTCAAACCTACGGGTTACTATTATATTATATTGAATATTTTTTATAAAAAACTTATGAATTATTTTAATTATGTATTAATATTTTTAATCCATAGGTTTGAGTTTTTATTATTATTATTATTATTATTATTATTATTATTATTATTATTATTATTATTATTATTAAGGTTATTCGAATCTAATAAACCAACCTATGTATGGGTGCCCTTTGTTCTAACGAACCACCCTTTAGCTTTTATTTTCAACAGACTGAGCTTCACCCGTTATTTTTTTCCAACGAACCGTCATCGAATCTAACTCGTTGGAGGTATGACGTGGCGACAGTAATAGCTTATGTGGAGATTTTTAAGCCAAAAAAAAAGAGGAAAAAGACTTAGGCATGTGTTTTTTTTTGCCTCATCAGCATTTGTCACCACCTCCGCTACCACAACCTCCACTACCTCCGCTGTCAATAGCTCCGCCGCCACAACATGCATCCACCTCCACCTTACCTCACCTCCCTCACTTTCTCTCTCACACTCCAGCCCCAATCCTTTCCGCCGCCACCACCACCACCTCCGACCCCACAACCTCCACTTCACCTCACTTCTCTCTCTCTCTCTCTCTCTCCCCCCCCCCCCGGCCAACCCCCTCCCCCAAACTCTCTCTCTCCTCTTTCATGTTAAAACAGGGGAGGCAGAGGAGGAGTGGTCCGGCCTATGTTTCACGTCGAAATAGGGCAGAGACTCGCCGTCGTGACCGTCGCTGGTGGTCCCCCTACCGTCTCCCAGACGCACAACCACCAACACCGCCAACAGTACCACACTCCTCACCACCGTCCATCCCTAAACCCCTCTAAAATCCAAGAAATTCTAAATTAAACTCAAAATCCCCAATTGAATATGATTTTCCGGTGAACCTAGGAGGAGACGGCGCCGGGGTTTGGGGCCGAGCGGTTGTGGTGGTGATTGGTGTTGGTGGTTACGCCGATCGAATCAAAGAGAGGGGGAGGGATACTCAAGTAGAGACAAGAAGGGGGAGGTCACGGTGGTGGCTTGCTGTGATGGTCAACGGTGGTCTCCAAAGGCGGCAATTGGTTCGATGATCTCAACGGTCGTCAGGTGGTGTTGCTCAGGCTGCAACGGTAGTGTGAGGAGTGAGGGAGACGAGGTTGGGGATGGAGGGACGGTGTGTGTGTGTGTGTTAGAGAGAGAGAGAGAGAGAGAGAGAGAGAGAGAGAGGTGAGATGGTAATTAAAGAAAATGGAAAATGTTGAATAAACAAAAAAACACAGGTTCAATTTATTTCCTTTTTTTGTTAAAATACCCTCCATGTGAGTAAGCATCGCCGACACGTCATACTTCCGACGAGTTAGACTCGGTGGCGCTTCGATGGAAAAAAAAGGTGTTAAGCGCAGTTCATCAAAAACAAAGTTAAAGGTTAGTTCATTTGATGAAAGAGCACTTACAAATTGGTTTATTAGATTTCAATAACTCTTGGCCTTATTATTATTTATGTCATCCTTTTGTTTAATGTTGTTGTTCTTGTTATTAGGGAAATTTCATTTGGTAAGCTTCAATTTTTGCCTTAAGTTGCCAACTACTTTACAAAATATTCCAAGTGATAAACTTATTTTGAAAACTATTCCAATTGTAGGCTTAATTTAAACACTTTAGATCTTATTTCAAGTTTTCAACCACTTCAGAAATTATTCTAAGTGAGTTGGGTGTGAGATTAAGAAGGTGAGGTGAGGGACATCGAGAGATGATGAGGGTTTTGTGAGTAGAAGATTAATGGCAGTACCTAAAGGAGTTCACAAGATGGAAAAGTGTTCAAAATAAGCCTAATACTTGGAATATTTTGTAAAATAATTGATAACTTGGAATAGATAAAAGTTGGAGTCTACCAAATGGAATATCTTGCATGTATTTGATATATTATTATATTGAGTAATTTATAGGCTCATTTATTTTAAGATGGTTTATTAAGTCTAATTTAATTATGAAATTCTTTTATAGTAAACTCAATTATATTTTTAGACCAGTAGGTTTTCTTCCTACATAGTCAAGTTATAGTAAAATCATATTAATCTTATTTATATTATTTGTTATTTTCAACTACATACAGATAATAGTTTAATATAATAACAATAATACTAAGAACTAGAACTAGAACAAACAAAAACAAGAAGAATAATAACAATAATAATAATTATTATAAATATAAAAATTTAAGAAAGCTATGCGAATATATTGAAGTAGACTTAAATAATAGTGCACAAAATAATATTAATATTAATAAATAGTAATTATTATTATTATTATATTTATATTTTATAATAATAATAATAATAATAATAACAACAACAACAACAACAACAACAACAAAATCACATCTTTTTGTTTTGAAACCAAACATAACGATGTATTAATAGCAAGTCATACGGGACTTACAATGAAAATCGTGATTGAACAATTGTAGATCTAAAACATAGATATGAATTCAACTTCCAAATAACTAATACTAATCTTACTGACGTTCGGCTCCGATTTTTCCGATGACTCTGCATATTTACCATTGATGGAGAACCTCCCAACCCGTGCTATAGCAATTTGAAAATCGATCTTCATCCAATGTATTAGACCACACCAACTGAACAAAAACTCTAGAAAGAGACTAAAAACCCTAAATAAAGGATACAAAAAAACTCTTACAAAAGAAGAGACTACAAAACTCTTACAAAAGAAAAGAATAACTTTGTTTGCGTAAACGTAAAACCAAACTAATAATTAGATTAGAAATCAAACAAATTGGGTTACCATCGACAAAAGAATCGATGGCAGCCCCTCCAAACAAAATCACATCATAAGGCCATTAAAAGGGGTTTTGATTTGAATATGTCATACTTTTCTTAAAGGGAAATTGTATTCTAATAATATGAACTTTTGACCATATAAGACTTAATAATACGAACTTTCGATTTAGTGATTAATAATACGAACTTTGACCCCCTGTTGCCCCCAATAGTACGCCACCGAGTTAAGTTCAATTCAACTCGGTGGCGGGATGACGTGGCCGTAGAATCAAGTCCCAGTCAGCTTTATTTTGCCACGTCAACCTCTTTCTCTCTCCTCTCTCTCTCTCTCTTTCTCTCTCATCTCTTTCTCTCTCTTCCTCTTCGTCATTCCCAACCTCCTCCTCCTCCTTCTTCTTCTCCCAGTTAGCTTTATAGATTATAGAACATACCCCCAACTCAAATTCCTACTGCAGACAGAAGAGGAAAGATAGTAGAAAAGTAAGGTTACTAAAGATCCTCAATATGCAAGGACCTAAACAACTGAATGCAAACATATTCTCATCCAACAAAAGGCATAGGATGAACCCCACAAGAACAAAGCCTCAAAACAGTAACTAAACAAGGTAAAACTCAATAGCTCCAACAAACAAACACTAGTGCAAAATGACTGAACATGCAACTTGGTCATTCAAAATTAGAGAAATCGAATCCAAAGAAGCACAATTTGGCGATTCATTCTAAACCGTACATAACACACCCCCAAAATATGTATGCAACCCAACCTCAACCCCAATTCAAAATTCCCAAAACCCATCACCCCACAATCACTCACATACCTAGCTTAATCCAACCCCAAAAAGTCGCTAAAATCGATCACTACGGAGAACAAGAACAAGGTGAAGAACTGATCGCCCTTCAATATTATAATCCTTGGCAGTCTTATCATCCGCAAGCTGCTTCCCATTGTAAATCAAACGCTATTTAACAGGCGAAATCCCTTCTTTCTCCTCAACCCTCTCCTTGATACAATCGATAGTATCAGTCGGTTTGATGTCGACCTCGATCTCCTTCCCAGTGAGAGTCTTGACCCTTCGATCTGGATGTTCTCCGATCTCCTTCCCAACTCAAATTCAAGGAGTCCACCCCTCAATCGAAGAACAAGGTGAAGAGTGGACTCCTTCGATCTAGATGTTGTAGTCGGCTAGGGCGGCCATCTTCGAGCTGTTTTCGGCGAAGATAAGCAATAAGATAATTGTTTAATAAGAAAGAGGGTGTTTGAGAGGAGAGGAGGAGGAGGAAGAAGAAGGAGCTAGGAGGAGGAGGAGGAGGAGGCTGGGAGTGACGAAGAGGAAGAGAGAGAGAGAGAGAGAGAGAGAGAGAGAGAGAGAGAGAGGCTGACGTTGCAAAATAAAGCTGACTGGGACTTGCTTCCGCCGCCACGTCATCTCGCCATCGAGTTAAATTGAACTTAACTCAATTGCATACTATTGGGGGCAACAGGGAGTCAAAGTTCATATTATTAATCACTAAATCGAAAGTTCGTATTATTAAGTCTTATATGGCCAAAAGTTCATATTATTAGAATCCAATTTCCCTTTCTTAAATTGTTAATGCTAACTACTAAAATGTCCATAGTAAAGATGGACATTTACACAAAATATATGTTATAACAATGTCATTAGGGTATATTAAAAATTTAAAAGTAGGACAATTGATACACTTATTTACTTTTTATAGATAATATAAAAAGTTAAGTTTGAGGAATATTGTCACCTTTATTTAAATTAGTCCATTGATAATTATAATATCGACTGCTTGGATAAAAATGCCACTGAACTTTCCATTTTGAACAAAAATGCCACTAAACTTTGAAAACTGTTAAAATTGTCACTTATATTTCCATTATGATAAAAAATGCCACTGTAAACCTTTTCATTCACTTTTGACTGGTTGTTGCCGGTTAATGTCAATTTACAAATCTTTGAAAATTTTTGACTTAATAATGGAAAAGGAAAAAGAGAAAAAGCATGTTTTCATTCATCAATTCCCTCCATTCTTAAGTTCACCCCAAATTCCAACTCTTCTTCTACCTCAAGCCATCTTAAACCAGAACTCCACACAGCAAACCCTAAACCCTAAACCCTAAAAACTGAAAACCCAGAACAAACCAGCGGCGGTTGTAGAAGACGGTGCCAAGTTGGTCGGTGGGAGCGGCAGTCGGAGATTGAAGAATCATCCCCACCATCCCTATAACCATCACTCCACCAACAATCATCACAACCACCATGTAAACCACCCCCACTTAGATTGCAATTGCAGCCACCAAATCACCGGAAGACACCGCAGAACTACCCCAAAACCACCACAAAAACAAAGGCCACCCTTTTCTTTCCCTGTTTTGCACCACAAGTAGTCCCAGACCTAGATCTGAGCCGGCGGCCTCCCCAGGCTACTGCTCAAGCCTGCCACCGTTAACTCCAGTCACTCGACCACCTTGACCACCCAGAACCGCCAGCCTCAGACCCCGAAAATTACCCAGAAACCCACTTGTTTCGGCTCAGTATTTGCGTCGCCCAGTCTTGCCTCGGCTAAGACTCTTTACCTTGAAAGATGAAGGGTAGAAATGCCTTAATCTTTGAAGGCAAAAATTACCCAGAACCCACCCTACTGCCTTATTTGAAAATCAAAGATTGGATTTTGATACTTTTGAGTTTTGACTACCAACCACCATCTTTCTTCTTCCCTCAATATTTCACGTTCCAAACAGAGGAGGAAAGCTATGGCTATCATGATGGTGGTGTTGATGGAAAGTTATGTCTATGTAATTCTGCCCTCCAATTCTTGTTTTTGACCAAAATTGTAGTCCAATTTCGTTGGTTAAATTTATCCCCCAATTTTTTGACTTGATTGAACGATAAGGGATTTCAATGGATTTTAATGATGGCATTGATGAGTTTTCAATTTTCTCTTTTTTTTATTTTTTTTGGTAATTGTCACATCCAATTTTATGTTTTATTTTTATATCTCACTGTTAACCTGTTATTATAGGTTAACAATAGGTTACAGTGACATTTTTTATTTTAATGGAAATATAAGTGACAATTTTAACAGTTTTTAAAGTTTAGTGACATTTTTGCCCAAAATGAAAAGTTCAGTGGCATTTTTATCCAAACACTCATTATAACATCAATTTGAGCTCATGGGGGCATTGAGATGATAACCCTTTTCAAAGCTTAATATGAACAACGGCTTTTAGAATCAAGTAATCAAATTTTGGGTCATTTTGATTGATGATTTACATTTAAAACCCTATTTTATCAAATGAATCTTGAATTCAACTTATCATCAAAATAATCTGGTGGTGATGGTTGCTTATTTAAATTGTTTGAAAGGTTACAATAAAGAGAAAACAATTGCGATCCACGTGCCAACTCATTTGTTGACGTGTTTGAATAGGTTGAGGTTCTTTCAACCTAATAGAGTTTAAAGAGTAGATCACTAAGTACAAAATATTAACTTAGGTTCCATAAATTTAAATCGCTACAAAATTTGAATTATTTAATTCCAAAATATTAATAAAATATTCTCTCGTTCTCGTTTATTTGTCATATTGGTTTACACATTAGTTAAGTTTTAAAATTTTTTATCATTAATTGTTTTTAATATGTGCAATGTTTATCATATAATAGTACTATCATCAAAGTTGTAACAAAAAATACTATCAATTAAAAATAAACATTAGGCACTGTGAAATATTTATTATGGAAATAGTAAACTGACTTCTAAAATGTTTTTCAATAATAAGGGTAATTAGGAAAAAAAAAGGACCTACAATGATGATTTGATGGCACACTAAACTCCATGAACCTTTGTACACCTAATCTAATAAACAATCAACCATTTATTAAAGAGCAATCAAGACCTTAAATATCTTTTTCTGATCCTAATCACCAAAACCTTGCAAAGAAAACAAGAGAGAAGTGGGTGGGGACACTGACGTTGATTTGTACCAATTAAGCCAATACAATAAAATAAAATAAGGTTTGGATTTTATGTTGCATGCATGTCTCTGTCAAGTTTTCTTTCCCATCCAAATGTTCAAATTTAATTATTACATTATGAATTTTAAACATACATGGCACATTGGCACTAATAATGTGCATGAATCCGTGCATGGTCCTTGAAAAGGCCCTTCCATCAAATAAGAAAAAAAAAAGATAATTAAAGGCCGGAAGCTTAAATTTTCTTTTTAAAATATATAATTATTTAATGAAAATGATTTAATATATAGTATTATTCACATGGAGATTATGTTAATTGTCACGGGCTGACTTTAATTTGTACAGCACCCATGCGGCGCTAGCAAACTTTAACCCGATTTTATATTAGAAGTTTGCTAGTAAGCCTTTCACAAGCTTAACTTAGACTATGAGAGACTAAGAAAGCTTTGAAGACAAAGAAGAGAGACCATAGTGTGTTTGGGAGAATGCTTTGAGTATTGTTTTCAATTGTTGGATGATTACAAATGAGACCCCAAGGGGGTATTTATACACTTCCACCTCCTCAATGGACGGTGGAGATTGATTTGATCTAACGGTACATATCGTGCCTCTAGAACCTTTCATACAACTATCTAATAATCTATATAAGTGTAGAGCACTATAGAATATTCTAGGACATTCATGAATAGTCTAGAGAACACTCTAGAAAATTCTAGGAAATTCTAAAGACCTCATGAAAGATACAGAATATTTTGAATATTTCTAGAATATTCCGGGACATTCCAGATGGTTCCGGAAAGTTCCGTGACATAATGTAAAGACCAAAACCACGCATTAAAGTAAAGGTGCTTCTGTTATGAATACTATGTGAGTATTCAATTTCCCACCGCTCTCCTTTTTCTCCTATTCTCACTACATATTCTCAATTTCTCGATTGTTAAAATTATATTTCAAATTATAATACATTATCAGCATTATCGTTGTACCTTCCATTATTTCAATTATAATTTACTAGTTTTTTCACCCATTCTTCCGAATGGTAGTCACATAGGTAGATGAATACAAATACCTTCCAATAAACAATCTAGAGAATAAATGATAAAAATAATAAAGAATATGACTAAAGCATGACGATCAAATATATATGAATTCCAACTATGTAATAACTTATAATTAAAAAATAACCTAAATGGTAATAGAATACACAGTAAAGTGAAATATTAGGTATATTAAATAAAATATTTTTTAGATTAACGGTTGAGATTTAAAATCAAAACAAATCTAGTGAAATATTAGGTATATTAAATAAAATATTTTTTACCCGTTCTTCCAAACGGATGTTAATTTAGATAAAGAAATGCAAAAAAAAATAAAATAATAATATAGTGAAATAAATGACAAGTGCATCAAAAAATATGACAAAATAACTATCAAACATGAATCCAAACAATAATACTCGTATTTGTATTTGTCTATGCATGTAACTGAATTATTTGTATCTGTCTCCTAACTTAACACCCGTTCTGGGCAAAAAGCTTTATTTGGAAGACAAAAATAATATGTAATTTTGGGTACATATTTCTATAGTGAACCGTTACACGAAGTACATGCTTCTAAATCATATGTTAAGTATGTATTTATAAACATATCGTATGTGATTTAGGAATTCAGATCATTGAAATATTTTATTCTATTTTATGAAGTACTAAAAAATAAAGATAACTTAGGTGACACTCGTTAGAAGTATATTCAATAATTTCTCTATTTACAAATTAAAGTAATAACCATGTTTATAAAAGTAAATATTTTCCTATATTATTTATATTTGTATACTAAGAAATAAAAATAAACTTATAGATAATAGCATAGGTATAGGGAAGGTAACTATGGTTATTTAAATAGTTTATCTAGAGATAAACAGACAACAATTATAATTGAAATAGGAGTCTATATAACTGACAAAAATTTTAATTGAAATAGGAGTCTGCATAGAAAATAAATTCTATTGTTCATTTACTTAATTATTTGTTTTTTTGTTTTATTCTTTTTGTTGTTTGCTTTTTATTTGGATTATTAAAAAGATTAAAAATAATAATTGGATAGTTTTTTTTTTGAATGAATGGTGTAGATTTTATATTAGATAAAATCAATGGCCGATATTGTCTGATTAATGAGATTTAAGAGATGGAGGAGGGAACAGATTTGAGGGTGTCCCATTGCAATTTATAATATATAGATTTGTATTTGTCTCCTAACATAACATCCGTTCGGAAGAACGGGAAAAAAGCTTTATTTGGAAGACAAAAATAATATAGAATTCTTAGTACATATTTCTATAATGAATGGTTACACGAAGTACATGCTTCTAAATCATATCTTAAGTATGTATTTATAAACATATCATATGTGATTTAGGAATTCAGATCATTGAAATATTTTATTCTATTTTATGAAGTACTAAGAAATAAAGATAACTTAAGTGACACTTGTTAAAAGTATATTCAATAATTTCTCTATTTACAAATTAAAGTAATAACCATGTTTATAAAAGTAAATATTTTCCTATATTATTTATATTTGTATATTAAGAAATAAAAATAAACTTATACATAATAGCATAGGTATAGGGAAGGGAACTATGGTTATTTAAATAGTTTATCTAGAGATAAACTAACAGCAATTTTAATTGAAATAGGAGTCTATATAACTGACAAAAATTTTAATTGAAATAGGAGTGTATATAACTGACAAAAATTTTAATTGAAATAGGAGTCTGCATAGAAAATAAGTTCTATTGTTCATTTACTTAATTATTTACTTTTTTGTTTTATTCTTTTTGTTGTTTGCTTTTTATTTGGATTATTAAAAAGATAAAAATAATAATAATTGGATAGTTATTTTTTTTGAATGAATGGTGTAGATTTTATATTAGATAAAATCAATGACCGATATTGTCTGATTAATGAGATTTAAGAGATGGATGAGGGAACAGATTTGAGGGTGTCCCATTGCAATTTATAATATATAGATGTATCATGTCAAATTTGGCCCAACTTAAATTCATATCGCCCTTGACATAACTAGCAAGAATTATCTTTCGTAGATGCTTGATGCTTATATTCATTTGTTTGCTAAGGGTTTGAGAGACATGATTATAAAGGACAATAAAGCATCTGACTAAGATAAGACCAAAGTTATGATCTTCTTGCGCCATTATCTCCATGATAGCGTTAAAATAGAGTACCTCACAATTGAGGATCCTTTTGAGTTATGGAAAAATCTGGAAGAAAGATATAACCACCAAAAGATTGTGATTCTGCCAAAATCTCGAGATGATTGGATGCATATAAGATTTCAAAACTTCAAATTTGTAGTTGAATATAATTCAACAGTTTTCTGAACTACTTCACAACTAAAATTATGTGGTGAAACAATCACATATGAAAGTCTATTGGAGAAAACATTTTCCACTTTTCACGCAAGTAGTAATGAGCTTTTTATGAAAGTATATTATTTTATAACAACAATATTGTGGAAAGGGTTTTACAAAATATTCAGAACTAATTTCTTGCCTGCTGGTAACTGAGTGCAATAATGAGCTTTTTATGAAAAACCACGAAATATGTCCTACTCACTCTACCCCATTCCCTTAAGCGAATGTAGCACTGGCATCATATATATGACTCCAACAAACATAAGGGGAATTGGCGTCGCGCCATAGTTATTAAAATCTCGATCCTGATTTACGATCCTACGATTTTATGGTCCAAAATCCTCGATATAATTCTACTATTTACACACGATCTACGATCCTACATGGGCTAATTTCCAATCCTAACTTCCCCATAGTTTCGAGTTAGGATCCCGATTTTAATAACTTTGCGCCGCGCTAGTAATCGTTGGTGTGTGTGGACATTTTTCCTCACCGTTCGGACTTCCGAACGTCCACGTTTGGATTGGGGTGTGATTCGGTGATTTGTGTTAGGGTTTAACCTTTGAAAACTCTTTAAGGAATTAATCATACATTTCATGAATAATATTTTGTAAAATCACTTTCCATTTACTTAGGGATTTTATGAGTCCTTGAATGAAACTAATAATTCAATTTGCTAATTTAAATGTTAGGCTCGGAAGAGAGTGACTTATGCAAATATTATGTAGAAATATAGGAAAAAAAACCCTAAAGTTGAATCGATACATTGTAAAACCATGTTAACCATAGTTTATGCAATCCTTGATGTGTTTTAGTTCGAAATGGGAGTCGCCACCCGACTTTTTAAGGGAAAAGCCAAGACAAAACCAAAAGAAAAAGAAAGAAAGACTCCGCCTGCGAAACCCAAGAATGGATCCGAGGGTAAGGCTACGAACTCGAAAAGTAAACTTTAAGAGTTTGCCTCTCACAAAAGGAAAGACTCTACTAAAAGTTTAAAATGTGATTTTAATAAAGTTTGGAAGGGAAATGAATGAATACTTTATAGAATTATTTCATTAAACATGCAAAAGAATAAAAGAAAGATAGGTACATAATATACAACACATTATTTGCATGAAAAACACTTAGAAGCTTACATTATGTCTTTTGAAGGGAAACCTTGCCTAGCCTTTGTTGTAGTGGCCTTTGGATACCTTGAATACGAGTTAATTACATTTACCCTACTTGAAATATGCAGTAATAATTTTTGCACACCCGACATTCGGGAAATAATTTTCACCCTACCTGACATTTAGTGAAAGTGATTTTTAGTGTTAGAATCCGGTAACTTGTCATCGGAAATGGAAAAATACAATAATACCCGTATATCACTATGTGAAATTACGATGCTGCCCTTTAATTTGAGAAGGAAAAGACTATGTTGGAGAGTAGAAGACATACATGGTGATTTGGGAGGGGTTAGGTTTTCATTTTCTATATGGGAGGGGGGCCGGGGAGAGGAATAAGAGGAATCAGTGGAGTGGTTGGGTTTTAAAATGCCATAACAACTAATACTAAGGGTACAAAAGTCATTTCACATTTAATTGAAAGTCAAAGGAAATAATAAAAAGGGTATAAAGGTCACTTCATATTTTTTTTTTTACAGTTCACTGAAAAAGTCAATAAAAAATCAATTATAACATACTTGAGGGGCTTTAAATTTATGACCACTTAAATGTCAGGTAGGGTGAATATTATTTTTCAAATGTCGGGTGTGCAAAAATTATTACCACATAAGTCAGGTAGGGTAAATGTAATTAACTCCCTTGAATACTCCTCTTGAATATGCCAAAATGGTGCCAAAAGTGGATGGGGAAAAGTATGGAAAAGGGATGAGAAAAAGGGTAGAAAAAAGCTCTTTTTGTGGTGATTTGGGTAGTAGAAAGATTATGCTTTTTGTGGAGTTTTTAGGGTTTTATGGAAGGATAATGGGAGGAAGATGAGAATGGAGATAAGAGGTCTTAAAGAAGTGGAGAAATGGAGATAATAATGGTAAGAAAGTGATGAAGTAGGATAGGAAAAAGGTAGGGAATAGGATAGGAAGAAAGGCTCTTTTTGTGATGTTTTAGGATAGTTTTGTGGGAGATTTATGTGGAGATGAGGGATGATAGGATGAGAGTATGGATTAGGGGATTGAAGAAGATAGAAGAATGTATATTATGATGGTAAGAATGTGGTGTAAAAGATGATAGAAAAGGTGTAGGAAGAAAGAACTTTTTTTTGGGTTTTTGGTGGTATTTTAGGATGTTTTAGTAAGGATTTTATGTAAGAATGGTGAGGATATTATGAGAGTATGGATTAAGGAGTTTAAGAGGATGAAGATAAGGAGATTAGGATAATAAGTTAATGGTGGAAATGTGATAGGAAAAGAGTGGTAGAATGATGATACTAGAATAGAGATTAGAGAGATGATGAAAGAATGAGAGAGTGGATGAATGAGAGTGGATAAATGAGAATGTAGGAGGGGATGAATGAGTGAATGATTGTGTGAGTTTGACTACAACAAGAGGGGGTATTTATAGGTGTATGATAGGCTTAGAATACATGCTCATACATGCACATTCACACCCTCGAACTTGTGCAATTGACTGGCACAGACAACTAGGTGGCAAAGGGAGTGTTCTTGGTCGTCGGTGGAGCTGGGAGGCTGAATCTACGGTGTGGTCAACGTGGAGGCCGACCGACCTATGCAAAAGGGAGGGATGAACCTAATTTCCTTCATGCATTCTTGGACGGTGAGGGTTTGAATGGGATGTATTCAAAGTCAGTTGTTCACACTGAACGGTGGAAGCTTATTTGATGTATATGAGATGTCTTTGAATGCTTTTGTGAGGCTTTGATCTTGAGACCGCTTGGTGGCATTTTGCATGTGATCTTTACTTAGCTTTTGCATGGCTAAATGAAGCTCAATTGCTTACGTAAATATCATGCATGCAATAGGCTAGGAAATTCACATGTAATTGTGCATGTGTGCTCGTCCGAACTTGGGCATGTTGAGTGCATGCGAGGAACTATCTTGGCTCAGTTTTGGCTTGGCTTGGCTTGGCTTTGGCTTCCCTTATTTTCCTTATTTTCTAACTAAAGTACATAACTAAAAGTACATATAAGACTAATAAGAGGAAATATTAAAAATTACACGAACGGTATATAAAACTATGCTAAAATCCAGAAGTCTGAACTATCTTATCGATTGGCTTCTCCTTCTTTATTTTTTCTTTGTTTATAGATATGCTATATATTCATGTACCAAAATCCGGTGTCTACAGTGTGGCAATAGGCAAGGACATGGACATGGCCAAGGACGTGGTCGTGGTCGTGGTAATTCTTTTAAAGGATCATCTCCCCACCAGAAGTGGGAGAGCAAGAATGATAGGGGCAAGATACTATGGAAAGTCCATGTTTTCGATGTGGAGGTCATGGACATTGGTCATGTACCTGTCGTACACCGAAACATCTTGTTGAACTCTATCAAGCATCACAAAAGAACAAAGGAAAACAGATTGTGACCAACTTTATGCAAAATGATGTTAATAACGATTATGATCATCATCTTGTTGTGTCTCATTTGGATGTTTCTGATTTCCTTGCCTACCCTGACGGGCATCTGATTGGCAATAAAAACAATTAATTAAACCTTTTATGAAATAAGTTTTAACATTATAGACCATGGTGGTTGTCTTTGTAACATGACATAGTTTATTATCTTTAGTTTTTATCTGTTACTTAGGTAAGTCAGTATTGTTCAAAGTTCTTATTTACTATATGTATAGACTTTTGGGTATTATATCATGTTTTTACTTTTCCTCTTATTCTTAACTTATTTATGTTGAAGATCATGGACACTTCTTTGACTGGAGTAATGAATGGAGGAGGAGATATGTGCCTAGCAGACAATGCAACATACACTATTTTGAAAAATTAGAATATTTCTCTTACTTATTTTTGAGAGATGCAAAACTTAGTACTATCTCGAGTAGTTCAAATTTAATTGAAGTCTCCGTAAGAGTTCATATAGTACTACGTGGTGGAACAAGTTTCACATTGATGATGCATTATATTCCACCAAGTCTCAAAGAAACTTACTAAGTTTCAAAGATATCCGCAGAAATTGATATCATATTGAGACAACTAGTGAAAATAATGTTGAGTATTTGCATATAATGAAAATTGCTTTTGGCAAAAGATGTGTGTTAGAAAGGTTGTCATCATTATCCTCCGGGTTATATTACACAATGATTAACCCAATTGAAACACATACTCTAGTAAACCAAAAGTATACTAATAACCAAGAATTTATCAAATGACATGATATATTTGGGCATCCCGGATCAACCATGATGCGTAAAATCCTAAAGAACTCATATGGATATACTTTAAAGAACAAGAAGATCTTTCAAATTAATGATTTCTCATGTGCCTCTTGCTCTCAAGGAAAGTTAATCACCATCTAAGATTGGGGTTGAATCCCTCGTATTTCTAGAACGTATACAAGTTGACATTTTTTGTCCTATAGACCCACCATCTGGACCATTTTTAGATACTTTATGGTTTAATTGATGCATTAATAAGATGGTCACATGTGTGTTTATTTTAGCCCACAACTTGACATTTGCAAGATTGCTTGCTCAATTGATTAAACTGCGAGCGCATTTTCCAGATCATTCAATCAAGAAAATTCGTTTTGATAATGCTAGTGAGCGTAAGTCTAAAGCTTTTGATGATTTTTGTATGTCAACTGGCATAGAAGTTGAACATCTTGTGCCGCATGTTCATACACAAAATGGTTTTGCAGAATCATTCATTAAGCGTTTGCAACTAATTGCAAGACCATTGCTTATGAAAGCCAAGCTTCCAACTAGTGCTTGGGGGCATGCTATGTTGCGTCCTACAACATTGATCTGCATAAGGCCAGTTGGTTATCATGAATGATCTCCCCTACAATTATATTTTTGTCATAAACCAAATATCTCCCATCGACAAACTTTTGAATGTGTGGTCTATGTACCTATTGCCCCACCACAACACACTAAGATGGGACCGCAAAGGAGATTGGGAACATATGTTGGGTAGGTTACTTGGAAACATCCATTTGAGATTTTCCATATCCATGAGTGTACAATTATCCATTATTTCATGGAATAGAAGTAGATGAGATTTAATGATGCATTTTACTTCACTCCATTACATTCTAAGTAAAACAAACAATAATCTTCAACTATCTAGATTATGGACATTGAAGCAAAAAAAAAATGTTTGATTAATAAAATGCCAAGCAGCACATACAAAGATACAATGGATATCGCTATTGTGAAAGGACAAGTGTAGACATAAAACAATTATGTATGAATCAACTTTAAAATAACTAATACGGAGTATAAATCTTACTAACGTTCATCTATGAAATTATAACAATTTTGCAATTAAGCTTTGATGATTGTACATCTTTACTATTGATGGAACACTTTATAATCTAGCTAAAGTGATTCAAAAATTGATCTTTATCTGATGCAAACATGCAGTAGATCATACCAATTGAACATAACTCTAACCAAAGTGGGCATTAATAATCCTATATAATGGTAAACTCTTGCATTTGAAGAAACTAAAATTTATTTGTATAGAAACTAAAAGATCTTTGGTAACTAATTTCCGGTAGTGAAAAACTCGAACCAAAGGGGACATTTGGAACCCAATTTTTCACTACCAGAAATTAGTTACCAAAGATCTTTTAATTTAAAAAAATGAAAGTGGGGTTGAGAAGCATTGTCTTTTAAAAAAGTTTTTTTTTTTTTTATAGTTTTTAGGTAATTCGAGTAATTGAGTTTAGATGGAGCTTGATCCATACCCGGACTCATTACACAAATTTTGTTTTTGTTTTTTTGTTCAAGTACTCAACCTAATAAAAATCAAATTTTTGGTTTGATTTTCTGTAACTATGGGTCGACTATCGGGTTTCGGATCAGATTCTTCACATCATTTTTTTCGAAAAAACCGTGACGGCAACCCTTCAAAGAAGTGGCAACCAGAGTTTTTAGCTTAGTATTAATTTAATAGTTTACAAATTTAGAGATTCTACCGTAATTAAAAAACTTTTCAACTATGGTAGTTAAAAAAATATGTTTTATTTAAGGCCAATCGTAATATATATTGATTAAAGTGATTTGTTGCAACAAGTAATGCTATTCATTGAGATACATTTTTTTTTTTGGGTGGGCGAAACTCTTTAACGAGGTTCTCAAGGCAGCTAGAATGTCAGATGAGTGGAGGAGGAACATAGTTATCCCTTTATACAAGAAAAAAAAGGAAGCGTTCAGTGTTATAACAATTATAGTGAGATTAAGCTCTGGAACCACACAATGAAGATTTAGGAACAGATGATTGAGAAAAGGTTGAGAGAGACTGTGCACATGGATGATTGAGAGGAGGTTGAGAGAGACCGTGTACGTGTTTGAGAACTAGTTTGGCTTTATGCTTGGTAGGTCAACAATAGAAGATATCCATATGATACATAGACCTATGGAGTAATATAGAGAAAGGAGAAAGGATCTTCATATAGTGTTCATAAATTTGGAGAAAGCCTATGATAGGGCTTAGTGAGTGATGTGGAAGCGAAAGGGGTGCAACATCATGTTCGAGACGTGAGAGACATGCACAATAATGTCAGAGCTAGCGCCCGAATGACAATTGGTACTACAAGTGAGGTTTTATACGATACTTGGGTGCCTCAAAAGTCAACACTAAGTTCACTCCTTTTTACTTATGTTTTAGATGAGTTAACCAAAGAGATTTAGGACAAGTTATCATGGTATATGCTAGTTGCGAATGATATTATGATTATAGACGAGTCGGGAGAAAGACTAAAAGACTAGGTGGAACGCTAAAGAGATACTATGGAATCTAAGGATTTTAGATTGCATAGGTGTAAGATAGAATATATGATGTATGTGTTGTTTTATTGAACTTGAGAACGAGACTCACAGGCAAGAAGTAACCATTGGAGGGTAACCCTTCCACATGCGGAGAAGCTCAGATACTTAGGTTCTGTCTCACAGATTGTCAAGGAATTCAATGAGGATATTATGCATAAAATTAAGGTTGGTTGAAAAAAAACAGAAAACAGCTTCAGATGTATTCTTAAGCTTAAGGGCCAAGTTTACTTTAGGGTAGTTAGACCAACGATATTGTATGGTGCTGAGTGTTGGGCAGTCAAGAAAATGCATTGCTAGAGGTTGAATGTTGCGGTGATGAGGATGGTTTGGTACGTTGGAAGGATCAAGAATATCATCGGTCGAGCTAAACTAGAGGCAACGACCATCGATGATATGTTGATAGAGACTAAATCGAGATGGTTCAAGCATGTCCTTTGGAGAAGTGATGATGCCCCTATTAGGAGGTACAAAAAGAACATGATATCCTTTGGATATTGGGAGCGTGAGAGACCTAAAAAGTCTATGAGAGATATGATAAAAGAAGACATGAGTTACCTAAGCTTAGTAGAGGACATGAGTCATGACATTAGATAGTGGGACTAGGCGGGTTAGTATCAAGGGTGCATAGGAAGAGGAAGGGTACGTACTTTGAGTTTGTTGGCTGTCTTCTAGCCTTTATCTTTCTTTTGTCGTCTATGTACATTTTAGCTCCTCCTCAGTTGCATGGAATATATAGGCATGCAGTTTCTTATGGTACTAAGCTTTTTGGTTCCTTGGTCTTTCTTTCAATTTTTTTTAAAGGTTTTCAAATATGGACGGATTTGTGTTAGGTCCAGGGGTATCCTTGGATACCCTAATCCCATTAAAAAAAAATAGCCTATTATTATTAGGCGTTGATTATACTTTGAGAGTATATTGTATATTGGCGTTAGGTGGACACCCTAAAAAAATGTCCAACATATTAGTAAGGATGTCAAATTTAATATACAACCCAAGTACTATTCATAGAAAAAATTTAAATAACTTATTATACATTTAGAGGATTATCTTTTTCAAATTTATGTAATGGTAACTATTATTAAGTTGGTACCCCTAAATTTAATGTCTGGATCAAGCTTTGTTTCCAAATCGGGTTTCTTTTATTGTGCTTTTTTGGCTTTCAAATGTTTTTTCGGAGTGACGAACTTTTATGTATTTTACAAGATTGAATAATTATAATTACTCTTTTACCTCAATTACTATCCATAATCTCGAGTTGAAAAAGATTATTTTTTCAACTCAACTTTTAATGTGTTAAAGTAAAATGATTTATTAAACCTTCTTTGCTTCTTTTCCATTAAATAGTAGGCAATGAATGATTTCTAAATTACAAAATTTAAGGGTATGTTTCGTTGGGATGAAAACAATTTTCTGGAAAATGATTTTCTCATTTTCCGATGTTTAGTAACCGGAAAATGGAAAAAACAATTTTCCAAGAAAATGATTTCCCCCCCACCCATTTGTAAATTATTTTCTTAACTTCAACCTAATAAAAATTATTTTCTCCCTCTCTCCTCTACTCTTTCTCTCTCTCCACCACTCTTTCTTATACACTCGTTTTAGGCCCTGTTCTTCTATGCGGTGAAATTGCGATGGATTGCGGTAAGTTGCGGTAGAAATAATAAATGAGTGTTGAAATATTATTATTATTAGGAAATATATTAAATAATAAATGAGTTGCGGTAAGTTGCAGTGAAAATAATTTTTTGAACTTTAAATAATTTTGTGGAAATATATTAAATAAAAGGTAAATGGTAATTTGTGGTGAGTTGCGGTAGGTTGTAGTAAGTTGCGGTATATTGCGGTGCGGTACCGTATAAAAGAATGGTGCCTAAATATCTTCTCTTTCTCTTCCACCACTATCTCTCTTTCACCCGTTTTAATTTTTTTTTCTCCCTCTCTCCACCATTATCTCTCATACACGCGTTTTAATATATATCTTTCTCTAGTTTTTTTTTTTTTTTTATCTCTATCACTTTCTCTCCTGCACATATTTTAATATTTCTCCCTTTCTCCACCCCACACCATGTTACGCCCGTTGAGCACCTGCAACAGTGATTTGAGTTTGGCTAATAAGATGATGTGGAATCTGTGGACCCTAACCAAAAGAATCAAAATTTATCTCTTTATTTAACTAGCTTTCTAATGGTGAGCATTAATTTGACTCATATTAATTAAAAAAAGTAAGTGGGTGCTATTTAATAATATAATTAATTTGGTTATATTGATAAAAAATGATGTGGATGAGGAGAGAGAGAAAATATGATTAAAATATTAGTATGTTAAACTCGCTTTCAAACTCGTCGTGAGATCGACGAGATTCTCATGAGTCAGTCTCATTCATTCTTGAAATGTCTGCAATTTCATTTCATTCTCATCTCATGTCGTGTTAGCAATGAGTCGAATTTAAATTCACCATTACAGATGGCATAATATATTTCTCTCGTATTTCTTTTTCTCCATCATTCTCTCTCATGCACCCTTTTTTTTTTTTTTCTCTCTCTCCCCCTCTTCACCACCTCTCATACACACATTTTAATATCTGTCTCCTTGTTATCAAACATATGAAAATTATTTTCCAGAAAAATAATTTTCCAATTTACCAAATACAATAAAATATCAAATTGGACAGGATCAATATAATATTGGTTTTGATTCTGATTTTTCACCTCAATTCAATCAAAAGAATACTTTAGGGTAGAATCCAAAATATTTCCTTATTCGACTCCGTCATTGTTGCTATTTCAAGGACAAAAACTGTCACTCGGAAGAATATAATCAGAATAAGGAATAAAAACACAAACATAATTTTAAAAAATTGTGGCCGAAATTACATAATTGAGACAGACAGCAGGTCACCGGAACTACCAGTTGAAAAATTTCAACATCAGCAAAGCATTCTCAATGAAACGAAGAAATTGAAATAGAGTGAGTACACTAATGTCCAAAGGCGGGAATAATGCATATTTATTTTGAAAAAAGCAATATATAGCGCACCAAATATTAAAGGGCCCCACACAAAAGAAATTTGATTAAATAAACCTAGACAACAAAAAAATAATGCCCCAAAAAGTCTTCCCTTGATCAAATCTTTCCTTCTCTTTTTCTCTCTCTGCTTTGCCTTCACATGTTTTGATGTTGATTTTATCATCCATTCATCATTGAAACCCCACAAAAACAAAAGGGGAGCTCAAAATTTACAAATTTTTATTACTGTGGTTTATTGCTAGCAGTTAAACCGAAATTCCTTTTGTCTTTTTACCCTCAGATCCCCAGAACTTTGAAGGAATTGCAGCTATATATATAATCCCTATGTGGCTATGTTTATGGGATTAGTGAGTAATTTCAGATTCTGGGTATCTTTAATTAGTCAAAGTTTCAATCTTTGAGATTTTATTTTGAGTGATCACAGGGTAATTTCTGCAAGCCCAGTGTGAGAATTCTTTCTTTTTTTTAAATATTTTTTTGATTGTGAGGTTTCATTTTTCTTTTTTCCTCCTATCCTTTTCCTTGTATCCTGTTTGGTGATGTCTACAAGGTTAGCACTCAACACCGTGCAGAATTGTGTGAAGAGGGGGACAATGGTAGGTACCTATCACCAACATTGGTTTCAAAAATTGTGCTTCAAGTAATGACCAATCTCAATCCTATATGATTCTGGGGTTTGAAAATTTTTCAAAATTTAGAATTCTTCTGTCTTTCTCTCCGACCATTTACCCATTTCTGGGTATTTTCCGAAATGTTTCAGACTCTTTATCATCAGAAGGTACAACAGTTGGTGATGGTGAGTGAATTCCAAGTAAAGTATTTGCCCATAGATAAGATTTTGAAAACCCTCACAATTTCACTTTCAGACATCAACTGTTTGGTGGTGATCACCAACCCTACTATTTGTAGTTTATATATCATAATCCTACCAATGTCCATGCTTCTAGAATTACCCATGAAAGCTTTACACACCCCACCTTGTGTTTCTATGATAATTCTGCAGTTGAGAGTAGATTCTGATGATGCCCATCAAAATTTGCAGGATTTTTAAATGCCCAGGTGGTAAATTTAGGGGGTGAAGTGAGTTGGGTTTTGGTGGCTTAATGGATCGCAGGAGTTGGTTATGGAGGCGGAAGTCGTCCGATAAGAGTCCCGGAGACACCGAAAGCACAGGCTCAGCTTCTGGTTCTGCTTCATTATCAGTATCATCCCCTTCTGACAGATTTTCAGATGATCACCAGGTAAACTCCATTCAGTAAAATAGTTTTTAACTCTATGATTAGGATGATTGCGTGATTGATGGTTATACACTGTTTTACGTGTATTTTGGTGGACCATATGTATGTATCTAATACCCTGTTTGCTGTGTGTATCTCATTTAAAGGCTAATCTTCCTTAACAGTGTGGGATTATTCCTTAATAGTTGGTAGATTGCTCATTGTCCTGTGTAAGTCTTTGTACTCTTGTTGAAGGATCCTTTGCTTATGGGAATTGACCTCATTTCACCTTACTAGTATTGCTGGTTGGGTAATTGGGGGTCAATTTGGTGGGTGAGATCAATATAATTTATACTTCTATCTGGGTTTTGCAATCTTCACGGGAAAAGAAAGTCAAACCTTGGTTTCATTTGGTTGGAAATTCCAGGCATATTGAAATTAGTATTCAGTATCCCCAATACATTTTGGAACGTACAAATTGTGAAACTTGGTCCAAGCTATATTAGGTGATTACTTACACAGTTTTTTTTTAACAGTCTATGTAACACTCTGTCTGGATATGGGGATTCATGCTCTGTTGCATAATTCGTCATCGTTCAGCTTCAGTATGTATTTGAATGACTAGTTGGATCATTGAAAACAGCCTTGTAACTTGTCAAGTGTAACTGTATAAGGCTTAATACATTTAAGAAGAAAAAAATCGACGACCTTGCTTTAGCAGAAGATTTAAGATACGGGAGTCTTCATCTTGTAGTGGGAGAATCTAATGTATCTACATGTTTTTAAGTATGGTATTGAAATTTTATTTTCCTAGTAACTTGTTATGTACCATTGCCTCATTCTGTCATTTCGTTGGTGTTAAATGCACATAGCATATCTCACGAAGCTTACCACTTCAGGCATTCTCAAATCAAAATGGACAATCGCCGGAAGTTACCTCAAAAGCTGCACTGCAAGATGATAATGTGAATGATACCGTGAAAATTCTGACGGAGAAACTGTCAGCCGCCCTTGCAAATGTCATTGCTAAGGAAGAGTTGGCACAGCAGCATGCTAAAGTTGCAGAGGAGGCTGTCACAGGTGCTGTTATTTTCCTTTTTTCCCTTTTTTTTTTTTTTGGGGGGGGGGGGGGGCTGTTTTTGTATGTTTGGCTACGTGCTCTGTAACATGCATTGGCTGTAAGTGTCCAATGCTTACATATTTAGGTGTCACACGCAGATGAATACAGACTTGACATTGTTTTCTAAAAAATTGTGCTTTTACCTTCCAATTTGTTGAGTATTGAATATTGGTACTGAAATGAAAGGGAAAAATCTGGTGTAATGTTCTTCTAGTTACCTAGGGTAATATCTCCACTAGTTACCAAAGAAGTGGTAGTTTAATCGGCAAGGTTCAATTCTTGGTGGAAGCGAAAAAAATTTCACAGCTAGAAATTGTGGGGTTAATGGGTCATGCTTGTCATCGGCAGTTGGTACCTACTCTTTGTCCCCTCGCCTGCAAAGCCTACTAGTGGTTACCCCTTAGGAGCCTGTGGGTGGGCCAACTTTACCCAGTTCAAAAAAATATATATACATCACCTCTAACTTGTGTAAGCTATATATTAACTTAATAACTTGAGTGGTTTCTCCAATCTTGGGTACTAGGTTGGGAGAAGGCAGAGAATGAAGTAGTGACTCTAAAGCAACAACTTGATGCTGCAACCAAGAAAAACTCATCGCTTGAGGATAGGATTGTTCATCTTGATGGTGCCCTCAAGGAGTGCTTGCGGCAGTTGCGCCAAGTTAGAGACGACCAAGATCAGAAGAAATCACAGGATTCAGAATCCAAAAGCTCTGAGCTGGAAACCCAGCTAAGTGATCTTCGTGCCCAACTTGAAGCTGCCAATGCAAAAGCTGAAACTGCTTCCTCTTTGGAATCAGATCTACGCTTCAGATTAGAGTCTGTAGAGAGGGAGAATGTGTCTCTGCAAGTTAAACTCCGGTCCCTATCAGAAGAGTTAGAAATACGGACACTTGAGAGGGATCTTAGCACGAAAACAGCAGAGATGGCCAGTAAACAGCATTTGGAGAGTATAAAGAAGGTTGCCAAGCTTGAGGCTGAATGTCGAAGGTTGAAAGGCGTGGCTAGAAAAGCAACTCCTGCCAGGGATCACAGGTCATTAAACGGCCCCGAGCTGACTCACGTTGGTACGCCTTCCCTCAGAAGTTCTGTCCCACCTTCAGATGATATTGGTCTCATGGATGACTTCCTTGAGATGGAAAAGTTAGCAGCATTGCCGGTGAAACAAGACACCCCATATGAAAAACTTAATGGAAATAGTGAACCCTCATTAAGAGCTGAGTTTGAAGAGATGAAGAGCAGAACCGCTGAACTCGAGAAGAAGATAGAGATGATGGAATCAGAAAAGGCAGAGTTGGTTAAGGGGTTAATACGGCACCAGGATGAACTGAAGCTCTCAGAGGCCAGTTTGGCGAAACTGCAAACTCAGTTTAACGAGTGCCAAAATCAGCTTAAGATATCACAAGCGCAGTTAAGAGATGTGAATAACAAACTGGGTATGTTGCAATCTGAGTTGGATTTGGCAAATGACCTGAGGCAGGCTATTGAGCTGGAGCTCGAGGATGCCAATGTGAGGAAGGAGGAGGCAGAATCACGGCTCAAAATGATTGAGGACGAGAGCAAAATCCTTCTCTCTAAAGTTGGTGCGTTTGAGGGTGAAGCTGAAAAGGAGAGGGGTTTATGTGCAGAGGTTTCATCAAAGTGTCGGGCTTTAGAAGATGAGGTTTCCAGAATGAAACACGAAGCTGAAATCAGGCAAAGTCAGTTGGCTTCAATGACTAAATTGAAGGAAGCAGATGAGCTACAGCTCCAGAGCACCAACGCAAAGAAAGAAGAAGCAGAATCACAGCTTGCTAAGGTACAAGATGAGATGAAATCCCTTCTTGCTAAGGTTGATACCTTAGAGAATGAGGCTGAACAACAAAGACAGTTGTCGGCAGAGCTTTCTGCTAAGTGTGGAAAGTTAGAGGAAGAACTTTCGAGGATGAAACAAGAAGGAGATAGCTGGAAAAGTCAATTGACTTCTGCTAATGACTCAAAAGAAGCAGTTGAGAGAGAGCTTGAGATGACAAATGCAAAGAAAGACGCAGTTGAGTCTCAGCTTAAAGCTGTACAGGCTGAGGCGAAATCACTGCTCGCCAAAGTTGGTTCATTGGAGCACGAGGTCAAAAAGGAGCAGGCATTATCTGCTGATTTTTCATCCAAATGCAAGAAGCTAGAAGCTCAGCTTTCAAAGCTGAAATGTGGTGCAGGATTACAGGTTGCACCTCTTTCAAAAGAGGATCTCAATATCCAACAGGTCAGTTTTTTTTAACTTCCTACTACATTTTTGTCTTGCAAATCTTCGTCAGATGCATTTTCGCCTTTGATCTGGCAGTTTCAAATAATGACAAGGGATTTGATGCTAGCATATATTCTCCAAAATGTGAAATGTAGTGAGTGCTCAGGGTATCTAGGAACAGCGTATATATTTCATCACATTGTCAATTTATAATTACTCGTAATGACATGCAGGAAAAAGAGCTAGCTGTAGCAGCCAGCAAACTAGCCGAGTGCCAGAAAACAATTGCATCACTTGGTAAGCAACTGAAAACCCTGGCAAGCTTCGATGATCTCTTCCCGGACTCTGAACAACTACTGGGGCCCTCTGAGAAATCGTCACAAACGCTCCAAAATCATGTGCCACCAGCTAAGTTGTCTTCTAGCAATCAAGTTGTGGTGGAATTGGGTGCAAAATCATCTGAAACTTCCATTAGGGAATCTCCTTTAGGGAAGAAGGATGCCAGAGAGCCTAAGAAGGATGACAAGAGCCAGAAAAATGGGTTGGGGAAGTTGTTTCCTCGAAGCAAGAGTGCAATGAGAAGCCGGTGAATCTGAATTATGACCACGATGAAGATTAGAGGGGTGTTTGTTTTTGAATTTCAGTTGATGGTGTGTATTACAATACATGTCACTTTGTGTATAGGGCAATCTCATCAACTTTGGCACTCCCCTGAACCAGTCACCATCTTGTTGGGCAGGGCAGGGTTACGTAAAAGTTTTGAATATGTAATCTTCTTCATTTTCGCTGTCGCTGTTTCTATTTTCAAGTTGGTACTTTCATCTGTCTCATTCATGTTGGCCTTCATGAGACAGAGAGAGGCGGAAACCAGAGACTTGGGGAGGGAGTGTGTGTTACAAGTTCAAATATTTGCTGTACCACAAGCACATTCAATACAGTCACATGTAAAACAGTATATAGTACCAAACAACCCAATTGATGAGTTGTAATACGATTGATCTTCAGTTCCTTGAAAGCCCTTTCTTTCTTCCTTCCCAAAGCATTTAAACTACTAAAATTTCCGTCATTTTTTGGAGGCGTGGGGTTCGAGTCCATAAATTCCTAGCAAGAATACATGGTGGAAATTGATCTTTCTGACATTCATAGCTCCAGTTGATTCTTAATTGAACTTCCGAATAGTAACGAAACCTGTTTGAAATTTGTACATTTCTCATTTATGATGTGATTTAAACTCAAGAATCGACACCCAAAAAAACTTAAAACTTATTAAAATAGCATTTCATGTATTATGCGGCCATATAACCAGTAGAACAAATACAATTGATTGGCTGATAATGGCGGAGAATCAGATACAGCACCAGTTGCTGCTTATAATAGCGAGGAAGATATGATACGATCTAACTGATCATAGGAAGTTCCAGCAACCCTAAACCCTAAAAAAGGAACTACACTTAAACTTTTAAGTTCTTTAAAGGGTATTGATGAAAATGTCAGTTTTAAAATCTTTTTCTGCCGTTGGTGTATGTTTGCTACATTGGCGAGCAGGTTAAAATGTGTTGAAATTAAATGAACAAACTGCTAACTACTTACTAATAATGATGTTGTCATCTTTCATTTTGTAAATATATAACACAAGCATCGATCTCATGCACCTAACTGTATCTACAACGAGGAGTACAAGCAAAAAGACTAAAATTCCATACATGACAAATCTGCGTATGCAAAATAGTGTATATATTCAGCTGTTTATAAATATTTTCCCGTAGCTATAGTTGGTCTAAAAATCGCTTTCACTTAATATCAGGTAAGGTGAAAATTATTTCACAAATATCGGGTGTACAAAAATTATTACCACAAATGTCAGGTAAGGTAAATGTAATTTACTCCATCTCAACTGCATGATTTGAGAATTTGTAGGTATGCTTTTAGGACTCATTCTAACCCAACCAAAGAAACAACAAACTCCAGCGGAGACATTCAAACACGCAAAGAGCACGACCTGGTAGATCCAAATGTAGGGGGTCTTCCTCCTATAATCAGTTTACTTGTTTTTTTACAAAAAATTTCTATATTTCATCTCACTTTTTCCAATTAAAATTTCACTTTTCCCAACATATTTACAATTATTAAAAGTAAAACCCACTACAACTTCTCCTACAACTCACCACAACCCACCCACCAAATTCCACCACACCGCACCACACTATACCACATCCAGCCATATAAAACAACGAGCTTTAATCTGTCTTCATTCGACGCAGCTGGGAAATATATTTATACTGATGCTCAGAGTCACCAAGGAGGTCAATAAACACTAGGCTAGCTTTGTACCGCGAATGCCATAATTAGGAAAGTCTTATTTGCATGGAAAATTATCAAAATCTTCATGATGAGTCCTAATAGGAATATATAATTTAATTTCCTAAACTTCAAACATTACTCCCTCCGTTCTATATTAATTGTCTCACGAAGTCATTAATTTCTCAACATATACAATATTTTAATATACGAAAGTACTATTATTAGATTCATAAAAAAAAATATTATCATTAGCATATAATGTTGTAATCTTTTGACAAAATTTACTATAAATTTTTTTATCAAATATAATATTTTAGACAATTAATATAGAACAGAGGGAGTATAACACAAGGTGTTGGAGATTGATCATGATAGTTATTTCTATTTATCTTATTTTTCTGTTAGTTCTTTGTTTTCTTTTTCTTTCTTTCTTTCTTTCTTTCTTTCTTTCTTTCTTTCTTTCTTTCTTTCTGTTTTTCCTCTTGTTGGGTTGTATTTTATATACTCCCTCTTCGTGTATTCATTTTAGAAGAAAGCATTGTTCATTCATTTGCCTTTCTCTCAATACCTCTTCTATCTTAATCCAGCAAGTTAGCTTGGATTCTTTCATGGTATCAGAGCTCAGGAGGCTTCTGATCCTACCTATCTCTTCCTCTCCTCTTGGTTCTTCTCTTTTCAAACAATCATGTCTGAAGAATCAATCAAGAAAACCACCAAAACACTTCCAATCACAGACCCATGTGATCCGCTGTTTGCCCATCCATCTAAACAACTTGGGATGTCCCTCGTTTCAGAACCATTCACAGGAGAAGATTTTGATACTTGGAGAAGGTCAGCAACCATCTCCCTCAATGCCAAATTCAAAGTTGGTTTTGTCAATGGCTCCCTCAAACAACCAGACGAGAGCAATCCCCTCTTTCCATATTGGAAGAGAGGGAATGACATGGTTCTTTCTTGGATACTAAACTCACTGCACAAAGACATTCGAGAGAGTGTCCTGTATTCCACTAATGCTCGGGATCTTTGGAAAGAATTGATGGAAAGGTTTGGACAATTGAATAAGGCTAAGCTGTATTCTGTCCAACAAGACATTGCAAGGTTATCACAAGGATCTTTGGATATAGCCAGTTATTACACTAAGGCAAAGAAATTATGGGATGAAGTTGGAGCTGTAACCAATTTTCCAAAATGTGCCTGTGGAATGTGCAAGTGTACTCCTCAGACTATCAACCAGCAGATTGAAATGCATTTTGAAGAACAGAAGTTGCTCCAATTTCTGATGGGGTTGAATAGGAGCTACACCACAGTTCGTGCAAACATCTTGATGATGTCTCCATTGCCATCTTTGGGACAGGTATATGCTTTGCTTTCTCAAGAAGAGAAGCAAAGACAAGTTAAAGACAACGCACAACTCTTGACTGAGTCTGCTTCCTTATACGCCAACAAGAACAATCAAAGAAATGATCAGAAGAAACAGGAGCCCAAGAAGTCGACATTGTTTCGTGATTACTGCAAAAGATCAGGTCATACCATAGATAAGTGTTACAAAATCTATGGATACCCTTCCAGGAATCAAGGTAGATAATATTCACCAAAATAACAAGGGCAAACAGAACAACAGGCCACAAGGAGGATGGCAAATACAACCTTGCAAAACACTGGAGATCAGACTGAGAAGGGAGAGTCTTCAGCACCAGCTTTCAACATTAACCAAGAACAGACTAGACAGGTCCTTCAACAGCTGTCAAGCTCTCTAACACCACCAGAAAGTATGTCCCCAAATGACAATGGTGACAATATGTCTGGTAATGTGCCCTTGCCTATACTAAGTGTTCTTTCAGATGTTGTAGGGTTAACATGTTTTTTGCCCAAAGATTCTTGGATCTTGGATTCTGGGGCCTCTGACCATATGTGCAACAATAAAGAACTTTTACACTGCTTAAAAACTCTGCCAAAACCCATCAAAGTCGTCTTGCCTGATGGCAGCAACATAACCATAAATGTCAGTGGGAAACTTCAAATAACTAAGGGAATTATTTTGGATAATGTTCTTTTTGTTCCATGCTTCAAATTCAATTTGATATCTATAAGGAAGCTATGTGCACAACTGAACTGTCATGCTATTTTCACTGAAAATGAATGTATTTTGCAGGACTTTTCTGTGAAAATGGTTCTTGGTAAAGAGGCTAATGGGCTTTACATCTTGGAAGACAATCTTTCTCATCAAATTGATAAAGCATATGTCAAAACTGATTGTAGTATAGCAGTTGCCACAACTGTAAATGAAAACTTATGGCACAAGAGGCTTGGGCATATTTCAGCCCCTAGGATGAAATTGCTGCCTAAATCTGTTTTTTCCTTTGATAGTTCTTTCTCTTGTAAAGACTGTGACATTTGCCCTAAAGCAAAACAGCAGTGTCTTCCTTTTTATCCCAGTTCTATTTCAACTAGTGAATCTTTTTCTTTAATACATGTGGATACTTGGGGGCCATTCCATGTTAAAACTCACTGTGGTCACATATATTTTATTACTATAGTGGATGATTTCACTAGAGCAACTTGGACCTATCTGATGACTACTAAAGCTGAAGCCTTTGGGATATTGCAGGCCTTTATAGCCATGGCAAAAACCCAATTTGGGGCTATTGTAAAGAGAGTTAGGTCAGACAATGCCCTATAAATAGGAAAAAGCACCAGTGCCTTAGACTACTTTAAAGAGAATGGGATTTTGCATGAAACAAGTTGTACACAAAGGCCCCAACAGAATGGAGTCGTAGAGAGAAAGCACAGACATTTACTTGAAGTTGCTAGAGCCTTGATGTTTCAGTCTCAATTACCTTTAGTCTTTTGGGGAGAAAGCATACTAACTGCTACGTACCTCATCAACAGATTACCTACTCCTCTATTGAAGAATAAATCCCCCTATGAGGTTCTTTTTAACACTACTCCTTCCTATGACCATTTAAGAGTCTTTGGATGTCTATGCTATGTGAGTACTTTGAAACATGGTAGACATAAGTTCCAAGAAAGAGCAGAACAGTGTGTCTTTATTGGTTATCCTCAAGGAAGAAAAGCCTACAAACTTTTTTCCTTGAAATCCCACAAATTTATTATTTCAAGAGATGTAATCTTCCATGAAAATTGCTTTCCTTTTCAAAAAGGTACTGAGAACCACAATTCTGAAGGGGATATTGTACCTCAGTTCATTGATTCTGAGCCTACACATACCACTGTCAATGAAAATGATATTCTTCCTACTGACTCAATTCAAGACACTCTTCCCACTTCTCCTCAACAATGAGAAGGTCAACTAGAGTGCACAAAACACACACATATTTGGAAGATTATGAGACATGTTTTTCATGTATTACTAACTTGCACATTACTCCCAAAGTTGTTTCTTGGTGTCTTTCTTCCACAGATTATTCATATCTTGATTACACTGAGCCACAATCATATGATGAGGCAATCATGCATCCTGGATGGGAGGAAGCAATGGGACAGGAACTTCAAGCTCTCTCTCAGACTAATACATGGGAAGTTGTTCCCTTACCAGAAGGAAGAAAAGCTATAGTGTAACGCCCCGGAATTTCAATTCTAAACTTAACGGTCAAAATCAAACGTTGACTAACATTAACAGCGGAAGACTCGTTTTTTTTTTCTTTAACTTGGGCGTTACTGCCGTACCTCCGAAGAGATACAAGGCAAGAACAGACACTAACAGAATAAACTAAGAACTTCAAGTTTTAACAAACGAAACAAACTTCGAATTCTAGAACAACAAAACTTAACATTTACTAAACTTCAAGTCTAAACATAAACTAAACTTTATTCTCAAACGGCTAACTCCAACGTCCTCACTTCTATCGCCCGTCCCCATCACATAATTGATCTTCACCTGAAAACAAAACATTCACAACATGAGGGGGGAAACCTCAATAATGTCTACTCCTAATTGTCAAAACAGTTCAGAAATCATTTCAAACCATTTAGGGGAGGGGAACAAGTCAAATCTTTTTACAACTCATTTGAAACCCAACCCAGAATAACCAGAGTTCAGAAATAACAAACTTATAAACCAATAGTACCAACTTTCAACTCAGAAAAATACAACGTTCCAGAAAACCTCAACTGACACTTTTAAACTCAGAATCAGACATCAGAAATCGAAACGTAAATCGTAAATCGAAATCGAAACGAAATCGAAGCGAGTAATCCTTTCCTCAGAAAACAATCAGAATTTTATTATGCGGGCGGGATTTGCCTATCCCGAATATCGAACTCGAATCGAGCAGGATCTCGGATCCTCGAATCGAATGGATGGCGGTCGAAGCGAATCGGATGTGTGCACAATCTCGTAAATAATATCGGGACTCCCGATCTCTTGATAACTCCACGCGAGCAGATCATGGTCTAAGGGTCGTTACATGCAACCCGCTTATGGTTTCACTTTGATTATTAGTATCTTATGAATTATCGACGTCGATTTCAAATAAAACCAACCCGATTTCCAAAGCGAGAATAAAACTCAGAGTTTAAAAGACTGCCACGTTTTACTCAACTCAGAAAAACAATTAACAGACATCCAAATCAGACAGTCTAACTTTACAGAAGGTCCCCGTGCGGGATGCAAGCTTCATAAAACAGATTAAAATCACAAAACAGATAAAAGGGCATCCCAAAGGGGATTAGGACATAGACATTATCTGCACAACTTCTCTTTACTTCACACTTACATACGGGAGCTACTATTTCGTCGTCTCGCTCGGACCTAGAATTCGAATAATATTTCTAAAATTACAACTCTACGATATAATAGTTACACACGAATCCTACCATACCCCAACCTTAGCCTTTTCTTATAAATTGGTTAACCATGTATCGAGCGTAACTATTAAGAAAACATGAACATCGCACACACATTTTCTAAAGGTAAAATAATAAAATCGGAACAACACATTTAAAACCATGACCCGATACTAGTACTTTAATAATAATAATTTTACGTAGGGTTTTTGAAACATAATATTCGTATTACCACATAGCAACCTGAAAACTTTATAAAAACTTTAATACCAAAGTATATAAAACTTTAATACTAAGACATATGAACTTGATACTAAAAATGTGAAACTTTTAATACTAATAATATGAACTTTCGGAAACTTTATAATAATCCTATTAATACAAAACTTTATAATAATAATAATAATAATAATAGCACGAAATATTATAATAATAATAACAACAACACGAAACCTTATAATAATAATAGTAGCGCGAAACTTTATAATAATGGTAACAAAAACTAATAACATTAACTTTATGATAATAACATGAAACCAATCGCATGGAACCGTATAATACTAATAACATGAAACTTAGTAATTTCGTATTTAGTAAAATAGTATTAGGGTTTAACTATAAAACATCATAATATAAAATTCAAACTCTACCAAGGCCTAACAAAATATTTTTAACTTAACATTAACGTAATAATAATAATAACTTTAAACATGACTTGTAATATAATAATACTTGTAATAACGCACTTTCGAAATACCCTTGTAAATAATAAAATGAACCCACTTTAAGAAGATATTATTACTAGTAATATTGTAACAACATTAACTTAATATTATGAAAACATAGGATATAAAATAAATTAAACTTTGTAATATTCACAACATATAATATAGCAATATATTTGATAAACTTGACATTAACATACTAATATATAAAAAGGTAGTAATACTTTGTAAAACTAACTTTCAAAGTAACAAGGACTTAATAATATAACAACTACAAGAATAATATAATGAACCTAATTTTATAATAGTTCCAACATAATATATTAGCTTTTATATAATATGCAATCAAGACGTAGTATTACCACATTTAGATAGTAAAATCATGTATTAAACATTAGGTAATAATTTTTACTAAATAATATGGAAAATATTAATAACTTAATATTATTGTCAAAATAAATAATATACTTGATATATAAACATACAAAATAACAAGATATTTACTAATACTTAACTTAACATTATTACACTAATATTCATGAAATCATAACATGGATATTAACATCAAAATTCCACATAACATATAAACTATGTATATTAACTTCTAACCCTACACTAAACACACCCTAATAACCACTTATTAAACTAACATGTATTTAGTCAATATTAATAGTAAATATACAAGTTTATTCACTCTAAAACACATTAGTAAACTTAATACATGATTAACTAACCCTAACACATAATACCCATATTATTGTAGAGAGAGAAAGAGAGAGAGAGCACAAACAAAGGGTCCAAGCTAGGAGAGGTGGGGGCCGGGGTGGCTCGGGGCGGCGGCTGGGCATCAGCGTGAACTCCGGCGGGTCTGGGTGGCGGCGGTGGTCGGCGTTAGCGTGGAAAGGTGCAACTAGGGCACGAGGAGAAAAAGGAAGGAAAAGAAGAGGGGAAGCTCGGGGTGGCGGTTCGACGGTTCGGTGGTCGGAAGGTGGTCGGGAGGTGGCTGGGGTCACGGTGCCGTGAGGGCGATGGCCGGAAAAGGTGACGGGCTAGGTGGAGCTAGGAGGGGTTTGCGTTTGATCGAGTGCGTGAGGAAAAAGCGGGAGGTCGGATTCCGGCGTTGGTTGGCGGCGGACGAGGGCGGCGGCTAGCTGGCTCGGTGGTGGCTGGCGGAGGGATGAGGGGAGGTGATTTGGTGGCTGGTGTGGGCTGGCCGTGTCGTGCGAGAAGCAACAGCAGCAGTAGGAGTATAAGAAGAGGGAGGGGGGAAGGAGAGAGAAAGAGAAAGGAAAAGAGAGAGACACGGGAGAGAGAAAGAGAGAGGGAGAGGGAGGGAATAGAATTTAGCCAAGTGGCATTCTCCCATTGGTCAGTACAATTTGTATGCATGGGTAGTGGGGGGAGAAAATTGTTTTGCTGCAGACGGTTATCAAACAACCAAAAGAAATTAGATAAAATTTGTTGGTGATGTCACTCTATTGATGTCATAAACCCACCAAAAATAAAAGGAGAAATATTATTAACACCCAATATGCTTAGCCCTTAATTATCTCAGCAAAAACCCTAGTAATCAGATAAAATAATTCACACAACTGATAAAAGATTTTTCACCCGGTATCCCAAAAATTCCTAACTGATATTTTTAAGATTCTAAAAATTACTATGAATACACTGGCGGTCCTAAAAGCTCCGTGTGAAGACAGATAAATAAATAACGGAATAAAACGTTCGTTAGGAAATTTAACGGCAACACAATAGCATTTTTTTCGGGGTTTTACATATAGACAGCAGATGGGTATATAAGGTGAAACACAAAGCAGATGGCAGTATCGAGAGGCTCAAGGCCAGATTAGTTGTCAAAGGATACACACAGAAAGCTGGAGTGGACTATGGAGAGACTTTTTCTCCTGTGGTCAAGATGTCAACTATACGAGCCCTTATGGCAGTAGCAGTCAAGAGAAATTGGCAACTCCAACAGCTTGATGTAAATAATGCGTTTCTTCATGGAGACCTTCATGAAGAGATTTACATGAAGATACCTGAAGGAGTGCAAACAGAAGTGCCAAATGGAGTTTGCAGACTGAAAAAATCCTTATATGGTTTGAAACAGGCCTCCAGACAATGGTATGCTAAATTGAGTGAAGTTCTCTACAATAGAGGATATCAACACTCAGCCAATGATTATTCATTGTTTTATAAGAAAACCACTAATGCTTCTGTCTATCTAGCTGTGTATGTGGATGACATTATAATTACAGGAAGCAATAATGATGAGATATCATCCTTGAAGGCTCATCTTGATGCTATGTTCAAAATTAAAGATCTAGGAGATGTTCATTATTTTCTTGGACTTGAAGTTGTCAAATTGGAATGCAACTTTACATGTCCTAAGATACATCAAGAATAAGCCAGATCTTGGCATATTATTACACAAGGATAGCGACCTATCTCTTCAAGCCTATAGTGATTCCGATTGGGGGGCTTGCAAGCACACAAGAAAGTCCATCAATGGTTTCTTAATTTTCCTTGGAAAGACTCTTATTTCCTGGAAAAGCAAGAAACAACCCACGGTTTCTTTATCCTCAGCTGAAGCTGAGTACAGAAGCTTAAGAAGGATCGTTGCTGAGCTATCTTGGTTAAGTAGGCTTCTTGATGAACTTTCTGTGGAGTCAATAATCCCTATTCCAGTGAAATGTGACAGTAGAGCTGCGATCTACATTGCAAGGAATCCAGTGTTCCATGAGAGAACAAAACACATTGAAATTGATTGTCACTTTGTGCGGCAAAAATTGGCAGATGGCCTGGTTACTCTTGAGCATGTTCCTTCGAGATTACAACTGGCTGACATTCTCACTAAACCACTTCCAGGATCCCAGCATCATCAGCTTCTTGGCAAATTGGGGGTTAAAACACCCTCCAATTTGAGGGGGGGGGTGTTGGATATTGATCATGATAGTTAGATATTTCTATTTATCTTATTTTTCTGTTAGTTCTTTGTTTTCTTTTTCTTTCTTTCTTTCTTTCTTTCTTTCTTTCTTTCTTTCTTTCTTTCTTTCTTTCTGTTTTTCCTCTTGTTGGGTTGTATTTTATATACTCCCTCTTCGTGTATTCATTTTAGTAGAAAGCATTGTTCATTCGTTTGCCTTTCTCTCAATACCTCTTCTATCTTAATCCAGCAAGTTAGCTTGGATTCTTTCACAAGGACTCTTTCTTCACACTTAATTACTCCCTCCTTCCCATATTATCTGTTACTTTAACTAATTTTTTCCCCCATAATATCTGTCACCTTACAATTCCGAATTTCCAATAACACGTTAATTACTAATTTATCAAATTATACATCTTTTTCTTCAACTTTTCTCTTTTATTCACCATTTTTCTATATTATTTACCATTGTTATTTTTTATTCACCATTTTATTCAACTTTTTCTCATTTCCAAGAATGCAAATTGGAAGTTTTATTGGTTTTGTGAATCATGTCTTAAGTGACAAATAAATGGGAAGGAGGGAGTATTATTTATTTTTGTATTTTTTTTGAGACCGTCAACCCAAATTTAAAATTCAAAAAAAATACTGAAATTATATATAAATTTAGTGTAAATTCGAGTTTCAACATATGCGGACTTCATCAACAAAATTTGAGTTTGAACATATGATTGATATGACTAAAATACAATCTCAATTTTTTTTTTTAAAAATAGAAATTATTATCATATAATTGGCTGAAATAGGATTTGTTAGAATCCAATTCTCCTTATTTGTATCAGGATATTTATTTGTTTAGTGTTTCGAATTTTGTTAGAATCCAATTATCATACTAATATTGCGATAACAACGCTCCTATATATTCTCAACCAAAAAAAAAAAAACAAAAAGGACTAGCGATGCATAACTGCATATATTATACATACATACTTTGTAGGCTTGCTTGATAATTAGGGTTTCCTTGACGGCAAAAATCTTTCTTCTGCCGCTGTTGGTCGCTTGGAGTATTATCGAGCAATTGCTGAAACAGTGATGGAGGATAAAACAGTTGATTCACATTCATCAACTCATGCAAATTATGTAATTGGCAACCACAACTACATAGACAAGCTACCCGATGAATTGTTGCTGGAAATCCTAATTCGAGTCCCTACTTATGAAATTGCAGTCCGATGTAAGTGTATCTGGAAACGTTGGCAAAACTTGATTTCCTGCCCTTTTTCCATCTCCCAATTCTCACTCCATCAATCTGTTAGAAATCACACAAACTCTGTACCTTTTGGACTCCTTCTTAAAGGTCGTCAGTCGGGATCATTGTTGTACAACTCCAAGGATCATGCCGTTGAATTTGGGTCTGGTGGGTTTTCGTTCGGATTCCTCCCGCGATATCACATTGATGAGCAAGGAGAGAAAATTCCTATAGAAGGTCGGGTGTTGGCTGTTCATGGAGACTTGGTACTTTTGTCCATGATAACACCAATGATATTGTCTTATGCTGAGAGATTGGTGAAAAACTATGCAATGGGTTCAACTACCTCCTTTCTCTGCCCTTGATTTCCACCCTAACCAAGTGGTCCTTGTATTTGACCCTTTTATCTGCTCTTTCAACACCAACTGTGGTAAATCCTGTTTGAGTGATTCTTGTAGGTACATGGTTATCTATGTTCATTCTGATGATGAGTATAGATTAGTATTGGACGTGTTCAATTCGGAAACTGGTCGATGGGGCAAGCTGCAGGTGTTTCCCAACCTACAAGGTAGTTTTAAAAGTCAGCAGTCGATGGTACATAACGGGATGGTGCATCTTTATAATGTGTCAAAAATCGTTGCTTTCGGTCCATTTGCTTGTGGTAAGATGGGTGGTGTTGTTGCTTCTTGTCACATTATTGATTTGCCCACATATTCAATTGATGCTGCAAATTTCAGCAGCATATTGTATCTTGGGTCGTGTTCAGGGCGTTTGAGGGTGTCTCTTCCAGAAGAGCACGGGAATTCTTTCTCTATCAAGGTGTGGGATCTTGAGGACTATGACAAGGGTGAATGGTGTTTAAAACACGAAATTCATCTCAAAGATATTAGGACAGCTTTCTACAAGGACAAACGGCGCTTAAAACACCAAGTTTCTACCAAAAAAATTAGGGTATCTCTCTATAATCTTTGCGTGCTAGGGTTTCACCCCTTTGAGGATATTTTATATCTCCACATTTATTTATCTACTGGTAATTATCAAGTTGCTGAATTCAATATGCGAGAAAAAACAATGAAAGCAGCACATGTTATGAAAAACACAACTAGTAGCATCATATCACAAGATGCTCACATTATTCATCTTCCATGGTGGCCTACTCCCATCCCTGTGCTCAAATAGGGGATAAATTCTTCTTCTTTCACAATTAAGATGCTAATGAGATTAATTAGTGAAACACTTTAAAACATTTTTTATAGATGCAGATGTTTTGAGTAAACTCAATTTAACGAGTGCCAAAATCAGCTTAAGATATCACAAGCACAGTTAAGAGATGCGAATAACAAACTGGGTATGTTGCAATCCGAGTTGGATTTGGCAAATGACCTGAGGCAAGCAATTGAGCTGGAGCTCGAGGATGCCAATGTGAGGAAGGAGGAGGCAGAATCACGACTCAAAGTGATTGAGGACGAGAGCAAAATCCTTCTCTCTAAAGTTGGTGCGTTTGAGGGTGAAGCTGAAAAGGAGAGGGGTTTATGTGCAGAGGTTTCATCAAAGTGTCGGGCTTTAGAAGATGAGGTTTCCAGAATGAAACACGAAGCTGAAATCAGGCAAAGTCAGTTGGCTTCAATGACTAAATTGAAGGAAGCAGATGAGCTACAGCTCCAGAGCACCAACGCAAAGAAAGAAGAAGCAGAATCACAGCTTGCTAAGGTACAAGATGAGATGAAATCCCTTCTTGCTAAGGTTGATACCTTAGAGAATGAGGCTGAACAACAAAGACAGTTGTCGGCAGAGCTTTCCGCTAAGTGTGGAAAGTTAGAGGAAGAACTTTCGAGGATGAAACAAGAGGGAGATAGCAGGAAATGTCAATTGACTTCTGCTAATGACTCAAAAGAAGCAGTTGAGAGAGAGCTTGAGATGACAAATGCAAAGAAAGACGCAGTTGAGTCTCAGCTTAAAGCTGTACAGGCTGAGGCGAAATCACTGCTCGCCAAAGTTGGTTCATTGGAGCACGAGGTCAAAAAGGAGCAGGCATTATCTGCTGATTTTTCATCCAAATGCAAGAAGCTAGAAGCTCAGCTTTCAAAGCTGAAATGTGGTGCAGGATTACAGGTTGCACCTCTTTCAAAAGAGGATCTCAATATCCAACAGGTCAGTTTTTTTTAACTTCCTACTACTTTGATCAAGTTTCACATTTTTGTCTTGCAAATCTTCGTCAGATGCATTTTCGCCTTTGATCTGGCAGTTTCAAATAATGACAAGGGATTTGATGCTAGCATATATTCTCCAAAATGTGAAATGTAGTGAGTGCTCAGGGTATCTAGGAACAGCGTATATATTTCATCACATTGTCAATTTATAATTACTCGTAATGACATGCAGGAAAAAGAGCTAGCTGTAGCAGCCAGCAAACTAGCCGAGTGCCAGAAAACAATTGCATCACTTGGTAAGCAACTGAAAACCCTGGCAAGCTTCGATGATCTCTTCCCGGACTCTGAACAACTACTGGGGCCCTCTGAGAAATCGTCACAAACGCTCCAAAATCATGTGCCACCAGCTAAGTTGTCTTCTAGCAATCAAGTTGTGGTGGAATTGGGTGCAAAATCATCTGAAACTTCCATTAGGGAATCTCCTTTAGGGAAGAAGGATGCCAGAGAGCCTAAGAAGGATGACAAGAGCCAGAAAAATGGGTTGGGGAAGTTGTTTCCTCGAAGCAAGAGTGCAATGAGAAGCCGGTGAATCTGAATTATGACCACGATGAAGATTAGAGGGGTGTTTGTTTTTGAATTTCAGTTGATGGTGTGTATTACAATACATGTCACTTTGTGTATAGGGCAATCTCATCAACTTTGGCACTCCCCTGAACCAGTCACCATCTTGTTGGGCAGGGCAGGGTTACGTAAAAGTTTTGAATATGTAATCTTCTTCATTTTCGCTGTCGCTGTTTTTATTTTCAAGTTGGTACTTTCATCTGTCTCATTCATGTTGGCCTTCATGAGACAGAGAGAGGCAGAAACCAGAGACTTGGGGAGGGAGTGTGTGTTACAAGTTCAAATATTTGCTGTACCACAAGCACATTCAATACAGTCACATGTAAAACAGTATATAGTACCAAACAACCCAATTGATGAGTTGGAATACAAACTACTAAATTTCCATCATTTTTTTGGAGACGTGGGGTTCGAGTCCATAAATTCCTAACAAGAATACATGGTGAAAATTTGTCCTTCTGACATTCATAGCTCCAGTTGATTCTTAATTGAACTTTCAAATAGTAACGAAACCTGTTTGAAGTTTGTACATTTCTCATTTATGATGTGATTAAACTCAAAAATCGACCCCCCAAAAAAACTTAAAACTTATTAAAATAGCATTTCATGTATTATGCGTGTTGGAAATAATTGAATCAAGGCTGCTGGTTTCGGAATCACAAAAAAAAAAAAAACTGAGTCGTGGATAAACCACTGACTTGAAAGCGATTACGGCACGACCTAGGTGACAATCGATATTGTCGATCACTCCCCAAGGTTAACTTAGCTAATTCTTAGACTTGTGCACTCAAGGCTAAGAACTTGGATTATGTAAAAACTGATTGCCCAGAAAATATTAATGGAAGAGGAAGTAGAAGATGAAGAGAAGAAGATGATTGTTGGTGTGTTCAAGCCATGGAAGAGCCCAATTTATAGGCCATCTTCCTACCGTTGGCAGGGGACATCCCCTACCGTTGCTATATGGCCGTTTCTGCAACGGGCAAAATGACCGTTGGGCAACGGCTAGAACACACTTGGACTGGCTATAAAAAGAACCCCGACCCGCGTCCTGGGACCGTGACCGGACCGGGCGGGCGGCGGCGGCGGCGCGCGCGCGCGTGTGGAGTCCCAAGCCATACCTTCCTCCATAAAACACCCCTTCACACTTTATTTAATACTACTAAGTGTGGTGGGATATATAAACCACTTTCAACTTGATTTCTCTACCAATGTGGGACAAAAAGGCCTTGTTGCCATTACCATATTGAACCTTCAATTGCAACAATCCCCCACTAATGGCATACAAGGAAAGCTGAAAGAATAAGAAAGAAAATCTGGGCAAAGATGGGTCAGATACTTAGGCATCAATATCAAAAGATTGAATTGACACATTAGTGATGTAAGGCAACAATCAATAATCTAACAAGTGGACTATGCCTTGAACTTGAAAGATTGTGATTTGATCGAGACCCCCACAACACATATCAACCCAGTAGAAATTACATACTCCGCGATAACACAATTACGCTTTTATGGCCATGCGTATACCTTGGGTTTCATAAGTGCTCTAGAGAGATAGCCTTATTCTCCCATAGAAGGCGGCCAAACCTTCACACTTATATAGGTAATTCCATCAAGTCTATCTCAATACAGACCACCAAAAATTATGGCTATGGAATTATTAAGAGCAAATAGCTCATCCGTACATCATACAATCGGTGAATCCATCAGTGCGTATCACAAGCACCCCTCAAAACGGGCGTAGATTCATTAAGAGTAAAACTCAACCTCAAAGCACTACCTAGCACCATAGGGATAGGAATGTAGTGCATCTCGAAGATTAGTATGGTTTCGTTTGACCACAAACGGGTGTCCACTGATTAGACTCATTTTTTAGCCTTATTTATACCTCCATGCTTGGTCTTTCAGCTCGTTTTTCACGATAATAATGCCACTTATATTATGTTTTTCCCCTGTTTTGTAGGCCCCGAGTGTGAGACCCAAAAGACTCGGGAAAAGAGCGAGATCCTTAGAGCGAGAGGCTGGCCCGAGAGGAGTCAAAGAGGCCGAGACATCAAAGAAAACAGGGGGCAAGATCGTGCATCATACCGGCACGATCGTGCAGTCCCCTTGATCTGAAGAAGCTCCAACCCCAAATTCCGCGCGATCGTGCAGTCCTAAGTGCACGATCGTGCACCACCTTTTGGAAGATCCACACGATCGTGTCGCTTCACTGCACGATCGTGCTACTCCTTGCCTCAGGAACCGCCAGAATTTTCAAAACGGCACGATCGTGCCGAATTTCCGCACGATCATGCCGATATCGGATTTCAGCCCCTGTTTCCGGATTCAAAACGACGCACTTTGGGGTGTTTTTGGGGAACTATTTATAGATTTTTAGGGTTGAAATTCAGCAGCTTTTGTCATTCCCTAGGTTACTTAGTCACCATTATTTGTATTCTCCCTAGTTTTAGCCCTAAAACCCCTTTTGTTTAGAGCACTCTTAGCTTAATTAGTGTTAATCTCTCTCTACAAACCTCTCTTTTTATATTCATTTGTTGCTTTGTGCTGGTTTATTTTCATCATTTGAAGACTTTGGAAGGATATTTAAGTTATTTTGGAAGCATTTATTGAAGGAAAGTCATCTTAAGGTATAATTTATCTCATTGTTACTGTTTTATTGTTTTCTTAAGCGTTTTATGCTAGGTTTAGTGTTTTGTTTGCTGAATATGAGTTGTTTTGCTAGCTTAGGTTTGAATGTTATTAGTTTAATGTTTGTTAATATGATTAGAGGCTAAGCTTTTCAGGGCTTGGGGGTTTAATGGCCTCTAACGAGGTCTAACCTTGAAGGTTTAGTGAAAGGGGGTGATTATTTTGGGTTTAAGGATTCTCTCACCTTTTACTCTATCATTGTGGGAGGTTTGGTTGTCTGGAAAGTTGTCAAAACTCCTCTAACACATTGATTTGGGTCCTTGGTGGAGTGATTTACCTTACTCTCATGAGAATGAGAGTTGCGTTGATTAGGGGTGTTGAACTAATTACTCCAAATTGCTTTCCTTCATGGAAATGAGGGGAAGTAATTCGGTTTCAATCTAATGTCTCCTTTGGAAGAGGGAGCTTAGAATGGTTTAAATTTATCAACAACCCATTCCGAGCCTTGTTTGATCACTCCGTCTTCCTTTATCTTCTAGGGTTAGGCTAAGTTAGGTGGCTAGAACAACCCCCGGGTCCTTCTTTCTTGTGAGTGTTCTCTTAAGTGTTAATTCCTCATTAGTTTTATCTAGTTAACCTAAATCTCATCTCTGGTGAAAACTCTTGTTTAAACCGAACTCTTTTGCTTAAAACGGACCGAACTTGACCTAGTTCCCTGAGGATACGATATACAACCCCGGCTATACTATAGCTAAAACAAAATGGCACCGTTGCCGGGGACCCATTGGAAGAAGCCTTGTTAGAAGCATTTGAGCCGGAATCACTGGAAGGGGATGTGGCATCCTATGTGGCTATTTTTAATGGAGAATTGAACTTTGAGGAACCTTGCATGATGGAAGCTTTTACCTCCGGGATCTTTGAACGGGAGGCGGCATGGTATACTACTCTCCTCAACAATGCACCGACAAACAATGATCCTTTCGTTGAGTTTGAGGAGATTTCAAGTGTGGAAACACGGCTGCAAAAGGACAAACAATTGCCGACTCCGGAGCTAAAACCTCTTCCCCCAAGTTAAGGTACGCTTTCTTAGGACCTAATGAAACCTATCCAGTCATAGTCAATGCAAATCTCGATAGCACTCTTCTTGAAAAGTTGTTAACCGTTCTTCGAAAATACAAAGGGGCCATCGGGTATTCGATTGATGATTTGACCGGATTGAGTCCCTCTATTTGCATGCATGAAATTGACCTCGACCTAGATGCAAAGCCCTCTAGGCAACCCCAAAGGAGGCTTAATCCAAATATGCAAGAGGTAGTAAAGAAAGAGGTCCTTAAGCTTCTTGAGGCGGGTATAATCTATCCCACAGCTAATAGTGAGTGGGTTAGTCCTGTCCAAGTGGTACCAAAGAAGGGGGGAATGACGGTAGTGATGAACGATAAGAATGAGTTGGTGTCTACAAGAACCGTGACGGGGTGGAGAATGTGTATAGACTATAGAAACCTTAACAAAGCCACCCGAAAAGATCACTTCCCGTTGCCCTTTATGGATCAAATGTTGGAAAGATTAGCCGGTCATGCTTTTTATTGTTACTTAGATGGTTTTTCCGGGTTCTTTCAAATACCCATCCACCCTAATGACCAGGACAAAACCACATTCACATGCCCTTACGGTACCTTCGCCTATCGAAGGATGCCGTTTGGGTTGTGTAATGCCCCGGGTACGTTCCAACGATGCATGATGGCTGTTTTTTCCGATTTGATTGAGAAAGTCATGGAGGTTTTCATGGATGACTTCTCGGTATACGGTAACACCTTTGAAACGTGTTTGCAAAACCTTGAAACGGTGTTATCGAGATGCCTTGAAGTCAATCTTGTTCTGAACTGGGAAAAGTGTCACTTCATGGTCCCGGAAGGGGTAGTTCTAGGCCATGTCGTGGTCAACGGGTATCGAGGTTGGCCAGGCGAAAGTGGAGGTCATTGAAGCTACCACCCCGACCACCGTCGAGGGTGAGGTTTCCTTGGTCATGCCGACTTTACCGCCGGTTTATCAAGGATTTCTCCAGTAGTAAGGCCTCTCACTAAACTCGCCAACGATACCTTCATCTTTTCTCGATTGTGTTGAAGCTTTGCTAGGTTGAAGCAAGCCACGATCGGTCTGCCGATCTTACAATCACCGGTGGCTCTTACCCTTTGAAGTGATGTGCGATGCGGCGATCTCGCCATGGGGCATACAGGGCAGCGGAAAGATAACAAACCGTACGCGATACACTATGCAAGCCGCACCCTCGACGACGCCCAAAGGAACTACACGACTACCGAGAAGGAGTTGCTCGCAGTTGTTTTCGCCATCGAGAAATTCCGGGCCTACTTATTGTGCTCGAAGGTGGTTATCTTCACCGACCATGCGGCTCTTCGATACCTCCTTGCGAAGAAAGATGCGAACCCCCGGCTCATAAGATGGATACTTCTCCTTTAGGAGTTTGACATTGAGATCAAAGACAAGGCCGGGGCGCAAAACGTGGTCGCCGATCACCTTTCTCGGATTGTGGTAGAGCGTGATGATACACCCATTGATGACACCTTCCCCGATGAGCACCTTTATGCCGCAAGCGCCATCAACCTCCCTTGGTATGCCGATATAGTCAATTACTTGGCCGCCGGCTTGTTGCCCCCGGAACTTAGCTACCATGAGAGGAAGAAGCTAATACACGATGCAAAGTTCTACCATTGGGATGATCCATTCTTATTCAAGTCTTGCAAGGACGGTATCTTTAGGAGGTGCGTTCCGGAAGATGAAGTACAGCGTGTCCTAGCCCATTGCCATGAGCTTCCATGCGGAGGCCACACCAGCTTCAAAACCGTCGCGAAGGTCTTCTGGCGGGCTTCTTTTGGCCCACTCTTTTCACGACGCGGATAGACACTTTCGGGCATGTGATCGATGTCAAAGAACCGTGACCTCACACGAAGGCAAGAGCTGCCTCTCAATTACATCTTGGAAATCGAGGTCTTTGATGTTTGGGGCCTCGACTTCATGGGCCCCTTCCCATCCTCAAAAGGTAACTTGTACATTCTTGTCGCTGTGGATTATGTATCAAAATGGGTTGAAGCGATTGCTAGCCCTGCAAGCGATTCGAGGGTGGTGATGAGGATGTTCAAGAAGATCATCTTTCCAAGATTTGGGGTGCCGAGAGTGATCATCACCGACAATGGTTCTCACTTCGTGGAAAAGAAGCTGGGCGCACTTTTGGCAAAGTATGGGGTGAAGCACAAAAGAGGTCTTGCATACCACCCACAAACAAGTGGGCAAGCCGAAATTTCAAACCGGGAAATCAAGTTCATCTTGGAGAAGACCGTTGCAAAGTCGAGAAAAGATTGGAGTGATAAACTAGATGACGCCTTATGGGCCTACCGGACGGCATTTAAAACACCAATAGGGACCACTCCCTTCAAGTTGGTGTATGGGAAAGCATGTCATCTTCCGGTGGAGCTCGAACATAAGGCTTGGTGGGCCTTGAAAGCGTTGAATTTTGATATCAAAGCCTCCGGTGAGAAAAGACTCCTCCAATTGAATGAACTTGAGGAGATACGGCTTGATGCTTACAACAACTCCAAGATCTTCAAGGAAAGAACAAAGAAATGGCACGACAAAGGCATAGCCAAGAAAGAACTTTGTGAAGGAGAACTCGTGCTTTTGTTCAACTCAAGGATGCGGCTATTCTCTGGGAAGCTCCGATCAAGATGGTCGGGACCATTCCGGATCTTCAAAGTGCATCCATTTGGAGTATTTGAACTCGAAGGAAAAGATGGTGAGACATTTAAAGTCAACGGATCGCGGCTCAAACCGTACATAGAGGGAACGGAGCGCCCGGAGGGATACACTTGCACCCTCCGGGACATCAAGGAGATTTGAAGAGATTGGGGTCGAGCTCAAGACCTTAAAAGAGCGCTTCATGGGAGGCAACCCATGTTTGTAATTGAGGTATTAGTTCTAGAAAAAAGAAAAAAATAAAAAAGGGGAAGAAAAAAAAATGGAAATGAAAAAAAAACGGAAAGAGAGTGGAGAGTTAGGAGTGAAAGGATGTGAGTGAAAAAGAAGAGAGTTGAAAAAATTGGGAGTTAATTTAAGGAGCTTTTGTGCAAAAGAAGAAGTGAGTTGGTCTTTGGTTTGAGTAAGTATGTAGAGTTGAGTAATTGGAGTGTTTTGGTCAATTAGTGTGAGGGAGTTCGAAGAAAAAAATTGAGAAGGGTGAGGTTTGAAAGGAGTGCAAGGGAAATCTCAGGCAGAAGTGCACGATCGTGCCGTTCATTGGCGCGATCGTGCAGCGGCATGTGCACAGAAAGCAAGAGAAAAGCGAGGAAAGTGCACGATCGTGCAACATTTTGGCGCGATCGTGCCGTTTCTCCAGAAGGTAGGTTACGATCGCGCAGCTTTAGCGCACGATCGTGACGTTTCAGATGCCAGGATTAGAAGAAAAAGGGCACGATCGTGAGAAACATCAGCACGATCGTGTAGATTTGGCAGATCCTAGGTCACGATCGTGTCGAATTCCCTCACGATCGTGCCGTTCACGATTTTTTTTCAGCGCCCAGTTTTCTCCAGAACCGCACGATCGTGCCGATTTTTGGCGCGATTGTGCCGATTGTGATTTCCAACGACTTCTCGGCCCTTTTAAACCCAATTTTCACCCCACAAACCCTCATTTCTTTCTACATTCGAGCCTCCATTCTCTCTCACTCTCACCCCCCTCTCAAACCCTAGCCCCAAACTCCTCAAATTCATCCTCCATCTCTGAATTTCCCCAATTTTCATCCACCCTAAACCCTAATTTCTCCATTTTCTCACCTCTTTCTCAAACCCTAACCTCACATCTCCATCTCCACCCTCCATTTCCCTATCACCACCATTCTCACTCATCTCCTTTTCAAACCCTAACCCTCACCATCGTGCCAATCCCTCACCCCTCACAAATCCTTCCACTCCTTCCACAAATTCAAGCACCCATACCCTTTTCCTCCCACAAAAAGCCCTAATTTCTCTCTCTAGCATCATTAACTCCCTCATCTTGGTGAGTTAGGGCATTAGAGAAAGAAATTCATCCCACCCTTCTTCTCAAAGCAAGTGTTCAGGCTCTTCAAGGTCTTCAAGGTCTTCAAGTCAATGACGCCCAAAAGGAGTGCTAGGTCAGGGGCTTCTTCATCATCTTCACAACCTCCCCCACCGAAACGAGGTAAATCTGAAGAACAACCTCTCGATTTCGACCAAAATGCTAGAATCCAATTCCGTAATGATGACCATAGGAAGAGTTACGATGCTTTCAAGACTAGAAAGATTAGTGTACCCAATGTTTACCATGAGTTGTCCTGTGAAAACATGGGAATCAAAACGGCTTTGGAAGGTTTTTTTGATGTTTTGGGGTGGGGGGGAATTCAAGAACATTGACCATCCCATCTTTGGGCAAGTTGTTTTAGAGTTCCTCAGTTCTTTGGAGGTTGCCAATGATATGACTGCTGAAGCCTCCATAACCTTCAAGATTGATAAAACAGAGTTCAACTTGTCCCTGGACCAATTAAACTCGTTGCTTGGGTTACCCACTGACGGGGAGACCTACATCAAGGCAAGACGCCTCGACACTAATGAGGTCGTCCGGAGGCTTACGTGTAAGGTCAGAAAAGAGCGGGAAAAGGATAGAATAGATCGAATCATTTACCACAATCCCCGCACCACAAAGGCCTCTGACCTTTGCAACCCAGCCATCCGCTACTTTCATCGTCTAGTGGCCAATTCGGTCTGCGGAAGGCATGATGGTCGATCAAATCTACGAGGGGACGATCTCGCGGTTATCTACCGAACCTTGATCAACAAACAAATCAACACGGGATCGTATATAGTGCATCAACTGCATGAGATTAGCCGGTTGACCAGTGCTCGTCGCGTCATCGGAATGGGGCACATCATTTGCCACATTGTCGACCGTGTCGGGATGGGTGCATACATGCGTCGACAGCCGCCTCAAATCCACTGTGAGCCCCTTGATATGGTTACACTCGTCAACATGCGGATCATCAAGCAAGCTAACCGGGGATTCTCCTACATCCATGGGAGCAACCCCGAGATCTTGCTCTTCCTTGGTCCGCAACGTGAAGAGTGGATCGACCCGTCCGACAAGCGCAATTGGTCTTGTGATGCGAGGGAGGAAGAAGAAGGTGAGGAGGAGGAGGAGGAAGAGGAAGAAGAAGGTGAGGAGGAGGAGGAAGAGGAAGAAGAAGGTGAGGAGGAGGAAGAGGAAGAAGAAGGTGAGGAGGAGGACGAGGAACAAGAAGAGGAGGTAGGAGGGCATGGGAATCCGTCCTACCTAGAAGCCATCAATGACTTATCCGCCCGTTTTGGCCATTTCGAAGTGCAAACATCGGCGCGTCTTGACAGGCACTCCGAAAGACTCGACGGCCTCAACGCTCATGTTGAATCGGGCTTCACGAGGATAGACCATATGCTCCAGCAAAAACAGCAAATCCTTTTCGACATGAGCTATGGCTACTATCAAGGTGGCGGACTCCGAGCTCCCCCGGGTTGGTATCCTCCGGGCTACCAACACCAACCACCGCCCCCTCCAGGGCCCGACGATATGTAAGTTTCCCCGCCCCCACCCTGCTCTCTTCAAGGATTATTCTTATTTTAGTGTGGGGGAGGTCTTATGGTCGGTTGGGAGTTTGAGTCTTTCGGTTATTGTGGCTTAGTGAAGCATGTTCCCTTCCTCCCTTCAGTATTTCGAAAGATTTTTGCATGTGGTTTGAGATACTTTCGTTGTTAGGTGGTCGATGGTGAATTGAGTCTCAAATAATGTACATTTGTATATACCTTGCATGTAGTTTTCTTCTTTTTATTTGGTTCACTTGAACCGCATTTCTTAACTTCTTTCGCATTTAGTCTAGTGCATATAGGCTAGCTTTGCATTGTTTTCTTAACCTTGGTTTTCTTCTTTGTTTGTTCGTGGATGGCCAGTCTTCGTTTAGCAATGCGGATCCCTGGTAAGATCGTTCCATCCTTTTTCTTTTCCTTTCTTTCTTTAATTGTGCTTTGCTTTTGTTTTCTTTGCATGCTTGTTCTTACTTTTTGGTGGCGCGCCCCTATTGTGCGTTGTGTTGGGATTTCTTGTTGTTGGAGCCGTGTGGGCTCGGGCCGCCACCCTTCTTTTTTTTTTTTTATGTGTTAGATGTTTGTATATATGTTTGCTTGTTTCCTTTAGGTGTTTGTACATATGTTTGTTTTTCCTAGTTTTTCTACCCTTCATGAGACACCCTTCCCACAATGAGGACATTGTGGATTTTAAGTGTGGGGGGGGGGGAGATCATTATGTTTTGGGTAGAGCACCTAGTCTTTTTGGGTCTTTTTCTTGTTACTTTAAAAAAAAAAGCGAAAAAAGTGCTAAAATTTGAAAAAAAAAAGAAAAAAAGAGAAAAAGGAAAGAAAAAAAAAAGAAAAAAAAATTAGAACATCATTAGGTTAGGTTAGGTAGTCCTCCGGTGATGATTGTAGGCCAAGTAGTACCTCTTGTAGCTTTGTTTAGCCTTTGCATAGCCGACTGTGATTTAAAGCTTTTTAAAAGAATTTTCGAAAACATCTTGATTTGGGATTGCATTTTGATAGTAAAGATTGATGGCCTTTCTTGACCCGTTGATGTGAGCTTTGCGCATGAACGTTTATGTTCTCTGATTGGTTGTTGAGCACAAAACCCGTGAGACTACTAAGCCAAAACGACTAATCATTTTTATTAGTCTCGTATCCCCATGTGTGACTCAACCTTGGTTGCGATATCTAGAACTTGCTTTTCATCTCTTTGAAACTGTATTTTGCATCATGCATTGACAACATGATTGAGGCATTCATTCTCGCTTATTATAGCTACATAGCCAGATAGCCATCCGAATCATGTAATTTCCCGCCTTTAACCCTTCTTTTAGCCTTTGTTTACTCCGTCCTTGAAATAAACCGAAATTGCAACCCTTGGCCGAGTACATATCTTCCTATCCTAAGCCATTGCTTGGAGTTTATTGAGGGTGATTAGTAGGGTTACTTGTGAATACATTCATAGAATGGTATGTTGGAAATGTCATGAATAGGAAGTGATGGGTTGTTCCCACTTATGTAGTTTCAATATAGCTTGATTATGTTATTGAAATCCGCCGAGTTTCGTGCTGAATTTTGTTTATAATCTTCACTTTATTCACACGCTTCGAAAAAAAAAAGAAAAAAAGAAAAAAACAAAAATAAAGAAAGCAAAAATCGAGAAAAAAAAAGAAAAAAAAGAAAAAAAAGAAAAAAAAAGAGAAAAGAAAAAAAAGGAAGCAAAAGTGTGGCGGCAAATGAGAAATCTAGTATTAAGGCGGTTTCCAATAAATGTTTCGGGTTCATTTTGGTTGCTTATGGGTGAGTAAGGTTCGATAACATTGCGTGAATTTGGCGAAGTATAACTCCAAGCTTGGCTTCGAGCTCCACTTTTCCAAAAACTTTCCGTACAACCCCTTCAAAGACCTCTTGATTGTCATTTTCATTTTGCATATAGCGGTAGAGAATAGGGATGATTAACAAGCATATGGTAGATTGTTTCCTAGGCTAGAGTATTGAGAGAACCAGACATCGAATTCATTTTCAAAACACATGAGAGGAGTGTTTCCACATTCCCAAGAGTGAGGTTTGCTCTCAACCATCTCAGTTTCATACTCTTACTTGTGCTTTCTCACTAATTTGGTGACGGAGGGGTGATTGATTTGATCTTGATGGTGTAACTCCCCTTAAATCCTTTTCAAAATTCTTCCTCTGTCTTGTGCCAAATTATTTTTAATCGCTTTTGGCTGTGCCTTGGTTAGACCTAGTGGCTTGAAAGTCCTGCTAATGCTTACCTGAGGGGGGCTTGTACATAGTTTGGTTGGTATTTCTCGTGTTTTCCTGTTTCTCTTCTTTTGTGTCCTTTTTCCTAGTTTAGTAGGCTTGGTGCATATGCTAAATGCACCCGTTGCCTCCCACGAAAGCGGAGTAGCTGTTTAGGCGGCAAGCTTTGCCTTGTTTTGCTCGGGGCGAGCAAAGGGTTAGTGTGGGGGAGTTGATTAGACTCATTTTGTAGCCTTATTTATACCTCCATGTTTGGTCTTTCAGCTCGTTTTTCACGATAATAATGCCACTTATATTATGTTTTTCCCCTGTTTTGTAGGCCCCGAGTGTGAGACCCAAAAGACTCGGGAAAAGAGCGAGATCCTTAGAGCGAGAGGCTGGCCCGGGACTCAAAGTTAGATGCCGAGATCATGGAAGAAGTCGGGAGCCGAGAGGAGTCAAAGAGGCCGAGACATCAAAGAAAACAGGGGGCACGATCGTGCATCATACCGGCACGATCGTGTAGTCCCCTTGATTTGAAGAAGCTCCAACCCCAAATTCCGCGTGATCGTGCAGTCCTAAGTGCACGATCGTGCACCACCTTCTGGAAGATCCACACGATCGTGTCGCTTCACTGCACGATCGTGCTACTACTTGCCTCAGGAACCGCCAGAATTTTCAAAACGGCACGATCGTGCCGAATTTCCGCACGATCGTGCCGATATCGGATTTCAGCCCCTGTTTCCGGATTCAAAACGACGCACTTTGGGGTGTTTTTGGGGAACTATTTATAGATTTTTAGGGTTGAAATTCAGCAGCTTTTGTCATTCCCTAGGTTACTTAGTCACCATTATTTGTATTCTCCCTAGTTTTAGCCCTAAAACCCCTTTTGTTTAGAGCACTCTTAGCTTAATTAGTTTTAATCTCTCTCTACAAACCTCTCTTTTTATCTTCATTTATTGCTTTGTGCTGGTTTATTTTCATCATTTGAAGACTTTGGAAGGATATTTAAGTTATTTTGGAAGCATTTATTGAAGGAAAGTCATCTTAAGGTATAATTTATCTCATTGTTACTGTTTTATTGTTTTCTTAAGCGTTTTATGTTAGGTTTAGTGTTTTGTTTGCTGAATATGAGTTGTTTTGCTAGCTTAGGTTTGAATTTTATTAGTTTAATGTTTGTTAATATGATTAGAGGCTATGTTTTTCTGGGCTTGGGGGTTTAATGGCCCCTAACGAGGTCTAACCTTGAAGGTTTAGTGAAAGGGGGTGATTATTTTGGGTTTAAGGATTCTCTCACCTTTTACTCTATCATTGTGGGAGGTTTGGTTGTCTGGAAAGTTGTCAAAACTCCTCTAACAAATTGATTTGGGTCCTTGGTGGAGTGATTTACCTTACTCTCATGAGAATGAGAGTTGGGTTGATTTGGGGTGTTGAACTAATTACTCCAAATTGCTTTCCTTCATGGAAATGAGGGGAAGTAATTCGGTTTCAATCTAATGTCTCCTCTAACACATTGATTTGGGTCCTTGGTGGAGTGATTTACCTTACTCTCATGAGAATGAGAGTTGGGTTGATTTGGGGTGTTGAACTAATTACTCCAAATTGCTTTCCTTCATGGAAATGAGGGGAAGTAATTCGGTTTCAATCTAATGTCTCCTTTGGAAGAGGGAGCTTAGAATGGTTTAAATTTATCAACAACCCATTCCGAGCCTTGTTTGATCACTCCGTCTTCCTTTATCTTCTAGGGTTAGGCTAAGTTAGGTGGCTAGAACAACCCCCGGGTCCTTCTTTCTTGTGAGTGTTCTCTTAAGTGTTAATTCCTCATTAGTTTTATCTAGTTAACCTAAATCTCATCTCTGGTGAAAACTCTTGTTTAAACCGAACTCTTTTGCTTAAAACGGACCGAACTTGACCTAGTTCCCTGAGGATACGCTATACAACCCCGGCTATACTATAGCTAAAACATCCACCATACTTCTTCAAGCCATAGGCTTAAGCCCTATCCCCCTCGATGCTTCTAATACAACTCTTCTTGTCAATCCTTTAGTGAAAGGATCCGCCAAATTCTTTTCGGATCTCACATACAACAAGGATATGACACCATGTTTCAGCAACTGTTTCACTACACTGTGTCTGATACGGATATGTCTCCCCTTTCCGTTGTAGACACTGTTTTGAGCCACACCAATTGCTGCCTGCGAGTCGCAATGTATAGAGACAGGTGTCTCTTGTTTTTCCCATAGAGGCACATCAGCTAACAAGCTTCTGAGCCACTCTGCTTCTTGACCTGCTAACTCAAGAGCAATAAATTCAGATTCCATGGTGGAGCGGGCTATGCAAGTCTGTTTTGCAGACTTCCATGAAACAGCCCCTCCACCTAAAGTAAACACATAACCACTAGTAGAACTAACTTCATCGTTATCAGAAATCCAATTTGCATCACAATAACCCTCTACAACAGCAGGAAATTTGTTAAAATGCAAACACCACTCCATTGTACCTCTAAGGTACTTAAGTAAACGATAAAGTGCATTCCAATGTTCTTGACTAGGGTTATGAGTATACCGACTCAATCTACTCACTGCATAAGCAATGTCAGGACGAGTAAAGTTCATTAAGAACATTACACTTCCTATAATCTTGGCATACTCTGTTTGTGATACACTAATGCCGTTGTTTTTCTTTAAGCAAAGGCTGGGATCATAGGGAATTCTAACAGGCGTCACATCGAAGTGATTAAATTTCTTTAACACTTTCTCAATATAATGTGACTGACATAAGGCAAAACCAGTGTTTGTTTTGCATATCTTAATTCCTAAGATCACATCAGCTTCACCCATATCTTTCATTTCGAATAAAGAAGACAACAACTTCTTAGTGTCACTAACTACGTGCAAGTTTGTGCCAAAGATCAACATGTCATCAACATACAAACATATGAGCACACAATCTGATCATATCACAGGAATCAGACAAATTTGCAGTAAACCCATTTTCTACAAGGGAACTGTCAAATTTCTCATTGCTTAGGCGCTTGCTTTAGACCATAAAGGGATTTTCGCAATTTGCACACCTTATCCTCCTGACCCTGAACCTCACAACCTTCAGGTTGGGTCATATAAATTTCTTCCTCTAAGTCGCCATTAAGGAAAGCTGTCTTAACATCCATCTGATGCACAACAAGATCAAAGATGGCAGCCAAGGCAATTAGAGTCCTAATGGTGCTTATTTTTGTTACCGGAGAATAGGTGTCAAAGTAATCTATACCCTTCTTTTGATCAAAGCCTCTAATGACTAGTCTAGCCTTATATTTGTCAACTGAACCGTCAGACTTTAATTTCTTCTTAAAGATCCATTTGCTACTGATGGGTCTACAACCTTTGGGTAGGTCAGTTAATTCCCAAGTCTTATTAGACTCAAGGGAATCTATTTCACACTTAATGGCTTCTCTCCAAAAGGTTGCATCAATAGACCTAACTGCTTCAGTGTAGGTTTTTGGATCTTCCTCAATTAGGAATACAGATGCGACTTCATCAGTCAATACATCTATTTCATGTTTGTCAATCACTTCCACTAGACAAGAAGTAATAAAGTCTGGACCAAAGTCAGTTGCAATGCTTTTCCTCTTACTCCTTCTAGGTTCTACTGTCACACCTCTATCATCAGAACTAGAAACAGGAAAACTAACATTTTCAGTCACAGAGCTAGGCACATTATGCACATTTTTCTTCAATGGAAAAACAAGCTCAAAAAACTCAGCATCTCTATACTCAGAAATGGAGTAATCACTTAAAGACATAAATCTATAAGCAGCACTGTTTTGAGCATAACCAATGAAGACAGCATCAAAAGTCTTAGGGCCTATGTTTGTGCGTTTATGACCGGGTAAGGCTACCTTGGCCAAACACCCCCACACTTTCAAATATTTCAAGTTTGGGGCGAACCCTTTCCAGAGTTCATATGGAGTTTGATCTAATTTCTTATGGGGAACTCTATTCAAAATAAAACAAGCAGTAAAAACAGCTTCCCCCCACATATTATCAGATAGACCAGAACTCACAAGCATGGCATTCATCATTTCCTTAAGGGTACGGTTTTTCCGTTCCGCTATGCCATTCTGTTGAGGTGTGTAAGGGGCAGTGGTCTCATGTACGATTCCGTTTTTCTCGCAAAAGACAGCTAAAGAGCCTGAATCATATTCGCCACCCCTATCAGATCTAAGCCTCTTGATTTTTCTATCTAACTGATTCTCAACTTCCGCCTTATACTTTAAGAACATTTCTTCAGCCTCATCTTTAGACTTAAGGAGATAGACTTTGGTATATCTAGAGTAGTCATCTACAAAAGTGATATACCACTTCTTTCCTCCTTTACTCATTGTGTTCTTAAAGTCTGCTAAGTCTGAATGGATAAGTTCAAGCAACTGTGTAGACCTTATCAATACTGACTTAAAGGGTTTCTTCGCAAATTTTGCTTCAACACAGACATCACATTTAGAACAATTCTCAGTGCTAATACTAGGAATTAGCCACATGTTCTTTAGTCTGTTTAAGGAAGCATAATTTACATGTCCAAGTCTACTGTGCCACAAATCAACAGACTCAGCGATATAAGCAGAAGTAGAATTAGTCTTATTATTCTCGGGAGCAACATTTAAAACATACAGGTCGTTGCTATGATATCCCTTCCCTACAAATACTTCATTACGAAGTATGACAATTTTGCCAGCCTTTTGGTTTACTTCAAAACCAGCAATGTCAAGGAGGCTACTAGAAACTAGGTTTCTACGTAAGGAAGGTACATACAGCACATTGAGTAAACATAATGATTTTCCAGAAGTAAACTTAAGGAGAACTTTTCCTTTACCCAATACCGCTGTAGTGGTAGCGTTGCCCATGAAGACTTTCTCCCCATCAGGAACTTCCTCGAAGTCATGCATCAGTTCCTTGTTGGTGCAGAAATGTCTGGTCGCTCCATTGTCGTGATCCATTACGTGTTATTGGTGACGAGGTTTGCTTCCAGCCATTCGCACGAATACTTGAGTCTTGATCGAGTTGGCCTGATTCCTTTTGGCATTTTGTGCAGGAGGATCCTTGCGCTGGTTGCATTGATATGCCTTGTGGCCGGGTTTTCCGCAGATGTAGCAGTGGACCTTCCCCTTCTCCTTCTGGATTTTACTGTTAGGTCCGTTCCACTGCTTAGATTTCTGATCCCTCTTATTCTTTCCTTTGAACCTGTCTTTGTTTGAAGGACCAACAGATTCAATAAGGTTAGCCTTAGCAGAATTCACAGAGGGAGAAGACATCTTATCTTTTAGACGATTAGCTTCCTCGGTTCTCATGTGGCTGATCAGCTCTCGAAGAGACATGTCCTTCTTTTTGTGCTTTAGGTGGTTCCTGTAGTCCTTCCAAGATGGTTGGAATTTTCCAAGCAACACATTTGCTTGGAGAATCTCACACATTTTCATTCCTTCGTTCAGCACCTCAGCACATAGGTTCTCATAAATGTGAACCTGCTCCAATATTGGTTGGTCGTCGACAATTTTGAACTCCATCCACCTGTCGACCACGTACTTCTTCTTTCCAGCATCTTCAGTTCCATACTTGATCTTCAGATTTTCCCATATTTCTTTGGCTGTATTGAAAGTGACATACAAATCAAACAATGGATTTGTCATGCTGGTGAGAATGTAATTTCGAGCCGTTTTGTTATCTTTCACCAGTTTCCTCTTGGCAATTTCATCGAGTGGTATGAGTGGAGTTGTTGGCACAATAGGCGTTCTCTCAGGATCATACTGCGGCGGTGGAGCATTTGGATCGTTGAGATGTGGAGATGATAGTACATAATCAATCTCCATTTGCTCCAGACATAAAAATAATTTTTGAGACCAACGTTTGTAATCAGTCCCATCGAGAGGCTCGACTCTGTAGGTTTCAGTGAGAGATTTTTGTGGAGCAGCCATTGATAATAATCGCTTTCAAATTGTTGGAAATAATTGAATCAAGGCTGCTGGTTTCGGAATCACAAAAAAAAAAAACTGAGTCGTGGATAAACCACTGCCTTGAAAGCGATTACGACACGACCTAGGTGACATTCGATATTGCCGATCACTCCCCAAGGTTAACTCAGCTAATTCTTAGACTTGTGCACTCAAGGCTAAGAACTTGGAGTATGTAAAAACTGATTGCCCAGAAAATATTAATGGAAGAGGAAGTAGAAGATGAAGAGAAGAAGATGATTGTTGGTGTGTTGTTCAAGCCATGGAAGAGCCCAATTTATAGGCCATCTTCCTACCGTTGGCAGGGGACATCCCCTACCGTTGCCAACGGTTATTTGGCCGTTCGGACAACGGCTATATGGCCGTTTCTGCAACAGGCAAAATGACCGTTGGGCAACGACTAGAACACATTTGGCTGGCTATAAAAAGAACCCCGACCCGCGTCCTGCGACCGAGACAACTTGATGTACCAACACAATGAAAACATCATTCTGAGAAAAAGAAACTCAGATGACAATGTAGCAGATGCACAGCATGGCAATCCAAATTGCTCGAAATCAAATACAACACCAGTTGCAGCTTATAATAGTGAGGAAGATATGATACAATCTGTGACTGATCACAGGAAGTTCCAGCAACCTTAGACCCTAATAAAGGAACTAAACTTTAACTTTTGTAAGTTCTTTAAAGGGTATTGATGCAAATGTCAGTTTTAACATTTTTTTTTCCTGCCATCGTTGTAAGGTTTGCTACATTGGCGAGCAGGTTAAAATGTGTTGAAATTAAATGAACAAACATTAGGGCAAGGCTTTTATCATTTGGCCTTGCACAACGTATGTAACTGCTGACTACGTATTAATAATGATGTTGGCATCTTTCATCTTGTAAATATATAACACATGCATCTATATATTCGACCGCAACAAAACCAAATACGAAATTTCAGGAGCCCTTCTTGTATGTATGTGCTCCAAATCTACCCGTTGTTCACTCTCAATAGTATAATTGTTCACTCATACCTACCTATTGTTCACTCACAATAATATAATTGTTCACTCACACCTACTCGGAGCACGTACTCTAGGTGCACACAATATATATTGAGTACTGCAATTTATTACATGCTAGTGTCATTTTAGATAACCAACCATCATACATTCATACAGGTCTTGGTTAACAAGCATCATGAATTCCTTATAGTTTATGTTTTAATAATTTTAAATAATACTTTCTTTAGTAATTATACATATTTATCAATAATAAGAGTATTATATTTGTGGTGTACAAAAAATACAAATAATAATATTTTCATATCGACCGACAACCATAATAGAGAATACATATTGAAGATTCCATCAATCCTATATCAATTCCCTTGACAGGTCATAAGTGACTTATATGTGCAGATTGAGAACAAATATTTTTGGAAATAAATCAAACTGCTGATGGGGTAGATGGAGACTTTCGTGCAAAGCATATGGAAAGAATCAAGACTCAAGTATGGAAGGAAAGTTGCAAATAAAGATCTCTACTGAAAGTCAATTCCAGTCCTATCGATCACCATATATGAAAGGAGCAGAGGAATTGATTCTAATTTCCATTCTCGTCTAGACATGCACTCCATTATAAGATGATGGTTCTCCAACGTTCACATTCTCCCTTTGCTATTAATAGACGAAGACAGAAGAACATGAATCTATCAAGTCTCACTTCAATATATTGAGCAATACAAGAATCATTCTATCAAAACTTACAATCCTTCTTAGATCAGTTTGTTGTAGCTATGACTAAGAGCTTAGTGAGATGTCATTGTAACTAGGTTGAGATCCTAGTGAGAGTACCTGAGTTCGGATTGAATCACGGAGTCATTAAGCAGTCAAGCAAGTAAGCTTGATGAGAGTCTGTGTTGTACCCGGTTGAGAGAAATCCAAGGAGCTATTGAAAGCATTGGCTAAGTGGAAAGTCTTACCTAGAAGTCATTTGCAATCCGTCCTTGAAGTGAGAAGTCAAGGATTGTGACTGAATCAAGAAGATTGACAAATCCTCCTATGAAGTTGCAGATCTATCTATGTGATCGAGCTATACTCATTCAATCTATTAGCTATTTATTTGCTTTGAATAAATTTTGAATTATTTTAGTTACTCTATTTTAATCTCAGTTGAACCAGCGTTTCACTAACATAACAAACAATCTCAAATCATTGGGAAAGATCGACACCAATGAAGAAAAAGTGAGAAATATTCTTAGGTGTCTTCCCAAGAAGATATGGGGTCCCAAAGTCATAACCATTATCGAGGCCCAAAACTTAAAAACCTTAATCATTGAAGATCTCATTGGAAAATTGCTCACCCATGAGATACACCTTCTGAAAGAAAACAAATTGGAAGATCGAAAGGGGACAACCCTTAAGATCTCACAAGATGAAAGTAACATTGATGAAGAAGAAACCTTGGCTATGATTGCCAAAGGATTCAGACGAATCCTCAAGAAAAATCTCAACTTCAAAGGATTCACAAAGGAATCTTCATCAAGGAACAACCCAAGTAAGGCTAGGCTATTCAATGATGATACTAGCAATTTCTCTTTGCTATGGTAGTGGCTCCCCAAAATACCTTATCAAAGACTGCCCCATGCTAGAAGAAACAAGGAAAAGAGATACAATAATGCAAAAAGACCCAACAAAAGAGTCACGGTTGCAACTTGGAGTGATAATGATAACACTGACAGCAAAGGAGATCAAGATGGAATTGTCAATCTCTCGGCCAAAGATATATAACATCTCAAAATCATCTTTCGAACAACTTGACGGTGATGATGAGACAGAAAGGGTAACATTCGAAAAAGTCCTTGCACTCTCCAAGGAACAACTTGCAAAAAGTGTTCTTAAACTTCTAAGACTTGAGTCTGAATACATTCTTGAAATTGAGAATATTCAATATCACATCTCTACCTTGGAAGCATTTAAACATCACTCGCAGGAATCTCATAAAGAACTCGCATTCACGTAGGGAAAAAACTTGTCTTTCTCCATATAATAACAAAAAATAGTAATGGTGATATGTTTAATTTGTATTCTTAACTTGCATTCACATGAGGAAAAAAACTAACCACCACCACAACGACAACAATAACAACAATAATGATAATTATAGGTCGTTTATTATTTATTATAATTGGATGTTTGTAAGAAAGTAGTAAACAAAATCAACAATTCACATTTTATCTAATATCTTTATTAATCCATGTCTATAATAGTAAAGTCATTATTATTATTATTATTATTATTATTATTGAAACAACAATTTATCTAAGCTTGGACTCAAATTTGAATCTTCTAGAAATACAAGCTATATGATTAGGGGTTGGAGATTGATTTATATAAAGATAGGAAGAGATTAACTATTTAGGCCCTGTCAAATTTATGGGTAAATGTAATTTACCCAAATTTACTAGTTTTTACCTAAATTTATCAAAATTTACCAAAACTTACCGAAAATTACCAAATTTAAAAAAATAAAAAAAATGTAATTTTAACATATAGACATCAATTTGCCAAAAGTTACCAGAATTTACCAAAAATTATCAAAAGTTACCAAAATTTTACTTTTACCCAACTGTTTTTTACCCATGAATTTGACAGGGCCTTAGAACCAATTCCATGTACCAAATGATCACATAAACTCATATATCAACCGCTGCTAAGTTATAAACGCACAATAACCATAGTGAAACAGCAAGCAGTAGTTTACGCCCATAGTCCAAGTTCCATGACTCATGATACTAAGATGCTCAGCAAGGTAGCCAAGCTTTATCTTATCTTAAATTAAATACAGCAGTTGCAACTTCGAGCAAGGCATGATGACAGCTTAGCTTATGATGATAAGCCAACTTCAGTAGGCATACGAAGTTCTTTTCATCATTCTCAGAAACTCGTCTGTACTGACTTCTCCATCACCTGTTTAGTTTAAATTCCATTAGAATCCTAAACTTGCACCAAAAATGCAGCTCAATGAACGTAATCAGTTCAAGAAGCTGGCAACCTCAAATTCAAAAAGGTAAAGCATCAAAATAGCCGATCAAATGCAATGTTGATTAGTTATTCCAGAGAACAGGAATAGACATTTCAACATGCATGTGCCAAAATCTTAGTTATGGAAAGAGATATATCAACTTACGGTCTCGGTCTGCTTCTTCAATCATCTCCTGGATTTCCCTGTCAGAGAAGTTCACACCCAATTCCTTTGCAATACGTTGAATGTCCTGAGCAGAAATCTTCCCCTGGACCAAAATCAACAGAGCTTAGCAACAAAAACTACTGCCACCTGTAAACACGGCTTCAACAACTGAAGAGGTTTACATTATTATCTTGATCTATTATACGGAATGCCTTCATCAGCTCCTCCTTTGAGTCCCTTTCTCCAATTTTGGAAGTCATCATGTAGCAAAATTCATCAAAATCAATGGCACCACTTCCATCTTTGTCCACATCAGCAATCATTTGATTGATTTGCTGTAATGATAAGACATACCAGCATTTCAGTTTCACACAAAGAAAAAGGATGCATGTTGAACATAGGCGTTGGCAGCAGATGTCAGTTGTGTCATCACCATGCTTAGTATTTTGAAAAAGAAATGATGCAATAAGAAGCATAGCCAGAGCCCAGAAGAATTCAGAATAACAGAAACAAAATTGGTGGTACCTCTTCAGTCATCTCAAAACCCAGTGCCCTGTAATTAGACATTTTCAGGTCAAATAATTTGATACTAGGGCATTTGAAGTTTGAACCCTCATACTAAAAAAGAAGTAATACCTCATAGCAACGTTCAATTCCTTAGCGTCAATAGTTCCTGACAACATCAAAATCAAGAAATCAGATGAGAGAAATATGAAGCCTGTTGACACAAAATTCTAACATGCACAATTGCACATTCAATACCTGAGCCATCAGTGTCAAACAGTTCAAAAGCTTCTTTAATCTCCTGTCTCTTCTGCTGTGTTAACCCCAGATTACGCCCTCGTGGCTTGTCTTTCCTTGCTGACCTAGCACTTGACTGATGATATGTATTTGCCAAAAAAAAAAAAAAAAAAAAAAACACCAACAACAACAATAAGAGAAAAGAAATGAAAAAAGAAGGCAAAGAATTTTAACTCCCAGAACCAAAAAAAAAAAACACAATTACAAAATCAGCACCAAAACATCATCATTATCGCATAAAGAATTCCGCAACTATCAGAATGACACAGGTAGAAATTGTTCATAACCCAAACTTCAACATTGTAGCTCAGAACAAAGGAATACAGCAATTGATCAGCTAAGTTTTCACATAGCTAACAATAACTTGACAAGCAGTCTATCACTTCCAAGGCTCTACTAGTGTAGTACCTTGAGAATATTTACAACAAAAACTACTGTGGCATATTATATTTTTTTTTTAAAAAAAAAGAATGCTATGGCCAAAAGTCAGCCTCGGCAGCTTAAATTTCCAAATAAAAAAGAAAGATATAATTAAGTATTGAAACCACGTGTTGCAAAGACAACAGCAACCTGCAGCAAAAGAAGGGGTCTAATTCTGTTTCCCAAATCAATAGTCACCACATCAAAACCTCACTCTCCTAGTTTTGGAAGCTGACGCCATTTTTGTATATTATTTCCACCTCAAATATAACATTGTATAAGAGCAAACCACAACTTCAATGAGATAGGGACTAGAGTGAACAGAAGCACAGTCACTAATGGTACTACAGCAATATCGAAACAATTTATGTCTACACATTCTACACATTTAGCGGTCATCGTTTTGGTAAAGGTGAGACTGATGATCACATTACCATCTTGCACGGGCAGGGAGGCAGAAATGAAGTAAAGCTTTTCAAGTTTTATATACGAACGTCCCCATTACTTTAGCGGAAATATGTCAGGCATGGCTATCGAAAAGATCATGTTGTAAAGTTTGAGGTGTATGCCAGCTATTAAGTTTGTTCGACCCATCTTGTGTTGAGGCAAAAGTTGCTATAAAAAAAAACAATTCAGGACGTAAATTAAAATTACTTTGAATCTTCAAATTTGGTTTAATTTAAAGAAATGTGATTGCATTGGTTAGAGAATGTTTCCTCAAAATTGCATCAAACTGTTATGTGTAAGCTGGGAATCTAGATCTTTCATTGTTTGCCGTTGCATATATCCCTTACTCTGACGAAGTTTCCTGAAAATTGCATCAAACTGGTTCCTATCAGTTGGGAATCTAAATCTAAGATTGTTTACCATCTAATATCTCCCTTACTCGCTAGAGACATCAACGAAGCCAAAAGGCATACACCTCGTACTACTGTGTTAAAAGTTAACAAACTCTACGAAACTGCAGCAGCACAGACAACTTAAGTTACAAGCTTGCAACTCATACATCATCGAGCCTGCACGCAGCTAACTTAGGACAGCTTTTAGCACTATGCTTTAGTAAAGAGCAGTAGGTGACCTAATCCAGTTCCCTATTGTTCCATGCCCATTAATTTTATAGCCCACCACAGGCTCAAAGATCTCCAAAAATGGTGGTCACTTGTCAACCAAAAAATCAACCTTAAGCACTCAAAATATCAAAGGAAAAAACAAGAACTAGTCAAGACAAAGGATTTCTTAGATCCCACCTTCTAATATGAACACTTTGCGATTTTTCCAGCATGTGAAATTGCGCACAAATTGGCAACAGCCAATTTAACAGCTAGGTTTTAAGTTCCACGCCATAATAATAAATAACATGGTGATGGGACGAATTGCCCAACAAAATTATGAGAAAATTACGAAAGAAAATAGAATCGAACGACGAGTTCCAAAGTATCATCATTTGATCAGAAAGTACCAATTGAACAACTAGGTTTTACGTTCCAAAGCAGTGTAACATAAAACATCAATCAGAAAAAAATACTAGACAAAAGAAATTAACAAAATACACCGTCAATTGATCAGAAATGAATGAAATGGTAGTATGAAACGTCGATTGATGTAAAATAACAAAGGAAAAAGAAAAGGACGCACCATGGTTGATTTGCTTAAGGAATCCAAGCCAGAAAGATCGAGGATTTCGAGAGACAAATTCAGGCTGAATTCGGGTAATCAACGAAGAAATTCGTGACTGAGCGAGTTCAATTGGAGAGAGAGTAGAGAGAGGGGGAGACAAAACTAGCAGGAATTAAGATTGGGAACTATTCGACCGAGTTCTGGAATTGGACAACAAAAATACCGGGACGTTCGGTACATCGATGGAAATCCTTAGCGACTAGACCTGACAATTATCCACTCCACCCGTAAAAATTGGATTTCGAACTGAAATTTCGACCCGAGACCCGAAAATAACCAAATGAACCTGGAAAAAGGGTCATGTTAGGTCGGGTCTGGATCGACCCGTTGGGTCAGACATTTTAATTTTAAGTGTTTTGTCTACTTTGGCCTTGCGCAAATAAAGGGTAAATTTCATGAAAATTAAGGCACAAAAGTAAAATATTGGGTGACTTTGGAAAGCTATGCGTAGGGAGAGACATACAAATGAAATAATCAAATAACAAACGACCAAAACAAAACCATAACATCGTCACTCACTCACTCTTTCAATGAACTCTCAAACTCCTGCAGTCCCACTCCCGCCTCTCTCCTCTCTTTCAGTAAAGTAGTGTATTATTGTCCGTTCAGTGCATTATTGTCCAATACCCCAAAAGTTCAATATATTAGCATCCCAAAAACTCTATATATTTCATAAGTATTGTTATTCGTAGATTGTTGACGTAAACCGCATAATACTTGTAGATTTGAAGATTGCCAAATTTTGTCCCTTAGGTGTATAGTAATATGTCTATACAACTATGACATATCGTGGTGGTCGAATTTGGAATAAAATGGTACATTACACAGGTGTCTTTGACTAATTATAATTAATTTAATTAGTTGTAAGTGGCTGAGAAAAAGGGCGGTGATGACCCGTAAACCCGACCCAAATCGCCCGAAACCCGAATACACCCTACCCATATTTATATGAACCCGAAATACACCCGACCCGTATTTACCCAAACCCGATATACGACCGACCCGTAACCCGCCCGCCCGTCCGTATTTACAGGTCTAGTAACGACGGTGGGAATGGAAATTCCTAATGTGAATAGAGAGCAGTAATTCACAATTGACATGTAGGATTCTCTCACCGTAAATTTATCGTAAGACATATAATTTTGTGGTAATTATTTATTAATAGAGGGGTGAGTGGGTGATTAATAATTTATTTGAACTGACTTAAATAAAAGTCACCCTATGATAATTTATTACTCATATTCGTGTTAAAAAGTTATTCTAATATATTAGAATTATATTTATTAACTTTCAATGTTATGTTTAATACTTTTTTTGTTTCATATTTAAAGTTCATTTTTCTTTTTGTTGTTGTCTAAAAATTATTGTCCATCTAATTATTAATAATATTATTATTTTCATCTAAAATTAACATAAAACAATGTATCAAATGATGTTTTCTGGATTTATATTTCATAGAAGTGATTATAGATATGGGACAAAGTACGTTGTAATGTAAAGTGAGACTAATATTTGAAATAGGTATATTATTACTAAACAACATCAACAATTTATAGTGTTATGTCATTAATGCTAGCTTTGGGCAACCTGATTATAGATAGTCATCCCATGCATAAAAGTGCATGAATAATTTGATTCCAGTGGAGTTTAAAAAAACCTTTTGAAAATCAAACACGAAACATTTTGAAAGTGAGGTTAATATTTTAAATAAGGATATAATTAAACAACAACAACAACAACCCCAATGCAGTCCGTAACCGGAAGACTAAGGAATCCAATTGACTTGAATAAGCCTTTTAAAAACCAAAAACAAAAACATTTGGGAAACCAATTGGAAATTACTTGGAAAACCAAAAAAACAAATAAAACAGAGAGAAGTATATTTCATACTTTTGTGTAACAAGCAAGAGTAGTTGCCGGAGTGAATTGTAGGCCAGACATACCTATAAAATATAAACTGTAGGGGAGCACAAGAAAACTCCCATAAAAGGCAAAAATGAGGCGTTCTACTAATAAGCTCTCACCCTCGCTGGACTCCCTTAATCCTAGCTCGCCAAACACATTTGACAATTGTCATGTCTTTCACTAATCTTACATGCTTATTAAATCTCCTCTAACCCCCCTGGACTTCTTCTGTAACAATCCCGAACCTCTAATCACTACATTTGGATTAAAGCCGCATAAATCCAGTGACTAGTGCAGCGGGAAATAAGATCTAAGGACATTACGCCATCTTCAATAAATGATAAAGCTTTTAACTAACCAAAAGACTACAAGCATAAAGCAATAAACCAACAAAACTTATTCAAACATGACACATAACTCCATGAGTGTTCACAACCTGCAACTCTTAAACTAATATATTACATAACCAAGCCAAAGACAACTAACATCTTCATTTCATGAATATCCCGTTCCACAACTAAAGTTAACATTAAGCACAAGGACGAGACTTCACCGTACAACACTAGAAGTTCCTTTCGTATACCCGAAAAATTCTCGTTTGAGAAATCTGATTTTTTTTAAAGTTGTACCATATTTTAAGTTTAAGTCCTCCAATAGAGTCATCAATTCGTAGATACCGAAAAATTTCCATTTAGGAAATCCTTTCGTAGTGCTACTTGAATGGGAATTGAATGAGGTAACTGTAACACCCCGGATACATGGTTAAATATGGCTTAATGGGATCGAAACGACTACTTATATCACCAAGGTGCACTTTCTTTTATGGTAGCTCATCCGTTGGGAACTCTTCAGTTAAGCGTCTTTGGCTGGGAGTAGTCTCATGATGGGTGACCTCCTGAGAAGTTTTCCCAAGCAGCGTGTGAGCGATGACGAAGCACGAAGCATTACAGATGGTATGAAAGCCGACCCGCGATCGTGAGCTGTGCTAGTGGACGAGAGATCCATGGACGGTCACCTAGCGAGGCAAAGATTCTGGAGTGGATTGAGGCAACGACTACTTATATCACCAAGGTGCACTTTCTTTTATGGTAGCTCATCCGTTGGGAACTCTTCAGTTAAGCGTCTTTGGCTGGGAGTAGTCTCATGATGGGTGACCTCCTGAGAAGTTTTCCCAAGCAGCGTGTGAGCGATGACGAAGCACGAAGCATTACAGATGGTATGAAAGTCGACCCGCGATCGTGAGCTGTGCTAGTGGACGGGAGATCCATGAACAGTCACCTAGCGAGGCAAAGATTCTGGAGTGGATTGAGGCACAACGAGGACGTTGTGCGTTTAAGTGGGGATGATTGTAACACCCCAGATACATGGTTAAATGTGGCTTAATGGGATCGAAATGACTACTTATATCACCAAGGTACACCTTCTTTTATGGTAGCCCATCCATTGGGAACTCCTCGGTTAAGCGTGCTTCGCTGGGAGTAGTCTCATGATGGGTGACCTCCTGGGAAGTTTTATCAAGCAGCGTGTGAACGACGACAAAGCACACTGGAAAGATTCGTGGTGATTTGTGGTGCCAGTCAGCGAGCCTTGAAGCAGTTATCGGTAACGTACGGTAACTTATTCTTTAAATAAAGATATTAAAATGCTAACAATTCTTATTAATCCTTGAATATAACGAACGCAACATATAGGTCACGAAAGAGAATGTTGATGAACCCTTCAAGTTGGTAAGAAATCTCCAAGAATAAGCCTTATCCCCTGGGCAATAAAGGTGTGTAAATAGTTCGAGAAAGCAGATAACTGCTTTCGATAACCATTCAGAGAAAGGGTGCAAACATGAACTCATAGACTGACCTTACCCCCTATAGGGTTGTTGTGTGCGTGGGATGTGACTTCTTGTAGTAATGATCGAGAGGACAAGCTTGCAAAGCTTATGAAGGGCATGTAGACACGACCTAGCCTTCAAGGGCTGATGTGTAAGAGAAAAGCGATATTTCGCAGTAATGACTTAGGCAAAGTGCTTATAAAGCATGTGGGAAGCATGCAACTTTCTTTGTGACAAATCTTTCATAGTGCATGCCCATGAAGTATTCTTTGGGGAGCTCGAGGCCTTTGTTCCAAAATTCAGGGGTTGCGAAAATCCGCCAAATATTGCGCAAAGTAGGAGTCGGGCTGCGCTAGATGTAATAATTTTCCCAACCTTCCCCGAGAGTTACATATCAAAGATGGTTTAGATTTCGTCGAGGTTTACTTCCATTCATGATGGATTATGAGCCCATGTAATTCTTCAGCCTTGTGCCCCCCAAACACATGTTTCTATGAGTTCAAGGTCTTCATTAAATTATGTTTGATACTGGAGAGGCGGGCATTTTTTTTATTGCAGTTCATCAGTTACATGGTAGGAAATTTGGTTGAAAATGAAGCATACGGGAAAGACCTCCTTGAGGGGCCTACTTAGCTCAGCCTAGTACTTCTTGCCTTCCTTGTTGTCCAGATCCTTGTCTCTGGCTTCTCTTTTTGCAGTGACTTGTTTCTTGCTGACACAATAACATTGATGTGTCGCACTTCAAAAACCATGGATTTTTCAACTCTTCCACCAATCTGTTTTTGGAAAAACTAAGGTGAGGTGAGTTGGAGGATTGGGCTTACATAGATGTCGGCAAGCTGGATCTTCTCAACGCTACCAACCTGCAAAACAAGGCACGACCTGGGAATTTGGCTCAGGGAACGCCCCTTCGATGCTCAAGTGAGAAGAAGGATAGAGGATAATTAATGTTTATGAAGGGAAAGTGTATGTTTTGATGTCGAGGGTGTGAGAGAGATTCTTTCACTAGAGGAAAGAGGATTGTGTGTTCTTGGAAACGGAGTGAATATTACTCAAATCATGTCCCAGCATAAATAGTGAGGGGTATTTATAATAGAAATGTACGAAAATAACTGAAACATTAAACCAGTCAACCCTAATCTTGGACGAGGAGGATTGGACTCCTCCTTGGCCTATGTGAGTTGAGAGTTGACATACTTAGTTCCATTACCTTAATAGGGCATGGTAGGAATTCGGCCCAATGTATAAATGTTAACCTGACAGATAATATAATCTGTCATATGATGTGGCGAAAGTGAAATTTTTACCACATCACTTTATAATAATTTGAATTCTGATTTAGAAAAGATTATCAAGAACCTTAATGAATTATTAGGTTTCTACTATTTATAAGGGAATGCAACTCACAATACAAATAAAGATAAAACAAATATTTTTCGATTAACTAAGAATCTTAGCTTATAATATGAGGAAGGTACGTGTTTGGCAATAAGATTGAAGTAGTGTTTATGATGAGAAAATAGTTGTGGTAAACCCTCCCTTTCTTTAAACAACATACAAGGGATTGCTAACCAGTTGTTCTAGTACCATTAGCTACGGACACTTTAGTATTTGCATTGTACGAGAGGTTCAATAGATGGAATTCATCAATACAATCACTCAAACCTCAGTTTATAAGAGTCAAGATTACAAATCCCTTGAACCAAACAAACGATGGAGCACTGTCTATCTGAAGATGCATTAATTGCAAATCGCGAGCGCATTGGTGAAGAATGCCTAGCTAAGAAGATCATAGAAAACCTTGGGCTTCTTGTAGTCCCAAGCACACATAGCCTGAAACAGAGATAGACGCGATTGGTACCAAATTCATCATATATATTCGAAAGACCCTTGGAGCAACATTCACCACATGATGCCTGCTTATAAAGTTGAGCATCCAAATACCCGCCTCTTATTTAGTACTTGGGACTTTTTACGCTCGTCAATCTATGTTTAGTGAACTTGGAAATTGGAACACAAAAATGTACCTGGACTGCGTACGCTATGTGCAGCAATGTTGCTTCAGACCATGGTTTCCCGATAAATTGCAGGCCAATAGGCAACCCTGATTCATCATATCCAATCTGCAATAATAATCAGAGGAAAATGATGTTAGGGTATGAGATTTTCAATTAAAAACAATCCTACACATTTCAAAGCGGGTTTCTTACTGGCACGGTTACTGCAGGTAAACCAAGGAAATTTCCTGCTATTTGATACCGAACAAGTGCAGCTGACACAGAAAGACAGAATGTCAACAAAAAAGAAGTTGATTGTCATTATATGTCCTAGTTACAACAGAAGGAAATGCATCATTGACGGGATACCTCCATTAATGTAGTCAAGTTCACCAGTTTTCAAAGCATCATTCTGGATTGGGTAAGCAGTTACCCTGGCATAACAGTTGAACAAGATGTTACAATTCTATAACTAGCAACATGTGTGCTAACTGGATTTTGCTCGAGTTGCAGCAGTGCATATATAAGGCAGAAAACTGTTGTACTCGGGGATGTAAGTCTCTAAGCACAAAGAGCAGATAATTTACCCAGTTGTGGGAGTGACGATAACATCTGCCATGGAAAAGATTTTCCTATGGAACTGCATTTGTCGGTGCCTGCAGATCAACGAACAAAGTGGAATATATTCATACTGAACCCCAAAGACTGCAAAACACTGAATCGTTTACAACTATAACTATCTAACGTGCACGTTTACTGTCCAACGTTCCCCCATTTTCCCAAAATCTACCTTTCTGGAGTGTTGATGCAAGTGTTGGAGCATAGAATGTCAAACTTGCATACATTAATCTAAAGCAAGGAGTCAAGGTAACATATGTCAAAATCAAACAAGTGAAACCAAAACACCATCAGAATTCTGCATTTATCAACAGCCAAAAAGCTATATTTTCTTCAAAGCACTTCCCAAACATGCTTTTGATGCAGCCCCATGCTGCAAAATAAATTCTCCGATAAAAATGCTTCTGTATATCATCATGATTGGTACAAATCAGCAACATGAGGGGTGGCCAAAAGAAACTGTTTCATCTTTATCACAAATAAGATTGTTTTGAACTTTTATTTTTGAAATCACGTAAACAAAGGTCTTACGCTTTGCATCACCTGATTCTCTGTGCTTTAATATACTCCATGGCATTGAAGGCACCATATATAGAAAGTGCAACTCTTACATCCCATCCAAGTTCTGTAGATTCACTAGTAGGAAAGAACAGAAAAAAAAGGTTTGTCAGCTAACCATATTGATCTGTCAAGTACTTGCTTAGGCAACAAATCTATATGAATGGCGTACAGTTTCTGCAGAAATTGATGCAGAGCAGCGGTGCACTCGGATCCTATTGTCATATAATGTGCCAGGCGCATTGTTTCTATCTCTGGTATAGTCACCTCTAAAGTCTACAAAGTGAAGCTGCAGAAGGTTAGGAAGTGATCATCTTGCATACAAGTTGTATTTGACAACATGACACTGAACTTCAACAATTAATGTAATATTCTTCCCGATTTTACAGCTGCACCATCACTAACAGAGAGAAGAGAACAATAGAAAATCACAGTCAAATTACTCAATCTATGTCACTCGAACTCTTCTTTTTCACATTGAATATCGATGCACAGTAGACGCCCTATACACAGAAAAAATGAACAACTTTTGATGGAGTAAATCCAACACTGTGACTGCTCATGAGTCACTTGTAGTGTATAATGCTTATGTAACATAGCTACACACTCTATGAGCATCAAGCAAGAAGTTCTTTTCCCCACTATAAAAATATGGCCTTCCTACACACTCTACGGAAAAGCGATTCAGGTAATAAATACATTTACCTCCCATCCATAACACTTCTGAAGCTTATCAAGAGCATTCGAACAGCAAAGTTTGATTTGATTACTGCAGTCATTGAACCACTATAGGCACGAGACAAATGAACAACGGTAAGAAAGCACAGCAAACAAATGGATGATCAGAAACAAGACAAATTTATAATATAAGTTGACAATTGGCATTCATCATATGCACAACATATATTATTAGACAAAAGTTACAAACCTTTCCATACTTGGCCAGTTTGATACCAGGACTGATCATGTTTGGGTATAACAGAGGCAGATTAACTTTACGCTGAGCAGTCAAGAAAAAAACGCAGAGTAAGAAGCCTTCAGGAAACAATAATTATTATTAGAAAAAAACCTCAAGTTTGCCTCATTCTGATCCATAAAAGGAAACTAAATATCAAACTTTTAAACTTAAAATAGGACAATTAATTGGTCAATGTAGGGGGACTTCTCAGTAATGTATTTTGTTTTTTCTTTGTGTGTGTGTGTGTTTGGGGTGGGGTGCATATCCAGCACAAGCCTCTTTGTATAATGTTGCATTTAGAAGCTAATAAAGACACTACTGGAGCTTAAATCCTCTCTCAAAGTTAAATGGAAGCTAAAGATGTCCTAATCCCTTGTTGATTGTCTACCAAGCTACTGAAAACTGCAATGCTAGTGTGTAGTAAGAAAAATGCATGCATCCCAGATTATCATACATGGTACCACTAAAATTCTTCAGAATCATTCCATGTTATCACCAGAATGGACAATATATAGGACTAGAGAACAACTCTTGCAATTTATTTCATGTAGTTGGTGCTTGCTTGTGGAAACTGAGTGCATAACAAACAAGATGATGAAACAGCAAACCATCATTGTTTGTTAGATGAGTATACACATGAAAATTTTACCTTTCTTCAATCATATGAAAAAAATAAACAGTCATATTTTTCTTTTAACTAGCAAGCATTTATGAGCAAAATATATTACCACTGAATATGTAGGTCGTTCAGAAGGTAATTGGCCACTGATAGCAGCATATCTGTAAAGAGTAGCCACAATTAACAACATAACCATCACATACAAAGGGAATAATAGTAGGCAGACCTCGTTTGAATGTATAGGGTTCTCACGTTATTAGAGAATCTTCAACAGTCCCAGCTAAAATCCCCACCATTCCAACTGTCCAGTTCAGGGGAAGCACACTGCAAATAACAATGAGACATGGGTCGATTCAGATATGAAATCTCTGACTGACATAGCATGTTAATGTCATAACATATTTTGAGAGAGACTTTGTCAAGTAATGCTCACCCACTATGAAGTATACGTCCAAAAGTAGGCTTGAAACCGACAACCCCACAAAGAGCTGCAGGCATACGAACAGACCCTGCATAGACCGCAGTAGGGATAATCCAATAATTATTGTTCATGGTGGACAAGAAATTAGGATGCAGACACACAAGTGTCAATATATAATCGACGCACATCAGAAGAAAGCACAGAAAGTTGGATATTTCTATCTTCAAGCATTCTATCTCTCCAGATATAAATAAATAAATGCTAAATCTCCATAACAAACAGAAGAAACGGAATCCCACGTTTTGGAAGACAAGGGTTTGATTTGGCTACACATAGGAGGTGCTTCATAAAGCTTCATGTCATTAACAAAGAGAAGACAGGGACTTTGACAACTTGGAAGACATGGAGTTCATTTCCCTATGGACAACAGGCATTTCATAATGTTTCTATGCATGGCAAAGTCCAAATTCAATCACCCCATCGCCATGTAATCATTCTGAAAAGTTCAAACAAAACACTTTTAGCTACCCACCAAAAGAAAAATGGCTTGGCAAGGGAGGGGGATAAAAAAGGATTCTTTCTCTTTACTTGTGAAGTCTGCCAGGCCATGAAAATTGTTCTCCCTACTATATACTGTATTTTTGCATCAGCTCAAAGGTGATGCCTGAAATTCACTGGTAACACATTTCTGTAAGAAGAGGAAATTCAGTATGGTAGATCACACTATGGAAAGTGGAACTTCTATATTTCCAAGAAACTGCAACAGATGGAAAATAACCATGTAATCTAGCACAAAAAGGAACTTTTCTACATCAATGATGACATATGCAGTTGCTTATTATCCTAGATCATTAATATCAATTCCACCCCTTGCCCCCCCCCCCAAAAAAAAAAACCTAGAATACCGAACAGTGCTACACCTCTGAATCTTTCACCCAAAGTCATCTGCTTTTGTAAAACACAAAAGGTCAAAATGCATTTGCTCAAACATGCTATATGAAGGAGCACTTCATAAATCCTGTTGAAACAGAGAAGCAAAAATTAGTTACCGCCCCCATCAACACCAAGAGACACAGGACATAATCCTGCACATACAACCGCAGCGGATCCACTAGAAGAACCACCACATATCCGGCTGGAATCATAAGGATTTCGCGTAGCCCTGAACAAGAACATGAAAAGCAAATGACATGCAATTAGTTCTGAAACTATAACCAAATTTTGTTGAGGAAAAAGATGAAAGTACTTTCCAAATACCGGTTAGAACTTTGAAGTGAATAGTCATACAAAATACAAGGCAAATTTAGATGAAAGTCAAGGCAGAACATGTATTGTTACCCATAGTGTGGATTTATTCCACTTGTTCCAGCACCAAGCTCATGCATATTGGTTTTTCCGACAAGTATTGCACCACAAGATCTCAGACGCTTAACACAGCAAGCGTCATTTCTGCAGGGTCTCATCCTATGCAACCATTTTGTACCTCCTAAAGCAAGTTAGGGACAAAAAGAAACAACAAAGCAATCATTAATGAGTGAAACACCAGAAGTTGTTTACATTTAAAAATTTATGGTAAAGGAGAGCTATATGACCTGTTGTTGGATAAGGGGTGCAGTCTATTTCATCTTTAATAGCAATTGGCACTCCGTCCAAAACAGAAAGGGGTTTGCCTGCAGGATATCATGAGCAAGCAAGGTTGATCAATGGTCAACTGAACGGAATACACGTTCAGGCTTAAGTCATATAAGGACTACATGCTATTGCTCAGGCTTAAGTCATAAAAAATTTTCTCTGTCCATAATTTAGCAGACCTGACTATAGAATATGCACAGGCAGGTTACGCCAAGCAAACATGATAGTAGATATTAGAATAAGCTTTGAAAGAGTCATCACGAAAAATTTTATATACTTGAATTACAGTGGACTTCATAAAGCATCTGCTTTCAGAGGAAAAAAAAAAGGGGGGGGGGGATTGCAAGTTTGTAACCCTCCCTTGAACTTATTGTCAGAATGTACCACTGCACTCATTGCTTTGCAAGTACAGGGTTCAAAGCAATCTCTTGGGTAGGCTAAGACTTGTTGTTCTGTCCCACAGGCGTGAAGGAATGTTTATGGCCGAACCAGGCCACATCCCCCCTCGACATTTAATACTTCAATATGTTTCAATTGCATGGTATTGTAAAATACACGCTGTTGGTTCCAATTTTAGTACTAGATCTAGTACATCCCCCCCCCCCCCCGGTAACTATGAATTTTGGCTTCGTCTCTACCCAGGAACCTCATTTTAAAAAGTGGAATTGTTTGATCATAATTCGGAAGATCTGGATCAATAGACATCTAGGTACTGCACCTCTTTTATAACGAAGAGTAGACTTGGCAGCTTGCCTCATAATATCATTGGCATCATAATTAATAAAGAACGACATGTTGAATTCAGGACTGCAAGATTGTTCAACCGCTTTAATGAATCGTTCTGCCATCTGCAGAAAAATAAAAAAGCAATTGTAACATACTCAAGGGGAATGAACATCTTCCTGAAAAAGTTTAAAGAATTGAGGGCTCTATTTACATGAGCACAGAAATACCAATAAAAGAAGAAAATATAGGTCTTGTGCTCAATGGTGACAAGTAGTCGAAATCAACAATGGGAATTGACAGTATTTGCCACCAGAGCTGAGCTCAGGGATGACATGAATAAGTTTCCCTCGGTTAAAGATAGTGCTCATGCAAATGATGGAAATTCTTGATGACAAAAGTATACCATGTTTGGCGTAAACGCCCCAGATGTATAGGCTTTTGAAAAGTCCATTATTGTCCAACGGCGGAAACTTGGTGTTGCCTCAGTTGTTGCAATTCCTGTAGAACAACACTCCAATGCCTTTTGCACCTGATCATGCGGACTCCCGCTGAATTCTATGCATTTAATTTCTCTATCTAGACATTCTGCAACAGTGAATTCCAGGCACAGAAGAGAGTGTACATAAAAGGTTGCATCTACCCAAGCCTAATATACTTATTCTGCTGATAGACATAAACAATCAACAAGAACATGGAAATTCCAGAGAAAAGAATTCATAGTATAGTGTTAGGCAATATGAAGACACAAAGGTAAATTGTATTCAGCAGAATAGCTAAACAACTCTGACGGCGTAAAGGTTGGACTTTATGGTCGAAAATAGTTTTCAATATGAGAAGGAAACTGAAACTACACAATTATGGAATGTTCAGGAGGAAGTTTGCACCTTCTGGAGGTTGTAATGGAGAATAGATGGGAGACTCTTCCAACTGAGCAAATGAAACAAGCTGCACAACATTGAATTTGTGAGTGCTGAGGGCACAAGTTTTAAATTTCACATATAAAACAAACTGGTATGAATTTGATGCCTATTGTTTCCAATTTGATGCCTTTCACTCTTTTGTCCCTCTTCCTATGGAATACAGATAGCCAGATGGGATTGCATTTCCAAGTGTAGAACTGTCTAAAGGATTATTAAAGTTTACAATTCTTGCCATTTTTTCCATGATCTATCTGGTTCTAGATGCAACAGTAAAGTTCAGAAAACCACTGACCATACAGATTACACATTCATCATCTTTTACATTGGCCAGAATACAAAACAGCAGTATTAAAGGCTCAACAACAATTCGGGTACCTTGTGAATTAAATTTTCTTTCTTGAGAAAGTACAAGAGCAACCCACCAAAAATCCTGGACCCCAGCAACCAAGCACAAAGCTTCACCAGAAAACCCGCCATGCGAGGGGCTGAAGCAGATCAAAGCACACAATAATCAGCAGCTTCAACCTCCATCTATTCTTGGATGATTTAAAGTCATTAACCCAACTTTCAACAAATCAACAACACAGAAAAGGATACCACCACTAAGGAATGAACAAACTCCTTTATAACCATTTATTAGTTACTTGACAGTAAGTACATCATATCATAACTTCAAAATGCAAGAATCAATTTTCTTCTTTTTCTGGTTGCCCTGTCAAACTTTCAATCAAACAAGTTGATATACATGGCCACTTGGATAACCCCACAAAATAAACAATAAGTGTAAACAACATACTAAATTCAAAACCACAAGCAACTGATAAAAAAGAAGTCAAAACTCAAATCAACCACAGAAAACATTAACCAGAAAGAACCAACTGTAACAGAACAATCATCAAACACCTGGTGCACAAGGACTAAAAAAGAACAAACCTTTAACAAGGGGACTGATATAAACCTCATCACTATCAGGCCCTAGATTAACTTGATCAGCAGGCTTGTAAGCCATGCCCTCACTCGTGAAAAACCCCATTTTTTTTTTCTTTCTACCCAGTTGAAAATACAACAGAGAGAAGTTACAGAGAGGGGTTTAAGGTCAGAACAAGGAATTGCAATTGCCCCATATATAAAGGAAGAGATTTGGGAAGGAAAAGGGTAGTGGGAAAAGCATAGGAATGGGGAAATAGACATTTGATAGGGACAGAAGAAAAGGTGGTGATAATAAATTGAGAAGGGGATGGGGAAAGAAAGCATGGTTGTGTGGGTGAATGAAGATGAAGATTTGATGGTAAGAAATGAAATGGTTACAGAGATATCTGAATTTGTGATACGCGGGCTTTTCAACAGTAGGTCAAGCCAGGTAAGTGTCTTCGGGTTTGGTCAACGTTGGAATGCTTATCTACCCCAAATCCTTGGCCGCAACGGTCTCCTTGTCCTTCCTCAATTCCTCCCTCCATGAAAACAAAAAACCACTTACGAGTCCCTATATTTTGACATAAGTACTCCAAGGGTCCTTATATTTTAACAAATTATTGTGGGATGACATTATTTTAGCTGTAATAATTTATTGGGGACATTTCGATCAATTTTTTGGTTTAAAAATGTGTGAAACAATGATTTTTATATTTAAGGTTTCTTTAATTGAAGTCAACTATCATTTTAGGCCTTAATGTTTAGGGTTGGTCAAAGATACATAAATCTAATCAACAATAAATATTGCTATTAATGCTTTGTTCGACGGAAAATAGATCGAAATATCTCACAGAAATAATTACAACAAAGATAATGTCAACCCACAATTATTTATCAAATACAGGATTATTAAAATAATTACATCAAAATATGAGGACCCTTTAATGATTTTTTGCCATAAAAATAATAAAATAAAAAAAGTCATCCCTCCTTCCCTATTGCGGATTGCCTAGTTCCATTTGCCTTGCTAGAGAGGGGCAATAAGATCTCCCCATCTTTGAAGGGTATTCAATAAAATAAGAACTTTGACAATAGAAAATAATATATTGTATTTGAGGTGTTGAAAAATAATACAAACGAAACGATTTCAACAATCGCTAATTATCTTACATGGTAGATCGAGAAGATAAATTGGCTAAAAAAAATATTTAAGTTTATGACATGTCAGCTAATCCACATAAGCAAATGTAATTTTGTACAACAACAATAATAATCTCTAGCAGAAAACACTGTTAATCAAAGGTTATTTTATGGTCTTTTTGACTATTTTCGAAATTGACTCCATCTGATAGCTTATGTAGATTAGTTGACATGTCATAAAATTTAAATAATTTTTGGTCAATCCGTCTCCTCCATTTGCTACGCAGAATCACCATCAAGTCAACCATCGCCAATATCGTTTTAGGTGCATTATTGTCCAACGCCCCCTCAAAAAGTACAGTATATTATTGTCTAATGTCAAAGTTCAGTGCATTGTTGTCCAATGCCTCAAAAATTTAGTATATATATTAGCATCTAAAACCCATTTTTCAAATCGGGTTAGAATGTGGCTTTACAACTATTTTGACTCCAATTGGACAAAATCATATATTATACAAAAAATAATGTGATTCGCCCCAAGACTCGTATAATTTTCATGATATATCATATATAATTCTAGGTACAAAGGGTGAGGGTAGGATTTTTTTTTTAATTTTTTTTTTTACAAAGGTAAGCGAGGGAAAGGCAGGCTAACGACGTCTTCTCACAAGAAATCGGCCCACCCTATCTAGATCAACTAAATTACAGAGACTGGGATTATTAAGGATTGTTATACTGTCCCCAACCCCTCTGACATGTCCTTGATGAGCTAACCAGTCAGCGACCGCGTTGGCTTCGCGGTAAATATGAGAAATTTTAACCTCTTTGAAACGCTGAAGGAGAATTTGTGCATCTTGGATGAGACCTCTTATTTGCCACGGAATAGAATAGTTGCCCTTTAGAGCCTGAATTACCACCATATTATCCCCCTCTATGTGAATGTGTTGGAATCCTGCTGCAGATGCTGCAACCAACCCATCCCTCAGAGCCCTCGCCTCTGCCACCAAATTTGGGGCATCACCATAGTACTTCGCTCCACCTCCAAGAACTGCTCCCGCCAATCCCGAATGATGAAGCCGCCTGCCGCCGAGTTGGTGATGTGAGATCCGTCGAAGTTTAATTTGACGACGCCCACAGGAGGGGTATATCAACGAACCAGAGAAGCAGAATTGGTATACCCACCCCCAATACTGCTACCATGGTTATCTACCTCGTTATTGTTCCTGATTTGCCACTCAGCCGCCCTACTTTTAGCTTAAATGAGACTCTGTAAAGGCCGAAAAATTTTATTTCGAAAAATAGTCTCGTTCCTATTCTTCCAAATCGTCCATAAGAGAAAAATGCCTCTAATTAATTCTCTTTTGTGGTCTTCAGCTTTGTTGGATTCAAGAAACTGCTTAATGGAATTAGTACCATGATTAGTTACAGGATCTATAATCCAGCCATGTTGACCCGCTAAAGCCCAGACTCTTCGGATCGTTGAGCACTCCCAAAAAAGATGACTATCACTTTCGATATCCTCAAGGCAAAGGGAACAGGTTGGATCTAGATTCATTCCTCTACGCAACAGGTTGCCACGAGTTGGAAGGGCCTTGAGTAACATAAGCCACAGGAAGATACCAAGTTTTGGGGGGGAGATCAATTTTCCAAATCCAACGGAACTCCCATTTTCCGGACTGGTCAAGGCAATATTGGATAATTCTGATAGCTGATTTCGTGGAAAACGAACCATCACCAGTAAGGCCCCAACAAACTTCATCATTCATATGTGCCATTGTAATCGGTATGCCCAAGATTTTTTGAATAATAACGGAGTCCTGAATTAGATTGTTTAACTTGTCTACGTCCCAAGTTTTAGCATGAGTAATGAATTTATCTACAGTTAGAGAATCGTCCTCAACTTCATTATTCCCACACAAGTCTTGAAGAGGTTTGTCATTAATCAAATTATCCGTCCAGAATTTGATGGTTTTACCATCCCCTAGCCTCCATCTTAGGCCATGTCTTAAAATATCCCGTATTTTTAACAAGTTTCTCCAGACGGGAGAATTCATATTCTTGCATTTATAAGAAAACAAGTCACTTATTCTAAGGTATTTCTGTCTCATCAACTTTGCCCAGAGGGATTGTCCATTTAAAATTTTCCAAGCAAGTTTACATTGAAAGGCCAAATTAACTGCCTCAGTTCGTCTAAGACCCAGCCCACCATACTCTTTTGGGAGACAAATTGTATCCCACGCAACCATGGCCATCCCATTGTCATTATTATTTTTTTTCCAAAAGAAATTTCTATTGATTCGGTCTAAGCTGAGACAAGCCGCTTTAGGGAGCCTAAAGCATTGCATTGTATGAGTAGGGAGAGATTCTAAATTGGGTTGTATGAGGGTATTTCTAGAAAGTTATAATTAATTATTTTTTATTTTTAAAAAAATTATTTACTACATTAATTGCTTGAGTAAGTTACAATTAAAGTTGAGAATTGAAATATGTGTACTTTTAAGAGGGAATTATTGAAAATTATAATTAGTCAACTTTATCTTTCTTTTAGAATTAGTATTATAAACGTATCAATTAGTAGAATATTTATGACACAATTGTTGGAATATTAATTATTATTCTTCTTTCAAAATATGTGTATTTTGATTGAAACAAGGCGATACGATTATGTTAGAATAAGAATATATAGAATATATTATAAAGGGTTTTTGGACATTAATATACTGAATTTTTGACGTATTGGACAATAATACTTCGAACATTAACTTTGGACGATAATACACTGTATTTTGGGGGGTATTGGACAATAATGCACCCGCAACAATTTCGGTGGTGATTGACTCGTGGCGATCCTATGTTGCCAATACCCCCTAAAGTATAATGTATTATTGTCCAAGGTCAAAGTTCAAAGTTCAGTGCATTATTGTCCAATACCCCAAAAATTCAGTATGTTAGCGTCTCAAATTCCTATTATAAATGTTAGACTATTTAACAATAGCAGTGATAACTGATGATGATGACGATGATAAATAATTGTATTTTTATGATAAAGTACATTGTATTATTGTCCAATACCCTAAAAGTTCAGTATATTAGCGTCTCAAATTCCTATTATAAATGTTAGACTATTAAACAATAGCGGTGATAACTGATGATGATGACGATGATAAATAATTGTATTTTTATGATAATTTTCTTTAATACTTAAATGTTCAAGAGATAATAATAATAATAATAATAATAATAATAATAATAATAATAATGAATATTTTAGGACATATTTGTAGAGTTTTTCGGAATGTTCTATATATTGTATCTTAATGCATTTTTTTTTACAATGGTAAGTCGGGCCACCCACTAGGCCCCCTATCTCAGGGAAAGCCCAATGGGTCCACCAGCCTATGAGGGAGGGGGGAAACCAGGCAGACACGCCTGTTGCTGCTCCCAGGAATCAATCCCGGGACCTGTGGGATACCACAGTGCAGCTGGTAGCACTTGAGCTAGAGCTCATTGGTATCTTAATGCATATATATAAGCTCAGTGCCTTTCAATTGGAGTGTGTCCCACACCATTCTATAATTGTATTTGCACATGGTATCAGAGCATGATCTGACTGAGATGTCTCAGGTAATCTCAACACCCCCCACATTCATTTGCGTAAGGTGAATGAGGTATTTGTAGCATTCGCGTGAAGGGGCATGTTAGACTAAAAAATCATTCATAAGGTTTCAACCATAAGTTTAAGCTTTTAGTTGAAACAAGGCGATACGATTATGTTAGAAAAAGAATATATAGAATATATTATAAATGTTAGACTATTTAACAATAGTGGTGATAACTGATGATGATGACGAAGATAATAATTATATTGTATTTTTATGATAATTTTTTTATAATACTTGAATTTTCAAGAGATAATAATAATAATAATAATAATAATAATAATAATAATAATAATTATTATTATTATTATTATTATTGCAGTAGTAGCAGTAACAGTAGCAGTAGTATAATTACAATAGCTTCAAATCCTCCAACCCTATGTAATTGCTCATCCTAATGCTAACATTTAGATCAGTTTGACAAGTTCTATTTTAATGCCAATAAAATACAATAAAATATGTCTTTCAATATCTCTTAATTTTATGTATTATAAATGATCTATTCATTGTTATAATATGTAAAAGTAGTAGTACAATTACAATAGCTCCTAGTCCTCCAACCCTATGTAATTGCTCATGCTAAGGCTAACGTTTAGAGTTTGACAAGTTCTATTTTAATGCCAATAAAATACAATAAAATATGTCTTTCAATATCTTTTAATTTTATGCATTATAAATTCTATTCATTGTTATAATATATAAAAAAATTTTAAGGGAACAATATTTACAAGTTATCAATTTAATTTGTGACATTATTGGATTAAAATAAGCTACCATCAAGCCTTCAACAATTCATACAATTAACATTGTTTTTTCCCCCAATTCATAATATATAAATACCATTATTTATATTGGTTAGGATACTGTTTAATGTTATTTGAATTGTATTTATATTAAATTGTTAATTTAAAATGTTTAATTGGAATATCTTAATAGTAGAAAAAAAAGTATAACAAGTATATTACATATTATAACTTCAATTTTTTTAAAAATATATTTTGGTGAAAATTAAAAAATATACATACATTTATTTTATCATATGATATAAACAAGGTTTTTAACAATGTGTTGTCTAATTTTATTCCAACAATAGATGTTATATTGTTTAATTTTGTGGTGTACAATGCACAAATTGGAGGACTAGTATGTATAGAAAGACAAAAATAGCTTACTTTTTCCTCTATTTTCACTCTCCCTATCTCCTCTTCATCCATCCCTTCGTCCTCCCCCACAGCCCGTCAAAGACTAAATCCTTGATCATCCTCCATTTCTCAGTGACAAGTTTGGATGGTGGTGCAAATTGGGGTTACTAGTAGTCAGGATTCAACAGAAGTATTTTCTGATGGTTGTCGCAAGTTCATCGGTGATATTCCAATAAACTACTGAAAGGTACCTATATTTTGCGGTATCTATTTTTAGAGGAACATATTATTGAAAAAGGTTTTGCTCTTTGTCGCCCTTATTTTGCTGTTCGTCGCCCTTAATTGACATGAAAATTCCATTTCATACCCTTCACCCTCAAATACTTCCCAAACTCTTTCTCTCTCTTTCTCTCTCTAGAAGAAACTCCCACTCTTTCTATCTCTAAATCCTCAAAATCTAAACACTAATTTTTCTAGCAATGAGTAATGAATCATCATCTGAAGAAGAAGAGGTAAATTTTATGTTTAATTGTTGTTTATTATGTTGAATTGGTAATTTTTGCGTCGGTTGAAAAATCGTGCCAGATCTCGTTTAGACCAAGGTTGAGACGCGGAGAAGTCGCGACCCAATCAAGGTCGAAGAGAGAAAAGGACTAGACTGGTCCAAGGACCAGACGCCCAAAGATGCCCGGGCCTTGGTCCAGCTTGTCTGGCGCTCTTCGACCTTGGTTGGGGCGCGACTTTTCCGCGGCTCAGCCTTGGTACAGGCGCTTCTTGTACGTGATTGGGCCAAGGTTGAAACGCAATATGGACGTGCGATTATATTGTATAATTATATGTTTTTTTTTTTGAGAAAAAACATGATTAATCTTATGTATAATTATATTTGATTAATTTTGTTTAGGTGTTGCTTGAGGAACTTGGGGGAGACGGCATAGATTATTCGGGACAATTTGCAACGAAGCAGTGGTTTGATAATATTAATGACCTACATGCATGGGCCGACGGCATTGCTAGAGGATTTGGGTTCAGATTGGTCAGAGCATCTTATAAAAAGAATGGAAAAGTGGATTGTCCAGTGCGATGTTATCTGCGATGTTGGCGATATGGGAAATATCGAGGGAAAATAGGTACGATTGATTGCGACAGTCAGTTAAACACGAAGACAAAATCGTGTCAGTGTCCATTCATGATATGCACATTCTCTCCAACGGGGGAAAAGTGGGCTGTCCGAACGTACCCGGGTGACAAAGGGATGCATAATTATCGATTTATTCTTTACAAGGAGGGACACAGAAGGGGAAACCCGTTGACAGCTGAAATGAAAGTCCATGTACGTGAAATGACTGACACTGGTTGCACTCCTGCTACGATACACACATCGTTGAAGCAGAATTTTCGGTATGAACGTCAACGTGGGGCAGATATACAACGAGAGATATAAAGTTAGGTCGGAGGAGATGGATGGTCGGACACATGTGCAACATTGCCTTCACTTGGCAAATGAGCACGGCTACATGTGCTGGACTGCACGTGATGATGACGGCGAGTTGCATATGTTGTTTATTTGCCACCCATAGTCGGTGAAGCTTCTTCGCACATATCCACAAGTTATACTCATCGACAGTACGTACAAGACGAACAAGAAGAAATTGCCATGTTGTGAGATAGTTGGTGTCACCTGTACGAATCATAACTTTCTTGTTGCGTACTGCTTAATGAGAGATGAGCTGAAGGAGTCATATGAATGGGTACTCGAAAGGCTGCAAGAGATCTTGGGCGACGGTATGAAACCGAACGTGATCGTCACTGATAGAGAGCATGCTTTGTCATGGGCTATAGGACGCGTATTTCATGGAGTTCCTCACCTATTATGTGTATGGCATATAGAGAACGACGTTGAGAGCAAAGTTAATCACCTGACTGGCGGGAAGAAGAATGGACAAGGATCGTTTTTTAGGAACATGTGGTGGAACCGCGTCGTCTATTCGAGCACAATTGAGGAATTCGATTATAGATGGTCGTGTTTGGTGTCACATTGGGTTGGGAGAAACGAAAAGATTGTTGATTATTTGACCAATACATGGATGAAGTACAAGGAGAAGTTTGTGCAGGCATACACCGACGATGTCATTCACATGGGAAACATCGCGACTTCTAGAGTTGAGAGTCAACATTCGACTTTCAAGTACTACCTCGGTAGCGGCTGTGGTTCATTTGATCGGTTTTTTAAAAGGGCTCATCACCAGATAGAAAACCAACATACCGAGATCAGGAGGGCACTAGAGCAGTCTAGGAGTGGACATGTAGTGTTGAGGAAATCCTCATTGTTCAAGCATCTACATGGTCGTGTTTCTCATTATGCGATGGACTTGATAAACAATGAGTACAGTAAGGTGTCGAAATTGAAGCACGGTTCGGAGCAACTGTGTCAACACATTCTGTGGAAAACACATCGCCTTCCATGTGCATGTTCGATGCTAAGCCTCCAGGTACGGGATCTTTGATTTATGCCAAGCTATTAACATCTTCTGGAGGCAACTTGAAGTGATAGGTGATAAGGATAAATCAGACACGGTGCCTGATCCATCTACCCAGGACATTGAATTTTTCGCCTCAATTGTGAACAAGATAAGGGCAAGTGATCCCGCTGTGATACGTCGGATGGCTCGGGTATTGAACAGTGAGATGCACCCAGAGGAGCACGACATACCAGATCCCGAGAAAAAAAGAACAGGGGAGAGGGAGACCGTCTATAGGGAAGTCGACTAAACGTCAGCCAAGTAATTTTGAGTATCGTTGTTCAAAGAGTCAGAGCAGCAAATCTAGCACACGCGGTAGCAAGAAACCCTCGAGCTCTTCTTCAGTTGGAGGCGGTGGATCATTTGGTAAGCGATATTATGTATTATTATGTGCAAAAATTAGCTGACAAAAAAATTAAATGTGTTAACAACTTTTTATTCATACGCGCAGGGACCCAACAAATGACTACTGGTGCATTTCCTTGGCCAAATGACGTTCCTGATTTCATTATTCCATACATCATTGGCTGGACGGATGTTGTCGACGATGGCAATTGTGGGTTTAGATGTATTGGAGAAGCTGGTTTTGGTGGCCAACATAAGTGGGCTATGGTTAGAAACACCTTCTGATATGCGGCCCAGAACATTGGTTAGAAACACCTTCTGATATGTTTCCCGCTGCCACCATACTGAACTACGTTTTTGTTAGTCTCGCAACTGTTCATGGACGCGGCCAACATACAACTGCTCATGCATGACTGTTTTGCCACTCAATGTACCGACCGGTATTGTTGCTCCCGAACGCGTTGTAGCTCTAGCACATATCCACAAAGCCCACTATGTTCTCGTGCATTTGCAACAAGGATGTCATCTACCTCCGTTGGATATTAGATGGAGACGTGCCTGCGACTACTCCATTGAAGGGTTTGATGTCCCTCTTCTCGACCATTTTCAGTTGTGGTCTAGACTTAGACAAATTCGTAGGGATAACATATGATTTAGTTCGAGTTGTATTTGAGACATGTGATTTATTTCCAATTCGAACATTGAGACATTGTCACCTATTTAAACTCCATTTGCCCCATATTGTTTAGGGTATGTTCAAAAAATATGCAACATTGTGGAAAACACATTATAAACATAAACATAAGTAAATAGATGGTTCTGGGGCAACATTGTTCATACAATATAAAAAGAAACCAAACGACATTCAAATTGTCACATACAACATAAACTAAATTTAAATAAAGTTCAAATGTTCAAGCAGAAATAAACATCGACAAACTACAATCAGTCATCGTCTTCCTCATCATCTTCTTCTTCATCATCTTCTTCTTCAACCTCTGGGGCCGGACGTGGGGGGGCCTGAATGTGCATATGCCGACACCACTGCTCATACATATCGAGGAGGCTGTTGTGAGTCTCAATTGGTATGTGACCACCCAACGGGAATTCGAACATATGCACTGCACGTCGTGACCACTCATGAGCCCACTACAACATGAAACAAACATTCGATACCTCAAATTAGTAGGAAATAAATATACATATAACTCAATTTGTAAAAAAATAAAAATCAATTACTTACATATTCCATAGTCGTAGGATCATCTACGACGGCCGAGCCCGGGTTGTAATCCTGGATCAGGTACGGGTATGAGACATTGCAGAACCAAGTACTGTAATCAGATTCTGCATCCCATGGGGTACCACACCGTTTCCATAGCACAGTTGACATGGAGTTGGTCTGTGGAAATCGGGACCACCCTACATCAACTAGTGCATCGCTACAAGCCAAAATATATGTACCATTTGCTGGGCGGCTTTCCTTTTGTGGTGGGTCTGGGGCGCCGAGGATTTTCTGGACAAGACCAAGCTGACGGACAGTACGAATAGGCATGTAGGGCTCAGTCACATCATAAGCCCGAATGACACCATGGTATGTCGTACGCAGACATGATTTGTAAGGTTCTGGCTCGTATGGACACCAAACAATCTGTTCCTCTGTTAGGCCATCTAGTGCGCGCCTTATTTTCCTCAGTCGCTCCAGCGTACGTGGTTCACTCCTCACCGACCACCTGTTAACCCGTGGCACCGGTTCATATGCTGGGTGGTTGGGCCTAAGAGTTGGGAAATGCTCATATATCCACGCCTGCAGAATAGTCAGACATCCCCCAATCTTACTGGTCCCGGCCCTAGAGGCCATACCCAACTGCCTATACAGATATGCCAAAGCCACCACTGCCCATGCCACTCCGTCCACCCGTAGAGTGCTACTATATGCATGTGGACGCACCCTATCTCGTGACTTGTCCAACGGTGTGTTCCCAACAAACTCAAATACCATGCCCGGATCCGATATGCGCGAACGTCGGTCACCGCAGAGGTTTCTAACCTCACCGCTGAAGGCCCCCTTCTCATATATTTGCGGGCCCTGATATCTGTCATACCGTATGGAAACAGGGAAGTGACATAGGTGTTGACCATATCACGGTCAGGGGATGAAGGTAAACTCCCATCAGCTGGGAGCCCGAGAATCTTCTCCACATCGTGGAGCATAATGGTCATCTCACCAAAAGGAAGATGAAATGTGTTGGTGTCCGGTTGCCACCTCTCAACAAATGCAGCGATCAAGGAATGATCGATGTGCTCGAACATCAAACGGCCTAGGTTCGCCAACGGTCCCCGCTTGATCGCTTCCGTCGATATCGGATTCATCTTATCCAACACGTCCATAAGCTGACCGAGTGCCACCTTCCTAGTAATGCACTCAATGACCTCGGGATTACGTTCCTCCCCCTCCCAAATTAACCGAGCAATATGTCCCCCGAAGCTCGGTATCACCTCAAGAGTCGAAGGGCCACCAGGCATCGGCCCCGTAATCTTCCAATCGTCGTCGGTTCGCTGCCTCTTTTTCTTGGGGGCTGAAGTAGAACCCCCCTGATCTACCCCAGAACTCTGGGTGCTCTTCTTCCCCGGAGCAAACTTACCATCCCTATGTCTTAGTTGGACGTAGTCAACAGCCTGAACATCAACCTCCTCCTCGTCCCTCTATGCATGCTTGGTTTGCCCATGACTACCAGACGCAATCATTGAATCTAGCTGGTCAATATAATCACCCATCGTATCAGTGTTAGATGGTTCTCGTTGCTGACTCTCGCGCATCGTAGCGCGACGAAACGCTCGTGAGGATGCCGCTAGCAACGGCTGCTCAGGTTGCGCACCATCACCCGTAGTCGTTTCTTCATTGCGCGCACGACGAGCTGATGCAGTCGTCCCGCGTGTATGCGGGTCGCCATCTTTTTTTGCTCGCTAGCCAGTTGCGTACTTCTTAAATGTGAGTGAAAGTTTGCTTTCGAGGTTTTTCCCCGTCATTTCTATTCCTGCAAGATATTAGTTTTCATGACAACATACAAACAAATAATTAACCTACTTACTACTCTAAACTACCAAACCCACAAATTTAACCCTAAACCCTAAAACCCTAATACCCTAAACCATATAACCCTAATACTATAACACTTTGCTACATAAGGAAATAGGTTATTTGTGATGGTAGTTTAGATTAGTACGTAGGTTAATTTATAGTTCCAATATTAGATGTAGATGTCATAAAAAGAGATTGAGTATGGATCCTGTTATTGTCCAAGGAGAGTGTAATTGTTCCTGTTAATCTACGGCTAAAAAAGACTCATAAAAAGACTTTCTTTCCATCCATATATTAACAGGAACAAACACACTCTCCTTGTACAATAACAGAGTCCATACCACACCTCTGTTCATAACACCTACAACTAACAATACTAAAACTATAAATTAACCTACTTACTACTCTAAACTACCAAACCCACAAATTTAACCCTAAACCCATATTTATATTTTATTTATACAATAATTCTACTTATTCTCATAAAAATATTATTATTTATATTAATAACACCTACAACTAATAATACTAAATTTATAATTTATACAATTAAAAATAATAATATTGCATATCAAGTACACACAAAATCATGGTCAAATTTTTCAAAAACAAACAACTTTTAAACAAAAAAAAAGGACAAATTTTGCCCGGAATGCCCAAAAACCGCGCCCAGAACAAGACCGGACCTTGACTGGGCGGCGGCCAGATCGCGTCCGGGTCAAGGCCCAGGTGCGATCGAGCCGCGTCCGGGTCCTGGCCCGGTCTAGTGTTGGGCGCGTTTGGCGTTTACCGGGCACAATTTTGTCCCCTTTTTTTCTTCTTTTTGGGAACATACACACAAACAAACCACATTAAACCGTTCTAACCAAACGAATTAAAATTTCATATCCAATACATACAAAATCAACTAGTTTAAAACCAAAAATGTGTTAAATTTTGCCCGGAAAATAGCAAAAACGCGCCCAGATCTAGACCGAGCCTTGGCTGGGCGGCGGCCAGATCGCGTCCGGGCTAAGGCCTAGGCGCGATCTGGGCGCGTCCGGCTCATGGCCCGGTCTTTTCCTGGGCGCGATTTGGGCGAATTCCGGGAAAAATTTAACACTATTTCGGTTGCTTTAATCCCCACCATGCCCATGTAACCATCAAAACTTATAAAATTAAACCTATAAAACAAAAATTATTTATAAAACAACAACAAATTCAACTTTAAATTGATATAAATTTACTCAAACTTACCTTGATTTAGGTTGTAGGGTGGTGGCTCAGTGATGCAGTGGTGCAGTCAGCGATCGTTGAGGACGACTCCGGTGACCGGACCTTATGATGGGTTGTAGCGAGAGAGAGATAGTGTGAGTGGAGAGATAGAGGGAGAGTGAGTATAGAGAGAGAGAGAGGAGGAGTGAGTTAGTGAGGAGTGAGTTAGTGAGGGGTATGTAATGGAAATGGCTTGGACAATTAAGGGCGACGCCAGCGATTTCAGGGCGACAAACAAAAAAGGGGATTGAAAATTATTTATAGGTATTCTGTGTTTTGTAGTACCTATTTTCTGGTGATAAATTATATTTTAAATTTATTACAAGATCCCTAAGATTATCTGAAACTGCAAAAATATCCTTACCTTAAAAACTTGTTAATTTATATTTTTGCAATCATTAATATTTGTTTTAAAGAATTAGCTTAGATATCTTTTTCATTGGTTTAATTAATTTTTCCAAGCATGGTTTCTTATAACTAGCGCGGGCAAAAATTCGGGTCCGGGTAAATTTGGGTAATAAATTCGGACAATGCCAAAATCTGGACGAGAAATTCATGTCCCGACCCGGTTTTATTTCGGGTCGAACTAGGTCGGACAATTCGAACGAAGCTAAAATCGGGTTCGGACAATAGAAAAAAGAGAAATTTTATGTCCGAATATTCAGACGATTCGGTCAATATCAAAATTCGGACAAAAAATCTATGTTCGAACTTGATTTTTTTCCGGGTCGGACAAACTTTTGCCAGCTCTACCTATAACCACAGAAAATATAATATCTAAGGTACAAGTAGTAGATTCTGATAATTAGTAACAATAAAATTAATTATATTGAGTTAAGAGTTTTTATTTGAACTTGTTTGCATAAAAACCTCAAAAATCATATTATTGCAAGAAGATCCCTGCTTATGGCCCGTCTCTATAAATTTTGGACTAAAATGAAAAGAAAAAAACACATAAAAATAGTTTCCAAAGGAAATCTGTCACCAATAAATAGTTTATAAAAAATAGAAGCTACTTGAAAATCATTTCTAAAATCATTGTCCCCAAAAAATAGTTTCTATAAAATAGAAAGTACCTATAAGTCATTATTTGGTGATATTCTCCTAGAAGAAGATTTGGATGGCTTTACTAAGTATTGAGAAATCTATGTATTATATTATTGAAAATGATTACTCTCTATCTTATCATCTTCTCCATTCTTTTAAGGAAAGAATTGAGAACCCAGATGATGGTTTTGGCTACCACCCAAAACCACCACCACGAGCACCTGACATACCTCGCCACTTCTCGCACCACCACAACCATCCTAAGACACCAATGTGCACCACCCTCGTCACTCATTCATCTCAAACTCAAACACCCAGCTTGAATAACATATACTCACTGCTCTATTACTCTTATTATTAAAACCCCATCGTCATCCACATTGTTACAACCTCCAATTATTCAAACTGATCGGCAAAATCAAATTAGACCAATTCAACAACCATTAAAATCTAATAAATTATTCATACCCACAAAGCCTAACCAAAAAATGGGAGAACTTATGAGTTAGAACTACTCGAATGTAGGAAGACAATAACTGAAAACCGTTGGTAAGCTGTCGGGAATCGCCGGCCAAAAACCATCCAAACTCCCCTAAATTCGCAAAGGCCCCATCTCTATCATCGTTTACTCCACGCAACCCACCTCACCACCACCCTTTGCTGTCAGCTTCCAACCCTCTAATCTCCTCAATCACACCTCTACCGGCTGAAGTTGGCGCTTGCAACTCGGAAACTATCGACCCCCTTCACCCCTTCTTTGCTCTTTCACACTAGTGTGTGAATTGAACGAAAAATTGAGCGACCCGACAACTCGAACCGATCTTCAACTGACTCGAACCAATTCACTCGATTGTCATGTCTACTATTGTGTTTGTGGAAGAGGAAAGAGAGAAACGTATATTCCCCTTTTAATTTTCACTACATAGGAAAATTAAGGGGTAACCAAGCCATTTCATAGATAGGTAAGAGGCTTCAAGGTCATTTCAAAGATATATATGAGGTTTAGCCCGAAAGTCTCCCTCTAACTGGTTTTTAGAAATACAGGGAGACCGCAAGTGCAAATAATATGGTAACCTAACCTCTAGTCAAGTTCAAAAATATATGTGACCTTCCAACAATTGTTTTGATGTTCCTTCTGTTATGAAAATTGTTGGAGAAAATTTCAAAGTTAGAAGTGGTTTTGAACCCAAGTTTACGACTTCTGAAATAAGAATAGTGTCCCAAGTTGAAATATTTGAGTGAGAATATTTAAGTAATATATTACAAGTTGAGCGTACTCAATGTATGAGTAACGCGTGGCAAGACACATAAGATACTATGTAACGCCCTAGAAATTCAATTATAAAATTAACGGTCAAAGTCTAACGTTGATTAACACTAACAGCGGAAGTTTCATTCTTAATTGGACGTCATTGTCGTATCCCTGAAGAAATACAAGGCAAGAAGGAAAACTAACAACTAATCTTCAAATTAAAACAAAACTAAACAACTTCCAATCCTGAAATCAAACAACTCAACTTAACTAACTCCAAGTCTTTCTGATTGAACATAACATAAATAACGAAACTAAGCAAGCCATCCTCACTTCTAATTCTCGTCCCCAACATAGAGATCTTCATCACCTGAAAATAAAACATTTACAAACATGAGGATGACTCAAAAATGTCTACCCTTAATGGTCAAAACAAGTTAAAGCTCATTTAAATTTATTTAGGGGGGAGAAGTGAACAAGTCAAACTAATTCACAAACCATTGACCCTTCCCAGTAGTATAAAACAGTTTTCCTCAACAACCGAAAACCAATGAACTTTCCTCATCCCAAACCAAATCATGTTTTATTATTATGCAGACGAGATACCATATCCCTTAAAGTAACATAACGAATCGGATCCCAGATCCTCTTCCTACCACAAGCTACGACCAGAATTATTGAGATATCACATCTCCACCTACCACAAGATACGACCAAAACTGTGTATAAACCTTACCCTGGGGAATTAATCAATATCAACACTATATCAAGGCATCCCCTGATCTCTTGGTCCATAACACTGCAGGATACCACATCTTGGTCTTTAGGTTATCCCTTGAAACTCGCTTAATGTTCCACTTTGAATTATTAGTATCTTATGAATTCCAAGTTTTTAGTTCTCAACACAAACTCAACCCAGGTTCCCGAAGTCAGTAACAAGTAACAACTTTTAAAAGACCATCTCATTTTTCTTATTTTAAAAAATCAATATCCACAATCAACTATCAAAATAGACGGTCCAAATTTTCCACATAAAGTCTCCTTCGAGATGCATGATTAAGAAAATTGAGTAAACTCACCAAATATGGAAAGAGCATCCAAGTGGGGATTTAAGGCATAGACATTACCTTACAATCTTCTCTTCACTTGTAACGTCCCAACCTTAATCACAAGGTTAAATCCCTATTTAGAACCCAAACCTGTGATTAGCGCAACGGAACACTTTAGGTCAAAGCGTTACCGCCGTCTCCCAAAAGAGACAAGGCAACAAACACCAAAACCTTTAACCCACAAAGATGATTTATGAACCACAAAACCCAACATAAAAGCAAATGATACAACCCTTGAAACAAATCGATACATAGGCTTAAAACTTAGGAAACTACCAACTTCCAAAGCCTGGTTGTCTTGCCGATTAAAGATAAACCTTAGGAGCTACCTCACGTCGGAAGCTACTTCTGGTTGGACTTGCCTTTGCCTTGGGAGCTCGAACCTCCTAAAAACAAAACATTAAAAACATTGCAAAAAGTGAGTGGGGAAACACTTAGTACGTAAACCTCCAACACGTAAAACCGTTCAAAAACGGTTTTAGTGCTGGCGTTTAAATTCATTTTAAAAACGAAAAAAAATATAAACAATAAATTGCAATGTTGTGAGAATAACATAAACATGAGTAAATAACATAGAGTAGAGATAGATAGAAAATTCGTGGAACCCTTATGATCGGTGCAAGCACCTCACACACGCGCATGCCCAAATCGATCTAGATTTGGATTGGGTGACTGCTGAGCAGTCGACACTGGCCAGGTCAAGGCACTCTGATCAGGAGTGCTAAAACATGAATAAACATATAAATGATAGCATAAGACGGGTCCACTTTAAGACATAAAAGATTTACATAAAGCATTAAACTTGATAATACATGTATAGTGCACGCGCTAAGGCGGTAAAGGTTGGACAATTTGCGTACCTTGAAAAGACGTGAACTTAGGTGGTGCGTCTCGGTCCTGAGATGGCTTGGGCGACTTGACAACTAAAATAAGAATAATTGAGAATGAAGAACCGAAGAGGTTCTGGGTTAACTTCAAATACTTAGTAACTTGAGAATTATAAAGGAAAATAACTTGGAGAGAAAATTTCAGGTTATATAAAAATAAAGTTTATAGCATAACTTGAGTTAGGAAAATCGGAATGAAGCAAAAGAGTACATCTCGGAATAGGGAAAATCATGATCTACAACTTTGTCAGCAGAACCAGAGGCTAAGAATGAGAGGAAGGGCTCCAAAATGGGCCCGGACAGAAGCTGAACTAGAATAAATTAGAGTTTCCGGATTGAAATTATATAGAGATAATGATGTAGAAAGGTGAAATCAAAGAAGGACACTTGGAAAGATAGCTTAGATTAATGAAGTATAAGAACCAAAGATTGAAGGTGAATATGAGATTAAAAGGGTTCCTCTAGACTTATTTAGAGAAAAACGATGCCGATGACACGGTTGATGAAAGAAGAATGAATAATGGAGTTTGAGGAATAAACTTTGAGTTGAGGACTTAGAGGAACTTAACTTGAGACTTATTTAGAACTTGGAAGTCATTAGCTAGATAAACACCTTAACCAGCTCAAAGATGTTGACTTCTTAAGCTAACACTCATTGGGAGATACATATAACTTGTGTTTAATTCACCACTCTTGGATAGGTGACCTTAGGATATAACCCGGCTTCCAAAACCATACTTTTCAACCTTAAGACTTTAACCTAAGGTTATAACATATAACCATAACTTATCAATGCTCAAAGTCCCCTATTGGCTTGGTTTAGGGCCTTAGAAAAGGAATTTTATAAAAAGTAAACTGGGCAGAAACTTCAAGTAGACAGCCCCTCTTTCCGGGCTCATATTTCACACTCCCGTCATCGGATAAATACAAACCATACCTTTCCGGAAATCTTGCAGTGTGACCTAAAACTTTCATGTTTACCACAAAAATTAAAGAGGTCTCCAAAGGGACGAAAAACAGCCCTCAAGTTACAGACTCCAGAAACGTATTCCGAAACGCGACGTTACGGTTTTGGCTATATCTCGGCCCATACAAGTCGGAATTTAGAAATTCCAAAGCCTATGGTTAGCTAACACTTTGGGCTATCTCATGGAGTAAAAATCTGGGTGAAAACCCAACTTCTATACCTCTGTAAATTTCCAGAAATTGGATAGAAACTTATATGTCCTTAATTTCAGCTCTAACGATGTTTTAAGCTCTTAATTCATACTAATTCTTAACCAAACTTCACTTTAGCTATTATCTACCATATTTCCAGAATTAAACCTTCACAAATAGCTCATCAAAGATCTTAAATTTCACATGCATCCATGGATTCCACATGCATTCTTTCAAATACAACTTAATTTAGCACTCTTTCACCAAAATGTCATTAATTCACCCAAATTAAACACAACACTTAAACACCAAACTTAACTCTTATAAACAGCCCTTAATACTCAGAGTCTCATCACGAAACTCACATGCATTAAGATTAAATCATCATCCATTAAGAAATCATCAAGAAAACCTCAAGAACACCTCAAATTTCACATGCACATACTCTAACCTCAAACCCTAACTTGACTAATACAATCATAACTTTGAATTCATGATTAAAGAGAGTAAAAGAGATAGAATTTACAAGAAGTACACATATAAAACATAAAACTCAGATTAGGGTTTAAAAGAATTGAATTTGGGGGTTTTTAGAGATTACCTTTGAAGAAGAAATTGGATGAAAACACAAGAGAGGGGAAAGAGGAGGTGGCGGCGAGGGGCGGCTCCGGCGACCGGAAACAGCCGGTCGTGGCTGCTGGTGGCCGTGGCTTGGCTGGGCAGAGAGCAAGGAAGAGGAATAGATAGAGAAAGAGTGTGGAGAGTTTGCAATTGAAAATGAGGAAAAAGCCTTCTAACTACTACTACTACTACTAATATATACTCTCTAATTAACTTAAAAACACTAATTATAACTTAATTAAAATCTGAAACTATAAATAAAATAAAATGATTACAAGTGTATTAGGTTTAAATAATTAGTTTTGTACAAAATAAATTTAATCGGTAACAATTGGGTTAAAATAAAATAGAACTTGAACTAATAAAATTAAATGAATGGAATTTAAATATTACTTGTAATAAAATAAACATAATCTAAATAAAATAAATTAAGGTTTGGATAATAAAATATAAACGTCAAGAGGTAAAATAATTAAACCCTTTTCGGTTAAAGAAATAACGTAAACGGTAAAACCCGATACAAATTAACTTAACGGGTAAATAAAGTAACTTAAAGGTTTATAAACCCGTAACCCGATACCCTTTGCCATCTCCTGCACGAGACTTGATACCGGTAAAATAAATAATTAAAGGTAAAAGCGGAAAAAAAATTTATACGTAACTTAGGTAATTACGGTAATTATCGCTTAATTAATTGTGATTTTGGGGCGGGTTATTATATCACTTCACGGACACACTTGAGCTCACCAAAACAGACGGTCTAGATCGTGCTTAAAAATAGAATAATTTCTATAATTAAAAACGTGCTCTCAAAATTAGTACTCACTATCTTCTAACTAGCCCTCCCCTAGGAACACTGCAGGGTTCCCATCATTTATGAAAGAACATATTGAAACTACTCAACATATTTTCAAATAAACACCCATTAAAATTTACACAACATAGTTCACACATCAACACTTTTAGCATATTAAAACTGGGTAGATTACTTCATAAGCATTGCAAAGGCCATAACTTGACTTGTCGACACCCTATGGACCTGATTTTTTGACTTTCTGAAAACCACAGAATGTCTAATACAATTAAACTCTCATGTTGACCTCGAGACCTAAAACACACTCTAAGGTTTCCAAATACAGTACATACTCAAACTGGTCTAGTTGTGACCTAGGTCTAGTAATTGGGTCATAACTCGATTTATACATTTCAAAAGTCAAATCCTTAAAATTCCTATGAAAGCTAACATCTAGGAACCTTCAGACCAAACGACATAGTTTAAACACGATTACATAATTTGTGGTGGACTTTCTATTCCGATTATAACTCTAACCAACCGATCCTGAGACTCTAACTTGGGTCACAAAATAGTGGGCTAATATCAATGACACCTCCTAAACCTCCTAACATCAACAAGTTCGACCTTAACAAATTAATTAACACAAAACTCCCCAAATAAACATATTAGTTCTTGATTAAATACATAAGCATAGAACTCAACCTAACAACCAAAATAAAAACTATACGTTGGACATCTAAACTTCATAAAAACACCTCAACACAACGGAGGTCATAGTACCACCAAATTTAATAGGATTTTTTTTTATAATATACCAACCTTTATTATTGGACAGCAATATCCCAGACTTTTATACCTAGGTCACATTATTATATTAACAGTAACTAAGTCTAAGAATCGAAGTGAAGCGAAGAAATTCATCAAGTTTATGTTTTCTTTCCCCAATTTTAGTACTAAATTCGTGTCTTAGTCATAGTTATTAAAGTCCCGATCCTGATTTACGATCCTACGTACGATTTTATGGTTCAAAATCTTCGATACAATTCTACTATTTACACACGATCCACGATCCTACATGGGCTAAATTTCGATCCTAACTTCCCCACAATTTCGAGTTAGGATCCCAATTTTAACAACCTTGGTCTTAGTTTATTGTCAATTTCATTATTTCAATTACTTGTTAGTTTAGGTAAAAATTTAGTATTTGCAATTTCCTATGTTGAATTTTGTTTTCAATTCACACTTAGGTTAAAATAAGTTGTTATTGCTCAATGTATTGCTTTAAACTTTGAAAACCTTACCAAAACGATGTCTCGTTTACCTAAACACCAACTCTGTGGATACAACAACCTTACTAAATCCCAATTTCTACAACCAAACAAAACTCATGAGAGTTGAAAGGACCTCAGCAAACTCCTGAATGCACACATTGATGAAGTTGTTCGAAACCTACAACCCACTACAATAAGTGGCCTATCTCAAACAAACCACAAAAGACGAGACAACCAAAACCACCCTAGAAATGCTCAATTAACCAAACACAAGTATGAGACCAGTTTTGTCTTCGTCGGAGGTATTTGGGGAAACCATGATTATTGATTTCCATCTATTAATCACTTGACTTGAAATAAAATTGAAATCATAGATGATGCTTTTAAGGGAAACGGTGGCTTGAGCGCCCACTTCTGTGAAAACAAATTAAGTCGTTTGTGAAGAAGGCATGAGAAACCACTGGGATACACCATGGCATCGAACTTTACTTCCTTTAGTATTCCTTCTTACTAATGCAAGTACCAAGTTTCTTGATAGAACTTCCGTAACTAGTAGGAATAGGTATGGAGATAGGAGATCGCCTTGTCTTAACCCTACCAAGAGTACAATCTTTTGTATCATATCCCCATTACTAGCACATTGTATCGAACTGATGTTACACAAGCCATGATAAGTTTGACCCAATGCCATGGAAACCATAAAGTTTCCAGAACTTGCTTTAAGAAACCCCACCTTACTCGATCATAGGTTTTAGTCATGTCAACTTTAATTGTCCAAGCTTCTTCCCATTTTTCTTGCACTTTATGAATGTTAGGAGCTCACTCATCATTAGGAAATTATCAATGATTATTTTGCCGCTAAGAAATGTATTTTATGAAATCCTAATGAGATTTTGCATCAGAGGTCTAAACTCTCATTATGTTAACCAAACGCTTGGCCAAAATTCCATAGCTTGTTACATATATTGATGGGTTTGTAATTGTGCATTATCTCTGCATCTTCTTTGTTTTTTATAAGTACAACCTAGGTGTTGTGCATCTCTCCAATGGGATATGACTTTCTTTCAATGCTTCTTTGATGGCTGGCCTTGCTACTTGGTCTCCAATAATTTTCCAGTGACATTGGAAGAACAATGGAGAGATACTATTAGGTCTAGGTGTTTTGTCCACATTTAATTGAAAGATAACTTTTTTGATTTTTTTTACAGTAGTGAAAACCCTAGTCAATGTTAGAATGTTTGCTTCATGCATGTTATGTTGTAAAAACCAGGCCGAATCAGCCGGTCCGATCAGTTCAACCGTGAACTAGTCAGATGACCAGTCCGATTCCGAGTTTGACTCCGGGATCTGGTTCAATCAGGAGAACCGATTGACCCAGACGGTTCACGGTCAGACCGAAATTTTGAAAGTTTAATTTAAAAATATGATTTTTGATTGGTTCATTTCGATTTTTCACCGGTTTATGTCGGTTTAATTATTTTGGTTATTTGATTATTTTTTAAGTATATGAAAGTTTTTTAAATCATGGTCGGTTTCTGCCGATTTTGACCGGTTCAACTATGAATTGGGTCAACCGGTCCGACCAGTTGAACCATTAACACACTGGGTGAACTGGTTTGGAGACCAATCCGATTCGACACCATATCACAACTCTTTAATTTCTACTACATTTCACCAGACCACGCCACAAGGTCCACAATCATTACCAATTGATCTTTTCACTTTTCTCTCTCATCACTTTTCTCCTCTACTTTTCATATTATATCTTCCCACCTACCCCACTTACCATAATTCTCACCACAATTCACCACACTTTTTCAAATTCCACCGCACCACAACTAACCGTGTAAAAGAATGGGCCTAGTATTCTATGAATAATCTCCCTAATGGCTCCCAGCCATCAATATGTTTTGGAATGAATAGCTTATTGAAGTCCTTGGAAAAGTCGTACGTGGTCCGGATTGCTTATTGAACTCCTTAGCTTGGAAAAGTCTTATTTTATTTCGTCATGTTCGAAAATCCACCAAACGACTTTTGTGACTAGGCCATCTGTTTGATTGAAGTGCTGGCGCACTTTGAACCTTTTAAACAAGAATTATGTTTGTTGATAACCAAGGATTGTCCCTTTCAGTTGTCTTCTTTGCTTCCATTATGATTGTCTCTTGCAACGCAACGTAACTGTGATATTTTGTTGCTGCAACACAAGAATCTATTTTCAACCCACCTAGAAGCTAGGGCATTAATGATTTTTATAAAAAAAAATGAAGAAGAAAAGAGCTAAGATATTGCATTAAGCTCTTCGGGAACTCCGTATTATATACGTCTCCAAATATTAATGGAAATTTGAGAAAACCACCACCTTCAAATCTAGCTAATTTTATTTTTGGGCCACATTAAGGTTAGTTTTGCTGTTTTTTTTAGCTAAAAGTTTAAATGCTAATTCAAAGCACAGTACAAGTCAATTAATATGCATGCCTTATTCACATATTAGTCCAAATTTTTAACTTCATGTTCACATTAACCATCTTAATCATCATCGTCATCATCATCATAAATACATGGGTACCAAGTAGGGCTGTTAAATAGGTTGTGTTGAGTGTTATTCGTGTTCGTGTCATATATCCAAAACAAACCATTAATTTCATAATTTAACATACAATATTATTTATTGGCTAGTAATTACAACTTATATTATTGTCCATTAATCAATATAATTATTAATTTTTAATGGCCTCTTCTGATCCTATAATTAAGTTAGTAACATTTACTGATTTACATAATGACTTCAGACATACAAAAGCAATGTATAGCAGTGCAAATCCTAATTCTTTCAATTCTTTAGTCCATATATAAGAGTATATATGATATGATGTGATGTTTGGCTATGTATTTTTGTTTATCATATGATTATATTTTTTTATATTCTTCAATAATGTTTTTTTGAGTTTAATTTGTTTAGATAATTTATTTGTTAATTTATTTTGCGAGGTTGTATATATACAAAATAATTGAATTGATAAGTGCATTTTGAATAGGCGTTTTGTTTACAAAAAATAACCCAAATAATTAAAGTATTTTCTTCTCCTAATAAAATATCAACATATATATTCCAATCGAAGTCCACTCTTCTCTAACATCTTAATTTTTAAAGGCAACAATAATACGTAGTGAAACAAATTTTTTTCCTATGATTTCCAATGTAGATGTTATTTGTTAGGTATGTGTGTATGAATATTTCCGTACATTCACATATGTTCTAACTAGAGATACCCCACTCTTTTGTTAGAAGAAGAAAAAAATGTATACATAATTATTGAAAATTCTACCATAGTTAAATTTATTTTCAACTATGGTAATTTAAAATTTTATATTATTCATTTATCAAAAATAAATCATATTTGTTAAAAATATTTATTTTCTCCTAAACATGGTTAATTATTGTAACAAGTTACTTTGATCAATCTACATCAATTTTGAATTTTTATGGTAAAATTAATGATATTTTCACTTTTCAACTACGATAGTTGAAAAAAAGTCAACTATGGTAAAATTTCCTTCAAAATATTCAATTTTGTAAAAAATTATAACTTAACATATAGATTTACTTATTGTAACAAGTCTTATGGTGAATATATATATTAATTTTAATTTTTAATAGTAAAATTAAAGGTAATTATTCATTTCAACTACCATAGTTGAAAAAAATTTCAACTATATCAAATGTACTAATATTTAGGTAAATAAACTATTTAATTGGAATCATAACAATAGATAACTTTATTTATTAAAAATTAACATATAACCTCACTGACCCAAAACGACTATGATAACTTGAATTTATACAACCAAAGATTAACTTGAAGCAATTCCCAAGTCCATTCATTATAAAGATTTTTACGATTTATTTTTTAATTTTAAATAATATTTAGGATTTTGTATTTATGAAAATGAACATTTCTAATTTTTAGTTATATTTTTAAAGTTATTGACCTATAGTGAAATTAAACTAATAATTAATTTAACAAAATTACCAGTTTTTGCCTTAATTATATTTACCAAAACTTACCAAAAAATACCAAACATTAAAAAACAAAAAAAAAATTTTTGATACACTACTAAAAACTTGTCATATTGCGACGAAAATTACGATGGTCGATGGACTTATGCGTCTCTCGGGCCATAGTAAATAAATGCTGATTTGGCTTTAAAAATGGACCTTGCGACAGAATAGTACGTCGTTAGATCCATCTTTTATTAAAAAAAAATTGAAAAATTCCCAAGGTCATTTACTCGGTCCAAGTCTTTCCCTGTCTTCCCCGCGACGCCCAAGGGCTCCCATCCCCAAATTCTCCAAGCCTTAGCGACGCCAACTGCAAACCTTGTCGCGCCGCCGCTCTAAGTTTCTCTGTCGCCGCCCCTGTAGACCGTAGGTTATCGCCAGTCATTCTGTCCTCCTAGAGTCATTTATTCGGTCCATTTCTTTCATGTCTTCCCCGTGAAGCCCAAGTGCTCCTAGCCCGCCGAAAGTTTATAGCTATTTTCATAGTTAAAAATAAATATATAATAAATAATGGCGTAAAGTTCAATAAGCGTTGAAGTAAGCTGAATAGTTTAGCTTAGCACTTACCTATGCCTGCGTGTATGACCTTGAGGTTAGGGGTTTGAAGTTTATATTTTACAATTCAATTATTTTGATCATTAAAAGTGAATATATAACACGCGTTTGACCCTGTTAGAATATTTGAAGAGTCAATAAGTATAAGGGAATAAGATTTAAGCTAGGAATTGACCGGAAGGGTCAAAAACCAACTTATCAAGGTTTTCAGGACCAACACGGATCGTGTCTAGTTTGACACAGACTGTGTTGGCTTCCAGAGAGCACAAGAAACTTGCACTGGGGCAACACGGACCGTGGCTGATCACCACGGTCCGTGGTCAGGTCAACACGGACCATGTTGTTCTAACACGGTCCGTGGTGAAGTCCAGTCAGCTTCCAAATTTGAGATCCCTTGATTCAAGCCTCGGGATTAATTCTATGGAATATTATTTGGGATGATCATTGAATGAGAAATCAGTCAAGATATCCCTTGAATGATTCCAAGACATATCCCTTGGATTATGTCTGTTGATTATGGCAAGTTTGAATGGTTGATTGCTCCATGCATCACTATAAAAGGTGGATGAATTGTTCATTCATCCACACCCTCAATCTTCATCTTTTCTTTCTAGAGATCATTCAATACACACTCTTAAGGTGTTCACTGCAACAACTCTTTGAGAGTCCTTTTTGAAAAATCTTGTAACTTTTCTTACAAGAAGTTAGGTTTTACCCTTGAGTCTTTTCACAGTCTAGTGAATAAGTCTTAAGGGGAGCCTGGTAATCTGTCGACTCCTAGCCACCCAAGTGATCCCGCATCTTCCATGTGACCGTGTTTCTCCATCTCATTGTTTTTCCGAACAATCTTAAGACTTATTGTCACCATGGTTGATCGAGATGAGGATCATATCGGGTAATTTGAGGGATGAAATTTCAAGATCTAGATGCTATGAATTCGAAAGATAACTTTATGTTGCTTTATACGAGTTTTGTTTATTCAAGTTTTTAATTTTAATTATCAATATTATTAATCAATCGTAATTTATTTGATTGGTGTAATTAGAATCTTGATTGTTATTGTTGGCAATGGTGATTGGTGTTTGTACTCAAGAAGTTCAAGGAGTATGATGAGATTGTTTTCATCGAGATAAGTTATTTATTTTAAGTTGGCATTTATTTGAATTAAGTGGCATAAGTTATCATGATTTGAATTGGGTTAATTCAAATTAAAGGGTTAATTAGAAACATGTTGAGATCTATGATTTATTTATACGCCTTGTTAAGTCACCATTTACAAGTTCAAGAAAGCTGTGTGTTATGGTGTTTCATGAGAGATGTTTCTTTGCCATTATTCTTAATACCAAGATGTTAGGTGTGATTTTATTATTTGTCAAGAAAATCACAAAGTGCCATGTTAAGTGAGTTTTTGATTTTTTGGCATGTTTTTCCATGGTTAAGTACATATATGTGTTATTCATATATGAGTTGTTTTGTTATAAAGCATGATAGTTGTTAATTAAGTTTATCATGATTTGAGTATTTGGCATCTTTCAAGTTGTTAATAAGGCATTATCAATTTCTTGTTAATTGATGGACTGATAAGCATGAATGTTTTTAAAGTAGTCATATATGTACATCCTGGCCGCCTAATTACAGACAATATCTTAGTAGCCCTAGAGGTCTTTCACACAATGAAGAGTAGATCCTGGGCTAGGAATGGTATCATGGCGATAAAGTTGGATATGAGTAAGGCCTACGATAGGGTGGAATGGGCCTTCTTGAGGGCTATTCGAAAAAAACAGGGATTTGCTGAAGGATGGGTGCAAATTACTATGAATTGTGTAACATCGGTCTCATTTAATTTTCTTGTTAATGGGGAAATATGTGCCGAAATTGTACCCTCAAGGGGTCTTCGACAGGGAGATCCCATATCTCCCTACTTATTTATTATTGTGGTTGAGGCTCTATCTTATATGATTCATAATGCCACTGAGAAATGCCTTATTCATGGCGCCCGAGCCAGTAGGGGTGGTCCCGTCATCTCTCACTTATTTTTTGCAGATGACAGCTTGCTGTTCACAAGAGCTACTAGACATGAATGCTTGAAGATAGTTGAGATTATCAACCAATATGAAGAAAAATCGGGCCAAAAGGTTAATTTTGACAAATCGGAAGCATCTTTCAACAGGGGCGTCGCAATGCAAAAGCAAGAGGAGTTGGCAAATCTACTCCGCATGATTAAGGTGTCGAAACACAACAAGTATTTAGGGTCACCAACTTTCATAGGGCAGAGCAAGAAAGCGGCGTTTTCTATCCTCAAAGACAGAATGAGCAAGAAACTGAACGGGTGGAAAGAAAAATTTCTATCCCGAGGAGGTAAGGAAGTATTGATAAAATTGGTGGTGCAGGCGATCCCGACATATCTAATGAGTATTTTCAAACTCCCTACAACATTGGAGGAGGATATGTACAAACTATGCGCCAAATTATGGTGGGGTGCCCAAGAAGGGGAAAGGAAAATCCACTGGAAAGCCTGGGACGATCTCTGTAATCCCAAATGCTTGGGGGAGATTGGCTTCCAGCGGCTAGACGTATTCAATGACGCACTGCTGGCGAAGCAAGGTTGAAGGATTCTAAACGAGGAGAACTCATAGTTAAGTCAGGTTATGCAAGCAAAATATTTTCCACAGGGAGATTTTCTTATCTCGTGATTGGGTTATGCACCGAGTTTCTCGTGGAAAGGGATATGGGCGTCCAAAGCAATCTTGAAGACGGGGTTGGGCTGGAGAGTGGGGGATGGGAGGAGTATCAATTTATGGGAGGATCGGTGGCTTGTTGACGAAGAAGGCTTGAAACCAACAACAACCCCCCTACCTAACACCCCACTAGACAAGGTAAGTGATCTGATTGATCATGATGCAGCAGCTTGGAAGGAGGAGTTAATTGACAAGGTCTTCAACCCAAGAGACAAGGAAGCGATTCTAAAAATCCGCATCAGCCCTCGCTTTCCAGCAGACAAACGAATATGGATCTTTGATGAACGAGGGTGTTTCACGGTAAAATCAGCATACTTGGTTGGAGCCTCCATAATCTTAGAGAGTTTTCAGAAATATTGGCCAATAATATGGGAGGTGAAGGTATTACCGAAGACAAAGCATTTCTGGTGGAAGTGGGCATCGGAGATCCTAGCTACTAAAGCATACCTGAAATACAAACACATAATTGATTCTGATGTGTGTCCTCGGTGCAAGAACCAGCCTGAAACAGGTTGGCACTCCATCTTCACACCTACAGCAGTGTGGCGCAAGTGTGGCATAAGCTCGACAGTAAAATTAGCCAACTCCAACAAGAAGTGTCCTCTCCAGGAGAATTAGTTGAAATATGGCATGACAATCTTGACAAGGATACTTTCCACATATGCCTCCTAATTGTATGGCAAATATGGTGATCCAGAAACGATGCAACATTTAATAACAAACCTACTACTGTCGAGAGTATCATGTACAGGTCAAAGGGGATAATGGAAGTCCTTAGGAGGGATGAGGAGAGTGCAGCAAAAACCACTGAAAACAATGCTCAACCTCTGAGGAGGAATTGGGAACCACCGATGAGAGGTACGATTAAGATAAATGTGGACACGACACTACTGGCAGGGGGTTGGATTGGCCTCGGGGCGGTGGCCAGAGATCATCATGGCGAAGTGATCTAGGCTGCAATTCGGAGAGTAAAGGGGGGCTGGGATGTCGCCATTGCTGAAGCAAGGGCAATTCTATACGGCCTGCAAGTAGCACGGAGACTCCAAGAGACAAGAATAATGATTGAATCGGATTGCTTGCCCATTATACAGAAGTTATCCAAACTATCCTTCTTTTCTAATGATTTAGACTTAGTGGTTGATGACATTTTACACTTGAGTAGTTGCTTTCAAGTTTGTTCATGGCTACATATCAAAAGGGAAGGAAACATAGCGGCTCACCAAATGGCCAAAGTGACCCCTTCAGGGATTGAGCAGGTGTGGATGAGAGTGTGCCCAACCCACATTGTAACAAACATTCAAGATGATTTATTGAATGAATTTTGAGCCTGCTTTCCCTCAAAAAAAAAAAAAAGTAGTCATATATGTACATGTGCAAGTATGTATGTCAATCCATATGATTCACATGTTTAAGTTTATGTACATGACTAGTGTTATTCTCCGCTAGAGATAAAAGCACGCTTGAGTTAAGACAATGCTTATTCATGAAAGTTCTTGTATATGTGTTTTTGAGATATATACTTGGGTTGTCTTGTTTGGTTCATGTCTTGTTAAGCATACATAATATGAATAAAGGTGCAAGTGTTCATGAAATATATGAGTTTGACATGAAAATTTATAACTTGTGAGAATATGGATTCGTGGTAATTTCATGTGATTAATTCTTATTTATTTGATTATGCAATGAAGGTTTATATGTTTGCTCATATGTTTCAAGTCTTTGCATGTTTCTCTCAAAGTTCAAGTTGATTGTCTAATGTGAGTTCATGTTTATGATGTTTAAAGTTTTGACAATCATATGTTTATAGGTGCTTGAAAAATATTCATGATTATAAGTTGTTTAAATATATATGTCATTATATATTTGATTAGCACTTATGCAAGTTTGCCTTGATTAAATGTCTTGATTGATCTAAGTTTCAAGTATGCTAGTATGCATGTCAAGTTATTAATCAATCATGGTATATTCTTTTTATGTTTGAGGCATGACAAGTTCAAAAGTAGTCATATGATGCTGATTAAGTGTTTGTGTTAATTTTGCTTAAAGTATGAGATCAAGTTGATTCATATGATTGTAATGCGTGAATAAGTTGGCCATGACATGGTTTTTTCCTATTTTTTAAAATATGAATAAGATTTTTGTTCATATGAGTACAAGTAGAAATGTATATTTCTTGTTTTGTCATGATAAGTTTCACACATAAGAATGTTTCAATAAGTTTAGCATAGTCAAATAAGACATAATGTCGGTTCATGTGATTATTATAAGCATAATGGCTATGGGTGTGTCAAGTAACATAGACACAAATTTATTTATAAGTGCAAGCTTCTCATGCTCAATGATCTTGTTATTATCAAGATGATTTTGTTGTTAAGTGTTTACTTTGTCATATATGATGTTTCTTCATGAGATATAGTAAATGTTTATGAGAAGGTTCATACTTTGTATGGTTCTTATGCTAATATATGTGGCTTACATATTAAGGCTTGTTAAATATATGATTATGTAAGATGTAAAGATAATCATGGTTCTATGTATTCATGTGTTTAAGTTGAATACATATACTTGGCTTTACCGCCATTTAATGGCATTATAAGTGTTCATCATGTATGAATGTAAGTATTATGTATCCACTACAAGATAAGTTCCATAATGTATGCATGTTGGACTATGTGCATGATCATTTATTTTGAGCGCATGATGTTTACCTAAGTTCATGTGTTATAAAATTGGATGATCATTGCTTCATTTGTTAATAGTCTCTTAATTAGAAGTTTGCATGTTTAATATGTAGGATTTAATAAAGTTTGCTACAAAGGGAAACGCATATGGTTCTCATATACATTTGGTTGATCCATCCTTAAGTGGTTTATGGATTAATATTATGAGTAAGATTGACATACGGGACGAATGGTTATAATTTCCACGGTCTAATATTTAAGAAGTGGATCTAATCATGTATAAGGAAACATGACCCTAATTAGAATGACGTTTGATCATATAAGTGAAGGTCATATAACTATAAGATAATCATTCAGGATCGATTGAGGTTCTTTCTCGCCTAGCCAATGTTAAAATGTGTAATAAATTTCATACATACGGTATTCAAGTTTATAATATTCAAGCTTTGTAGCAAATGGTTGAAAGTGTAATGTTTTAAGTTACACATAACATGGAATCTAATTTCCATGAAACTTAAGTGTTTCTTCAAGTTTAAATTGGAAGAGATTTCTTCCATGGAAAATCAAATACCATGTTGATTTATACAAAGGCTATAACTATGAAATTCAAGGTTATTTGGACATAGTTATTCAAAGAACATGAAAAACAAATGTAAGTTTACAAGGTTCTAAGGCGATAAGTTTTAACTATGAAATCCAAAAGTTATTTGGATATAAGTATGCGAAGAACATGGAAAATCAAATGTTAATTTGATTTATAAGGTTGTTCTAAGGTATAAGTAGTAGCTATGTAATCCAAGGTACTTGGATAGAGACACAGTGATAAGGAAAAGAATGCGAAAAATCAAAAGAAATTTTGATCTTGTAAGCATTTCTTTCAAGGTAACTATACAAGTAGTCCAACATCTTAGACAAGGTTATAGTAATCTCTTTATAAGCATTACCACTACAAGATGGACGCTCAAATGCGACCGTCCGTTATGACCGTTCAAAGAACGGCCGCTTTTTTTTTTCGGGCGACCGTTCATTTGCGACCGTTGAATTAAACGTCGCAAAATTTGTGACCATTCAATGAACGGTCACAAATTTTGTGACCATTCAATTCAACGGTCACAAATTTTGTGACCGTTCATTGAACGGTAACAAATTTTGTGACCGTTCAATTCAACGGTCATAAGTTTTGCGACCATTCAATGAACGGTCACAAATTTGCGACCGTTCAATTGAACGGTCACAAATTTTGCGACCGTTCACAGAAACGGTCGCGCGTTTGTTATTAAATGTCAGAACGAAACTCACCCTTCATATTCCCTAATTTCCTCATCTTTCTCTTTCTCGATTCTCCCTCATCTCACCGATTCTCTCTCTTTCTCATTCTTCTCTTCTCCATTCCCCTAAACACTCAAAGCGATCTTCATCACATTGTCTTTCTCATCACATGAAGCCCGATATGCAACACAAAAGTAGCAAGATCGAGAGCCTTCATCTAAATGTTCAAGGGAAGAGATCGAACAGTTGAGCTTTGTGGAAGAATTGAGCAATTCAAATATAAAAAGGGAGTAGAGAAGCCCAAGAAGGTGTAGACGATGTGAAAGATTTCGTTTTTAGGTTTAGGGTTTAGATTAAATTTAATTTCACATGTTTAATTCATATTTTTTTGTTTAACATCTTGTAATCTCGGATCTTAAGTTCATGTAATTAGATCAGAATTTTGATACTTTCAAAAGTTTAATAAATTCTCTGGGTTGATTGTTCCTCGTTTCTTATTTGCTTAATTTCTGGGTTTGTCTTGATTTTCTGCGGATGTTTTATTTGATTTTTTATGTTCATGTTCAAGTTTCTGGGTTTAATATGTTGGGTTGCTTGATTCATGTTCATTTTCCCCTTCTCCATTGTTCTGGATCTAGTTTCAATTTCTGGGTTGGATTGTAATTGGGTTATTTTTCCGAGTAATTTTGATTGAAAAAAAATATTCAAAAATTTTGTGACCGTTGAATTGAACGGTCGCAAATTTGTGACCGTTCAATTGAACGGTCACAAAATTTTGCGACCGTTCATGAACGATCGCTTCGTTTTGTGACCGTTCATGAACGGTCACCCCCTTTTGTGACCGTTCATGAACGTTCGCAAATTAGCGACCGTTCATTTCAACGGTCGCCCGACCCCTCAAACAACCAATCAGACGCGACCGTCGTGAACGGTCGCAAATGAACGGTCGCGCGCCCTCTGGCGCGACCGTTCAAGCCTAATTAAGACCGTTCACAACGGTCTTATTTTTTAGACCTTCTTGTAGTGTACGAGGATTATCCATGTTATTTGGATAATGTTATAATCAATATTTGAGTTCATGAGATTTTGGCATTACAAAAGAATGTATAGTTCGAATGTTTTGTCGCCTACTAAAGCATTCGGTTTGTAAGTTCAAGTATGAACTCAATATTTAAAAGTTTACCAGAGCATATAATGCGATGGTTTAGTCGTACTATGATATGTGGTAAAGTATTTCTTACCTAAACCTATAGTGTGATGGTGTAATCACAACTATAATGAAGGAAAGAAATGTTAAGTTTAAGAGATGATCATGATAAGTAAGGTCATGGAAAGATATGTATTTATCTAATGGTCTTAGTTAAAAGAGGTGTTCAAAAGTATCATGATCAAACTCTTGCAAGGTCACAAGAGTATCTAGTGATCCTTGATAAGGGGATGGGAGTAAACCCACTTATAAATTGTCAACAACATAGCTCCAACTCACACTTGACATATGGGGTCAAGTCTTGAGTTCAATGGTCGACGACGTTGTAGGACAATTGGAGCATCAATTCTATAATTCATCCCAAGGTCAAGTGATGCTCAAGAACCGTAATGTTTAGGAAGTTTGAGTTTATGACTCATTAACAGACTTTGAATCGATGAGATAGGGAGCTCTATTACGGGAGCGTCAAAGTCTGCCTATGCGACGACATGAAGTGGGCCGCTTCGGATAACCTAGGGCTGGGCTTTATTGTTCTCGTGGAGGGTATGGGACACATGGCCGGTTTGAAATAGTGTCTTTATTTTAAGCAAGGTTTTGGGTTGTGTGTGTGTTATGCATCCAATTAGTCAAGTAAGGATGTAAAATTCAAAGCTTGTCTACTTATGCATCCAGACCAATTGAAATTATGTATACTGAGCGAAAGTTCAAGTCGAAAGGCATTTTCATGACGCATAACAACTCCTTGATTTCTTGGGTGTTGAATCTTTCTAGAAGTTGCCATGTATGGCAGGGGTAATCTTACCCAAGTGAGGGATCCCTGGCAATTTCAAGTGGTACTCTTGAAATGGCGAGGGATCGTTAGAATATTTCAAGAGTCAATAAGTATAAGGGAATAAGATTTAAGCTTGGAATTGACCGGAAGGGTCAAAAACCAACTTATCAAGGTTTTCAGGACCAACATGGATTGTGTCTAATTTGACACGGACCGTATTGGCTTCAAGAAAGCACAGGAAACCTGCACTGGGGCAACACGGATTGTGGTTGACCATTGAATGAGAAATCAGTCAGGTCAACATGGACCGTGTTTTTCTAACACGGTCTTTGGTGAAGTCCAGTCAGCTTCCAAATTTGAGATCCCTTGATTCAAGCCTCGGGATTAATTCTATGGAATATTATTTGGGATGATCATTGAATGAGAAATCAGTCAAGATATCCCTTGAATGATTCCAAGACATATCCCTTGGATTATGTCTCTTGATTATGGCAAGTTTGAATGGTTGATTGCTCCATGCATCACTATAAAAGGATGATGAATTGTTCATTCATCCACACCCTCAATCTTCATCTTTTCTTTCTAGAGATCATTCAATACACACTCTTAAGGTGTTCACTGCAGCAACTCTTTGAGAGTCATTTTTGAGAAATCTTGTAACTTTTCTTACAAGAAGTTAGGTTTTACCCTTGAGTCTTTTCACGGTCTAGTGAATAAGTCTTAAGGGGAGCCGGGTAATCCGTCGACTGTTAGCCACCCAATTAATCCCCCATCTTCCATGTGACCGTGTTTCTCCATCTCATTGTTTTTCCGAACAGAAAGTGAGGTAAGGGGCTCGACGTTTAGGTTTTACAATTCAACTATTTTGACCGTTAAAAGTGAATATATAATACGTTTTGGCAAATGGTTCAATAAGTCTTGTAGTAACTGGACTGGTTAATCTATAGCCTGACCTTTGCATGTTAGTTAGACCTAGAGGTCAAGGGTTTAAGGCATATTTTTTACAATTCAACCAATTTCTTTTCCCATATTTGTTAATTGGGTTGTTGCCCTCCCAAATTTATTAATTTCAGTTACAATTGTATTGCATAACTAGTAAATTTGCTAATTTAATGATGGAATCATAATTTATGAATAGAAGGATTAGGGTTCTTGGTTTTATTTTTTTTTCAAATATTCATAATTCAAATAATCTAAGATTATTTATTTGATTGATTGGTTACAAATTAAGATATATATTATTTTGCCCAACTATGAAATCATGCTTTAATTTACTATCAACATATGACTAATCGTCGAGTACAACTTAAGGTTTAAGAAATGTATTTTTTTTTTCAAAACTATGTTATTAAACTGTGTGTAATACGAATATGATAAATTTTCAAAATTCAATCCAATAATTTGTCTTTTTGATTAAATTTTATCTTGACACCTTTGACTTAGAATCTTGGCTTCACTACTACAGTTAATGCTTCTTATAATTGATAATTAATACTGTTGGGTTTATGGTCCATTGGATCCGCTAAGGTCCAAAACGGCAGAGAATACAGTTTTAATCTAATTCTAATTCCTTCTTCTAGTCAGATTCTACTTGTTATTTGAGTTTTAATCTGACTCTATTTTCTCCTAGCTGCCCTATAAATAGGGTTCAGTTTTCTCCACCAAAATTACCAAAGCAAGAGAGAGAAAAATTGAGAGAGAGTGAGTCTCACCAATATTTTCACAATGCATCCTAAGATATTGTGAGTTGAGTGTGAGCTGAGAGAGAGATTTATATTGTAATCTCCTTTGGTGATCGCATCACACCATGTGATAGTGATCAGGTTGTACTCCTCCTTTCTCATATAGTGGATTATTTTCTGGTTGTCGCCATCCGTGGGTTTTTCTCCGAGTTCTTTGGTTTCCCACATAAATTTGGTGTTTGATTTAGTCGCTCTTATTTCTGTTCCTGAAATTTGTCGTAATATCTGTCATCACAATTTATTTCGCTTCCGCTATTATCTTGCTTATTTCCTAACAAATACTTACTATTACACAATTGGTGCAAAAAATCATGAAAAATACTAATTTGAGGAAGACTAAGACATTTAAGAAAGATCTTGGAATAAGAATATTATCATCACCCTTGTCTATTACATATTTTGAAACAAAACCTTCTCATAGGAGTTTTTGTCATGTGTCATCATCAAAAGTTTTCAAATAAAAGGAAAAATAAAATCATAATTAATAATTTTTAATTTGAATCAATTAAGAACCTTATTAGTTATTACACATATGAGTACAAATATTTATTACACAACTAAAACAATATCCATTAGCTTTTACTCATGTAATCATGTTGATTTTACGGGAGCCTGTATTTAAAAGTGTTTTTTTAAAAATTATCTTATCAAGATTTTAGATTATTAAATTTTAATAAATTCCACATATATAATTTTTTATATTTTAATGACTAACATTCCCGCCCAACTATACGGAATATATAGCACTAATTATATGATAAAAATATAAAAACGTCTACACATCGCAGACAAAAAAAAAGTTCAAATACTACGCAAATGCAAAATAGTTGAAAATACTACATAAATGAGTTCACTAATAATGATGGAAGACATTTGTGTTTTACCATGATTATGAGAGGAAAATCTCTGCACAACAACAAGCGGATGAACATTCGGACAGTGTTCCACTTATCTTGGTTCGTTTAATGCAGGGATGTCAAAAAGCTGTCCGACTCGGAAAAAAGCGGGTATGGTCATAAAATTTTCGTCCGAATTTTTTCATTGACCGATTTGACCGAAAATTCGAACACAATATTTTCCAATTTTTTATTGCTCGAACCCGGTTTAGACCCGAATTCATGCTTGTCCAATTTGTCCGACCCGGAAAATGTTCCAAAAAACTGGGTAACGGACATCAAATTTTCGTCCAATGTCCGATTCGTCCGAACCCAAATTGACCTGGACCCGAATTTTTGACAGCCCTAGTTTAATGTATGTAAGGATTGCGGGCATTTGTGTTTTACCATTACCTGTTGTAGGATGTTGGTTGTTGGTGACGGTTGTTGTAATGGTCTCTAAGCTTGTTGGTTTGTAGCTCTGCAGTGGCTTGTAGGTTGTTTGTGTGGTTTGGTTTGGCTTGGTTGGCATCCTTTTTGTTAATGTGGATGCTGAGTAGAGTTGGTAAAAATTTTTCCGACTTGAATTATCTGAATTGTTCGACCCGAAAAAAAATCGGGTCTGAAAATAGATTTTTCCACTAAATTTTGATATTGACCGAATTGATCGAATATTCGGACATAAAATTTATCTTTTTTCTATTGTCCGAACCCGATTATAGCTTCGTCCGAATTGTCCGACCCGGTTCGACCTGAAATAAAACTGGGCCTGGAGATAATTTTCTCGTCCGAGTTTTGACATTCTCCGAACTTGTCCGACCCGAATTTACCCAGTTCCGAATTTTGGTCAGCGCTAATGCTGAGGGGGTTGGGTTTATTTGGACGATGCTATTTTGGGTGGTTGAATAGTTGATCGGCTTGACAGGCTGGTAAGGTGGCATAAACTTGGATAAATTGATGGAATAATTAATGAGTGGAATAAGGGAAGATAATATTTGAGAATGTAAGTCATATTAGTCCTATCATTTAAATATATAAATTTTTATATATATATATAATCTATCTATCTATATCTATCTATATATCTATCTATATAACTCCATCCAAAAGCATTCCCTCCATTGATTCCGAATTCTCATACACTCAAATAACTGCCGTTGATTTTTTTAAGGAAATCAATCTCAGTCATCCATTTATACAGTTAAAAAAATTACCCTTCATAAATTTATATAAGTGAGATAAAATTATGTGACCACGCTAAAGAATATGGGCTTTCCTCATTTTGTAAATTTTGTTTTAAATAATAAAATATTGTCATTTTTCAAGGTTACATAGGTTGGTGTGAAGGCTGGTGATGGTGATTGTGCGAATTCTTATACGTCTGATGGTTCAGTTACCATCTCTGATCCTCTTCCTTCAGCTGTTCCTAAGGTCTTTAAGTCTCCATATAAACATGCCCTCTTGAGGGTCCCTATTGTTGGTGGTAAGGCTAGAGCTAATACGGTGTCTTCTTTCGATAGTGAGCGCACTGTTAGTGAACCTTCTGGCTTTGCTGTGGATAAGGTGGTTTCCTCACCTCTTTGTATCGAGGACTCCTTGCAGAAGGTTTTCAAAGTCAAGGGCCGACAAAGAAGAAAAGTGGATCTTTTGTGGAATCCAAAATGGAGGTTAGTTAGTAGAGCTTCGTGTAAGATTCACTCTAGTGGTCCTAATCGTGGTAAAGGTTCAAAGAGGCTTTCTCAAAACAGAAGTTTTACCGAGGAAGGTGCGGATGATAGTAATTTTGAAAGATCTTCGAATGCAGTGGATTTATCCTTGGACAGATTGGATGAGGAGGCGCGAAGGGCAGCCAAGTTCGTGTGCTCGTTGAAGTTGTCTTCTGATAACCAAGAAAATGTGACTAAGGCCTTCAGAGACGATATGTTGGAACGAAAGAAAAATCTTGTTAGATAGTTGTTGTTTTTGGTTTGAATGTTTTCCTTGTGCCGCGCTTTATGCTATTCTCTTGTTTGCTGAACTGTTTGGCTGTATACTGTTTGCGATCTTGTAGCATCTTTGATGCCTTAACTTTTTATGGCTATCAAATTATCGATGAAAAAAATAATAATAAAATATTGACATTTGGATTGAGAAAATAATTTATTAATGATCGAATATAAGTTAATCAATGTCGTCAAAAGTGGGATAATGTCGTTGTTGTTCATTTATTCCCAGTTTGATTTGAAGTTGACGTCTCCAACTTGTACTAGAAAACTTTACTCGGCAACGGCTGCCTTCTTACAGGCACACCATAATCATACTACCTTCGTCACATATTGTTTGTCCATTCAATTATATTTAAAAATCCAATGGTTATGGGAAATAGGGTGAAAATGTGTAATGTACCAAAATTGCCCTTACTTTTCTCATATGAAGAAAAATAAAAAAGAAACAAAAAATTATTATTAGGGGTATAATAGGAATTATAATCATTGAAATTATAAAATGAACAAACATTTTGAGACAAGAAAGTTAGATAGATGAACAAATAATTTGAGACGACAGATGTAGTAATTTACTTCAATAATTGTAGTCCTATAAACATTGCCGTCTAGGAATCAATGGCAAAAATTTAGGTCCGTAGGTTGATAAAATTAATTAATATCAAAATATAGATGAGATGTCAATGATGGTTGTTCAGTTTTTTCAGGACCACGATTTAAATAAACTTAATTTCGACTCAATATGACGATAGAATTAAGTAGGGGTGGACATTATCATGTTAACCGCACGTGCGTTCAACCGCTTTTGAGATTTTTGGATTCTGAAAATCTAAACCGCCACAGCAATATGCGGTTAAGTTACAATAACATTTATGCAAATAAATGCAATTATATTACTAATAAATTCATATTCCGATACGATGATACGCGGTTAAATTAAATTCATATTACTAATAAATTCATTTTTTTCAACTTAATTGAGAGCGGTTAACTGTGGTTAACCGTTTCATGAAAATCCAAAACCTAAACCTAAACCGGTTATAGCGGTTTGGTTAACCTAAACCGCTCTGATGCAAAAATCAATTCGGTTAACCGCATTTTACGGTTTGGTTTATGCGGTTTTGCGGTTCAATTTGCGGTTTAGATTTATGTTGTAAACCCCTAAAATTAAGGGTCTGTGTCAGTATATATGACGTAAGGTTTGTGGCATTTTTTACACGTCATTCTAAAAATCTAATATTTGTACTACTCTAGTTAAGTAGCCTCTATTGATTTAATATATCATGGCAACATTAATTTTTATAATTTTTTTTTTCTACATTGATAAGTCGATCCTAGGATTTGTGGATTATCATATTGCAGCAGATACCACTTAAGCTAATAGATTATTGATATTAATTTTTATAAACTTAGCCAAGAGATTGCATGTGCTTTTATACCTTACTCTGTCCAATGGTAGCAAAATGGTAATTATGTTTAAGTTTTTCTAAAACTCAATTTTACTTTTAAATTAGAAAAACTATGTTTAAGTTTTTATCATAATTATACCAAGATCTTTTACTAATTAAATTAGTACTCCCTGCATCTCATCTAAAGTTCATTATAGGAAATGAAAATTTTAATGAAACATTATTTAATACAATATTTTACGTTGATTTTAGAGGAGAGTGAACGGATTTGATACTATTAATAGTTAAATGAACAATAGTTTCGGAACTGTAATAAAAAAAAAGATGGACTGTGAATATTTAAAAGATGGAGTAATAACAATAATAATAATATATAATAATGATATCAATAACAATTATTCGAGGCTAAAAATGATGTATAATTTGTTAATTAAAATTAAAACTGAGATTACAGTCCAACTACTTTGATTCTAGATGTAACAATGTTCGGTCTCGTTCCGAACCAAATTTCTTCTCTTTTATAGGGTATATTTGCTTGTTTTAACACCTATTTATATATTAGATATAATGATTTGGTGTTTTGTAGGAAAATAAGGAGTTAGAAGAAGTTTGGGCTTAATTGAAGGTTTTTAGGGAATCCCGAGCTATTTCCCGAGTCAAACCAAGTCAACCCGAGCCGAGAGCCGAGGCGAAACCGAAGCCGGAAATTCCATATCAAGATTGGCGCAAAACAGGGGAACGGTACAAACTCAAAGGTTTGAAATACGTGTGCCTTCACCCTTTGGGTCATAACTCCTTCGTTACAACTCCGATTGGTCTGAAATTTTGGGAGCTTAAAGTACACATCGAGAGCTTTCCATCGATATCTTACGGGTCTAAAACGGAGTTCGAATGAAGAAGTTATGCGCGTTTGAAGTCGGTAGGGAAAAACTGCCCAGAACAGTGGCTCGCCCGAGCCATCTGCTGGCTCGCCCGAGCCAGGCTTCTGGGGCAACAAAGACACCAGCCAGAACACTGGCTCGCCCGAGCCAGGGAGTATTTTTCCTTCTTCTATAAATACCCACTTGTATTAATCCAACAAAAAAGAATCAATTAGCCTAGGTAATTTAGGAGTAGAATTAGATTTATTGCTTTCCTTTATTTGCTTTAATCTCTCTTTAATTGTTCTTCAAATTTTCAATTGTTCTTCATTGTTCTTCAAGCTTTCTTTGATTTCTAGCATTTGTATTCAACTTTCTCAAGCTTTCTCAATCTCTCTCAAGCTCTCTCTTGTCTTCATTGAAGTGTTTTACAAGTTCTCTCTCTCTCTCTCTCCTCTCTAATCTCCATTGTTGACTTGTTTTCCAAGTTTTATAGTGTTAGCCACAATCAACTCCATTTTTAGTGGGGAGGAGGGTCAAGGAACTCCAATTCTACTTACTAGTGAGAATTTGGGGGATTCTTGGTAATCCAAACCACAATTTCTTGTTTGTTCGGGGGAAATTCAAGTGTAGATTGAAGGTTTATTGAAGATTAGTCATCAAAGGTATAATTTCTCGTTCCCAATTTCATTGTTCATTCATTGTCTTCATTCATGCCTTTTAATTGCTTTCATCTTTAAGCGCTTTCTTTATTGCTTTCTTTATTATTATCATGTCTAGGTTAGATTTAAATGCTTTCTTTACATAATTTATCGCTTTCCGCACTTGAGAAAAACCCCTTTACACGAACCGATTACCTTAATCAAGCCTCACACCCATCCTTGAGACCGACATCCCTAACTTATAAAACCACAAAAATTACAACCGAACAATGGCGCCGTTGCCGGGGATGGCGTTATTTGGTAGATTAGGCTATTGGTTTGTGTGTACATAGTTTATTGCTTTCTCGATTATGCTAGAAAAATGTAGCGAAAAAAAAATTGAATATCGAAAAAAGTGAGAAAAAAAAAAGAAAAAAATAGAAAATTAGAAAAATAAAAAAAAGAGTTATGGATAGTCCCCAATTCCCTCAATTTGAGCATGAAATATTTTGGAGGTATTTTGCTAGATTGCATGACTACCGTGTTCAATGTGAATTATATGGTATCTTTTATGATACATTATCTCTTTTGGGAATTGTTAGTGAGGGTGTGAATTATGAGACCCGAAACCTTTTAGATTATTACGGGTTTTCTTGTTTAGGTGAAGAAAAAGCATGGGAGTTACTTGAATGGTTGTCTAGGGATTCCTATGAGTTTGAACAACAAAATGTTAGTCCTAGCTTCCAACTTCCTTATGCACCACCCTTTGGGACCGAAACTGAACAATCATGTGAATACCCCGTGTATGTTGATGATCAATCTTATGATGGGGGATATGTGGAAAACTGTTATGATCTTTCCCAAAGTGCCGATGTTGAGTCTCCTTCCGTGTGCTCCTTGTGTGATTCGCCGTATCATAGTTCAATTTCTTGTTTGCAAGCTACAGTGGTTTCCTTCAAGGCAGAAGTAGAAAAATTATGTGCGAACATGAATGAGTATATGCGTGAATTTGTCCATGAGAGTAATCATAGGGTAGTAACTCCTTCTTCACAAATGGTTGATTCGAATGTTGAAATAGGTCATTCATCGTCTTTGAGTCCTGAAATGCATGTTGATTCTGCTGTGTATGATGAGGATGATGATTATTATAACCGACCATGCCTTGGACTACTTAGTAATTCCTTAGCCCTAGCCCCACCTTGTGAGCATGAGGAACAAGATGATTCTGTGTGTGATGATGTAGAATTAGTTGAAAACATGCTAGATGATGAACTATTGTCCACACCCTTGTCCATGCCTTTATGTGAAGAAAAGATTGAGTTTAGTGAATGCCATGATGTAATTGAGCATGATCTTGTTGAGAGTGAAATTGAATCTGTTGTGATTGAATGTGTGATTGATAACGATTTGTTCACTTTCATTGAGGATCATTGCATTAGTGAGGCATTAGCTACCCTTGTATGTGAGTCCATTGATGTGCATACCAGTGATGATGAGCATAATTCTTTGGGGATTGATCATGATTGTTTGAACTTGGTTGTTGATGATGATTCTTTTGATGATGACATGCTTTATGAGTCATTCACGATAAGTTATGACCCTGAACCTTCAACTTTCACTTTTGATGTTGCTTTGGATGATGCACCTTTGTCTTTTGATGTTGATAGTTCTTCTAGTGAGTCTGATATTGATGAAGATGAAGATGTGCTTGTGTGTGATGTTGGGAGTGTTATGATGTGATCTAACCCTCTGTTTTCCTTATTACCTATTGACAATTGTGATGATTATTTGGATAAGAGTGGTGATTTGGAATTTGTGATTGATGAAAATTGCCGAGATCATGGAAGAAGTCGGGAGCCGAGAGGAGTCAAAGAGGCCGAGACTTCAAAGAAAACAGGGGGGGCACGATCGTGCATCATGGCGGCACGATCGTGCAGTCCCCTTGATCTGAAGAAGCTTCAACCCGAAATTCCGCGCGATCGTGCAGTCCCAGGTGCACGATCGTGCACTACCCTCTGGAAGATCCGCACGATCGTGTCGCTTCACTGCACGATCGTGCTACTCCTTGCCTCAGAACCGCCAGAATTTTTCAAAACGGCACGATCGTGCCGAATTTCCGCACGATCGTGCCGATATCGGATCTCAGCCCTGTTTCCGGATTCAAAACGACGCACTTTGGGGTGTTTTTGGGGAACTATTTATAGATTTTTAGGGTTGAAATTCAGGAGCTTGGATCATTCCCTAGGTTACTTAGTCACCATTTTTGTATTCCCCCTAGTTTTAGCCCTAAAACCCCTTTTGATTAGAGCACTCTTAGCTTAATTAGTGTTAATCTCTCTCTACAAATCTCTCTTTTTATCTTCATTTATTGCTTTGTGCTGGTTTATTTTCATCATTTGAAGACTTTGGAAGGATATTTAAGTTATTTTGGAAGCATTTATTGAAGGAAATTCATCTTAAGGTATAATTTATCTCATTGTTACTGTTTTATTGTTTTCTTAATCCTTTTATGTTAGGTTTAGTGTTTTGTTTGCTGAATATGAGTTGTTTTGCTAGCTTAGGCTTGAATGTTATTAGTTCAATGTTTGTTAATATGATTAGAGGCTAAGTTTTTCTGGGTATGGGGGTTTAATGTCCCCTAACGGGGTCTAACCTTGAAGGTTTAGTGAAGGGGGGTGATTATTTTGGGTTTAAGGATTCTCTCACCTTTTACTCTATCATTGTGGAAGGTTTGGTTATCTGGAAAGTTGTCAAAATTCCTTTAACACATTGATTTGGGTCTTTGGTGGAGTGGTTTACCTTACTCTCATGAGAATGAGAGTTGGGTGGATTTGGGGTGTTGAACTAATTACTCCAAATTGCTTTCCTTCATGGAAATGAGGGGAAGTAATTCGGTTTCAATCTAATGTCTCCTTTGGAAGAGGGAGCTTAGAATGGTTTAAATTTATCAACAACCCATTCCGAGCCTTGTTTGATCACTCCGTCTTCCTTTATCTTCTAGGGTTAGGCTAAGTTAGGTGGCTAGAACAACCCCCGGGTCCTTCTTTCTTGTGAGTGTTCTTTTAAGTGTTAATTCCTCTTTAGTTTTATCTAGTTAACCTAAATCTCATCTCTGGTAAAAAATTCTTGTTTAAACCGAACTCTTTTGCTTAAAACGGACCGAACTTGACCTAGTTCCCTGAGGATACGATATACAACCCCGGCTATATTATAGCTAAACAAAATGGCGCCGTTGCCGGGGAGCTAGCGCTTCAAGTTTTTTTTTTTTTTTGTTTAGTCTAAGAGTTTAGTTTAAACTTCCTTGCGTGTTGTGTTGTTGTGCGTCGTAGAGTCCTAGGGCAGACTTACGGTTTTTGCTTGAGTTCTGTGCATGTCCAGGAGATCCCGGCGAGTTCAAAATCAACCTCCTCCCACTCCGATAAATCCGGAGATCGAAGCGGCCGCACGTCACGCAAACGCCGCAACCCGAAGGCGTCGTCGCCAACGACAACAACCGCAACCTCAACAAATGGCGGAACCACCACCACCCCGTACCCTCCTCTCCTACACCGCTCCTACACCGGGTACGGGAGGGTCCGCTATTCTTCTTCCCGACCTCGCCGATGGGGTTGTTTTCGACTTCAAGCCCGGTTTCTTACACCTCATTGAACAAAATCAATACCGAGGCTCGGACATGGAAAACCCCATCAAACATGTGAATCAATTTCTCCAAAGGGTCGGCATGGTGCGTATGCCTGGTGTTAGTGATGAATATCTGAGGCTCAAGTGCTTCCCATTCTCCCTTGCTGAACGAGCCAAGAGTTGGTTGGACAATTGTGCTCCGAACACTTATGATACATGGGATGCATTGTGTAACGACTTCCTCAATCGGTTCTACCCCCAAGTGGAGGCGCAACGGATTCGATCGGAGATTATTGGGTTCAAGCAACGATCGGGCGAGTCATTATTTGAGGCATGGGAACGGTTCAAGGGCTTGCAAAGGGAGTGTCCACATCATAATTTCAATCCATCGTTAATCCTTAATACCTTCTACCAAGGCCTTAACGGTTCGGTCAAGCAAGCAATAGATAGTGCCTCGGGTGGCCTATTTTTGGGAAAAACTCCGGATCAAGCCGACACTTTTCTTCAACAAATGGTTCAAACCTCATGTCATTGGGGAGGTGGGCGAGATCCAGGAGATCGATTGACTTCCGGTGAAGACGGCAATATAAACTTCCTCATCAAGACCGTCCAACAATTGGCACAAGATGTGGCCGAGATTAAAACGACTCAACAAATCAAGGCGGTGAGTGAAGTTCAACTGCCTCCCTCACCATCATCCTCGGTGTCTGTCAATCAATGTGAGGTTTGCCTTGGGCCACATGCTACCTTTGAGTGTTCTCCGGAGTTTATTGCGAAGGAGCAAGCCAATGCCTTGTACCACCAAAATTTGTCTTGGCGAACCGAGAACCCTACTCGCCCTCAAGGAAACCCTGCATATGTAGCCCCTAGAGGTTTCGCTCGCCAAGGACAAGGTCGCCCTCACCAAGCCCGCCCATCCTACCAACACCGCGCTCCACAACCCGTCCACCAAGCTCCTCCAGGCTACCAACAACCCATCTCATACCCCCAACCATCTCAACCCTCCACCCAAGACCAAACCCTTGAGTTGCTAAAAACTCTAGTGCAAGGCCAACAAACTGATAGGGCACACACCGAAGCTCGCTTTAAAGCCTATGAGACTCAATTGGCTCAGTTGGCTCAGCAACTTAACCTCCAAAGCCAGACCGAGGCCTCCCTAGCCAACCTCAACAAAATCCCAAGGGACACCTCAACGCCATAACTTTGAGAAGCGGAAAGGAGTTGGAGGGCCCTAAAGGTGGAGTGCCGCAAGAAGAAGTGAGGGATGAAGCGGAAGTTGAGGATATCGCTCATGAAGAGGAGGGAGTTGGAGTGCAAGGACAAGAGGGTTGTGATGAAGGAGTTGAAGAGCCCAGTGATGTAAGAGGAACGAAAAGGAAAGAGGCGGTGACTGAGAAGGAGCAAGAGCCAATTCTTCAACAAAAGAGGCCTTTTCAACCGCCCATACCGTTTCCCCAACAGTTTGCCAAGCAAAAGGAGGATGCCAAGTTCTCCAAATTTCTGGAAATCCTCAAGAAACTACATGTCACTATCCCTTTTCTAGAGGTTATCTCTGACATGCCTTCCTACACCAAGTTCTTGAAGGATCTTCTATCTAACAAAAGGAAGGTGATGGAGCATGCGACGGTCTCATTGACCGAGGAGTGCAGCGCGGTGATTGAAAACAAGCTACCTCCCAAGTTTTCCGACCCCGGAAGCTTCTCAATTCCATGTTCTGTCGGAGATATGGCCATTAGTAAGGCCCTTTGTGATTTGGGGGCAAGTGTAAGTGTTATGCCTTATTCGATCTGCAAGAAGCTGCACATGGGGGAGTTGAAGCCCACAACGATATCTTTGCAAATGGCCGATCGATCGATTCGCCGGCCCTTGGGAATCCTCGAGGACGTGCCGCTCCAAGTCGGCAAGTTCTATATACCGTGCGACTTTGTGGTTTTGGAGATGGCCGAGGACACCCAAATCCCAATCATTTTGGGGCATCCCTTCCTCGCAACAGCGGGAGCTATGATCGATGTGAAGAATGGGAAATTATCTCTTCACATCGGCGATGAGAAGATCGAGTTCAACTTACAAAGCTCCGTTGCTACCCCATCGATCAATGAATCATGCTATCAAGTCGATATCATCGATGAAGTCGTTGAGGAAACCCTCGGTCCTCATTGGACTTTCGAGGACCCATTGGAAGAAGCCTTGTTAGAAGCATTTGAGCCGAATCACCGAAGGGGATGTGGCATCCTATGTGGCTATTTTTAATGGAGAATTGAACTTTGAGGAACCTTGCGTGATGGAAGCTTTTACCTCCGGGATCTTTGAACGGGAGGCGGCATGGTATACTACTCTCCTCAACAATGCACCGACAAACAATGATCCTTTCGTTGAGTTTGAGGAGATTTTAAGTGTGGAAACACGGCCGCAAAAGGACAAACAATTGCCGACTCCGGAGCTAAAACCTCTTCCCCCAAGTCTAAGGTACGCTTTCTTAGGACCTAATGAAACCTATCCAGTCATAGTCAATGCAAATCTTGATGGCACTCTTCTTGAAAAGTTGTTAACCGTTCTTTGAAAATACAAAGGGGCCATCGGGTATTTGATTGATGATTTGACCGGATTGAGTCCCTCTATCTGCATGCATGAAATTGACCTCGACCTAGATGCAAAGCCCTCTAGGCATCCCCAAAGGAGGCTTAATCCAAATATGCAAGAGGTAGTGAAGAAAGAGGTCCTTAAGCTTCTTGAGGCGGGTATAATCTATCCCATAGCTAATAGTGAGTGGGTTAGTCCTGTCCAAGTGGTACCAAATAAGAGGGGAATGACGGTAGTGATGAACGATAAGAATGAGTTGGTATCTACAAGAAACGTGAGGGGTGGAGAATGTGTATAGACTATAGAAACCTTAACAAAGCCACCCGAAAAGATCACTTCCCGTTGCCCTTTATGGATCAAATGTTGGAAAGATTAGCCGGTCATGCTTTTTATTGTTACTTAGATGGTTTTTCCGGGTTCTTTCAAATCCCCATCCACCCTAATGACCAGGACAAAACCACATTCACATGCCCTTACGGTACCTTCGCTTATCGGAGGATGCCGTTTGGGTTGTGTAATGCCCCGGGTACGTTCCAACGATGCATGATGGCTGTTTTTTCCGATTTGATTGAGAAAGTTATGGAGGTTTTCATGGATGACTTCTCGGTATACGGTAACACCTTTGAAACGTGCTTGCAAAACCTTGAAACGGTGTTATCGAGATGCCTTGAAGTCAATCTTGTTCTGAACTGGGAAAAGTGTCACTTCATGGTCCCGGAAGGGGTGGTTCTAGGCCATGTCGTGTCACAAAGGGGTATCGAGGTTGACCGGGCGAAAGTGGAGGTCATTGAGAAGCTACCACCCCCGACCACCGTCAAGGGGGTGAGGAGTTTCCTTGGTAATGCCGGCTTTTACCGCCGGTTTATCAAGGATTTCTCCAAAGTAGCAAGGCCTCTCACTCAACTCCTGGCCAACGATACCCCTTTCATATTTTCTGACGATTGTGTTGAAGCTTTTGCTAGGTTAAAGCAAGCCCTGATCAGTGCGCCGATCTTACAACCACCAGACTGGCTCTTACCCTTTGAAGTGATGTGCGATGCGAGCGATCTCGCCATTGGGGCCGTCCTAGGGCAGCGGAAAGATAACAAACCGTACGCGATACACTATGCAAGCCGCACCCTCGACGACGCCCAAAGGAACTACACGACTACTGAGAGGGAGTTGCTCGCAGTCGTTTTCGCCATCGAGAAATTCTGGGCCTACTTATTGTGCTCGAAAGTGGTTATCTTCACCGACCATGCGGCTCTTCGATACCTCCTTGCGAAGAAAGATGCGAAGCCCCGACTCATAAGATGGATACTTCTCCTTCAGGAGTTTGACATTGAGATCAAAGACAAGGCCGGGGCGCAAAACGTGGTCGCCGATCACCTCTCTCGGATCGTTGTAGAGCGTGATGATACACCCATTGATGACACCTTCCCCGATGAGCACCTTTATGCCGCAAGCGCCATCAACCTCCCTTGGTATGCCGATATAGTCAATTATTTGGCCGCCGGCTTGTTGCCCCCGGAACTTAGCTACCACGAGAGGAAGAAGCTAATACACGATGCAAAGTTCTACCATTAGGATGATCCATTCTTATTCAAGTCTTGCAAGGACGGTATCTTTAGGAGGTGCGTTCCGGAAGATGAAGTACAGCGTGTCCTAGCCCATTGCCATGAGCTTCCATGCGGAGGCCACACCGGTGCTTCAAAAACCGCCGCGAAGGTCTTACAAGCGGGCTTCTTTTGGCCCACTCTTTTTCGCGACGCGAATAGACACGTTCGGGCATGTGATCGATGTCAAAGAATCGGCAACCTCACACGAAGGCAAGAGATGCCTCTCAATTACATCTTGGAAATCGAGGTCTTTGATGTTTGGGGCCTCGACTTCATGGGCCCTTCCCATCCTCAAAAGGTAACTTGTACATTCTTGTCGATGTGGATTATGTATCAAAATGGGTTGAAGCGATTGCTAGCCCTACAAGCGATTCGAGGGTGGTGATGAGGATGTTCAAGAAGATCATCTTTCCAAGATTTGGGGTGCCGAGAGTGATCATCACCAACAATGGTTCTCACTTCGTGGAAAAGAAGCTGGGTGCACTTTTGGCAAAGTATGGGGTGAAGCACAAAAGAGGTCTTGCATACCACCCACAAACAAGTGGGCAAGCCGAAATTTCAAACCGGGAAATCAAGTTCATCTTGGAGAAGACCGTTGCAAAGTCGAGAAAAGATTGGAGTGATAAACAAGATGACGCCTTATGGGCCTACCGGACGACATTTAAAACACCAATAGGGACCACTCCCTTCAAGTTGGTGTACGGGAAAGCATGTCATCTTCCGGTGGAGCTCGAACATAAGGCTTGGTGGGCCTTGAAAGCGTTGAATTTTGATATCAAAGCCTCCGGTGAGAAAAGACTCCTCCAATTGAATGAACTTGAGGAGATTTGGCTTGATGCTTACAACAACTCCAAGATCTTCAAGGAAAGAACAAAGAAATGGCACGACAAAGGCATAGCCAAGAAAGAACTTTGTGAAGGAGAACTCGTGCTTTTGTTCAACTCAAGGATGCGGCTATTCTCCGGGAAGCTCCGATCAAGATGGTCGGGACCATTCCGGATCTTCAAAGCGCATCCATTTGGAGTATTTGAACTCGAAGGAAAAGATGGTGAGACATTTAAAGTCAACGGATCGCGGCTCAAACCGTACATAGAGGGAACGGAGCGCCCGGAGGGATACACTTGCGCCCTCCAGGACATCAAGGAGAATTGAAGAGATTGGGGTCAAGCTCAAGACCTTAAAAGAGCGCTTCATGGGAGGCAACCCATGTTTGTAATTGAGGTATTAGTTCTAGAAAAAAGAAAAAAAAGAAAAAAAATGAAAATGAAAAAAAAAAGGGGAAAGAGAGTGGAGAGTTAGGAGTGAAAGGATGTGAGTGAAAAAGAAGAGAGTTGAAAAAAAATTGGGAGTTAATTTAAGGAGTTATTGTGCAAAAGAAGAAGTGAGTTGGTTTTTGGTTTGAGTAAGTATGTAGAGTTGAGTAATTGGAGTGTTTTGGTCAATTAGTATGAGGGAGTTCTAAAAAAAAAATTGAGAAGGGTGAGGTTTGAAAGGAGTGTAAGGGAAATCTCAGGCAGAAGTGCACGATCGTGCTGTTCATTGGCACGATCGTGCAGCGGCGTGCGCACAGAAAGTAAGGGAAAAGCGAGGAAAGTGCACGATCGTGCAACATCTCCGCGCGATCGTGTCGTTTCTCCAGAAGGTAGGTCACGATCGCGCAGCTTTAGCGCACGATCGTGACGTTTGAGATGCCAGGATTAGAAGAAAAAGGGCACGATCGTGAGAAACATCAGCACGATCGTGTAGATTTTCCAAAACCTAGGTCACGATCATGCCGAAATCCCTCACGATCGCGCCGTTCACGATTATTTAGTGCCCAGTTTTCCCCAGAACGGCACGATCGTGCCGATTTTTGGCGCGATCGTGCCGTTTGCGATTTCCAGCAGCTTCTCGGCCTTTTAAACCCAAATTTCACCCCACAAACCCTCATTTCTTTCCACATTCGAGCCTCCATTCTCTCTCACTCTCACCCCCTTCTCAAACCCTAGCCCCAAACTCCTCAAATTCATCCTCCATCTCAGAATTTCCCCAATTTTCATCCTCCCTAAACCCTAATTTCTCCATTTTCTCACCTCTTTCTCAAACCCTAACCTCACATCTCCATCTCCACCCTCTATTTCCCTATCACCACCATTCTCACTCATCTCCTTTTCAAACCCTAACCCTCACCATCGTGCCAATCCCTCACCCCTCACAAATCCTTCCACTCCTTCCACAAATTCAAGCACCCATACCCTTTTCCTCCCACAAAAGCCCTAATTTCTCTCTCTAGCATCATTAACTCCCTCATCTTGGTGAGTTAGGGCATTAGAGAAAGAAATTCATCCCACCCTTCTTCTCAAAGCAAGTGTTCAAGGTCTTCAAGGTCTTCAAGTCAATGGCGCCCAAAAGGAGTGCTAGGTCAGGGGCTTCTTCATCATCTTCACAACCTCCCCCACCGAAACGAGGTAAATCTGAAGAACAACCTCTCGATTTCGACCTAAATGCTAGAATCCAATTCCGTAATGATGACCATAGAAAGAGGTACGACGCTTTCAAGACTAGAAAGATTAGTGTACCCAATGTTTACCATGAGTTGTCCTGTGAAAACATGGGAATCAAAACGGCTTTGGATGGTTTTTTTGATGTTTTGGGGTTGGGGAAATTCAAGAACATTGACCATCCCATCTTTGGGGAAGTTGTTCTAGAGTTCCTCAGTTCTTTGGAGGTTGCCAATGATATGACTGCTGAAGCCTCCATAACCTTCAAGATTGATAAAACTGAGTTCAACTTGTCCCTGGACCAATTAAACTCGTTGCTCGGGTTACCCACTGACGGGGAGACCTACATCAAGGCAAGACGCCTCGATACTAATGACGTCGTCCGGAGGCTCACGTGTAAGGCCAGAAAAGAGCGGGAAAAGGATAGAATGGATCGAATCATTTACCATAATCCCCGCACCACAAAGGCCTCCGACCTTTGCAACCCAGCCATCCGCTACTTTCATCGTCTAGTGGCCAATTCGGTCTGCGGAAGGCATGATGGTCGATCAAATCTACGAGGGGACGATCTCGCGGTTATCTACCGAACCTTGATCAACAAACAAATCAACACGGGATCGTATATAGTGCATCAACTGCATGAGATTAGCCGGTTGACCAGTGCTCGTCGCGTCATCGGAATGGGGCACATCATTTGCCACATTGTCGACCGTGTCGGGATGGGTGCATACATGCGTCGACGGCCGCCTCAAATCCACTGTGAGCCCCTTGATATGGTTACTCTCGTGAACATGCGGATCATCAAGCAAGCTAACCGGGGATTCTCCTACGTCCATGGGAGCAACCCCGAGATCTTGCTCTTCCTTGGTCCGCAACGTGAAGAGTGGATCGACTCGTCCGACAAGCGCAATTGGTCTTGTGATGCGAGGGAGGAAGAAGAAGGTGAGGAGGAGAAAGAGGAAGAAGAAAGTGAGGAAGAGGAAGGGGAAGAAGAAGGTGAGGAGGAGTACGACGAACAAGAAGAGGAGGTAGGAGGGCATGGGAATCCGTCCTACCTCGAAGCCATCAATGACTTATCCGCCCGTTTTGGCCATTTCGAAGTGCAAACATCGGCGCGTCTCGATAGGCACTCCGAAAGACTCGACGGCCTCAACGCTCGTGTTGAATCGGGCTTCACGAGGATATAGACCATATGCTCTAGCAACAACAGCAAATCCTTTTCGACATGAGCTATGGCTACTATCAAGGTGGCGGACTCCGAGCTCCCCCGGGTTGGTATCCTCCGGGCTACCAACACCAACCACCGCCCCCTCCGGGGCCCGACGATATGTAAGCTTCCCCGCCCCCACCCTGCTCTTTTCAAGGATTATTCTTATTTTAGTGTGGGGGAGGTCTTACGGTCGGTTGGGAGTTTGAGTCTTTCGGTTGTTGTGGCTTAGTGAGGCATGTTCCTTTCCTCCCTTCAGTATTTCCAAAGATTTTTGCATGTGGTTTGAGATACTTTCGTTGTTAGGTGATCGATGGTGAATTGAGTCTCAATAATGTACATTTGTATATACCTTGCATGTAGTTTTCTTCTTTTTATTTGGTTCACTTGAACCGCATTTCTTAACTTCTTTCGCATTTAGTCTAGTGCATATAGGCTAGCTTTGCATTGTTTTCTTAACCTTGGTTTTCTTCTTTGTTTGTTCGTGGATGGCCGGTCTTCGTTTAGCAATGCGGATCCACAGTAAGCCTGCTCCATCCTTTTCTTCTCTTTTCTTTCTTTAATTGTGCTTTGCTTCTGTTTTCTTTGCATGCTTGTTCTTACTTTTTGGTGGCGCGCCCCTATTGTGCGTTGTGTTGGGATTTCTTGTTGTTGGAGCCGTGTGGGCTCGGGCCGCCACCCTTTCTCTATGTGTTAGATGTTTGTATATATGTTGGCTTGTTTCCTTTAGGTGTTTGTACATATGTTTGTTTTTCCTAGTTTTTCTACCCTTCATGAGACACCCTTCCCACAATGAGGACATTGTGGATTTTAAGTGTGGGGGGGGAGATCATTATGTTTCGGGTAGAGCACCTAGTCTTTTTGGGTCCTTGTTGTTGTTTTTTCTTTCTTAGAAAAATTCGTGGAAAAAAAGCGAAAAAGTGATAAAATTTGAAAAAAAAAAGGAAAAAATAGAAATAGAAAAAAAAAAACTAGAACGTCATTAGGTTAGTTTAGGTAGTCCTCCGGTGATGATTGTAGGCTAAGTAGTGCCTCTTGTAGCTTGGTTTAACCTTTGTATAGCCGACTGTGATCCAAAGTTTTTGAAAAGAATTTTCGAAAACATCTTGATTTGGGATTGCATTTTGATAGTAAAGATTGATGGCCCTTCTTGACCCATTGATGTGAGCTTTGCATATGAACGTTTATGTTCTTTGATTGGTTGTTGAGCACAAACCCGTGAGACTACTAAGCCAAAACGACTAATCATTTTTATTAGTCTCGTATCCCCATGTGTGACTCAACCTTGGTTGCGATCTCTAGAACTTGCTTTTCATCACTTTGAAACTGCATTTTGCATCGTGCATTGACAATATGATTGAGGCATTCACTCTCGCTTATATTAGCTACATAGCCAGATAGCCACCCGAATCATGTAATTTCCCGCCTTTAACCCTTCTTTTAGCCTTTGTTTACTCCGTCCTTGAAATAAACCGAAATTGCAACCCTTGGCCGATTATATATCTTCCTATCCTAAGTCATTGCTTGGAGTTCATTGAAGTGCGATTAGTAAGGTTACTTGTGAATACATTCATAGAATGGTATGTTGGGAATTTCATGAATAGGAAGTGATGGGTTGTTCCCACTTATGTAGTTTCAATATAGCTTGATTATGCTAATGAAAACCGCCGAGTTTTGTGACGAATTTTGTTTATAATCTTCACTTTATTCACACGCTTCGAAAAAAAAAAGAAAAAAAATCAAAAAGAAAGAAAGCAAAAATCAAAAAAAAGAGAGAAAAAAAAAGAAAAGAAAAAAAAAGAGAAGCAAAAGTGTGACGACAAATGAGGAATTTAGTTTTGAGGCGGTTTCCAATAAATGTTTCGGGTTTATTATAATTGCTTATGGGTGAGTAAGGTTCAATAACATTGCGTAAATTTGGCGAAGTATAACTCTAAGCTTGGCTTCGAGCTCCACTTATCCAAATACTTTCCGTCCCTTACCCCTATCCTTAGCCCCGTTACAACCCCTTCAAAGACCTCTTGATTGTCATTTGCATTTTGCATCTAGCGGCGGAGAATTGAGATGATTAGCAAGCATATGGTAGATTGTTTCTTAGGCTAGAGTATTGAGAGAACCAGACATCGAATTCATTTTCAAAACACATGAGTGGAGTGTTTCCACATTCCCAAGAGTGAGATTTGCTCTCAACTGTCTCAGTTTCATACTCATACATGTGCTTTCTCACTAATTTGGTGACGGAGGGGTGATTGATTTGATCTTGATGGTGTAGCTCCCCTTAAATCCTTTTCAAAATTCTTCCTCTGTCTTGTGCCAAATTATTTTTAATCGCTTTTGGCTGTGCCTTGGTTAGACCTAGTGGCTTGAAAGTCCTGCTAATGCTTACCTGAGGGGGGCTTGTACATAGTTTGGTTGGTTTTTCTCGCGTTTTCCTGTTTCTCTTCTTTTGTGTCCTTTTTCCTAGTTTAGTAGGCTTGGTGCATATGCTAAATGCATCCGTTGCCTCCCACGAAAGCGGAGTAGCTATTTAGGCGGCAAGCTTTGCCTTGTTTTGCTCGGGGCGAGCAAAGGGTTAGTGTGGGGGAGTTGATTAGACTCATTTTTGAGCCTTATTTATACCTCCACGCTTGGTCCTTCAGCTCGTTTTTCACGATAATAATGCCACTTATATTTTGCTTTTCCCCTGTTTTGTAGGCCCCGAGTGTGAGACCCAAAAGACTCGGGAAAAGGGCGAGATCCTTAGAGCGAGAGGCTGGCCCGGGACTCAAAGTTAGATGCCGAGATCATGGAAGAAGTCGGGAGCCGAGAGGAGTCAAAGAAGCCGAGACTTCAAAGAAAACAGGGGGGCACGATCGTGCATCATGGCGGCACGATCGTGCAGTCCCCTTGATCTGAAGAAGCTTCAACCCGAAATTCCGCGCGATCGTGCAGTCCCAGGTGCACGATCGTGCACTACCCTCTAGAAGATCCACACGATCGTGTCGCTTCACTGCACGATCGTGCTACTCCTTGCCTCAGAACCGCCATAATTTTTCAAAACGGCACTATCGTGCCGAATTTCCGCACGATCGTGCCGATATCGGATCTCAGCCCTGTTTCCGGATTCAAAACGACGCACTTTGGGGTGTTTTTGGGGAACTATTTATAGATTTTTAGGGTTGAAATTCAGGAGCTTGGATCATTCCCTAGGTTACTTAGTCACCATTTTTGTATTCCCCCTAGTTTTAGCCCTAAAACCCCTTTTGATTAGAGCACTCTTAGCTTAATTAGTGTTAATCTCTCTCTACAAATCTCTCTTTTTATCTTCATTTATTGCTTTGTGCTGGTTTATTTTCATCATTTGAAGACTTTGGAAGGATATTTAAGTTATTTTGGAAGCATTTATTGAAGGAAATTCATCTTAAGGTATAATTTATCTCATTGTTACTGTTTTATTGTTTTCTTAATCCTTTTATGTTAGGTTTAGTGTTTTGTTTGCTGAATATGAGTTGTTTTGCTAGCTTAGGCTTGAATGTTATTAGTTCAATGTTTGTTAATATGATTAGAGGCTAAGTTTTTCTGGGCTTGGGGGTCTAATGTCCCCTAACGGGGTCTAACCTTGAAGGTTTAGTGAAGGGGGGTGATTATTTTGGGTTTAAGGATTCCCTCACCTTTTACTCTATCATTGTGGAAGGTTTGGTTATCTGGAAAGTTGTCAAAACTCCTCTAACACATTGATTTGGGTCTTTGGTGGAGTGATTTACCTTACTCTCATGAGAATGAGAGTTGGGTGGATTAGGGGTGTTGAACTAATTACTCCAAATTGCTTTCCTTCATGGAAATGAGGGGAAGTAATTCGGTTTCAATCTAATGTCTCCTTTGGAAGAGGGAGCTTAGAATGGTTTAAATTTATCAACAACCCATTCCAAGCCTTGTTTGATCACTCTGTCTTTCTTTATCTTCTAGGGTTAGGCTAAGTTAGGTGGCTAGAACAACCCCCGGGTCCTTCTTTCTTGTGAGTGTTCTCTTAAGTGTTAATTCCTCTTTAGTTTTATCTAGTTAACCTAAATCTCATCTCTGGTAAAAAACTCTTGTTTAAACCGAACTCTTTTGCTTAAAACGGACCGAACTTGACCTAGTTCCCTGAGGATACGATATACGACCCCGGCTATATTATAGCTAAACAACAATCAATCTTTTAGTGAAAAAGGGGATTAAGGGCCACAAATCTTACTTAGAGTGAAGATTTGAGGGTCCTTAGTAACTTAATTCACAACTTTCTATTTTGTTCGGGGAAAGTTGCAAACGAAGGTGAAGAATGAAGAATGGAGATCGATTTTGACTAGTCATCAAGGGTATGGACTACATTCTAATCTTGTTTAGATTAATTAGTTGCTATTTAATTGCTATTTGCTTGCTTGATCTTAGTGGTAGTTAGAGTTTTATTAAATGTTCGTTTGATAAGCTTATAGATTTCTTACGTTTATAGTTAGTAATTACTTGTTTGATTGTGTTTCTTTTTAATGGTCATGTTTAGTATTATGATTAGGGATAGTTTAATCGCTTAATTTTCATACTTTAATGTTTTCCGCAATTGAGAACCTCTAACAAGCCAAAAACCTAGACAAACCTCACACCCATCCCTGAGATCGACAATCCTTACTTATAAAACCACAAAAATTACAACCGAACAAACAACCTTAATATTAATAATAGTTTATTTTACTAAATATAATTTCATCTCAATTATGTTTAATTTTAGTCTCCAATAATCATATCAAAAAAAAAATTAGTCTCCAATAATACCAAGCTTTCTCAATTAATGAATTCATTTCATCTATGTTTAATTTTCGAGGGTGTTTGGCAAAAGAGTTTTTTTTGGGGGGGGGGGGGGAAGAGCTTTTTGGGGCTAATTAGATACTTTTTGATCGAGTCGAAACAACTAATTTTTAGTGTTTGGTAAACAAATTTTTCAACTAGCTATTTGGCTTCAAAAAAGCTCTTTCTCAAAAATTTAGTTTGAGCTTTTTCTATTAGCTTTTAGCTATTTGGCATTAAAATTACACTGTTTCCCTCATATTTTGCTAAAATTGCATCATATGTTATATAAATTGATTTTAACAATAATTTCTTGGTGTTTTTAGTAATTTTTTTACGAAAATTATATCATGTAAAATTATTTTTTTTCCTTATTTGGATAGGAGTCATGTTTTGATGGTTGTTATATCTATCCAATGATTTATTAACAATAAACAAAATTAAAAGTTCTCCCTTACAATCACTTTATTTTTACCAAAATAAATTTAAAATGTAACTTAGCTAGAGAAAAAGCTAATGATTAATTTAATATTTTCATACAGTTAACAAATTGTTCATCTTATTAACAATTTTTATTTAATAAATTTTCAGTACTATAAAAAGAAAAATAGGGTTGATATTGAATAATAACTACTATGAAATATTAAATATCAAAAATTTATATTAAAGTAAATATATTTCATAATTATAAGTTTGTAATTCGTTTTCAAACACATATAAAAATATATTAAAATTAATTACATTACTATAGGCATAAATGGAGATTCAATGCTCATATTTTCACAAGCAACTAAATTACCATCAGTACTCCACGGAACCCTAATCTCTTTCGGGTGCCGGCGTGAGGGCTTTGTGTCTCCCGTTTTTCCGGTGAGACGGTAGTAGCAGGGTTTGTCTTTCCGGTTGCCGGATAAGACCTGAAGATAGACCTCAATTGAGAGGCTTTGGAGGAGAAAAAGGAAGCACTAGCAGTTTTCTTGACATGGAAGTTTTCTTTTATCATGGCAGATGGGGAGATTGATGGGGGGAAACTCCGGTTAACGGAAGCGGAGGAAGAAGTAGTGGAGATTGTGGAAGAGATCTCAAGGGAGAAAATTGAGGAGATCGAACTAAGTCTTGTTGGACATCTTCTCACGCAACACTCCTTTAATCCTAGGTTTTGAGAACGGTTATGAAGAACATATGGAAGCCAACTAAAGGGGTGGTTATGAGGGAACTGGATACAAATCTTTTTTTGTTCCAGTTCTTTTCGCACAAAGACAAGGAGTTCGTGATGAATGAAGGGCCTTGGTCTTTCGACGGAAAGCTTCTGTTTATTAAGGAGTGGCAAGGTACGGAGCAGTTCTCAGACATTGAATTTCGCTATGCCAGGTTTTGGGTCAAAGCGTATGACGTCCCAGCTATACGACAAACGGTCACTTTTGCGAAGATTTTGGGGGATAAAGTGGGGAACTTTGTGGGATGTGAAGAAGAGTCTATGTTTGGAGCAGATAAAACTCTTTGTTTTCGTGTGGACGTGGATGTGACACAGCCGCTCCGACGGGGGTTGATGGTGAAGATGGACGGCAAGTCTATTTGGGTGCAATTTAAATACCTCAGACTCCCTGAATTCTGTCATGGCTGTGGTAGATTGGGGCACTTGATCAAGGAATGTAATGAAGTTGATCCTAACACACCAAGTGAGGACCTACAATACGGGAACTGGTTGAAGGCTTCGCCTATGAAATCGAAAAGAAGGAATGTGGAACAAGAAATGAAAGAGGAGAAGCAGTTGTTTTTGGCTTTCAAAGGAAAAATTCATCAGCCTCGTGTCAGACAACATCTAGCGTTCTCAACCGCAGGAGGAAGTGGAGGCAGTTCTAAAGGGGGGGAAGGGGATGGGATGTTGATCGACAATAATAAAGAAGTTGTGATTGGCAATGAGGCGTTCAAGAGAAAGTTGGGACAACATCAAATTGTTGGAATGGGAGGGAAGATGTGCATCATGGAGGAAGGAGTAGACACTAATAACAGTTCCTTACCAGAGGCGGACGCTGCTAAGCAGCTCCGCCTACACCAATGAGTCTTCTTTAGAACTGCCGGGGCTTGGCAACCCCGACAGCCAGCACTTGTGAAGTTGATTCACAGGTCTAAGCCACTTATTGTCTTCCTCTCGGAGACAAAGAGAAGCTCTATGGAGATGCAGTCGATAAGGAGAAGGCTTCCAAATTTTTTCAGTATTTTTGTTGATAGTAGGGGGAGATTAGGAGGGCTGGCTCTCCTATGGTGCAAAGATATAAAAGTCTCCCTAATGTCCTATTCCCTACATCACATTGATGCCACCGTAGACGAAGGGGTCGGTAGCTCGCCTTGGCGCTTCACTGGTTTGTACGGGTGGTCTCACAATCAGTCCAAACTGAATACCTGTGCTCTGATCAAAGAGTTGGAATCTCATTCGAATTTACCTTGGTTGGTGGGTGGAGACTACAATGAAATTTTCTTTAATTATGAAAAATGTGGAGGTCCTCCCAAGGCTCAACAGGTTTTGGATACTTTTCAAGACTCCTTCGCACAATGTGGTTTATTTGATTTGGGGTTTAAAGGGTATAAATATACTTGGTGGAATAGGTGGGAGGGTGATGAATCTGTAGAAGAGCGTCTGGATAGATATATGGCTAGTACTGAATGGGCTGAAATGTTTCCGAATGTCGAAGTCTCTCATCTTGAGGAGGCAATTTCAGACCATCTACCTATTAATCTTTTGGTGAATCCGCCCAGGAAGTTTGGAAGACATTGCAAGAAAAGATTTATGTTTGAAAATATGTGGGCCTCTGTGGAGAATTGTGAAGACCTTGTGAGGAATGTGTGGGAAAGCAACCCAAGTATGTCTTCCCTGGATTGTTTCATGAAGCTGGATAGGTGTAGGGAAACCTTGGCTTATTGGGCTAAAAATTCTTTTGGGCAAGTTCAGCACAACATAAGGAACATCAAAAATAGATTGAGTCAAGCATCAAATGTTGCAGAAAGGGAAGTGCTTATGGCTGAGCTACGTAAGTTACAAGAGCAGAAAGAAGTCATGTGGTGGCAAAGAGCAAAAAAGGATTTTATGATGTCAGTGACCGAAACTCAAAATGGTTTCACCGCAAAGCCTCGGCGAGGAGGAAAACCAACACAATATTACAGCTGTATGATCAGCAAGGGATAGCACACACCTCAGATGATGCTTTTAAGCGCTTATTCTCGAACTATTATGTTGAATTATTTCGCTCCGAAGGAACAGAGGGGACCGAGGAGATTCTTCAGCTAATTCAACCCAAGGTTGATAGGGAGATGAATGCCAAGCTGAGTGAACCTTATAAGTCTGAGGAGATTAAAGATGCGATTTTCCAAATGCACCCCGGAAAATCCTCCGGGCCGGACGGGTTTAACCCCTATTTCTACCAGAAGTTTTGGCACATTGTTGGCGGTGAAGTCACTACAACAGTTATCGACCTTTTAGAAGGAGGTACCTTCCCGGATGGGTTGAATCATACGCTAATCGCTCTTATTCCCAAGGTAAAGAACCCAAACTCAGTTGCTGATTTTCGCCCCATTAGTCTTGCTAATGTGATTGTGAAAGTTGCAACCAAGGTCTTGGCAAATCGGCTGCAGGTTGTTTTACCAAATATCATATCGGAAGAACAGAGCGGTTTTGTTAAGGGCCGCCTCATTAGCGATAATATCTTGGTGGCGTACGAATTATTTCACTACATTCACTGCCAAACAGGTAACTCTGGTTATATGTCTATTAAGTTGGACATGAGGAAGGCCTTTGACCGGGTGGAATGGAGGTTTATGCGAGACATCCTGTGTAGATTGGGTTTTTGCACAAACTGGATCAATTCTGTTATGAGATTTGTGGAGTCTCCTACGTTCTCTTTCATCATCAACGGTACACCCCGTGGTCATGTGATTCCGTCCCGGGGCTTGCGGCAAGGTGATCCTTTGTCACCCTTCCTTTTTATTATCATTACTGAAGGCCTGTCTGCTCTTTTGCGCAATGCAGTGAATACTAGAACCTTGCAAGGGATACGGGTCTGCAGAAATGCCCCTGTAATATCCCATTTACTGTTCGCCGATGATACAATATTGTTTTGCAAGGCCGATGAAACGCAAGCCGAGGAGGTTAAAAAATTGCTAATCATCTACAAAAAAGCTTCCGGCCAACAGGAGAATCTAAACAAGACAGATGTGGTCTTCCACAAAGGAGCACCCCCTGAAAGGCGCTCTCATATCACTAGTATTCTGGGTATTAAGGAAGTGTTGTCACACAACAAGTACTTAGGTCTTCCGACCCGCGTCGGGAAATCAAAGTATAAAGATCTTATCTGCATAAAAGACATGGTGGCGAAGAGGCTTAGTCAGTGGGATGACCGTTTCCTCTCATGGGCTGGGCGAGAAGTAATCATAAAGGCCGTTGGACAGGCGCTTCCGGTGTATGCCATGAGTATCTTCAAATTACCAAGCTCCCTTTGTGCGGATATCCAACGACTAATTTGGAGATATTGGTGGGGAGCAAAATCTCAGGCGAACACTACACTGGGTGAATGCGAGAACTATATGTGTTAATAAGGAGTTAGGAGGTATGGGTTTCAAAGACCTTGAGGAGTTTAACACAGCTCTTTTGGCAAAACAGGTTTGGAGGCTTTGGCAAAACCCTAATACACTTGTAGCAAAGATTCTCCGAGCAAAATATTTTCCGGATGGAAACATCTTTGAGGCTCGCTTAGGGCACAGACCTAGCTTTACATGGAGAAGCATATGCGAGGCTAAAGGTTTGATAAAAGCTCGACTGAGATGGGTCATTGGAAATGGGTCTAATGTTGATGTTTGGAATGATAAGTGGATTCCTAGACCCCCTACGTTCAAAGTGTATTCTCCGAAGCCGACTCAACATCCAGTCTTACTGGTGAAAGATTTAATTGACTTAAATCATGCTTGTTGGGATGTTTCAAAGCTCAATCAAATGTTTCTCCCTGGGGATGTGGAAGCCATTACCAGCATTCCGCTCTGCAGCACATGGCCAAACGATGTCCTGATATGGCATGACACGAAGGACGGCAGTTACACTGTGAAAGCGGGCTACCATGTTCTGATGAATGCAAAAGTGGGGGATTCTCCTTCATCAAGTCGCACAAGCTCTCGGAGTTTTTGGAAGAAGCTATGGAGCCTCAATCTTCCACCTCGGATCAAGGCTTTTGGCTGGCGCTTTTGCCGTGAAATTCTTCCCTCAGCTGCTGCTATTAGTCGTCGAATCAAAGCTGTGGATAGCAGATGCAATATTTGCGGAGGTTCGTCAGAGACCAACGTTCACAGTGTATTTCATTGCCCTCCCTCAGTTTCAATATGGGAGATGAGTGTATTTAATGAAGAAATGTGGGCTTTGCCATTTTCAACACCTATGGATTATTTTCATAAGGCCTTTTCGGAGCTTGATAAACATCAGCGTGAAGTGTTTGTTACTTTGGCTTGGCAGTGTTGGAATTCTAGAAACAAGTTCATCAAGACGGGTACACAACTCCCATCTCATGTCTCCTATACACATGCTATGCAGGTGTTGATAGACTTCCAGAATTCAATACCCATTAGACAGCCTCAATTGGCTAAAAATTCAGCTATATGGTCCCCTCCTACACAAGGATCTTGGAAATTAAATTTTGATGCAGCAAAAATTGGCGATTGGGGACGAGGGTGGGGCTGTGTTATCAGAAATCATGAGGGAGTGGTCATGGTTGTCGGGTCAAGACAGCTCCTAGGATTCTCCTCAGTTGAAGTTGCAGAAGCGGAAGCATGTCTTTTCGGCCTTCAATTAGCTTGGAATGCAGGAATTCGATCTGTCATTGTCGAAGGGGACTGTTTGTCTCTCATTAGTAAGCTTAGAAGCTCTTACAATGGCCGAAATGTCATTGGCCTTTTAGTTTCAGAAATTATTCAGTACTCGAAAGTTTTTCATTTTATTAGCTAGAGTCATGTACTTAGAGCCGGTAATAGAGTGGCGCACTGTATGGCTCACCTCCAACCCCATGATTTGTGTGAACGAATTTGTTGGAGGAGGGTCCCGAGGTATGTCTTGCCTTGGCCCAAGAGGATATGTCTATTTTCTTAAATGATAATAATTAGTCTCGCGTTTGGGCGAGTTTCTCTCAAAAAAAAAAAACTAAATTACCAAACACTTTTCCTAGAAGTAGTTAATCGCAACAGCTAAGTCAAATGTCTAATAACTAAAAGTTAATTCAAATAGCTAACAACTAATAGTTGACTGTCAAACAGGGACTTCATCTCAATTATATTTTACATTATCCACTACAAAGACATAAATTAGTTTCTACAATCTCAACAAGGGTTGTTTGCATTTTGGACCCTGAAATTTGGGGTAATTTATTTTTTGAGCCCTTGGTTTTATTATTTATTTTTTGGACCCTAAAGTTTATAAGTTGAATAGAAAAGGACTTTAAAGTTTGTAGGTTGAAAAAAAGGCTCGTGTACTGTTTTTCTTTTTCTTCCCCTGTTTGAATTTATTTCCCGATTAGTGTCAAACTTCAGGACTAAGGTTAAAACTATCATTAAAGCTATAATACACCTTGCTTATTCATGTCGGAACTAATTAGGCCTTGAAGTAACCAGGGTCTAAGTAGTTCCGACATGGAAAAGAGATGTGTATTACATCTTTAATATTAGTTTTAACCTTAGTCTTGAAGTTTGGCGCTAATCGGGAGATAAATTCAAACATGGGAAGAAAAAGAAAACAGTACACGAACCGTATTTTTCAACTTACGTACACACTTTAAGATCCTTTTTTATTCAAAAAATAAATAATAAAATCAAGGGTTTAAAAAATAAATTACCATATATTTCAAGGTCCAAAATGCAAACAACCCTCTCAACAACCCCTTCATTTAGTGGTGTGTTTTTTTTAGATACAGTGGATGTCAAGTTATTAAGAGCTACATCATCTAACTCTTTCTCTACCAAAAAAAAATTATAAAAAAATCTTACTGTTTTCAAACATCTCTTAATGCTCCTATAAACTAAGATTTTGAAGACTTTCCATCTACAAGTTCCTTTTTTGGAGATTATTGAGGTTCTTGTTTAAGTGACTTCAATTTTCACAATAGGAGGGTAATAGAAATGAAACTTTTATTTTACTGATTTTAGAAAGGATATTTAATTATTTATGCTTAAAAGCAGTAGTTGGATTACTAGGTTCTTGCATGATTTATGCATCATCATTTCGTTCAACAGGCTTAAACTAAAACGAAAATGATAAAGGGTGGTGATAAGTGTTTTGCCCAAAGACATTCTTTAAATATTCACAGTCCATCTTTTTTTTTAACTCCAATTTTTTTTGACAAATACTATTAATTATCAATTATAAGAAGCTTGGAATGTGTTGGCTACGCCAACAATTAAAATTGACACCCTAACGAATGAACCCCATCCGTTGGGCATATTTTAGACGTCTTTTTGTAAATTTTAAAAAATATCAATAAATGTGTGATTTTATACAATTTATATATATATTATTAAAGTTATAGAAGTCAATCATGTAACTTTTTTCCAATTTAATTTACAAATATGTAGATTTTGTATAGTGACAAGACACATATTATGTGTCTTGTCACTATAGAAAATCTATGATACTCACTTTAAAATACAAACGCCAAAATCTTTTTGAAACCCGTAATTAAATCAAGGAGACAGTTTAGTATGGGTTGTATTGTTGAATGATTAGAACAATGAATTATATGAGAAAATGTTGGACAAAGTGATGTCGTAGATAACTTGAATAGCCTGAACGAATAATCACCTTAGAGCAGATGTTAAGGAGAACTAAAACAATTTCAAACACGACAAAGAAGGCCAACAATGCGCACATTACAACCCCGTTGTGTGATAAACAACCAACAAATAGGTATCAACTTTACATGACTAGTATACCATAATATATGACTAATTTCTTTTGGAAGAAAATAATAATATGGAAATATAACGTGCATGCAAATGTGGATATATGTTTTTTTATCCTAAATATATCTCAAGAAATTCATTACATCCCACTAGCTAGACTTATATGTACCACATCTTGTATGACCTAAATTTATTACATCCCACTATTTATATCTAGCTACATTTTATAGTTAATAAGTATGTTTGTTTGGCTCCGTCGTGGATGCTTATATCTCTTGTAAGGCGGGGCATTCCAGTGAAAGGTATGGTTTTGTTCGTTTCAAAGATGTGAAAGCTAGTTCTTATGCTATCCGTGCGATGAATGGGTGGAAATTTAGGGGTTCCAATCTACATGTTGCTTGGGCTAAATTCGGCAAGAAGCGAGGGTCTTCTCCTCCTTCTAGGAGGGGCGCTGAAAGTTGGATTTGGGTTCCTAAGGTTAAGCAGGGTGTCGTAAAGGATGGTGGAAGTGAGTGTGTAGTTCCTGTTGACTCTAATGGTTCTGCCATCATTTCTGATCCTATTCCATCGGGTGTCTCCTTATAAAGATGCTCTCTTGAGGGGCCTAAAAGAAGCTGGTAAAGAGGATGCCAATAAGGTGGTTCAATCTGATAGTGAACGCACCGTTAGTGACCAGCCTGGCAAAGCAGATGATAAGGTGTTATGCTCTTCTAATCAGATTGTTGAGGATTCGTATCATAAGGTTTTCAAGGTCAAGAGTCGACAAAAAAAGAATGTCAATTTTTTATGGAACCCTAAGTGGAGATTGGTTAGCAGTGCTTCGCGTAAGACCCGTTCTAGTGGTCTTAGGCATGTTAAAGGGGTTGGTATCAGTGGCGAAGCCATGTGGGTTCAAGGGGTGTCAACTGACCCCCCAGGTTTTTTGGGGGGAAAAAATCATTATAGTGACTGTTTACTTATTTATTTCGACTATATACTAAATTATTTGGAAAAGCATCAGTGAATCAAATTTCATTGAGTGGTTAGAGGCGCTTGTCATCTTGCGGATTTATTTGTTGTGGTCTTGGGTTCGATTTAGGCTTCCCTAATATTTTTTTCTCTGCTATTTCATTTCGACCCTATGTTAAACTAGGATACTATAAAAGTCTGTAATAGTATCCCTTCTTTTTTAGCCCTGATTTACGCTAAGTCGCTAATAGCTTGTTTTAGGAGAATTGTAGCTGAAAATGAAAGTAATATTTTAATTTGAGGTAATATAAATTTAGTTTATAATTGTATTCTCTTTTTTTTTATAGGAATTGTATTCTTTTTTGAATTGATATGTTGTTAATTGTCAATTTAATTGATTGAATAATCGGTAAATTTATAGCGAGATGTTTGATTTTGTAGTGAGTATAAGAGTGACTAATAATTAATTTAGGATTGATAAAAGTTATTACTTGATAAATTATTAGTAGAATTCATATTATATAGCCATTTATAATTAACATCACTCATTAGTCATATTAAGTGTAAGTGGCTATGTTTAGATTAGAGACAAATATATACCCTAGACTATTGTTCAATTAAGTGATTGTGTTATTACTAATTTTGATGTTGATCTTTTCGACATTCAGTGAGAAAAATATGGTTTACAATCAAGATATGATAACTCTGAGAAAAATGTTTATATCTTACTTTTTCCGAATTAATGTTAAATTTGATGTTATTTAAAATTAAGTTATTCGAATATGCTACATTTTCAAAACTCACATTAAATATATCCTTGTTTATTTTAATTTTTTTTATCTTGACCCCCCAAACTGTAAAGTCTGGCGAAGTGTTTAGCCCTTAGAGACAAATATATACCCTAGACTATTGTTCAATTAAGTGATTGTGTTATTACTAATTTTGATGTTGATCTTTTCGACATTCAGTGAGGAAAATATGGTTTACAATCAAAATATGATAACTTTGAGAAAAATGTTTATATCTTACTTTTTCCGAATTAATGTTAAATTTTATGTTATTTAAAATTAAGTTATTCGAATATGCTACATTTTCAAAACTCACCTTAAATATATCCTTGTTTATTTTAATTTTTTTTTTTTATCTTGACCCCCCAAACTGTAAAGTCTGGCTTCGCCACTGGTTGGTATGACTATTCATAGCGGCAATTCTCTCGGGGAAGATGCAGATGATAGTTCTGTTGTAAGATCTTTGAACGTACGTTGTGGATCTATCCTTAGAAAGGCTGGATAAGGAGGCTCGTAGAACGGCGAATGTTGTGCGTTTGCTGAAAATGTCTCATGATGACCATGAGACGATGACTAAAGCATTCAGAGATGATTTGCTGGAAAAAAAGAAGAGTCTTATTAGATAGATGTGTTTTTTTATTTATGGTAATCTCGTTGTATCGTAGTTGTGCTGTTTCCTGTTATGCTGGGATTTGCTGGTGCAGTTTTGTAGCATCGTTGATGCCTTCTTAGCCTTTTGGCTTACAAATTATCGAAAAAAAAGTATGTTTGTTTCATAATATTAGATTTCAAGATTAGTCATACTTGCTTATATTAATTCAATTTGGGCTATATTGTGTTTTCAATATCATACAATATCCATCTACCATCACGGTGACATTTTATTATTGTTGTGATGATTAGAAGGTTCACAATGGTACTGGTATTTTTTTTAAATTCATACCATAGAAAATGACTACTAGTTAATCATGCATTGACCATTTCCATGTATTTTAACATTGCACACTTCCCAGTTCATATACAAGTACTATAATTATATAAAACAATATATTTTTTTTTGAAAATAATTATTTATAACTTTCCCACAAGCACACATATACAATACAAATGTGGATCCCGAGAAATTTGACTTTCTCCATATTAACACAAGCAACTATATATGCATCAATTTTGTAGGCATGAAGATATCTCATGTAAGTAAGAACCAATTAGTCACATGTTTGAATAAGAAGACCATGGAAACTAGATGCAAGAAGTAAGAACCAATTATTTATATAATCAATTGGGTTTGGGGGCATGTTATGGATGGAATTGTATGAGACGTGCATGAAAATGATGCATTGGTTAGTTGCAAACTTTAATCTCATTAGCAGGATTTTAACTATTCGACCTAGTAATATTATTGTGATCACTCTCAATGATGTGTGACATTTTTGGGCTCCCTTGAAATCCATCTATGAAATTGGAGGAGACTTCTAGAGGGAGGGACTCTATTGACAACCAACTTAGAGAGTCTTAGAGAAATAAGTTTGGTTCGTCAAATACAGTATGACTGACAGAGTTTCTTCCATATTTGGAAGAAGAGGCGAAAGTGGGAGGGGAAAACTTTGAGGGATGTTTTGTTATGTACGCACTGTCCAACTTTCTAAAAGAAACTCTGTCAGTCGTACTATATTTGACGAGCCAAACTTCTTTCTCCAAGACTCTCTAAGTTGGTTGTCAGTAGAGTCCCTCCCTCTGGAAGTCTCCGCCAGTTTCATTGATGGTTTTCGGGGGAGCATAAAAAATGTCACACACATCATCGGGAGTGATCACAATAATATTACTAGGTCGAATAGTTAGAATCTTGCTAATGGGATTGGAGTTTGCAACTAACCAATGCATCATTTTCATGCACGTCTCAGACAATTCCATCCATAACATGCCCCCAAACCTAATTGATTCTATATATCTCTACACTCCTTTCATCTGACAGGATTTTAATAAAATTTACTAGTGTAAAGGGCTCGCACCTAGTTTTCATGGTCTTATTATTCAAATTAAACATATGACTAATTGGTTCTTACTTCTTACATGAGATATCGTCACGCTACAAAATTGATGCATATATAGTTGCTTGTGTTAATTAATAATGGATAAAGAGAATTTTTTTTGGATCAACATTTGTATTGTACATGTGTGCTTGTCGGAAAGTTATAAATAATTATTTTCCAAAAATATATATTGTTTTGTATAATTATAGTACTTGTATATGAACTGAAAAGGTGTGCAATGTTAAAGTACATGAAAATGGTCATTGCATGGTAACTAGTAGTCATCTCTATGGTACGGTATTTTAAAAAAACACAAATAACTTTGTGAACCTTCTTGTCATCATAACAATAATAAAATGCCATCGTGATGGTAGATGAATATTGTATGATATTGAAAACATAAGATAGCCCAAATTGAATTACCATAAGCAAATAAAAACTAATCTTGAAATCTAATTTTCTGAAATTAAACGTACGTATTAACTATAAAATGTAGCTAGATATAAACAGTGGGATGTAATGAATTTAGTCCCATACAAAATGTGGTACATATAAATAGTGGGATGTAATGAATCTCTTAAGATATATCTAGGATAAAAGAAAATGTATCCACATTTGCATGCACGTTATATTCCCATATTATTATTTTCTTCAAAAAGAAATTAGTCATACATTATATTATATTAGTCATGTAAAGATGCTACCTATTTGTTGGCTGTTTATCACGTCACGAGGTCGTCACGTGCACATTGTTGAGCTTCTTTATTATGTTTGGAGTTATTTTATTGAGAAATGATAAATGTCTTGGAGAAGACATCTGCTTTAACGTGATTGATTCGTTCGGACTATTTGAATCATCTCATCACTGCAGTGAAACTTGATCAATTACCACATTGTTAATACATATTTAAATATGTTTACATATAAAGATGATTAGTTGTCGAAAAATCATTGACATATTATCCAACATAAATATTTATCGAATTAACAAAAAATGTGATGTGTACCTATTCTCGATGGCTCCAGATTTACCCTTCTTTGTTCTCTTACAACTTGACACTAATTGCTTCCTTTGCATTTTACCACTACAATAACAAAAAATATTTAATGTTAATTCAGAATACTCACACATAATTTGTGTGATAGACACCTTAACTGTTTAAAAAAATGTACTAGGGATATAAATTTACATAGTATATACATGACTAGTATTCAATGTATGGGCAGTGGCGGATCCAGCCACTTAATTTAGGGGTGTCCAATATATTTGTCACGTTTTTCCAATTTACTATTTCACAGTCTTGTATAATAACCCAACATATAATTTGATAAATTAACGATCAAAATTTTAATTTTTTTACCTAATTAGTCAAACTTGGACAATTTATTTGGGACGGACAGATTAATTTTTTAGGGTTTTTGGCTTGCTGCTAAATTGGACACCCGCCTATTATATTTTTTGAGACTTTTTTTACGGTGTCCACTTACTCTAATTAAGAAAATTTCTTTCGAATAATATTAAAAAATCACAAATTTTTCTTTGGCTAAGGGTGTCCGTGGAGGCGTGGACACCCCAACACAAGCTTGAGATCCGCACAGGTGACTAGTAATATGTACTTAACTAGTATCCAATCTATGGGTGACTAGTATTAGTCTAGGTGTAGACAAATAAATAATTATATGGATAAAACTCAATAGTCATATGGATATAATAATTAGTCATACTAATTAAGCCATGCACACATAATGTAATTATTTTCTTTTATGCATAAAATATTAATATGTGTATATATAGTTAGTTTACGATAATAATATAATTAGAGTTGTATGGACTATAATGTTGACCTACGAAGCTAGATTTTTCAAATCATATCAAGATATATAAATAGTAATGTATATAAGCACTAAAACGTCAATATGTGATATCAATTTGTAAGCGAGACATGAGAATGGTAACATACCAACTAGAATGGAGCACTCAATTCCGGAACTTGGATCCCAAAAGTTGAGAAATAAACCAGTACTTCCTCTTTTTGATTTTATTAGTTGTCTTTGAAAATTGTATCAAAACTTTGACTGTTAATATTTTTATTTGTACAATGATTCATCATACAAAATTGATATCATTAGATTCATAATAAAAATACTATTTAAAAACTATAATATTATATTTTTTTACAAAACATTTATATTAGAAATTATTGATTAAAAATTGACACTGAAAACCGTAAATGACAGATAAAAAAGAACGGAGGGAGTACCTTGTTGATAATTTATAGCACTAAAACCTTTATAGTGAGTGCAAATAAAAGGGAGGGAAATTGGATTCTAATAATCCCTACTTTTGCAAATTGGATGGCAATAATCCCTACTTTAAATTTGTATTCTGGTGGTCCAAAAAAAAAATTGTATTGTAGTGGGACATAATCTAGAGTATACCCTAAATATCATAGATTTTGTGTTGCATTTGATTCATAACTTTGTATAGCACTTTACCTCGATTTTTAATGAATTTACAACACTTCTCCCAATTTTTTTTCTATTTTTTATGATTTTTTTAAATTTTAATCTTTTTAAAAAAAATCATATTAATTGCTCGGAATCTCAAAAAAAAATTTAAAAAATATTTTAGCAACTACACTTCATTACCTATCTGGGGGTAGGAACGAAAAAAACAAAAACAATATGGGGTAGACATGAAAAAAATAAAAAGAATGTGGTAATGGATTTGGTAACACTACAATACAATTTTATTTATTTTTTTTGGACCACCAGAATACAAATTGAAAGTAAAGATTATTGTCATCCAATTTGCAAAAGTAGAGATTATTAGAATCCAATTTCCATAAAAAGGATGGAAAACAAACCCTAATTGATAAGAGTATTAGAAAGTTAGGACCTTCTAAATATTTTATTTGGTTTGCAAGTTTAATAGACTTCAAAATTTATATGTATATGACTAAGTGTATGTTTGGCCTAGTTTTTATAAATGTGTTTTTGCTTCTTACAATTAGTTTTTATAAAAGCTATTTTTGGAGAGGTATTGAAGTGTTTGACCTAGCTTATGACATAAGTGATTTTACTAAATTAAAGTGTTTGGCCTAACTTATAATATAGTGCTTTTACTAAATTTAATTGTTTAACCTAACGTGTAAAATTATCATATGATTATTTACATTTTTCTCTTTGTATTAATTTTTAAACAAATTAATATATTTTAATTTTAGCAATAATTATAATCATATAGTTATAGTTAGAATAATTATTATTATAACTATATAAGGTCTTACTTAACTATATAATTCCTTAAAATTGGATAGTAATACATTGAACTTTAATACACTGAATTTTGAGTGTATTTTGACAATAATGCACTGAGACCAATTCAGCTGGTGATTGACGCGGTGGCTGTCCTACTTTGAGGTATCGTTTTTCTATTTTTTTCCAAAAAAATATATTAGTCATCCTGCTTATGTGTATTTTCTTACACGGCAAAAGTTTTTTCTGAAAAAAATAGAAAAATGAGACCTCAAACTAGGACAATCGCTGCGTCAACCACCAGCTGAATTGGTTTGAGTGCGTTATTGTCCAATAGCCTCAAAGTTCAGTGTAATAGAGTCCAAGAAAAAAAGTTCAGTGCATTATTATCCAATACTCCTAAAGTTCAGTGTATTATCATCCAATAATCCTTAAATATTTATATATCAAAAATTTACTAAATATCATATTTGTAAAGGAACTAAATAATAAAAATGTCTAACATAATATTAAAGGTTCTAACATAATATTAAAATATTTAAATACTATCTTTATAAGAATCAGAATATTTATTTGAAATTATGGAAACTAATCACTAATGAATCTTATAGATTGAGTAGTGATTAGTTTGTAGGAAATAGAAGCATCAATTTACTGCTTCTACTTTTGGAGTTGTTTTTGGCCAAAACTGTTTTTTGAAAACAATTATTAGCTTCTAAAAAAACACTGTTTAGCCTAGTTTGTGATTTTGAACTCCAAAAACACTCTAAAAGACTAGGCCAAACAAGCACTAAATCTACTTGTATACGTATCTAAATATTTTACTTGGTTAAGAATAATATTATTATATTAGTAAAAGCATGTTTAAGAATAATAGTATCATTTTGCTTGATCTCGATCAAAAAATATATATATATATATTTTGCTTGGTCTAGCAAAATCTACATGTGTACGTATTAGTTACTAAGTTATTGGAAAGAGCACATAAATAAACTAGTAAAAAGATCCTACAATTATTTAAAGATACTATTACTAAAAATCGTTTATTATGAGTAATAGGATATAATCTACATGTGTACATATTAGGATTTTGTAAAAATGTCATATTATCTAAAGATCCTACGATTATTGAAAATTTAGAAATATTTTTGATTTACTAAATCTATATATATATACGTATCTTGGTTAAGAATAATATTACGTACATTAGTAAACTTATAGTGGTTGTCAGTCATGACAACCACCGTCCACCACAATGAAAACAATATTTATCCATATATGTATCAATTTTTATCTTCGCTATTCTTTTTTTTTTTTTTGTTTAGTACACCATTATAAAATATATTTTCTTAATTAAAAATAATTTCAAATTTTTTTAAAATTTAAATATCTTAAATCTAAATTTTTGCCTAGTAAATAAGCCTATTTTGAAAAATATTTATTTTAAAATTTTTAAAAATAAACTAAAATTTGAAAAAATATATTTCACAATTTATATTAAATAAGAAAGTTAACGGTCAAGATAAAACTTGATACATGTACTAATAAGATTTATTTTACTTCCGGTGGTTGTCATGGTTGACAACCACCATAAGTGTATCCTTGTGAATGAATAATAAATAGTATCAAATATTTTACTTGGTCCGGCAAAATCTACATGTGTACATATTATGTATTAACTTGTAAATGGAAAGAGCAAATAAATCAACTGTTAAAAAGATCCTACAATTATATAGAGATACTATTAGTAAAACTCGTATCTTATAAGTAATAGGATATGATCTACATGTGTACGTATCAAAGTTTTGTAAATCACCAATGAGTCATATATTAGTCACACACATTCTAATCATATCATATCATATCATATATCATATATCATATATCATATATCATATATCATATATATATATATATATATATTTCTGGGTACAAAGGGTGAGGATCGTAATATGTGTGTTCTAATGAGGGCATTTTTGGAAAGCTCTAATTAAGTATTTTTGCTTTTTTTCAAAATTACATGTGATTAATGAATAATGAATGGTTTAAGTTATTACTAACAATAAATAAAATAAAATAACTAATTACAAGAATATAATATATATAAATAAGATGTCCATTTAAATTCTATCATTTCAATGAAAGATAATTGTTAATCAACTGAACATATATTAAAACCTTTTTTAACATAAAAATTATTATTCAAACACGAATAGTTTACTTGGTTTGTCTAAAATATTATTGTCACTTCTATTCATCGTCATCGTTGTTACTCCCTTCGTTTTTTATAACTAATTTTCAATCTTTCTGAGATTCATCTTTAATCAATAAAATTTCACGTGATATTTTGTAAAAAATATATTATTATACTTTCTAATAATAAAATTTTATTATGTATCTAATGATATTGATTAATGTTTAATACGATGAATCATGATACAAATTAAAATATTAACATTCGAAATGTTTAAAATGAAAATTAAACTTAGACAACGGTTATAAAAACAAAGGAAGTTTTATTATTGTTATGTATTATTATTATTATTACTATTATTATAATCATACTTTTAAAAATAAAAGAAATATATATATTATTATTATTCCACTGTAATAGATACTAACTCACATTAATTTGATAATGTTTAGTAATTCAGTATGAATTTTATTATTCCATAATAATTTTGCATAAAATTGAATGTATAATGCCACTTTTATATGCCTTTTCTTTCTCAAAAGAAAAATAGGATCGATGCTCTTCTAATATGATGTATTGACATTTTTAATAAATAAATAATTAATTGACAATTAACTTTTTGTAACATCTTATCATTTATACTGATTAATTTTAAGGACAATTAATATCATTCATCATCATTTTTTTTCTTTGAACCCTTTTATTTTGTTGAAAATCGAATTAATGGTACATTAAAAATAAGGAGGAGGAGTTACTCAAATTCATCATCATGAATAACAACCTTATCATTATAAAAGGAACAACAACCCCTCCCCTTCCCCTTCTCCTTCTCCTTCACCTTATACTCATTTTATAATTTTTCATTATGTTCTATAGATGATTTCTTACTTTTAGTTTCCTTTTTATTTGCTTATATATATGTTGTTTCTGAATGGTTGCTTAATTCATTTTTTGTTTTATATTGTTTTCCATTTAATTGTACGGTCATTTAGGTGTTGGCCAAATTATTGTTAGTTTTATTTATTCTATCATTTTTATTTTTACTATATCTTCTTTTAAATTTAATCTTTATTGTTTATGTGTAGGTCATACTCTAATAATATGAATGATCGATGGATGGACAAATTGCCCATAGATCAAAATAAGAAGGAAGCGTTTAGAAATTAGTTGTATCAATGAAGGAAAAAATCAGGTACATAATAATCTATTGTCTTTTTACAAATTTATATTGACTTATTTGAATATTTTAGAATATATTATGTAAGGAATATTTCTAGAAGATATTTTTTGGGCCACTTTTTATAAGAAATTTTAGTAGTAGATCAATAATTTTTATGTGTATGTAATTAATTATGTACTGGCTAAGATTATATTTTCAATAAGTGATTTTTATGTCTAAATGATGTAACATATTTGAGTATGTGTAGAAAAAACTTATGTCCAAATATTTAAAAATAAGTTACATAAAAAATCAACATTTACCATAAATATGTAATAGTACATGATAGATACAAATCAATCACATTATAGCTTCGATCAAAGTCAATACAAATCATATGTCATATATCATATATATCATATATATTTCTGGGTACAAAGGGTGAGGTTGTAATATGTATATTTTAGAAAGGGTATTATTGGAAAACTAAAATTGAACATATTTACTTTTCTCAATAAAAATAATGAATTAATAAAGAGAATTAATATACTCATTCACTAGACTTTTGAATTTCTTTTAATTTAATGTATTTATAACTCTTATTTATCTTTCCCAAATAATTCCAAGAGAATAATTTTACTTTTTTGGTCCATTTTTTAAATTAAAATTGGTATGTTTTTAGTTTGTTGGTTTGAGGAGAAAAAAAATACGTGCTTTAGTTTTTGTTGTGAGGAGAAAACCTCTTTATACGTTTATAGGCCCACGCTTAGCACCTTTATTTTCGTCAGAGTTAGCATTTAGTTCAAAATTAACTAGATCAAATGAGTAAATAGTTAACTAGGCCAAATTAAATAATGAAATAATAATTTTGTCTTAAATATTTGTAATTAAGTCGTCACTATATGGTTCCATAAAAGAGTCATCATTATATAGTCTTTTAATTGTTGCTTTGTAACCGAATGCTTATTTATTGTTAAATATTTATAGTGCTTTCATAATTTATTTTAATAATATTATAAAATCTCAATTATAAAAGCAACAACAATGACATTTTATTGTAACATTGTTTACATTGAGTTTAGTTCGTTTCTTTTATTGTAATTTGTAACATTTCGAAATTCTGTATATCTATTTAGATATTGTCTATTCTAATTCTTTATAATTTGATTGATTTCTTGGGTTGCATTACATGACCACCGCATATTTTCTTTTTGAAAGAATTAAAATAAAATCGGTATTTATCCTATACACGTGGTAAGAACTTTTTGACACATTTCAATCCAAGTTAATCTATATTTATATCGTTTTTACATTTTTATTAGTAAATATATAAGTTAAAATGTTGAATTAGATTTAATTTATGTCTACAAAGGGTGGTCGTCGGAATTTGTGTGATTTTATGAGGGTATTTTGGGTATTTTAGGTTTATCCAAATAATTTTTTATTTTTTTAAAAGCCCACCTAAAAATTAATACGAAAAGTTTCTATTTAATTATAAATTTTCTTTTTAATTGGTGATTATTATAATTAATGGATTATTATTATAGTAAATGATACTCATAAGTCATAGCTATTCGGTTACATGCATGCATTTGCATTCAAATTAGTATTTGTTACAAGGTGCATTTAGTTGGACGTTTCATTTTACTAATGATAAATAGTAATTTTTTTAATCAAAATAATAATATATATATTAATGAATGTTTCCACTAAGTTACAAGATTATATATACTTTCACTTAAAAGATTATATTATTCCTCATGCATATGTATCTTCTATTTTATTTTCCTCTAAACACTGCATTTGTCTTTTGGGATTTTAGTGGCTTTCAACACACCAAAACTAAATCCATTATCTTGATATTTTGATTTGGTTATCACAAAAACAAGCAAGTCATCCTATTTTTAATGTAGCATGAGATCAAAACCTCCATCAAATTCAGATTGTATGTACTCTGCTACCATTGTATGATTGTTGCATCTATTAGTGCAAAACAAAGAGTATGATATTGGAGCAAGACGTAGTTTGTCTTGAGTAAGTTTACTTTGTATTTTATTTGTTTTATATTTTATTGTGATTTCTTTTATCTTATAAATAATTAGTAGCATTTTCTTAAAAAATTGGAGCACTGGCATTAATATTTTTATAAGGAATTGTTAAGTAATTAGTTCATTAACTACTTTTTTTTTCCTTATTTTGAATTGATAAAGGTCTACGGTATTGTCATATATGAGAAAACTAATCTGATATTAAATTTTAATATTATTCTTAGCCTTTTATCACTATAATAGAAGTGTATACTAGCTTTTAAGTTTGCTTTCTAAAGTAACATTGACAAATTTATTTTATCCTACAATTAAATTGTTCTAATCCAATATTTTGAAGTAAATTTAGTTTAGTACAACAATTATTTTATCGGATTAGGATTTATCAATGAGAAATTTTGCGAATTTCTTAATAATTTACAAAGAAAGAAAATTGGAAAGGGGCTGGGGCCAAAGAAAACAGGGTGTGGTAAAATGTCTATTACCTTAGTGTTGTAAACTTTTAGAACATATATTACATTTTAAAATATTATATGATAAGACAAAATGTATAAACTTTTGCCTAATAAGATTGACTACTTTGTTTTAGGGTACAAAATCATATATATATATATATATATATATATATATATATATATATATATATATATATATATATATATATATATATATATATAGGATGAGGATTGAAATTTATGTATGTTGTATTGAGAGGACATTTTTAGAATGGTACAATTAATCATACTTATTTTTTAAAATGAAAATTACTCATACATATTAATTTACGATGAGTTACTATTGTATATAAATGAAAGCATATTATTTAAATTGAAATATGTACGACAGTATAATAGATATTAGAATTCATAAAAATATATATATATGATTCCCTTTATCACCAAAGGATATAATAGATATCAAAGTGAATTAATAATGAGAATAAATAAATATCAAAAATATATTACAAAAACACAAATAAAAATAAAATTTACATTTATTATTGTGGTAAATAATTTTTTTTAGATTAGATGAGTTGGAAAGTTGCTATTGGCTAATTTGAATTTCTTCTTTTACATATTATTATTATTATTATAATTATTATTATTATTATAATACAAAAAGGTAGAAGGTATCCATTTTATTGTGGGTTGATGCTAACATAATACTATGAATTTGAAAGTTAAGTTAAGACAAATAAAATGCTACTGTAATAGTTATGGTGATTATTAAATCAATACTAATGACCATAATAATTATACTTAACTATTTGTTTTCACCCACTAACAAAACCGTTATTTTTTGGTCAAAGCATCTTTAATTTTATTAATAAATTTTTGTTTTATAATAATTTTTTTATCATCCACTTAAGATTGGCTAGATTGATATAAATTGATAAGGTGTTTTAAGTTTTGAAAGTTGAAACACACCTCTTCTCACTATCTATTTTGTAATTTATAATAAGATAGATTAGATATACTAATTTTGATATTGATTTGTCTCTTTATCTTGAGAAAGCAAGTCTCACTACTTTCTATCATACAAATGAGCAAAAATCTTGATCAAACCTTGAATTTACATGCATTTGGTGTTGTAGTGTTTGGGCATTGCATTTCATGAGAAGAATATAATTTAAGCTAAGGTAACGTTTAATAACTATGTTTATATTTACTATTATTATTATTATTATTATTATTATTATCACCATTTTATTAATGTTTTACATGATGTCTTTGTATCCTACAACTAACAATATGTATTTTGGCTTTTATAATGTTTTTTAAAAATAATGGGTGAGTAATTTATTCGATGTCTATATATAGTTATATTATGTTATTGTTTTAGTTTGAACAAAGAGGAAATTATGAGCCAAAGTTGTATAATTAATATAATTATATTATACATTGTTATATAATTATATTTATTATGAACAAGGATACATTGTTATATTATGTTATTGCATTTAGAATATTATTTATATTTTATTAATGTGCTTAAGTTGTATATCTTGAGTTTATCTTCGAAAAATGTTCCTGTCTAAGCCACTAACTTATTTTAATCAAAATGTGTGAAAAATTTAAAATTTATAAAGAAATAATATGGGATAAAGGGAATTTGAGAAAGCAAAAGGGGATGACATACTATATATTGCTTAATTATAACTATATCACATAATCAGTTTTGTAAAATATTAAGAATAAAGTATTACGAAATATTTATCTAGAAGAAAAATAAAGTATAATTCCAATTCAATTATAACTTAGCGAGATATACAAAGGTTTCCATTTTTCAAAAAAAAATGTATAAATGTAATTTTATTTTTTTTCCCATCATTGCTTTCTTTTTAATATTTATTTTAGGTGCAATTGCTCATATTTTTAATGATTATTAGTTATATAGTTATTCGTTCCAATATTCCCACTCCTATTATTTAAAATATAGTTAAAATAATATTTTCAATATATGTGTGATTTATCTTTGTCCCGTGCAACGCACGGGTACAAGGACTAGTATATATATATTTCTGGGTACAAAGGGCGAAGGTGGAATTTGTGTGATTTCATAAGGGTAATTTTGGTATTTTAAATATTATTTTTTTAATTTAACTCACAACCAAATAATCCATATTCATCATAATAGTTATTCATAAAAACTAAAATACAAAAATCAGAAGCCATAAAACATATGAAGTGGTATAGAATATTACTTGACAATTCATTCAACGGCCATAATTACTCATTCAAATACATAAAACAGTTACAATTACTTTATTTCACAATGACTACTAATCAAAACGATTACAATGGCAATTACTTTACAGTATTTCACAATGACTACTAATCAAAACGTACGGTTGCAATGACAATAACTGTATTTCATTGCCAAGTTTGACTACTAATAAAAGTGGTTTCAAATACATAATTAATTTTTAATTAATTACAATTTTTTTCTTCTAAAATCCAAAATGTGCCTATAAAAGTCTTGGTGAGGTTATGTATTTAACATCCACTTTACAGTATAAATAGCGATAGTGGTTACGATAATTCTAAAACGTATCAATCACTCTAATACAATCAAAATGTCTTACTCATTTCTACATCAACTTACACTTGAAAAGAATTGGAAAATCAAGGTAAGGGTCTCAAAATTATGGAATTCTTACAATATGAAGGATGATACATTTTTAAGTAAAGATATGGTGTTCATCGATGAAAAGGTATGTTCACATACTTTATTCAATTCGAATTAATAAAAGGTTTTAGGGTTCACTTCTTCACTACTAATCTGCCTCTTATTGTGTTTTTTTTAGGGTTCATACATTCAGCATGCATCAGAGCTACTTTTACCACCCGTTTTAATGATCGTCTTAAGGAAGGTAGCATCTACACCATGGAAAAGTTTGTTGTCAAGCCTAATAGACATGATTTCCGAGTTTTTCGCGATAGCATAATAATTATGATACAGTTTTTTGGAAATACAATATTCAAGGAAATTAGTGGAGACTTGATCCAAATACGTAGACACGGATTTGATTTAATTGAGTTTTATAAGAACGAGGAATGGGTACAAAATAACACTATTTTTTCAGGTAATCATCCATTTTCTATAAAAGATTACATGTAACCAACAAATTTTTGCAATAATTAACAAACTTATCATGTCTTCTAAACTATACAGATGTCATTGGTTCTATCATCCATTATTTATAAAATATTATATGTAACCGACAAATTTTTGCAATAATTAACTAACTTATTATGTTTTCTAAACTATACAGATGTCATTGGTGTATCGTGAGTGTGGGGGATATTCAAACCAAGCCATCAAAAGAAAATTCAGACAAAATTATCCGATTTTTAATCCTTGAATTTGAGGATATTTGGTAAGGCAATTAATGAGTAATACACCATATATACATACCTAACACTATTTATGCACCTTAATTATTTTTTTAATTTACTATATATTCAGTTTGTATTAATTATAATATATACATACTTACAATTATTAAAATAATCACATAGTCTAAATATTGTGTTCATATAAGAAGAGGAATAAAAATTATTTTTGAAAAATCTAAAAATAGAATCATACAGTAAGGGACTCATTAAATTGATGACAACTATAGGCATAAGTTGATTTCAAAAAAAAAAAACTATAGGCATAAGTTTGTATTATTAAAAAGTTGGAATTTCATTAACCAAAAAACAATAAAAAATGATTAAGGTAGTGATAGAAATTTTGAATACTAAGTGAGCATGACACAATGTAATTCTCAACCGTTATGTTATTTATTATCTTTATTTTTCATCTTAAATTGGCTTTGTTTGCAATTTGTTTTGCATATATATACAAATTTTTAGTTATAATTTTGCATAATTTTCTTACTCGATTATTCTTAGTTTTTTTTTCGTATAATTAGTTTGATTTTGATGTTGTGCAGGTCCAAATACTATGTTGACATCTTCAAATTATCAAGAATTGTTGGATAATATAAGATGTGTATGATTATCAATAATATTTTACTAGAAAAATTCTTTCTAAATATCATTTTTTCATTATGAGAATTATTGAATCGTGTAAAATTTTGTGAGTTGTTGTGGTCTAGCGCAAATGCGTGAAAATTCAACTCCCACATTCTATGTTCTCTTTAATACTTTTCTATTGTTTTTTATTAATTAGTTAGTCATGTATATCATTCTTTAAATATTTTGCAAGTTAATTTAAATACAAAAACTAAGAACCATATTATTCTAAATTTTAAAATTTATATCTCTAAAATATGGTGTGGATGTTAATAGTTTTCTTCGTTTTATTGAATTAGGATTATAAGTATAATGGTTGCTCCATATTAAAAGTTTACGAACACATATAGATGAAGGTTGGGGAATTCATGATGAGCTTGACATAATTATGTAATGTTGTAAGTACCCCACGAAATTATTTGCATTTTAGGTATATTATACTATTGATAAGAGATAATATTAGTCTAAATTCTATACGATATTTGATATGCTTTTTTATACAAAAATTCTATGCAATATGATAATTTATGTATACTATGTAGGTACCAATATATGGTGAGGAACATGACAAGCGTTAGCTTAGGTGATATTATAATTTAAGTTGGCTTTTTCATGTGTCGGTCATTTTTAAAATTCATTTTTATAATTAAGTACGGTAAGATTTCTTTGAATAAAATTCATTTTTAAAATACGTTTATTCATTAGTCCGTAATATAAAGAAGACAAGAAGGTTACTTGAATGTTTACAATCATAAGTTACCTATTGAATCATTTATTGTATTATTTAATAATATTATTTATCAATTGATCATTATTTTAAATATTTTCATTTAGCAATTATTGATAACTATTTGCAATGGTTGATTTTTTTATTATTTCATTCATGCAAAAATGGAAATGAATAAATTTTTAAATACCTCTAATTTTTTAAATATAGTTATTGTATCTCTTATATTCCTTTAGCTTCTCATATAAAATGATGAGACAATAGCAAATGAACAATAAAATGAAGGAATGATGTGTTCATCCTAATTATATTTTCACTACTATGAAGGGATAACATATGAAATTAAAATTCTTATTCTATAATCTTTTTAAAGGTAAGTTCTCATTTTCTTTCAATTGGTCTATATGGTTGTGAAATTGTTAGCTTTTCATTTGTGATTAAAAACATCATACATTTCATATCCTTTCATCATATATGAATGAAAATAAACATGATTCAAGTTCAACTATAAATAGAGGGAAAATACGTACAAAGGCAACTCTTCCTCTATTTTTTCCCTTTCTTTCTTTATTTATTTATTTTAATTTTATGTACTATTTCTCTTATTTTTAATCATTAGTTGTTCACTTATTTATTTTCATTAGTTCTTCTCCATATCATTTAATATATAAATTAAACAATATTTTAATATATATGTGATTTACTTTTGTCCCGTGCAACGCACGGGTACAAGGACTAGTAGTTATGTATTTGTCACTATTATAAATACATATGTGACTGATGGCCATTATAATAAAAAAATATATATTTACATCCAATATTAATGTATTGTTAGTCACTCTTGTGTCGTATATTAGTCATCTAGACCTGTCAATTCGGTCGGGCGGGCGGGTTTCGGGTCAGTCGTATATCGGGTTCGGGTAAATACGGGTTCGGGAAAATACGGGCGGTGTATTTCGGGTTCGAGTCAACCCAACGGGTTATAATTGCGATATTTTTCCGCTTTTCCTTTTAAAAAAATGGTCTCTAAATATTACTTTTTGTACAATATACATAATAAAATATGATTATCTTCTAATAACGATAGATTATTGTAACTATTTTAACTTAAATTAGAGAAATAACAAATAAATAAGTTGCACTTATAGTTTAACGTTAAAAATTACAAAAAAAATCACAAATTCTAATAAAGTTGAACTTAAAAAATTAATTTTTCGGGTCAAACGGGCGGGTCGGGTTTGACCCGCTAATTTTCGGGTTCGGTATACTTCGGGTTTAGTTGAAAAAATCGTGTTCAAAACTCAGAAATTTCAGACGGGTTCGAGTCGGGTCAGAAACTGCCAAGTCTATAGTCACCTATATGCTAAGAATCGAGATACCATAATATTCATCACCCTAAAATTTAATATTAGTCCCCTATATTTTAATACGCTTAATAGATTTATTATGTTCTGTTTTCAAATTCGAAATAACATAATTTTAGTCATGCTAATTGATTTATTAGTCACCGATAATCCTAGATATGTAATATACCTAATTATGAAATTTTCGTTTGCAGTAGAAGTATATAAATCAAAAAGAGTTCAATTCATAAAGAAAGAAGGAAATTGATTTGAAACTTATGATTTAGAAAAATTCGTCCATTAAAAACGTACAAGATTTATAATTGGCAAAGATTGGGATGCTTTTGATAGCTATGCGTGATTTGCAAATAAAAAGATTCTCCTAATCTATGTGGTCTTTTTAAAATTTAATTAATTTAATTAAAGTGTTTGATTTCACTCTCCTAGTTGCGCTTGAGTTTTTATTTTAATAAGATTTGCTATATTAGGGCTGTCAAAAAACTGTCCGACTCAAAAACCCGGTTCAGTTCGATCCGGAAAAAATCGGGTCCGAACATCAAAATTGCGTCCGAATTCTAAATCCGGACAAACGAACATGTCCGATTTCAATCTGAACTGGGTCCAGGTTTGCCAAACCGGGTTCAGGTTTGTCCGAATTTCAGTAGGAATTGAGTATGCAATGTTTGCTAGCCTGGGCGGGAAGTGAAAATTTGTGTCCAACCTAGACCCGGACCTGGATGTTCGATGTCCGGACCCGGATGTTCGATGTCCGAACCCGGATGTTCGATGTCCAAACCCGGATGTCCGATGTAATTGTAAAGCGCCGTCATGTTAAGTGTCAATTGTCAAGCATGGGTAAACCGGACATCGGACATCCGGGTCCGGGTTAGGAAAAAGTGTCTGATTCTTAATTCGAATAGGGTCAGGGTTTGACATTTTTTGTCCGATGTCCGATTGCTCGAACCCGTATTCAACTCAGACCCGGATTTTTGACAGCCCTAGCTATATAAGATATCTCATGGTAGTTTATCATCGTGAGATAGTCTTATACTAAAGTTCATATGTAATTTGTTTTACAAGTAACAGTAGTAAACAATTCAGTGGTGAAATCTCAATATACCACCAATTAGTTACTTTTTCCCATATCGTCGGTGATGTAAAACTATAATTAGTTTTTTATTTAAAGAAAAAACAAAAAGAAAACTGAATTAGAGTGGAGAGAAAAGAAAGGGACAGTAATTATTACTTGGCCAATTATGGTTTGGATAGAGAAATGTATTTGTGATGCTTGGCCTAATTATTCGTGTTGTTAACAAAATTAGTTGGACAGAAACCTACAATTCGTACAAAAGCAGAAATAGGTCCTGATATATAAGATGACATTAATTATGTTTATCTTAAGTTGTTATATGACTTTTTTTAAAAGGAAAATTGAATTCTAATAATAGCTACTTTCAATTTTTGTATGTGAATAATTTCTACTTTATTTTCGTATTCTGGTGGTCCCAAAAAATAAAATTGTATTATCGTGGTACAACACCGACTCTATGACTCGGTAGAAAGCCGGCGTGTCAAACACACTACTGCTGGTACACGTCAACTTTCCGCCAAGTCACCGCTACTTGACTTAACGTTATCCCACGAGAATACATGTTTAGGACCACCAGAATAAGAAAATAAAGCTGGAATTATTGACATATCCAAATCCAATAGTAGGGTTATTGACATACGAACATGAAAGTTTCCCTTTATAAATGAGACGGTGTTTACGTGAATTTGAAATACAAAATATATTTTTCAAGTAAGTAATTATGTAACTGTTCTTTACTTCTTTGGCATCCCATGTTATGCATTGAGAATTTTTCAATAATTTTGTGATTTTTATTAGAGTAATTTTATAATAATTATCAATTCAATACTAAAAAAATTAATTTAAATGGTAATTAGAAAATAATGAAAAATTGTGTAACAATGGTATTTTTTAAATAATTTGGTGGTGGAAACATATTAAAGGTTGTATTACCATTAAATATCCCAACTTTATAAGAACTAATTTCAAGAAAAATATAAAAAAAATTATTTGATAAACTTATGTTGTCCTAAATTAAGAAATATGTTCAAGTATTTATCTACTAAATTGAATACTTATTAAATTTTGAATCCTTTGTCTAGATATTTATTCATCTAGTATAATATAAATTAGTGATATAGTAGGTTGATCTTAAAATTATTGGTTAATAACTTTATTTTATTTTTTTTGTATGAAAAACAATGTTTGTACAAAAGAAAGTTACAATGAATACTATAATTCTATTTTTATGTTTTTCAATTTGATTTTGTGGTTTTTTTTTTGCCTGTTTTACAATTCTTTTTATCAATATTTACTCAAACTTCTTGTTTAGTTTTTGGTATTTTACTTATAATTTAATTTTTTTATCTATAAAAATATATATAGTAGTGTTCATTAAAAAATTATTTTTTTAAATAGTTATTAAAGAAAATACAAAACAATAGTTGTTTTTAGGGTTTCAATTTTTTTTTTTTACATTGGTAAGTCGAGCCACCCACTGGGTCCTTATCTCAGGAAAAGCTCAATGGGTCCACCAGCCCATAGGGAAGGGGGGAAACTAGGCATGCACTCTTGTTACTGTACCCAGGAATCAATCTCAGGACCTGTTGGATATCATATAACACTGCAGCAAAGTACCACTTAAGCTAAGAGCTCATTGATGTTTTTAGGGTTTCAATTGTTGAAAACTGAATCGGGTATAAATTTCAGCAATTGTTTGATGCATACTGGGTGTTTGCGGCTTCAGCATGTGTTTGATGCGTAAAATATGAAGAATTTGACCATTACTCTCCTTCTTCCCATCATCCCATGCCCTCACTCAGACCATTAATAGGCTAAGTTACAAACTGTTTAGAACTACCAAGTTGTCCATCAGAATGTGACAGCTTCAGAAACAGATGTTTGTGGTACCTCAAACAGTGGTGGTTTTCCTCAAAAAAATAAAAAATAAAAAAAAGCTTAGCTTGTGCAAATGTTGCCTCCTTTACATAAAAGTCTAGTTCAGCTTTAATTTGTTCATTCACAATATCCTTGACTCTCCTCAATTGGTCACTTTGTACTGGTTTGCCTGTTCATACAATTAACAGCATTCGCTAAGCAGTAGTCAGGATAATAAATGTCAAAAATCGAATAGAGGTTACTTCAAAAAATATTTAATTACCATGAAAAAATTCCAACCTTAATTTCTCAGGAAGGACAATAGATCCCTTCTGATTGACAAGACATGAATCCCAAGCACTTTTGTACCATTATTTGAGGATAAATAAACAGTTTGTAACTTCTGTTATGGGATATTAAATGACATGATGTACGGTCCCTTCTACTTGTAGTTCTAATTAGATACTAACCTAGTCTTTTTACTTGCAGTTCTAACCTAAATGTTTGACTTTATTATTTTTCCTGTGCTTTATTAGTGATGTTTTTATGACATGTCCTTTTTTTTAATTCAGTGATGAGGAAGCGTACATTATTCTTGAACTTTGATGGTAAAAAGCTAAAAATAAAAGGGTCTAACACAAACATGTCTAATTTACTTGATGTGTTTACTGCGTGGGAAGAGAAAATTGCAGTTGAGAAGTTTTGGTTACCTAAATATCCATTACTTTCTTATTTGAAGAACACAGAGAGTGTTTATACCAATGTAAAGGATGACTTGGAAAATTTGTATTTATGGTTGGAAAAGAGCGAGGTTAATTTGGGTTAGTTCTGATGAGGAAGTTGGGATGGTAATAAAGTTATCTAGGGGTTTAATAAAGTATGATTTGAGACTGCTGGAGGAAAACGCGCCTTATATTCCTAGATTGCATGTACGAGCTGAGTTGAATCGCAACTGGTACCCAAATGCCAATTGTCGTTAGGAGGAGTCCAAGACTGTGTCTCTTCCCTTAATGTCAGCATGAGGAGCAAAATTGAGGTAATAGTGGTCACTTCCAATGCCATTCAGAACACAACAAAAGATCACGAGCTTTCTAACGGGTCTAGGGGGTCTCCTAATGTCAGTCAATCAGAATACCATCACCAAAGTAACTCCGTTCCAACCAGCAAAGTATCTACAAATGATAATGTCATTTAGGAGCCAATTTTTTTTCCCAAAACAACTTTAGACATCAAATATTTGATCACATTGACAATCAACTTATTAATATGTGTGGTTCTTTTCCATGAAATTGTAGGTAGCGACCAATCTATCAAACTCTCTAACTTGCAAAATTTAGGAATGAGGCTATTACATTCAAACCATCCATACTTCTTGTAGACATAACTTCAGAGTATTGACATTGGTTTTTTTTTTTTTTTTTTTCAACTCAGGTAAATAGGGTTGGAATAGTCCTTCCTTTATAGGGCAAATTGATGAGGAAGAGCTAAACTAGTGATCAAAAACCTCCTATTTGAGAATCAATAACTAACCAGGGAAAATTCTAAAAAACCAAGTCTCGTCAAAAAGCGACAACCTAATCAAACTACATTTATTACAACCAAACTACTAAGCAAAGCCCTAAAAAAAGAAGGTGCAAAAACAAGCCCAACCCAAGGTGGGACTGATCTATCACTTTCAAGACAGGGACAACACTGGTGAAACCAAAATAGCAACAGGTATTGCAGTGAATCACGAGAAACCAGCAACACTTAAGCAACAACCAAAACAAAGACGGACGAAGATCAACACCACCATGGAGACCAGAAGGAGCAACCAGAGGAGGCATCAATTGCCGGAGACCACACCTGAGAAGGCACCTTCAACTTAGGCACCTCTTTTTTCTCTAACCCCAGCATTGGTTTTGTTTTGGTTAATTAATGATTAATAGTAAAAATCAGGCACCTCTTTTTCACATAAATGCGTCTAAACTTTGTACTACCAACTGCTTCTTAAATGACCCCCAAAGTTGATATTTTGCTCCTTCCTTTTCCATCGACTGTTAATCACAGAGATTTGCTCTTTCCCTGTTCTTTGGATTGGATAAAATGAGGTTTGGATGGATTGGATTGGATTGGATAAGTTATGGTATTTTTTTTTGGGAAATTTTGTTTTTAGAGATGATGCTTTTTTGGAGAATTGTGTAGGGGTTTAGATTAGATTGGATTGGAAAGAGTCTAGAGGTATTCTTTGGATTGGATAAAATGAGGTTTGGATGGATTGAATTGGATTGGATTGGATTGAATTGGATAAGTTATGATACTTTTTTGGGAAATTATGTTTTTAGAGAGGATTTTTTTTTTTGGGAATTGTGTAAAGTTTTAGATTGGATTGGATTGGAAAGAATTACCAATTGGATTGGATAAAATGAAGTTTGGATGGATTGGATTGGATTGGATTGGATACTTTTTTGGGGGATTGTGTTTTCAGAGAGAACTTTTTTGAGTTGGATTGGATTGGATTGGAAAGAGTTACCAATCCAAAGAACAGGGGTGCACATGCATGCCCCAATCACTTTAAAGCCGAACAAACCGTTCGCTTCATTTTTGCAGAAAGTAGATAGATCTATGACATACATAGTATAGCACTGAGGAAGACTGAAGTGGACACAAAGGCAAAGAGGAATTGATTGACACAGAAAGTGCAGATATGACCTTATTTAGTTATTTTAATCACTAATTGAATTACACAGGAAAGCCAATTGCAAAATATACAAGTTCAAGTGCATTGCTATACACCCAAATAAACTGTGACCTGTTCTTACCTCGTGCAAATTTAAGCCAGCAGAAAAATCTATGAACCGGAAAGAACTTTGGTTATGGTAGTCTGCAGGGAAGCAGCTGAGTCAATAGCAGTCTTTGCGAACCAACTGACTCCCACTTTGATCCGGTGTTGGTCTGTAGGCAACCTAATAAGGTACGCCAGTTTCCTCGCTGATGACACAAATCAAAGATCAAAGTGAAGTCTGTAAGGTAAATGATTGGTCATGTGGTTTGTGAAATTGGAGGAAATAGAGTTTGGCTCTTTTTTACCTGCATGACCGATGGGTCCTTCCAAGGTTAGCCCATCAATGAAGCTTGGAGTTACTGCAGCATCATACCGTCCCAGAGTCATCATTTCACCTAAGTTTTGGAACCTAGTAAATTCAATCCAACCCATCAGGTTATCAGATTTATTTACAGATGACAGCCCAACACAACAAGTAACTTAGAATCCCACAAAGGGTAATAGACTAGTAGGGCCTTGTTTAGGGAGGGGTTCGGATCGCACTAATGCAAGTTTGAAGTGTTTAACCAAATCCTGTGAAGGCTATAAGCTTCCTCAGGATTTATTTGTAGGCCTGGCATAAGGAAAGCCTCCTAAAAATACTAAGAAATTCATTTAGGACGAGGTTTCGCAACTGTGGATGGACTCTGCATAAGTGGGATCGACACTAGGCTATTATTGAAATATTCAGCTATAATACTTGCATTGACCAAGGCGAGTGGTCCTTTCTAAAAAAAAAAAATTAAAAACTTACTAGGTGAGCAGGGGAGCAAATCTAAAATCAAACTACTGATTTGAGAAAGTGGTTGGATCAACCAAACAGGGAAAAAAAAAAGGCCATATGTAACAATTAAAAGGTTTAGTGACACAGAAACTGAACAGGCTGAAATGTGTAGTTGGATCAAGGCACATAGAATTCAAGAATGCAACTGGCCAAGTATCAGCACTTTTATTGGGTCCAAATCCCGATGACACGCTTAACACAACTCCCTAACACAGCTCATGGCCAAAAGGCACTAAATACTATAAAGTTCCAGAATAAAGCAACATTGACCAGTAAAATGCTAAATGATGATCTTAATCAAAACTTCAAACAAGTAGAACAGACAGATAAAGAAGAATAGGCTAAAATTCCGGTGTATCAAATGAACTGGTGCATGGATTCTATATTGCTAGCATATGTAACCTATTTCGTCAATAAACCAAAGAAATGTCGTTACTGGACAATACTCAGATTCATAAGTATATTTCATTGTCATCAAATATAAAACCTGAAAGATAGAAGAGGACGGTCATTAATTGCTGCCCAAATATTCCAGCCAGCAAAATCTGCTTCTTGAAAAGCTACCTGCATGGTGAGGTGACAAGTACAGAGACTCTTAAATAACCTGAGACAGTGCCAGCAATAAAGCAAGAATGTCCTATGGCAGATACTGCACCTGTGCTGTTGCAGGAAGAAGCTTTCCACTGGATTCTCTCAGAGCAGAGGAATCCCCTATGGCAAATATCCTAGGGTGACCCTTCACACGGAGGGTTTCATCAGTTTCTGCTTGACCTCTTCCATTTAGAGGAAGCACGTGGGGCTTATCACATGGTTCCAGTTGTGGAAGTACAGGTTTATTTCCAACGGTCCACAGAACCAAATCTGCCTCCAGGCTTTGAGGTTGCTGCCCCCTTTCTGCAGGCTGAATTTGTACAATATATTTTTCAGGATCATGGTCCTCATTGACATTTGAAATCATTCCATCCTCTATTAACTTGTTTGAATCAACTCTGGTAATAGAGTTGACAAAATATCCCAAAAATAGCTCAACTTTTCTTTCGGACAGCACCTGCAGTCACAAAAAGGAATTTGAGTTCAAAGCTTAAAAGTTAGGGTTGTCAAATGCTAAAATCCTGAACTTTGAGGGTGTTGAACAATAATATTTCAAACTTTGATATTGGACACTTGTATCACCCATCCATACTATATACCTATAACCTATACATTCTACACTTCTTTTTTGGAAAAATTTAAATCAAATATGGTACAAAATATAAACAGGTCCAGATGCAATGTTGAGTATCAGATCGCCCAACACCCAAAAAGTTCATGATATTATGATCTAGAACCCTAAAAAGATCATGTCAAAAGTTTGATCATGGACAAGATGAAGAAAGAAAGCACGGATGCTATCCATTAGATTAGGATTGAAACGCAGTAAGAGACCGACAAAGCATCCAGGTACGAACAGTTATATAGCCACAGCAGTAATCTTACTCTTAAAGCAGCTTCCCTGTTACCCGGTGGAGCAGATGGCAAGATGGCCGTTTCCAAATTGATGGCTTGCACAATTCCCTTGTCTTGCAGTCTTTCTGAGACTGTTGCGGCTAACTCTACTCCAGCATAACCACACCCAACAACCACCACTCGGATTGGGTATCCCCTGCCAAAATACTTCCTCTCCAGTAATTTCAGGCCATCATTAACCTTCTGTATGATAGAATGAGCAAAATATTAAAGCTACCAAAAGTTCCAGCTGTAATGGAGAGAAATCTAGGTGAAACTGGAGGGCAAATGGTATTTCATGATGTGTAAATAAGGGTGAAGTTTGTTTAAATTACTAAACCGGCAATTGAAAGTTTGAGACTACCTTTTCTCAGCGGATATAGATTTGTTTCTACTTTTGAATATGGAAGAAACCTAAAATATTTCACCATTCCTCATTTTATAATAAGCATACAGCCAAATCTTTTGATGTCTACTGTATGTTAATGTGTCATCAGTGCCATTTGTTTTATGCTCTTAGGGCAGATAGCATAGGATGGGAAAATATTTTTCTAAACGGTTAAATTTATTGGGCAAATTGTTGATTAAGCCTTCAGGAGGTTTACCATGGAATACAATACTTCCACTTTTCTTCTTTGATAATTGACAGCTAAAATTATTTTTTTTCTCCAGCTTCTTCATAAGGATCCAGATAATCCAGATCAGCAAACATTTCCTTTCAATGGAAATAATCTAAGATTACTCAACTCCACTGTCCTAAGCAAGAGGAAAGGATTGGTGTAGGGCCTCTTTTGAGACGAATGAAAAGCTCTGAATACCAAAAGGCTTTGGACATTTGAGAAGGATAATGCTTTGTAAAGAAGTGAGATTAAGGCAAAGCACAGGGTTGATGGTTTAGGAATTAGGATGATGGATCATGAAGAGTTCACATGCCCTTGGGGTTGATTGCCGGAAACCTATCTTATAGGTTCTTGGCCACTTCAAATTTTTAGTGCATTTTGATCTGCAGAATTGATCCAGGATGTTTACGCAAGATGTTTGTTGGGGAGATCAATCTATTAACAATCAATTTCCATATCCTTTTAGGATGGCTCTTTTAAAGATGGCAACACAAGAGGTTATTTCATGGCATTGAAATGACTTTCTAGAGAAGCAAACGATTGGTAAGATGATAGCATCAGCAGTTTGTTAATTTACTTGCTCATAGGGTGCCTCATGGCAATGATGAGATTGTTTGCTCACATGACTCTAAAGGGGCCTTTTACCACCAAGAATTTTTGTTTCGCAATTCGAAACCTTGAATGGCTTGGACTTTCCTGCCAAGGCCTTTTGGTGACATAAAGCTCCCCGCAAAGCATTTCTTTGCTAGGGCAGCCACCAAAGGAAAGATTTCGATCACGGACATGTTTTACCAAAAACAAAAAAATCTCGTTGAGCATTGTCCTTGGGGGCTTCTTCGCTTTGCCATTTTCCTCTATCTATGAAGGGGTGTTAGTTGCCAACAATCTAATGTGAATGATACATTAGTGGCTTTAAGGAGAAGGTTGAAGGGTTGGATCCAAGCAGTTCACAAAATGGTTCCGTTGGCTATTTAGGGGGATACTTCGAAGGAGAGAGATTCATGGATTTTTGAGGAGAAAGCTATATCCTTTCAAGTTTTCAAGCAATACTTTTCAAGATGTAGTTAAACATTTAGAGCACTGACCTTAATGACCATAGAAATTTGATTTTTCAGATTTTATTGATTGTATCACAAGCATTATGTATGCAAAAGGTTGAGGGATCCGATAATTATGTTTTGCAGTTGCAGTTGCCCCAATAGTACATGGGTTACAGCCCCTTTCTCCTATCGATAAATATCTTGATCACTTATCCAAAAAGGAACAAAGAAATATCAAGATACAATAAAAATATTTCAGATATACTCACACATGCATCCTTAAAAGTGGAAAATGGAACAGCATATTCTGCAGCCCCAGGAATCCCTTCAAGCTTTGGCTCAGCCCCCAAAGCAAGAACCAACCTGGCTGCCCAAGCAAACAAGTACCAAGCTTGAGCAAGACAACGCTAAAATTTAAGCAACCGAACACAGTCATGATCCACATGTCATCTAGTGATTGAATAAAAGTGTCCAACAAAAGGATAGTAATCGATAACATAATATCTTGCAAACATTTATTTCCGCCAACAGAAAGATAATATCTGGAAGTAGAAGGTTGCAGGAGTGCTCTAACCATGGCACTCAGTTATCTAAAAAAAGACACCAGATTTGAATCATGCAAAGAAAAGCGTACTGACATGCATTCAAAAGTCAAAACCCAATTGCCAACAAAGTTGGTTGGATGTCATTTCATCTGTCATTCTAGTTACTACCTTTAATCAAAGAAGAAAAAAATGTGAAATTCAAATCTCACTGTGGCCTTCGGGAAAAACTCTCCCACCCCACCAAAGATTTTAAAAAAGAAAAAAAAAATAACCAACAAAAACCTACCTCTTCTCCTAAGTCCTTCACTTATAACCAATTACTGATAGAACCCCTAAATGGCCCATCATACCTGTTAAAAACAGAAATACCGAAACCAGACACAAGGAAGAATGAACACGCAATGTGTCAACATAGTCAAGATATAACCAAAGACCAATACCAGTCATATTCAATAAGTAGATCACTCTCGAGTTGCACAGTCCCAGCACAAGTGGATCTCTCAGAGCCATTTGTCAGCATATCATGAGATGGGTGAAGAAGTTTCACTCTATCTTGTATAAACTGAACATCTGTATTTGCCAGCAAATCTGAAAATCGAGGAGCTATTTCCCAGCCATCCACTTCTGTAAAACAACATGAAATCAACATCAACCAATACACTAACCAGGAGGTGATTTTGTTGGGACGGTGCATAACAAATATCTGCAGACACAAATTCTCTCAAAATAATAAACAAACCTCCAGACAGAAGTTCATAAAGCATTGGCTTGAAAACAAAACGCTCGGACTGATCAATGAGAAGTACCTGGTGTCATATGAGAGAACCTGAAGGGAATTAGAATATTATGAAGGCAATATGGACTTATTTTTTTTGTGGTGGGGGGGGGGGGGGGGGGGGGGGGTTGCCCCAGTTATTTCATTAAGTATAATGCAACAGAAAAATAGCAACTTTTCTCCTTTCACCAGCAAGTTTTGCCAAGGACCAGAATCACAAATGCAATATTATACCTTCCCTACACAGCACAAATTTTGATAGCATTTAAGAAGGCTGAATGTAGGTACTCTGAGTCTAGTACAGCATGGCTTTTAAGCAAGTGTTTCAGAATATTATAAGAGCACAGCCTGATAGAAACACACACAGTACAGTAACATGCCTCAAAAACATGGGTCACAAACAACATGCAAGTTAAAAAGAGCAGGACAAGGAAGTCATTGACCAAATCAATTTTGTAGGTTTTGTAAAGCCCTGAAATACTGGACAATGGTCTAAAATTGTTCGAGATAGCTTGAGACTTTCCCATATATTTTTTACATTTTCGACGAAGTCTCAGTAACAGAATGTAGATTATCCGGAAGTAGTGAATTTAGATTAGCTTTGAATATATTTATATATATGTTCCTAAGAAGGGTTTAATCAAGTATGGTCATTATAATTTTGTGGGTATATTGTTGATTGTTCGGTATTGGTTAGTGCAAAATTATGAAAGATATTGAACTCATGGTGGAAAATTAGTGAGTAAGTTTTTTTGTTTTACAAATAATCAAAAGAAGCACTGAAAGGAAACTGAGGGGCTGTATGTAGCCCATATAAAAATGGGGTCAATACTCAATACAAAGACATTATGCCCTTGAGCTCTCAAGAATGATATCATCAACCAAATCCAAATTGACTATCCCACATAAGCACCAACACCAATTATGCAACATCCTCAAAAAGTTGAGCTTGAAATCATCAAGGGGAAATGTTTTGCTGTCATTGGTCCGTCAATTTCTCTCCCTCCAAGTATCCCACCAAATAGCCAAAGGAGCCATATTCCATATGTCTGACTCCTTGTATCCAACATTTCACCATCCATCTCCTCCTGCGAACACATCCTTCACACTTGATGGTACTCAAACAATCCCCATCAAAGAGAGACCTAGGTGTCAAAGTCAGTGACCCACCAGCAACTCAAAGGAAGGAAAATCACTGATTCTCCCTTCTCCAGGCTCATTGAACACCTACAAGGACTGCTAAAACCACTAAATGGTTTGAACCAAAAAAAAGATGAACCATGGATGATTCCATTGCTTCCATAAATTTATTACTGTTGTTGTTTCCACCCTCATTGCCGTCCTGGTTGTCAAGACCAAGGACAAGGTAAAAACCAAGTAAACGTGAGCATGTGAAACACCAAATACTTAAAAATTAAATTGCATGTTTAGTGACCACGGAAGGAGCCAGAGAAGAACATGAAACTATTAGTGGAGTAGCAATAAAAAGGGTTCATAAGTTCAAATACATATCAAATTATTACACGTCATACATCAGGTAGAGAGCAGAAATTCCAGCTCTCACAGCAAGGTAGATTTGACATTTCTATGTTCAAACCTGTCAATTTTTCCTACACCAAAGAGAATTTGATTCGCATCCACACTATATCTTGTGACACACAGTAGTGCAAGAAGAATAGGACTATGTAAGAAAACTGAATTCAACAAAGACTTACCTGAGGTTTCTTGTCATCAGGCCATAGAAGAGATTCTAGTCGCAATGCAGTATACAGCCCTCCAAATCCACCACCTACTATGCATACTCGAGGCCTCTGTTCAGAGAAAGAATTGAAGCACAAGTGAGACAGACACAGAAGTGAAAATACGTTCACGAGCCTTCAAAATATACAAGCCCTAACACTACGAGAGGTTGACCACACTTTTAAAGGAAATAATGAATAAGTAAATTGACACAAAAAAAACAAGCCAACCAACAGACTAGCTCAAGACTGAGATTCAGAATGTTGATACAGCCAAGGCAGGATCTTCACAATTAGTAGTCCTGCTTTTGCTAGTTGATTTCTGATGCTAAGAACAGATTCCAGCTACTGGATTAATTAGTTGGCTATCTCAACCTTGTATGCTGACAATGGTAAGATAATTCCAAAGACAGCTAAACTCCCACGAGAGTGCTTGTATTATTTTTCTTTTCTTTTCTTTTCTTTTTTCCTTTTGAGGGTGGAGAAAGGGGTAACCTGTGAGTATAATTATTTACGGAAAACTTCATCCAGTCATCCAATCCTCCAAAGGCCACATACATATAGCTGATTCATAGCTGTGACAATGAAGAGGATTTGTTTATCTTTGAACACATTTTCACCAACAGTTCTTATCTTATTAGTTGATTCCTTTGTAACGAGCATATTTCAGCTAGTGAATAGTTGGTTACTTCAATCTTTTACGGACCAAAAGAAATGATGATTTTGGAGATAACCAATCCCCTGTGTGCTACTCTTGTCTAGACAAAACTGAAAACAACCGCGACATATAACTGCAGGATTCTTACCCTTTATTATTTCTAGTATTAGTATTAGTATCTTTTTTTTGTACAATGGTAAGTAATGCAATACGTAGAGCCCCTAGGGTAACCTAATGGACCTGCTACAGATGCGAGTAAGGGGATGCTAAAGCCCAGTACATGGGCCCAACCTTCCACACCACACTCCAAACATTACTCTAGGAAAGGAATGCTCCACCCAAGAATTGAACTGGGTGGAAAAGGTGAAAGGTGGAGTTCTTGCCAACCAAGCAATATTAGTATTAGTATTAGTATTAATATTAGTATTAGTATTTATCTATTAATATATATTTAAATTTTTTACTTTGGTGGGGTTGAGTTTGTGAGAAGTATTAATGAGATTGTGTGCCCTCTCATCAAAGTCTTCCAAAAGCAGGCCTGTGAAACAGAGCTCTTTATTTGAAACCGTAAATATGAAATCTCCTGACAGCAACCTTAGTATATATCGAGAAGAACTAACAGGGATCAAAAAGCACAAAAAGAGGGGGGTGGAGGTGAGAATTCAACAAGAAAAAGTGAACTATCATAATCCTTCAAGAATCAAAAGCGATTGAACACGAACCGGCCCTCATGGCACCAGCCAACAGATAAGGATGAAACACTCATATTTAGAAACAACAAACATCACCAAGAAAACCAAAAGCGTTTATACCTTTTTATCTGGCCACATATAATGTTTCACATCCTGTTCAGACTCAGATAATTCAGAGACACCTCCACTCATTCCTTTAGTAGCTGAAGCCGTAATAGAAAATCCTTTCCTTTGAGAACTTGCATAAAATGAAGACTTGATTCCATTTTGTCTTTCAATAAATGAGAAAAGTTTATTCTGTGGCTTTATAAGTCCTGGAGTCATGTGAATAACACGTAAGAAACAAATTATAGAAAAGAAAAGATTGTCGTTCTTGGCAAGAAAGGTACAAATATTAGATCATGTTTGCTTCATACCCAGCTCAACTATAATACCTGTTACCTGTCCTAATTGTTATTGCATCATAAAATGTATATAGTCAGCCAGTCAGCAGGTACACGTTAAACAGGAATACAGATAAGTAGCATCTCTATGGTTAGTTTCGCATGGAAGACAAACAAACACCATCATTTGTTGTTTCCATACATTCCAGCTTACACGCCTCTCGATTCTCAAACAAAGGCAATTCCATCATCAATATTGGAATGCACACTCTCCACAGAACAGACGACTGCAAGGATAAAGGCTTCCCACATAAGAATTTCCCCAACCCCCACAAAAGCAGAAGTATTGCTTGGACTTGTTATTGTAATCCATTATAGTCAGCTATTGGGGTCATTTCTCCAACGCAGTGTCAAGAAACCTCGTTTCACTTATCCAAACTTAACATTCGTGTAGTCGTCCCTCAGAATGTACAACAGGGAGCTGTACCATTGCCAGTAATCTACACACTCTCCTCCAGAATAAATGACCCAAGTAGCTCAATTGCCAATTTGAAATAGAGTTGGTTAAAATTCGTATCAATCACAATAAATGACCCAAGTTGTTCAACCTTAGGCACTAGATATCCCCAAACAAGGACAAACAAATGCAGAACTAGGGTTTTCAGGAAGCGATGAATGAGGTCTGATTCCCGATAAAGAGTGGATAAATACGGCAAAAAAATAGAAAAACTGATGTTTAATAGGATGGATTAGGCGAAACTTACGAGTGAAATGGTGAAGCGTAGCTGTAGGAGACAATGCCAATGGAGACATTGCAGGAAAAAAGAGATAGAAACCAATCTTAGAGGAAGGAAGACTGGAAGAGGCGTTATTTGAACAAGAGTAGTAGAGCTTCCGGCTTCGCTTGCTTTGCTGCCGCTAGTGTGACTGGCCAATTCCCCTTCCACGTGAACCATCAACGACATTGTCCAACAATAACCACCTAATTATGCAAATTATTTTAGATTATGCCCATATTTAGAAGAAAAAAAATCCAAACAAAATTCCTTTCTTCCACTTTGTTAATTAATAATTACAGCCATATTTAGCTAATCTATATGGGCATAATCTAAAATAATTTGCATCCCTTTTTTTTTTTTGAAAAAGGTAAGTAAAACAACGCTAGGTAACTGATATCAGTTCTTTCAAGGGATCTACCTAATTTATCCTCCCACAAAATAGAGAATAAAGTAATCAATGGACTGTAGGTCCAACAAGTTGTTGACTGGGGGAGAAACACCAAACTTAGCCAGTCAATCAGCAGCTCTATTACCCTCCTTACACATGAGAAATCGAAAGATAATTACCAAGGGGAAGCATCAAACGTATGTCTTGGAGCAAATCATCTATCCCTCAAGGCGTCTGGAAATCTCCACGCAAAGCCTTAATTATGACAAGATTGTCTCATTTAATATGTGAGGAGGAGAAACCATACTGAATTGCATAATAAAGGTCGTTTCTTAATGTCGTAGCTTCTGCCACTAATATCAAGGAAGAAGCCAAATGGAAAGAAAAAGCCACCAGCAGATGCCCCAGGGAATCACGAATAATGACACTCCATGCACTAGCACAGTAGCACCTCAAGATTTGGGACCATCAAATTGAGCTTAGACGACCCCTGTGGAGGCGTACTTTAAGCAACCCACACCGAGCTACCAGTAGAATTTGAACTTGACCTCTTTCCTAAATCTAAAAACGAATCCCCTATAGTCACATCCTCTATTCTGTTGAAACCCGTTTTGCACGAATCAAGGTTCTGGTAGAGGGAGGAGTGGTGGTTTGTTTGAAGACAATGGCAGTACGTGATTTCCAAATGCTCCACATAAGAGCAATGATCCGATCAAGATTTTTTATTCCCTTAATTCGAGAGCAGAAGCTTTTAAAGATTCAGAAGATTGAGGAACAGAAGAGGAACAAAACCAATTATGCGGAACAACATCCCAAATTTCCTTTCTGAGAGGACAAGATTAAAAAAAAAAGAAAAAAGTGATCTAAATCTTTTGGATGTAAGGAACAGCAAGGAAAAGAAGTACTTGGAAGATTAATTCCATAATAATCTAAACAAGCTCTAAGAGGTAAGGCATTCCAAAGAGATTGTCAAAGAAATATTTTCCAAAAAATTGCTCAGAAGTACCCTCTATTCTGCGAAATTTTTTTTTGGGGACTGTTCGGCCTCGTTCCGAGCCGAAATTCTTCTCTTTTATAGGGTATATTTGCTTGTTTTAACCCCAATTTATATATTAGACGTAATGATTTAGTGTTTTGTAGGAAAATAAGGAGTTAGAAGAAGTTTGGGCTTCATTGAAGGTTTTTAGGGAATCCCGAGCTATTTCCCGAGTCAAACCAAGTCAACCCGAGCCGAGCGCCGATTCAAACCAAGTCAACCCGAGCTGAGAGCCAAGGCGAAACCGAAGCCGGAAATTCCATATCAAGATTGGCGCAAAACAGGGGAACGGTACAAACTCAAAGGTTTGAAATACGTGTGTCTTCACCCTTTGGGTCATAACTCCTTCGTTACAACTCCGATTGGTCTGAACTTTTGGGAGCTTAAAGTACACACCGAGAGCTTTCCATCAATATCTTACGGGACTAAAACGGAGTTCGGATGAAGAAGTTATGCGCGTTTGAAGTCGGCAGGGAAAAACTGCCCAGAACAGTGGCTCGCTCGAGCCATCTGCTGGCTCGCCCGAGCCAGGCTTCTGGGGAAACAAAGACACCAGCCAGAACACTGGTTCGCCCGAGCCAGGGAGTGGCTCGCCCGAGCCACTCTGTCTGCAGACGCGCGTGCTGCGATTTGTTCTAGGGTTTTGGGTTGTATTTTTCCTTCTTCTTTAAATACCCACTTGTATTAATCCAACAAAGGAATCAATTGGCCTAGGTAGTTTAGGAGTAGAATTAGATTTAATTGCTTTCCTTTATTTGCTTTAATCTCTCTTAATTGTTCTTCAAGTTTTCAATTGTTCTTCATTGTTCTTCAAGCTTTCATTTATTTCTAGCATTTGTATTCAAACTTTCTCAAGCTTTCTCAATTCAAGCAAGTTTCCATTGAAGTTTTACAAGCTTTCTCTCTCTTCTCTCTCTCTCTCTCTCTCTCTCTCTCTCTAATTTCCATTGTTGACTTGATTTCAAAGCTTTCTAGGGTTAGCCATATCAAATCCATCTTTTAGTGGGGAGGAGGGTCAAGGAATTCAAATTCTACTTCCTAGTGAGAATTTGGGAGATCCTTGGTAATCCAATCCACATTTTCTTGTTTGTTCGGGGGAAATTGCAAAGGTAGATTGAAGGTTAGAAGATTTTGGTCATTAAAGGTATAATTTCTTGTCTCTAATTTCATTGTTCATTCTAGATTTCCATTCCTTACTTTAATTACTTTATTTGATTTCATGCTTTTAATTGCTTTCTTTGATTCATGCCTAGGTTAGATTTAATTGCTTCCCTTTACATTATTTATTGCTTTCCGCATTGAGAAAAACCCCTCTACACAAACCGATTACCTTAATCAAGCCTCACACCCATCCCTGTGAACCGACAACCTTAACTCATAAAACCACAAAAATTACAACCGAACAATGGCGCCATTGCCGGGGATGGCATTATTTGGTAGATTAGGCTATTAGTTTGTGTGTAAATAGTTTAATTGCTTCCTTGATTATACTAGAAAAATGTAGTCAAAAAAATTGAATATCAGAAACAAAACAAAAAAAAAAGAGAAAAATATATCGAAAAAAATAGATAAAAAGAGATGGCATGTTTTAGCTTCCTTCAAAATGAGCAAGAATTATTTTGTGATTATCGTGATAGATTAAATGATTATCTTGCTTATTGGGCCCCTCATGGTTATATTTATTCTAATTGGGAAGTGTTAGTTGTTACTAATGAGGGATTGAATTTCGAGACCTGTTCTCTTCTGAATTACTTTGATTTCAATGTTGAAAATGAGTATCGGGCTTGGGAATTATTTGATTGGTTGTACACGGATACTCGCCAATTTGGGGAGACTTTTTATTCATCGGGTTCTTGTTTTGGCAATCCGTGTGCTCTTCATGCTCAATTGCACTACGAGAAACGTTATGATCTTTCTCCATGTGATGATGTTGAGTCTCGTCATTTGTGTGTGCATTGTGAATCTCCGTCTCATGCTTCCGAATCTTGTAGACTAGATAAAATTGGTGCTGAAATAGTTGGTTTACAGGATAGGATGAATAAATGCATGCAAGAATTTAAACACGTGCTTAAACCTAGGGTGGAAACTTATCTTGCACAATTGGTTCATTCGAATGTTGAAATAGGTCATTCATCGTCTTTGAGTCCTGAAATGCATGACGATTCTTGTGTATATGATTATGATTATGATGATGACTACTGTAATGGACATAGTTTTGTAAGGAGGATTAGTGATTCCTTAGCTCTAGCCCCACCGAGTGAGCATGAGGAACAAGATGATTCTGTGTGTGATGATGAAGAACTTGATGATTACATGCTTGATGATGAACCATTGTCCAAACCGTTGTCCATGCCTTTGTGTGAAGAAAAAAATGAGTTTATTGAATGCCATGATGCTTTTGATATAATTGAGCATGACCTTGTTGAGAGTGAAGTTGAATTCTTTGTGATTGAATGTGTCCTAGATGCTGATTTATTCACTTTCATTGAGAATTATTGCATTAGCGAGGCATTAGCTACCCTTTCTTGTAAATCCATTGATGTGAAATCTTGTGATGATGAACTTGAGTCTATGGGGATTGATCCTAAGTGTTTGAACTTGGTTTGTGACAATGATATTTTTGATGGTAATATGCTTTATGAGTCGTTGTTTGCATCCAAGTCTTTGCATGAGCATGTCCATGAATGTGTTGTATTGCACCCTCCCGTTGCTTTGCATACCCAATTTCCATTTGCGAGTCAATGGGAGGACCCATTTGTCATGTCTTCTTTAACTATGCCTAGGAAAGTCTTGTATATTCATGCATTTCATCATTTCTATGACTTTTCTAAAGCATTTGATAAACTGTTAAGAGCACTAATGTTTGTTGATGTGTTATTGCGAGTGTGCTCTTACCTACACCACTTTGAGATACATAAGAGGATGCATGATTTGTTACTCCGGGCATTGAATGGTTCTGACTTGGAGCCCGATATCGTGAGGTGAGAAGGAATGAGCTTATTGATAAGAAGCCTTCTAGGTAATATCTTTCCTCACCTTCTTGTGTATATTTAGTGAGTCGGTTTTCTTTTCTTCTTTTCTTTTCTTTTTGTGTGTGTCTTTTTCTTTTATTTTGGGGTGCTTGCTTACCTACTTCTATTTTTCCATTTTGAGGACTCGACAACCTCTTTGTGTTGGAGTGGGAGAGTAGTTTGCATTCCAGTTTTCGAGTCTAAGAAAAGAAAAAAAAAGAGTCGTTTTGTAAATATTTTAGTTTGTTTTCTTAGTTCATTAGTCCTTAGTGTCTTGTATAATTTGTTTTTCTTTTTTTTTTCTCGTCTTGCATGTGAACTATCACACATAGTATGTTTTTCTTGTTTATTTCTAACCTATGGTGTGATGTTCTTTGGATCGTGGATTGAGTGCTTTTAATTTAAGATCTTGAGGTAACTTCTTGCCACCCTATCTTTATGTGAATATATCGATGATCCATGATGCATGCTTGATTTTCTTTTTTGGGTGTCGAACCCCTTGAGTGTGAATGTTGGGATATTATTGTTGTTGGAGCCGTGTGGGCTCGGGTCGCCACCAATTATTGTTTGTTATGTGTTTTTAGGTTTTCTACCTTATTTGTGACACCCTTCTTCTCACAATGGGGACATTGTGAAGTTTTGTGTGGGAGTGGGGGGTGATACTTCCATTTGTCATGGGTAGATCACCTAGTTTTGAGTCTTTGTTTTCGTTTTTCGTAGTTTGTGTCGAAAAATTTGAAAAATTTTGTGTGAAAAGGAGAAAAAAGGGAGTGAAAAACCTTGAAAGTTTTCGTTTTTCGTTTTGTTTTTGTTTTTGCTTTGTTTCCTGGATTTCGTTGTTGAAATCAGGAAGCCGTTCTTAATCTTCTTTGAAAGAAACCGGTTTGAGCATTTTCGACCCTAACTTGGGCGATGTCATGACTTACCTTAATTAGATTCTTTTCATCAAGTGTCTAGTGAGATCCCATTTTGTCTTTTTATGTTAGTTGGCCCGGGAGATTCTAGGGGTTCATATCCGAGCTTGTTTTCTAAAAAGAAAAAAAAAGAAGAGAAAAAGCAAAAGCCAAAGCAAAAGTAAGAAAATAGCAGCAAAATTAAAAAAATTTGACTAAGTAGGGCGTGTCGGCTTTACGACATCAAGCACCATACACTTAGCCAACCTACACGGGCCCAGTATCAGTGGTACGGCACGGATGCCCCTTAACCCTCCTCCTATATCGCTTTGCGACGGAGAGGCGAATGGAAAAGACCGTGTTGGGAGGGTATACCCCTTTTATGGGTCGATTCCCGAAAATAAGGCTAATACCGACATTAAAAAGAAGAAAAAGTTTGAAGTGTTAATAAAGTGAGGGGCTCTTCCTTGCATCACCTGCGACCCTCACCAAGCCAAGGGCGACCAAATGCGGGGAGGGGCAACTCTTTCCTTTCCTTTGTTCGTTTCGCTGTTTTGTAAGCTCGGGTGTGAGTCTTTTGGGTCGTCCGGGATCGATTAGAACTGTTTAAAACTCTTTCAAATGGGATTAAACTCTACATGAGGTGTAAGGAATCAAAAACTTCTAAGATTGGCAGTTGTCTGGGTTAGGCGTTGTGAGATGCTCATAACGGTTCCTTTTGGAGGATTAATACCGTTTTCTTAATTGAAACGACTTGATTCATTGAAACGAGCAGTTCTCTTTTTCTTTTCTTTTAAACTTGTTTTGTTTTTCACTTTCCCTCTTCCCTTTTTCTATGGCTTTTGTGGGTCTAGTTACTATAAACCCTCACGATACCTACCTCGTCCACCCGGGCTGCTGAGGGGTTTAAAGGGCTTGATGCATGTGCTAAATGCAACCGCGATTCCTGCGAAACTGAGTTAGGTTTTTAGTTTTTCTTTTTAGTCCTTTTCTTCGTTCTTAGTTTGCTCGGGGCGAGCAAACCCTTGTGTTGGAGTGTTGTTCGGCCTCGTTCCGAGCCGAAATTCTTCTCTTTTATAGGGTATATTTGCTTGTTTTAACCCCGATTTATATATTAGATGTAATGATTTAGTGTTTTGTAGGAAAATAAGGAGTTAGAAGAAGTTTGGGCTTAATTGAAGGTTTTTAGGGTATCCCGAGCTATTTCCCGAGTCAAACCAAGTCAACCCGAGCTGAGAGCCGAGGCGAAACCGAAGCCAGAAATTCCATATCAAGATTGGCGCAAAACAGGGGAACGGTACAAACTCAAAGGTTTGAAATACGTGTGCCTTCACCCTTTGGGTCATAACTCCTTCGTTACAACTCCAACTGGTCTGAACCTTTGGGAGCTTAAAGTACACATCGAGAGCTTTCCATCGATATCTTACGAGCCTAAAACGGAGTTCGGATGAAGAAGTTATGCGCGTTTGAAGTCGGCAGGAAAAAGCGCGAGCGATGGCTCGCCTGAGCCAGCTTCGGGCAACAAAGACACCAGCGAACACCTGGCTCGCCTGAGCCGTGAGTGGCTCACCGAGCCACTGCTCGTCTGCGCGCGTCTTTGCGATTTGTTCTAGGGTTTTGGGTTGTATTTTTCCTTATTTTATAAATACCCACTTGTATTAATCCAACAAAGGAATCAATTGGCCTAGGTAGTTTAGGAGTAGAATTAGATTTAATTGCTTTCCTTTATTTGCTTTAATCTCTCTTAATTGTTCTTCAAGTTTTCAATTGTTCTTCATTGTTCTTCAAGCTTTCATTGATTTCTAGCATTTGTATTCAAACTTTCTCAAGCTTTCTCAATTCAAGCAAGTTTCCATTGAAGTTTTACAAGCTTTCTCTCTCTTCTCTCTCTCTCTCTCTCTCTCTCTAATTTCCATTGTTGACTTGATTTCAAAGCTTTCTAGGGTTAGCCACATCAAATCCATCTTTTAGTGGGGAGGAGGGTCAAGGAATTCAAATTCTACTTCCTAGTGAGAATTTGGGAGATCCTTGGTAATCCAATCCACATTTTCTTGTTTGTTCGGGGGAAATTGCAAAGGTAGATTGAAGGTTAGAAGATTTTGGTCATCAAAGGTATAATTTTTTGTCTCTAATTTCATTGTTCATTCTAGATTTCCATTCCTTGCTTTAATTGCTTTATTTGATTTCATGCTTTTAATTGTTTTCTTTGATTCATGCCTAGGTTAGATTTAATTGCTTCCCTTTACATTATTTATTGCTTTCCGCATTGAGAAAAACCCCTCTACACAAACCGATTACCTTAATCAAGCCTCACACCCATCCCTATGGACCGACAACCTTAACTCATAAAACCACAAAAATTACAAACGAACAGGGACCACATTATTAGAAATTATATTAGGGTGAACAATGTTATTTAATATCTATTTTCGGGGACAAAGTTGCCGGAAATAGCCAGAATCCCACTAAAAATATTAAATGACTGACCTACCTTCATATTAATTGTGAAAATACTAACCTAACCCCCTGAAACTATTTGTCCCTTATTTCAAATATGCTGCTTGACATTCCTCATTTTGTTTTCACAATTTCATATGCAAACTGTGCTTGATAGTGAACATATATCCTTCAACATATAATTACCTAATCTAGTTTAATTTTAGGATGTTAGTTTGATATAGAACCATAATCCAAAGCAAATTTATGGTAGTAGAATGCAAAGTGCAATTAGGAATTGATCAGTAATTATTTTTTTGTGAATCAGCAACAAACCAACAAGGACAATGAAATTTATGACAGCATCAATTAGCAATTGCACAGTAGTGCACCCCATTAATCATGAGGTATATGATAGAAATATGTTTGATCAATGCATAAGATGATGTGGTAAACCAGCTCATCTCACAACATTCACCCAAATGACAGAGATTGTGAGAAGCAGAGTTTGCATCTGAAATTGTGAGAACAAAATGAGGAATGTCGAGCAGCATATTTGAAATAAGGAAAAAAAAATAGTTTCAAGGGTTGGGTTAGTATTTTCACAATTAATATGAGGGTAGGTTAGCCTTTTAACATTTTTAGTCAGATTCTGGTCATTTCCGGGAATTTTGTCCCCAAAAAATAGATATTAAATAATATTGTTCACCCTAATATAATTTCTAATAATGTGCTCCCCAAAAAATAGTTTCCGTAGAATAGAGGGTACCTCTGAGCAATTTTTTGAATATTTTCAGCTTTGACTGAACATGTAGCTTCCAAATCCAATTAAATTCCCAAGACTGGAGTTTGGAGATATATTATGAGCTAACCAAATAGCTTATTCGGTAGAAAATTCACCATTACTTGATAACCCCCAGCATAAATGATTAGTCAAATTATTAATTAGGATAAGAATATTACGAATAAGATCAATTGAAAACGGATTGACTAGAGACTAAGGAATGCAATATTCTAAGTCTTATTAGGAAGAATAAAATTTTCAACTTTTAAGTTCAAGTTAACTAACGATGGATCAACGATATTATTAATAGAATGTAAACTATCTGAAGAACACTAATTATCTTGCCAGGAATTAACTCGTTCATCATTACCTACTATCCACCGAAGAACTTTTGAGAAAATGGGTCGGGCTTTAAGAATGGATTTACAGACCCAAGAATCCTACTGTTTAGGACAAACCTCAAAAAAAGAATCCTTACATAAATATTTAGCTCTCATTTGGTTAACCCAAATACCATTCCCAAAGAGTAGTTTCAACATATGTTTACATAAAAATGCGCATGTAGACACTCAAAACGTGTCTCGTAATTATTGTAATTATTGTAATTATTTTATTTTTATTTTTATTTTGAAGAAAATGCCAAATAAAGTGAAATGCAAAAGAAAAAAAAAATAATGAAAACCCAAAAAAAATCAGCCCAAAACCATTTCATTTCATGTGACGCTTGATCCGGCCAGGCAGATCCGGCCCCATACCGCCAGGTATTTGGGCGGGTTCTGCCCGACCCGAGACGCCTCCGCCTGCCTAGGGTTGCGTGCCACAGTAGCCGGGCTCCCAGAAAAGCCCAATACCTGGCGGTATTAGGTCTTTTTTTCCCTCCTCTTTTTTTGACCTAAATTTCTACCCTCATTTCTCCTATAAATACCCCAACCCTTTTCACTTAAACCTTACACCGAAATCACCTAGGCGTATTGACACTTGGTGATTTCATCTTCTTCTCTACCTCTCTTTTCTTTTCATTTTTGCATACATTTTGCTTGGCATTTTTAGTTGTCTTTATCGCTTCCCCACCGGTATTATATTGTGACTTGAGTTAATCCTAAACTCGACCTAAATAATATGGATTGTTCGTGAATAAAGGTACGCTTGTATTTATTTATTTTATTTCTTGTATTTATTTACCGCTTTATTTATCGCATTTGTATGTACTAAATAATTCTAATTACACCAATTAATACTCCGTTCTACTCTCTTCTTCTTCCCCTCTTCTTCTTTTTTATTAAACCGGTTTAGTAAAATCCGTTCGTTGAACGGGCGGATTCGAGAATTTCTATTCTCGAATCCGTAACCTTACCCCCGGATCCGAATCTCGTGGTTCGCGGTTTGTGGAGTCTTTCTTTTTATCTTTTGAGTTTATTAATTCTCGTTCAAAAATTAATTGGCGACTCATTTTTTTTTCTTTTATTTATCCTTCGGGTTTCATCTTTCCTTATTTTTAAGAAAAAGTCGGATCGCGAAAAGTAAGTTTTTTTTAGGGGTCGTAGCCCTAAGTCCGGAAGCAAGACCCGAGACCGGGACGGCCAGAATACTTGGCGGTATTACGGCCGCCCACCGTGGTCCGACTCGGATCCGGCTATTTTCGATTCCGCCCACGATACTTGCAGTATCATTGTCTCGTCGGTTTCATTTGCGATTTTTCGCTTTTCTTTATTTCTTCTGTTTCTTTATTTTCTGTTTTCTGTTTATTTTGTAGATTAAATACAAATTTCAAAAAAAAGGGAGTTTATTTAATTTTCGAGTTCGATTTATTTAAACGGGAATACAAGCAAATCTTCTCAAAGAAAAGACACATCTTTCGACTCGCCGTTTACCGCGAGGGATACCACGGGGATTTTCCCGGGTCCCACAAATGGCGACTCCACTGGGGACTTACTTTAAGAGGGTAAAACTTGAGAAGCCGGTTTTTTTTTTTTTAATTTTTGAGTAGAAAAGGAGAAATTAATTTTTTGTAATTTTTATTATTTAGTTAGGCATCATGCATACGGACCTCCATCTCGGTTTTTTATAAATCGGGATGAACCCAAAGGTACCGTCTAGGTTAACCCAAATTCCTTTTTGGGTAAAGTATATTTCCGAATTCAAGGAATGAATCTTACATTTCGAGAAGTTCGTAAATTGCTTTCCCACTCATGAAGCACTCCAAAATTCTCGGGATTATGAATTCACATTTTCCCTTTAATTTTGCGAGAAACACACGGGTCACACTACTATGAACTCCATAGAATTTGTGGCGAGTGAGAGACATGAGTATGATAGGTTTAGGTATCCGACCTTAAACCCATGAATATAGAACCTCGGTTAGGTGCATTATCCATTTTGTATGCTATGTGCATCCTTGTTGTGATATATGTAAATTATGTGCTATATGTTTTTCTTTTTTTAGAGTCGGTCTCATAAGGTCTTTCCCCCCCAAAATACCGCTCTAGTTTGGGCAACTGTCATGCGAAAGTTAAAGAAGACCTAGAGGTCTCTCTTGGGCCCAAATCAAAAAAGTTTGATTAAACCCGAGATCTTAGCTTGACTTTGTCCAACCCTTGGTTGTATCTGGGCCCATAAAGTGTATCCGGTCATCATTCGAATCTGAGTTCATTAAAACCTTAATGTTGACTCGATCTTATGACGATCCGATGGACCTTCCCCGTACATAGTCTCATTTTAGGCTGAAGGTCATCATGCAAACCCAATGTTGGGTGAGTCAAGACAAAAAAAGAGTCAACATATACGCATGGTCTGCATTAGGTTGTTCATATAGGTCAGTAGGTCATGGCATGCATCGGGTAGGCATGTGTCGGGTGTTGATATTGTTCTAATATGAAATTTCCATACAGGAAAAATAGGACCTAAAGAGTCAAGAGTCAAGTCCTGGGCTAGGGTTGGATCTCGAAGGCTGATAAGTTTCTCATCGAACCCGACTGCAACATCGAACAGGAGTCTATCCGCCGACACTGACGCGGATACCTCATCCCAAACTTCGCTCATAGACAGTGATATTGTGTCCATTCCGTCTGACTTCATGGCTGAAAATAATGATTAAGATCAAGAAACCCATGGCCAACCTGTTACGGCAGCAGACCTCTCAGCCTTAGTGCGAGATATTCGTACCCTGATTGATACAAGGGCCAACCAACAAGATCGTAGAATGGAAGGAGGGGTCCAAGCCATTCAAACGATCAATGAAAAGATAGGCATAGGGCAAGATGTCCCTGATGAAGATGACAGAAGCGTAAGGACTATGCCCCGGGATGAGGAGTTCATGCCATTCAGGGACAATAGGGTCGATAATCTTCAAAACCTGCTTAGACAAATCCCTCAATTTATAGAGCATTTTCTGGATATCGGCTTACCAAGCACTCCTCAAGCAAGACTCCCTAATAAGTTCTCGTTACCTGAGAAGAAATTTAAGGCCATGGAAAATCCCACTCATCACGTCCGCAACTTTGCGCGCATGATGGTCTTAAAGGAAGTGGACCCTAGCTTATATGCTCATGTTTTCCCGTGGACTTTAAGCGATGAAGTTCTAAAGTGGTACTACACCTTACCGTTGGATGTCCAAGAGAACTGGGAAGCTACTTATAAGGCTTTCATCCAGCAATATGCAGCTAGCCAAGACGCTGATGTAACCATGAGTGACATGGCGGCGATTAAGCAAGGCGAAGGAGAATCATTCATGAACTATTTTCATCGCTGGAGTGCACAAAAGGCCCTTATGACTGATAAGGTGACCTTGGATTACCATATCCAAATTTTCATACAGGGATTGAAGCCAAAATATGCTAACATGATGGAATGCCAGCTGATTCCAGATTTCTCAGCTCTAAAGAAACCGGGGTTAATGGTAGAAGCCAAACTTGAAAAATCTGCAACTTCATCCGGATGGAAGAACTCCACTTCCACCAAAAGGGTTGGTGGAACATCCAACCAGCAACCAAAAGTTGTTGAAGCACATGTCATTCAAAGGTTTAACTCCTATACACCCCTCGACACATCGTATGCCGAGGCCTTAGATCGTCTTGTGAAGAAGGGAAAAATTGAACTTCCCCCTATCAAAGTTGAACCTGAAGTAAAAGGAAAGAACTGGGACGCGGGGAAATTCTGCAATTACCACCGCATGCGAGGTCATGATACCGAGAGATGCTTTACTCTTAAAAATGTCATAGAAGGGATGATCCGTGACCAGACTTTACCCCTACCCAAAGCGGCCCAACAAAAGCCTAACAACAAGAATAATCCATTCGGGGTCGCCATGATATCCAACGCCTCAGGAAGTTGGGACCCCACCATCTTCATCACTAACATAGGGGCTCCAAAATTCAAGGTTTACGCTCCGGGCTTCATGCATATCAACGGAATATGGGATAGTGATGAAGAGGACGTGTATCAAACTGATATGACTTCCTGGGATTCTGACCCCGAGGATACATGCAAGGAGATCAATCCTAAGGTTGGATCACTCGAGATAAATCCGGGAGACGAAGGAGAAAACCTAACCAAGGAAACTGAACAGTCAAAGATGGTCCTCAAAGTCGCCCGGGAGGATCATCAGCTGGATGACTATGCTGATACTGCATTTGTTACCAGGTCGGGGAGAACCAACCATAAAGACCCAACTCCTCCACCACCAGTGGCTCCTATACCTATGAACACACAACCGACTGAGGCGATCCCGGTAGAGGATGCATTCCTTAAGCAATTCAAGAGGACTAAAGTTGACCTCACGATCTGGCAACTGTTGAATACTTCCTAGACGCATCGTCAAGCACTCTTGAATGCACTGAACCGAATCCAGGTTCCCTCGGACACTCCACCGGAGGACCTCGTTGCATTTGTGACTACACCGAAGCCGGGTATCACTTTCGATGAGACAGACTTGCCAAGGGAAGGATACGCTCACAATAAAGCTCTATACTTAACCATAATGTGTTCCAATAAGGTTGTCCCACTTGTTCTAGTGGACAATGGATCAGCGGTCAACATATGTCCATGGAGAACTGCCCAGAAGTTAGGTATTCAGCGGCATCATCTGGCACAACAAACCGTTCAACTCCATGCTTATGATAATTCTCCAAGAAGGACTTTAGGTTCGGTAATCTTACCCATAACCATGGAACGTGTCACCCGAAATGTCGAATTTCTGGTTATCGACATCCCGGCTTCTTTCAATCTACTACTTGGCCGACCATGGCTGCATGAGAATAGGGCGGTTGCCTCCACTCTGCATCAAAAGGTGAAGATGATAATTCAAGGCCAAGTCATCACCATAGGAGGTGAAGAAATTTCCGCCATCGTCACCTCGACAACGCCCGTGTTGGAAGTCGAACACAACTCCATGGATGAAGAGTTTCATAACTTCGAGTTTGTGGCCATGCTGAGTCTGAACGAAGCCCCTTTCGATTTTGACCCACACTCCAATCGTATGGTCAACGCAATCTTAAGGAACATGGGATATTTCCCGGGGCAATCTCTAGGGAATCCAAGTAAGAAGTCTAACTTCCCATACCTAATGCCTAGAAGCTATTACTCTTTTGGTCTCGGGTATACCCCGACCGAAGAAGAAATTAGACTTGCTAATTGGGCAACTGCCAGGAAGAGGAAGGCTGACGACCCACCGCTGCTCTCTGAGACTAGGCCTTATCCCTTGACCCTTAACGGGCAATGGATCAAGGAAGGAGATGACTTTCCCTACTATGGGTTCCCGGAGCCTTATTATCTGAAAGAGGAAGGTATCCAAGTAGCTGGCTTGGAAATTTTTAATGACTGCATGATCTTAGAGGAAGGACACTTCATCTCAAGTCGGGATAAGAAACCTCCTCTCGAATGGACACATTTAGCTGGAAGTAGCATCTTTGGACTTCTGTTTGGCCAAGAGGCTCATCATGATGATGACCCAGGCAACCTCCTCGTTGCAACCTTTCTAATCCAGGATTTGATCCAAGCAAGCTGATAACTGAAAATGGGAGCTGTCGTGAGATATCGTGGGTGGACGTCAATGCTGGAAAAGAATTCACTATAGCCTTAGGAGAGTCTTCTGAGTTTTTCAAGTCTGGTCCTAGTTTCCCTTCTGTTGAGTCAAAGTCCGTTGAGTAAGTCCTAGAATTTTTCTTTAATGTACTCGTTTTCCCTAATTCAATAAAATGAACGTTTGTTTTCTTATCCTGATTTCTTTCCCTCTTCCCTGAACTGTTTTTGCCAATACTGATGCTGAATTAATGGACTCAAAAGAATTAAGAAAAGCTGTCGAAGAACATGAAAATCACACAACCGTAATGGAGGAAACAATAAGCATTAACGTAGGAACCTTAGAAAACCCTCGGGAGTTGAAACTCGGGAAATCATTAACATTGGAAGAACAAACGGAGTACACCGAGCTGCTCAAAGAGTTCATCGATGTGTTTGCATGGTCTTACGAGGACATGCCAGGGATCGATCGAGAGATAGCCGAACATTCTCTTCCTTTGTATCCGGATGCAAAACCAGTCAAGCAAAGGCCTAGGAGGATGAAACCTGAGTGGTCACGTAAGATTTTATCGGAGGTAGTAAAGCAGCAACAAGCGGGCTTTATCAAAGTAATCGAGTATGCGGACTGGTTAGCTAACATTGTACCCATGCCCAAGAAAGATGGAAGGGTGAGAATGTGCATTGACTATAGAGACTTGAACAAAGCAAGTCCTAAGGACGACTTTCCACTACCTCACATCGACATTCTGGTAGACAACACATGCGGGCATGAATTACTGTCCTTCATGGACGGGTATTCAGGATATAATCAAATCAAGATGGCAGAAGAAGATATGGAAAAGACTGCCTTTACCACACCAAGGGGAAACTTCCATTATGTAGTAATGCCGTTTGGGTTAAAGAATGTCGGCGCTACTTACCAAAGAACGGCCACAACATTGCTATATGACATGATGCATAATGAAGTGGAAGTATATGTCGACGATATGATTGTTAAATCAAAGAAACGGGCAGAACATACTGCCAGTTTGAGAAAGTTCTTCGTTCGATTAAGGAAGTACAATGTGAGATTGAATCCGCAAAAATGTACCTTTGGAGTCACCTCTGGAAAGTTACTCGGCTTTGTGGTCAGTTCAAGAGGCATCGAAGTAGACCCAGCCAAAATTAAGGCTATTCAAGACCTCAAACCACCTAAGACCGAAAAGGAAATTCGAGGGTTCCTTGGAAGAGTTCAATATATAAGTCGTTTCATCTCGAAGCTAACCATGACATGTGATCCTTTGTTCAAAAAGTTAAAGAAGGGGACAAAACCGCAATGGGATGAAAAATGCCAAGATGCCTTTGACAAGATCAAAGAGTACTTGACACATCCACCTGTGTTAATGTCACCGGTACCCAATGAACCATTACTGCTATACCTCACCATTACCGATACTGCTATGGGGGCAATGTTGGCTCAAAAAGTTGATGGTCAAGAAAGGGCCATCTACTATTTGAGTAAGAAGTTCCTAGAGTATGAAGTTCGTTACACGGAGATAGAGAAAATGGCCCTAGCTCTCGTTTGGGCTACCAAGAAGCTTCGCCACTACATGCTTGCACATACAGTGCACATCATAGCAGAAAAGAACCCGGTCAAATATGTCTTAGAACAACCAATAGTCAACAGTAGGGTGGCTCGATGGATGGTGATGCTCTCCGAGTTTAATCTCAAGTATGTACCACAAAAATCCATCAAGGGAAGAGTTGTGTCAGACTTTCTAGCTGATTCACCCTCAAGTGAACCACACCCTACGGTTTTGGAGTTTCCCGATGAACAAGTCTTCAATACAGACGACGAAACATGGGAAATGCACTTCGACGGCGCATCCAACCAAACAGGATGTGGAGCAGGCATTATCCTAATCTCACCCGAAGGAGCGCATACGCCAATATCCGTGAAACTCGACTTCGGGGTTACCAATAACGCGGCCGAATATGAAGCGTGCATCCTAGGCATGCGAGCTGCAGTGGAAATGAACATCAAGAGGTTGAGGGTCTCAGGAGACTCCAACCTTGTGATCAATCAGGCCAATCATCATTGGAAAGTAAGGGACGAAGATATGGCCACCTACCAAGCCTATTTAACCAAGCTTTTCGAGGAATTCGATTACATCACTTTCACGTATCACAAACGTGAAGACAATGAACTGGCCGATTCCTTGGCCAAGCTCTCATCATTAGTGGCTATCCCGGCAGGGATAACAGAAATGCATGTAATGGTTCAAAGGAAGAGTGAACCGGCATATGTATGCACTTCAGATATATGTGAGGTTAGCCCAGATTGTTGGTATTATGACCTTTACATATACCTAACAAAAGGGGAATACCCAGATGGACTGGAACCAAGAGCGCAAAGGGCTATTTGACTTATGGCAGCTCAGTACTGCATAATTCAAGATAGACTCTACAAGAAGACTAACACGGGGCTAACCTTACTATGTTTTGATAAAGAGGAAGCCGAGAAGATTATGGAGGCTATACACAGTGGGGAATGTGGTCCACACATGAATGGCAGGATCTTAAACAAAAAGATTCAGAGAGCTGGTTATTATTGGACCACTATGGAGGCCGATTGTCATGCCTTCGTTAGGAAATGCCTCAAATGCCAAATTTATGCAAATTTACAGCATCAACCTCCAACCTATCTCACTACATTGACCTGTCCGTGGCCGTTCTCGATGTGGGGAATAGACATCATCGGTAAAATATCTCCTACCGGTACTGGGGGCCATGAATTTGTATTAGTGGCTATTGACTATTTCACGAAGTTGGTTGAAGCGGCATCTTACGCCAAGATCACTTCCAAACATGTGGCTAAGTTTATACAGCAGAACATCATCTGTAGATACGGAGTGCCGCATGAAATAATAAGTGATAATGGAAGACATTTCATGAAAGAAGTCACTGAATTGCTCGAGAAATACAAGATCCAGCATCACCATTCGTCAGTTTATAGGCCACAAGCCAACGGCGCCGTGGAAGCAGCCAACAAGTCTTTAAAAAGAATCATTGAAAAAATGGCGGTGACTTATAAAGACTGGCCTGACAAGCTACCCTTTGCTTTATGGGGGTATCGAACGTCGATTCACACTGCTACCGGGGCAACCCCGTACTCGTTGGTATACGAGATGGAGGCTGTGTTACCCATAGAGATAGCAATACCTTCCTTGAGGATAGTGGCAGAAAGCCAAATTCCCGAGGCGGAGTGGGCTAGAACTCGGTACGAAGAGTTGACCTTGATTGACGAACGAAGATTGAGAGCCATGCATAATGTCCAGGTTTATCAGAATAGAATTTCGAGGGCTTTTAACAAAAAAGTAAAGCCTAGAAATCTTAATGAAGGAGACTTGGTCTTAAAGGAAATGAGAGCACCAGTTCAAGATCCGCGAGGAAAATTCAAGCCGAATTGGAAGGGGCCTTACATCATCAAGACTTTACTATCGGCAGGAGCTGCAATCTTGATCACTCCCGAGGGCGAGGAACTGTCCCAACCAACCAATTTAGATCAATTAAAAAAGTTCTATGCTTGAGAGTTGGAGTGACATAGCTAAGACACTGGATTCGACCCAGAAACTTAGCAATGTTTAGAAAAAGGAGAGGTGAACTACGAAGGCCTGATTCTACTCTTGTAGATACGTAGGAAACCCGCGAGGGTCCGGCCCATATCTTTTTTTTTCTTTAGTTGGAAGGCAATAGATGTAATAAAGTCCATATATATATTATTGATATTTTATATTAATAATAATAAAGTTCGCTACATTTTGCTTTAGTTTCCTCCTAAGAAGTACATTACTAATGAAATTCAAATATAACAATAACAGTCCTAAAAGATTACAAGAACATACTTGTAACTTTATTCAGCATCAAAATTAAAAATAACTATTGGCTTAAGCAGATTCAATCTTTCTTCTCTTTCTCGGGTCTCTTACTAGGACCAGCATCCTTATCTTTCGGAGGCGGGCGTTCTCTCTTCTTAGGCTTCTCCTTGTAGACTCGAGGCTCTTTCCACTCTCCCTTCCCGGAAGGCTTGGGTTCAGCTCTTTTAGGGGGAGACTTACGCTCTCTAATAACCAAGGAAGGCAAAGCAGGTTCCCGGGTAACACGCCGGCTGGGGGCTTCCTCACGATGACTTCTTCCTTCTTCTTCTTTTGCATGGCATCCCACCTCTTGTATTCAAAACCAAGCCGGTTGAAGACGGAAAGTTGTCCTTTCTCATCTTCTTCCCTTAGCTTCACCCGCTCTTCAGGATCTTTCTCAGTCAACCATTTGATGAAAGCTTTGGTCACATAAGTAGTGGCAACCTGTGTCTTATCCTTGGGGGCTTGAATAGCAGGAACATGATTCCAATAGGAGGCCTAACCCTTCGCAACCACATCGGTGACTTCATGAGGCTTTTGGGGAGTGCAGTCTAGCAAGGGAATGAGTTGCTTCCTCCCCATTTGGCGCATCACCCTCAAAGGAAAGTAATAGGTACAATGAGTGAGACTAATCAATCTCACATGGGAGGTTCCATACTGGGGACATACATAATGATGGGCTCCCCACCACTCTATCCACCAGTCGACAGGAGGACTCTTCTTGAGGCGCTTAACCCAAGAGCCCATGGACTCCTTCTCATCCAAGAAGAGCTTGCGGTGTAGAATTCTATGAACCTTCCGATCCACCAAAGTCAATGGAGGAGCTATCTGCCTTAGATGTTCCATTAGCCAAATCTGCACAAAAGCAAGATCAGGTCAGATGAAGAAGCTAAAGGTTTTCTCCGGACTGGACAAAATGCAAGCGGGGCACCACGCTGCGAGCATGGTGGCTGCCTGCACTCAGTATGTCCGGGAGCAGAGAAAAATCCCGGGGACGACTACAATACCGCAGCATGGCACCGCCGACTGCGAGTCCGTCCGGACGAAACGAGAAAAATCCCGGGACAGACTACAATACCTGCAGGCATGGCAGCCTGTCCAAACTCGAGTCTGTCCGGACAGAACAGAAAAATCCCGGGACAGACTACAATACTGCGAGCGTAGCATGATATTCCAGACAGATAACAAAACATACCTTGAGAAGAAGCGGACTCCCACGCCACGTCTCTGTCTTGTCTTGCTCATCCAGACCCATGATGGTTTCGCCCAGTACTAAAGGAGTGGGGTTTCTTCCACCTCTCATGTCATCCAAAACATTGATCAGACATACCGGGATGAACCCTGACCCCCCATGGTGAAAAAGGAATTGCCCTAGAATGCATAGAGCCACTGCTCTAACCCTAATCTCGGGGCCGAGGTTTAAGGTTTCAGGTGATTGAAAATATTCTAAGAGGGCCAACAAGTGTATCTTTCCGTCAATCAAGATACTCCCTAAGACTTTTTCAGGCAAGCATAGCAAACTTTGGAACTTTGAAGGGGCATCGTCAAGAGGGATAGGGAGTGCAGGCCAAGCTAAAGAATCCACACCCAACAAGGCATCCCATTCCTCAACCAAAGGACATAACTCAACCTCCCCAAAGCGGAAAACATGCATCACGGGATCCCACAGTGCAATGCATGCGTAGAGAAAGTCTAGAAACAAAACCACTTGTTTCAAGCTCAGAAAAAGGGAAAGATTATACCTTTGGAGTTCCTTTTTCTCGTTCTTCGAAAGAGCACTCAACCATGCCGAAAGTTTCTTCTCGAAAGCCATGAGCGTCAGCACGAAAATCGAGGCACGACGACACGTTTTTCGAGGAAGAAAACCGGACAGTCTCGGGAAACTCCTCGCGGCAGAAGTACACTGCCCACAATACCTGCAGGTATTGCTGGGCAGAACGATAATTCTTTGAGGTGCAGAAACTGAGATGTCGACGGGATGGGTATTTAGGACAATACCGCCAGGTATTTGTAGGCAGGGGCAACAAATTTTTCGAGGCACGGAAACTGAGGCGCTGAATTGGACAGGCTCGGGGCACAATACCTGCAGGCATGCTATATCAGAGGCTCGATTTTATTTCCTTTTTTTTTTCTCTTTCTTTCCTTTCCTTTTCTCTTCTTTTCTTTATTCCCTCATACATTATAGTTATTTCCTTCCTTTTATTTTATTCTCATATATTTATATTTATTTTCCTTCCATTTCTTTGCTTTTATTTATTTTCACATATTTATATTTACATTCTTTCCTTTTCCTTTCTTTTATTTATATTTATTTTCTTCCCTTCCCTTTCATTTTCTTTTATTTATATTTATTTTCTTTCCTTTTCGTTACTTCTTTTTCTCTTTTACACATTTCTTTATTTTATTTCTTACATATTTCTTATTTTCTTATTTCTTTTGCTCTATTCACATTTTATTTTCTTTATTCTTCGTTTTTTTTCTTCTTTCCTTTTCCTTTTTCTTTGTTTTCACTTTTCCAAAAAAAAAGAAACAACAAGGAGCTTAATAATGATCGAAGTTCCATTTTGACCTGTCCTGAAATTAATGACAAAATTAATACCCCAACACTTAAGATTTTCCATTTTCTTTTGTTTTTTATTTTATTTTTTGGGAAGTGGGGGCTGCACGCACCACCTTGCATTTGCATTTTAATATTTTGAGTCGTAGAATAGAAGTACATAATAGTCTCAGAGTCTAAGTACATACATGCATCTTAATAAAACATAAAATAGGAGTCTCAGGCATAACTTTTAGCTAGTACATATATAGAGTCTTAGGCTAGTAAATATAAAGTTTCTTAATGCATACATAAAAGCTCATCTTACATAAACACAACCGAGCCTATATCAACGAAGGCGAGAAGAACCGCGAGAGCTATGGCGGCTAGAGCTCGAACCAGCAGGACCAGCACTAGGACCACCTCCGAGGTATTGCCCGCCCCCGGTGGGATCACCAGAAGCACCAAATAAGGCGTCTACGAAGGCGTTACCAGTCGGAGCAGTAGGGGGCAAGCCGCTCTGAGCAGATCCATGACAACCCATAGGAGGCCATCGGGATGAAGATGGAACATCTCGAGGAGAACTAAAACTCCTGAGCACCTCTGTATCACCCTGACTCTCGAGCATCTCTGTATCACCCGAGCCACCAATGATCTTCGTACCCGAACACTGCCAAGAAGCAAGCACCTCAGTATCACCGGATCGGACAGATTATCGCTGTCGCTCGGGAACCATGGAACGCCGACGGATCTCCACTGGCGGCGGCTCGCGCGACGATCAGTATGGTGACTCGACCTACGACTGGCATGGCCAGCAGAATGACCCCAGGACGGATGATCCGAGTATTGCAAAAGCTCTGTATCCTGGTGCTCAGCGGACTGTCCACGGCTATGGGGAGTTGCCTCACGATCTCCCCCTCCAAATGAGTGACCAGGGCCATGAGACGAACCATGGCCCCCGAGGCCGCCTGATCGGGAATGTTGTTCATCATCCCGAGAACGGTTACCATGAGCACCTCTTCCCCTACGTGATAATTGTATATCACGAAATCGCTCTCGTAAAGTTAGGTCATCAGACGAGCTAACAGTCCATGTCGATTGACCAGCAGTGACACGACGACGAGAGGACTCGCCATGTTCGAGATTACGGAAATCCCCAATTGAAAAGCGAGGAGGTTCGGGAAAACGTGAAGGAGGGCCACGCTCGACACTAGAATGGCGAGGAATGATACCATAACCTCCACCGCCTCCTTGAGAATACGACTCAGAGCCGCCATAACCTCCACCGCCTCCCTGAGAATACGACTCGGAACCAGACTCATCGATGCGGAAGGCGAAACTCATTATGGTAGATGCGAATCACTGGGAGATCCTCGATAACGGCCCGAAAGGGAAAATCGACCTCGCGGATGTCGTCCATAAGAAGCACAAAGTTGACACAACTTCTTGAAGCTCCACAGCGAAGGCTGAAAAGAAAAAACAAGGAGACAGTCAGTAGAAGAGTCGCCGATAAAAAGGAAATTGGTAGAGAAAATAAAGACTCACCACTACCTCTGTATCCTGACCAGGATACCGGTCGATCAAAGTAACAAAACTCGGGGCATCGTAATATCGGGAAGGATCCACTAACTGCAAAGAAAGGAGAAGTGGATGAGTTCACCGAAAGTGACAAATGAACAAAGAAAAAATCGCAGCAAGTACACGGCGGTGGGCCAAGCGATCCAAATAGAGCTCCACTACCCCCGCATGGTATTCCTCATCATAGTGGGTAGCTAGCATACCCCAAGGGGTCCCGTGACAGGCAGCTATCCAATCCTCGAAGCTTAAAGATCTAGGGGCCATCATTTCGGCCGGAGGGTCTGCAGGAATCCAAGGATCATAGAAACCCAAGATTTGGGAAGAGACTCTCTCAACCAGAAACCAGATGAAGCCATAGGGACCTTCCAGGAGGATCCTCGATGTAGTAATACCATCAGCACGGATCCTCATCCCCGCCCTATCGTCAAGGTCTTCCCAAGGACTCCAATCCACATCCTCCTGATTTCAAAAAAAAGGGGAGAAGGGGATTTGTGAAACGAGATCCAATAAATAAAATCAAGCGCAAAAGAGGTACATACCGGAGTCGCATTATCTAGGAAAGCGCGCAGGTTCTGAAGGGTGTCTGAGCCCCATCTGTCAGGGCAGCCCATCGCCTTCGACGATCGGGTAGAGGCGAGGATGGCTTTCATAGTTGCTCTGGTCGTAGGGGCCAAAGCAGGGAAGTACTCATAAAGCCACACCTGCATAAATTAGGATAAGTTGAGGAAGCAATCATGATGTCATAAGAGGAGAAGAGTCTTAAGAGAGTGAGTTACCTCTAAGACCTTCCACAAGCAAGGGCCATAGTTGTAAAATCGGGACTCCCTATTCGGTAAGTTCGTTCTACACCTCATGCGGAGACCCCGTACAAAGCAAGCATACGCCGCCTCTCCCCACTTCAAATGGCGGACGTTGTTTAAATCCGCTAAGTTCTCTAGCCTGAAGAGATGAACGTCGTCTCCAGGATTAGCAAAGAAGGATGTGCCAATAAAATAAGCCAGGATGATGCGCATCCGTTGAGCTAACGGAAGAGTTGGGAAACCCCGAGAGCGAATCGCCTCCCTAAAATGCTTATAGCGCAAGGGACGAACCGATTCTTGACCTCCCATCATGGGCCCAAAAAGTTCCAATGCCTGAGGAGAGCCTCTTTTAAAACCCCGATTGAAATATAGGCGCTGAGTCCCCCAGGACAAGCCAGTAATAATCACAAAATCCGTAGGGGTAACAGCCATCTCGCCAAATCGAAAGTGGACGTATTGGTGGTGTCCCAGAAAAGCTCACCAAGAGCTCTACCAGGACGGCGAGATCGAGGCATTAACCATGCCTCCAAACACTAATAAAAGGGCAAGAAACCAGCGTGTTCCATGACGTCCCGAACAAGGTCGGCATGAGTTTTCAGAGTAGCCATCATTTTTGTGATTGAGCCACAAGTCTTCATACTATCGTTCTAAGTATGAAAAAAAAAAACAAAAAAAAAGAATCGTCATCAAGTATTGGGGGGCTAATAAAGAGCTAGGTGAGAGAAATTCAGAAGGATACAGTCATGTTCCCTTCGAATTACGCTCGCAAGATTGACCCTGGGATCCTATTTTTGGGGACTTCAGAAATCAAGAAAAAAGTCCACGCGCAACGACATGGAAAAAGTCATATTTTTATGAGAACATTTTTGAGATTATTGATTAATCTTAATATTACACTCTAAAAAATAGACCGCACAAGAAATAGTGAAGGGCAAGAAATTTCGGGCCCCGACGCGCAACAAAGATGGTCCTAAAATAATTGGGCCTAGGGGTACAAGTCATCAAGCCCAAAGGAAATCGCAAGCAGGATGCGTCAACGCAATTGGGCCTAAGCATGCAAATTAACAAGCCCAAGGATTATACGAAACATGCAGAAATTGAAATTTAACAAACATGAAAGGCTTACCGGGATTTCCGATCGCCGAAGCCACACATGTTCATTTGGATATTGCGTGAGGTTCGCCGCATTAAACCCACCTTCGGGAAACCACTCTTTAGCAAAAAAATGTGTGATGGACCCAGTTGGCGGCATGTGGTGCTACGTGACCACGGGGCTTCAAGGGTTGCGTCATTGTCAAAACCAGGCTGCAAAACGAAAGAAAGGGAAATCAAAATCCCGAGACCATACAAGCAGGTACAGAGCAAACCCCAAGTTTTATAAAAGTCGACCCGTAAATTGGAGCGGGTCAAACTCGGGCCCGGACCCGAGACAATACCGCCAAGTACGGGGCCGGCTTTAGCCGACCGATTTCCAGAACCGGTCCCGAGAACACCGAACTGCCCGAACAGAGGAATACTTGGCGGTATGGAGCACTGGCAAAGGGTAACGGTCGACGCTCCTAGGCTCGAAAACCGAGGAGCACGCCGTGCTTGACGCTCAGAAATTCAAAATCGAGACTCGGCTTGGCGCATACCTGCAGGTATCTTTGTCTCGGGTTCAAAATTTTCCGGCACGAAAAACGAGACAGTGGCGCCTTTCCGGCAGAAAGTTCAGATCTGCATACTAGGTGGTATGGGCTAAAGCCGACCCGTAAATTGGAGCGGGTCAAACTCGGGCCCGGACCCGAGACAATACCGCCAAGTACGGGGCCGGCTTTAGCCGACCGATTTCCAGAACCGGTCCCGAGAACACCAAACTTCCCGAACAGAGGAATACTTGGCGGTATGGAGCACTGGCAAAGGGTAACGGTCGACGCTCCTGGGCTCAAAAACCGAGGAGCACGCCGTGCTTGACGCTCAGAAATTCAAAATTGAGACTCGGCTTGGCGCATACCTGCAGGTATCTTTGTCTCGGGTTCAAAATTTTCCGGCACAAAAAACGAGACAGTGGCGCCTTTCCGGCAGAAAGTTCAGATCTGCATACTTGGCGGTATGGGCTGAAGCTCCGGCGAGGCCCGACGGCGGGAACACCCTGCGCGAAAACCGAGACAGACAGCTTATACCAGGCGGTATGCTGTTGAAATTCCGGCAAACAATGGACGGAAAATACGACCCATTTCTGAAAAAAAAGAGCCACAAAACCGGCAGAAATCCGAGCATACCTGGCGGTATTGTGGGCGGTAGGAACTCCGGCTTAGCGAGCTGGCTGCGAACCGACGCAAAAACCGAACCAATAACCGCCACACCTAACGGTACGCGCTCCAGCCGACGGCACGGAAAACGAGGAAGCGTCGCTGGCACAAAAAAAAACAAACCGACTACACCTGGCGGTATTTTCCGGTGTCGAAGGCGGGCTTCCCAGATCTGCCGCCACACGCGCTATTGCTCTCGGTTTTGAGCTCGAAAATCCAGGCCCGGGTCAAGATACCTGGCGGTATGCCCCGCCTGAGCTGCTGTTTCGACTTTGTAGAGAGAGAAAGAGTGGGTGGGAGAGTGTTTTAGAGAGTGGAAGCATGGATGGAAGTGCATGGATATGGATAGGATTCCTCCCTTTAAAAAGACCACCACTCCAACTTCCCACCTACCTCATCCTTAAATCCAATTGACCCTTTGACCGGTCTAAATACATTGGCCGGGAAATTATTAGGGGGAGAATTTAAAACTTCCTTTGTTTTAATACTCCCTTAACAAAGTAAAAAAAATATACGTATATTATTTTCAAGAGAAAATATGGAAATATAATTTCTATATAACTCAAAAAAAAATAATAATAATAAAAAATTCACTTTTTTATGGCTGCATCGTCTCCAGTAAGCTACAACGACATTGGGAAAGACTGAGTTACATTTCAACGACATCGGGAAAGACTGAGCTACATTTCAACGACATCGGGAAAGACCGAGCTACATTTCAACGACATCGGGAAAGATTGAGCTACATTTTCAACGACATCGGGAAAGACTGAGCTACATTTTCAACGACATCGGGAAAGACCGAGCTACATTTCAGCGGCATCAGGCTATACTTTGATCATCATCTTACTCAGACTCGATCAAAGTGGGGGCTAACTGTAGACACTCAAAACGTGTCTCGTAATTATTGTAATTATTGTAATTATTTTATTTTTATTTTTATTTTGAAGAAAATGCCAAATAAAGTGAAATGCAAAAGAAAAAAAATAATGAAAACCCAAAAAAAATCAGCCCAAAACCATTTCCGCACGCGGCCCAAGGCGCGGAAACAGTCCCGGGCCAGGCAGATCCGACCCCATACCGCCAGGTATTTGGGCGGGTTCTGCCCGACCCGAGACGCCTCCGCCTGCCTAGGGTTGCGTGCCACAGTAGCCGGGCTCCCAGAAAAGCCCAATACCTAGCGGTATTAGGTCTTTTTTTCCCTCCTCTTTTTTTGACCTAAATTTCTACCCTCATTTCTCCTATAAATACCCCAACCCCTTTCACTTAAACCTTACACCGAAATCACCCAGGCGTATTGACACTTGGTGATTTCATCTTCTTCTCTACCTCTCTTTTCTTTTCATTTTTGCATAAATTTTGCTTGGCATTTTTAGTTGTCTTTATCACTTCCCCACCGGTATTATATTGTGACTTGAGTTAATCCTAAACTCGACCTAAATAATACGGATTGTTCGTGAATAAAGGTACGCTTGTATTTATTTATTTTATTTCTTGTATTTATTTACCGCTTTATTTATCGCAGTTGTATGTACTAAATAATTCTAATTACACCAATTAATACTCTGTTCTACTCTCTTCTTCTTCCCCTCTTCTTCTTTTTTATTAAACCGGTTTAGTAAAATCCGTTCGTTGAACGGGCGGATTCGAGAATTTCTATTCTCGAATCCGTAACCTTACCCCCGGATCCGAATCTCGTGGTTCGCGGTTTGTGGAGTCTTTCTTTTTATCTTTTGAGTTTATTAATTCTCGTTCAAAAATTAATTGGCGACTCATTTTTTTTCTTTTATTTATCCTTCGAGTTTCATCTTTCCTTTTTTTAAGAAAAAGTCGGATGGCGAAAAGTAAGTTTTTTTTAGGAGTCGGAGCCCTAAGTCCGGAAGCAAGACCCGAGACTGGGACGGCCAGAATACTTGGCGGTATTCAGGCCACCATCGCGTCGATTCCCGGATCATTGCAGCGAGGACCGAGGCGGGGCGGTCCAAATACTGGCGGATTCTGGCGACACGGTCAGTCGACTCGGATCCGGGCTATTTTCTGGATTTCCGGCCCACGATACCTGTAGGTATTGCTGTCTCGGTCCCGGTTTCTGTCTGCAGTTTTTTTCGCTTTTCTTTATTTCTTCTGTTTCTTTATTTTCTGTTTTCTGTTTATTTTGTAGATTAAATAATAATTTCAAAAAAAAGGGAGTTTATTTAATTTTCGAGTTCGATTTATTTAAACGGGAATACAAGCAAATCTTCTCAAAGAAAAGACACTTTTCGACTGCCATCATGAGGATACCACTGAGGATTTTCCGAGTCCCAGCAAGCATTATTAATAAACCTCGATTTTTTTAATACTGAGACCCCTTAACTATTTTGGCATACAGACTTTATCCCAAGCTACCTTATTTAAACCTTTATTAGTTGAAAGATCTTTCCAAAAGAAATCCCGACAAAGGGAATCAATTTGTTGAGTAGTATCTTTAGGAAGTTGAGAACACTGAAGAGTATGTGTAGGCATCTATACATATATTAATAAGAATGGGGATGCTTAAAAACTCTTCCCTCCCTCGATTGTCAATCCTCATGCATTAGAATATTAGATAATATGCACAGTCCATTTTATTATTTTTTTTTTTTTGAGGGAAAAATCGGGAAAACTTCATTAAAACAAATGTGAGGACATATCAGAGGCTACCAACGTGTAACCTCAGGTGGTCATTCAAACAACCAAACTTTCGAGACACACTGAGTAACAACAAGTTTTGCAAGAGCATGAGCTACTTCATTACAATCTCGTTTGCTGGTAACAAATTCAAAATTCAGAGATAGGTTCCAGCAGTCCCTGATGATTTTTGCATGCACAGACAGACATCACAGTCCATTTTATGTAGATATTTAATCTCAGCCATTTGTTAAAAATACAACTACTTTTTCGAAAAACAAAACTACCTGTCATATCTAATAAAAACCCATCACAAGACATTACTCCCTCAAAATCCCCCACCTACCCAATCGTCAATTTCAAACTGAACCCATTTGAGAATGACAACCGACTTCGAAATTTCTTAGTTCGAAAAAGTAATTGTATTTTTAACGAATGATTGAAATTAAATATTTATATAAAATGGACCTACAATTACATATATATATATATATATATATATATATATATATATATATATATATATATATATATATATAGGGAATAGATAGGGTGAGAATGGAGTTTGGGTGAGAATGTGAGAAGAGTGGCCAATGACCCTTGGATCTTAGATCAATGGCTAGCAAAAAAAGAGCAATTTCCATTTTTATTTGCCCCCCCATCACGTGACCATTAAGGCTGAAAAAAAAGAAAAATCATTAAAGTCATAATTAATTAGATATGGGGAAATGTAGCGCGTGGTAGTAGGCAGCTATGATGATTTGAAGGTTCATTTTCAGTTTTTGAAAGTTGTTGTTTTGAGTATCTGAGTGGAGAAACACACGAAAGAGGAAGAGTCACACAACTGGCGAAATCAACTAAGAAACGAAAGGAAGAAGTGAGAGCAAAAATTAGGGTTCGCGTTTCCGGTAAAAGTGAGAAACGGTGCCGATAGTGGAGAGGAAGGGGGATCAGGACGATCGGTGGCGATTTTGTGCGGCGACGAACATGGATGCCGACGGGAAGGATGTTGGTGAAATGGGTCCAAAAAATCAGTCCAAGTTAATTAGTCAATATTTTTGGTAAAAGGTGGTTCCTTTTTTGCCAAAAAATCCAGTAATTTGGAACAAATTCATCCCAACTCTGCTATGTTGTCCATTAATCATCGGATGTGGTGTGCAATTTCGTGTGAACATGCCGGTGTTTTCAGGATTGAGGGGCGTGTCCATTTTGTGAGTTTTTTCTGATGATGTTATATGTATAGTCGGACAATGCCCAAGTTTTCTTAATGTGATGTGCATCTAATATGACCGAGACATTATTGTAGTTTTATGTTTGGTACCTTAGGGAATGTACATGCCCAAGTTTGCTTGACGTGATGTGCATTGTACATGATCGAGACATTCTTGTGGTCTTCTGTTTGGTGCATTAGGTCATGTACACTATGGTAGTGACTGATATGTATGACCGCTATAAATTAGGGCATTTATATGAGCATGCACATTAACATAGTGTATGATGTCCATCTCGGATACACAATACATACAGCTGGTTATACACATGGAAAGGGACAATATGTCCGGTTTAATGCACATTGTTTATATGCTTAGTGCACAAATTTCAATGATGTGAGGCTCATCTTACGTGAAAAAGGTGTACAATAAAAATATTTTGTGATGAACATGTGACTGATGGTGACATGAACAATTGTTTTATGGTATTTTTATGGCATGTACATAATGGTAATGAATGATGTACATATCTGATGTACAAAACATGCACTTGACTATACACATCCAAAATGAGGGATATTATGGTCGATGTATATTGTATATGCACTTAGTGCACATGGGTTAGCGATGTGATGCTCATCATATGTGAAAAGGAATTACAGAAAAAAAAATGTGTCATGAACATGTGTCTGATGGTTGACATGTACATTGGGATACGTGATTGTCTGTATTTGTGATATACGTAATAATGTTCATTGTATAATCGTTATTAAGTGATGGCTCAAAGTCAATCATAATGCTATGTTCTTTATATTTTGTTTTTCAATTGGGTATGTAGTAGTGTACATTTAGATTTAACAATGATATACATTTTTGTGTTATACGTAATGTCCATTAGAGTATACCTTAATGAACAATTAATTATATAGAGATGTCCGGATCAACATTATATAAATTAGCAGGACATGTAATGTCTATTGGAGTACATCTGTCCCCTTATATGCTACTGTTGATTTGGTTATCTACTGAACATCTTTATATGCTATATTGACTCCAATGTAACGTTCTTTTTGACAGGATGACAGGCTCGTGTCACTAAGGAGGCGTTACTGCCATGACATTGTCATGTATGAAGACAACAATATGGAGCAAGAAGTGTACACAAAATTCATCCATTGGGATATGAAGAAAGAGCTATTGCGCCTGTAGTTTTGTTTTGTGTCCAACACATTTTGTAATGGGATGCAATGTTTTGTTTAGATAGGATGGGGGGCACCCTTTCTGATTTTTTTGCTTGCAGTCTCGGTTAACATTCACTACTACTACGACGACGTGCTTGTTAGTTTCAAAATTGTAGTAGTGACACTATGCTTGTTAGAGTTTATTTCTTCTTCCCCCACTTGAATTTAAGACTTATATTAATGCTTTTTAAATGAACATTCAATGAACATTTTGTATGTTCATCAATTGTTATATATTTAGACATAGCGTCATGGTAAGGCGAATATTGAAAACTTATTAAAAGAATTAAACACTTGTTGCTAATATCACTTGTCGATCAACTAATGATCCTCAAGTGTATAATGAACATTATATTGATGCCTATATTGACGTCTTTAAAATGAACATCCAGTGAACATTCTATGTTCATTAACTATTATTTATATGGACATAATGTCATGGTAAGGCGAATATTGAACACTTGTAAAAAAAAAACACTTGTTGTTAATATCAATAGTGGATCAACTAATGATCCTCAAGTGCACCATGAACATTTTACTGATTCTAGGGGGTGAAATATGATAAAGTTGTACGATATGTGCATCGGGATATGTTTATATGAACATATTTTGATAGCCTGGTATGAACCCTGAATAATGATAAAACAATTCAATGATCGAGTTGTGTTAAAGATGCCAGCAAGTAATTATCGGACAATTCAATCATCAAGTTGCTTTTATTTGGACGTATATGTAACCTCATCAGCAACTGCTAATATAATTACGGCATCAAGTAATGAGCCCTCGTTTGGAACCAACATCCAGTGAACATTGTATGTTCATTAATAGTTATTTATATGGACATAGTGTGATGGCAGGGTGAACATTGAACACTCATCAAAAAATAAAATTAAACACTTGCTGCTAATATCACTAGTGGATCAACTAATGATCCTCAAGTTGATCATGAACATTTTACTGATTGTAGGGTGAAACATGATAAAGTTGTACGGTATGTGCATCGAGATGTGTTTATATGGACATATTTTGATAGCTCGATAAGAACCCTGAATAATGATAACTACGACATCAAGTAATGAGCCCCCGTTTGGAACCAACATCCAGTGAACATCGTATGTTCATTAATTGATATTTATATGGACATAGTGTCATGGCAGGGCGAACATTGAACACTTATAAAAAAAAAAATTTTTACACACTTGCTGCTAATATCACTAGTGGATCAACTAATGATCCTCAAGTTGATCATGAACATTTCACGGATTATTTAGGAATGAGAATGACATCATACAAACAACATAAAATGAGCATCATACAAACAACATAAAATGACCATCGACCAATGTCAACGAGTAGGGAGCAAACGCTCATCGCTTTGTAATCATGTTACTTAACATGAGACATCTTCACAAATTATTTAACTCGTAGCTCAACGACACCGGTGGTGGATGTAATGTAATAGTACCCTCTCCACACACACCTCGTTAGGGACAACACTAGAAATATTTTTCAAAAAAGCAATGAAATCAGTTATGTACATTCAGACTACCAAATATGATCACTATGAGTATAATAGCGGATCATTCCACTTAATACAGATGCCATTTAGTTCATTACATGCATATCAACATGGTCAGATAATATGCACATAATTCGTTGGTCATATGGACATGATTCATATATATACACCACGAACATCAATTTTTCATTATGTGGTAAATGGACATCATGTTCCAATGATACTGACGTCGTCTTCCAGTTAGATGAACATTGAGTGAAAGCCCACAAACGTAACCTGTATTGCACATACACTTCAACTTGCCAACATGTGACCATACAAATGAAAACGACGATGGACATTCATACTAACAAAGATGATCATTGTGGGTAGCGGTGGCAAAATTTCGTCCGACCCGAATTACCCGAATCGTCTGACCCGGAAAAACCGGGTGGACATAGATTTTTCGTCCAAATTTTAACATTGACCGAATATTCAGACATAAAACTTCTCTTTTTTCTATTGTCCGAACCCGATTTTTGCTTCGTCCGAATTGTCCGACCCGGTTCAACCGGAAATAAAACCGGGTTCGGACATGAAATTCTCGTCCAAATTTTGGCATTGTTCGAATTTATCCGACCCGAATTTACCCGAACCCGATTTTTTGCCAGCGCTAATTGTGGGTATAAAAGCTTATCGTTTCACTTAATACAAATGGCCATTAGGTTCATTACATACAAATCATCATGTACAACTCTCATGTTCAATTTACGTGGACACTATGGTTAGATAATATGCATATAATTCGCTGGTCATATGGACGTGATATATATACACCAGAAATATCAATTTTTTTTGGTGTGGTAAATGGGCATTATGTTCCCGTTATAATGACATCGTGTTCTGATTAGATGAACATTGAGTGAATGACTACAAAAATAACATATATCGCACATTGTAGACACCGGATTTTGTACCGGTATTAGTTTTAGTTATTTGTAAAAAATAAGCTAGCCGAGTAATTTAGTGGCATGCAAACCCATTTCTCTTCTAGCCCGAAAGCAAGCAAAGTGGCCCAACATTACGGCCCAAACCCGGCTGAGTTTTTCTCAGCTCTGCGAAAACCCGGCTGGGTTTGGTGGGCTAAAGGTGACGACTCGACCCAAACCTGAGTTACCGGCTAAACCTAAACTAAACCCTAATCGCCCCATCTAACCTACATCCCACTATAAATTAAACCTATTCCCCCTCCATTTCGGGACGGCGGATTATGCTAGAGTATTGACACTAGTATACTCTCTCTACCTCTTCTCTCCCTTTGCATGCTACTTCATTAAAGGTTAGAATAATTATCACATTGATGTAAACCATGTAATGCAACCTAACGAATTCATGTAATTCTTGTGTTTTCAATTCATAATTTGCATGACATTAATGTTAAACTTGTGAAATTTATATCTAATTCCTCCCTTTTAACTTTTTTCGCTTTGATTTAATTCTAGTAGAGTCTATTCGCTTGAATAGGCGGATTTGACAGTTTTAATTGTCAAATTCGTAACCTTACCCCCGAATCCGTCTTTGGATTCGTAGACCGGAGTTTGTATTAAAATGGTTTGTTGTTTTTTCTCCTAAAAATTCAACTGGAGACTCTATGTTCATACTTCCTCACTCCCTTCGGCTTCGTTGTTTCCTCGGTCTAATCTGTGGATGGCGCAAGAGATAACCCGGTTTGGTTCAACTAATGAACCCAGACGAGTTTACCACCTCCTTTTCATTCTTTTCTTATGTGGATGGCGCAAAAGGTAACCCAGATGGTTCAACTAATGAACCCAGACGGGTTTACCACCTCCTTTTCATTCTTTTCTTCTGTGGATGGCGCAAAAGGTAACCCAGACGATTCAATTAATGAACCCAGACGGGTTTACCACATCCCTTTTCATTCTTTTCTTTTATGTATTTGGTCTTGGGTCTGGCGGTAGCAAAACCCAGACGGGTTTACCACCCGGGTTTACTACCTCCCTTTTCATTCTTTTCTTTTGTGCATTTGGTCTTGGGCCTGGCGGTAGCAAAGCCCAGACGGGTTTACCACCTCATTTTCCTTTTCCTTTTTATTTTTCTCTTTTGTCCTTTTCTTTTTTTTTAAAAAAAATTGAATCTCGGGATAAATTGATTTGTCAACAAAAGCATTCTTAAAAGTTCAACCTTATTTAAGGTTAAGCAATCCTAGCCGACTCCCAATCATTTTTTAAGTAGCGCCGCGAAAAAAGGTCATCAATTTTTCGGGGTCTACAGATTGGCGACTCCACTGGGGACTTAAACTTAAAAAGAGGGTAAAACTTGAAATAATTAAATTTTAGTGAATTTTGTAAAAGAAAAGGAGGAATTAATTTATTTCATTGCATATTGCATACCAGGCTACTCTTGGACCTTTATGGCTGGGGAGCACAAAAGCGTTGGTTTAGGTTTTAAAACTAGGAATCAATCCCGAGAGCGGAAGGTCACTACTTGTGGGATGCACTTACATCGCCAAGCATTTGATCTCTCCTCTCAGCCGTGTTACACTCTAAAGGTTTCCTTGAAACCCAAAGAGCAACAGGCCACACATTTTTCCTATGAACTCCATATAGAGAAAATGCACCGGGGCGAGAACATGTGGTACCCTATTCATCTGCCTAAACCTAGAAAAACCCTGAATCTAAAGCCATGGTTAGGCTCATCCCGCATCTGTATGTCATGTAAATTAATCCTGTAAAAGATGAGTCCAAATGTCTAGCCCAAACATGAGTGGGACGTCATTCTAGCCCACGTAGGATCAAATGAGAGATGGACTAGCCCAAACCCAGATGGGTTTGGTGGCCAAACCCAGACGAGTTTGATGTGTCTGGCCTAGTTGGACTCTCTGCGAAATCCTGTCTATGCCCATTTGAAAGGGAGGAATTACAGTTCAAACCCAGACGGGTTTGGGCCTGTTTTTCTTCTCCTTCCACATCGGGTCAAACTGTTAGATACTGCAGTCAGCCCAATCCACTTACTATTGATCCTATTCGGCCCTTTATGACGCTCCTTGAGTCAGATTCCCATTGTATCTTGTACCTTGATCTTGAGCCCGATAAAAATTCAAACATGATCCATCGTGGCTCGATCCAAGTAATGACCCAATGAGTATCAGTCCTGTCAGTCATCATGCTAGGTCCATATAGAGTTAGGACATGCACTCCCATAAAAGTGGGTGAGTCACCCTTATGTCAGCATGTAGGCGTCATGTCCATGTCCTAGGTTCATATAGGTCCATTAAGTCATGCATGCATTGGGCGGGTGGCATAAAGGTTCTTTCGAGCACTAAACCAATTTCCATGCAGGCAGGATAGCAGACCATCTCCGAGCCCGCATCCGTGACCACGAACCGGCGAGCTCATTCACAATCCCAACTACGGACCGCTGCTGATCCAGTGAATCCAGTGAATCCACCATGTCAGGATCCCTAGCCAACAACCTTTTCGGGGAGAGTTCTGGTGACAAGCAACTCGATGGGGTACATGCTGGCCGAGGAAGCAATTGCCTTTGCATGGCGGACTGGAGGACAGAACCAATGAGAAGCTAGAAAAGAAGTTCAGCGAAAATCAACAGACCATGAATGGCGTGCTGGAAGCCATTAAGCAGATCAACAAGAAGCTGGGCATTGAGCCTGAGGAAGAAGATAGCTACTATGCCTCCAAGTCCGAAATTTGAAGGCGATGTGGTGACAAGGGTAACCCTAAATCCAAAAATGGGGGCCCAAAACCCAATTAAATGCAGGGGCCAAGTCTAAATCCGTAAAGAATAACTCCAAAACCTCGGAGGACCCCTATGTCAAGAAGCTTGAAGAGAAGATTGACATGCTCACCAGAAGGATGATAAAAGTTGATCCAACCTTTACGGACGCTTGCATGGATTTGGCCATCCCCAAACACCATGTATCAAGGGTAAGGAACAAAGTTGAAGTACCGGGCATCAGGTTCAAGCCGTCTAAGAACCCATCTCATCATCTAGAGGAGTTCCTGAGGCTGGCCCCTCTTCACAAAGTAGATGAAGGTCTTTACACCACAGTCTTCCCTTCCACTCTAGAAGGTAAGGCCAAGGTGTGGTACCAAAATCTACCCCCTCACATCAAGACCCGCCTTGACGAGTTGTTCAAGGCCTTCATCAGCCATTTTAGTCGTCTCCAACAAAAGGAGGTCACTGTAGATGACCTCACTTCCATGAAGCAAAGAGATGATGAGTCATTCCTCTCTTATTATGAACGATGGCACTCAAGGCTGTCAGAGATCGATGAGACAGTCCCCTTTAGGATGCAACTAAGCACTTTCAAGCAAAGCATTCATCCTCGCATCACACGACATTTTGGCTTCCAATCTATCAAAGACTTTGAAACTTTGAAGGACTTGTGTGTTTAAATTGAAGCTGCTAACAATGAGAAAAGCACACAACATTCTGGTTGGAAAGGATCTAGCTCCAACAGGAGGGCCACTAGCGCGCCTAGCCCCCCTCAGAAAACTGTTGAGACTAATTCCATCCAACGGAGGCCGTACACCCCGTTGAGGCTGATTCTAGAGGACAAAGAGCGATAAGAATGATGGCGGTACATCGTATCATTCACGACCGACTTTACAAGAAGACCGCCACAGGCATCAATCTACTTTGCGTTAATGCCAAGTCAGCAGAGGAATTAATTTATAACCAAAAAGATATAGGATAGGACTAGGATTAAAATCAGAAACACCTTCGGTGATGATTTGTAAACCTTTCTTACCTTCAGTTTAACTTGCTTCACTTAGAAAAATCTGGATGAGATCTCAAAAGTTTTTGAAACCTTTTCCTTCAAATCTTCTGATTTTGAGACAAGTTATGAAAGTTGTATCTGACTGCTTTGACTATCTTAGAAAGTATAAATGTGCGTGCCGCAAATCTTTGGGCTAAGTTTAGTTGAGTGAGCCCCATCCCGTGAGTCCACATTGCCTAAATTTTGAATTGATCACTTTTATCAATTCCATGATCCCTTGAGTGACTCACCCATTAGTTGCATCTCTAGAACTTGTTTGGCATCTTGCTTGAGACTACATATTTGCATTGCACGCTGTGACAAAGTGATTAAGGCATTCGATTTTATTCTGATAAGCTACATAGCTAAATAGCCTTCCTTACATTATATTTACCGTTCTTTTTGCCCCGCCTAGCCTTTGTTTATCCTTTTTTTTTCATGATTGAACCCTGACAATACAAGCCTTGGCCTATGATATCCAGTATCCCTTTGCCTTGCTTGGTTGGATGAGAGTTTGTCTTTTTTTGGAAGTTTGGGAGAATCTGAAAGTCCCATATCTTGAGCGATTGGTATTTGGTTATGTTGTTCATATATTATATCAAAGTCGAAGATTCCATAGATATTCTTCTCCCAAAAAAAAATAATAAAAAAAAAGAAGTAAAAAAAATAAAAAAAAATGAAAAGAGTTTCAAAAATAAAAGGGTGATTAGGGAGATTCAATTTAAAGTTCAGAAAACTTTGACCTGGTTGTATTCAGTTGAGATGTTTCAGGGTGAAAGGTGAAATGCCTTGCATACATTAAGCAAGAAGGAGAGTTCAGAGTGTTTTATTCGTTGAAAATCAATCCAAGCATGGCTCTTAACTCCTCATTCCCAAATTTTACCGCTCCTTACCCTAACCTAAGCCCCGTTGCAACCCGAAAAAGTCTTTTTGATTGTCACTTGTGCATTGCATACCAGTAGTGGAGAGTGAGGTTCTTACCAAGCTTATGGTAGTTTGTTTCTATTGGTTTGAGTATGAGAAAATACACATACCTATTCAAAATTGAGTGTTTGAGTGTTTGTTCTTTCCTATGTGAGGTTTGTTCTTTTTGACTGACCTACGTCCATAACTAACTGCGCACATTTGCATTATTCTTAGAACTGTTGGCGGATTTATGCCTCTGAAGTACTTGTTCTCTCCTTTAGGATTCGAAAATTTCTTCCTATCTCTTTCGAACTGAGTTTTGATTTTGTCCAGATTAATCTTTGTGCTTGCTTGTTGAATTGATTTTGTTCTTCCTATCGAAAATTCCTTATCCCAGAATGTTTCAGCAGCACGTAGAAAATTCCAATCTATCTTCACTTGCCTCAAACTTAGTAGAGAAGTCAACTTATACCTCCCCAGCTCTCTCTTTTCCTCCTTGGACAGAGTGCTTATCCAAGTGGCTAGCTTTTTTTTCTCGAACGCCATCAGGATGAAAGGACGATTTGATTCACGTCGAGGCAAGGAAATAATGGGGATAACGAAACTCAAACGGGTTTGATGGTGTTTGGTTTGTGTTTGTGATTTGGAGAAGGCATAACCCAGACGGGTTTACTTGCCCTGTACGCCAGGATAATGAAACTCAAACGGGTTTGATGGTGTTTGGCTTGTGCTTGTGATTTGGAGAAGGCGTAACCCAGACGGGTTTACTTGTCCTGTACGCCAAGATCAGCTTTCCTTAAACTGCACACCAAGTTAGGGTTTCTCGGCGCGAAACGCAGACGGGCCTGGGCCAGCCTATGTGGAGTTCTAAAGGCCCAGCTCCTAGAAGTGGGAATCATTGTGGGCCTAAAACCTGCACGGGTTTGGCGCCTATGTGGAGTTCTAAAGGCCCAGGCCTAAAACCTGCAGGTTTGGGCGGCTTATTGGGCTATCTCACGGAGCCACTTCAACTCTATTTTGGGTCGTAATGCGGGTCCACAAGATAGTTATATGTCTTCGCCGGCCCCGAAACTGTAGCTCGAACTTACTTGTAGCATTTAATTTTCGGTCTTTTTTTTTGGGGAAGTGGGAGTAATCCCACCATGTAGATTGCATATCGCATTACACATTGTTGTTACATTATGCATAAGGGTACACGAGAATAAAAAGTGCATTACGCAGCACCATCATTGCATAAGCATCACATCAGTGGTTCGCACTAGTGCATAAATAAAAAAAACGTATGTCATGCATCATTGCATTGCATTGTCCTAAGTGCATAATAAAGAGTCATACATAGCATTACATAAGTTCATTACAGAAAGACCCTGCATGTGCATCATTCTCAGTCCTCATCATGCTAGACCTTCGCATCGCCACCACCACTGGCGTAATTAGCCCCATGGGCCCCACTTCCACCAGGGCCAAAGTAAGTGTCCCACTGGTAGTAAGAGGAGTCTACCACCTCTGTATCGCTACCTGAGCCAGATAGGTGCAACACTTTGCATCACCGCATTAAGCCAAGAATGTTCGAGTGACCCTGGCTTAGAAAAAAATTCAATCGAGTTTCCACTAAGTCGGGGGCTATTTTAATCCAAAAAAAGGAAGCAAGTCACTACGGCGACTATCCAGTGATTCCCAGTTTAGCAAGAGTTAAATCAAACTGCCACTAAGCTGGGGGCTACGTAGCCCAAGCAAGGGGTCGAATCAACCTAAAAGCTAGAACAGCCCACCTAGGTCTGTTTTCACAAAGACTCAAAAGAAAAAAAAAAAGAAAAAGAGCCCAACTCTCGGCCCAACCCAGACGGGTTTGGGTCTGCCTCAGCCCAACCCAGACGGGTTTGGGCCTTCTTCCATTTCATCCAAAAAAAAGAAAAAAAAATTAGCCCAAACCCAGACGGGTTTGACGAAAAAAAAGAGAAAAAAATTTTCCAGCCCAAACCCAGACGGGTTTGACGGGCCGCAACTCAAGCCCAGTGCAGGCCTATACCCATGAAGCTATGGCAAACTCAAGCCCACTTCCGAGAGCTAAAGCACGACTGACAGGTAAATTTTTTGACTCACTCTGAGTTTTAGATAAACTGATGCCCTCCTTCTCTTTTTGCAGAACAATGCACAAAATACGTCGGTCGTCAGGCGGTTACAAAAAGACGAACTCATCTTCAGCGGCCGTCATCGGGCCCTCACAATGCGATGACACCCTTTTCAGCACACAGACACAAGTCCCGCACTCCACGGCGAAATGAAGTGCGTGACCTTGATCTGCCTCACGGCGAAATGAAGTGGATCAACTCATCATCTCAATATGCTTCACGGCGAAATGAAGCACGTCACCTTGATCTACGTCATAGCGAAATGAAGTAGATCAACTCATCACGGCATGCTTCACGGCGAAATGAAGCACGTCACCTCGATCCACCTCACGGCGAAATGAAGTGGATCACCTCATCATCCTGGCATGCTTCACGGCGAAATGAAGCACGTCACCCTGATCCATCTCACGGCGAAATGAAGTGGATCAACTCATCATCACGGCATGCTTCACGGCGAAATGAAGCATGTCACCCTGATCCACCTCACGACGAAATGAAGTGGATCACCTCATCATCCTGGCATGCTTCACGGCGAAATGAAGCGCGTCACCTCGATCCACCTCATGGCGAAATGAAGTGGATCACCTCATCATCCTGGCATGCGTCACGGCGAAATGAAGCATGCCTCCTAGATCCGCGTCACGGCGAAATGAAGCGGATCGACTCCGACCAGCTTTACGGAAGAAACTAAGCAGGTCAACCCACACAGACACAGGTCTTGCACTTCACAGCGAAATGAAGTGCATGACCTTGATCTACCTCACGGCGAAATGAGGCGGATCAATTCGGTCAGCTTTACGGAAGAAACTAAGCAGGCCAACCAACATCGACGCAGGACCAAGCTTCCAAGCGTCAACCAGCTTCAGAACAGGCTTCTGATTCATATCCAAGATCATCAAGACTACTTTGATCATCGTTTTACTCAAACTCGATCAAAGTGGGGGCTATCTGTAGACACCGAATTTTGTACCGGTATTAGTTTTAGTTATTTGTAAAAAATAAGCTAGCCGAGTAATTTAGTGGCATGCAAACCCATTTCTCTTTTAGCCCGAAAGCAAGCAAAGTGGCCCAACATTACGGCCCAAACCCGACTGAGTTTTGCTCAGCTCTGCGAAAACCCGGCTGGGTTTGGTGGGCTAAAGCTGAACGCAGCTCGGCCCAAACCCGGCTGAGTTACCGCGGCTAAACCTAAACTAAACCCTAATCGCCCCATCTAACCTACATCCCACTATAAATTAAACCTAGTCCCCCTCCATTTCGGGACGGCGGATTATGCTAGAGTATTGACACTAGTATACTCTCTCTACCTCTTCTCTCCCTTTGCATGCTACTTCATTAAAGGTTAGAATAATTATCACATTGATGTAAACCATGTAATGCAACCTAACGAATTCATGTAATTCTTGTGTTTTCAATTCATAATTTGCATGACATTAATGTTAAACTTGTGAAATTTATATCTAATTCCTCCCTTTTAACTTTTTTCGCTTTGATTTAATTCTAGTAGAGTCTATTCGCTTGAATAGGCGAATTTGACAGTTTTAATTGTCAAATTCGTAACCTTACCCCCGAATCCGTCTTTGGATTCGTAGACCGGAGTTTGTATTAAAATGGTTTGTTGTTTTTTCTCCTAAAAATTCAACTGGCGACTCTATGTTCATACTTCCTCACTCCCTTCGGCTTCGTTGTTTCCTCGGTCTAATCTGTGGATGGCGCAAGAGATAACCCGGTTTGGTTCAACTAATTAACCCAGACGAGTTTACCACCTCCTTTTCATTCTTTTCTTCTGTGGATGGCGCAAAAGGTAACCCAGATGGTTCAACTAATAAACCCAGACGGGTTTACCACCTCCTTTTCATTCTTTTCTTCTGTGGATGGCGCAAAAGGTAACCCGGATGGTTCAATTAATGAACCCAGACGGGTTTACCACCTCCCTTTTCATTCTTTTCTTTTGTGTATTTGGTCTTGGGTCTAGCGGTAGCAAAACCCAGACGGGTTTACCACCCGGGTTTACTACCTCCCTTTTCATTCTTTTCTTTTGTGTATTTGGTCTTGGGCCTGGCGGTAGCAAAGCCCAGACGGGTTTACCACCTCATTTTCCTTTTCCTTTTTATTTTTCTCTTTTGTCCTTTTCTTTTTTTAAAAAAAATTGAATCTCGGGATAAATTGATTTGTCAACAAAAGTATTCTTAAAAGTTCAACCTTATTTAAGGTTAAGCATTCCTAGCCGACTCCCAATCATTTTTTAAGTAGCGCCGCGAAAAAGGTCATCAATTTTTCGGGGTCTACACACATACACTTCAAATGACCAACATGTATCGCGCAAATGAACACGACGTTGCATGTTCATGGAAAGTACCACTGCTTTTTCTTGACGAACATAATGTAAAACTCCACCCAACATCACACTCATCCCTCTATGACTATGAGTTTATGAAAACCACCACAAAATTCTAATAGGAACAAAATCAATCAAAACCACCATTGCAACTGACCACTGAAAATCATACAACCCAACAGACAACAAATTCATAATCTTCCATAATCATTCAAAAACCCTCAAAAAAACAATCACAACCGAGCATTGAATTTGAGGTTCTCATCCAACCCATCAACAGGGAAACATAACCTAGAATACATTATGACTTATCACACAACTTACCTGATATCATCACCTTCACTATCCATATGATATCACCAATACTTGTTCAAATTAGGGTTCTTCAATTTTTCTTCAGGTGGAATCCCTTTCTCCTGAGATATTTTTGGAACCTAATAGACTTCAAATCCACAAGCTTGCACTTCAACTCCTCAGATGGAATACATTCCATGGAGGAGATGAAAGGGTCTACGAGATTTTGATTCCCATGTCTGCAGCCGCACAATCTCCACGCTTGCACAAAATCCAATGATAATTTTTTTTTCAATTTGGCTCACGTGATGGGGGGGGGGGGTAAATAAAAATGGAAATTGCTCTTTTTTTGCTAGCCATTGATCTAAGATCCAAGGGTCATTGGCCACTCCTCTCACATTCTCACCCAAAATCCATTCTCACCCCATATATATATATATATATATATATATATATATATATATATATATATATATATATATATATATATATATATATATATATATATATATATAGGAATGGGGATGCTTAAAAACTCTTCCCTCCCTCGATTGTCAACTCTCATGCATTAGATAATATCCACCGTCCATTTTATATAGATATTTAATCTCAACCATTTGTTAAAAATACAGTTACTTTTTCGAAAAACAAAACTACCTGTCATATTTAATAAAAACTCATCACAAGACATTATGGTCAAGTTATACGGTCAAACACGGATGACTTAAGTTCTGACACAGGTCATGTCAGTGTTAAAAAGCAAGAATATGAAGATTAGGTTCAACACAAACCTAATCGTGTCTGACAGGGACCGCGTTGGCCCCACCGTGGTCCATGTCAGGATTGACATGGTCATTGTTAAGGCAACTGACTCCAAATTAATGGCCAACGACTATACTTATCCGGTTGTTATTATATAATCCTAATTAACCATGTGTTTTTTAACCGTACCCAACTATATATTTCTAATATAATATGTGGTCAATTGACTTGGTCAAGCTCATGATCATCTTTAAAGCCCCTCATTAAATTCTTTTAAGTGGAGATGTTGCAAGTGTGTTACTCATTTCCTCCTCTCCTATAGATAGGAGTGTTCTAACTATTTACATGAGACACCAACTACACAAAATACACCAACTAAAGACACTTCAAACACATCTTTCTCTCTAGTATTGGCGTACACAATACTATAAACAAACACTCTTTGTATAAGTGAGAACAAGTCCAAGTTATGCTACAAGTTAGGCTAAAGTTTATCATTTGAACATTTACAATATAGTAAATAGTTCTTAAGGAAATGAACTTGTCCATGAATCTTTAATTAGTAATATTCATGAGTGAATTCTTTGGTTACTATGGTTACTCTCCATCTTGTCACACATACTACAAGAAGATCAAGAAGTCCAATGGAAGATGATGAATATTCAAGTCACTCAAGCATTATTTTTCCCACAAAATCATTACCCACCTAACTCGACCTACCCCGAACATACTAGAGTGATCTCCAATCAAACTTAACCCAACCCGACCTACACAAAGTCAAATGATCTTCACTTGTAGTCTACCCAAACTCAAACTTGATCCAACCCAAACCGATCCAAATAACATCAAGCCAAAATCCACTTGACCCGAACTTCACCTGCCTGAATTAAATCGAATGATCCATTTGTCAGGTATAACCAAACCCATCCTCCAAGCTTCCTACTAGGTTCAATCTTCGGTGAAAACAGAACATTTCCCATGCCTAAAACTCACGAAATTGATGGACATACATATCATCGATAGTTTATTACTCCATGCCTATAAAAGAATTTCTAGTGATTAACCCTTAAATAGAGATTTAGTGGGCAAATGGATGCGTCTCTAAAAACACTTGAGCATATTAAAATATTTTAGTAAAGCATTTACTTTAGGGAAATTAGATTCTAATAATACGAACTTTTGACCATATAAGACTAAATAATACGAATTTTTGATTTGGTGATAAATAATACGAATTTTAACCTCATGTTGCTCTGAACAGTATGCCACCGAGTTAAGTTGAACTTAACTCGGCGACGGATGACATGGCGGCGGAGAAGGTGTGACGAACCCCCCTAAAAAACACAAGCCCAGTCCCACTAAATCTGAGGTTAAAGTTTGTATTATTTATCACTAAATCAAAAATTCATATTATTTAGTCTTGTATGATCAAAAATTCGTATTATTAAAATCCAATTTCCCTTTATTATAGGATGTATGCAAATATATTGGCACATATATAGTGCTTACGTCCCTGTCCATAAATCGTGTGTCCAAGACTCCAAGTCATGTGAGTTATTCAAATCGGTTAACTTCAAATGAAAGTACTCTAACCGACAACGAGAAAGGGACAATAAGTATAACATCATCGGGTAACATTATTCACTACACCATTCATTTAATCAACCAATTGGATCCAACAACTTGCAGTTCTATGTTATTCTAATAATAATAATAATAATAATAATAACAATAATATAATAAATAAATAAATAAATAAATAATAACATCTATCCCAAAATTATATAAAACTAATTTTAACTATTCATTTTTATTAACATATTTAATTAATAGAATTCATAAACTTTTATCTAATAACAATATTTGGAAATGTAATGTTTTAATATTAGTGATTTTATATTTCAAATTATTATAATTTATAATTAGAATGTGTTTGGTTGGAAGGAAGAAAAATGATATTTTGGAGGAAATCATTTTTCAAGAGAAACAACCTTTCAAGGAAAATGGTTTTTCATTTCAAATTTTAATTTGTTTCATATGAGACAAATCATTTTTCGGAAAATGGACATAAATGGCTATATATATGTTACAAATGAAAATATTTGTAACTCAAAATTCATATTTGAGTTATTCTCAACTAAATTTTAATTTTGTTTTGAAGTTTCAGTTAATTTTGGCATATGTGGTGATAAATGTTATCAGATCAAAGTATTTTGAACTCACAATTTATATTTGAATTTTTTTAAAAATCAATTCTATCATATTGTAAAATTTTGAGCTAAACCGAAAAAATTGATTGAATTTTGCTGTTAAGTTTCAGTTAGATATAATAGCAAAAAATGTTAAAGTGGTGAAATATGTTATAAATGAAAATATTGGGAGCTTAAATTCATATTTGAACATTTTTCAATCAATTCTATCGTAAAATTTCGAGACAGTGAAATTAAATTTTACTCTTAAATTTCAGTCATATTTAACAACAAAAAAATTTGGAGCTCAAAATTCAAATTAAGGGCAAAATTCATTTTTATGTTAGTTTTAGCGACAAAAAGTTTTGATATATATATCAAGATAATTGTTATCAAGTAAATATTTTTTAAGCTAAAAATTCATATTTGAGTTTTTAATTAATTCTATTGTATTACAAAATTTCGAGGCGTCAAACTGTTGCAGTTGAATTTCACCATTATATTTCAATTAGAATTAGCAGTGAAAATCCATCAAACAATCAATGGTGAAAAATATTTTTTATAAATTGAACAAAGGAAATCAATTTCCCGCCTTTAGGAGAAAATTATTTTCTTTAGAAATTATTTTTCAAACCTTCTTTGTACCAAACCCTAGAAAGTTGGAAAACATTTTTCTAGAAAATGTCCTCCCTCCACCAAACACACCCTCAAATAGTATTCCTCCATTCTTTTTAATTTGTTGATCACATTTTTTAAGATCGATCTAATTAACATTAATAATTTCTCATGTAATTTTTTAAAAAAAACTGTATAATATTATACTTTTCTAACAATACTTTTATCACGAATTTAATGACATTGACTTTATATAGTAAATCATTACAAAAATTAAAATATTACTCCATCCATTTTATATTAATTGTTATTTTTGGAAATCGTGCAGGTAAATTTTAAAAATTTTGACCATATATAAATTTCTCAACATATATAATTAGTTGTTGTATAAAATCATCCATCATTAAATTCGTAACCAAAAAAACACTATCTTAAAAGTATAATATTGCAATTGTTAATAATATATTATGTAAGAAATTACCAATCAAAAAGTGATATTGGAGATCGTTAAGGTCAAAATGATGACAATTAGACTATGTTCTTTGGTTAGGTTATTTTCAGGTTTGGATGGATAAGTTTGGATAAGTTATGACAAGTTATGATGCTTTTTTAGGGAATTCTATTTTTAGAGTGGATTTTTTTTGATAAATTATATTAAATTTAAATAAATCTGGATAAATTAGAATAAGTTGGGGGAGTTATATCCAACCAAATCAAAGAACGTGATTTTAAAATGAAACTGAGGGAAGTAACAGATAATTTTTTGAACCGAAAACAGGAGAAATCCAAAGTTTATATAAAGTGGACATTCTTGTTGGGAATTGAAGGAATATTATTATTGAAGGTGGCCCGATATGGGTATGTTACTGCAGGTGTAGGTAGCTAATAATTCGGTGTCTTCTTGCTTAAAGTTTTGTGTACTAGTTGCCATTTTTATATTTGTTGACGTGCCGGTGACATCACTCATTAACTCTGCTAAAATTTTGAATCTTTCACATTACTCGTAGACCGTAGACCGTAGTCGTACTATGAATATGTTGCCGGACCGACAGGCCACAGCCAAGTCCTACGCATTCATCTACATGACCCGATTCAATTTTGGTTACGTAATTTTTTAAAAAATATATTGAATAGTACTCATTTTGTAAAGTTACATATTATATTTATGGGTATATTTGATAAAGTTATATATTTTTTAATTTATTTTTTTATGCACATTAACTTTTGAAAAAATAATTGTTGTAATTAATGTAAATAATAGTTTTGAGATGACCTTGATTAATGTTGCCATTGTAATGGTTCAAATTTTAAAGAAGGCTGTCCTATTTATAAGTTGTGAATGGATAATTTTTTGATAGTTATTTTAAAAATTATGAAGGGACCATTTTAGGAGAAGAGGTCTCATTTGCAAGAGAAGATTGTCTTATATTGTTTTTGATGCAGGAAAACGTTTTGTATTATTGTGCTTAAAGTTATTACTAATTTATTAGTAGATTATTTCATAAAATAAATATATACCTAAACACTAATACTAATTTTAACAAATAAAGTGAATTAGTGAAATATAATCTTAAACAAAATATGAACATGAATAGATAAGAAACATTTGTTTTTGTATAATAACGGAAAATTATACATGGACCCTATTCTTTAGTGTGATGAGATAACTTTACCCATTTTACCTATTTTATTCCATTTAATTCACTTTATTCTACTTTATCTCATCTCTTTATTCCACCTTACCTATCTTACAAATAATATATATTTAAAAATTTATATATTTAATATTTGATGTGACTGATATGACTCATCTTACTTACAATATCTTATTAAAAATTATAAACCATATATCTAAAAGTTCATATATACAACTTATCTTTCCAAATATTATTTCACCTCATTCCACCTTTCAACCATCCTACCAACTTATACAACTTTATCTCACATATAGCACCTTACCAACCTATCCACTATCCCACCACCCAAAGAACACAACACATATATCATATAGAACCTACCTAGGGTCTCAACATGCAATCAATCATACTCCCTCCGTCCCAAAATATAAGTCATTTTAACTAACTTTTCCCCACAATATTTGTCAGAGAATCTCAATGATAGATTCCAACTTATTTTATTTATTTAACTTACTCTATCTTTTTTTTTCATTGTTAAACCACAATTCACTCTTTATTGTTTTATTGTGTTTTGACAATTTTGTAAAAACGGACTTATATTTTGGGCTGGACGGAGAACAAATTGACAAATTTAATTATATTGATGAATTTTTAATTAGAGTAATAAATTTATGATGAATTTTACTCCCTCATTTCCATATTATTTGTTACACATTAATTATTTCACGGTTTTCAATGTTTATCTTTGACTAACAATTTTTCACAAAATATTTTATCAAAAAATTACAATACTACTCTTACGACAATATTTTTCGTCAAAAAGATAATGATAGTACTTTAGTATGATAAAAAAAATTGTATATGTTGAGAAACTATTGGCCAAATTTTTTAAAGCTTGACTGATGCATAGCTCTAGATGACATATAAGATGGGAAGGAGAATTTACATATTGGTGAATTTCTTTTTAAAGCTTAACTTCTCAAGGATCTAGATAAGTAATCCTAGAAATACCATATAACGGTGGATATGGATCATGCTTACATGCTCACAATATATATATATATATATATGTATATATATATATATATATATATATATATATATATATATATATATATATATATATACACATATATGAAAATTGTATTCTAATAAGCCTTACTTTCACCAATTGTACATCAATAATCTCTGCTTTCATTTTGGATTCTGGTGGTCCAAATAAAATAAAATTGGATCGTAGTGGTATCAAATCCACCTCCACATTCTTTTTATTTTGTTTCATTCCTACCCCATATTGTTTTTGTTTTTTTTGTTTAGTTCATGCCCCCAGAAAGGTAATGAAGTGTAGTTACTAAAACATTTTTTAAATAATTTTTTGAGGCTCCGAGCAATTATTATGATTATAAGTCATGGTAAAGTATTATACTAAGTTTTGAATCAAATGGAACACATAATCTATGATACTTAGGGTATACTTTCAATGATGTCCCACTACAATCCAATTTTATTTTATTTTTGTACCACCAAAATACAAACAGAAAGTATAGATTATTATTGTCCAATTTGTAAAAGTTGAGATTATTATAATCCAATTTTTCTATATATATATATATATATATATATATATATATATATATATATATATATATATATATATTGAAGGATTTTGGAGAAGAAGAGATAAAAGAAAACAGATCTGGGATTGAAGCCGAAGAGAGAGTACAAGATGCAGCTTGAAACAAAACCCAGAGAATGAAGGAGCTTAAATAGAAGCAGCCTCCAAACCTAACTGGGCCAAAACAATACACGGCCCAAACAAAAGAAAAGAAAGAAGAAAACAGAAAACCTAAGAAAAGAAAAATATACAACTTATATTACAAAATAACTTAATATTCCAATACCCCCCTCAAATTGGAAATGGTGAAATCTCCAATTTGTCTAGAATAGCTCTATGCTGAATCCCAGACAAGGGTTTAGTAAGTAAATCAGCCAGTTGCTGTTTAGTGGGAACATAGGAAAGTTGGATCAGACCTTGCAGCAACTTCTCTCGAATAAAGTGACAATCTAATTCTATATGTTTAGTTCTCTCATGGTAAACCGGATTTCTTGCTATGTATATCGCAGCTTGGTTATCACATTTCACAGGAATGGGGACAACATCCTTCACTGTGAGCTCGTGTAAAAGCCTGTTGAGCCAAGCCATTTCCGCCACAAGCCGTCTCATGCTCCTATACTCAGCCTCTGCTGAAGAAAGGCTAACCGATTGTTGCTTTTTGGACTTCCAAGATATCAAAGCCTTTCCAAGGAACACCACAAATCCACTAACCGACCTGCGAGAATGTGGACAAGAGGCCCAATCTGAGTCACAGTAGGCTAGTAAATCCATAGATGGGTCATTATTTAACAAAATACTAGTGGAAGTACTTCCCTTTAAGTATCTAAGCACATGTAGAGCAGCCTGAAAATGTAGGGTTCTCGGATTCTGCATGAATTGGCTCAAGTGTTGCACTGCAAAGCAAATATCAGGCCTTGTATTAGTAAGAAAATTCAGTTTTCCAATCAAATGTCTATATAGAGTAGGGTTATCAAGAAGCTCCCATGATGTAAGTGTCAACTTGTTGTTGGTTTCAAGAGGAGTAACCACTGTGGTAGCAGTGTCACACCCAAATTCATAAATGAGATCCTTGGCGAACTTATGTTGTGTTAGAAGAAGACCCTCTGCTATCTTGAGGACCTCGATCCCCAAGAAATAATTAAGATCCCCCAAATCCTTTATTCTGAAAACTTTGTCAAGGTGTTTCTTTATACTTTGTATCTCATCCACATCATTCCCTGTTAAAAGGATATCATCCACATAAACGGTCAAAAAAGTAATTAAAGAACCTCTTCTTTTCCAAAAAAGAGAATAATCATTTTCCGAGTGATGATATTTTCTTGCATAAAGAGTTTCAGCTAGTTTAGCATACCATTGTCTGGATGATTGTTTTAGGCCATAAAGAGATTTATTCAATTTACAAACAGGATTAACAACATCAGTGTGCATGCCAAATGGTAATTTCATATAAATTTCCTCATTCAAATCACCATGCAAAAAGGCATTATTTACATCTAATTGATTCATAATCCAACCCTTTTTCACAGCAACATTCATGAGGGTTCTAATAGTGGTCATTTTAACAACAGGAGAAAAAGTTTCTGTATAGTCTATTCCTTCTCTTTAGGTGAAGCCTTAGACAACTAACCTAGCTTTTAGTCTTTCAATACTTCCATCCCCTTTGTGGTTAATTTTATAAACCCACTTACACCCTATAGGCTTCTTTCCAGGAGGTAAAGAAACTATGTCCCAAGTGTTGTTTAGAGATAAAGCTTGGAATTTTTTATCCATAGCTTCTCTCCATCCTAGGTGTAAGGAAACCTCAGAATAAGAAGAGGGTTCATGATAATTCAAGTGTTCCAAGAGGGACTTACTATCACTATGTAAGACAGATGAATCATACATCAAAGGTTCAAGAGCAAGATTAGTACAAGTAGCAAGGCAAAAATGATCATATTCACCATTATTAGACAAAAGAGAATAGTCCTGCAAGTAAGTGGGGGGTTTGTGTACCCTACTAGATCTTCTTAGAGGAACATCTTGGGTAACTTGATCTTCCTGAACAACATTCTCAACAACAGTATCATTAGAAGTATCAGGAACAACAATTGATTGATCCAAAGGCATCAAAATTTCCTCAGAACAAGTAGGGTCTTGGTTGACAGGAAAAATATTCTGATTATTGTTATCTAAGCTGTCAGAATAAAGATAGTGTGGATCTTGATATTTCAAATCAGATTTGGTTTGGTTTTTGTTATGATTGGGAGAAAAGAGATAAACATCCTCAATAAATTTAACATCCCTGGTTACTATAAATTTTTTAGTACTCAGATCCATTACTTTATATGCTTTCTTGCCCATAGGATATCCCAGAAAAACACAAGGTGTAGCTCTAGGTTGAAATTTAGTTCTTCCTTCCTTTAAGGTGGAAACATAACATAAGCATCCAAAAACCTTTAAATGACTTAAATCTGGTGTTCTTTTATGTAAAATTTCAAATGGAGTTTTGCAATCAAGAACAGAACTAGGCAACTTATTTATTAAATAAGTTGCTGTCATTAAGCAATCTCCCCAAAATTTCATAGGCAAATGGGATTGAAACAACAAGGCACGACTCACTTCTAAAAGGTGTTTGTGTTTTCTCTCCACCACTCCATTTTATTGGGGGGTTTGAACACAACTAGTTTGGTGTAGAATCCCCTTTTGAGAAAAGAAGGTCTTAGCTTCATGACTTAATCCCAATTCAAGGGCATTGTCGGTTCTTATAGATTTGATAGATATGCCAAATTGAGTCTGAACCATTTCTACAAAAGATTTAATAAAAGAGAGACTCTCATTTTTGGTTACCATCAATTGTGTCAAGGTGCTTCTAGAGAAATCATCTACTATAGTGAGGAAGTATCTATGCCCTGTGTATGTCTTAACAGAGTAAGGTCCTCATACATCTATGTGAATTAAGTCAAATGGTTGACTAGTACTGATTTTACTATGACCAAAGGGGAGTCTATGTTGTCTTGCCATAGGACAAATATCACATGAGAGAAAAGCATCAGTGTTATGACTACAACTTGAAGAACATTCATGTAAACCTAACAATTTTATTTGTTTCATAGGAGTGTGTCCTAATCTTTTGTGCCATAAAACGCAAGTTTTACAATTGTCACAACCAACATCTGATTCTCCTATCCTAGCAATGAAACTCCTACAAAGCTGAGGTTGATTAACTCTTACTGAATCAGACTTCTTGAAACTGTCTGTGATTGCATTCTTTTCCAGACTTTCAATAATCTTGTCATTAAGGATATACAAGCCACGAGAAGATTTGCCAAGAACCAGAGGCCTCCTCAGAGAAGGGCCCTGCAAAGTGCAATATTCAGGTGTGAATATTACACTACAATTGAGTTGTTGGCTAAGTCTTCTAAACCGATATGAGATTGAAGGTAAAGAAAGGCACAAACAGGACATGATGCAATAAGAGACCATTCCCTAACCTATAGTCCCCATATTGAGTGACTTTTACTTTTTGACCATTTGGTAATATAATCAGTATAGGCTCAGGCATGGAACGCAAATTGCATAATTTTGTTTTATCAAAAATCATGTGATCCGAGGCCCCTGAATCTATAATCCACGTTTGATTTCTAGTAACAGAAATTAGGCAAGCATTGTTAGATGATAAAGAAGCCATACCTGCCATATAGGCTGCATTTAGTTCGACTTGTTGGGGAGACTTATCATTTCTTGACGTGCCTTGGAGCTCAGCAAGAAAGTTAATCATCTGTCTTGTTTGTCTAGCATCTAGGCCTGGCAAGGTGTTAGTTGGTGTCTCCAGAATAGGAGGTTGATCCCCATTTGTCGAACCAGCTTCTTGGACATTGTTGGCAAACCTCTGGTTTTGATCGTTTCTTGGTTTGTTACGATTTTGACCATTTCTGTTTGGGTAACCTACAATCTTGTAACACCTTTCTCTTGGATGCTCGGGCTTCTTACAGTGGCTGCAGATCACAATTTCTTTCTTGGCTTCTTGCTTTTTCTGTTGATTGACATTGTGAGGGGATGAAGCTTGGAAGGAAGCACTCTCAGTGAGGAAATTGGACGTGTGCCTAACATTCCTTTGTCTTTCTTCTTGAAGGAGCATCGCGTGTACTTGACCAATGGTTGGGAATGGCTTCATTATGAGTATGTTTCCCCTCAAGGGAGTATAACTCTCATTTAGGCCCATCAAGAATTGTATTACCTTCTGATCTTCAAAGTATTTGTGCCATGCATCATTGATCTTGATTGGGACACACTGACATTTTCCGCAACCACAGTGAGGTCGGCCTCCCACTAACTGAAACTCATCCCAAATCTTCTTGCATCGGTTGAAATACCCAGCAATGTCGAGGTTATCTTGAGCGAGACTGCCTAAAGATTGTTGTAGCTGGAACATTTTAGCTTTATCAGACTGGCCATAGCGTTGATTGAGTTCTTCCCACATCAATTTGAGGGTCTCGGCATAAAGGACCCTTTCCCGAATATTCTTCACTAATGAGTTGAGAAGCCAAGAGATGACCATATGTTGGCATCTCTTCCAAAGAGGGAACAATGGAGAGTCGTTATTGGGTTGTTCGTAGGTACCTTCCACAAAGACAAACTTGTTTTTCGCCATAAGTGCAATCGTCGCCGTCCTTTTCAAGTTTTCGAATTCCTCGCCCCCAAAAGGTTCTGCGACCAAGGACTGCCCAGGGTGGTCGGAAGGATGAATGAAGAGAGGATCTGAGGTATCTAGAACTGTAGGTTTTGAATCCCCCATTTTTGTGTGAAGAACAAGAAGAGAAGGAAGGAAGAAACAGAAGGGAAGAAACGGAAGCGAAATGAAGGAGCTAGGATCTCCTCCGCTCTGATACCATGAAGGATTTTGGAGAAGAAGAGATAAAAGAAAACAGATCTGGGATTGAAGCCGAAGAGAGAGTACAAGATGCAGCTTGAAACAAACCCTAGAGAATGAAGGAGCTTAAATAGAAGCAGCCTCCAAACCTAACTGGGCCAAAACAATACACGGCCCAAACAAAAGAAAAGAAAGAAGAAAACAGAAAACCTAAGAAAAGAAAAATATACAACTTATATTACAAAATAACTTAATATTCCAATATATATATATATATATATATATATATATAATTTGATAAGATAAATCAACATAATAAAATTTAACTCTAATTTGAAAAATTATCCCCAAAAAAAATTGAATTAAAGTATTCAATGTTTATTGCCATTAATTAGCTTATGCATAACAACATACAAGTTTATAAACATCGAAGAAATAATATAATTTCCTTGATGTGAATATTCATTTCAAAACATCGTATATAATCATAATATACAACCAAATAAAGAAAGCTTAATCATAAATATCATTGTCAAATATCAATATATTATTATCTTTTTTTATTACTATGTACTCATATTTATATGAAAAATGAATATTTGTTTGCACATAATTTCAAAAAAGAATTATAATAACAACAACAAAGAATTATAAACAATAATAATAATAATAAAAGTAGTTGAATAAATATTTCACTCATCAATTGTAATATTGTTTTGCTGCTAATGCAATATAATATAGTAATACTTTATGAATTATGATACATAAAACAATAACTTTCCAAGAAAAACATGTTTTGAGCTTGGTTTGAAAGATTCAAATATAGGCAACTTTTCCTCATGAACTAGAGTCCTAAAAATAAAAATATATAAAAACATAATTTTTCAACAATCACAAACATAAAGTTCTTTAAATATAAATATGAAAAGAATATATAATTATTTTTACATGTATCATCTTTAGAAACTTTTATTTACTAAAAGAGAATGATCCATTATCAGGATGGAATTTGGACTTGAAAAATAATTGTCACCGTTTTTCTGCGTTAACGCAACTAACCGCAACGCAAATTACCGCAACCTACCGCAACTCATCACAAATTGCCATTACTTTTTTACTATTTCTACCGCAAGTTAACGCAATCTACCGCAATTTACCGAACCGTAACTTACCGCAACGCAAATTAACACACAAAAGAACGGTTTAATAAGATTGATATAGAAAACAATTTGTACAAAGCAAAATGATAAACATCTTGATGTAAGATGGTTAAGAACCATCTTGCATCTCACCAAAATCATTCACAAAGTTTAATGTAAGTATATTTAAATCATTATAAATGTATGTTTCATTACTTTAAGGGTTATTATAACCTATAACCTATAAACAATATAAAAATATTTATTTATTTATATTTTTTCATAAATATATATAAACATATGCATAAAATGTCCATTTTCTACTATGATCGATAAAATTAGCTATAATTTGTATCTTTTTGAAAAAGCTAAGTATTATACTCTTGTAGTTGATAAATATACATAATTATTAGAGAAAATATAAAAGTTAACAAAATGTGAAATATAGACAATTCAAGATGGTTATTACCCATCTTGTGTCAAGATGTGTGTCATGACAGGTACATAACACTAGCTTATTTAATATCTACTAACTACGCTGCAGAATATAAAAGATATATAGCCGCCTAATAAAATTAACCCAATCAACAACTACAGATATATTTATAAATTTGAAAACATTATACTTAAACGTTATGTTATACAATTTATATATAATATTATAATTATGAAATTTAATTATATTAATTTTTTAGTTCAACATAAAATGATAAAGTTTTATATTAAGACATACATATATTATTAAAAAAAAACTCATATTTTCGCAATGAAAATGATATGAGTTTTGATATAAAATACTTGTTAAGTGTCTTTCCTTGATATAAAATATGTATATTTACATATTAAATTGAAAAAAATGATATGATTGACTACTATTACTATATTAATACTTTATATAAATTGTGTCAAAATATATTTTTATCTGTAGTTTTAATGTTTACAAAAAAAGTCTAAATATGCATAATGGATAAGGTTTCTTCGATTAGCATGTTATTTGTAATTGTCAGCATAACTAACACATTCCATACTTCTTATAATTGATAATTAATAGTACCTATAAAAAAATTGGTGTCAATAATCATAAAAATTGAGTACAAAAAAATTAATTATATAAAAAATTATAATCAGAAATTTGGTATAAAAAATTAACATTTAATAATATCTATCAAGAAATTTGGTATAATTTTTTTTAAAAATAATATTAATTATATAAAAAAAATAAGACATATAAATTGAGTATTCCTCCAAGATTCATATGTGTCCTTAAATAGATAGCCTGATAGGCATGAAATTTGAAAGGGTGATGACAGACGCCCATGCAATCAAATTGGCTTGTTTCCGCCTACTTCAACAAAAGACAAGTGGTCCCTTTTACAGCTGCAATTTGCAAAGTTATGGAATCAACATTCAATAAGACCGCACCAAAATTGGCTTGGAATCCTGCTATTTTCCTTGCACACAGTTTTGCTACCACCAAGAAACCAGCCAATTCATACTTTTCCCCTCTTTTTGTCCGTCTCTTGCCTTCCCTTCATACTTACAACATAATATTATAACGAAATAATAGTCATATAGATTCAAAAGGATGACGCTAGCTAGCTACAACTCAGAAACCAGAATTCAAGGTTCAATCCACTTGATTTTCTTCTTACTGTCCATTGCACCAATCTCATTCATGTCCCATATACTTCTTTTCCACTTTTATATTATTTTTTGGACACCCTCTCTTTCTGCATAATCTACACAATATTAATTTTAAAATCCCATATATTTATTATTCCATTCCTTCAAATTCATGTATGCTTTAAAACACCCTGAAAAAAACTAACCCAACCCTTCTTTCCCCCTGCTATTCCAATACCATTCATAAACAACCAAACCTATGTGCTCGTCGGAGCAGGGGTTGATGCCGAGGAGAGACGAACCCTTTTCAGAGTTCTTCGAAAGGTGGCTGAAGGAGCAAGAACATGACCTGCATGAGCTGATCAGAGCAGCAAAGTCCGAATCCGAGTCGACTCAGTCACTCTCCCAACTGGTGGCCCGAGTCATGGATCACTACCAGAACTACTACAGAGTGAAGTCAGTCTCAGCGAAGCGCAACGCCTGCGAAATGCTGACACCTGCATGGCGATCGCACCTCGAGGACGCCTTCCTCTGGATTGGCGGCTGGCGTCCCACCATGGCCTTCCACCTCCTCTACTCAAAATCAGGTCTCCAACTCGAGGCTGGACTCACTGAGTTGCTCGAGGGTCTCAGCACCGGAGACTTGGCTGACATGTCCCCGGCGCAACTCCGGCGTGTGGACAAGCTGCACCGGGAGGCGGTCGCAGAGGAGAAGGAGCTCACTGAGAAAATGGCTGCTCATCAGGAGACTGTGGCTGACTCCTCCATGGTTCAGCTCTCGCATGTCGTCACCGAGTTACTTCATGGCGGTCATGAAAGCAACGGGAGTGATTCGCTGGATTCTCGGGTTCAGTCGGCTCTGGGTTCTAAGGAGGAGGGCTTGGCGGAGATTCTGAGCAAGGCGGATGATCTACGGCTCAGAACGCTGAAAAATGTGGTAGACATCTTGACTCCGATCCAGGCCGTCCATTTTCTGATTGCAGCAGCTGAGCTTCACCTCAGGGTTCACGAGTGGGGTAGGAAGAAGGATGCCTTAGACAGGAGTCCTTAGTTACTAGTAGTAATAAAAATGTCATCGATCTCGAGTAGTAATGTTGCATCGGCATAGGATTAGTGAATCAAATATATAGATATTGGTGTATGGTGAAGAGTCAGATTGAGCCCATTTTAGTATTTAAGTATGTCTTGTTTGAATAATCAGACACAATCAGTTTGGGTAAGGCTATTCTTTTAGTAGGCTGGCTTTGTGGAGGTGCAAATTCGTCCCTGCATGAATCACCTACATTTAGATCCAGGCAACGAACGATTCATACATTGAATTATCTGTGTTATTGTCAATCTAGGTACGATACATTGTGATGGATGGAATCCATATGGATCCTTTGGCATAATTAATCTGGAAACTTTGTGTTTTCACTTTTCTGCTGTTGTTGGAGATGAGAACTAGCCCAAGTTGTGGGAGGGATTTCCCGTGAACCAGCTAGGAACTTGAAACAAGTAAGTCAAGATGGAGGAGATGTCAGAAATCCATATAAACCAGAAGCTTGTTGAAGCAGCTGCTCTGCCTCCAACTTCGTCTTGAGGTAACCAATTTCCCACAAGCATAATATAATATATAAAAAAAAAAAAAAAAAAAAAAACTTGTCAACCACATATGTATCAATGTTAATCTTTATTACTCATTTTTTTAATTTAGTACACATTATAAAATATATTTTCTTAATTAAAAATTTTTTACAAAATTTTTTAAAAATTTAAATATCTTAACTCTAAATTTTAACTTAGTAAATAAGCATATTTTGAAAAATATTTATTTTTAAATCTTTCAAATAAACTAAAATTTTTAAAAATATTTTTACAATTTATATTAAATAAGAAAATTAACAGTTAAGATAAACTTGACACAACTACCATAATTAAGTGCATCCCCCGTCAATCAGTGTGCTTTCTTAAAATAAAAAAAAAGTCTCAAATCTTCCTCCAATAAACCCCTTTCTCTGCTAATCGTCTTCTTCATCAGATTTTAGTAATTTTACAACCCTTCAAATTTTATCCCCCCTTAATTTTTTTCTTTCCCAAATTTCTTCATTAAATTTCACACTTCCCTCTAAATTTATCTGCTTTTTTCTTTTCTCCCCCCCCCCCCCCCAAAAAAAAATTTCATCCTCTCCCTCTTCTTCTAAATCCATGCCCTCCTAATTTATCTGCTAGAATTTTAAGTGCCAAAAGTAAAACATGTGGGGTTTTCTCTCCCATCCATTTCTTCAATATATACGACAGAGAGAAAAGGCAGAGAGGGGAGGAGGCTGCGATGGACTCGGGCATCAGGGGGCGACAACTGCCAGTGCATCCTGATCTTTGCTATGTAGAATCTATGTCCAAGTGCATTTACTGTTATCATCAACTCATAAATTCATATAAACAAGTTGTAAAGGAGATTCAGTAGTGATATAACTTCTAAATGGTACTCCCTCTATGAGATTTTGCAAGGATAAAAATACCATTAGAAAGATGAGCGAGAAAGGTCTTCATCTTAGACAAGGCAGCATGTCCTTGCCTAGCATGTAAAATTTCTAGGCTAGATTGAGCAGGTGCTGTCTTGATGGCATAAAAGAAGGATGGCCTCGAGCAGTCACCTTGCTGAAAAGATTGAAATGTTGCTGTTGTGGCCGTGGAAACGGAGGTACTACCAACCGAATCTGCTTTAGGTAGAAGGGTAAGTTTGTGCAATCCACTTCCTTAGTTCTAAAATCATGGGACATAAAGGATTTTGTTGAGAATAAGGTATTAAGGTTGGGTTGTAAGGTGGTTTGTCCAGTTTGAAAAACAGGTTTTAGAAAACCAACAGGAAGGGTGACATTAGTAGTTGTAGAAAGTAGAAAGAAAGCTGGTTGCCAAAATAACTAGAATTAGATGTCATGTGGTCACTGACACCCATGTCTACTATCCAAGCATCCTATGTCAAAATATCACACATTACAGCATGTATTAGAATGAGGGCCTAAAATAGTAGATGTACATGCAAAGTGATCGAGCATAAGCCGATTCTCATCCTATATCAATCTCCAGTTTGTTTGTCTCTCACCCACTCATCACGTTTTGTGCTACAAGAGATTGAATCATGCTAGTGCCTAACTGCCCAGAATTAGCAGTAATTCCGCCCATAGAAGCCACCGATTTGAAGCATTGGTATCTGATATGGGTTGGTAATGGCTAAATGTAGTTGTTTTCCTTTTTTAATCATTCAATTAGAGTAACGGCAGCGTGTGGATGCTGAGCCCGGGAGCAGGGAGCATCGTGCGCCCACCTGCTTCCGCGGGCCAGCAGCCCAACAATGCTTCTACAGTCCAGGCCCACTTAAACTATCCAGTGCAATTTATACAATAATCACAGGCCCACTTAATTTTTTTTTTCTTATTTTTTATTTATTTCTTTTTTGTGTAATATTATATTTTTATACTTTTTATTTTTTTACTACAATATTTATAATCTACAAGGCCAAATATTTTATTTATTTATTTTTTGTGTAATATTATATTTTTATGCTTTTTATTTTTTTACTACAATATTTATAATCTACCAGGCCAAATATTTTTTTTATTTATTTTTTGTGTAATATTATATTTTTATGCTTTTTATTTTTTTACTACAATATTTATAATCTACAAGGCCAATGCTCATAAACCTTGACTACTAATTATTATGTTTATAAATTATAACTATTATGCTCATAACCAACAAGGCCAACGCTCATAGGCTTCTACACCAATACTCATAATGTACAACTACTACGCTCATAAACCTCTACACCAATGCTCATAATGTACAACTACTATGCTCATAACTTATAACTATTATGCTCATAAACTTCTACACCAATGCTCATACTATACAACTACTATGCTCATAACTTATAACTATTATGTTCATTACATAAAACCATAATGTTCATCAAACTGAACTACAATGCTCATTACCTATTACTACAATGCTCATTACCTATAACTACAATGCTCATTACATAAAATCATAATGCTCATCAAGCAGAACTACAATGCTCATAACCTATAACGACAATGCTCATTACATGAAACCATAATGCTCATCAAGTTGAACTACAATGCTCATTACCTATAACTACAATGCTCATTACCTATTACTACAATGCTCATTACCTATAACTACAATGCTCATTACCTATTACTACAATGCTCATTACCTATAACTACAATGCTCATTACTTAAAACCATAATGCTCATCAAGCAGAACTACAATGCTCAAAACCTATAACGACAATGCTCATTACATGAAACCATAATGCTCATCAAGTTGAACTACAATGCTCATTACCTATAACTACAATGCTCATTACCTATTACTACAATGCTCATTACCTATTACTACAGTGCTCATTACCTATAACTACAATGCTCATTACTTAAAACCATAATGCTCATCAAGCAGAACTACAATGCTCAAAACCTATAACGACAATGCTCATTACATGAAACCATAATGCTCATCAAGTTGAACTACAATGCTCATTACCTATAACTACAATGCTCGTTACCTATTACTACAATGCTCATTACCTATAACTACAATGCTCATTACTTAAAACCATAATGCTCATCAAGCAAAACTATAATGCTCATAACCTATAAGTATAACAATAATGCTCATTACAAAATATATTGAAGTATTATATTAAAAAAAAAGCCTTATTATATTTATTTTAGAAAAATTAAAAATTGCACCAAAAAAAGAAATTAAAAATATAAAGGAAAATTTGAATGCTCATAAGTCAATATGTACATGTTCATAAACCTAAAATAAAATAGAGTACAAAAAAAAGGAAAAATAAAATAGAATAGAATACAAAATGGAACATAAAATAAAATTAAAAGCAAAAACAAAAATATTGTTGGAAGTGGCATGCATATGGACACGTTTCATCCTGGGCTTCATTTTCATATTGGGCTTCTTGCATCTAATTGGTCTAAGCAGATAGCACCTCTTTATTGGGCTTGGTGGACAAAATGAGCCGGGCGCATAAAGCACGATGGACCCGGGCTCATGTTCGTTTTTCTGGAGTAATGGCTAAATGTAGTTGTTTTCCATTTTTAGTCATTCATTTTTGTGGTTCCCCCTTTTTATCTCCTTTTTAGTTCCTGTTTTTTGTAGCTGTTGGCTTCCAGTTTCTTCTATAAATATGAGCCTCTCGAGGACTGTGTTCATCATCGAATATAATTCTCTTCTCCTCTCCTCTCCTCTTCCCTTCTGGGCACACAGTTTTGCATACTCCATATCCTTGGCCACGAGTACACGTGTCCCGGGATAATCTGAGTTAACCTTGGGGAGCGACCGGCAATTTCGATTGGCACCGAGGTTGGGCCGTAATCGCTTTCAAGCCAGTGGTTCTTCCACGGCTCAGTTTTCTTGTGTTCTTCACAGCCTTGATTCGTTTCTTTCCCAGCAGCCTTGATTTTTCCAACAATTGGAAAGCGATTGTCAATGGCTGCTCCTCCTAAAACCCTCACTGAGATCTACAAAATTGAGCCTTTCGATGGAACCAACTTCAAACGATGGTCCCAAAAGTTATTGCTCTGTCTTGAACAGTTAGAGATTGATTATGTGTTGTCCTCGCCTCATCTTGAAGATCCAAAAGCACCAACACCACCTCCTCAGAACGATCCTGAGCAAACCCCTACTGTTCCAAGAACCCCTGTTGTTCCACTAGATGAGAATGCCAAAAAGAAACTGGAGAAAGACAACAAAGTTGCACAGAGTTATCTTCTCAACAACATGTCGAACCCTCTGTTCGATTTGTTCGTCAATTTCAAATATGCGAATTGAAGATTATATGTAACAAGCTCGAGATCAAGTATGGCGCTGATGATGCTGGAAAGAAGAAATATGCGTTGGCAAGTGGTTACAATTCCAGATTGTAGATGACAAACCTATTCTGGAGCAAGTTCATGTATATGAGAACCTGTGTGCTGAAGTTCTGAATGAAGGGATGAAGATGTGCGAGATATTGCAAGTAAATGTGTTGATTGAGAAGTTTCCACCCTCCTGGAGTGACTATAGGAATCATCTCAAGCACAAGAAGAAGGATCTGACCCTTCAAGAATTAATCAGCCACATAGCCACATGAGAACTGAGGAAGCAAATCGTATGAAAGATAAGATGTCTTCTCTCTCTTTAAATTCTGTTAAAGCTAACCTGGTTGAATCTTCTGTTCCTGCTAATAAAGACAGGTTCAAAGGAAAGAATAAGAAAGATTAGAAGCAATCCAAGCATTAGAAACAACTGAACAAGCCTAATACTAAAATCCGAGCGAAGGTTCTTCTGTTATACGTGGCAAACCCGCCACAAGGCATATCAGTGCAATCAGCGCAAAGGAGCAGTTCAAACCCACCAGAAACCCGCTGGACAGAATAGTAATCAAGCTAATCCGACTGAGGAGACTGACGTATTTTGTGCAGTAACTGTGGAAGCTAATCTCATGATTAACAACAACTAGTGGATTCTGGACAATGGAGCAACTAGACATTTCTGCACCAACAAGAATCTGATGCATGACTTTGAAGAGGTTCCTGATGGTGAACATGTCTTCATGGGCAATTCTTCCACTGCTACGATACTGGGTAAAGGGAAAGTTCTCCTTAAATTTACTTCTGGAAAACCTTTATGCTTGAACAATGTGTTGTATGTCCCTTCCCTTCGTAGAAATCTAGTTTCTAGTAGCCTCCTTGATGTTGCTGGTTTTGAGGTGAACCAAAAGGCTGGAAAAATTGTTATCCTTTGTAATGGGGTATTTGTTGGGAAGGGGTATCATAGTGATGGCTTATATGTTCTGAATGTTGCTTCTGATGTTAATGGAAATGCTTCTAGTCGCTTATATTCTTTGAATCATAACCTTTGGCATGGTAGACTTGGACATGTGAATTATGCTTCCGTAAACAGACTAAAGAACATGAAATTAATTCCAAATGTTAGCACAGAAAGTTGTTCTAAATGTGATGTTTGTGTTGAGGCGAAATTTCCCAAGAAACCTTTTAAGTCAGTAACTACGAGATCAACTCAATTGCTTGAACTTGTTCATTCAGACCTAGCCGACTTTAAGAACACAATGAGCAAAGGAGGAAATAAATGGTATATTACCTTTGTAGATGACTTCTCTAGATATACAAAAGTTTACCTTTTGAGGTCTAAAGACGAGGCTGAAGAAGTGTTCTTAAAGAATCAACTAGACCGGAAAATCAAGAGGCTTAGGTCTGATAGGGTGGTGAATATAACCCAACCTCTTTAGCTGTTTTCTGTGAGAAAAATGGTATTATTCATGAGACTACTGCTCCTTACACCTCTCAACAAAATGGTATAGCAGAGCGTACGAACCGTACCCTTAAGGAAATGATGAATGTTATGCTTTTGAGTTCTGGATTGCCTGATAACATGTGGGGGGAAGCTGGTTTGACTGCCTGTTTTATTCTCAATAGAGTTCCCCATAAAAAGAGGGATCATACCCCATATGAACTTTGGAAATGATATGCCCCGAATTTGAATTATTTGAAAGTGTGGGGGTGTTTGGCTAAAGTGGCTTTACCTAGTCATAAGCGTACCAACATAGGCCCAAAAACCTTTGATGCTATTTTTATTGGATATGCTCAAAACAGTGTTGCCTATCGTTTCATGTCTTCGAGTGATTATTCAATTTCTGAATATAGAGATGCTGAATTTTTTGTGCAAGTGTTTCCGTTGAAAAAGAATGTGCCTAATGTGGTAACTGATGTAGTGTCTGGTGTAGTACCTGAAAATGTGAGCTTGCCTGTTGCTAGTTCTAGTACTAGAAATGTGGAAATTGACCCTAGAAGGAGTAAAAGACAAAGAACTACAACTGATTATGGACCTGATTTTGTTACTGCTTTCCTAGTTAAAGTTTTTAATCATTATAATCTGGATGCTTTGACTGAGGATTTTGTGACTTTATGTAACGCCTCGAAAATATGGTTAAGTGTGGCTTAAAGGGACTGAAATGACTACTTATATCACCAAGGTGCACCTTCTTTTATAGTAGCTCATCCGTTGGGAACTCCTCAGTTAAGCGTGCTTGGCTGGGAGTAGTCAAAGGATGGGTGACCTCCTGGGAAGTTTTCCAAGGCAGTGTGTGAGCGAGGACGAAGCACGCTGGAAAGACTCGTGGTGATTTGTGGGGCCAGTCAACAATCATTGAAGCAGTTATCGGTAATGTCCGCGGCCCGGGGGCCGGGAGGGGGCCGGGGCGTTACAAATGGTATTAGAGCCGACCCGCGACCGTGAGCTGCGCCAGTGGACGGGAGAGCCATGGGCAGTCACCTAGCGGGGCAAAGATTCTGGATTGGATTTGTGGCACAATGAGGACGTTGTGCGTTTAAGTGGGGGTGATTGTAACACCCCGGATATATGGTTAAGTGTAGCTTAAAGGGATTGAAATGACTACTTATATCACCAAGGTGCACCTTCTTTTATGGTAGCTCATCCGTTGGGAACTCCTCAGTTAAGCGTGCTTGGTGGAGTAGTCGAGATGGGTGACCTCTGGAAGTTTTCGAGCGAGTGTGGCGAGGACGAAGCACGCTGGAAAGACTCGTGGTGATTTGTGGGGTCAGTCAATAATCATTGAAGCAGTTATCGGTAATGTCCGCGGCGGCCGGAGGAAGCCGGCGTTACAAATGGTATCGAGTGACCGCGACCGTGAGTGCGCCGATGGGCCGAGAGCCATGGCGATCACCTAGCGGGGCAAAGATTCTGGATTGGATTTGTGGCACAACGAGGACGTTGTGCGTTTAAGTGGGGGTGATTTGTGGGGTCAGTCAATAATCATTGAAGCAGTTATCGGTAATGTCCGCGGCCCGGGGGCCGGGAGGGGGCCGGGGCGTTACAAATGGTATTAGAGCTGACCCGCGACCGTGAGCTGCGCCAGTGGACGGGAGAGCCATGGGCAGTCACCTAGCGGGGCAAAGATTCTGGATTGGATTTGTGGCACAACGAGGACGTTGTGCGTTTAAGTGGGGGTGATTGTAACACCCCGGATATATGGTTAAGTGTGGTTTAAAGGGATTGAAATGACTACTTATATCTCCAAGGTGCACCTTCTTTTATGGTAGCTCATCCGTTGGGAACTCCTCAGTTAAGCGTGCTTGGCTGGGAGTAGTCAAAGGATGGGTGACCTCCTGGGAAGTTTTCTAAGGCAGTGTATGAGCGAGGACGAAGCACGCTGGAAAGACTCGTGGTGATTTGTGGGGCCAGTCAACAATCATTGAAGCAGTTATCGATAATGTCCGCGGCCCGGGAGGGGGCCGGGGCGTTACACTTTATTTCTAATTGATGAAGATCCAAAACCTATGCTGAGGCTATTAGGTCTATTGATGCAACCTTTTGGAAGGAAGCCATTATAAGTGAAATAGATTCTCTAGTGTCTAATAAAACTTGGGAATTAACTGATTTGCCTAAGGGTTGTAGACCTATTAGTAGTAAATGGATTTTCAAAAAGAAATTAAGGTCTGACGGTTCAATTGATAAATATAAGGTCAGACTTGTCATTAGAGGTTTTGACCAAAAGAAAGAGATAGATTATTTTGACACTTATTCTCCTGTTACGAAAATAAGCACCATTAGAACGTTGATTGCGTTTGCTGCGATTTTTGATCTTGTTGTGCATCAAATGGATGTAAAGACATCTTTTCTTAATTGTGACTTAGAGGAAGAAATCTATATGACCCAACCTGAGGGTTGTGAAGTACCAGGTCAGGAGGATAAAGTATGCAAATTGAGAAAATCTCTTTATGGCCTAAAGTAAGCTCCTAAACATTGGTTTGAGAAGTTTGATAGTTCTCTTGTGAAAAATGGATTTGTTGCAAATTTGTCTGATTCTTGTGTCTATTCCAAGATGGTAGGATCAGATTGTGTGCTCATATGCTTATATGTTGATGATATGCTGATCTTTGGTACAAATTTGCTTGTAGTCAATGAGACTAAAATGTTGTTGTCTTCTTTGTATGAAATGAAAGATATGGGTGAAGCTGATGTGATCTTATGGATTAAAATTCAGAAAACCAACTCTAGTTATGCTTTATGTCAGTCACATTATATTGAGAAAGTGTTAGAGAAATTTAACATGTTTGATGTGACACCTGTTAGAACTCCCTACGATCCTAGTATACCTTTAAAGAAGAACAACGGTCCTAGTGTGTCTCAATCTGAGTATGCTAAAATTATAGGAAGTGTAATGTTTTTGATGAACTTTACTCGTCCTGATATTGCTTATGCTGTGAGTAGATTGAGTTGCTACACTCATAATCCTAGTCAAGAACATTGGAATCCACTTCATCGTTTGCTTAAGTATCTAAAAGGTACAATGGATTGGTGTTTGTACTTTAATAACATTCCTGCTGTTGTAGAAGGATATTGTGATGCAAACTGGATTTCTGATAATGATGAAGTTAGTTCTACTAGTGGCTATGTTTTTACCTTGGGTGGAGGGGCTATCTCGTGGAAGTCTGCAAAACAGACTTGCATACCCCGCTCTACCATGGAATCTGAGTTTATTGCTCTTGAGTTGGCATGTCAAGAAGCAGAGTGGCTTAGAGGTCTCTTAGCAGACATGCCACTATGGGAGAAACAAGAGACACCTATCTCTATACATTGTGACTCATAGGCAGCAATTGGAGCGGTTCATAACAGTGTCTACAACGGGAAAAGGAGACATATCCTTGTTAGACACAGTGCAGTGAGACAATTGCTAAAGCATGGAGTAATATCCTTGCAGTATGTGAGATCCGAGAAGAATTTGGCGGATCCTCTCACTAAGGGGTTGACTAGACGAGTTGTTCTAGAGGCATCGAGGGGGATAGGGCTTAAGCTTATGCCTTGAAGAGGTATGGTGGATACCAATTATTTGGTCCAACGAAACCATACTAATCTTCGAGGTGCACTACATCCTTATCCCTATGGTGCAAAGCAGTGCTTCTAAGGTTGAGATTATTCTCTTAATGAATCCACGCCCTTTGTGAGGGGGTGCTTGTGAGACGCACTGAAGGATTCACCGATTGTTTATTGTAAGGATGAGCTAATTGCTCTTAATAATTCCATAGTCACATTTGTGGTGGTCTATGTTGAGATAGACTTGATGGAATTACCTACGTAAGTGTGAAGGTTTGGTCGCCTTCTATGAGAGATTTGGGCTATCTCTCTAGAGCACTTATGAGTCCCAAGGTGTGCGCATGACCATAAAGGCGTAAATGTTGTTATCGCGGAGTATGTTTTTCTGTAGGTTGATACGTGTTGTGGGGGTCTCAATCAAAGTCTTCCAAGTTCAAGGCCTAGTCCACTTGTTAGGTTATTGACTGTTGCCTCACATCACTAATGTGTCAATTCAAATCGAAAGATATTGACACCTAAGTATCTGACCTGTTTTGCCCTGTTTTTCCTTTTCTTTTCTTGACTACTTTGTAAGCCATTAGTGGGGGATTGTTAGTAATGGCTAAATGTAGTTGTTTTCCTTTTTTAGTCATTCAATTGGAGTAATGGATAAATGTAGTTGTTTTCCATTTTTAGTCATTCATTTTTGTGATTCCCCCTTTTTATCTCCTTTTTAGTTCCTGTTTTTGGTAGCTGTTGGCTTCCAGTTTCTCCTATATATTGGAGCCTCTGGAGGACTGTGTTCATCATCGAATACAATTCTCTTCTCCTCTCCTCTCCTCTTCCCTTCTGGGCACACAGTTTTGCATACTCCATATCCTTGGCCACGAGTGCACGTGTCCCGGGATAATCTGAGTTAACCTTGGGGAGCGACCGGCAATTCCGATTGGCACTGAGGTCGGGCCATAATCACTTTCAAGGCAGTGGTTCTTCCACGGCTCAGTTTTCTTGTGCTCTCCACAGCCTTGATTCGTTTCTTTCCCAGCAGCCTTGATTTTTCCAACAATATGTCCCTGCTTCTTGCAATAATTGCATACTTTAAACTTTAAAGCCTTTGATTCTGAGAAATCCTTCTTGCCCTATTCAGTACTTTTATTAGCATCTCCTTCACTATTATTGTGAATTAAATGAGCCACATTGCCTGCAAAGTCCCCTGATGCACCTATACTTTCACAAACGTGCTTATTTTGATCATGGCTTTATTGACAGCAGGTGAGGGATCCAACAACACCATTTGACACTAATCGTATCATATACATAACTCAAATGCACCGAGAAATGAACCAATTTCTTTCATTTTTCCAACTCTATCATCTTCCTGACAGTCGTACAGATTTCAGTGCATGCACAAGCAGGAATATCAGACAAATCATTGAACTTTTCCCACAAATTCCTTAGTTTGGTATAGTATACGACTACATTATCAATTTCTTGATAGAGATTGGTGATTTTTTTTCAATTTGATATAACATATGTCCATTACTTCCCCAAATCATCTAACTAACTCAAACCATAACTCACTGAGTAGTTTTAACATGCATAAAAGCTTCAAACAAATCATACACCATAGCATTCAGAATCGCGCTCATTACCATACTATCACAAGGAATCCATTAGTTTAATTTGGCAGAATTTGCAGCAGGCTTAGCACATTTTTCATCAAGAAACCGGGTGTACCTTCAGTCCTGCGCGCCATCTGAACGCACTGCACTTGCTCCATCTCTGGAAATATGTTATCAATTTACAAATGTCTTGGCTGAAGTCGGAGATGATCTGAATTGTGTAAGTACAGAGGATCATCAAAATAATTGAACGTTTTTGTGGCTATTTGATTCGGTGAACCTCTCTAAAAAAATTCTCTCTCCAGTATCAAATGAAACAAGAAGAAAAAAGAAAACCAATTGATGTATTAATCAATAACTAATCACATTATCAGAGTAATATGTGATCAATTTTCAGATATCTTCAATAAACTATGATACCATGAAAAGTTTTGATATATAGTAATTCTTATCTAAGATCGTTTTACCATAAATTTATCTTAAGACGTATAATTTTGTGATGACTATGTATCAATAGATGGGTGAGTAATAATTAATTTGCACTATCTCATATAAAAGCCACCCCATAATAAATTATTAGTTTTATTTGTGTTAAAAAGTCATTATAATATCACTTATTAGTCATAGTAAAATATTAAAAATGTTACCCGATAAAGAATTTGTACATCTTACGATAAATTTATATAAGACGGTCTTACATTAGAATTTACGAAGTTTTGAATGTTAGGAAACAAGAGGGAGAGAGAGATATGGAGTAAGCCAAGATTGGCATTATATTGATTCATGAGAGGTATGAGAGTAGCACAATCAAATATACATAGAATAATGTGTAAATATTTTTTTTAGATAAAGGGAATGCCCCAAATCAATTACATGCCCATAGTATATATTTACAACGAGTATGTTTTTTAGAGTATCATGTGATATGTAGGATCCTACTACAGAGATGACTCTTTATGGTGTGAAACATCGTTCTCGCTTCAACATTCCTTTGCTTGAAGATGATTTTATTTCTTGCCATCCATATATCATAAATGTAGATGTTGAAATCAGCCACAAGCAAGTCTTTATGCCAAGGGAGGTTTTCCAGTTTTTTTTTTTTTTTTTTTTTGTTTCGCCACACTAGTGTAGCCAACTTGAGCCATTGGGGAACTTGAGGTATTGTACCAACTCCAATCTGATGGGGGTTGTATATGTGCAATGGAAAAAGTGGTGCTTGATTGTCTCTTCTGGACCACCACACATAGGGCATTCGACGAGGATGTTAGGTTGGTGTTTTCTAAGCCTTGCTCTCACCTTTGTCATTACGTGTATTACAAGCCATACGCAAATAGAATGTCTAGGAGTGCACATCGATTTCAAGTGAGTTTTGCCCACTCCCATTTACCTTATTTCCAATCAGCCATTGGTAGCCTTTTTTCGACATTATAGTTCTGTCTTGACTTGACAAAGCTTCTTGAAATACCAACACGAGTATTCACGGGGTTTATAGTCTCACCAGTCAGTTCCTTTAATGTATGTTCCGTGTATCCATTAATCTAGAGGCACTCCTTGTTATTAGCAATTGCCATTACTTTATTTGCAATCAAAGTTGTGTTCCAGGCATGGAGGTTTTTCAGCCCTAGTCCCCCTTGAGTTTTGGGTTTGCATACTGTGTCCCAATTTATAGGAGGGGCTTTGTTTTAGCCATCTTCCGCGTCCAAGGAAATTCCGACATATTTTGATTATTTGGTCCATCACTTCATGTGGAATAAATATAATACAAGCCCAGAAGGAGTAGATCCCCATGAGGACATTGTTTATAAGCACCATTATCCCCGCATATAAGGTGTTATTGGAGTTCCAGCCACACACCCTTGTAGTTATCTTTTTAACCAGTTTGTGACAGTTCAACTTGCTAAGGCAACCATCAGTAATGGGAATTGCCAAATATTGGAAGGTCAGCTTACCTTCAGAGTAGTTGGTCATCGCCAGTATGTGATTCTTGACGTGTTGGCTGACCCCACTAAACAAGACAGTATATTTTGAGGCATTGGCAATGAGGCCGAAAGTGTCTCTAAAATGATTCAGGGCTTGTTGGAGAAGGTGGGCAGTATATGGGTCTGTTGCACTAAAGACCATCAAGTCATTTGTGAAACTAAATAGTTCAAGGAGAAAGCTTTACATCGGGGAAAAAAATTTAAATTTCTCATCTCTAGCCACTTGAGCAAAACTCCTACTCAAGTGCTCCATTGAGAGGACAAAAAGAAGGGGGAGATTGTGTCTCCTGCCGTAATCCCCTTCCACCTTTGAAATACCCATATGTGGACCCATTCACCTGGATAATGAAAGAGGTTGTTGTAATGCAGGTCATGATCCATTTGATGAAAATCTCTGGGAACTTATAGGCTCCTAACAGCTCGCTGATAAATACCCAATGTATGCTATCAAAAGCCTTAGAAAGATTAATTTTGAAAAGGCATCTTGATTGAACAGCTTTCCTTCGGAACCCTCTAACCAGTTCTTGGCACATAAGGACGTTGTGCAATAGCTCACGCCCTAGGACAAAAGCTGCTTGATTCTCTTGCCCCAAGTATGGAAGGTATCCTTAAGTCTGGTAACCATCAGTTTTGAGATGCATTTGTAAATTACATTACAACACGCTATGGGTCTGAAATTTGTAGCAGATATGGGAGTCTCAACTTTAGGTATCAAGGCCAGTATTGTTGCATTAAAAGCAGGCAATAGATAACTTGTGTTGAAAAATTCATGGACAGTAGCACAAACCATAAGGCCTATTGTGGACATTTTTTCTTGTCGTTCATACTTCTAAACGTCCGCGGGACTGGGAATTTGTGTTGGGTTTACTTTTTTTTTAAAAAAAAAAAAACTCTTTAAGGATTATTCACACATTTCATGAATAATAGTTGTAAAACCATTTTCCCTTTACTTAGTGCATCCCGTGCATCATTAAACTAACCTCTTAAGAGTGAACATCCACTTGTTCCAACTCCTTTAAGATTAATTCAATTTGTTCACAGGATGTTACGCTTGGAAGAAAGCAATTTATGCAACCATTATTTAGAAACACATAAATTCACCCTAAAGTCGCATCGGTATATTGTAAAACCATGTTAAACTTAGTTTATGCAATCCCGATGTATTTTAATTCGAAAAGGAGTCGCCACCCGACTTTTTAAAAGAAAAGTCAAGAAAACTAGAAAAGAAAACAAGAAAGACTCCGCCTATGAAACCAAAAAAGTGGATTCGGGGGCAAGGTCAGGAACTCAAAAGGTAAGAACCTTTTGAGTCCGCCTCTCACAAAAGGAAAGACTCTACTAAAAGTTATGAAATGTTCTTTTAATAAAGTTTGGAAGGGAGATAAAAAAAGAAATTTACATTATTATTTCATTCAACATGCAAAAAGAAATGAAAGAGGTACAACATATACACTTTATTTGCATAAAAAAAGAAAACACATAAAAGCTTACATTATGACTTTGAAGAAGCCTTGCCTAGCCTTTGTTATAATGCTTGAACTTTGCTCTTGAATTGACCTTGAAGACTCCTCTTGAAGATGCCAAAAAAATGCCAAAAGTATGGATGGAAAGGTTATAGAAAAGGGATGAAAGAGATAAAAAAATAAAAATAATAAAAAGGCTCTTTTTGTGAGGTTTTGGGATAATATGAAGGTAGGCTTTTTGTGGGGTTTTTAAGGGTTTATGTAGGGATAATAGTAGATGAAATAGAGATGGAGCTTAGAGGTTTAAAAGAGTAGACAAGATGAAGATTATGGTGATAGGAGTAAGGTATATATTAGAGAGATGATAGTAGAATGAGAGTAGAAGTGAGAGAGTATAAAGTGAGTGAAAGAAAGAATAAGAGAATGAGTTGGAGAGGGAATGAGTGAATGAAGGAGTGTAGGAGTGAAAAATGGAGTGAGTTTGGCTTCAAGTTTTGGTAGTATTTATAGGTTATAGGTTAAAGGAGGCTTCAAGATTCCTGTACATACATGCATTCATCCTTATTCATCTATTACGCAGTCAAAGGCTCCCAATCTGCTCGGACTTCAAGGTAGCTAAGGGGGTGTACCTGGTGGTCGACAACATGTGGATGAATGAATCTAGTGTGAACACCTTAAAGGCCAATCAGCCTTAAGGCAGGGGGGAGGATGAATCCAGCCCCATCCATGCATCCTTTAGTCGGTATGGTGTGATTGGTGTGAATGGATTGTCATCGAGAATAACTTGTTCGCACTTTGGATGGTGGAGCTCTTATTTTAGTTTTAAGAAGTGTGTTTGTGAGGTTTTGAACTTGAAACCTCTTGCATATGTTTTACGTAGCTTTTGCATGGGTTGCATGAAGCTTCTTTTTTTTACGTAAAAGTTGTGCATGCAATTAGCTAAACTTCACATGTGATAATGCATGCAAATTCCATGTAAGCTTGCGCATGTAGAGTGCATGCATGTAAGTTCTTCGGCTTCAGCTCCTCTTTATTTACCTATTTTCTAACTAAAATACATAAAAAAGAATAGTAAAAAATTACATTAAAAGTATATAAAAGTTATGTTAAAACTCAGTGTCTACAGATAGCCCCCACTTTGATTGAATCATGAATAGGATGAGAATCAAAGTAGTACCGATTTGCTGAACATCGGTTGGGGATATGATTTTGGAGTGCAAAGTCTGGATGACGCTTGAAAGTTGGAGTCTTGCGCTTGATTGCTGACGGCCTGCGTTTTTTGGGGTGATCTCGAGGAATTTGATGCCCTACTTGGTTGCTGGTGAATTTGTGCCGATTGTGGCTGATCTTGAGCAAGAATGATGCTCAACTTGACTAAACTGGACAAGTGTGATTTGTCGCGGGTCTCAGGCGAGTATGACGCTCTACTTGATAAATAGACTTGATCTCAGGCGAAAATGACGCCCTACTTGAAATGATGAAATTATCTCAAGCGAGAATGACGCCCTACTTGAAAGAATGAAAGTGACACTTAGAAGCTAAAGTCATATGTCTGACTGTTGATGACTTGCGTCTTAAATGATCTCGGGCGAGAATGACGCCCTACTTGTTGGGGAGACTTCATCGAACGCTATATCGATGGCTCTGGGTTTGATGCTTGATGATCTCAGGCGAAAATGAAGCCCTACTCAAAGGTTCGAATTTATCTCAGGCGAGAATGACGCCCTACTTAAAGGTATGAAGCGATGCTTGGAAGCTAAAGTCCTGCGCCTGACTGTTGACGACTTGCGTCTTAAAATGATCTCAGGCGAGAATGACGCCCTACTTGTTGGGGAGACTTCATCGAACGCTATGTCGATGGCTCTGGGTTTGATGCTTGATGATCTCAAGCGAGAATGACGCCCTACTCGAAGGTATGAATTGATCCCAAGCGAGAATGACACCCTACTTGAAGGTATGAAAGCGACGCTTGGAAGCTAAAGTCCTGCGCCTGACTATTGACGACTAGAATCTTAAAGTGATCTCGGGGAAGAATGACGCCCTACTTGTTGGGGAGACTTCATCGAACGCGATGTTAATGGCTTTGGGTTTGATGCATGATGGCAATTTGATGTCGAGGAACTTCACTGGACGCGATGCCGAAGGCCCTAAGGTCAAGACTTCACCAAACGCGATGTCGATGGCTCTAGTGTCGTGGGTTTAAAGTTTTGGGTGGCAATTTGATGCCGAGGAACTTCACCGGACGCGATATCGATGGCCCTGAGGTGGAGACTTCACCGAACACAATATCGATGGCTCTGGTTTTGATTTTGATTTTGACGGTGGCAATTTGATACCGAGGAACTTCACCGGATGCGATGCTGATGGCCCTGAGGTTGAGACTTCACGGAACACGATATTGATGGCTCTAGTTTTGATTTGATTTTGATGATGGAAATTTGATGCCGAGAGACTTCACCAAGCATGGTGTTGCTGGCTCTTATTTTGGTGAGAGGCAATTTGATGCCAAGAGACTTCATCGAGTGCGATGTCAATGGCTCTGATGTCGTCAAAGGCTTTGATTTTCTTCTTCCACTTACCGGTTCATTTTTTTACAAGCTTGAATCATAGCATGTTATCTTGCCAAATAGATTTGCATGCTTTTCCTTGTTATCACTTTAAGTTGAATTTAAAGTAAATGATACTTTGAATTTTTCCTTAACCGTATAGATGCCAAGATTTCTTTGCTCATTATTGCATGCGTTTAGAATTCCACTGAGGGAAAGGGATTCTTGAATTTTTCCTGGCCCTCGACCCATATCTATCACATGTGTCTGACTTTGATGAAGGTTCTGTCATTCGTGTCTGGCAGTCGCCATTCGTGTCTGGCTGATGATGATCATATCATTTGTGTGTGACAGGTGTCATTCGTGTCTGACATATGATCCTTTCATTCGTGTTTGACAGGTGTCATTCGTGTATGGCTGATGATGATTCTACCATTTGTGTCTGACAAATGATCCTATCATTCGTGTTTAACAGGTGTCATTCGTGTATGGCTAATGATGTATGACTTGATTGGATGCTAACTTGACCTGCTAGAGTTGGATTAGAGATTGCCCTAATCTTGCTCCTAGTGATGGGAAACCATGTCTGAATGAGATGTCATATGGGCTTAACCAGCCCCCAGTGTTGCATTCTGGAGCGATGATGTGGCACTTCTTTGCTTTTTTTTTTTTTTGATGTGTAGATATGCATGCAACTAGTGTACTAGGCTCTTATACACAAATGACAGATTTTTTATTTTTTTTTGCTTTTTTTGTTTTTTGTTTGTTTTTTTTACACAAGTGTTCATGTACTTATGCATTTATGCATGACTGTCAACTTTATGCACAACAAACTGACTCCATGTGACTTTGACATGACTTATGGATGCAATGCAAACCTATAACACTTAGACAGGACACACACATGATGCTTTATGCTTCTATACATGCAACTCTATATGTAGGTAACCCCCGAGCTCCATATTAGGCCGATGATTTTCTAGGACAATGCTTTCCTAAGACAATGACTTCCTAAATGTCAAAGCCACCTATAGGGAATTTTAGGAAAACCAGGATGAGTAACATTTCGGTCCATGGGACAAAGAATGATGGTGGAGGTGATTGGCCTGAAGGGTTTGCTTCTTGAATGGTCATGTAGATGACCTTGGACTAATTGCTTCCAAATCCTTGTTGATGTACGACAAGCCCCCGGTTTGGCGTAGACTCTTGATGACATTGTCCTGATTTGGAGAACACATTAGGGATTTGCAAGCTCCTAGTTTGGTATGGGCTAACGAAACTCTTAGACCATGGAAAAGGAGGCATTGTTCCATATGTTGTACTGACAAAAGTGCAGCATGTCCTTAGTTGTGAGTCTCGATCTCTCTTTTTTTTCGTTTCTCTCCTTTTCTCTAACTTACCCCAAAGGGTTTTTAAGTTAGTCTCTCTTTCTTTTTCTTTCTTTTTCTTTCTTTCTTTCTTTCTTTTCTTTTTTCTTTTCTTTTTCTTTCTTTTCTCTTTTTCTTTTTTTTTCTTTTTCTTTTCTTTTTTTTTTTCCTTTTTGAGACCACTATTAGGACGTCAATGAGAATGAAGATTCAGAACCTTGTAGGATAAGGAGTAGGTGTCCCTCTTAGAAGCTATCTCCGAAAAATGTCTTCGTCGAGGTCACAAGGGTAGCGCAAGCCCCCAGCTTAGAGTAGTTTGTCTCTAAGCCTTCTCATGATCATGTAGTTGCCAGCTAGCCGGTGATCTGATGTGGACGACTTTTTCTCTTGTTGGAAGGTGAGCCATACTCAGGTGTGCTGAGGGTGGGAGAATAGAACCTCATACTAGGAGTAATGACCGAGCTGAAAAGTCCTCAAAGGGTGAGATAGGATGAACAGACTCAAAAAGGTTGGAAGATGTTTAGTGAAAAGGATGGTAGAAGAATGTTTATTAATGAATGAGATTGGGATAAGGAGACACTTAAGGATGATCGTGTCTTAGAAAGGGAGGAGAGATGGTCAAAGGGGGTTGACATCTTCTCTTGGGAAAAGGTTGGAACATGGATGTTGGAATGATGTCCAAGTCTGACAGAAGGAAAATGGATGGTTGATGACGATGACAGAACCCAGGGTTTCCTCTCCTTTTGCCTAGCCCGCCCTAGTAGGGTTTTCAGGCTAGCTTTTTTATTCTATTTTTTTTTAATTCTCTCAAAGACCAATTTAATCCATGATGGGTGTTCTCTAAAGTGAAAAGTATCAGCCAGGCCTTGAAGAGGTTCTCCTACGTATCCGATGTGGAATCAGGACAGTCATAGTTCTTTAAGCACAACTTTGAAGTGTTAGTGTCTCGAGGAAGACTTAATGGTTGAAACAGATAGTTATGAAGGCTTGAGGGAACATATGCAGCTTATAGATGGTTGTGAAAGCTTGTGAAGGTTATTGAAGGCTGAAAGGTTTGATGAGGTGTATGGATGATGAGATGAAGGTTTCAGATGAGATTTTTTTTTCTAGTGTGAATGACTCTTTTTCCGCCTTCTAGTCTCTTATTCTCCCCTTCTTATCTTCTTCTTCTTTTTTTCTTCCTTTTCCCTTTTTTTTTGTGTTCCTCTTTTTTTGTTGGCATGTTTCGAGATATTGACGGCCCAAACGGGGTTTTCTCTCCCAGCACAGGTTTTTCCATACGCAACAAAGTGCTTAAGAGACAAGAGTGGCGTACCACTCATGCCGACCCATGTTGGTGGACCAACTAAGAACTCTCTCTTCATTGTTTTATGCTCTCTCTTTTTTTTTGGGCTCTTTTTTTTTTTGGCTCTCTCTTTTTCGAACTTCTTCTTCATGGGTTGACTCTTGCTCACCTTCAGTCACAACACACCTTTTGGGTTTGGTTAATGGAGGAAAGGGTTTTGAAAAGGTTGAGGTTTGATGGTATGGCCAGAAATGTAAGTGGTAGGAGACCAGTTAGGGTTGGATGAAAGATGAAGGTAATGTGGGTGGTGAAAAGAAGGCTGGGTTGAAGCCCCCTCTCCTCAGCATATTTGGTTAAGCTACGAGGTTCCTAATGAGGCGTGTTCACTTTTGAGAGATTATTGGTTTTTCGTCTTTCCTGATGACGTTCTCTCTTTTTGCTCAGTCTGTTGGATGCAGGAGCAGACTGACTTCTCTCTTCAATTTTATTCTCTCCTTTTGCCTGATTTGCCTCAATGAGGTTTTCAAACCGGCCACTCTATAGTTTTCCACTCTTTTTTTTAATCTTTTTTTTATCTCTTTAACCCTTGATTCAAGAGTTAAAGGATGGGAACGAGGTGTAAACAAACATGGAAGGATAAGAGAAGATGAATTTGTGATACTTGGTTTGTAAGGATGGTGGATGGATGAGAGACTCTAACAGACTTCGGGGATGAAATGCTTGACAACAAGGACTGCAGCTAACTCTAAATATCCTTAGATGATGTGCCCTTCCCGTCTTCGTATGGGTAATCCCTTAACTGGTCCTTTGTGTTGCTTTTGGTAAAGGCAGTTTCCCTTATTGGATCATGTCCTCAATCTTATTCTTCAAACTCTAACAATTCTCCGCGTCGTGCCCCCGGGATCTGTGGTAATTTCTGAATCTCCTGTCATCCCAATGTCCCCTTTATTGTTGGCTTGGGTTTTGACCTTGACACTAGACAAACAAATCAAAACCCATCACAATGCATGTATTACCTAAATGGCCTATATGTGACTTTCTAAAATGAAAAACGGCTATATGCATACTCGGGAGAGACTCACCCAGGACATGGGTTTGCATGTACTAACTGACCAATGTGGGACTTCCTAGGATGCAAGACTTCTATATACTAACTGAAGGAAAAGACTCACCCGTGACACAGATTTACATGGACGCATGTTGACTCCAGAAAAGACTCACACATGACATGGTTTTACATTGGACTTCCTAAAAATGAAAGACACATGCATGTTGACTCTAAAACAAAGACTCACCCATAACCTGGGTTGGTATGTCCTACGAACCTATATGAGATGTCCTAAAGAACAAAAGACACTTACATGTTATCTCTAAAACAAAGACTCACCCATGACATGGGTTTGCATGTACTACGAACCTATATGAGTCGTCTTAAAGAATGAAAGACACTTACATGCTAACTCTAAAACAAAGACTCACCCATGACCTGGGTTTGCATGTCCTATGAACCTATATGAGACCTCCTAAAGTATAAGACACTTACATGCTGACTAGAGAAAATGACTACCCATGAGACGGGTTTGCATGTCCTAACCTCTATGTGACCCTAAGACAAACAACAACACTTTTTACAACTAGAGCATTATAAAGGGCAAGATAAAGTCAAACATAGCAAGTCGACATAAGTTGGAAAGCGCAAGTGAGCGTTTCTCAATTCGGATGGGCTAAACCACAAGCCAACCATTTTAAGGGGAATCCGTCACTTGAACTAACGAATTTGGGTTGACTCGAGCTACACTGGCTATCATACGGACTAAAATAATGTTCAAAAGGACTGACAGTCTACACTTTCTACATTTTTACTTATTTACTCGAGGAAAATGGATATTGTAAATGACTGAATAAAGCCAACAATAAGCGAGTTATAACTAATTTATAGACTTAATTGCCAAATTCATTACAGTTGGGTCTAACAACGGGTCGACCATAAGTATGATGGATTCAATAATTAATTCGATAAATTAATCTACTCGAGCCTAATGACTATTACGCAATCTAAGACATTACCCACTAACTTTGTTTGATTTTAGTCAGATTTTGGACCTTTTGTTAGGAAAATATTGTAAAGGGTCATATAGAATCATCAAAGGCGAGTCGAATTTACTTTATGAACTAGGATAATCAACCTTTATACATAAATGGGCCCAACCACTGGGTTAACCATAATATTTGAGGTTAATTATCCTAGTTTGTAAACATGTCTCTTCTCAACCCAATGATCCTTACATGGACTAAAACAACACCTCTAAACTAGGGTCGACTCTTTACAACAAAAGAAACACACATTCACATAGCATACAACATGAAAAGGATAACCTAAACCAAGGCTCTATGTACAAAAGGTTTATTGGCTGGATAAAGGCTTATAGGCTCATGTCTCACCCCGGTGCATTCTCGTTGTATAATTTCAACTTGAATAGTGGGGTGTTGCTCTTCAATGCTCGAATGGAGATCTCGTAGAGTGATGCATGAGTGGATGTGGTAACTAAGGCACAAATCGGTGTAAATGCACCATTCTGAGTAAAGCTTGTCCGGCATCCCATGGGTTATTTTTGTGGGTTAAAAGAAAACCTAAATCATCGCTTTTAATGTACACAAGCCAAAATACATTGCAAAGGAGTAGTCCGGTATATGCAATGCGCTTATGCCTAGAAGGGATGACTTAATAATGTAAGGTTAAAATTTATTTTCCTTCCAAAAAATTTAAAGCACACAAACTTGTTTCAAGCTTTACCCACTTTAATTAGAAAATTCACCAATGGAGTCGCCAAAAATCATGTGGACATTTTTTCTCGTCGTTCAAACTTCTAAATGTCCGCGGGATCGGGGATTTGTGATGGGGTTTATTTTTAAAAAAGCTCTTTAAGGATTATTCACACATTTCATGAATAATAGTTGTAAAACCACTTTCCCTTTACTTGGTGCTTCCCGTGAGTCATTAAACTAACTTCTTAAGAGTGAACATCCACTTGTTCCAACTCCTTTAAGATTATTTAGAAACACAAGATGTTACGCTCGGAAGAAAGCAATTTATGCAACCATTATTTAGAAACACATAAATCCCCCTAAAGTTGCATCAGTATATTGTAAAACCATGTTAAACTTAGTTTATGCAATCCCGATGTATTTTAGTTTGAAAAGGAGTCGTCACCCGACGTTTTAAGAGAATATCCAAGAAAAACTAGAAAAGAAAACAAGAAAGACTCCACCTACGAAACCAAAAAAGTGGATTCGGGGGTAAGGTCACGAACTCGAAAGGTAGGAACCTTTTGAGTCCGCCTCTCACAAAAGTAAATACTCTACTAAAAGTTGTGAAATGTGTTTTTAATAAGAGTTTTTGGACGCTAATATACTGAACTTTTGGGGTATGGGACAATAATACACCGAACTTTGACCTTGGACGATAATACACTATACTTTGGAGAGTATTGGACAATAATGCACCCGTATCAATTTCGATAGTGGCTGACTCGGTGGCGGTCCTACATGGTCAGCCTGCCACGTAGGATAGCCACCAAGTCAGCCACCATTAAAATTATTTCGGGTGCATTATTGTCCAACACCTCCTAAAGTACAGTGTATTATTGGCCAAGGTCAAAGTTCGGTGTATTATTGTCCAATAGCCCAAAAGTTCAGTATATTAGCATCCAAAATTCCTTTTAATAAAGGTTGGAAGGGAGATAAAGAAGAACTTTACATGACTATTTCATTCAACATGCAAAAGGAAATGAAAGAGGTACAACATATAAACTTTATTTACATGAAAAAGAAAACACATAAAAGCTTACATTGTGACTTTGAAAAAGCCTTGCCTAGCCTTTGTTGTAATGCTTGAACTTTGCTCTTGAATTTATCTTTTTAAAGCCTTGAACACTCCTCTTAAAGATGCTAAAACAACGCCAAAAGTATGGATGGAAAGGTTATGGAAAAGGGATGAAAGAGGAGGAAAAAAAAGTTCTTTTTGTGAGGTTTTTGGATAATATGAAGGTAGGCTTTTCATCGATTTTAAGGGGTTTATGAGGGATAATAGTAGATGAAATAGGGATGGAGATTAGAGGTTTAAAAGAGTAGAAAAGATTAAGATTATGGTGATAATTTTAAGGTAGAGATTAGAGAGATGATAGTAGAAAGAGAGTAGAAGTGAGAGAGTATAAAGTGAGTAAAAGAAAGAATGAGAGAATGAGTTGGAGAGCGAATGAGTGAATGAAGGAGTGTAGGAGTGAAATATAGAGTGAGTTTGGCTTCAAGTTTAAGTAGTATTTATAGGTTATAGGTTAAAGGAGGCTTCAAGATTCATGTACATACATGCATTCATCCTTATTCATCCATTACGCAGTCAAAGGCTCCCAATCTGCTCGGACTTCAAGGTGGCTAAGGGGGTGTACCTGGTGGTCGAATGAATCTGGTGTGAACATCTTAAAAGCCAATCAGCCTTAAGGCAGGGGGGAAGATGAATTCAGCCTCGTTCATGCATCCCTTGCTCGGTATGGTGTGAATGGATTGTCATCAAGAACAGCTTGTTCGCACTTTGGATGGTGGAGCTCTTATTTGAGTTTTAAGAAGTGATTTTGTGAGGTTTTGAACTTAAAACCTCTTGCATGTGTTTTAGGTAGCTTTTGCATGGGTTGCATGAAGCTTCTTTTTTTTAACATAAAAGTTGTGCATGCAATTAGGTAAACCTTCACCTGTGATAATGCATGCAATTTCCATGTAAGCTTGCGAATATAGAGTGCATGCAGGTGAGTTCTTCGGCTCCTCTTTATTTACCTATTTTCTAACTAACATACATAAAAAAGAATAATAAAAAAATTTACATTAAAAGTATATAAAAGTTATGCTAAAACCCGGTGTCTACACCTATGCTAGGCCACGCATGCTTCATGGACCCACTTGTGGAACCGTCCAAGCCTGGAGTTTTTGTGTTTGGGATCAAGAAAATCACCTCTTTTATCTATTGGTCACTGAATGGTTTGCACATATCTAATTGTTGTTGGATGGTTAGGTGGGCCCTCGTCGCACCATCTCTTGGTTAATCTGAGTTCTGTCAACCGTGTTGTGCCCCAACATGCCCTGAAAAACATTTTCCAAGTGATTCCCAACATAGTAAAAACCCTCAATGATGTTACATTGACTGTCTTGAACGGTGTAGATGCTTTGTTTCCATCTTCCTCTTTTTCATTTTAGAGAAAAAAAAAAAGTTTGGAGCAAGAGTCTTCAAAAACATCTTCTTTCATCTTGCTTTGCTGTGCTATCAAGGTCATTGAGGAATTCATGATTTTCAAGAAATGTTCCTGGACCATTTCTTCCTGTGCTAGTAGACTGGGGTCTGTGGGGTTACTGCAAACTAACTATTGTGTTGCTTCCAATTTTGCTCGTGTCATGTCCCTTTGTTGATGGATATCAAAAAAATTTATTCTATTTAGGCGCTTGAGCTGAGACTTCAACTGCTTTCGAGTATGAAAGAGGTTAAAACTTGTTGTCTTGTCCTCCCTTTGCATTTTTTAGAACTGCACAATGTGATCAAAGGTGGGGTCAAGACACCAAATATCACAAAATTTAAACTGAGGTTTGGGGCTAGGGTTGTCCATCAATCTAAGGTGTATAGTAGGATTGTGATTCGAGAGCCCTTGGATTAAATAATCCGAACGAGTGTAGTCCTTCGAAAGTAGTCATTCCTCATTCGTGAAGACTCTGTCAATTCTTGTTTTCACATGGCTATTAGTCCAAGAATAATTCCCCTCATAACAAACCAGCTCACGCAATTGGCAATGCTGAACACACTCTTGAAACACACTCTTGAAAGTCAGCAACCTCAGTTGTTGTGACATCCGTCCCATGAAGTTTATCTTCTTGCTGTAAAATGGCAGTGAAATCTTCTAATATACACAATGATTCAGTCATTGAATCCGAGATTTTCTTAAGATTCTCCCATAAAGGAATTCTTTCTTCCCTCATATTATAACCATATATGAAAGTATAATAAGCCATATTTCCCTTGATATAGTCCAACATCTCACAGTGGATAACCAGTGCATAATAATGATGGGTCTAACGTGAACTTTTTGTGGCCTCCATGCTATAAAAATTCTCCCTTGTTATAGGTGTTGAAATTATGACAAATTCTCCAGTACTTGAGCATACCATTCATGAGGATATTTTCCTTCTCTTTCTTTACTTTTGTTTCAAGCATGCAAATAAAAGGTGTCTGCACCTTACGCAAGAAAACCAGGGTGTCTTCTTGCTTTACGGGATCATTAAGACCCTGAATATTCCATGCAAATGTTAAAAAAACTTTGCTCTATCGTATGTCGTTTCCAAGTATCGTTTTCCCAATCAATTAGCTCACTAACATATTGTATTTGATGTTGGTCATTTCGGGGGGTTATCACTTTGAATGATGGACTCTTACCCAGCCACTTATCTTCCCCTATCCGCACTTTGAGACCATTTCTAATGAACCATCCAGTTCTTAATTAAGCAAGGTCTCGAGCCATACAAATGATATGCCAAGTATAACTGGGTCGGTGCCTGAGATTAGCAATAAAGATATCCCTACTTGGGTGGTACTTGGCCTTCAATAGCTTGGCTGCCAAAGTTGTGGGTTGTCGCCAAAGTCGCTACACTTGCTTGGCTAATAGGGCCAAATTAAACTCTTCCATATTTTTGAAGCCCATACCCCCGAAATGACCAACATCAAATACAATATTCAGTTGTAACCCAGTGCATATTCTGCTTGTTTTGCTTAGATCCCCACCAATATCGCATAATTAGCCCCTGACCATCATTGCAGAAGGAGGAGGGGAGCTTGAAGGTGCTCATTATATACATGGGTAGTGCTTGGTCTACTGCTTTGATCATCACTTCCCAACCGGCCCAAGAGAGGAATTTGTTATCCCAACTTCTAAGCCTTTTGGCTAACATGTCTTTTACACACAAGAGGTCGTTGTACTTCTATTTCCCCACAAAAGTGGGAAGCCCAAGATACTTATTATGGGACAGGACTTCTCGGATGTTCAGTATGGCCTTGATAGGTCCCTCTTGCTTTTGGGTGCATTTTTATGGAAAACAACATCCGTTTTACTATAATTTACTTGCTGACCTGAGGCTTCCTCATATATGTTTAGTAGCTTCTTGATCACTGCAGCATGTTCCTCATTCGCCTTACAGAAGAGGATAGTATCATCGCGAAGAGGATGTGGTAGACAATTTGCGCTTTTCTGCAAATTTGTATACCATGGAGGGCCCCTGTGTCGACTGCATTTCAGAACAAAGCATAGAGACATTTAGTGATAATGACAAAGAGAAAGGGTGAGAGTGGGTCACCTTGTCTTATCTCTCGCGATGGGGTAAGATTTCCTCGAACTGCTCCATTGATAAGGAAGGAGAATGTTGGGGTTTCGACAAATCGCATCACCGTGTTAATCCACTGCTCACAAAAACTCTGCTTACCCAAGGTCCCTCACAGGAAAGCCCACTCAGCTCTGTCAAAAGCCTTTTTCATGTCGAGTTTAATAGACATATGTCCGTTCACCCCTAAGTGACAGTGGATATGATGGAAAATCTTGTAGGCGACTAAAATGTTATCACTAATGAGTCGATCTTTAACGAACTCGCTTTGAGCCTCTGAGATTATGTCAGGTAGTATGTCCTTGAGCCTATTGGCCATAGTCTTAGTCACTATCTTGACAAAAACATTGGCCAGGCTTATAGGCCTAAAATTGCTGACAAAGGTTGGATTCTTGACTTTTGGAATGAGTGTCACAAGGCTATGATTGAGACCCTCAGGGAGGGGGGCATCACCTAGAATGTCAATAAGGTCGTCGTGACCTCTGCACCGATAATATGCCAAAATTTTTGGTAAAAGTGTGGGTTAAAACCATCTGGGTCGGGGGACTTTCCCGGATGCATTTGAAAGACAGTTGTTCGCACTTCTTCAGGGGAGTAAGGGGCAGTGAGTTTATCATTCATTTCTCTCGTAACCTTTATGGGGACCAACTGGATCGTTTCATCGATATTGTCTGCTCCCTTTGATTAGAATAAGACACCATAAAACTCAAGAAATAAGCGCTCAAAGTCATCAGGGGAGGTGGAAACCATCCTGTTTGCATCCTGGAGTTGGATGATGGTGTTCGTCCTTTTTCTGGCTGATGCTTTTGAATGGAACTACTTGGAATTTCGATCTCCGTATGCTAGAAAGTCCTTTTTCGCCCATTGCTACCGCATTATTTCTTCCTGATTTCTGAGCTCCTTAAGTTTAGCCGTAAGGTTTTTCCTCTCCTTCAAGATAGAAGCACAGCTCAGGGCTCGTTGGGTCTCTCTAATGGATCGTTGAACATGCCCAAACATGTTTTCGACCCAGTTCACTAAGATTGTTCCACAATTGTCCAACTTCCGAACACAGTCCACACATGATGTTCCTCTGCCATCCCTACTCCAAATCTCTGTGACAAGGTGTTCACAAGAATCATTCATGGTCTACATGTTTTCAAAGAAGTAGCGTTTACATCGCGGCTGAGATCCTTGATTGACTATATTGAAGTTCAAACAGTTCGGTAAGTGGTCTGAGATTGCTTTCAAGATAGTTTGTTTTCAAAGAGACATTTAGTGATAATGACAGGTAACTCATATCCATCAATCCACACTGGGAAAAAGTATCTTGGAAAGCTTTCAAGATAGTTTGTGATTTTGGGGGGCCATCAAATTTTTCAAAATTGTAAAATACTAAGTTGATATCTCCTCCCAATAACCACTGCAGCTGTGAGTGCTTGTAAAGCTCCTCCACTAGTGTGCAAGTTTTAAGCTTTGCGTGGTTTTGCGGCCATCCATGTATCCCCGTGAATCTCCATTGGAAGTTGCTTATCCCTCCAACAATTGCAAATTGACAGACAAGATTGTTTAGATATATTATAATACCAATAGCCAAGTTAAGCTTAATACTTCAATCTTTTACCATGCAGGTATATTCATAAAGTTTCATATATAATCCAACAACGAACTTATATGTTAGTGAACATACATCATAATAGATGTCATAATTTATTATCCAATTAAATGTTGATTTTGATATATTATTCAAGATGTAGGTTTTAATTTGTAGAGACTGATGACTTACTATTTATCATAACGAACAAAATAGTCATAGGTCAAAACCCTACAATAATGTACCAATTTTAGGGTTGACACTTAACCTTTGTAAGAAACCAAGAAGGCCAAGACCAACCCGTCTTTTTGGCTATTGTGCCAGCAAATCTCAGCTTCAGCTTTATCTTTCAAGACAAAGATGAAGATATCAACCCTCCCTGCACCGCGCTGCCATTGAGATTGTTATTCTTTGCCACAAGTCAAGGGGTTTGTGGGTTGGTGAGCAAGTGCAAAGACAAGGATGAAGATGCTAATGCACTTCAACAAGAGACTAATTGCCTGTTAGTTTGAAATACCACAGTATCAAATTCTATGAACAAAGCCACCACTAGTTTATCTGACAATCCAAGATTTGGTCCAGAGAGAACATGTAAACATCGAACAATACAGGGAACGAGGATGAGGACTAATTGCCTGTTAGCTGAGTCGACAACACCAAGGGAAAACAACTACTTTCAGCTTCAACAAACTGAATACAAAGCAAGCATTAGTTAATAACAGATGTCAGATCTCTCAATACAGGCACACATGAGAAAAGACACCTGTATTGGTGGATTCTTCAAAGGATAACTTCATTCACACAAAAGAACGCAGCATCTGACAATAGATAACCCCTACTGTATGTACCTTAAAGTCGACCTTTTACCCAAACATGTTAAAAACACACTAAACCAACTGCACATTGAAACTTGCATAAATACATATCCTCGGCTGTAACCTGCAAGAAGGTAAAAAATAAAAATAATGAATTGAGAATGTCTGATAAGGCAGCATCATAGCTGAAGTGAAACATGTAGTTTAATTGAGTGAATTAGTGAGTCAAATAAAGCGATGTTTCAATCCAGCAAACAAAAAGGATTAATGCTCTTATGATCTAACATAATAAGAATTATAGTCTGAAACCCTCAACACAAAGTAAGCCAGTGCCCATCTATCCTAATTTTGGTTTGAGCTGGAAAACTTGTCATATAGAGCGGTTGTCAATTCATATAAGATATATGAATACGATGACTGACGTAAACCCAAAATTGCACATGTATTTTTAAAGAGAAATATTATGACACTTTGAATTCCCGCACTAGAGAAAAAGAAACCACTCAGACCCAGAGACATATTATATTATGCATACCTAAACAGAAAATGTGCCTGAATGCAAAAAAGGTTGAGTCCTGAACATTGCATCTATCTTTGTTGTTGATCAGATCCTGCAGCTCCGACTGAAGGTGTAGTTGGCACACTGCCTCCCGACCCATTTTCTATGGGAGGGGGCACGCCCCATTTTCCTTCCGATTCAAGGGGCTCAAACACATGAACTCCACCGTCTGACAATCCTACTGCAAACTGGTTTGCTTCTTGTGGATGCGCAGCAATTACGAGCGGGTGGACATTAGCGCTACTGCAGATTGAAGACATAGAAGACCATCAAGATAAAAAATGATTCATCGAAATTCTGAAATATAATTCAACTAAAAAGATGTTCTAGAGATGCAATTGCATTAATTTATTCTATCCAACTTATGCTAAGCAGGAACATGATTGAGCCTTCAACACAAAGAAAACAGTTAAAAGAAGAGTTGGGAGAAAACAGTTTTTTAAAAAAAAAAAAAAAAAGAGTTCCTGAGAACAATGGCACGAACAAGTAAACTGACCAGGGATAACTCAGGGCAGCATAAAACAAGAGTAGTTGATTACCTAACATTGGCGGGAAGATATGCAGAAGGGTTGATGCGACATCTTAGTCTGAGGTGTGCAGCACTGAAAACACACACAGTCGCATCCAAAAAGCTGGCATATACCAACTGGCTGTCACATGAAAATGTGGCATGGGAGATGGGAGCAGAAGATTCGCGTGGAACCCACTGGATAACAGTCAAAGAGAGACTATCAGAAATTTTGATACAATGACTGCTGTCATGACTTCATATGCAAGGAAAACTATACAAACCTGCTTAACACATTCAAGTTGTTTTGTTTCAAATATCGCCAGCTGAGTCTCATGTACAACCAGGAAATGTGTTTGGTCCTGGTGAAACTGGACACGTGTATCTGACTGTGCAGTTGGCGGCCTTCCTGCTGGAAGCTGTAGATATTTGGACCTTTGCTTTTCCCATGCATCTGAGCTCCATACACATATCTAACCATGGCAAGAAAATCAAAATCTCTCTAGTTAGCACAAAATTACATGATGTTTACATGGCCTCCCAAAAAAAAAACCACAAAAAAAAAGGGGGTAAACTTGCAGATGACATCAGAGGCAGCAAAAAGACTATATAATAGATTCTTCACCTGAGCATCAGCACCAGATGACACCAGAACATTCAACAAATTGGAGAAGGCCAAACCAGTTATTCTTTTCGAGTGGCCCTTCAGCTTGCTTTTAACCTGGCACAAAAAATGAACTTTTCAATGATCCACTTGCTAAGACCAACTATCGTCAATTAGAGCTCACGACAGAAAGATACCTCATCTACACGAACGTTATATATTTGGATAGTCGAATCATCCATACCAATGGCAATGATATTGTTATCTTGAGGATGGAAAGCAAGAAACGTTGCGGCAGGAGGTGGAGGCATAAATGTTGTCATTGTCTGCATTCGTACAGGTGACATTTAATGAAAAGATTGCAACACAATTATCCAGCTCAAAAAGGGGAGACAAAGATTAATCAATCACTACCTTAAATGTCATCATATTGAAAAGAGAAATCTTCCCTCCAGAAGCAGACATCACATAAGAATCATTCTTGGACAAGGCAAAGCAGGGAACAGCTTCTTCAGAACTTGCATCAGTGACATCATTTGTCATCAAAATGCCACTACTGGGTTGCCAGAGCTGAGGTTGTACGCTTGCTGTTGCCTACATGTATCATATGTCTTAGGTTCAGGGATGCCAGGCACAACCAACACAGCAAGGTTTAACAGATAAAGCCAGACAAATAAAGCATACCTTCCCACTTGTGTTACGTTCATTCCTTTGCCACTTCCAAAGTAAGTGAATTGCATTTGATGCCAAAGCCAGGATGGCATTACCTGAGTTTGTGTAGATTAACCTTGATATCTGGAACATCACAGAAACCACTAAATGAACAATGACAAAATTTATGTCAACCCTCATCTTTAAGCTAGTCAAAAGGAGTCGCAGAGCTAAAGCATAACTAAGTAGCAACAAGCAGAAGAATGCCATTTCATAACAACTGCAATGCATAAATCCCAGGAAAAGTGGGATCTAAAGTCTTTGAGAAATGGAATCTGCATCTTGAATAAACTGATTGCACAAAATACCTTAGCCGCTCTCATGTTTTCAGGAAGTCGCAATGATCGGCAATGAGAGGGCTCGTTGATTTCAGAAAGCTTCCAAATCTTTGATTTGTCATTGGCCTCATCCAGAATTCTAGGTTTTACATCTCCCAGAGTTCTAGCATCCCCATTCTGGCAAATAGAAAAATATGTCAAGGGACAAGGATAGAAATAATAATGCAAAAGGCTGGTAAATCCAATACACCACTGCAGATTCTTCATAGCACAGCCCCAAAAAACACCCCACCTAACACACACCACACACAAAACAACCCAAAAAAAAAAAAAACTAAAGAAAATTGTTGAAGTCACTCTCATGACCATGTGGACACCCTTTACCCCTGTGAGATGAGAAGCTGATACTCGATACCAAGAGACCCACTGGAAAATTATGTGTTTTGTTGAGGGCAGATTCAAAAGCTTTTGAAAGAAAAAATGTATATATACATACAGCATCCTGAAGACTGATGATTGATATTGATATGACAGGACATGATTTCATGACATGACATGAGATAATGAAAACAAAATTTTACATAAACTACCATCATTTGCTTCTGATATGAAATGGACATAAATCCTGACAATACACACAAGGTCACACCTACAGACAGAAGCGTACCATTCCACCCATGGTGACCATAGAGCTGCTTCGATCAGGGAGCCCAGAACTCGTAGCTACAGCAGCAGCTGCTGCTGCAGCAGCAGAAATGGAATTTACAGCTGGCTGCGACAAAAGGATAGAGCATTAGCCCAGGATTCCTAACTATAGTGTATATCAGTTTACTACAATCAAAATACACTATTAGCCATTACCTTACTCAGAGACTCAGATGCACGGGAGGCATCATAAGACATGTTTTCATATGTCCTTAGAAGCCGCAGTCCATCAGAATTAGCCAGAATTTTGATCCCATTCTCGCTGGCAGAGACAGCCAGAAGTGTTCCATCCTTGTTGAAGCGGATACGTGGACTTGCCTTGGGATTAGTAAAAGATGACATAAGTTAAATTATGGAAGTGGAGCACAATGACAATATATATTGTTGATTGTCCATGCAGGGAGAAGGGGAGGCACTTACTGGGAGCCCTCCATCAGCATCAATTGAAGTCAATAGTTGCACATTGTCCATATCCCAAAATTTAATAGCAAAATCATCTCCAGCAGCCAAATAGCGATTCCTAGTTGTATCAAATTGAACAACTCCCAAAGATCTCTTACGGAACCCTTGATACGTTCTCTTCACAGCACCTTCACTTTCATTCCATTCAACAATATGTGATTCTCCATCTTTACTGGTACCACATGAGAAAAGTCTGGAATGAAACAGAACCAGAAAAAACAAACAAAAGCCACCATGAGTTAAAGATAAATAAACAAAAAAGGAACAGAAAACCAACATACAAGAAAGAGAAATTTTGGTGTATCAACCTGGTTCCATCTTGACTATAAGCCATGGTTGTGCACCAGCGACCAGGAGCATCATAGTCTACTCGGGATCCCAGATTGTCATACAACCATGCTTTTATTTTCCCATCAACAGCAGTCGAAAATATAAACTGGCAAGCAAGACATGTTAAACAAAAATAGAAACACATCACTAACACTTTCTTCTTCTTTTTTTTCTTTTTTTTTGGGGTTGGGGAAGTTGAATGAAAAGTCTCAGAACAAGCAATATACCTGGATGTTTTCCTTGTAATGTGGGCAAACAGAGTACACAGGAGCTTCATGGCCTTCAAAAGTATACTGTTTTGCACCAGTGGCAGCATCCCACACCTGCAAGAAAGTACAAGACCAATATTAGCAAATTGCGTCAAAGTTCCACTGGACATTGACCCCAAAAACGCTGGAAAGAGGTGCGGGAGGAGGGCAAAATGAATTATGAAAACCTCACCTTGATGGTCTTATCATCTCCACATGTAACAACACACAGTTGCTTATTTGGAGTAGAAAAGGCAATATCATTCACTCCACCAATGTGAGCATCTATCTGAAAAAAGTAGGAGTTGTTAATATTAATGCTTACAAAATTGCACACAGCTCAAGTGTTAGAAAACATGAAACAGCAAATTATCATCCTGCATCCACAGTCAAGGCTCCAAACTGCTCTATGTACCTCCAAATGTTGTCGCACATCTTCACCACCATGATATGAATATATTTGTACAATATGCCTTGAGTACGCAACTCCTGTTGCATGAAAAGTACAAATTAATATGAACATGTTTCTAGGGGGGATTACTCAATCTAGTGCCTCCAAAAATTAGCAAAGAAAATGCAATTTCACTAAAGCCCACCAAACAAGGATCCATCAGGGCTCCAAATCACACGGTTAACCGAAACAGCAGGATCTTTGACAAGAGCCGCCTATATATGACAAGGATAAGAAATAAGCCAGGTAAAAGAATCGAGTTAACATGAATAATTATCATCCTCAAAGCACTAATAAGCAAAAGTATAACAGGGGTTCACACAGATCAGACAGTCCATACCTGCAGAGGCATTGAGCAAGTGCTGAGGTCCCAGACTTTGAAGTTCCTTAAAACCAATCTTTCACGAGAGCCAACCTCCCATAAAGCAATGTCCCCAACATTTGTGCCAACTGAAATTGCAATTTAAATATGACTAGAAGTCCATCAACAGAACAAGACACCCAAAAATTAACAAAAGATTATAACTTGAAAGCATTAGGCAAGAGACGCACCTAGAAGTAGCGTCTGTTGACCAGGATGAAAATCCATGCTCATTGGAGATGATCCCTGATTCAAAGTCCTGGCAACAGTCTTGGGCAAATCATCCGGGATACTAAATGCTTGACTATGTCCATGGCCTTGAAATGGTACTGGCAACACATTGACAGGCAAATTCACCTGCATAACAAACAACATACTTGATAAATAACCAACTCAAATCAAAAGATACTCATGCAGAAAACACACTACTATTGGCGAGCAAGATACCTCATCACCTATTCCAATAGGTCTTGTTCTCTTGGCAACATGATCAGACTCCCCAGACGGGTAGTCCATTGATGAATTAGTTGGTGGAGTCCTTGGATGCTTCAGTGCAGCTAACAATGTAGAAAGCCAAGTCATGCATGAAGTCCCACAATAATCTTCACATATTAGAACAAAAGAAGACACACAAATGGCAACAATACCTGGAATTGATGGAGCGCCAAGGGCAATGGGACCACCAGACACTGCAGGGTGACTTACAGTAGGCGGATTGGACATCCATCCTGCAAGTGGTGCTGGAACAGCTGCAGGTGTTGGTTGAAAAGGCTGCAGACATATGCAGGAAACGATATTGAAATAATAAAATGAGCATAGGAAATCAAAATAGGCCAATAAGCAAGACAGATAACGCACCCCATGAGCACCCAAAGGAGGAAAGCCTCCTGCTTTTGGCAACGAACCTAACAGAGGATTACTTGCAGGTGATGGAGCACGGGCACCATTTGGTTGCCCACACGTATGATCCACAAAGAGAGTTTTTATATCAGGGTTTGGCCGTGGGTTTTTACACAGTTGATGCTGCCAGTTTAAACTGCAATTCACAGTGGTCACGCTTTACTCAATCTCCAACTTATCACATATGACATCAAAGCATCCAAAGGCTGATGAAGATATGAAGTGAAGGAAAGTCTTGCTACGACAGAAACACTAGCAGTGATTATTGATGACACCAAGTATGAGCAAGTCTCATTACACGTTACACCATACATGATTCACAATGCAGTATACAAGTTTACTGTATAAGTTTCACATGGATATACATAGATGAAGATGTATCTTAGGTAGACCTGTCAATTCGGGCGGGCGGGTCGGTATTGGATCAGGTGTATAACGGGTTCAGTAAATACGGGTCGGGTGTATAACGGGTTCGAGTGTATAACGGGTTTGAGTGAATACGGGTCGGGTGTATTCAGGTTTCGGTCGGTCTGGGTCCGTAATACGGGTCATGACCGCCCTTTTTCTCAGTCACTTATAACCAATAAAATTGACTATAATTAGCCGAAAATACCTACGTAATGTACCATTCCATTCCATATTTCACCACCACAACATATTACCATTGCACAAAGATATTACTACACATCTTAGGGATAGTTTAAACAAAATTTGGCAATCTCCAAGTCCGTAAGCATTATGCGATTTATGCCAATAGTCCACAAATGACAATCCTTCCGAATTTTTAATATATATACATATATAGGAAAATTGGATTATAATAATCCCATATTTTGCAAATTGGATGGCGATAATCCCTACTTTCAGTTTGTATTCTGGTGGTCCCAAAAAAAAGAAAAATTGTATTGTAGTGGTACCAAATCCACCTCCACATTCTTTTTAATTTTTTCATTCCTACCCCATATTGTTTTTATTTTTTTCATTCCTTCTCCTAGAAAGGTAATGAATTGTAGTTTCTAAAACATTTTTTAAATTTTTTTTTTTTAGACTCTGAGTAATTATTATGATTTTTTAAAAGGAAAAAAAGTGAAAAAAATCATAAAAATTAGTAAAAAAATTGAAAAAAATTGAGAGAAATGCCGTAAATGCATTAAAAATTATGGTAAAGTGTTATACAAAGTTTTGAATCAAATGCAACACAAAATCTATGATATTGAGGGTATATTCTCGATAATGCCCCACTACAATCCAATTTTATTTTTTTTTGGACCACCATAATACAATCTGAAAGTAGGGATTAACGCCATCCAATTTGCAAAATATGGGATATATATATATATATATATATATATATATATAGGGATATTGGATGACAATATACAGACCTTTGGGTGTATTGGATTGTAATATACCGACCTTTACTATAAGACAACAATATCCCTTAGGTGAGATTATTATACCAACAATGTCTAAGGGGGTCGTGACTGGTTAACTAGTCTCGATTCTGACATGACAGGCGAAGGGAAAATAATCGGCCCTTACCCAATAACCCCGTTAACCCCTCCATTTTTCTCACTAACCCCCGTTAAACAAATAAGCCCTAACACAGTGATTAATGGGGTGGTGAAACGGTCTTCGTACTGACGTGAAACATAACTAACCAATGTCTTGTAATGTGGGTTAGTGAGAAAAATTAAGGGGTTAATGAAGTTATTAGCTTGGGATAGTTTTTTTCCCTTCACCAGCCACATTAGCGTGCATGGAGACCGGTTCACCACCCCTTTAGTTATTGTTGGTATAATAATGTCACATGTATAAAGGTCAGCGATATTGTTGTCCAATAGTGAAGGTTGGTATATTACAATCCAACACCCCCAAAGGTTGGTATATTATCATCCAAAAACCGATATATATATATATATATATATATATATATATATATATATATGTATGTTCAACTCAAATATGGAATATTTATCATCACATACACACGAGTACCACATAAATCCATTATCAACTACAAAATGAACCGACTTAAGACTTAACTGAGTCTCAAATATTAAGTGTTTCAACCACAAAGTTGAGAACGATTGAACATATAACACAACACCATGAAAATGAACCTCGACCCGGCCCCCTATTGCTTCGGCCAGCAGGAGATGGAGGCGGAAGACCCTTCCGACGACGACCATCAACCACAAAACCATAAGAGGACATTTGTGTACACCGTAGACAGTAGATTAAGTGGATCTGTGGATGGATGAATGAGGAGCTCAGGGTTTGAAGGAGAGAGGGAGAGCTGATGAGCAAAAAATGAAAGTTGCGCACGTAGTAAATGAGGAGCTTAGGGTTTTCAATTTGATTTTTGAATCTTTTGCCTTATTTCCTCAACTTCCCTGGCTTCCCACTTTTCTCCACCTTAATTTGCCTGTTTGGGCCTAATCTTATTTTAATAAAGTGGCCCATTTTCAAAGCATAGCCCAACCAATACAAATCTATCAATTTTAGGCATGTTGGGTCGACCTGAACCTGACCCGTTCAAACCCATTTTTTCCGGGTTTTACGAGTCCGGTAAATTTCGGGTCCCACGTCGAAAAATCATGTTCAAAACCCATTTTTTCAGGTCAGTTTGGGTTGGGTCAGCTTTTGCCAGGTCTTAGGTTATTCAAAGGTGTGCGACTGACTGCAAGCACTTTCGCCAATTTTACCCTAGCAGCTACAAAAGCAATTATCGCCGTCATCTTCAGAGAGAAATATCAACCCCCTAACAAGTTGAACACAGAAACAACTTTCCCACATAATACATGAAGGGGCAACCAATTGAGTTCAAACACTCTAACCTAGCAGTGTTCCTATGGCCATTGGAACTGTGGCCGTAATGCCATTTCTAGTGAATACTGGAACTAAATCATTTATATACGCAGCAGTGACTACTAGCTTGCACTGTGATATAAAAAAATCAGTCGTAAAATAGATGACAAAACAAAGTAGCTTGTCTTGAAAATTCGTTCGCACATTCCACAAGTGCATCCTACTGTTTTCGCCATACAGTTGGAACAATTCGGCATTGATACCTTTGGTTAATTAGGGTGCGTAGCCTTGAATTTTTAAGATTGGGGAACTGCAATTTCTCACGAAACAGAGGATTAGCTTCAATAAGCTTCTTCAGTTCGACCAACATGATCGCTCGGGCGGATTTTGTATCTCCATACTTAGAGAGCTGCTCATTCTCCCTGTATGTTATAGCAAATTAATTCAGTCCATATTTGCCGCACTGTCAAATCCTATAGACCCATAGTGAAAGGTTTTCATAAACTATTACCTGAAATTCTCCAATGTCAGTAGCTGAGTAATTTCCTTAAAAAGCTCTTCATTGAAAGATGAAAAAACCTTGAGATCCTTCACAAGAATCTCCACTGCTTTTGCCCGATCGTGCCTACAATCATTCCAATTGCCCACATTTTCAAATACCTCAATGATGTCACAATAAAACCACGTATATGTTCACATAAAAGTAAAGGTGCAAAGCCACCCACTTGTCTAATGCTTCTAGATACTTTTGCTTTCGGATTTCGAAGAATATCTTCATCGAGTACCGATTATCATCAACCTTGGTAAAACCTGACAGATATCTCTCAACCTCATCCCAATTGCCATTGTGTACCTCCTCTTCGAAATACTTCATGTTAAAGAAAAAGCCAGATTCTTGTTCAAGCCTAAACCCAGCAAGCCAGAGACAAAAAAATCGACCATTATATTATAATTCAAATCACTACAGCTATGATTAGACAACCAAATCTGCAAATACATTCATGCAGAGAGAAAAACCTACTTGTGAACAGTCTCTTTGAACTTCTCTTCATCTAGAAACTGCAAAATCAGGAACACCAGCTCTCTACTGAGAGACGACATCTTAACTGCTGCTTAATTTCTCAATCCAGCTGTTAGGTAGCACCTAAAATACCTTCAGATCTGTAAACCATCTAAAAAAATTACACAAACAAAAACGTAAATTATGAGTAAGCAAATTAATAAATAAACAAACAATATCCAGAACACAAACGACATCAAAATTAAATATGCAAATCCATTTCAATGGGAAATTCCGACAAATCCCAAGAGTACAAGCAAGAACAAAAACATATAGATTTGCGTTGTTACCTAAGCAAAACGACATTTTTCAAAATCGCCGACAAGATAAATTCCTATAAAAGAAAAAAGGCCTAAAATTGAAAATTAGGGTTTCATGAAGATCAGCAAAAATAAAGCCGCTTTAAACCCTACCAGAATCGTTGAAGCAACAGACGAAGGTGAGAAAAAGCGGAGAAAGGAGAGATTGGTGAAAAAGTAGAAGATAAAAAGAGAAAACCTCAAAAAAGCAGAAGATTCGATGTAATTTTCTGAGGAAAAAAAGTAAAAAAAAATTGATCTGAGTTAAATTCATCATCTGAAGATATTGAATCTTACCTAAAGAAGAGCAGGTCGATCACATAGAAGATGAAGACGAAGACGATTAGCTCTTTCGATTTCTCTAGTTTAACTTGTCGCGGCTTGCTTCTCTCTCTACTAAAATTTCTCAGTTTCTCTCTCTAGAGAAAGAGGTATTAAACTTTAGAGAGAGAAAATGAGGTTACTTAAATATATATAGGAGAGACTGAATGAGGCGACAAATAACTTAGATAAGCATTCTATAAGCATTTGGGTTTGTGACGAGAAGCAAAGTTACTTATACACTGATAAGTGGAGTTGCTTATATAGTGGGGCCCGCAGGGCCGGGCTCAAGTCTTGCAAGTTTATCGGGCCGGAATCTCGGTTCTACACCCTGTCCTTTCGCTTGGGCACTACTATAGTACACCTCACGTCCAATCGTTGGTCGATCCCAGCCGTTTAAATATTCATCAATATCTCACGATCAAGATTAGGAAGATCCAACGGTAGTGAAGGAAAGTCAGTGTGCGCTGCGAAACATGTGAGTTTTGCTCATCCTAATCTCTCAAACAAACGACAAGCCTTTCTCGGGAGCAGGCTCTCGGTGCAATTTACCCTCCATTCAATGATTTATTACAGTTGGTGCCACTGAGTGGTGGGGCCCGCGAGTAGTACATACTGCCCCATCCCATTATATTTTTCCATTTACTTAATTTGAGATGATTTATGCATATTGAAAATTGAGGTAAAAAATTTGTAATATAGTCAAATTACTCCTATTTTAATTAAAGAGAATAGTTGTTGGAATTATAAAAAATGATAAATAAATTTATTAATTAGGAGTAAAAAAGAAATTACAGTTGTTGAAATTGTAAATAGGACAAAAATTTTAATACAAAAAATTAAGTAAAAAGACAAATATTTATGTATTGAATATAATAATATGTAAATTATCGCGATTATATCGGTAGCATATGTTAGATACCGTATGTATCGTGTTATGACGATAATTAAGTGTGTCTAAAGGGCGATAAATTGGCACGAGTAATAAGAAAAATAGGTTTTATAGTACCACATTATTGCAGCAATAATTAGAAAGTTCAAAGGTATTAATGGATGGATTTGAATTTTTTTTTATTTAATAATATGAATTTGCTTTCCATGTGAACTAACCAAGGCAAGTCATTTTCATGTGAAAGGGATTATACTTTACATAACTGTGGATTATGTGACCGAATAATCAATCAGTGAGGCAGATCTCACAAAAACGATATGAAATTTTACTTTGAAATTTTACTTAGGCCTGTTAAATTTATGGGTTAGTTCAATTTATTAAAATTTATCAGTTTTTTTCTACATTTATCAAAATTTATCAAAAATTATTAATGTTAAAAAAAATTTAAAAAAATTAATTTTGATATATTTGTATAAATTTGCCAAAAGTTACCAAAAAGTACCAAAAGTTATCAAAAAAATTTAACTTTTACCTAACTGTTTTTTACCCATGAATTTTACCCACCCTTAGACCCCGTTCTTCTATACGGTTGGTTGCGGTGAGGTGTGGTGAAAATTAGAAAATTGTTGTGGGTTGGGGAAAGTCATGGTGGAATGTGGAAAGTTGTGGAGGATTGTGGAATATTGTGGTGTACTCCCTCCGTTCCATATTAATTGTCATAATTTTGACTTTCACGGTCTCCAATATTACTCTTTGATTGATTATTTCTTACATAGTGTGTTATTAACAATTGCAATATTATACTTTTATGATAATATTTTTCGTTACGAATCTAATGGTGGTAATTTTATATATCAACTCATTGTATATATTAAGAAATTTATGGTCAAAATTTTTGAAATTTGACTGCACAATTCCCAAAGACGACAGTTAATATGGAACGGAGGGAGTAAATAATTGAAAGTGGATTGGCATATTTAAAATTGTAATTGAAAAAAGTGAAATGGAATTTTTTATTGGAAAAGATGATATTCAAATTTTTATTGAAATGTTAAGTTGTGTTAGGTTGTGGTAGGTTGTAATAGGTTGTGAATTGTGGTGGAATATGAAAAATTTGTGGTGTGGTGTGAAACCGCAACCAACTAACCTCATAAAAAAACGCGGCCTTAAAGAATGTACTTACATTGATGGCTAACCAATGCAACTATCATGAGTAAAATAAATTTTATATTTTATTAATTTCAATTAAAATAACGCTAATAGAGCATAATAATAACGTCGTCTTTTATGCATTTTGACAGTGGATAGGTGTTAGTGGTGACTCCTTTTTGTTGTTGTCAGCACCGGTATGACAGATACTCTCTCCAATCTCCTAATTTCTACTCAGTGATCACCTAGTTTCTCAAGTTGATCACCTGGTTCCCGATTCTCAATTCCGGTCTTCTCCGCTTGTGCTTGCTCATGCTCGTTTGGGTCTTGTGTGAGGTGTCGGGTTCTATCTTGCTTAGCATCTAATCGATTCTTGCGGGTGAGTAGATGTGGGTTCGCTTGCATAGGTGTCGGGAGGTTTGTCCCCCCCTCCCCTTTCTAGCGAGTTGGTTTTGTTATGGAGCGTGGGGGATTTTACCAGTCTTGTCTGGTGATTGACAACTACTGTTTGGGAAGGGTAACTGTTTAAGATCGTTGTTTAGCCTAAATCATGCCTCTTTCCTCTGCGTTTTTATTCGTTTCCCCTGATAAAGTGTTAGCTTATATTCGTTTTCGTTCATTTTAGGTTTATGATCATAAAATAAGTAATGTGGCAAAAAGCTATGAACATGACATGAAGGGCTTAACCTCGAACCAAAAAAGACCCATGCAGGGGTTGATGAGATCACTCGAGAGGAACTAAGGCAAAAGGAACGAGAACCAAGGCCGGAATCAAGAGACCAAGTGACCCAAAAAGAAGGCCCCAACGATCAAGTCAAGGTCACAAGCGTGACACTACATGGAGCGTGGCGCGATGGGAGAGAATGATGGACTTAGCTTGAGTTGTTGTTGTAGAAGAAATGAGAGAAATCCATAAGCAATAGAATAAGGGGAGAAAGATGAACATCTCAATCACCCATGCTTGAACTTCTCAACAATAGCCTTGAACTTGAATAATAACAAGATTAATAACCAAAATCAACCAATATCAATAACCTTGAACACCAAAGGGATTGGATATGACCTTGGATAAAGGAGATTTCACCACCAAAGCCTAACACCCCACCATGACCATCATAAAGGAAGAATCCACCAAATGATCAATAAAGGAATGACTAGAAACACCACCATTAATCAATGGATAAAGTAATCTAGATTTTGAGAGAAAACTTAGGGAAACCCTAACCAATGCATAAGCATGTTCATAATCATCAAAAGCTACCTGGAAAAATGAGATAACAAGATATTTATCATAAACTAGGAATTAGGCTAAAACAAGGCAAAAATGACGAAAATACGCGTCCGACCAGAAGAGCGGCTCGGGCGAGCAGATGGGTGGCTCGGGCGAGTGGCCTCGACTCCTTGGCCTGTCGCTGGCCTGGATGGGTCGCGGCCGTGACAGAATGTTGGCTCGGGCGAGCCAACATTTTGCTCGGGCGAGCTAGGCTTCTGGGCAGTTTTCCCTGCCGACTTCAAATGCGCATAACTTCTTCATCCGAACACCGTTTTAGACCCGTAAGATATCGTTGGAAAGCTCTCAGTGTGTACTATAAGATCCCAAAATTTGAGCCTCATCGGAGTTGTATTGAAGGAGTTATGACCCGAAACGTGAAGGCGCGCTCATTTCCAACCTCTGATCGCCTTCCCCCTTGCAAGTTATTAACTTGGTTACTTCCGAGACTTGATACCAACACGCCCTTCATTCCCGGGATGACCCAATCCAGTCCCGAGGCCTCCAAGGTCATTGACAAGTCCCGAGCCTCTCCTTACTCCAACAAGGATGGCTCGCCGAGGCCACGATAGTGTGATGCTCACCACCCCACCTTTTGTGAAGGTGTAACGATTCCTGAAAACGAGTGGGTGAGCGGTTTTAGTCCGGTGATGATGGGTCGGGATTTCATCGATCTTATCTTTAACCGCAATCCCGGCTATGAAAGCTTGGCACCGAACCCGACACTGAACCCGATACGGTTCACTACAAGACGACTACGACCCTTGAAGCCCCAAGCCCTTCTCAACTAGAGGATGGTCACAGGGGTGACTTTGCAGGTTATGGTCGTGACCCCCAGGAAGAAGAATTTTCAACCAAGGCATGGTCACGGACTCACGGTTGTGACCTCTGAAAGTCACGCCTATGACCTAGCGAAGAATTCAAATTTGTGGAGGCCAGACTAGTTGTAACAGCCCGCTCCCAAATAGGGGCTGTCTGGGTTAATCACAACCTAATTAAGGTTAAGAAAGGCAAAAAGTGTAACGCCCCCAGGTTACTAACCACTAGATTAAGCTAAAGATACACCTAACACAATGATTAGCAGCGGATAAACACCTGAGAGTATTACCGCCATCCACGAAGGTGGACAAGGCTAAGATTACAACCCAACATAATAACCAAAACATAAACCATCTCAAACTTTATCATAAAGACATAACTTAGCTGGAACCACCTCAAGATAACATAATACAACCCAATAAAACTTATACAAGCCAAACTTTCACAATTTCTCTTAAATCCTCCATAAAGAGTCTTTAACCACCTTCAATCTCCTTAAGAAGCTCTAGGGTTTCGTCCTTCCGGGACTTTTCCATTCTCCTTTGCCGAGGTGCCTAAAATGAAAACATAAAACTTCAAAAAGTGAGTTTAACTTAGTACGTATACCCCTAATGACGTAAGAATCTTTTCATAACTCGTTTTAGTGTTTTAGCTCGGTTCCAAAACATTAACAACAATATAAATAACAAATAGACATTAAAAAGGTAGCATAACTTACATAGCTTGACCATACTTAACCTGTTCATGGGAAACTAGAACTTATCCTGTACTTAAATCACAACTTAAATGAAAATACTTTTGAGTTATCCCTTGTAAAAGTAACATACCTAACCATATCCTAAGAAATAATATATTATTAAAGTAATACATCATAGTTTCAAAAGAACTTAAACCATACATGACTTACATGTAACACACACACAAAGTCATAGCATAAACTTGACCTTAAATCCTTATTGTAATACCCCGCCCTAAATCATACGTATTACAGTAGTTAATCTATTTTAATTAGTTATAATTTGTTAATTAAATACTTTGTACCTTGTGGTTAGCTAATGGTGACAGGTCTCGGAGGAATGGCGAAGCGGCAAGTTTTACCGATCAAAATTCTTAATCGAATTTTGTTACAGTATATTTTGGACCTTATTATATAATTATTGTAGGTTCTATGACTTTATTTTAAAGTCGGGTTAAGTACTGTTTCAATTTTTTTCGGCCAAACGGTTTAAATTTAATTTACCGATTTTACCGTCTTTTTAACCCGCATAAATTAAATACATTTTATAGCTATCATCTACTACCAATTTTATGTCTCTTTTATTAAAGTATTAGTATTATAATTAGAATATTGGTATTGTAATTATTAGTGTTAGCTTTTAATTTGGGTTGGAGGATTTATAAACCCAATTGGGAGAGTAAGAGTCTTTATTTTTTTTCATTTCAAACTTGAAACAAATCTCAGCCTTCCTCTTCCTCTCTCACGGGCCAGCAGACCAGCCCCTCTCCCGCTGAGTTTTCGCCGGCGACCGGCGAGCCTCCGGCCGTTTTCCGGCCATCGTGGCCCCTCTCTTCCATTTCCACACTTCCTTGTGCATTTTTATCTCATTTTTCAAGTGGTATTCATCTCACACCCTATCTCCATTTTTATACAATCTGAGTTTTATTGTTTTTAAGATGTTTAATGGTTGTTTTTATCTCTTTTATCCTCTTTATACATGAATTCTAGAGTGTATTTGTGAGGGGTTAAGTTTTTATAGTTATTACAAGTGTTTTCTTGATGGTTTCTTCATGATAATGGTGTGGAAGTTTATATGGATGAAGTAGATTATATCCCATGGCTTTGCATGTTGTATTAGTTGATGTTTTAGAGGTTTACCTTCTGTTTCGTAAAGATAATCAAGTATGGGTGGTTTATTTGGATGGTTTACATGAAAATTGTGATGAAAAGGATGTTAATGGTAGTGTAGTTTGAGTGCATGTAGTTTGATATTGTTGCATGTGAATTTTACAAGTATGGATGCTAATGTTAGAGGCTTAACTTCTGGAAATTTATGAGGAATTGGGTATAGTGCAATAGGTGTTTCATTAGTGTAAAGGTTGGATGCAAGTAAACTATGCATGAGGGCAAAATCTGACCCTAAACATTCTGTCCAAAATGTGACTTTTAAAGGGGACGCTAAAATTAGTTTCGAACCCAGATTTTAGTGTAAAAAGGTAGCCTAAGTTGTTAGTAAACACCGGGCTTTGGAATTTCGAGGTTTCGATTTGTATAGCTCAAGTTAGAGCCAAACCGTAAAGGTATGTTTTTATATACGAATTTGGAGTCAGTGTTTTGTTGGGCATTTTCCGTCCATATGGAGTTGGAGTTTGAGAAAGTGTTCAACATAAGAGTTGTAGGAGACGTTTCAAGCTTTCCAAAAATGTATGGTATGAGTCAAACCGATATCGAGCACCCGAAGCGGGCTGCGAAACTGGAATTTTCTGGGTAATTGATAAATGCATTAATTGGGTTAAAGGTTATTATATTGAGCTTATAATTGGTTTTATGGGTGTATAACTTAAGTCATATGACCTTTATGATATATTCCATAAGTAGGAACCATGGAACTCGGTTTTAAAGGTTTTAAGGAACCCGAGATCTTTTAAACTATTCTACGCTACTGCTTTAATTTACCAAAACTCATAAATTTAAGGAAATGAGTTCATTTTACTTTAGAGTTTTAAAGTCTCTTTAAGAAATTTAAGGTCTATATTTTACAAGTATTCTTTAAGTCATAGAGCTCCTTTGAGTTTAAAGGAAATTACAAAGTTCTATTGATTTGGTCTAAACGACAAAACCGCACATAAGAGTATATTTCCGTATTTCACTGTTGCTGTCCGGAGCTTTTTCCGAGCCCTTCTCATCCTTTTTAGCCTCTGGCCAGCCAATAAACTTGTAGAGTGTATTTTTCCCTTTCCGAAAAGTACTCGCATAGCGAAATCCGAATTTTATAGCCCGAATTACGACCAAAATACTATTGTCATAAAAACCTGAAATTTTTATACAATTTATTTCCAAAACTCTATTGTGAGGCCCTATGCCCTCACCTTTTCATAGCTTCTATTCTAATACCGAACTCTATCATTTTAAGCTCAAAGCTCAGCCTCGACCCGAGCCATTCCCCGGCCGAGATCACCCCGAGCAAATCACACGTTCAAGGTACGCGAATTGTCCAACTCTTCGCTCCCTTATGTTTACGATTTATGCTTTATATTTACGATTTATGCTTTATGTTTACGATTTATGCTTTATGTTTACGATTTATGTTAAATGTTTACGGTTTATGCTAAAGGTTTATGGTTTATGTTAAAAGTTTACGGTTTAGGTTAAAGGTTTACGAGTTTTGTTAAATGTTTACGGTTTCTGCAAATGTTTACGATTTATGCTTTACGTTTACGGTTTATGCTAAAGGTTCATGGTTTATGTTAAAAGTTTACGGTTTAGGTTAAAGGTTTACGGGTTTTGTTAAATGTTTACGGTTTATGCTAAAGGTTTATGGTTTATGTTAAAAGTTTACGGTTTAGGTTAAAGGTTTACGGGTTTTGTTAAATGTTTACGGTTTATGATAAATGTTTATGGTTTATGCTAAATGGTTACAGTTTATGCTAAGTTATGCTTTTATGATTATTGCTCCTTTATGATTACGATTTATGCTAATCTATGCTTTTATGTTATTCATGGTTTTAAGCGGTCCCATTTTATGGATTCTATGTTCTATGTTCTAGCTAGTTACGAGAAGTGCTAGCCTTTTATGTTTTAGATGCTCCTGAACAGAGTGTCCTAGACCTGGCCAGTGTCTGACTGCATAACAGTCACTCATTCCAAACTTAGATCGGTTTGGGCATGCGCGTGTGCGAGATGCATTGCATCGATCGTAAGGGACCCAAAACTCTTAAATTTATGTATTTACTTCTAAATTCATGTGACGTGTTCTTTCTTTATGAATTCAAGTTACTTTTACTCATGTATATGTTTATGTTCATGCCATTTCAAGTTAATGTTTTATATCCCCTTTCCCGTTTTCAAAATGAATTTAAATGCCGGCACTAAACCGTTTTCGAACGGTTTGATGTGTTGGAGGTTTACGTACTGAGTGTTTCCCCACTCACTTTTCGCAATGTTTTTAATGTTTTGTTTTAGGGGGTCCGAGCACCCAAGGTAAAGGTAAAGGCAAGCAGGGGTAATCACGTGTTGCAAGCAAGGTAGGTAGGGCTGGAGTATCCTCGTCGACTTGAGGGTCGCGTGTTTTGAAGCACCCATGTTTATGGAAGAAGCGTTGTACTTTGTTTCCTTTAATGTTGTTTAAAAGTTTGATGGTTATGCTCTGGAGATTCATCTTTAAGTATGAAGTTATGTTTTGGAAGTATAGTATGTAATGTTTATATGTTTTAATGATGTTCTTTTGGGTTGTTGCCTTGTCCCGAGTAGGGACGGCGGTAATGCCTCGACCTAAGGTGTTCCGCTGCGCTAATCACAGGTTTGGGATTCTAAGTATAGTCTTAATCTTGTGATTAAGGTTGGGGCGTCTGATTGTGGTATCAGAGCGGAGTTATAAGAAGTATTTGGGAAGATTAGGAGTTTATAGGAAGTATGATTTGAATATGGTAATTTTGGGATTTTTATGTGTGGTTTATGCGTCCTTTATGGACTGATATGGGAGATATGTGCATTGGTTGGTTCTGATGATGAGCTTGAAGTTCTAAGTGGATGTATATATATGGTGTATATGTTTTCTTTCAGGTATGAAGATATGTAAAAATTTGGGATAGTCCAGTTTATAGGGGAAGTGCTGCCGAATTTTTCCAGGAAATCAGGGAGTTTAGTGGCAATTTAAGCAAATTAAAGGGCAAGTTAAGGGCAACGTAAAAGATTGGACCTAGAAAAGTATGTTATGAGCATGAGTGTAGGGTAGATGTGAAGTATGTTGAGTTAGTCTTAAAAGAGACTTTATCAATTCAAATAAAGATTCATAAAATCCAATTCCAAGTGGGATTGGTGCGAAGCTCAAAATAAGGGCAAGGTACCTTATCAAAATGTTTGGTGAAAGGTTGAAAGGTATTATATGACACAAAGGTTTAATGTGGTTCTAGGATGGTTTATGAGAAGGGTCAAGAGTGCCTTTTGTAATAGCTAAGGTTCAAGATAGTTGAGACTCGCACCTTGTCTAGTTTCTCTTATTTATGTTAACGAGCTTTCCTAAGGTTTTTCGTTCACGATTAATACAACAGCAAGTTTCGGGGACGAAACTTCTTTTAAGGGGGAGGATGTAATACCCGCCTAAATCATACGTATTCAAGAGTTAATCTATTTTAATTAGTTATAATTTGTTAATTAAATACTTTGTACCTTGTGGTTAGCTAATGGTGACAGTCTCGGAGGAATGGCGAGCGGCAAGTTTTACCGATCAAAATTCTTAATCGAATTTTGTTACAGATATTTTGGACCTTATTATATAATTATTGTAGGTTCTATGACTTTATTTTAAAGTCGGGTTAAATCTTCGTTTCAATTTTTTTCACCAAACGGTTTAAATTTAATTTACCGATTTTACGTCTTTTAACTCGCATAAATTAAATACATTTTATAGCTATCATCTACTACCAATTTTATGTCTCTTTTATTAAAGTATTAGTATTATAATTAGAATATTGGTATTGTAATTATTAGTGTTAGCTTTTAATTTGGGTTGGAGGATTTATAAACCCAATTGGGAGAGTAAGAGTCTTTATTTTTTTTCATTTCAAACTTGAAACAAATCTCAGCCTTCCTCTTCCTCTCTCACGGGCCAGCAGACCAGCTCCTCTCCGTGAGTTTTTCGGCGACCGCGAGCCTCCGCCGCTTTTCCGCCATCGTGGCCCTCTCTTCCATTTCCACACTTCCTTGTGCATTTTTATCTCATTTTTCAAGTGGTATTCATCTCACACCCTATCTCCATTTTTATACAATCTGAGTTTTATTGTTTTTAAGATGTTTAATGGTTGTTTTTATCTCTTTTATCCTCTTTATACATGAATTCTAGAGTGTATTTGTGAGGGGTTAAGTTTTTATAGTTATTACAAGTGTTTTCTTGATGGTTTCTTCATGATAATGGTGTGGAAGTTTATATGGATGAAGTAGATTATATCCCATGGCTTTGCATGTTGTATTAGTTGATGTTTTAGAGGTTTACCTTCTGTTTCGTAAAGATAATCAAGTATGGGTGGTTTATTTGGATGGTTTACATGAAAATTGTGATGAAAAGGATGTTAATGGTAGTGTAGTTTGAGTGCATGTAGTTTGATATTGTTGCATGTGAATTTTACAAGTATGGATGCTAATGTTAGAGGCTTAACTTCTGGAAATTTATGAGGAATTGGGTATAGTGCAATAGGTGTTTCATTAGTGTAAAGGTTGGATGCAAGTAAACTATGCATGAGGGCAAAATCTGACCCTAAACATTCTGTCCAAAATGTGACTTTTAAAGGGGACGCTAAAATTAGTTTCGAACCCAGATTTTAGTGTAAAAAGGTAGCCTAAGTTGTTAGTAAACACCGGGCTTTGGAATTTCGAGGTTTCGATTTGTATAGCTCAAGTTAGAGCCAAAACCGTAAAGGTATGTTTTTATATACGAATTTGGAGTCAGTGTTTTGTTGGGCATTTTCCGTCCATATGGAGTTGGAGTTTGAGAAAGTGTTCAACATAAGAGTTGTAGGAGACGTTTCAAGCTTTCCAAAAATGTATGGTATGAGTCAAACCGATATCGGGAGCACCCGGAAGCGGGGCTGCGAAACTGGAATTTTCTGGGTAATTGATAAATGCATTAATTGGGTTAAAGGTTATTATATTGAGCTTATAATTGGTTTTATGGGTGTATAACTTAAGTCATATGACCTTTATGATATATTCCATAAGTAGGAACCATGGAACTCGGTTTTAAAGGTTTTAAGGAACCCCGAGATCTTTTAAACTATTCTACGTTTACCGTTTTAATTTACCGAAAACTCATAAATTTAAGGAAATGAGTTCATTTTACTTTAGAGTTTTAAAGTCTCTTTAAGAAATTTAAGGTCTATATTTTACAAGTATTCTTTAAGTCATAGAGCTCCTTTGAGTTTAAAGGAAATTACAAAGTTCTATTGATTTGGTCTAAACGACAAAACCGCACATAAGAGTATATTTCCGTATTTCACTGTTGCTGTCCGAGCTTTTTCCGAGCCCTTCTCATCCTTTTAGCCTCTGCCGCCAACAAACTTGTAGAGTGTATTTTTCCCTTTCCGAAAGTACTGCATAGCGAAATCCGAATTTTATAGCCCAATTACGACCAAAATACTATTGTCATAAAACCTGAAATTTTTATACAATTTATTTCCAAAACTCTATTGTGAGGCCCTATGCCCTCACCTTTTCATAGCTTCTATTCTAATACCGAACTCTATCATTTTAAGCTCAAAGTTCAGCCTCGACCCGAGCCATTCCCCGGCCGAGATCACCCCCGAGCAGTCCACACGTTCAAGGTACGCGAATTGTCCAACTCTTCGCTCCCTTATGTTTACGATTTATGCTTTATATTTACGATTTATGCTTTATGTTTACGATTTATGCTTTATGTTTACGATTTATGTTAAATGTTTACGGTTTATGCTAAAGGTTTATGGTTTATGTTAAAAGTTTACGGTTTAGGTTAAAGGTTTACGAGTTTTGTTAAATGTTTACGGTTTCTGCAAATGTTTACGATTTATGCTTTACGTTTACGGTTTATGCTAAAGGTTTATGGTTTATGTTAAAAGTTTACGGTTTAGGTTAAAGGTTTACGGGTTTTGTTAAATGTTTACGGTTTATGCTAAAGGTTTATGGTTTATGTTAAAAGTTTACGGTTTAGGTTAAAGGTTTACGGGTTTTGTTAAATGTTTACGGTTTATGATAAATGTTTATGGTTTATGCTAAATGGTTACAGTTTATGCTAAGTTATGCTTTTATGATTATTGCTCCTTTATGATTACGATTTATGCTAATCTATGCTTTTATGTTATTCATGGTTTTAAGCGGTCCCATTTTATGGATTCTATGTTCTATGTTCTAGCTAGTTACGAGAAGTGCTAGCCTTTTATGTTTTAGATGCTCCTGATGAGAGTGTCCTAGACCTGGCCACTGTCTGACTGCATAGCAGTCACTCATTCCAAACTTAGATCGGTTTGGGCATGCGCGTGCGAGATGCATTGCATCGATCGTAGGGACCCAAAACTCTTAAATTTATGTATTTACTTCTAAATTCATGTGACGTGTTCTTTCTTTATGAATTCAAGTTACTTTTACTCATGTATATGTTTATGTTCATGCCATTTCAAGTTAATGTTTTATATCCCCTTTCCGCTTTCAAAATGAATTTAAATGTCACTAAACAGTTTTCGAACGGTTTGATGTGTTGGAGGTTTACGTACTGAGTGTTTCCCCACTCACTTTTCGCAATGTTTTTAATGTTTTGTTTTAGGGGGTCCGAGCACCCAAGGTAAAGGTAAAGGCAAGCAGGGGTAATCACGTGTTGCAAGCAAGGTAGGTAGGGCTGGAGTATCCTCGTCGACTTGAGGGTCGCGTGTTTTGAAGCACCCATGTTTATGGAAGAAGCGTTGTACTTTGTTTCCTTTAATGTTGTTTAAAAGTTTGATGGTTATGCTCTGGAGATTCATCTTTAAGTATGAAGTTATGTTTTGGAAGTATAGTATGTAATGTTTATATGTTTTAATGATGTTCTTTTGGGTTGTTGCCTTGTCCCGAGTAAGGACGGCGGTAATGCCTCGATCTAAGGTGTTCCGCTGCGCTAATCACAGGTTTGGGATTCTAAGTATAGTCTTAATCTTGTGATTAAGGTTGGGGCGTTACACTTATACCCAAGACTTATAAAAAAATTTGGCATGTAAGTCATAAAGCTTTACTTTGGTTCAAAAGACGTGAGTAACTTAAGAAACCTTAAACTTGGTTATCCTGTTATTATCCTGAAGGTCCCCTACTTGCGATCATCGGCTAAACCTTCGTATGTGCATACCCGGACCGATCGGGAGATCCGGATGGTGGATAAATATCCTACTGGCCAGATTTTCATCGCGTGCATCTAAGGCACTAACTATAATCCCTTGGGTGCACTAAGGCACATACATGATTTACATGGGGTGCACTTTAGGCACCATATTCCTATTTTTCCCTGGTGTGCGCAAGGCACGATTAAGCATGGGGTGCTCTATGGCACGATAATACATGGGCGGGACCTTTATTAAAAATTTTAGAAACTTGGAACTTAAGCCATAAAAATTTGATTCCATTAGACCCTTAGCCAATCTTATTCTTAACTTTGAAAATACCCCTAAAATTTGTTGGATGTAAATAACTCTTGTAACGGAACATAATTCATGAATTACCCACAATATAAAAGCACTGACTCAACGGGAGTTGTTTTAGCATAAGAGATGAGTAGTATAAGACTTTAAGGTAAATCGTAAAATAACTTAATAATTTAACCATGATATTTCAAATTCATAAAACTTGCATAAACTTTGAATACAAATTATAAGAAATTTCGTGTAAGCATGAACGATAAAGTAATCATATAAAACTTGGCATAAAAAGAATAAATCGTGCAATTATGCATAAACATCGGGCGATATACGTACCTGGGACTTTACAATTACACACTTGCCGGCAAAGACTTGAACAGTTTGAGTGCAACAATCTCTTGAAGGGACTTAGAAAGAGGAAAGAACATAAATTAGAATTCAACTTAGATGGGGAATGGAGGATAATTTAATAAAACCTATTCGTGGCTTGCTAATAACTCATTTCTCTAAGAAGCACTAAAGAGATCATAACTCTTTCCACAGATATCGTAATGAAGCATAAGAGGACTTTTCGGAAAGCTTGAAACATTCACAACAACTTTAGTTTGCCCCGAAGACCAAAAACATGGTTAAGAAGGTCAAAACTCTTATTTCCCTAATCTGCCCAGAAAAATAAACATGTCGACCAAGCTTTTTCGGAATACGATAACTTGGGATATACAAATCGGTTTGCGGCTCGTAAGCTGTCTACGGAAAGCTCGTGGTTCATACTTTAACTTTCATTTTAACCACAAGTTGATTTGAGCATGGAAAAGGATTGGATTTTGACCAACAATACAGGCAGTCCCAAAAATACATTCTGGAAAACTCATATTGTAGCCTTCCATATAAAAGCTCATAACTCTCTCTCCCGATATCCTATGAACGCAAATCATACCATTCCGGAAATCCCAGAATGTCCCCTACAACTTTTATGTTTATCTCTTAAACCATAAAAGCCTCTAACCATTCGTAAAATGTACATTTATCACTGACGTCAGAAATTCCCAGTTTTGCGCGGCTTTACAAATTTGGCCTTAACTCCTAATATACTTATCGAAACGACGAACCGTAAAAACCGGGTGTTAGCTAACACTTTATACTACTTAATCATCCCATAAAATAGCCCAAAATCACCTCTTAGATTTTCTAGAAAAACCAGAACCAAACCAGATTGCATCCTCCCTTGAAATTCATTAACATACACACATAAACCTTCGTAATTTAGCCTAAATCCTTCTTAAAACATAATCTAAAACTCATAATTACAACTTTCAGATTTAAACTACCGAGATACTTATCATAGAACTCCACTTTAATCCCATGCAACACAACTACATCACCTATTCCCACAATTCATCATCAAATACAACATGCTTCACTACAAAACCTTCATCCTTCTTATTCTATAATTAATCTATAAACATGCACTTCGAATCTAACAAATTTCCATACTTTCACAGAGAATTACTCTTTCAAATGCACATGCATGCCCATTATTTGCAAGAAATTCACTTAATACACACTAAGACAACAAGAACTCAACATACTTACCCAAATTCTTCTTGATTTCCTTAGCTCCTAGAAATCTCCACTTGAAGACCTTAAGATTCTTGATTTACTTCTGGAAAACCATGATAATAACAAGAGGAAAAACTTAGAATATTACTTGATTCATCCTTAAAAGGAAGAGGAAGAAGAATGGAGTGATATACCACTTGAAATGGAAGAAAAACAAGGAAGATGAGATGATGATGATGGTGGTGGCCAGCGGTGGCCGGAAAACTGCTCCGGCGTGGGCTGGCCGGCGGCAATGGGCAGCAGCAGGGCATGGCTGGTTGAGAGTCATGGTGAGAAAGGGAGCAAGTGAAATGAGGGTGGTGTGATATATTATGCTTGCCAAACCCTAACTCCCTCTCATATCATCCATATATATATATATATACATATATATACTCTTAAAGCCGAAAAGGCTCCCTCCTCCTCCTTCTTCCTGGGTCAGCCGCCCATAAGGCCCAAAAAGAGTAAATTTTACAAAATTTAATTCTCCCCTCTTATACTTATATTTCCTCAATTTTCCAAATTACCGAAATTTATTAAACCGTAAAAATGTTATCGGTAACCCAATTAATAAATATACCAACACCTTCATAAAATTCCTCATAATTATAACCTTAAATAAATTCGAATAAAGAAGGACCCGGTACATCGGCCTCGGTAAGAGAATTCATGTACGATCAGAATCATCGTAAAAATTACCGGTAGGGATTTCTCAAAGAAAGAAAATTAAACTAAATCGTTGATGATCGTTGCACTGTTCAAGTCCGGCAAAACATACATTGGGTTAGAAAAATGGAACACGCGCTTTAATTATTCGTGATTTAATTTTAATCTTGATTAATTAAACTAATTAATACGTATTAAGGGAGAGATTTTCTTCGGGTTGTTACAAAAAGAGACACTAAAAATTCATTTTAAAGATTTCCTGGAGAAAATTCATTAGAGTTATGCCTTTAATGTGTAAATTTCTCAGGCTTAAAGCCTTACATTCCTGTAAACAAAATAAAATACCAAAAACAAACTCAACGGCTACACGTCGGAGTATATCACGAGCCACACGTTCGGGGTACAATCTAAATGCATGAAACAATCCCAAGCATTCCAAATATATTTACAATAAAATTCAAATTACAAACACAATTACTTTCTATACTCATAAACAACTAGAAATACTCCATTCTCTAAATAAGCAGTCAACTCATCATCTTTATATTGACCTGTAAGAGGGAGGGAAAAGGGGGTATGAGCAAGTCACGGCTCGATGGGTAACTTGTAGCCCGGAACAACCATTAGGATTCATGCAACCTAAAATGGGAGTCACCTAATCCTGTATTCACTGAAGTAAAATTGTCATAATATAAAGACATTTCTTAGTCACTTCATAACCCATCAAGTAGGCAACTAGGTATAAGGTTTCCATTCAAGCATCTAAATATCTTAGGTTGGCTAAAAGGATAACCATCTCAAAGGTCAGCTAATGGTTGTGGATGCACTTTTTAATCATAGAATGGTCGGCAAGCTATCATATGGGCAACTTTAGTCCATTGGCATCCTAACAAGTCATATCCAACTCAATTATAACTCTCTTAAAGTCTTAATGACCTTAAATAAGCAATTCACATATACTCAACACTTAGATTCAAAATGTACAGCCAAAACAAAATAAATACCAACTCGATTAAAGGACGCCATCAAAGGACTCGAACATTACATATATAAATGTTTAATAACAAAATAAGTTCTTTATTTAAATCACAAGACCCTTTCGAAACTTAGTTTGAACATATTTAAACATAATTCATAAATTTAGCAATTCTCAAGTAGAATATCATTCATACTTCAAAACCTTTCAAAATCATTCTAAATAAGAACATAACAACTTCAATGTTTGAAGAGTCACTCACACACTTTGAAACAGGTATTCAAAGTTATTCAAATTGTCTTTTCCATCCATTAATAACCATAATATATAATAGTTTCAAATAAACCAACGGTTTAATGTAATCCTTCATTCTTTCCATTGTAAGAAAATAATGATACCATGGGCGTAGGGTACTTTCAGCACTCTCCAGTCAGAGTTGGTTCCCCCTTACATGTGGTAACCCGACTTCCCAATTAGTCCATTAGTACCTAATACAATACACCTAGCCCGAAAGTAATTTCAATACTCATAGATGACAGAAAAATTTCATACCAAACTTTTTTCGTCCAAACCAGCTTCTCAAAATCTTATATATGTACATAAAATAGGAATATATCTTTCATTTCAATCAAAATCAACTCAATTGATTGTTTTCCAACTTTTTCCCATTCAAGAAAGCAAAATCCCCATAAATAAGTCATAAATCTTCAAAATAATCAATTAATACTTAAAAATCACACATCTATCTTAAATCACACATAAGTATCAAAATTTTGAACTATTTCTTGGAATAATACTTCAAAGAGCCATTCAAAACTCAAGTACACAAATAAATACACGTAGTTGAGCCCATAAATCCTATATATGTTCAAATAAGGGAAATTGGAATCTAATAAACCAACCTTTGGGGGTGCTTTGATTTAACGAACCAACCTTGAACTTTAATATTAGACGAACTGACCTTAACACTTTATTTTTTCTAACGAACCGCCACCGTGTCCAACTTGTTGGAAGTGTGACGTGGCGGTGGCTTATGTGACAATTTTTAAAGCAAAAAAAAATAATAAAAATTAGCCATATTTTTATCTAAGTTGGATTAAAATAATCAACAACTTTATTTTTTTTAAATCCACCTCAGCAGCCCCCTCTTTCTCTCTCTCCACTCTCCAACCCGACCCCCACCCTCCCCAACCCCTTTCTCTCTCTATCTTTCACCTCAGCACCCCCCATCCCATCTCCCCAACCTCTCACATTCTCTCTCAACTCCACCCCACCATCACCCTTCCTCACCACTGCCACCACCACCTCCACTGTCGCCATCTCCATCTCCACCGCCACAACCACCACCTCACTCCCCTTTCTCTCTCTCAACCCCCCAGCTCGACCCATCCCATCTGTTCGAGTTCCCTGCCACCAGCACCCACCACCCATCGCCATCGGATCTCTTCCTCAACAACCCGATGAAGACGACCACGTTGCTACGTCCAACAAAAAACAGCCCATCAAAGCCCTCACCACTCAAGTAAGCAAAACCAGACCAATTCATGGCCCTACACCCAATTTCCTTCTGGGCATCAATAATTTTAATCTGTTTTGAAAACCGAAATGCAGATAAAGGGGATGGCATTGAAGACTTCGGCGGTGTACAAGAACTGCAAGCCATGTGCAGGGGGGAACAACAACAACAACAGGGGAGGATCGAAGGAGCTTCAAACGGCGTCGTATGGAAGGTGTAATCGAGGGTATCGGAGGGCAAAGGCGGGGAGTTAGGGGAAGGACAGAAAAGTTGATCAAAGAGTTGTGGTGAAGGGGTTGGGAATGGGAATGGGGTTGTCGAGTGGGGAAGCCATGCCTGTTTCAGTGAGTGGTAGAACAGAGTCGGTTGTGTTGACACAGGATGATGAGCCTCGGGAGTGGGTTGCTCAGGTTGAGCCCGGTGTGCTCATCACAAGGATGACATTGAATCTGCCATCAAGACATGTCCCAGAGATGATTTCATAAAAATGGTTGAGTGAGAGAGAGAGAAAGAGAGAGAGAGAGAGAGAGAGAGAGAAGGTGGGTGAGGTGGTGGTTGTGGCGATGGAGATGGGCTGGGGGGTGCTGAGGTGAAAGATAGAGAGAAAAAGGGGTTGGGGGTCGGGCTGGAGAGTGGAGAGAGAGTGGGAGAGAGAGAAAGAGAGAGTGGTGATGAGGTGGATTTAAAAAAATTAAAATTGTTGATTATTTTAATCCAACTCATATAAAAATATGACCCATTTTTATTTTTGTTTTTTTTTGCTTAAACACCGCCACATAAGCTACCGCCCCCGCCACGCCACATTTCCGACGAGTTGAACTCGGTGGCGGTTTGTTAAAAAAAAATAAAGTGTTAAGGTCAGTTCGTCTAATATTAAAGTTCAAGGTTGATTCGTTCAATCAAAGCACCCACAAAGGTTGGTTTATTAGATTCCAAAAAATGCATTCAATAACTCCCATTGCCTTGAAAATGCCAATGTCTTTCCACACACCCTTAAAAACTCATTTAGAATATTTTCTTTTGAATGAAAAGCATAGAACGTCTTTCAAGTTTGCATGAACTTCAAATAATCGGTAAAAGTATGCACACGGATACTTAAATTCACCTACAAAGTCTAACAGTTCATATAAATTCAAAAGGCCTAATTAGGACGTATCTTTGAAATATGAAAGATCTATTTATGCATACTTTACTCATAAATAACCAGATTAACACATATAAATCACATAAGCATCTTAAAGCACACATAATTATCAAAACTTGAATCACTCCTTCAAAGAAATAAACTTATAGACCTCAAATTATCATTTAAACACGATTACACAAAACAAAAACATGTAATTGAGTTCACAAAGCTCAATTAAATTCAAAGAGACTTCCTTTAAGTAAAATAAATTCGTTTGACAAGTGGTAGTGACTTGAATATGCAAATAATTTTCGTTACGCCTCAAAATACTCATTTTAAATCTACCTTTTACAATAAAAACCCCACAATACTTTTCAACTTCACATAGACATTGATTGCATGGAAAAGTACGCATACATGAACACAATTCACACATATCACTCATAAGACACTCATTTATGCATATATATATATATATATATATATATATATATATATATATATATATATATATATAGGGATATTGAATTCTAATAATCCCTACTATCACAAACTGTATGACAATAATCCCTACTATCATTTTGGATTCTGGTGGTCCAAAAAAAAAATAAAATTGTATTCTAGTGGGACGCCGGCGAGTTGAGTGGCTGTGACTCGGTGGTTTGCTGACTTGTCACGGTGGGCTTGTGTTTGACTGCGTTGACCATGACGTGGATGCCATGTTAGACTAAAACCAGATGCCTCTATATTTTTTCTTTTTTCCTTTTCCAAGATGGCACCCAAATTTTACCCCTCCATTTATCTCTCTGTTCCCTCGCCTCTCCCTGCCTCTCTCTGTGGATTGCTTTCGCAGTCAATCATTCTCCCTCATCTTCACCCTCACCCTCACAAAGTCCCATCCCTTTCTCTGTCCTCCATTGTCGTCCCCAAAGAATCCTTCAATCCTCTTCACTTCCACTTCCTCCTGCCACTCCACTCTCTCCCCAAGATTCAGCCTCTCTCCATTAATGGCGGCTTCCAACTCCAATTTAATTTCTCTGCCAATCAAGCTGATCTCCTTCAATCAGGCCTCCACGACCACGATTGTGATTATTGTTCTTGATTGTGTTGATTTGAGTTTGTTTTTACGGTTTCAGACGCTGTGGATGCGGAAATTGAATGTGTGTGTGGTTATTTTCTCCATTAATTCTTGCTTTGAGGTTTTCGTTTTGGGTTTTGTTTGAAATTTCAGAGAAGCGTCGTTCTTAATTATGATTGTTGTCTTCTCTGTCCATTTCTCCATCGAAAATGCACTCCGTAGAGTCAGTATTTTGTATTCCTCGAATGAACTTCCTTTGTTTTTAGGTTGATTTTACAGTACCCTTTTGGCCATTTTTTATGGGGTTTCCCTTGTTTTGTGTATCTAACTTTTCTGGGTTATCATACAATCTTGTTTCCCCTATTTTTGTCTCTAATTTGTGCTTTTAGGATGGATTTTCAGTACCCTTTTGGCCATCTTTTCTGGGTTTTAGTCTAATTTTTCTGGTTTTTGTGATGAGTTGAGTTTTTGAGCTCACACACCCTTTTTAGCAATGCACTGGGTTTGTAGATTAACTACTTGTGTCACCTAAGTTTACTCACCTTCTAGCAACTCTTTTTCTCTCTCTCTTTTTCACTTGGAATGATGTGGGTTTTGATTGACTTGAACACTATGAATGAGGATGAAGAAGACACCCAGAATCTGTTCAATCTTTCCCCAAATTACCCCATAAATATCAACAACAACAACAATTCATCTTTTCCTTGTTCAACAACGACTGTTTCTGGGGTTCTTCGTCTTCTTCAACAACAACACCATCTCCAGCTGTTGTTGTTTCTGAGCCACTCATATCGCTCCCTAGGAAGGGTAGTTTGGTTGTTTACTTTGCACAATGTCATCTTGAACAACAACAACAACAGCAAAATGTTTCTGGGTTTGATTTAATTTCTGGGGTTTCTCATGGAAGTGATTTATTAAAAAAGGACTTCTGGGAAGGGGGGGTTTAACTACAGGAGAAAAGTTGAAGAGATGAGGGAAAGGGAAAAAGAAGAGAGAGAAAGAAGGGGGATAAATTTTAATCCAAGCTGGAAATAGAAAAAAAAGAAAAAAATAAGAGGGCATGTATTTTTAATCTGATGTGGCACCAAAAAACGAAGTCAACGCGGTCAAACACATGCTCATAATGTCATGTCAGCAAACCACCGAGTCACAGCCACTCAACTCGCCGGCGTCCCACTATAATACAATTTATTTATTTTTGGACCACCAGAATCCAAAATGATAGTAGGGATTATTGCCATACAATTTGTGATAGTAGGGATTATTAGAATCCAATCTCTCTCTCTCTCTCTCTCTCTCTCTCTGTATATATATATATATATATATATATATATATATATATATATATATATATATATATATATATATATATATATATATATTATTTTTTTTTTGGGTACAAAGGACGAATGTCGGAATTTATGTGTTTTAGAAAGAACATTATTGAAAATGTACAATCAATCATTTACTTTTTTTTTTGAAAAATTATTATATACATACTAATTGAATATATCTTTTCTGAAGTATCTTAATTGTACCATACCTTCTATACTTTTATAAACTATAACGTAACATATTACACTTCAATTTTCTTTTAACACTAGCTAAATTGCCCGTCCAATGAACTAGACATTTATTTTGTGTTTTTGAAATTATATGTATCAATTACTTTCTCAATATTTTTTTATCTGTCATTTTGAAAAAAAATGAAGAAATCAATGTAAAATAAATTAGGTAGAAATAAATCACATGACAAAATACTATCAATGATTGAAAACGTAAATGTGAAAAATAATAAAGACCAAAAAAGTCAGTTAAGTGAACAAATAAAAAATGATGGAGGGAGTATAACAAAATTAGTAAATTACAATACTTTTCCCATTAATAAATAGTAAGCTTTTAAAGTTAATAAATAGTAAGCTTGTAAAAGTCAATCATATCATTTTTTATTATATTCTTTTCTTTCATTTCCTTTCCTCTCCTAAGTCCTAACCTAACCTAACCTGAACCTAACCTGACTAAAGATTAGCGTCTGAATAAATGAAAAAGGTTTTTACCTCATTTATTTTTTTATAAAAAAATAATTACTTACTAAAAAATTGAGCAAAATTATAATTAGAAATAAACACAAAAAAAAAGATAGGAAAAAGGAAAAATAAACCAATTTAACTACAACAAAGGCACCCAACACCAGGAAAAGATGACATAAAGGTGAGGAAGCATAACAAATTTTAACGGCTAAAAAAGAGTAGAGAAATGGAGAAGGAAAGCAGGCAACATTAACATTGAAAATGATAGGGAATTAGAGTTTCAGATATGGGCACATTTCTCTTAGCTCATATTCTTTTTAAGATCCTTGGCCAATATACCATCACAACACAACACAACAAAGCTGGCCCATTGAGACAGAAGCAAGTAGACAAGCAAGCATCACAACACTCAACAAAAGGGAGCAACATCCTTTCCTACTTTATTAATGAATTGAGTATTAATGCCTCATATGTGCCACATAACATTTTGATTCTCAAAACGTTTCCATGACTATCACACTCTATCAAAATGGAACGCTAATAATTACAGTTAAGGAGGTAAAAGTGGCAGTTACATGAATTGATTATATATTTCATTCATTATGGTTCATTCTCATCCCTCAATAGCTTGCTTATTTTATAACCGAGCATTTATTTATTTATTTATTATTATTATTATTATTATTATTATATGTCTAAGTTGTGAATGACATACGACACTATAAAATCCACAAAGTGTACAATATTGTATTGCCTTTTGATTAGGCATTGAGCTTTTTAACAAGATTGTTGAGAGTATATGATTCCTTAATCTTTGAGTTGTATTTTTTAATTTGTAACATTTAAGTTTTCAAATTTTACACTTTCATTTCAACATTATACATTCTAATATTGTGTTTTATTTTTTTCGTTATAATCAGAGAGCAGTCAGAGTACCATGAACGATCTTATCGAAGGAGTTCATATTTATCATTCAAGTATGGTAAAAGATTCTCAATATTCTTTGGTCAAGTCAATCTAATTACATTATACATCCTTTGCTCTTCTCTTTCCTCATGTTTATATTTATTGGTTGTGTATATTGGTCTCATATATTGAATTTGAAATTGTTTATTATTTATTATGTTTTATTTTGGATATTAATTTAGACTTATTTTATCCAATTTCATTATGGTTAACATAGTTTAATTTACAAATATGCATTATTGGTTGTGTATATTGGTCTCACATATTGCATTTGAAATTGTCTATTTGTTATGTTTTATTTTGGATAAATTTGGATTTATTTTATCCAATTTCATTTGGTTAACATATTCTTTAGTTATGTACAAGTATGCGTGATGTTTTAACTATATGTATGTTGATATAAAATTGCAATATTATGATACTATATTTCACAAACAATTGCGAATGAATTTTTAATAAAGTTCTACCGATAAAAGATTCTTACATACCATCACATAACGAATTCACAAATTTCTCTGTTGATGGTACAATAAGAATTTGATTTCAACCGTAATCCATTATTTATATGATCTTCCTTTGATGTCTTTTGATTTAGGCATTGTCATCAACACACGACTTATTTTGATAAGTTGCATCCAAAATGTTTAGAAGACTACCAAAGTTTGCTCACAAGTAATTTCATACTCATCACTACAACATTGGATAAAAAAAAAGGAATTAGTCTAAATGTTAGAAAAGTCACCAATTGCTTACTTTAAATCATACGTTCCAAAATATGAAAAATTCTATGTACGATGGTATTTTTAAATTGATAATTTTCTTATAATATTTTTAGTGGGATCGAATTTGTGATTGCTTCTTATTAAATTTTTAAACTTTATTCGATTTTAGTCATTCATTTTAGTGATCCTTAAAAAAAGGTAATAAATTCTTTAATTCTTAAGATTTTCCTAAATAATCACTCAAGCTATCAAAGTACACAACTATATTGGTTTCAATGAGTATTTATTTTAGCATAATGCATATATGATTGTACCATATTTTTAAAATTATTTTGATATGATAGAGTTTGTCGATCTCTTTAATCTATAAAAAAGATAAAATAAAATATAAGTTTCAAAATATATTTGTAACATAATTATTTATTTAATGGAAAAGTTAATAATATTTATTATATAGATTGATTTATCAAGTGTTAAGAATGTCGTACATTTTATTGTTATGTAAATATTTATAAAATCATTTGTTTCATTAGACTATGTTCTTCCTCTTGCCTAGATGTCACACTAACAACTCTAATTTGATGCACGCTAATGCAAACAGGGTTAGTGCTTTTACAATCTTTTTTAGTACAACTAGCAGCTTCGGTATTTAAATTTGTATTATGCTAACTTTAAATTTAAAAAGAGAAAATAATTTTTTAAAATTTGAATAATATGGTATGAGAAATTAAAAGATAAAAAGAATAATGAAATGTTAAAAAAATTAATATTGACAGATAAAACAGAAAAGGTGGTTGTGATATTTCACACACATTGGGTAATTTTAATTGTTTAAATTATTTTTTGGAAAAAATAAATTTATTATTCAATAGACATTTATGGTTAAATATATGTATTTAATTTAATGCTATTTGACACATTACTTCATGCACCAAAAATACTATACTCTCTTCAACTACTAACATCTTTGACTCTAGATCATGAACTACACATTACAAAGGGTGCAATAGAAGTCAAGTTAGATGTTACTCTGTAAATAATAGGGAAATTTATTATTATTATTATTATTATTATTATATTAAAATAAATTTATTATATTGTTAGAAGTCTCATCTTTTTTGTAAATAATGTCTGATCCTTATTAATTTTTGTAAAATAAATCAATTTTTTCATAAAATATATAGCTTAATTGTGTCCCGTGCAACGCACGGATATAAGGTCTAGTATCATAAATAGCCAAGTCAATATCATTCTAAACCTAGATCAAACATTTGGGCATACCAAACACATATTCGCGTATTTAAAGCTCCTTCAAATCATAAAGCAACTCAATCTCTATACATATAACACAAGTAAGACAATATTCATCACAATCAATCAATAGCCCACGAATTTCAGCATTCGACCCAATATTCCAATATGCAAACCAACCTAAACTCCCTCCTCACATACATCGTCCGAAACAAACCTCAATGCTCAATGTTCAACCCAAATATCAATTGATTTCGAACTCAGTTACATAAATCAATCCAACGATTACAACACAAATAATAATTCTAGGCATAAATTCATTCATTATTCAAAGTCTGTTAACTAAACCTGACACTTAAGAGGGGACAGAGATTACCCACTTTGATTCCCAATTTACACCTTAGGGTTTTGATTCGGGCTCGAATTGAGACTCTCTAACTACTCCTAGCGTGTGTTAACCATGACCTTGTTGGGAATGTGTCCCGACAATGTTCAATTACATCCAAGTACTCAAGCCAACATGGCACGGTGATTAAAGTTTTGGCTAGAAGATTTATTAATCGGTGATTGAATAATTCAATCACAGTTGTGTTAGTTGGTCCACAAGGCCACACAAGCCAATACCTCAAGGCAAGAGTATGTTGGAAAGAGGGTCGGATCAATAGGGTATTGATCCGATGAGGCCCCAAAACGCCTAGGGGGTGAAAAGGAGGCACCACGGAGGATGACAAGGGTCGCCATGGTCCGTGGTGGCCTCCAAGCCGTAGATTTTGAATCTGCTGCTCACCACGGTCCGTGGTGAGGTCACACCGGTCCTTGGTGATGCTTAGGAGGCATGTCCCACATCGGGAGTTGAGTCATATTATCCTCTCTCTCCCCCCCTATAAAAGGGGATCCTTTGGGATGGAAAAGCTTGTCTTTCCATTCCAAGTGGCCATTGTAAAGGTTAGTCTTTACTTTTGAGATTTAACAGATATCGGGAAAACTTTCCTTTGAAAGCTTACGATTTTAGGAGTCTCGAGGTGATTCTCGGGAATCCTCCTTAAGGAAGGAAGGACATACTGTATAGGATACAGTCAACATACTCTTTGAACCCGATTGGATCGGGGTCGACCGGTCTAGCAGTCATGCCATAAGGTGTTGCGTGGACCTTTTGTGGAGGTTTCCTTTTTAGAAACTTCTATTAGGAGTCCCTCTTGAAGACCGGTGCGTTCAAGAGTCCAAGATCTGCTGAGGATATTATTTTTAGAGACTCTATGTAATAACTAAGCCCCTGCTATCTTTTCAATTATGTTATTTCTTTTTGGGTTAGTTTAGAATAGATTAGTCATTAGGTAGGAATCTTAATAGTTATGATTTATTTTTCATCGAGGTGGTCTCGATTAGATCTGGTCCACCCTTTTCATGTAGCCTAGTGAGGATTAGACTACCTAACCCATCAGTGGTATCATAGCCTCAGGTAACATGCTTACGTTTTTCCTATCTCTACTATATGTTTCAAATGTTGAATCATATTAGATTGCTTGCCAGAATGCTTGTTTATGCCCTTTTATATTATAAGCTTGGTAGATATGATCTATTAGGATGTAAACATATTAGATTAAATTTTGGTTTGGCATGTTGTGTTGGTTAACCATGATTATTATTTGTAAAGATCTTGTTTTGGTTGAACCTTGGCTTAGATTGATTGGATGTTGGTTTTGGATCTTTGTTTAGTTTTTTCTTTTACGATCACATGTGGGTTTTTGGTATGAGATAGGGAAAGCCTTGGTTGTGGCAATTGTTGTCATAACCATCAGTTTGCTTTTGAGCCTTTACCCCTTGTTTGACAAGGAATCTCGAGCATGACACTAGATGTCTTGCGCGCCCAAGATTTTGGTGAAACTCATAGCCATTCCTCTCTCATTTTTTAGCATCTTGAGTAATTGTCGCGTTAGACACCGTACTCGTGATGACTCTCGTGGTCGTATAGGAAATGATGATGTAGGGTATAGTTTGATGTGTATGACATATGATGTCACACTCATAACTAATGCTACCTCATGTTTGATTCAAACATTAGACCTAAGGAATTCGAGGTTTAAGTCTAAAATGTTAAGACTTGAAATCTCATTTTCCATAACTTCCTAGTTAAATTGGATTTAACCCATGGTATGGAAATGGGTGATTCCATTTAAGTATTGTATTGTGGGAAGAGTTGATTTTGGAAATCAACCATCAATCGATCAATTGGGCATAAACAAATCATTTTGTGGAGTTGGCAGCGGGTGTTTCCAGTTGATACTCTACGAAATGATCCTCAGCATGGATTTAGAATCCGCTGAGTAAATTTGCTCGATTTTAGAATTTGAATGAAATGAGCATGTGTCTAGCCTTGAAATTTTGAATTTAAGAAGGAAAGAGGTTTCCTGTCTCACCTAAAATCGTTTTGGGCTGGAGACATTAACTTAATAAAATAAGATTGTTAAGTTTGCATGCTGTTATTCTTGGTATTTGTCTGATGCTGAATTTGTTTTGGTTATATCCCTTAATTTTGGTTTATACATTGCAAGTTGGATGCCTTCTATAATTGTTATTGAAATAGGTAGGTGTTGACATATGTTGATATGTCATGTTACAATGTTGCCAAAATATATTTCTTGATCGCATGTGCTCTTAGTATGACCTTAGCTAGTCTGGTTTTACAGGCATACATGCCGAGTTTGGTGAAATACGACATGCGTGCCATTGATTTTGAGTATATTTTCAATTTAATTTGATTAAATTTGTAATTTGTATTTGAAATTAATGTAATCTCATTTGATGAGACCCACTTGTAAATCTTGTAATGTGGAGACTGAAGTTAATATTTGCCTTAGAACAAATGACTACTGAAAAATTAGCCTCACAGTTGGCTCAAAACATCTAAACAACATTATACAAAAGTTAATAGTTGCAGATTCAATGGTCAAGTACACAAAGAATAAAGTGCCATGAAATGCAGCTAACAAACTAGGCGGGCAAACATTGTACAGTAGAAATAACACACAGAACACTTCCACCTCTGCAGTGTTAAGCAAAAACGTTAGTTAGAATTTATATACAAATGAAAGTTATTGAACACATCTCAAGAAAACCTTTTTAAGGAGAGTGAATTCAATGTGAATTTTTAGAGAAAAGGGGGAGGGGGCAATCGAAATTAGAAGTTAGAACCCATGACCATTCTCCAACATCAGGAGTAGTGGAATAATACAAAACATATGGTCAAGGCTCAACTGATTGATAGTTGCAACAATTTGCTGTGTAACTCCATAGACCAAACAACTCGAGGTTTCTTCTCAGTGGAAGGATCATCATTATCATGCTCATTCTCATCTTGTTCATCATCATCTTATGAATATTGGTCCTTGCGCTTTTCACTTAGCAGACCAAGGTCCCATACACTACAAAATTGCACCAAAGTGAAACAAATTATAAAAATCAAACCAACTTCCAACACTACAGAATCAATCAAAATTGTAGAATCTCTCTTCCTGGAAACTAAAGTAGACACTCTTTATCTTGAAGAAACCCATCGAATAGCCAAAATTGGAAACATGAATTGGAAGATTAGAGTTCGATAATATCAAGTTAATCAACAAATTTATATCGACTCAGATCAGTTAGCAGCAATAAGTAAACATACGGAGAAGGGTGAAGGAAAACCTTATTCATAACATCGGGATTAGCTTTAAGAGGGAGTCATCGCTTAGCCCGAGAGAGAAGCAATGACTTAGGGTTTGCGATCTTTAGCGCTGGGGAGAACAGTGGTTGCGGCGGTGAGTAGCAGTGGCCGGAGAAGACGGTGTGGGCTTCAAGGGTGCAACGGTGTAGGCGCTGGCATCAGGCGATTGTTTCCAGTGGTTGGGCAGAGGCATCTGTGAATGAATGTTGTTGTACTTTTCTAGGTATGGGAGATGAGAAGTTTGAGTATGAGCGAAACCGACAGAGAGGAAAAAGTCTTTAAGATTTATTTGTGCATATATTGTATACAACTTGCCTCCCACAAAAGATAAACTTAGTAATTTATGTCTATACGGTACCAAATAATACCAACCAAAAATTTTCTCTAATAATGTGTTGGTAAATAATATATAGTACCAATAGATAAATATATGTTGAGAATATTATAATAAGACCAATTGATAATTTTTATTTGTTAGCAAAGTAATTACATTATCAACAAATATTTTAGTTGTTGGTAACATCGTATCATTACCAACATATAATTTATCTGTTGTAAATAAATTCTTTTACCAACAGATAAATTATCTGTCACTAGCATTTTGTTGGCAAAAGCCACTGGTTAACCATAAACCATGGTTAATCGCATATAATATGCAATTAACCGGCGGTTTCGGTTTGGTTTGGGTTTCCAGATTTCAAAGGGGTTAACCGATTATGCGGTTTAGGTTTTCAAAATCCAAAAACCACAAAAACGGTTAACTGGTTTTGCGGTTAATCGGTTATGCCCACCCCTAAGGAATACTCCTATCTATAAGAGAATTCGAACCCCTCATCATACCCTTAGGTCAAAGGATAAATAAGGACCTTAATGAGGGATTAAGACTTCGACTTAGTCAAGAGATATAGCTGTTGGAATCCATATAATATCGGACTTAATATTGATACCATATACATAATACACAAGATTATATAGCCGTTAGCATTAAAAACCATTTCTGGCACTCAACACGGTCCGTGTTGACCGTACCACAGTTCGTGTTGAAACAACACGATCCGTGTTGCCTCAACACGCCCCGTGTTGAGCCCATAGTCTTGGTATTTCTGGTTTCTGGAGACCTACACGATCCGTGTTGGTCTCAAAACCATCCGTGTTGATCATATTCTTGATGTTTATCTTATATATGATCCTTGTACTTGTTCCACATGATTCTTCATGCTATATAATCTTCTTATACTTTTGAAATAATTCCAACAATCCCCCGCCATTTCAAGAGTATGAAAAAACCCTTGAAATGATCTTACTTAAGGAGCTAGTACCCCTGCCATTTGAAGCATACTTTAACTTGTGATCACTCGAGAAACCCTCTAAAACATACGCCTAATGAAAAGTAGATTGCTCCTTGAACTTTTTACTTAGTATATATGAGCCAAAATTGAATCCAAATCACAAAGTAGACATGTCTTTGAACTTTGGATTTATATTGACCAACTATACTCATAACACACATATGTTTTAAATCTTAAGAGTAAATACTTTAACCCTATTATCCGGCCTTGTGTCCTTATCCTTTATAAGTGTTTTGAAACTCTAGCTCATAGTTCTTTTATGCGGCCACACATAACACTTACATAGGTACACTTTATAATATATCACCCCTTTAATTAGGCTTTCCACAAAATCTATTAAGAGTATTACTACTCAACCTCTAGTCATTACAAATTTCTAAACATCACTTGACCTTGGAATAAACATTGATGCTTCCTTCTAATTTGACAACTCCGTACTCATTTGAACTTTAGAAATTGGTGGTACACTGGTAGTCCAAATCGTAAAGTTGAGTCTTTATTGTCATTAGTAGAAATTTGAGATACACTTGAACTCATCCCCTTTGAAGTACTTTTTATCAAATCTCTAAACAATCCTTTGGTTAGAGGATTGGCTAAGTTTTCTTTTGATTTGATAAACCTTAAAGTCACTACTCCATCCCTTATTAGTTGATGTATATAACCATGCCTTAAACCAACGTGCCTTGACTTACCATTGTAAACATGACTATATACAACATCAAGAATAGTCTTGCTATCACAATGAATCATGATAGGCGCCATTGACTTATACCAAATAGGTATTTCCAATAATAAGTTCCTTAACCATTTCGCTTCCTTACAAGCAGCATATGATGCTACTAATTCCGAAGACATAGTGGAGTCCGCTGTATTAGCTTGTTTCTTAGATCCCCAAGAAACCGCTCCACCTCCTAATAGGAGCATCCATCCAGTGATAGAAGAGAGATCTCCTTCATTTATCCAACTCACATCCGAATAGCCCTCTAACACCGAAGGTTCTTCCTTATAAGTGAGTTTATAACTTTTAGTACCAGCTAGATATCTTAATACCCTCTGAATTGCAAACCAATGCATATGACTCGAATTACTTTGGATGAAATTGACAGAAATTGAAACAGTAATAATTTACCAACGATAAATTGTAATTTGAACAAATCTGGGCTCTACAAATTTGAACAAAATTGAATAAAATAGAAAAAATTGACTAAAATAGTGCTTTTTCAATACTCAAAAGCGATTGAGAATGAGAGGAATTATCACGAATCTGTAAATTTTGTATTCCACTGTCAGGCAACTAGCAAGCTTGAAAATGAGAAAGGAAATACAATGACGATGAAGAACAAAGGGGTCAGATGAGTTTTTCATTTCTCACATGGTTAAATGAAATTTTTAATTGAGGTCAACTATGTCACTTCAAATTAATTTTATCACTAATTAAGGCCCCGTTCTTTTATACAGTTGGTTGCGGTGTAGTATGATGAAAATTTGAAAATTGTGTTAGGTTTGGGAAAATTGTGGTGGAATGTAGAAGGTTGTGGTGGATTGGAATTTTTTTTATATTTTTTTTGTGAAAAGATGGCCAAGAGCCAAAATTCATTCAAGATGGACTAAATCCTCCAGGAGTACATCCACTAAAAAAATTAGGAACAGAATGGAATTCATTTATATCCTCCCCTTGGTGTAGACACTATGAAGCTAGGCAGTGGGCTACCTCATTGGCACTTCTTCTTATCCAATTGACTTCATTAATGTAGTTACCTTTCCACTTTTCTTTTATCTCACTCACCACCAGGCCCCAAGGGCCTCTCCCAACAACTTCACCATTCAGAAGCTCCACAGCCCCTTTTGAATCACTCTCCACCGCTCCATTGTTCACCCCCCTCATTGCACACATCTTTATGGCGAAGGCTATGGCTTGAAGCTTAGTATACTCCGGCCCCCACTTTCGATTTAGCTTCCTACGCACTGCCCACTAGAAGGTGCCATCACCAGATCTGGCCACGCACCCTAAAGCGACGACCCCTCTGGTATCATCACAGGTTGCATCAACGTTAATCTTAAGGCCTTGGAATCCACCCTTCCAGATTTCATGTTGCTGCCCATTCTTTCTCATGTTTCCAGTCAACTGAACATCCACAAACTCCTTATAAACACGCACCGCCCTTTCCGCTATCATTGATTGATTTATTGATCTCCTATTATGCACAAAATCATTCCTTGCCCGCCAAATACTCCAAACTCCACAGCCTCAAAGAGCAGTCGCCTCGGAATCTAAAGAGTCGAGAATATTTTCAACCCACTCCATTCCATTTCTTCCTTGGATCAACCGGATCTGCGGCATGTTCAACAAATCCCGGACACCGTGTGTCCATTCACAAGCTACTAGGGCACGGTAAGCACTTCCGTCCCCTTTGTGGCATATTTCGCACTTCGCTGACCTACTGCAATGTTGTCGGCTCAAATTTAGGCTCACTGGAATAATATCCTTTGCAAGTCTCCACACCAGATTTTTGATTTTAGGGTGTACTGTCAAACCCCAAATTCGCCTCAAAATTGTTCGAGTGTTTGCTGTCGATGAGGAGCCTTCAGCAGATCTTCTTGCTAGGTGATAGTCGCTTTTAACCGTATATTCTCCATTTGCAGTATAGATCCAACGAACTTGATCTTGTGCCTTCCACCTCGGTATTGGAAGACTCAGAATGTCTTGCACTAAATCCTCCTCAAATAGGGAGTGCAACAAGTCTGTATCCCACATGTTTTCCTCGCCTTCCTTCAGCAGTTGTGCCATAGTCCACTCTTTCTTGTCATCTTCAGGCCATCCAATGAAATAACTTCCATCCTGAGCCACCCATCTGTCTCTCCATATGTTGATACTTCGCCCATCTCCAACATTCCATCCTAAGCCTTGTCTCAATAAATCCCGGCCCTTTAGAACACTCCTCCAAACAAAGCTTGGTTGATAGCCAACTTGTGTTGTTAATATGTTTCCTCTGGGAAATAACGAGCTCGCATCAGAGTAGCTGCTAGAGAGTCCGGCTTAACCAGGAGCCGGTATGCTTGCTTTGCTGGCATTACTAAATTGAAGGCCTTCATGTCCCTAAACCCCATTCCACCATCTCCTTTCTGTCACACATCTCATTCCAACTAATCCAGTGCAGACACCTTTTACTTCCATCCCCGCTCCACCAATATTTGCTCATTAGGTTGTTCACTTCATCATGAAAAGAGTCGGGAAGCTTGAAAATGCTCATTGCATAGAGCGGAACTGCCTGAATAACCGCTTTCAATAGTACTTCCCGGCCTGCTTGTGATACCCATTTTCCTTTCCAGCTATGGCACGAAGCCCATATCTTCTTCTTCTTCAAGTCTTCAAAGATAATTTTTTTGGATCGTCCTACTACCAGTGGTTGCCCCAAATACTTCTTATGATGTTCCATTTCTTTCATTTGCAGGGCTGTTAGGATCCGGCTACGCCTATTTTCTTTCACGTTGTTGCTGAAAAAAAACCTCAGATTTCTCCATGCTAATTTGCTGTCCTGAATACATCTCATAACTCTTCAAAACTTTCTTTAATGCCTCCAGATCCTCCCACCTATCCTGTAGGAAGAATATACTATCATCTGAAAAAGGAGGTGAGTAGTTGTTGGTGCATCTCTGCAAATTTTGACACCTCGCCAAGTCCCGCAATCTACCTCTCGTTGGATGAGTGCATTGAGCCCCTCCGTGACCAACAGGAAGAGGTACGGCGAAATAAGGTCGCCTTGTCGAAGTCCCCGCTTCGGGGTCACCAGGCCAACTTGTTCTCCATTCACACAGAAAGTGTATGTAATTGTAGTCACACACTAAATAATGGTATTAGTAAACTGACTCGGGAACCCCATATCTTCCAAGATTCACACCGAAAAATCACATTCAACCCGATCGTATGCCTTGCTCATATCTACTTTCGCCGCAATCCATCCACGCTTGCCTTTCTTCTTCTTTTTTAAATGGTGAAACACTTCGAATGCTATCATTGCATTATCAGAGAATAACCTCCCTGGAATGAAAGCAGACTGATGTTCATCAATAATCAGATTCATCCAAGGCTTCAAGCGATTCACAAGCGCTTTGGATATAATCTTATAGAGGACATTACTTAGTGCAATTGACCGGAGGTCTTTCATCTCCTGTGGATTTTTAATCTTTGGTATAAGCGTGACGAGAGTATGATTCAACTGGTTAGGCATACTTCCTCCATCAACACTGCTAAAGCCATTGAACATACCTCATCCTTCACAGTTGCCCAATACTTCTGAAAGAAAAGCGCACAGAAACCATCCGACCCTGGCACTTTTGTAGGTCCCATTTTCATCACAGCACCCTCGATTTCCCTCGGAGTGTATTCCCTTAACAGATAATCCCTCATTTCCATGGGAATTCTTCCATGAAGTTCCGGAAAAGAAACTCCCTCCAAGTCCGGCTTGCTAGAAGCAAACAACTTCTGATAATAATCCACCACTATTCATTGTATTTCACCTCTCCCAGTTTGTACATTTCCTTCATGGTCTTTCAAGCTAGAAATCAAATTCTTCTTTCGTCGATGTTTCACCTTAGCATGAAAGAAAGCCGAATTGCAATCCCCTTCTTTCAGAACCTGATGATGGGCCCTCTGAGCCCAGTATTTCTCATTTGCCAATTCCAAGTCTCCTAACTGGTCTTCAATACATCGCCTGGCCTCCAAATTATGGGATGTGGGCTGCTCCTTACATAGGTCCTGAAATTTGCATCTGAGCTCTTGAATTTTTCGGCCCAAGTGGCCAAAACGCTCCCTTCCCCAAGTAGCAAAAGCCTTCCCACATTCCTTCAGCCCATCCATAATGTTATCACAATGACCCACAACCTCTTTCCTATTCACTTTCACGACTTCTTCAAAATCATCCTCATTGACCCACATAGCTTCAAACTTTGGTGCCCTATTTCTACCCCCTCTCATCCAAACCTGGGGGTGGGTGTCCAAAAGAATAGGGTAATGGTCAGACCCTTCCCAGCATATATTTTCTACTCCCCCTCCCATCATTCTCTCTCTCAGATGTTCATTACACAAAAACCTATCCAACCTCTCTTCTACATGATTCAATCCCTCTCTTCTATTACTCCAAGTGAAGGGCTAACCTTTGAAACCCATATCTACCAACTCCCACTTTTCCATAACTCTCAGCATCTCCGCCGCCGCACCGAAGTCAAAGCCACTCCCACCTTGTTTTTCATTCGCGAACAACACGATGTTCAGGTCCCCGAAAGACTAGCCAATCCCCCCTCCTGAGCTCCAAGAAAGTCAATGAGTTCCGTCATCCTCTTCTTACACTGGTTGTCCGACCAACCATAGCACCCGGAGATTCTGACTCGTCGTCCATCCATGTTTACCGTGCCTTATATATGATGGTTGGAATAAGATTTTATCACCACAGGACAATCCTCTTTCCACATCATAGCTAACCCGCCTGCCCTTCCCACCGAAGGAACTACCAGACACCCTGCCATTCCACATCTCACCTTTACCCTATCCATCTCATTTGTGAACAACTTGGTCTCCATAAGAAAGACCACATCTGGGGAGTAATTCCAGATCAAACGCTGGAGTGAGAGAACTGCCTTGGGACTCCCCAACCCACGGCGGTTATAGCTCATAATCTTCATTGCTCCCGGCAAGGGTGGCCGTCGCACACCCCCGCCGCTCTCTGAGAATCCTCCATCTCCACATCGTTGATCCTTCCTCGTTTCTCCCTAATCTCAACATCCATCAATTGCATAACTTCAATGTTAGAGGCACTGTCACTCTTTCTCTTCATGGTCCCTAGGATGGGGGTTCCCCCATCTGTCTTTGCTTGTGTTCGATGTCCCACAGATGGTTTCACTCGTTTCCAAGTGCCCCTACCCATCTCACTTTTGTCCTTTCCCTCTTCCCTAGGCAAATCTGTCCCCTCCACTTCTTTCTCATTTCCTTTTGTTTGATTATTCGCTTTTTGCATGCCACTGTTCACGTCCCCATGCACCCTAGATTCTTGTCCAACCACCTCTTGGCTCCCCGTCCCATTGCCATTATCCTCCTCTACTAGACTCCTATCCACCAAAGTTACCTGATTTTCACTCCTATTATCATTCGATTTTGATCCCTCTCCTAGGTCTTCTTTGTTTCCATTAACTGCTTCCAGTACATCCTTCGGAGATCTCCTCGCCGTCGGGCCTCTCTTTTCGCTCTCCACCAACTTTAAGCTTGTATCCGAAGAGCTTATCTCCGTTGATGATTCCCAGTTCCTACCCTCTTTGCTATCTCGCCCCTTTTTGTGTTTGTGAAATTTCAGTGGGGAAGCTCGAAGCCAATCTCCGTACTGTCCTTTCAGGTCTTCCTCTTCATGGAGTTCACAATCGTCCTCAACATGACCAAGTTTACCACACCTATAATAGAAATTGGGAAGTTTCTCATACTTAAAAGGAATCCACCTCGCTCCAACCTCCCCAAAATTTACTATGGCTCCCCAAATGAGGGGATCATCAATTCTGACCTTAACTCGGAAAACTACATACTGGCTCCATCCCAGTTCATCATCCTCCCTGTAATCTACCATTCCCCCGAAACTTTCCGCCAGGGCTTAGGCTGTAGCTTTCAAGATCTTGCCAAACGGGACCTCATAGCCTTGAACCCAGAAATGGACATGCTTGAACTTGACTTCCGACGCTACCAGATTATCCCCAACTTCCTCTAAGAGAATAAGATGTTTGTCGAAGACCCACGGGCCCCCCTGCATCATCCTCTATTTATCGTCTTTCGTGAAAAATTGGAAAATAAACAAATTGTCTCCCATCTCTCGGATCCCAAACGGTTTTTTCACCCTCCAAGCCTGCCTCAAAAACGCGAATAGCTCCAAAACCCTAAAAGGTTTGTCAGTGAACACCTTACCAGTAACAACCCGCCCTAAAATTGTATTAATTAATGTACTAGCTGTCGTAATTAACTAAATTACGTTCTAAAATTTTGCGTTTTTTTTTCTAATTTATTTATGCAGCGGTGACAAGTCTCGAGCAGGAGATGGCAAAAGGTGTCGAGTTATCGGTTTAAAAATCTTTGAATTACTTTATTCACCCGATAAGTTAAACTATTTCGGGTTTTATCATTTACGTTAAATTCTTTAACAAAAAGGGGTTTAAATATTTTACTCCTTAACATTTGTATTTTATTATCCAAACCTTAATTTATTTGGGTTGTACTCTTTTTATTTATTTACAAGTAATATTTATATTCTACCTATTTAACTTCTCATTAATTTAAAGTTTCAATTTATTGTACCAATTTGTTATCAATTAATTTTATTCAGCACAAACTAATTATTTCAATCTAGTATACTTACAATTATTTTATTTAGCTTAATGTTTCTGATTTTATTAAGCTCCTAATTATTGTCCTAAGTTGAGTAGTGTGGGTTATATTAGTATTAAAGGGGGGGTTAGGGGTTCATTTTCATCATTTTATTTTCAAACACACACACTCACTCCTCCCTCTTCCCTCTCCTCCCTCACTGCCGAGCACCCCCCTTCCCCCCTGCTGCTGTTTCCGGCGACCGGCGCCGCCTCCCGCTGCCGTCCAAGGGTGGCCGCCGGCCACTCCTCCCTCTCTCTTGTGTTTTCATCAATTTTCTTCCTCAAAGGTAACCTCTCAAACCCCCAATTCAAATCCAATTAAACCCTAATCTGAAATTCATGTTCTCTTTATGTTATTCTTGCAATTTCTATCTCTTTTATACTCCTTTAGCATGAATTCAAAGTTGTGGTTGTATTAGCTAAGTTAGGGTTTGAGTTTGGGTTGAATGCATGTGAGGTTTGGGTTGTTCTTGAGGTGTTTTGTTGAAATTATGTTGGATAATGTTTTTCCTCTTTATGCATGTGAGTTTATTGAAGAAACAGTGAGTTTAGGGACTGATTATGAGTATTAATCATGTTAAGTAAGTGTTTCTATGCTCTAGTGTTATGAATTGGAGAGTTTTCATGAAGGAAGTGCTAGTTTAAGTGTTGTTCCAAGTGGCTTGTTGAATCCATGGTTGCATGTGAGGTTTATGGCTGTATTTGAGTAATTTATGAATGTTTATTTCTGGAATTATGGTGGATGTTAGCTATTTTGAAGTGTGGTTGTGGATTGGTATGATTTGGAAGCTTAAAACAACACTAAAAGTGGAGTTAAAGGCATAAATGTTTCTGTCTAGGAATCTGAATGTTACAGGAGATTAAGAATATGATTTTTGCTCAGATTTTTACTCCATAGGATAGCCCAAGGTGTTAGCTATCTATAGGCTTTGGAATTTCAAGATTCCGACATGCGTAGGCCGAGATATGGCCAAAACCGTAATGGCGTGAAACAAACTACGTTTTCTGAGTCAGTGATTTGAGGGCAGATTTTCGTCCACTTGGAGACCTTATTAGTTTCTGGGGTAAACATGAAAGTTTTAGGTCACGTTGCAAGATTTCTGGAATAGTATGGTTTGTAGACATCCGATATCGGGAGTGAGAGTTATAAAATCGCGAGTAAGGGCTGTCAATAGAGGCACTGCCCAGGAAGTTTAGTAATAAATTGGGATTTTGTGATCCAATTTCAATCATTTAAGGGATTCTTTTTGTTGGAGACTCTTTGGTAAGTATTAGAACATCCAAGAGGTGTTTCCTAAGTTGAAAATGCTATCTTTCAGAGGTTAAGGTTATTTATCAAAGTTATGATTATTATGGTTAAGATTGAAAGTTTAGGTTATATAGTGATAATCGACTTTAAGTTGGTTTGCGGATTGCATCAGTAGTACAAGAGCTCTTTAAAGCCTAATGATCCTAGGATTTAATCCTTCATCAATTCTTAATTCCAATTCATCATTCAAACACTTCTAAAGCTCATCAATCTATCTCTATAAATTCTTCTTCGTCGCTTAGCGACATACAAAATAAAACCAAAGCACTCCGTGATCCTTATCCTAGCTTCTCATTTCCTTAATTTCCACTCTCCATCAATATAATTACTTTAAATCATTTTGCAAGCTAAGTTACTATTCGTTCATGTTCAAGCCTCTTTATGAGTTTCGTATCAAAAGATCAAACCGAAAGTTTTTAGTTTCCAAACTACAGCTTCAGCTTCTGTCCGGGCTATTTTTCAGACCCTTCCCTTCATTTTTAGACCTCGGTCCTGCGGACAAAGTTGTAGATTATGATTATCCCTATTCCGAGAAGTACTCGTTTGCTTAATTCCGAGTTTTCTAGCCCGAGTTATGCTAAAAACTTTATTTTTTTAAAACCTGAAATTTTCTTTCTAAGTTATTTCATTCTTAGTTCTTATTTTACTTAACATTTGAAACTCACTAAGAACCTGTAGACCCCGAAAAATTGATCGATGACCTTTTTCGCGGCGCTACTTAAAAGTATGATTGGGAGCCGACTAGGATTGCTTAACCTTAAATAAGGTTGAACTTTTAAGAACGTTTTCGTTAACAGATTAAAAAACGATTTATGCGCCCGAGGTTCACCTTTAAAGAAAAAAAGAAAGAAAGAGACAAAAAAAAGAAGGAGAAAGCACGAGGGAACCCGTCTGGGTTCCTGCTTGAACCTAGACGAGTTCCGCTGCTGCAGACCCCACGAGAAAAGAAGAAAAAAGAAAAAGCAAAGGGGAAGAGGGTGATAAACCCGTCTGGGCTCATTAGTTGAACCAAGCCGGGTTACTCCTTGCGCTAATCGCAAATTAGGTCGCAAAAATCATAAAAAGGAAAATACCAAAATATGAAAATAGAGTCGCCAGTTGAATTTTAGGAGAAAAACAACAAACCATTAAACATAGACTCCGGCCTGCGAATCCAGAGATGGATTCGGGGGTAAGGTTACGAATTTGACAATTAAAATCATCAAATCCGTCTATTCAACGAATAGACTCTACTAGAATTAAATTAAAGCAAAACAAAAGTAAAGAGGGAGGAATTAGATATGAATTTCACAAATTTATCATTAAAATCATGCAAAACATTAAAAATAGAATGAATTCCATAGATTATGCTATATGGATTACATCAACTACAACTGTGCTAACCTTTAGGGAAGCAGCATGCAAAGGGAGAGAAGAGATGGAGAGAATATGCTAGTGTCAATACTCTAGCATATTACCTTGGTGTGTTTATGGAAGGGAAAAAAGGGTTTAATTTATAGTGGAATAGGGGGAGTAGGGGGTGCGTTCTAGGGTTTAGGTTTTAACCGCCGCGTCAAAACTCAGTCGAGTTCAGCTTTGGATCGAGCTGTGCTTGGCCCACCAACCCAGACGGTTTCCTGCCGAGCTGAGCCATGCTCAGGCCCAAGAACCCAGACGGGTTCCTGCCGAGCTGAGCTATGCTCAGGCCCAAAGAACCCAGACGGGTTCCTGCTCGTTTTCGGGCTAGAAAAGAGATGGGTTTGCATGCTACTAAACTATTCAGCTAGCTTATTTTTACAAACAACTAAAACTAATAATGGTACGAAATCCGGTGTCTACAGAACCTTATTCGGTTCTCCATTTTATACTTCTCTTATCTTAGTTTCCAAGCCGCCCAAGCCATCCCGAGGCCGAGACGCACCGCCTAACATCGCACCGGTTCAAGGTACGCAAATTGTCCAACTTTTATCGTTCAAGCACGTTACGATGTTTATTCATATCAACTTATATCATGATCTATGTTGTACATTATTATTTTCAAAAGTGGTCCGCCATATTATTATAATTCTAGCTAGTTACGTGAAGTGCTAGCCTTTATTCATTTATATGATGCTCCTGATCAGAGTGTCCTGACTGCCGGTCCGATCAAGCATAGCGATACCCAACCCAAACTCCAGATCGGTTTGGGGCATGCGCGTGTTAGGTGCTTTGCACCGATCGTAAGGGATACCACTCTATTTTTTTTCTATATATATATATATATATATCGTGTCTACTTTTATATGTTTATATCTATGTCAAATCCATTTAATACATGTTTGGCCCCGTCCCCGTTTTCAAAATGAATTTACATGCCGGCACCGAAAACCGTTTTCGAACGGTTTGACGTGTCGGAGGTTTGTGTACTGAGTGTTTCCCCACACACTTTTGCGATTGTTTTAAATGTTTTGTTTTAGGAGGTTCGAGCTCCCAAGACAAGGGTAAAACCAGTCAGAAGTGATCTGATCCAAGCAAGGTAGACTCTAAGGTTTATCGCGAGTTGGCAAGGGCGTTCAGGGGTTGAAGAAGTTGTGGAACCTTCCTATTATTATATTTATGTACCTATTTCAAGTGTTGTATAAGTTGTATTTTAAGTTGGGATTTGTTGGAGTTAAGCTTATATTTCCTTGTGGTTTGAAATATTTGGTGGTTGTGTTGCCTTGTCCCGAGTGGGGACGGCGGTAATGCTTCAACCTAAGTGTTCCGCTGCGCTAATCACAGGTTTGGGATCATAATTAGTGATTTAATCTTGTGGTTAAAGGTTGGGGTGTTACAGTTGTGGTATCAGAGCAGTGTTATAAGTGGAATTTGGGGTTGTAGAATTCCCTAAGATATTGAGTATTATGCTTTAGACTTGAGAAGAAAAGTTAGGTACGTGTGAAATGTGTATCTCTTATGGTCAGTTTGGGAAGATTTGTGATTATGTGGGAGTTGTTGAAGAGCATGAAGCTCTAGGTGTTGTATAGAGTATGAATTGTTTTCTTTGCAGGTATCCAAGTTATGTAAATTTGGGGATAGCTCTCTTTATAGGGGAAGTGCTGCTGAAATTTCCCAGGATTTTAGAAAACTCTAGTAAAATCTTAAGGAGAATTTAAGTGAAATTGAGTTGAGTCTAATGGTTTATGCAAGTAAAGCTTGATAAGTATATTGGGGAATAATGAAGCATGTTAAAGTACCTTTTAAAGGTTCGTAGTTGTTAAAGGAAAGGTTATAATACAAGTCCCAAGTGGGATTGGTGTAGGGTGAAATGAGTACTTGAGCTTAGTATGGGAGAAATCTGTAAGGACATCCAAAATGACGCGATTTAAGGGGTACAAGAAATTGTTAAAAAGAAATTGAACAAGAGCTTCTTTGATTGCTCATAAGGGGTTAACTTGGTTGAGACTCAAACCTTGCCATGTGTTTTGTTTCTTTTATTTACGTTATCAAGCTTTTTAATTTGCTAAGACTTTTAAGACCTTGCGTTTGCACTTTATGTATGATGTAGATGGATGCCAACGGCAACCCTCTCCCAAATCCTTTCGCGATGTTCATGGAACCTACTACGAATGTTCAAGCTCACCTCAAAGTCTTGCAAGATGCTTTCGAAGTTCATTGCGCTGCAAACCCAAAATCGGAATACCATGATGATAATTGTCGAGCCCGATGCTTACTAGCCACTCTTCCCCACGAGAGCCCGTGGGACGGTATCAGGGATAGGTACCGTCAACTGCTCCTTCGAGGAGAACCAGGACGTCATGCGTGGTGCCTTAATTACGTTGGAGCTTGGAATCAAATAGCTATGGAGGCGGTTATCACGCAAACCGCGCAATCACTGGGCCTCCATGTCAGTAAGCTAGGACCTTACCTATACGAGATGCTAACATTGCCCACTCCTCCTAACGCAGGAGTAACTCCACCGCATGTGTTTTCTCCACCGACGGATGAAGTACGGTTGCACTTTACACCTCTCATCACGGGACGCCCGATCGTTCCGAGTTCGCCTTCTCATGGGGAGACTACGCCCACAGCCCGAGAGGCCGGGGAGAAAGAAGATGACCCTAGCATGGATCGGGACCAAGAAGTGGAACGCCCAGGGCCTAGGCACGCCAAGAACCGCGACGAGGGAACGTCTACTCATGTAGTGCCGGTAGCGAAGCACTTCGACTGGACCAACTTGGGGCCCAAGATCCGTCGCACCAAGCGCAAGAGTGTTTGCCCCTTGCGACTATGACACGTGGAGGAAGCTAGGGAGTAGGAAGGGTCCAACTCACAAGTTTGAAGAAGTCTGAATGTAACTAACTTTTGTGCAGGGATAGCTAGGAAGCTAACCTTAGATTAAGCTAGATGACTGCATACACATTGCGGGTGACTAAATATTTTGCCTTGGGTCACCTTTGTAATTAGCCAAACTATGCTGATTTTTTGTGAACTCCCTTTGATTATTTTGCGAAAGGGGAGCATTGGTTGTAACTCGGGGAAACCTTAGAACTTGTTTATTTACTATTGCGCTGTATTATGAATGAAGGGCAGAAAAGCCTGCCGTAGGACAATTAAAAAGGGGATTTTCATTCTCGCAATTGGTTGTGAATGGTTGCAGTAGTATTATATATGTTGGGTTTTTTTTTACATAGGTCGATGTGTCTTATGATATTACGGGATTGTGAGGATTTTAGTTGGGGTTTCTGATATTACATGCATGAATGTGGTGTTATAACCTGACGAAGTAACAAGGATCCTATAAGGAGATGCTTGGTAAAAACTTAAAACTTCTATGACTGAGTTATAAAAAGGGGGAACAGTGCTAAATTATGTGGGATAATAATATGTTTTGTTGTTATATTGTAGCATGTCGCAAAGTTCGGGGAATTCACCACCACTAGAAGGGTCCGAGAATGAAGCTTCGAGAAGAAACCAACTTGGGATACAAGGGCCTCAAATTAACCCAGGATTAGTTACCCATCGTGAGTCGTCTTTAGGTTCCGCCCCTTCTAATCCACCACCACATCCTGACCCCTTTGGGATTCTAGTTCAAGAATTACTCAAGCGTGTATACCCATTCCTTCTATAGGTCAAGCAAGTCAGCCTAGGGAAGAGAATTACGCAGATAGGGTAGCCAGAAGGAACCCAACTTTTTACACGAGAAGTTATAACCCCGTGGTGCTAGAGGAATGGATTCGAGAGATGGAGAAAATCTTTTAGGTAGTTGAGGTGCCCGAAGATAAAAGGCTGACCATAGGGACCTATTACTTAAAAGGAGAAGTTGATATCTGGTGGAAGACTATTAAGGATGCATACCAGGGGACTGTTAAGTCTTGGATCGATTTTCTAGGCGATTTGAGAGCCCAGTTCTACCCCGTCTCCCTTAGACGTCAGAAAGAAAAGGAGTTTCTAGAATGGAGTATGCTCAATAGGGACATCTCGGTGGTACAGTACACGGCGAAGTTTAATGAACTGGCCCGTTTTGCCCCGGACTATGTGGCCTCGGAGAGGTTGAAATTGACCCGGTATGAGGGAGGCCTAGCGCCATACATTCGTAGCCAGTTGTCGTCTCATCACTTCCTAACCATGCAAGAAATGTATGAAAGGGCTGCTGAGGTAGAAAGGGTAAGAAAGGAGTTGAGAGCCCTGAACCCGGGAAACCAAGGGAATACAAAGAGAAAATGGAATGATAGGGGAGCGACTAGTGTGCCTACCGTGGAAGGTAGTCAGGTCAAGCGGCCAACGCCTCTGACTCCCAAGAATCAAGCCGCCCCAGCTGCTGTTAGGGAACCCTGCAAGAAGTGCGGCAGGACAAACCACACTACCGCCCAATGTCGGGTGGGCACCGACAACTGCTTGTGGTGCGGAGCATCAGATCATAGGACTCCGGAGTGTCCATGGAGGTCCCGGAGGCAGGAGCCGGGTACCACACGAACAGCACCGCCAGCGAGGACCACGCCACAGCAGGGCAGTGTGGGTCAAGCGTATGTCATGGGCAGGAAAGAGGCAGCAAGATCTGGTATGGTCGTAACTGGAACTGTTAATATATGTGCACAACCTTTAATTGCATTGTTTGATTCTGGTGCAACGCATTCTTTTATCTCAACAAAAGTTGCCTCGAAATTAAATTTGCAAAGTCTAGCCTGCGCGGTGAAATATTCCATCAGTTTGCCTAACGGTCAGACCATGTTATGCACAAATAGTTTTGTGGGTGTCCCACTTATGTTGAATAAAGAAATATTTCCAGTTAATCTTATTCAGCTAGACCTAGAGGAATTCGATATTATCCTAGGAATGGATTGGTTGAACTTCACTCAAGCACAGATTAGATGCGGGGAAGGTATAGTTATTCTTAAGAATGCTTCGGGTAGAGAAGTTCGTTTCATTGGGGACTTAGGAGTTAAACCGTGTCCCATCATAACTTATGTGAAGGCTCGAAAGCTGCTAAATCACGGGTGCGAGGGTTACCTGTGTTCGATAAGTGAAGGTCTGAAGAGTCCACCCAAGATAGAAGAGATCCCCGTGGTGCGCGATTTTCTGGATGTTTTTCCCGAAGAAGTTACGGAGTTACCCCCAAGGAGGGAGATCGATTTCGAGATTGAGCTAATTCCGGGAACTAGGCCTATATCTAAGGCACCTTACAGAATGGCACCTGCAGAATTTAAGGAGTTAAGGGTACAATTGGACGATTTGTTGAGTAAAGGATTCATCAGACCTAGTACATCACCCTGGGGAGCTCCAATGTTATTCGTGAGGAAAAAGGACGGTAGCTTAAGGCTATGTATTGACTATCGGGAGTTGAACCAGGTTACCATCAAGAACAAGTACCCTCTCCCGAGGATCGACGATTTATTCGATCAACTCCAAGGGGCTGGAGTGTTCTCCAAGGTTGATCTAAGGTCAGGATACCACCAGCTCAGAGTTAGGGCCGAGGACATTTCCAAGACTGCTTTCAGGACAAGGTACGGGCACTATGAATTTACAGTGATGCCGTTTGGGCTTACAAATGCACCAGCAGTCTTTATGGATCTGATGAACCGAGTGTTCAAACCTTATCTGGATAAATTTGTGGTAGTATTTATAGATGATATTCTAGTGTACTCAAAGAAGTAGGAAGAGCACGAGAGCCATCTAAGGATTGTCCTTCAAACCTTAAGGGAACGACAATTGTATGCTAAATTCTCGAAGTGCGAGTTTTGGCTTAAGGAAGTGGCATTTCTAGGGCATATAGTTACTAGTGAAGGGATCCGGGTAGACCCTAGCAAAGTCTCTGCCGTTCAGGATTGGGCAAGACCCACTACGGTTAGCGAAGTTCGAAGCTTCTTAGGTATGGCAGGATATTATAGGAGATTCGTTCCGAATTTCTCTAAGATAGCTCTTCCGCTGACTAATCTTCTCAAAAAGTCAACCCATTTTGAATGGACCGGTAAATGCGAGGAAGCGTTTCAGGCGCTCAAGGAAAGATTAACGACCGCACCGGTGTTATCCCTTCCCGAGGAAGGAAAGGAGTATGTGGTATATAGTGATGCATCCCATCAAGGGTTGGGATGTGTGCTGATGCAGGACAATAAGGTGATAGCATATGCGTCACGGCAACTGAAGCCTTATGAAAAGAATTATCCAACACATGACCTAGAGCTCGCAGCAGTGGTGTTTGCCCTGAAAATTTGGAGGCATTATCTTTATGGAGTTCCTACGACTATCTTTACGGACCACAAAAGTCTCAAATACATATTCACTCAAAGGGAGTTGAATTTAAGGCAACGAAGGTGGTTAGAACTCATTAAGGATTATGATCTGTTTATCCAATACCATCCTGGTAAAGCAAATACAGTGGCTGACGCTCTGAGTAGAAAGACTCAGCATGGGAGGTTGACCTGCCTCGAGATCCACCCAAAATTACAGCAAGAGTTGAGTAAAGAGGACGTTGAGCTAGTTAAGTAAGGGGAGGGGATTAAGAGATTGGCTGCATTGTCCCTACAACCGTCCATTATTGAGGAAATTAAGACAGAACAGTTAAACGATCCCGAGCTTAAGAGGATCATGGATAATCTAGTCGTAAAGGGGATGCCGGGATTCTTGGTTCAAGAGGATGGAACCTTAAGGTTTCAGAATAGGTTATGTGTACCCAACAGGGGAGATTTAAGGCTTAAGCTGTTGGAAGAAGGTCACAACTCATCATATTCCGTACACCCTGGAGGTACAAAAATGTATAGAGATTTAAGGGAAAACTTTTGGTGGCCGAATATGAAGAAGGACATAGCCAACTGTGTGGATAAATGCTTAACATGCCAAAGGGTCAAAGCAGAGCATCAACGACCATCAGGTGAACTTAGACCTTTGGAAGTTCCCACATGGAAATGGGATTCGATTTCTATGGATTTCATTATGGGATTGCCCCTCATTGTATCAAGAAGGAATGCCATTTGGGTGATTGTGGACCGCCTTACAAAGTCGACACATTTTGTTCCTATCCATGAAGGGTGGAAGGTAGATAAGTTGGCAGATATATACATTCAAGAGATTGTCCGGTTGCACGGAATTCCAAAAGATATAGTATCCGATCGAGACACAAGATTTCAATCGAGATTTTGGAGCTGAATGTAGCTTTCGGTACTAAACTCAACTTTAGTAGCTCCTACCATCCGGAGAGTGATGGTCAAACTGAAAGAGTGAATCAAATCGTAGAGGATATGCTGCGCGCGTGCGTTTTAGATTTTCAAGGGAATTGGGATAGATATCTCCCGCTCATAGAGTTTTCGTATAACAATAGCTATCAGTCCACCATTAGGATGGCTCCTTTTGAAGCGCTTTATGGCCGAAGATGTCGTACCCCGTTGTGTTGGGGAGACTTAGACAAAGCACTAGTCATAGGTCCAGAGGTAATCCAAGACACCACGGATAAAATCAGAGTCATTCAGCAACACATCAAGACCGCCCAGAGTAGGCAAAAGAGCTATGCGGATAAAAGGCGAAGACCACTCGAATTTCAAGTTAGAGACCAAGTTTTTCTTAAGGTTTATCCAACTAAAGGGGTCCGGAGATTTAACATTAGAGGGAAATTAAGCCCTCGCCATATCGGGCCATACCCCATTGTGGAAAAGATCAATCCGGTGGCATATCGGATAGAGTTACCCTCTAGTTTAGGGAAGATTCATGACGTTTTTCACGTTTCTCAACTCCGGAAATACGTACCGGACCCGATGCATATTCTTGATGAAGAACCCCCGCTGTTAGCCGAAGATCTAACCTTCGAGCAGCAGCAGATTCAAATTTTAGATCAAAGAACCAAACGACTACGTTCAAAGGAAGTTCCCTTAGTCAAAGTGCTATGGGCAAATCAAGACACCTCAGAAGCCACATGGGAAACCGAGGAAAGCATGAAGAAACAATACCCTCATCTCTTTTGGAGGTAAATCAACCACGATCACTACCAATAGCAAGTTTCGGGGACGAAACTTTCTTTTAGGGGGGGAGGGTGTAACAACCCGCCCTAAAACTGTACTAATTAATGTACTAGCTGTCGTAATTAACTAAATTACGTTCTAAAATTTTGCGTTTTTTTTTTCTAATTTATTTATGTAGCGGTGACAAGTCTCGAGCAGGAGATGGCAAAAGGTGTCGAGTTATCGGTTTAAAAATCTTTGAATTACTTTATTCACCTGATAAGTTAAACTATTTCGGGTTTTATCGTTTACGTTAAATTCTTTAACCAAAAAGGGGTTTAAATATTTTACTCCTTAACATTTGTATTTTATTATCCAAACCTTAATTTATTTGGGTTGTACTCTTTTTATTTATTTACAAGTAATATTTATATTCTACCTATTTAACTTCTCTTTAATTTAAAGTTTCAATTTATTGTACCAATTTGTTATCAATTAATTTTATTCAGTACAAACTAATTATTTCAATCTAGTATACTTACAATTATTTTATTTAGCTTAATGTTTCTGATTTTATTAAGCTTCTAATTATTGTCCTAAGTTGAGTAGTGTGGGTTATATTAGTATTAAAGGGGGGTGGTTAGGGGTTCATTTTCATCATTTTATTTTCAAACACACACACTCACTCCTCCCTCTTCCCTCTCCTCCTCACCGCGAGCACCCCCTTCCCCCTGCTGCTGTTTCCGACGACCAGTGCGCCGCCTCCACTCCTCCTCTCTTGTGTTTTTCATCAATTTTCTTCCTCAAAGGTAACCTCTCAAACCCCCAATTCAAATCCAATTAAACCCTAATCTGAAATTCATGTTCTCTTTATGTTATTCTTGCAATTTCTATCTCTTTTATACTCCTTTAGCATGAATTCAAAGTTGTGGTTGTATTAGCTAAGTTAGGGTTTGAGTTTGGGTTGAATGCATGTGAGGTTTGGGTTGTTCTTGAGGTGTTTTGTTGAAATTATGTTGGATAATGTTTTTCCTCTTTATGCATGTGAGTTTATTAAAGAAACAGTGAGTTTAGGGACTGATTATGAGTATTAATCATGTTAAGTAAGTGTTTTTATGCTCTAGTGTTATGAATTGGAGAGTTTTCATGAAGGAAGTGCTAGTTTAAGTGTTGTTCCAAGTGGCTTGTTGAATCCATGGATGCATGTGAGGTTTATGACTGTATTTGAGTAATTTATGAATGTTTATTTCTGGAATTATGGTGGATGTTAGCTATTTTGATGTGTGGTTGTGGATTGGTATGATTTGGAAGCTTAAAACAACATTAAAAGTGGAGTTAAAGGCATAAATGTTTCTGTCTAGGAATCTGAATGTTACAGGAGATTAAGAATATTATTTCTGCTCAGATTCTTACTCCATAGGATAGCCCAAGGTGTTAGCTATCTATAGGCTTTGGAATTTCAAGATTCCGACATGCGTAGGCCGAGATATGGCCAAAACCGTAACGGCGCGAAACAAACTACGTTTTCTGAGTCAGTGATTTGAGGGCAGATTTTCGTCCACTTGGAGACCTTATTAGTTTCTGAGGTAAACATAAAAGTTTTAGGTCACGTTGCAAGCTTTCCGGAAAGGTATGGTTTGTAGACATCCGATATCGGGAGTGAGAGTTATAAAATCGCGAGTAAGGGCTGTCAATAGAGGCACTGCCCAGGAAGTTTAGTAATAAATTGGGATTTTGTGATCCAATTTCAATCATTTAAGGGATTCTTTTTGTTGGAGACTCTTTGGTCAGTATTAGAACATCCAAGAGGTGTTTCCTAAGTTGAAAATGCTATCTTTCAGAGGTTAAGGTTATTTATCAAAGTTATGATTATTATGGTTAAGATTGAAAGTTTAGGTTATATAGTGATAATCGACTTTAAGTTGGTTTGCGGATTGCATCAGTAGTACAAGAGCTCTTTAAAGCCTAATGATCCTAGGATTTAATCCTTCATCAATTCTTAATTCCAATTCATCATTCAAACACTTTTAAAGCTCATCAATCTATCTCTATAAATTCTTCTTCGTCGCTTAGCGACATACCAAATAAAACCAAAGCATTCCGTGATCCTTATCCTAACTTCTCATTTCCTTAATTTCCACTCTCCATCAATATAATTACTTTAAATCATTTTGCAAGCTAAGTTACTATTCGTTCATGTTCAAGCCTCTTTATGAGTTTCGTATCAAAAGATCAAACCGAAAGTTTTTAGTTTCCAAACTACAGCTTCAGCTTCTATCTGGGCTATTTTTCAGACCCTTCCCTTCATTTTTAGACCTTGGTCCTGCGGACAAAGTTGTAGATTATGATTATCCCTATTCCGAGAAGTACTCGTTTGCTTAATTCCGAGTTATGCTAAAAACTTTATTTCTTAAAAACCTGAAATTTTCTTTCTAAGTTATTTCATTCTTAGTTCTTATTTTACTTAACATTTGAAACTCACTAAGAACCTTATTCGGTTCTCCATTATATACTTCTCTTATCTTAGTTTCCAAGCCGCCCAAGCCATCCCGAGGCCGAGACGCACCGCCTAACATCGCACCGGTTCAAGGTACGCAAATTGTCCAACTTTTATCGTTCAAGCACGTTACGATGCTTATTCATATCAACTTATATCATGATCTATGTTATACATTATTATTTTCAAAAGTGGTCCCCGCCATATTATTATAATTCTAGCTAGTTACGTGAAGTGCTAGCCTTTATTAATTTATATGATGCTCCTGATCAGAGTGTCCTGACCTGGCAGTGTCCGACTGCATAGCAGTCACCCAACCCAAACTCCAGATCGGTTTGGGGCATGCGCGTGTTAGGTGCTTTGCACCGATCGTAAGGGATACCACTCTATTTTTTTTTCTATATGTATATATCGTGTCTACTTTTATATGTTTATATCTATGCCAAATCCATTTAATACATGTTTGGCCCCGTCCCCGTTTTTAAAATGAATTTAAATGTCGGCACCGAAAACCGTTTTCGAACGGTTTGACGTGTTGGAGGTTTGTGTACTGAGTGTTTCCCCACTCACTTTTGCGATTGTTTTAAATGTTTTGTTTTAGGAGGTTTGAGCTCTCAAGACAAGGGTAAAACCAGTCAGAAGTAATCTGATCCAAGCAAGGTAGACTCTAAGGTTTATCGCGAGTTGGCAATGGCGTTCAGGGATTGAAGAAGTTGTGGAACCTTCCCATTATTATATTTATGTACCTATTTCAAGTGTTGTATAAGTTGTATTTTAAGTTGACATTTGTTGGAGTTAAGCTTATATTTCCTTGTGGTTTGAAATATTTGGTGGTTGTGTTGCCTTGTCCCGAGTGGGGACGGCGGTAATGCTTCAACCTAAGTGTTCCGCTGCGCTAATCACAGGTTTGGGATCATAATTAGTGATTTAATCTTGTGGTTAAAGGTTGGGGTGTTACATTACCAATCAAAGTCAAGGCCGCCCTTGATGAGAAGTCGGTTGCTTCTTTGTTGGTGCAATCCATTATTTTCTCCTCTTCTTCCGTCAAACTCAACTCCTTCCATCGATGTAGAAGGGGAGAATCCATGTCGATGCTGACCCTCAGAACCGCCGTCAGGGGTTCTATGTCAACGACGCTCACGCAAAGCGATTTGACGGCCTCCTCACTCAAACCCTAGAGAGCGTCTCTCCTGAGGTCAAAGGAGGGATCTAATAATTTAATTTTATAGTGACTATTTACAAATAATGGTAGATTGTAGTGGGCTGTGGTGAAATATGGAAAGTTGTGGTGCGGTGTGAAACCGCAACCAACCAGCCGCATAAAAAAAGAGGGCCTAATTCATTCACATTAATTTCATATGAAAAAGATGTATTTCATCCTTAACATAAATTACATTTATGTAATTTATCTATTACTTGTTTTAAAGTTGAGGTAAGACAAACCTAATTTCCTAAATTTAGCGGTTAAAACCCTACTTTCACAAAAATTTAAAAGGCAAAAATCTAATTAATTTAATTCTTTTTTCCATTCATAAGACTCAAACTTGAGAATTTGCTAAATCAAATAAGGGTCAAACCACTTGAACCAATACCTGTCAAATTCATGGGTAAAAAACAGTTGGATACAAGTTAAATTTTGGTAATTAATGGTAAATTTTGGTAACTTTTGACAAATTTACGCCAATATATCAAAATTAATTTTTTTTAAGTTTGGTAATTTTTGATAAATTTTATTAAATTTAGGTAAAACTGATAAATGTTGATAAATTAGATTTACCCATAAATTTGATAGGGGCTCAAAAATAAGAAGAATGATATTTTTGACAAAAACTAAACCGGTGGACTATATAAACCGCAATAATTTCTTCATTTTCCCTTCTTTTTTGGGGTGCACCAAAAAACCGACATGAAAGGATTAAGCAGATTTTTTTTGTCTTTCTGGAGAGTGATAAAAAAATAAAGATATCATATTCTACTCTGTTACTTGTTAAAGCAATAAACCCCCAGCCCCAATTCCCCTTTTATCCTGCTCTGCTTCCACCACCGCAACCACCGTCGTCTGGACGAGGACAACCACCAGAAAGGCCACAACAATGGCGTCTCTATCAATCGACATAGCAACCACTTTCATAACCCTTGCTAGTAAACAAACACGCCCACTTCACAACTCCCGCATTTCATTCCTCCCATTTCTTCTCCGTCACAACCATAAACCCTACTCCACCTTCTCTACCTCTTCCTCTTTCTCTCTAACCCCCGCCTTTTCTCTCCCCTCCAATCCCACACTTCGCCGCTTCTCTGCTAAGGCTTCTTCCACTGCTGCGCAGGAGACCGATGATGCTCTTGCTACCAAAATCCCCCCGGATGATCGCATTCCTGCTACCATTATTACCGGCTTCTTGGGCTCCGGAAAGGTATGTTCTACTAATTCGTTGCTTGATAGGGTTTTTCCCCCTTTTTCTTTGTTTGAATTTGGTGCGTGAAACACTGCCTTTGTAGAGCACGTTCAACTTCTCTGATGTGTGTTTATTTTGAGTATATGCATGTTCTTTGAGTCACTCATGCCATTACATTGGTATTATTACTGCTTATGATTTTTGATCAATATGTGTGAACCTTAAATGGAGTATTGATGGTGCATTGGGTTACATTGAAATGGGGCTCTTGGGTTTGTGTACTTGTGTAAGCAACATGAGCTTGTAATTTACAAGGTCTTTTTTTCCCATGGAAAATATATGAGGATGGGATTGCTTGCTGGATGGGTACAGCATTAGAAAAATATGGTTGCCAATTTCTCAAATCTGAATGCAAGGATGCGGTTTGTTTGGACTTGTTCTCCTCTGTCATTCCGCGTGGATTGTTTAGTGGTTCCTGTCAGGCTCTAACTGTGTAGCTGAGTAAATATTTAGCGAAGTAGTTATTTAAATATATCTAGGCAAAGGGAGATGAAAAAGTCGTCCCAAATTTCCATATTTAACAATAACAACAAACCCCAGTATTAACCTGCTAACACGAGGTATGAGGGAGTCCTAATGTAGGCGGCCTTCCCCCATGCATGGAAGTACATGAAGAGGCAATTTAGCAGGGGCAGTGATTCTCGGCTGAGGTTATGCTTGGTGCTAATTCAATTGCTCCAAGAATTTTTGCTGTTGATTGTTGACCCTCGAAATCTTTATATCATATCTCTATATTATCAGAGTTTTCCTATGATTAGCAGATTAGAACAAATGGCAACTAGCAAATGTAAATGAAACGTGTTCAGAATTTGGAAGTTATATTTTAACTTAAACTCAAACCGATGAGATGCGAAGCCGTGGCAACCAGAAATTTACTGATTGATGTTGGTTAGATCTTCCAATCAATCTTATTGGGGAATTAAATAACAAAGAGCTGCCCCTGCTGCAAAATGACTTAAGGTAAACCTGGTCCCAAGGCCAAACTGTTGGCCTAATCTAAATTGCTTGACTTGAGCCTAATTTGAGGGCCTGTTTTGTCTGTTACTCTTGTTGCTAACATGGTATTACCTCACTAAAGTCCAAATTGGTGCTAGTGGGCTTGCAAGATTGTGATGATTGTATGATCTTGTTTTGTATGATTCTTAATTGTTTCACTAAATTGACTGTACCCATGATTTTCAACAGACAACTTTGCTGAACCATATATTGACTGCGGATCATGGCAAGCGAATTGCAGTTATTGAAAATGAGGTATGTTTTTCATATTTGATTGCTAAACTAAATGTATACGAGAAGCAAATATTTGTACAAATAATCTTTCATAGCTTCACATTCTTATTAGCTTGCCAAAACCAAAACCGAAGCCAATACTCCAAAATCTCGCCAATGTGAGGTATAAAGGGGTCGGATGTAGCATTCTTACCTCTAAGTTTTACAATTTAGAAAGATTAGCTCCAATTGACCCAAAATTTAGAAATCTTTCACTACGTATTACTCCTTGCAAAAGAAGTAGAGGAGGTCTAATGATACATTTTACTTTAGTCCATTACAATCTAAGTTGAAAGGATAATCTTTTTCAACTATATAGATTATGGAAATTAGGGAAGAAACATTTATGCAAATTAAGCCAAGTGTTACTGAATTGTGTTGGCCAATTCTAGAAAATTTCTTCTCACCTTCTAATTGGGCCTTTCAAATTGCAGTATGGTGAAGTGGACATTGATGGTTCCTTGGTTGCCGCCAAAGCCGTGGGAGCTGAAGACATAGTAATGCTCAACAACGGGTGCTTATGTTGTACCGTGAGGGGAGATCTCGTGAGGATGATTGGAGAATTGGTGAATAAGAAGAAGGGCAGGTTTGATCATATTGTAATCGAGACGACAGGTTTGGAAAATTTTCATGCTCATATATTTATGGAGAGTGAATTCCATGTTAATACACAATTGCTCTTATCCCTCTTGACTTTGGTGCATGACAGCATGCATTCTATATCAGAGACTTATGTAACTACATCAGTCCTTTGTGCCATATATTCTTTGAAATTCTAATGGTAGAATATAATTGGGCATTCTGATGTTTGTAATGTAACCTAAATATTTGACCATATGGTATGCAGTTCTTGCTTCTTGTGACCAATTAACAACTTTTATTTGCAGGTTTAGCAAATCCCGCCCCTGTCATCCAAACCTTTTATGCAGAGGATGTAGTCTTTAATGATGTGAAGTTGGATGGTGTGGTCACCTTAGTTGATGCTAAACATGTTGGCTTACACTTGGATGAGGTTAAGCCTGAAGGAGTTGTAAATGAGGCTGTGGAGCAGATTGCCTATGCTGATCGTATAATAGTTAACAAGGTCAGTTTTTCTTTTTCTTTTTTCTTTTTGATTTCTTTCTTTTGAAAATGATGTATTCTGTGTAGTCAGTGGCTTTATCCAAGGTTACATCATGTATTTGAGTACCTCTATATACTGTACCTGCAGTGATCTGTTCTGACCTCATACTAAAACGTATATTTTATGCAGCACTAGTGCTTAACCTTTCTCCTGCTGCATCAGGATAACAAAGAACTCTGATAAAATTAACATACAACTTTGAGGAGCAAATGAAAATTAGATAGTTAATGGTGCCAAAGTTGATGTCAGAGATATCTTGCATCAGTTCAAGTGAGCTCTGAAATGCTGCAAATGCTCTAGGCCAAAAAGACAATGCTGTCATATGTAACATCCATGGCCAACATAAATTCACTGATTAACTGGAGATGTTCAAAGATAATGGCCTGGCAAATACGCTTTTCTCTATATATGTAGTTTATAAACAGTTTAGCAACAAATGGCCACTTATCTCTCTAGCAAAGGCCAATTGGTCCTAGATTAGCTATTCCTATCTAGCTAAAGTTATCTTTATTATTTGAGACATGATTGGCAGGTTTGCAAGGGTCCTTGGAATTGTTATTGTTGAAACCTATAATTTAGACAGAATATTGGACCCTCTTTGCCATTTTTCATTTCCAAACAATTCAGATGTTTTTTTTTCCACATTGGGATATATAGAAAAAAATGAAATGAGATTCCATCCAAATCCTTTTACCTAGAATAAGAGGCCAAGACATCCTATAGACTCACAATTTTGCCAGCCTTTCTTGTAAGTTGAATGCTCTAAGACTAAGAAAGGTACCGTGTCTTCAGGAAGATAAATGATAGAGGCAATGATATCTTTAGGTTTTTGGGCTTTTTAAAGGGAAAGGGATGAGAACTTTGAAGGCAACTTTTGATTACTCCCTCCGTCCCAAATTAATTGACATTTTGACTAAATTTTAACCGTTAATTATTCACAAATTATAATGAGTTGTTAAATGAAATTGCCTCCATCGTAATGTTTAGTAAAGTATCTATCTAATGACGGCAATTTCATATTGTAACTTATTGTGATTTGTGAGTAATTTACGATCAAAATTTTGTCAAAGTGTCAATTAATTTGGGACGGAGGGAGTACTTGGTTATGAGAATTCGTTCTAGCTAGTCTTTTCGTCATGAATCATGATGGCATTGTCCTACATTATCTTTTTGCATGGAGTTTTTTTTTTTTTTTTTTTTTTGGGGGGGGGGGGGGGTTGGAAATGAGCCGAGTCTGAGCTTCTATGGGCTCGAGGCTCAGGTTGTCAACACTTTTTTTGGGGTCAGCTTGGCTTGGCTCTTAAGCTTGGGTCGCCTAAAAAGTTAAGGTTCGTGGCTTGGCTGGTTAAGGCTCGCTAGAGCTTTAACACGCTCACTAGAGCTTTAACAAACCCATACTTTGCTCATTGCCACTCATTCCTGTTAACCTAGAAATTGATCAAATAAAGTTTAAAACTTTGAATCTTAAAATAGAGAATGATAAAGAAAAGAGGATTTATAGGAAATCCAACTAGTGCAAATACAAATAATTATGCAATATTGAAAATGATTAAGATGAAAGAATAATTATGGGATGAAAAAATAAAGTAATTTTACAGCGATAATGGAAATGATTTATGGTTGTGGGCTTTTCATGTACCGATTTACTGTACTTTCTATGATGATTGTCTAAAACATAAGTCCCTACTTATGTCAAAGAATTAATTTTGTTTTTGAGATTGTACCATCAAACCTAGCATATGTGAGGAGCTTGAGCCTGTGCCTGTTCGAGGTTTTTTGAGCTGAGCTTGTCGAGCTTCCCTCTTTTTTCCTTTTCACCTTTGTGTTTCTCAAGTTCGTTGAGTACAAGATTGTCATTTGCCTTTTCCTAACTCTGTTTTGTTGCTTATTCACGCAGACTGACCTTGTCAGTGAGTCAGAACTTGACTCTGTAGTACAACGGATAAGGGTTTGTCACTGTTATACTCTGCTCTATTTGCTCCCCTACGCCCCCTCTTGTTGTCTCTCATGTGTCTTATGAGAATTGGTTGTGGTTCATGCAGAAAATTAACACCATGGCTGGCTTAAAAAGGACACAATATGGAAAAGTTGACCTAGATTATGTTCTTGGCGTTGGAGGCTTTGACTTGGAGAGGTAATGCCCTTGCTCTTGGGTTTTAGTCATTCGCCTCTTTTGCAAATGTCAATTAGTTTTTCTGGAGCACCCGCTGCTCTAGCTAGTAGTCCACCCTTTCTAAGTGTGATTTCTATGTTATGTATAGCCGTGACTAAGGGCATATTGGTCAAAGGTAGGGCATTCTCCTTTTATATAGGAACTTTTATACTAGAAACAGTGGTGTCTCCAATTATAGCCCCTCTAGGATGGAAAATATATTTCTTCTCACCAACCCCATAGTGTGTGAGACAAATGTATGCAGTTCGATTAGGATCTTATTATATGGTTACGATTCTACCATATATGTCTTTTCCACTATTGAAAATTGGTTTTGATTTTACGACATATAAGCTTATGACTTCCCCCTCTAACCTCTATGCCTTGCAGTAATGATTCCTCTGGAAATTCTCTATGTTGCAAATTGCATCTGATTTTCTGGTTTTAATTTATGCATCTCGCCATCTCCGCTTTAGTCCCTAAATATATGGGTTTCTTCCTTTTTTTTTTCAATACCCACAAAGAATTGTGGTGTTCTTCATATAAAGCTGGATATGGATTGTGGAAAAACCTCATATGAACATGTGAGAGCTTAAAAGCTTGAGATACTTCAATCATGAGTTGGATAAGATTAAGAAAAGAACCTGAACTAAAAAATTGAGAATATAATTTAACTCGTTTGCCATGAACAATGAATAATTTGTTGGTGACTTTGTACCCTGATTCCACTGAATTGGTGACAGGATTGAGAGTACAGTTATCGAGGAAGGTTCAAAAGAGGATCACGATCACCATCACGAGCACGATCATCACCATGGACATGAACACGAGCATGGTAACTTATCTATATCTTTTTCCTGTAGTCCCTGATGTATGGAGGCAAATAGGTGAATACCCCGGGGAAAAAAGAACAGCGGTATGGTTGAAGAGATTTTCTTATACTATCGTGCAGAACATAGCCGTCTATGTGCCAAATAGTCATAGGGATAAATCAAAATCTTCAGAACCTTCTTGCCTTGCATTTAGATCTGTTTGTTATGCTATTTATATTGACGAACCTCCCTTCAAACTGAAGACATCTCTAAAATGGAGGCCAATGCACATTTTTCCTTACATTTACAGTATGTGGTTGTGGTCTCACTCTCGCAAACCCTAGTTAAAGTCGAAATTTTCCTGTTATATATTTATTTGTTCAACAAGCTCAAATACATCTGAGAGCTTCAACTACACTTGTGAAGATATATATTTATTTGTTCAACAAGATGCAAGTATAGATGATTGCATTAGAACTTAGCTTGTCATTGTTGATGGTCGGATACTGTGAAGAGCCTTGGTGTGTTATTTGCCCTGTGCTCTTCTGTTGCTTGAATTACCTACTCTTCCGAAGTTATTTGATGTTAATAATGGTTGTTCCAGTTGCTTGATTAAATAATGTGTATGGTAATAACTGCAGGACATAATCAGGATCACCATTCTCATGATCACATTCATGATCCTGGTGTTTCTTCAGTCAGTATTGTTTGTGAAGGGAACCTGGATCTTGACAAGGTTGGCTTTGTTTATTAGAAATTTATTGTTAATGTCCTGTAGGACGGTGGGTTTTGTCTCGAGGTGGGTTTTCATCTAAATTCAACCCTCTGCTTGTATTTTCAGGCCAACATGTGGTTAGGTACTTTGTTACTGGAAAGAAGTGAAGACATATATAGGATGAAAGGTCTTCTTTCTGTTCAGGGTATGGATGAGAGATTTGTATTTCAGGTACGAAGCACTTCTGACATATTTCAGTGATATGGGATGGGCCACTTTCGTTTCAAATTACCCCATGGTTTGCCAACAGATACTCCGTAATGAGGTTTAGTATTGTTCAGAAAACAGCTTAAGATAGAACTCTTTATTACCTACTAGTATTCTTTGGGCCTGTTTTTAAGGTTAGGTCACTGTAAGGCCTAATCTGATACTTGTGTTACCCCTACCCGGCTGTTAGCTCCCTAGGTTTACATCCCCGAGATGGGGTCACTGGAGAAACTTTATAAAAAATAACTCTTTGATACCTGCAGGGAGTTCATGACATATTTCAAGGTTCACCAGACCGGCCATGGGGGCCAAATGAGGCCAGGATCAACAAGATTGTATTCATCGGGAAGAACTTGGATGGTCAGGAACTTGAGAAGGGATTCAAAGCCTGCTTACTGTGATTGTTATATCATTTGTTATTATCTGCAATTTTATAGAGGTTGATTGAGTTTAGGTCACCATTAGCATGACTTGGGGGTGTATGTATCCTGTAACTTTCTGTTCATTTAAACACTAGTATAAACTTTGAGTTTCAGCAGGTCTTGTATTATCGTTTCATCTCAAATTTAAATTTGTTTGGGATTCGCTAAAAGTTAGGAATTGGGTTCACCTGTACGCGGCTGTCGACAATGGGTCTAGTCTCTTGTAAATTAAAATTTAATTTGATTTTGCTTGTAGGCGGGGAAGAATTCTCGACGGTATCGAGCTGGAGCAACTTCGGGTAGGCCCAAGAGGGGGGGGGGGGTTTGCATTGCTATAGTGTTGATTAATGGATTGGGCCATTAACGGTAAACTGGTTAGGTTGTGGGTTGGGTTGGTTCGTTAATGACCTTGCAAAAATTGAAATGCTAAATTTAGTTAAATATATTAGGCCCGGTTCTTTTCTGCGGTATTTTGCGGTATGACGCTGTATGGTGTGGTGAAATTGTGGCAGGTTGTGATGTAATTGTGGCGGGTTATTGGATTGTGGGGTAGGTGCGGAGAGAGAATGTAAAAAGTAGAGGAGAAAAGTGAGGAGAGAGAAAAGTAATGATTTGTGGTAAAGTGTGGTGTGTTGTGGCAAATTGCGGTATGCAGTTTGCCAACCGCAGAAAAGAACAGAGTCGTACTTGACATTAGTAAGTAATTAGGTTAATTATCTTTCTTGTGCAAATGTGCGTTTTAATAGGGTCAAAACAGGATGATGAATGTTTGACCTTAAAGCTTGACTAGACCCACCCATAACGGGAAGGGTTAGAGTTGAATTCAGAGAAGCTGAGCCTTGCGCTAGGCTGCTTGATGGTGTAGTGCGAGTCTGTCTAATGAGGGAAGATGTGGGCGAGGATGGAGCAACACTACTATGATGACTTGCTACAGGCGATCTGGTTGGACTATAGAAGAGGTTGGCAGCCTTCTCTCAAACTGTACGCTTCCATCCATTCTCGTATCACTCATTTAATCTTAATTAATTTGGACTTCGCTAAATGGACTGTCATTGTCACTTTTCAATGAATCGAAAAGTAAGAATTTTCTAACATGTCAATGAAAATGTGCACGAATTAACAAAAATATATATACATGTTTAGCGTGTAAATGGGCATTCTTAATATTAAAGCAAATCAAACTAACAAAATACACAACTCCATGTAAGTATATGTTGAGCGGTTCTACAAACAAAAAATACAATAAGTTAAACTTTTCACACGAGAAAGAAATTGTTTAAGATGAACTAAGTTGTAATATTTAAAGTCTAATATTTAGGTCAATTAAATATGATTAAAGCCTAAAGGAAAATAAAAAATTAGAAAATTAAAATTGAATAATCCCTACTTTTTTTTTTTTTGGCCAAGATTGACCATGCAATACAAACATGACCATTAACTATGAAAACAAGGAAAAGACTTGGCAAACAAAAAAATGTCCCCTTCCGCTGTTTGGACTGCTTCGTTTAACTTTGTTTCATCAACTTGTGCGCCAGACTGATCATACTTCTGAAAACCTTTAGAATCTTTCCCATTGGGATGAGATTAAGCATCTTCAAACAGCAGATTGCCAACGACCTGCACTTGATGGTTGCCATTCCTGTATTTGTGAGAAACTTGATTACCTGCAAACAATTAACTTTCCACTAATTGGACTTCCTCTAAAAGTGCCATGAGCAGGACCATCATTTTTAATTGTTTTGACAATTCAGTCATCAATTACTACACCCCAAATTTCATCGTTATATCTTCGGTTTAAATAGCTGCAGCTGTTGAGGTAGTTGGGTATCTCGCTCCGTTGAATTACAAAATATGGTTACCTTCCCTCTGCAAAAGATTACCCTATTGAAAACTTACCACCCTAGGAGGCTCTTGGCCCTTATTAGCCTTTGTTCATTTCCTTCTTCTCCATTGTGGTACCTCCATATTGACTTCCATCAGTATATCTTATGAATGTCTTCGGTGGACATAATGCTACCAAAAACTAATTTGTTTCCAAATTGACCACATGGTTGATATAAAGCATTCTAACCTTTGGGCGCCTTCACCCTCTTGATTCTTTGAAACCAAATTATCCAATTGAGCAGCTAATGACGCCAAGGGATAAAAGAGTCCATGTCCGAGCATGTGCCCATAATCAGGGGTGTTCACGGGGCGGGTACCCGAACCGATTGGATAATTTTTTCGGGTACCCGAAAATTCGGGGCGGTCAAATGCTCGAACCATATCCGTAACCGAAACTATCGGGTACCCGAAAGTTTCGGAGCGGATACCGGTTAACCAAAAAAACCGATTAATTATAATCATATGAATTTCCAATTTTTATTTTTAATTTGTAATTGTTAATTAACACTTTGGTAACAAAAAATGTTTCAAAATTGTTCTAAAACTAGGCCAGCATGACCACAGGCACTGAGTTTCCATACGTTTTGAGTTTTTTGGAGGATTTGGAATTGGAGCACTGAGCGCCAACATTAACGTAAATTAGGGTTTTTTTCCATATTAAAATTTGGGCATAGACAGTAGACTAGAAATTGGAAAAAGATAGGCAAAAATTAAATATGGACCTAAATGTTAAATATAATTTCGGGTAATTCGGGTACCCGAAAACGGCTAGGGCTGATCCGTAACCGAAACCGATTAACTGAAAATATTCCAGGGCGGGTACCCGACCCGATTAAAATTGATTTTTCCGGGGCGGGTACCCTAAATTAGTGACCGGATAGCGGGTTTCCGAGTCGGGTTTTTCGGGGCGGTTATTTATGAACACCTGTTAGAAGTAGTAAATCTTGTATTTCCAATTTGTTCACAATTTTATTTCTTTGTTTTCTTTTATCTTGTTTCTTGGTTTGTTAGGGAGGTTGGTTATATATACCTTCCTCTCCCCCATTGTATTTCTTGAGTTGAGATAATCAATTACATCATTTCTATCCATTGTTCGGTTGCGTAATTTTTGTGTTTTAAGTTAGGGTTGTCGGTCTCAGGGATGGGTGTTAGGCTTGATTAAGGTAAATCGGTTTGTGTAAAGGGGTTTTTCTCAATGCGGAAAGCAATAAATTATGTAAATGAAGCAATAAACTAATCTAGACAAGATAATAATAAAGAAAGCAATTAAAAGCATGAAATCAAATAAAGCAATTAAAACAAGGAATGGAAATCTAGAATGAACAATGAAATTAGAGACAAGAAATTATACCTTTGATGACTAATCTTCAATAAACCTTCAATCTACACTTGAATTTCCCCCGAAAAAACAAGAAATTGTGGTTTGGATTACCAAGAATCCCCCAAATTCTCACTAGTAAGTAGAATTGGAGTTCCTTGACCCTCCTCCCCACTAAAAATGGAGTTGATTGTGGCTAACACTATAAAGCTTGGAAAACAAGTCAACAATGGAAATTAGAGAGAGAGAGAGAGAGAGAGAGAAGAGAGAGAAAGCTTGTAAAACTTCAATGGAAACTTGCTTGCATTGAGAAAGATTGAGAAAGTTAGAATACAAATGCTAGAAATCAATGAAAGCTTGAAGAACAATGAAGAACAATTGAAAACTTGAAGAACAATTAAGAGAGATTAAAGCAAATAAAGGAAAGCAATTAAATCTAATTCTACTCCTAAACTACCTAGGCTAATTGATAATTTGGATTAATACAAGTGGGTATTTATAGAAGAAGGAAAAATACAACCCAAAACCCTAGAAATAATTCTCAAGACGCTGCAATTTCTCCATGACAGTGGCTCGGGCGAGCAAGCGTTCTGGGCTGTGTTTTTGTTGCCCCAGAAGCCTTGCTCGGGCGAGCCAGCAGATGGCTCGGGCGAGCAAGCGTTCTGGCGATTTTTGTTGCCCGAAGCCTTGCTCGGCGAGCGCCAGATGGCTCGGGCGAGCAAGCGTTAGGCATTTTTTCCTCTGCCGACTTCAAAGCGCATAACTTCTTCATCCGAACTCCGTTTTAGGCCCGTAAGATATCGATGGAAAGCTCGGTGTGTACTTTAAGCTCCCAAAATTTCAGAGCTATCGAGTTGTAACGAAGAGTTATGACCCAAAGGGTGAAGGCACACATATTTCAAACCTTTGAGTTTGTACCGTTCCCTGTTTTCGCCAATCTTGATATGGAATTTCCAACTTCGGTTTCGCTTGGCTCGGCTCGGGTTGACTTGGTTTGACTCAGATCTCGGCTCGGGTTGACTTGGTTTGACTCGGAAATAGCTCGATTCCCTAAAAACCTTCAATTAAGCCCAAACTTCTTCTAACTCCTTATTTTCCTACAAAACACTAAATCATTATATCTAATATATAAATAGGGGTTAAAACAAGCAAATATACCCTATAAAAGAGAAGAAATTCGGCTCGAAACGAGGCCGAACACCACTCCAACACAAGGGTTTGCTCGCCCCGAGTAAACTAAAAACGAAGAAAAGGACTAAAAAGAAAAACTAAAAACCTAACTCACTTTCGCAGGAATCGCGGATGCATTTAGCACATGCATCAAGCCCTTTAAACCCCCCGGTAGCCCGGGTGGACGAGGTAGGTCTCGTGAGGGTTTATAGCAACTATACCCACAAAAGCCCGAGAAAAAGAAGTGAAAACCTAAAAACGAAACGAAACAAAAGCAGAGAAGATATTCCCGTCCCCAATCATGCACCTAGTTCCCCATCCCGCCTCAACAATCAATTGGAAGAAGTAAGTATAAACAAATTGAGACACAAAGGTTGGAAAACTGCCAATCTTTAAGATTTTGAACCAAAACACTTCCTGATGAGCAAAACACCTCGTGCATATGTGCAAGTGGGCTCCAGTCGGTCCTCCCTATCCTAAACCAGACAATCAGAGTTGTGCTCATGCTCAAGCTCAGGATTATCTATATCCTACTTCACTCTTGGTTTTTCTTTTAACCTCTCTTTTCTTTCTTTTTCTTACTTTGCTCTTTTCTTTTTTTTATTTTGCTCAACTCTTTTTTTCCTTTTTCTTGCTTCGCTCTTTTCTTTCTTTTTCAAAACCTACGCTCTTTTATTTCCACTCAATCCGTTTTGTGTCTTTTAGAGCGTTTGTGTCGGGTTTTGCGGGATTTAAATACCGACCTTCGCAAAGGGTTACCCTCCCTGCTGGGTTTCTCCATACGTGAGTCATTGCACTTAAGGGGCATAGGGTGCCGATCTACCCAAACCAACCTATGACGGTAGGCCCGACAATAATTATTTAATGCATTAATTAAGAGCTTAAGCAATTGAACAACTAAAACCGTCTAACTTAGGTAAGAATTCACAGTCAAAGCGTGTAAGAATTGAGGATTCCGCTTTCCCATTCCATGTAAAGGTCTAATAGAGATAATTCATGGCAAAAATTCTTCCAAAGGCCCATCATTATTCATACCGGCCGCTTCCAACTAACTAAATCAGCCGATTAGACAACTATCTACACAACTGTGAACGGAAACATCCTCAAAAAGAAAAACAACTTTTGGGTTTTTCACAACATTTATCCCCTTTTTATTTTCTTTTCACACACAAAATTTTCAATTTTTAGACACAAACTACGAAAAACAAAAACAAAGACTCAAAAACTAGGTGATCTACCTATGACACATGGAAAATAACACCCCCCACTCCCACACAAAACTTCACAATGTCCCCATTGTGAGAAGAAGGATGTCACAAATAAGGTAGAAAACCTAAAAACACACAACAAACACATAACAAACAATAATTGGTGGCGACCCGAGCCCACACGGCTCCAACAACAATAATATCCCAACATTCACATTCAAGGGGTTCGCTACCCAAAAAGAAAACCAAGCATGCAACATGGATCATCGATATATTCACATAAAGAGAGAGTGGAAAGTAATTACCTCAAGATCTTCAATTAAAAGCACTCAATCCACGACCCAAAGAACATCACACCAAGGTTAGAAATAAACAAGAAAAGCATACTATGTGTGATGGTTCACATGCAAGATCAAAAGGAAAAACAAACTATACAAGACTCTAAGGACTAAAGAATTAAGAAACTAAACTAAAATATTTACAAAACGACTTTTACTCTTTTTTTTTTCTCTTTGGACTTAAAAACCGGAATGCATACTACCCTCCCACTCCAACACAAAAAGGTTGTCGTATCCTCAAAAGAAATATAAGTAGGTAAGCAAGCACCCCAAAAATAAAAAGAAAATGACACACACAAAAAGAAAATAAAAGAAGAAAATAAAGACCAACTCACTAATTATACAAGAAGGGTGAGGAAGGATATTACCTCAAAGGTATCTTATCAAGAAATTCACTCCTTCTCACCTCAAGATATCGGGCATCATGTCAGAACCATTCAACGCCCGAAGTAACAAATCATGCATCCTCTCATGCATCTCATAATGGTGGTGGTAAGAGCACACTCGCAATAGCACATAAACAAACATTAGTGCTCTTAACAATTTATCAAATGCCTTAGAAAAGTCATAGAACTGATGAAATTCATGAATATACAAGACTTTTCTAGGCACGGTGAAAGAAGACATGACAAATGGATCCTCCCATTGACTCGTAAATGAAGATTGGGTATACAAATCAACGGAAGGAGGCAATACAACACATTTCTGAACATGCTCATGCGAAGACTTGGATGCAAACAATGGTTCAAACTCAATTTCCATGCAATTTTCATCAATCACAAATTCCAAATCTCCACTCTCATCCAAATAATCATTACAACCGTCAATAGGTGATAAGGAAAAGCAGGGTTAGACCACATCACAACACTCCCAACATCACACACAACCACATCTTCATCTTCATCAATATCAGACTCACTAGAAGAACTATCAACATCAAAAGACAAAGGTGCATCATCCAAAGCAACATCAAAAGTGAAAGTGGAAGGTTCAGGGTCATAACTCATCGTGAATGACTCATAAAGCATGTCATCATCAAAAGCATCATTGTCAACAACCAAGTTCAAACAATCATGATCATTCCCCAAAGAATTATGCTCATCATCACAGGTATGCACATCAATGGACTCACATACAAGGGTAGCTAATGCCTCACTAATGCAATGATCCTCAATGAAAGTGAACAAATCGTTATCAAGCACACATTCAATCACAACAGATTCAATTTCACTCTCAACAAGATTATGCTCAATTACATCATGGCATTCACTAAACTCAATCTTTTCTTCACATAAAGGCATGGACAATGGTGTGGACAACGGTTCATCGTCTAACATGTTTTCATCAATTTCAACATCATCACACAGAATCAACAAGTTCCTCATGCTCACTAGGTGGGGCTAGAGCTAAGGAATCACTAAGTAGTCCAAGGCATGGTCGGTTATAATAGTCATCATCCTCATCATACACAGAAAAATCAACTTGCATTTCAGGACTAAAAGATGATGAATGACCTACTTCAACATTCGAATCAACCATTTGTGAAGACGGAGTTTCTACCCTATGATTACTCTCATGGACAAATTCACGCATATACTCATTCATGTTCACACATAATTTTTCTACTTCCGCCTCGAAGGAAGCCACTGTAGCTTGCAAACAAGAAATTGAACTATGATACGGCGAATCACACAAGGAGCACACGGAAGGAGACTCATCGGCACTTTGGGAAAGTTCATAACAGTTTTCCACATATTCCCCATTATAAGATTGATCATCAACATACACGGGGTATTCACATGATTGTTCAGTTTCGGTCCCAAAGGGTGGTGCATAAGGAGGTTGGAAGCTAGGACTAACATTTTGTTGTTCAAACTCATAGGAATCCCTAGACAACCATTCAAGTAACTCCCATGCTGGTTCTTCTCCTAAACTGGAAAACCCGTAATATTCTAAAAGGTTTCGGGTCTCATAATTCACACCCTCATTCACAATTCCCAAAAGATCTAAAGTATTATAGAAGACACCATATAATTCACATTGAGCACGATAATCATGTAATCTAGCAAAATACCTCCAAAATATTTCATGCTCAAATTGAGGGAATTGGGGACCATCCATAACTCTTTTTTTCTATTTTTCTATTTTTTTCTTTTCTTTTTTCACTTTTTTTTTCGATATTCAATTTTTTTCGCTACATTTTTCTAACATAATCGAGAAAGCAATAAACTATGTACACACAAACCAATAGCCTAATCTACCAAATAACGCCATCCCCGGCAATGGCGCCATTGTTCGGTTGCGTAATTTTTGTGTTTTAAGTTAGGGTTGTCGGTCTCAGGGATGGGTGTTAGGCTTGATTAAGGTAAATCGGTTTGTGTAAAGGGGTTTTTCTCAATGCGGAAAGCAATAAATTATGTAAATGAAGCAATAAACTAATCTAGACAAGATAATAATAAAGAAAGCAATTAAAAGCATGAAATCAAATAAAGCAATTAAAGCAAGGAATGGAAATCTAGAATGAACAATGAAATTAGAGACAAGAAATTATACCTTTGATGACTAATCTTCAATAAACCTTCAATCTACACTTGAATTTCCCCCGAACAAACAAGAAATTGTGGTTTGGATTACCAAGAATCCCCCAAATTCTCACTAGTAAGTAGAATTGGAGTTCCTTGACCCTCCTCCCCACTAAAAATGGAGTTGATTGTGGCTAACACTATAAAGCTTGGAAAACAAGTCAACAATGGAAATTAGAGAGAGAGAGAGAGAGAAAGCTTGTAAAACTTCAATGGAAACTTGCTTGCATTGAGAAAGCTTGAGAAAGTTTGAATACAAATGCTAGAAATCAATGAAAGCTTGAAGAACAATGAAGAACAATTGAAAACTTGAAGAACAATTAAGAGAGATTAAAGCAAATAAAGGAAAACAATTAAATCTAATTCTACTCCTAAACTACCTAGGCTAATTGATAATTTGAATTAATACAAGTGGGTATTTATAGAAGAAGGAAAAATACAACCCAAAACCCTAGAAATAATTCTCAAGACGCAGTGATTTCTCCATGACAGTGGCTCAGGCGAGCGAGATGGCTCGGGCGAGCAAGCGTTCTGGGCAGTGTTTTTGTTGCCCCAGAAGCCTTGCTCGGGCGAGCCAGCAGATGGCTCGGGCGAGCAAGCGTTCTGGGCAGTGTTTTTGTTGCCCCAGAAGCCTTGCTCGGGCGAGCCAGCAGATGGCTCGGGCGAGCAAGCGTTCTGGGCAGTTTTTCCCTGCCGACTTCAAACGCGCATAACTTCTTCATCCGAACTCCGTTTTAGGCCCGTAAGATATCGATGGAAAGCTCTCGGTGTGTACTTTAAGCTCCCAAAATTTCAGAGCTATCAGAGTTGTAACGAAAGAGTTATGACCCAAAGGGTGAAGGCACACATATTTCAAACCTTTGAGTTTGTACCGTTCCCCTGTTTTGTGCCAATCTTGATATGGAATTTCCAACTTCGGTTTCGCCTTGGCTCTCGGCTCGGGTTGACTTGGTTTGACTCGGGAAATAGCTCGGGATTCCCTAAAAACCTTCAATTAAGCCCAAACTTCTTCTAACTCCTTATTTTCCTACAAAAAAATAAATCATTATATCTAATATATAAATAGGGGTTAAAACAAGCAAATATACCCTATAAAAGAGAAGAAATTCGGCTCGAAACGAGGCCGAACAGTTATATATACCTTCCTCTCCCCCATTGTATTTCTTGAGTTGAGATAATCAAATACATCATTTCTCTTCAATCTCTCTCTCTTTTTCTCTCTTTAGTTTCCCCAAATTGGGTGAAACTTAACATGGTATCAGAGCGGGTTTAATTCCTGCATTCTATTCCTTCTTTATTTCTCTCTCCCTTCGCCCAATATCACAATCACCGCCATCTTCATCCTTTTCTTCATCCAGTCTTCTTCTCCCAAAAATCATCGTCCATCAAATCGTCCTCCTCCAGCTCCAAATCCACCGCTTCCACATCTGCTGCCGCCATTGTTTCTCTTTCTCTCTCTAACTTTGGTGAAGGGTGTAGGGATCGATCTCCGGCGTCGTAGGATATTGTTGATTGATTATGATGTTTTTGGTTGTTTTTGGGGTGTGAGTAATTGATTTTGGTTCGTGATTCAAGAACCGAATCAATTTTCAGTTCTTTCTTCGTCTCGACATGCCCGGAGTTTCTTCATCTGTCGACTTCTTCAAAGATCCCTCTGGAGACTCGCAGGCTCCGTCACCAGCTTCGTCGTCCACCTCCACCATAGCCGCCTCGTCTACAACCTCAGAGCCGCCTCCGTTCTCTCCGTTCTTGACCGTCACTCGGATCCTCACTGAGCTCGGTTATCCCTGGTTCCCATTACTCTAGCGTTGTTGAAGCCGTCGATCCACGAGTTTCCAAGATCTAAATCGAGGATCCTGTTTTGTTCCTTGGCTGATGCTGCTGCGGCAGCCATGGAAAGAGACAAGATTCTCCAGGAAGAACTCGCTCTTCTGATTCTACTCACCGACCGAGTTCTCAAATCGACGAAGGAGGCTGAGTCGAATCGCTCCGAGTGCAACGACATCGCTCGCCAGGTCCAGAAGATCTCTCAAATGCTCCGCTCCACCGTCCCATTGACCGCCTTCGCTTCGCCAGCAATCTACGACCGTCTGATTCGCCGGATTGCCGGCGACGCCTCGAAGAACCTCGAACGTGCCCTAACCCTAGCCCGGAAGTGCAAGCACACCGAAATTTTGCGTCACGTGTTTCTCACGATCACTTCCTCTGCTACGGACTTCAAGAAGGTCTCGAACCTTCTGGAATCTTCCATTGCTGACCTCCAATGGATGCTCTCAATCTACGAGAGTGATGAAGATGGTGCGAAACTCACGATTCCGCCGATTGCGAGCAACGATCCGATTTTGGCATAGGTGTGGTCGTCCACAACTTCGCTCCAGACGAATCGGTTGGTGAAGGATCGAGTCCGAGCTCGTTTTTTTGCTGATTTGAGACAGCTGCAAGATTACTCTCTTGAGGGCATGATTTGTTTGTTGCAGCAAGTTCGCCCCGTATTTGAGTAGAAGGGATGCTATGTGGTGTTGGTCTGTTCTGTCTCAAAGCTTACAAGAGACAGATCTCATTGTTGTTTGATCCTCTCTTTGTTCTCTTGTCTGATCAACCGGGAAAGTCTCTATTAGACCATTGTATTCGCCGGAGACAATTTCAATACCTGGAAAAGTTCGGCAATCTATCTTTCTCTCTTTCTTTCGTCATTTGGCTCCACAAGTTCTTCCGTGTCTTTGTCCATTTCACCCGCCAATAGGAGTTGTGGTGATGGCGAGGAAGCTGTTGGAGTTAAAAGTCAAGATTTCCATTGTGGCAAATTGGAGTTTTGACACCCTCCAATTTGAGGGGGGTGTTTGAAGTAGTAAATCTTGTATTTCCAATTTGTTCACAATTTTATTTCTTTGTTTTCTTTTATCTTGTTTCTTGGTTTGTTAGGGAGGTTGGTTATATATACCTTCCTCTCCCCCATTGTATTTCTTGAGTTGAGATAATCAATTACACCATTTCTCTTCAATCTCTCTCTTTCTCTCTCTTTAGTTTCCCCAAATTGGGTGAAACTTAACAATACCCCTACCCATAATTGAGCTCCTGCAAACCCTCATTGTAATAGGCAGCTTCTAAAGAGGTGTTGGATCATCTTTATCCCCATTCCGCACTGCAAAAAATTGTTGGGGGTGCCACACATCTTTTTTAACAGACTCGTGGGTCACAACTTTTTTTTAAATGCATTCCCGGGGTACATTAAACTTACTTAAGCTGCTAAGGGGTGACATTCCGACTATTTTGGCTGAAATCCGGCGAAATATGTTGAAAAAGACAAAGATACCCTTATTTTTCTCTCTAATTTAACTTAATATACCCTTCATCCATGGGCAACTTCCGCCATTGATGTGTTTCAAAAATAAGCTTCACTTCCCCTGTCAATTCCAGCTCTGAAGCACTCAAACACCACCTCCAACACCATGTTATTCCTCTGCTTGATCTGAATCGGATCCCGATTCTAACAACCCACCCAAGTTTTGTTTGTGACTATTTGTACAATTGTTTATGAGAAAAGTGGCATCCATTCTTGGCTAGTACTAGTACTTATGACTTAGCAACACATAAATTGTCAAACAGTGTGGCATATTACATCACCCTGTAAGTAATTTATGATACTTCACTGTCTTATTGCTCTCAGAGGTACAAACCGAGCTTTGAGTTTGGTGAATTCAGGGATCGATTCAGCTCAGTGAACACAAACTTTGATAAGAATTTGGTTGTGCATTTGGCAGATCATTTATAGAACAACGCCATAGTAAGCTCTTCGTCTGCTAATCTGCTTTGTTAATTTTTCTGGTTCTGTACACAGCAGTAATACTTCCTGATGCAGTGCTTGGATATGTTGATCAGTCCTTCAATCCGGTAACCCTTTGCGACTGTCAGAGCTGGAATTGATAGAGGAAGTGAAGCTTATTTTTGAAACACATTAATGGTGGAAGTTGCCCTTGGATGAAGGGTATATTAAGTTAAATTAGATAGAAAAATAAGGGTATTTTTGTCTTTTTCAACATATTTCGCCGGATTTCAGCCAAAATAATCGGAATGTCACCCCCTAGCCACTTAAGTAAGTTCAATGTCCCCCGGGAATGCATTAAAAAAAGTTGTGACCCGCGAGTCAGTTAAAAAAGATGTGTGGCACCCCCAAGCAATTTTTTGTTCCGCACTGACAGTCTTTAACGAGGGCATTTGTGAAAAGTTATAATTAGTTATTTTATTTTTAAAATTATTTTATCACATTAATAACTAGGGTAAGTTACTACTCAAAGTCAGAATTGAAATATGTGTACTTTGAAGAGGGTATCATTGGAAAGTTAAAATTAGTCAATTCTATTTTTATTTTAAATTTTTTTTATACCTATTAATTAGTAGAACGACTTATGGTACAATTGTTCGAATATTAGTTATTATTTTTCTTTTAAAATATATGTATTTTGATTGGAACAAGGTGATGTGATTACATTAGAAAAAAATATTTTAAATGTTAGATTATCTAATCATCGTGGGATGATGATGATGATGATGATGATAAATAAATAAATAATTGTGTTTTCATGATAATTTTTGATTTAAATTTTCAAGGGATTATGACAACAACAACAATAGTAATAATACAACGGCTGCAACCCTATGTATTGTCAATGTTAATGCTAACATTTAGAGTTTGGTGGGTTTTATTTTGACACAAATAAAATCTAGCTTTCATTATTTTTTAATTTTATTCATTGCTAATTCTATTCATTGTTATAATATTTAAAAGTTATTTTTTAAGTTAGTAATGTTTACAAGTTATTAATTCAATTTGTGACATTATTTGATAAAAAATAATCTAGCTTCAAATATTCATACAATTAACAATAATTTTTTCCAACTCATAACATACGATTGCCATTGTTTATGTTGGTGGGGATACTATATTATCTTATTTGAATTATATTTATATTAGATTGGTTAATTTATGATATTTAATTGGAATATCTTAATATTGGAAAAAAGTATAAAGAGTATATTTACATATTATAAATTCAAAATTTTAATATATTTTGGTGAAAAATTAGAAAAGTGTACATACATTCATTTTATTATATGATATAATGAAGGTTTTTAACAATATGTGTTGTCTTATTTTGTCTCAACAATAGGTGCACCTTAATTTTGTCTCGTGCAAACGCACGTATTTGAGGACCAGTATATAAAAGTGTTAATATTTATTATTTACTAATGTTTTTATTTTTAGATTGAGTGTGAATAGATGCAGATAAGTGCATGACGATGCAAGTAAATATTGGTTGGTGCAGATGTAGGTTGATACTTGATAAATGTTTTAAAAAACAGGTCCAAGATCCCCTAGCTTCTTATGTACCCTGTTCTCGGATTAAAAAAAAAGAATCAATTTTACTTGCTTTACTTTTTTCCACCAGAATAGTCCATATCATTTGAAGTGATATAAAATCAGCGTACATAAACAACAGTTGTCTTCACACAACAGTAACTATATGCTTAATATTTATCACATCGCTTCCTTGTGAAGCATATTTTTCTGACTGGAGGTACGAGATCAACCTCAAGCTGCTCAAGTTTCCTTTCTGCTTTAGTAGCCAACCTCTACCACCTCCTTGCAAATGAAAATAGTTTTAGTAGTAACAGACTGACGGAGAGGAAACTTACTCTTTCGTGGGTTGGGGGGGGGTTGCCCTATGCTTTTTAGTCTTGTACTTTTTTATACTGCTACGCGTACGTGAAGAGAGTTGCCCACTTTTAGCATTTCGCCTACTCTTGAATGACTGGGACCGAGACTTGAAAATAATGATGTCAGCCTCCCTAGTGCTTGATAAATTTGTTTTGACTGTGACACCTTGTGAGGAATAAGAGTTCGTACTTTCTAAATCGTCGTGATCTTTTTGCAGTTGCTCATAATCCATCCTATACATCAACTCTTGTGGCCCAACCATGCTTTGACATGATTCAACTTTCGCTTCGCTTTGACCTTTTGCTTCACTTTCTCCTTTTTTTGAGAAGTGGCCTCTCTGTTGCTCCAAAAGAAGAAACCTTCCTGACGGTTAGAATATGTGAAGATAATCAAGATGGATCAATCAAAGATTCAAGATCAAGATGATCATGGAAACCGAGAATCAAGATTCTGCTATTCTTGTTTATTCTTGTCATTGATTAGCTTTCCTTAGCTGGTTTTGTAGTTTGTTTAGTATAAATACCTCTCTTCTTTCCCTTAGGCAGTAGGTTGTAAAATACAATTCTTAATGCAAATCATATTGATTGTCTTAAGCCTTTGTTCACATAATACTTTGGCATTAATTGGAATAGGAACTCATATTCTTTCCTTTCACTATCTGATGGTAGACTTTCTTGGGAATTCTGAAAAGTATGTCTTATTTATTTGAGCAAGAAAAAGTAACCATATCTTGATTACAACAATCTTCTCCCCTGCCAATTGAACTTGCCTCCATCTCATCGACAAAGTTTGTTCTAACCCTAGAACTTTCTTCCATTGCTTGATACAAGATGTTAAACAACTTAATTCATCCTCATCCATGGACTCAGGTCCCAAAGTATGCACATTCTTGTCATAGACTTCTACATCCTCTTGTTGACCAGTAGAATTAAGTATCACTTGCTCCTCCTTCGCTTCATCTCGGTTCACCGCCCCATTCCCACTTTCCACTACCGGTTCAGTAACACCATTTATAGGAATCGTCTAATCTTCTGGACACGCTCGATTATTTTCGGAAACCATCTTACCCATCTCTAAAGAGATGTCCCTATGTTGTGGCTTAGTTGAACTACTATTGGTATCATCCCCTCCCTTGCGACTACGATGAGCTTGTAACGGATCAAAGCCCATTTGACCGGCTTCTACTTGCGCAGAATTCACACATCGATTCAAGGAAGGCCCATACTCCTCTTCCAACTTCATTAGCTCTCTTAAAATTATTTTGTTGTTGGGTCCAAACCTAAGAGCTATCTACAAATCCATCCTAACGTTTTCCCCCATCCAACATCTTCCTTCATCCATGTATGCAAAAAAGAAAGAGCTCGCCTGCAACGTACTTTAACATTGTACGGATCAAATTTCATAGCTAGCTCACAATGATTTTGCGCTAACCCATATTGCTCCAGCTTCAACCAATATGCTGCCAGATTGGAATTGAGAGTAATTCTCAATTCAGACATAAATTGCGCATCCTGACTACAGTTTGGTATACCTACATATAAAAATCAAATGGCCCGTTCATACATGTCTAAAGCAGCCGAAAAATCATAAACCTTAAACAGGAGATTTTTCTTATCTTTAAAGTCCCAAGCAGCCCAGATAGCACTCTTGATAATTCATCGTCTCCTCTGATGCTTCCTCAAACCCAGGTCTAGAGGAACTAGGCAAAATTTGTTTATTGCTTTACTTGTTGCAGAACAAAATGGCATTGGATTTGGATTCTTCCGAAAAGGGAAAAGATAAAAAAAACGTAATAAAACGAGAAGATTTTGGAGAGAAAAGGACGCCACTCCACCGCCAGTGTCCAGCAACTATTACTGAACCGGCCCACACTTATTTATATCTCCCCCAAATCCTAAAACCCTAAATTCCCGCTTTCTTAAAAACCCTGCTGACCTGCTCTCTCTCTCTCTCTCTCTCTCTCTCTCTCCCTCTGCTGTATTCTTTGCTCGTCTACTTTGTTCGGGTGTACGTGCAATGGAGATGGATCTTGCAACTTCCGGCTTTCAGTTGGAGACTTGCCTCTCTTCTTCAATGGTGGAATTTCTCGGTCTTCAATCCTATATTGTTTCCCTTCAAACTGTTGCCTCGCTCCACAGAATGACTCTTCTCTGTTTGGTATGTTCTTTGTCCCTAATTCACTCATAAATTAGTTCTAGCACTTGGGTTTTTTTTTTTTTGTTTGTTTTCGCCTCCCCTATGTCGAATTTGTTCGACGTTGTTATTATTTCTGCTTGATTTTGGGTGTCTAATTTGCAACTGGGTTACTTCTGTCATGAATTTGTTGTTTGGTCTCAATTCAAGTTCGTGGTTTGTTTTCATATTCTCATGGAAGGCTATCTTCTTTCTGAGCTGTTCATAGGGCTGGAAAGGTTTTACTTTCATGGTTTTCATGCTCATTATTGTCTTTATATCATTATCGATGCGTAATGAGCAGACATTATTGGCTCTGTTTTGGTTCATATTTTCTTGCAAATGCGAGGCACCTGTTTCCATTTTCCCATTACACAGATCCTTAAGAAAGTGAAAACTTTTAAGTTACTGATAAAAATGGGCCTTCTCTTCAATTTTGACGTGGTAGTACTAAATTTCATCCTTGGCTTCAACATTGAGCCCCAATATACAGCGACCTTACTATACTGTCCAAAGGGAAGTGGAAACATTGACTGAAGTATCTTACAATTTGTATGAGATACACACTAAAACAAAAAGATGCAAAAGTTGGATCTTTTCCCTATTGTGCCAGATAAGTAGCCACCGGCAAGCAATTACACCTGATAAATTGCAACCGAAAGTACCATAGGCCTTAGGCAAGGGGTATGTACTGAAGTGCCTGACACAAGCATAATTCATCAACCCCACATTTTTCTTATAGGAATTTTTTTTCTTGCTTCCAAACCTTGGTGGGAGCTTGGAAGATGGGGTAGTAGGTAGCCATTTAGCTATCACTTCTTGGTGCAAAGCTTGGATGCATGGCTTGAGCATTGAAAGCAACCATTGACATGGTTCTTTGCTTATTTTGAAAGATGTTTTTGATGTAATAGTTGGAATCTTAGACCTTGAAAGTTGAGACAGCGACAGTTTTTCCCCCCTAGTCTTTCAAAGGGTAGGCTCTGGAATAAAGCGGAATATTGATGAAATATGATAATTGTCTAGTTGGGTAAGTTTTTTTGGTGGTGTCTCTTTCAAAGAATAATCCGTCTATTTGGAGTACCCAAGTTCTGTAACGTGATTGGAGGGTAGAGTTTGTGGCATTTTGCTGGTTTTTTTGCACTACTAGTGTAACCATATGTTTGGGTTGGCCACTAGGGTGCTGTGCTATGAGCTTTGTTCTAGTCTTCACCATTGAGTTTTGCAGTTCATTACTCTTCTCTTTGCTAGTTTTCTTCAGCATGAAATGATTGGCATCCTTTCCATTTTATATTCATGAGTGCAAAGATAAGCATACGAGCAAACATCAACATTTTCTAAAATCTTGTAATTGGAACTCCTCCCACTTTACAGATTGCGAAACATCTCATGGTGGACAACGAGCTTCTCCAAAACAAATGGTAGCTACTGACCACCTTTCGTTTACATCTCTTTCTTATTGTGATGTTGATATATCAGTTGACTCACTATTGTTTCAAATTCCAGGCTTTCTCTATCCCACGTTCACCAGGCAAAGGAAGCCGATGCAGAGGCCAAGGATGCTAGTGACTCTGAAGACGATGACGATGACGATGATGATGCTGCTGATGAAGATGATGACGATGATGATGAGGAATACTCTGGGGATGATGATAGTGATGATGATGGAGACTCGGATGGTGCTGAGGCCAATGGTGATGGAGGCAGTGATGACGACGATGATGATGATGACGACGACGATGATGATGGTGATGACGATGATGATGATGATGAGGATGACGACGATGACGACGACGACGAAAAGCAGCAACCTCCACAGAAAAAGAAGAAATAAGAGACATTATTATGGTGTATGTAGTTTTTCCTCCCCTTTTTTCCTGTGTACGTCAGTAGATCATTTGGGGGTGTTTTGGGTCATTGGCAAGGATGTAGCATGGTCTTATTATGAATTCAGGTTACTACTTTGTAGCTATCATTAGATTGTATTATCATTATGGTGCTAGTGGGGTGATTGGTTCTGTGATGACTAGGAAACTTGTTCCATCTCCTTTTGTGGATAATGGTTCTCTTTGTTGATCAGTTTATACAGCTTGATTTATTTTTTCTTTTCAATTTAGACTTTTGTTCCTTGAGAGCTCCTCTCTTTTCCTTTCTTTTTGACTCAATTTTTCTGGGTATGTTTAGAGATAAAGATGTCTGGTTTGGTTTGCGTCATCCCATGTGAGAATGAAGTTTCCCCCAGATACACAGATGAATGAAGCATGTACTTCTTAATTCTAACCTAACACCCCATGCTATCTTGCTCAAAAATAGTTCGAATTTGGACAGGTTTTGTAAGCAGTCCATATTCGTCAGGGACCCCATAAAAAAAAAAAAAACAAACAAAAAAGGATCTGCCACTGTACTTTTTCCTCTCTTTTCGAATCTTGATCAGTGATGATAAATTAGTCTTTGTTTGTATTGAGGGCAGAGTTTTAGCGCGAACAGAGAACTGGCCAAATTACCATCAGTAAAAAAAGACTCGAGGCAAAGTAATGTACATAATAAGCCTGACAATGTCATTAATCCAGTTCTCGAGTGAAGAGCTTCCGAAGTAAGGCAAAACTACCACATCAGGAGATTCAAAGCTCCACAAGACAGCACCAGAGAGGATGGGAACATATCCTCCATAAATAAAGCTAATGATAATCAATACTGATGTGTGTTTCAACCATAGTTCTGCAATGAAATTCAGAATGACTTTCTGGTCTATGCTTGCATGTCACTTAATCCACCGGAACCTCTACCTCCATCTTCATGCCCGAATTTGCAAAAATCTGAAATGGGTCAAAAAAATAAAAATAAAAATGAAGGTTACTTGCGAACAGCATAAGATGGGCAAAAAGTATAACTCCATCTGCTGTGATGCTTATGCTGGCTTTTAAGAACTAAGGTAAGGAATGAGGGCTCCGACGAAGTGTGGGACTGTGGTCTGTCAGTGTAGTTACAGAATACATACAGATAAGCAAGCTTTCAAGTTTGACACAAGGGAATGCCCTAGTTTCCATAATTAAAACAAAAAGACATCTAATTTCTCACATCTCTGACCCGGATCCAATATGCATATTCATTCTGAATTGCTACATAATTAAGACAAGCAGATTCCAAATAATATTGACCTTTATAAACATGCCACACGGAAATATGGGAACTGCTTCTAAATGAGAGAAAACAAACAGGCAAATTTGCAACTGAGAAAGAACTTGGAAAACAGTAGAAAGAAGAAAATATTGGTAATCAAAAGTACACACTTCCATTGAGACTTTTTGGTAGACTCTGAAAGTTTCATTAGACATCTGAAAGGTTCTAATACAGGAGGGCCATGGTCTGAAATTTATGTAATGTTCTAAGAGTCCCATTACAAAGTGGAAATACATGAAAAAAAAACACCCCTCAACTTTTCAAACATTCTTTGTCATAATGGAAAGAATGTTTACCTTAACAAAATCATCCAAAAGCAAATACGAGTCCCTCGTGTAGCCAGCTTCCTGCAGCAACTGTGTTAAGACAGCCTGCAAAGACGGAATTAAATCAGCCAACACTAGTTCATGTTTCCTTAAGCATAAAATCACTACTGCATGACGGTAACCATAAGAATGGCTTGAAGATACATATGAGATTAAGGCCCTAGTCGCCAACGTTTTGAGTAGCATTTGGAGTATTGACCCAGTCAAAACTCTATTTGCTATAATTTTCATCCTTCGGTGAATTATTGTTTTTGAGTAGCATGTAGAGTTTGGCTAAGATTTTGCAAAATATTAACCTGGTTAACATGTAGAGCATCAAATTAGCGGTTAGTACTTCGTTTCTTTCTTTTCTTTCTTTTTTTTGGCATAGATTGCCCTTGATTCTCTAACTTGATGCAAACAAATACAAATGGATCTAACTAGGTTTTGATATGATGATTATCAACTAGAAATTGACATACCGTGCCCCTTTATTTTATCTTTCAATGTAGATTATAATTTATTGTCAGTCGTGACTATTTTTAATCAGGATTGCATTATTTTACATTAATAAATTATTTATTAACATACTTTTAAACAATTTTACTAATAATGATAAGAAGAAAGAAAAGGAAATTAAAGAGTAGTCGTGTCCTTTTTGTCATTTTATGTCAATAAGCTAACTCATAAGCTAATGTCACCAAACATTTTAGTTTTAAACAGCTAGTTCAGCATCTAGCAGATATCCACTACCATAAACCGCTATTTGCTACTCAAAATGCCATCCGCCACCAAAACCGCTAATTTTGACATACAAGGCCTAATTCTTGTAAGAGTATGCAAAACCTTCAAGGAATGATAGATACTCACTTTATTTGGACCAACAAACATTCACATACACCATGCAATGTTTGATAAACAACCCCCACTATGGGTCCTGCTTTCGCAGGTTTGGGAAGATCAAGATGTAGGCAACCTTACCTAGGCAAACAAAATTCTACTTGCGAAGAGACTGATTCCAACAACTTTTAATAAAAGTAGCACAATATAATAGTAGGCCATCCTTGGTATAACGTTAAAGGCTGTCCTTATTTAGCTTCCTTTTTTTTAACAGGTTGGGAGATTGAATTTGAAGCAAAAGTCGGTCCCAAAAAAAAAAAAAAGTAACAAACATAGTTCAGGGTCAGTAAGCAGTTCACTGGTGGTAGTTTGTACATAATCCCAACCCTCTCCTGAAACCTTTCATCCTACGAAATACTTTGGCATGTGCTAATCATTCCACATTTACAATTCCTATCTCATGAAATGTGATTGAATTAGCCACCATCCCCTTGTGCTGAATTGCATTAAAGCATTCCATGCACTAGCATTTTAGTTACACACACAGGCACCCACGCACGGACACATACACAATAACATACATATAGAGCAAAGAATACAGAAATTTTCCAGACCATCAAAGTATTGCCATTATTCATCAAGCCTTTATGGCAATAAAATGAAAAACATAATAAACATATTAATATGGGAGACAGAATAGCAATAACCACGTGACTGTCATGAAAGAAATGGTTGTTGCTGTTATACTGTTGTTACCTCTCTTTGGTCATCAGACATAAATGAACCTGTCAAGTCACGTAGAACCTCTAGGATGTCACTGAACGTCACTCTCCCATTACCATCTGAATCATACACCTTGAAAATAACTGCAAGGATAAAAGACAAATTGTTCAAATTTGGATTATAGAGCTTTACAAGAATTTGATGATTAAATGTTCATGCATGCTCATGATTGTTGGAAGAATCATCACCATGCAATCTATATAATCAAACTGAGCAATAACTATACAGGTTACAAACCATGGAACTGTTTGCAGTGCTGAGGATGATTCTTTTATACCAAAAATGTAGACCAGCCACTAATAGCCTAATCCCAATATATCCAAAAATAAAGTGCAGTTACATAATTATAAATCTAGGTGCATAAACGGAAATACAAGAAGAGTACTGCTCTTGAGAATTAACTTTAGCCTACAATTAAAGCAGATGATTCTTTTATACTGTTGACCACTAATATGCAGAGATTCCATTATATGGTAAACTATCACAGCCTTCATTTTCAGAAGTCATATCTACCCATGGAGAATCATAATTCACAACTCCAAGTACAACGACAAGTCAAGTACGCAAATTTAAATTGCAGAGCCGCTTTATGTAGAATCAATAATGATAAATCAAATAGGACAAAATCCTTATACTGGCTGGTAATATGTAATTATGCATACCAGTGCAACCCAAGATGAAACAAGAAACAAAAACAGAAAGCTAAAATTGCTCAGAAAAGTTTGTCAGCAATAAAAAGAAAAACTGTACAGTTAGCCATGTGCTGAGCTTGAGGACTAGACTTAAACCCATTCATTGCAAAGAGTTGTTAGTAAACAACCAAGATCTTATGGCAAGCCTCTGGAACTCAACATCAACATCAACAGGCAACAGCACCTAAAAAACAGCAACCTACGGGCAATTTTTTGCTCAATGCTAGCTCTGGAACTGAAAGCCGATAGGAATGCCACAAAGTCCTTAAAATTCAAACCATCCACCATCTTCAACAATCTCTGCATTGACAAATACACCAAAAGGCATATGGCACTCAAATCATCAAAGTGGAGACTATCTTCTAATTGAAGCATTTATACATCATCAGCAATCCAAATATGGCATCAAAGTTGATATATTGAATACCTGAGCTAACGGGTTCATAGCAAATTCTGGCACAGACATGAACTCATCAGCTGAGATGAAGCCTTTGGCATTTCGATCGAGTTGACAAAATCTCTGATACAGAGACACTATCTCTTGCTGATTAACTGAGTCCAAAGAACTAGGGCATATCACATTCCAATTCAATAAAAAGTTTTAAAAAGAAAACACCATCCATTCCAATAAAAGAGGAAGCAAACCCTACATAAATTATTACAGTGTTCTTGAACTTCTTCAATATCGTATTGAGTCAGCATCGATGGAGCATTACCCATTTGCTTCTTCCTGGTACAGCATAGCAATTTCACCAGAAGCAATGGGCAAGGAGCAGTGGGCAAAAATCTGTGGGCGAGGGGCTGGATTGCTGAATAGAGACAGATAAAGGAGGAGCGATCAGGAAGAATGAAGAATCAGATAGAAATGGGGCAGCCACGCCTACGAGAAGATCAAGTGGTGATATGCGTCAAAGTTTCTCAATTTTCGTCGCCGATAATTGAAGATTGGTTGTTTCAGGTGAGCTCTGGCCCCTCTCCGATGCTTTTCATTTTCTTGTCGATTGATTTGTTTATTTCATTTTCTTGTTATTTTTTGTTTTTAGCGATCGAGTTCAACAGCTTTCATTTTCTTGTTGATTGATTTTTTTATTTCATTTTCTTGTTTTTGTTTTTTCCTTTTCGAAAACCAACGAAAAACTATTCCAAACAAAAATTAGATGAGAATTCAGCTAGCCCCAAGAGTTACATGCTAGCAACAACACCTAAAGAACAACAATAAGGCATCCAAGTTACAAATTTGTAATGTCAATTCTAGCTTCCACATCAACCTTTTGCTTATTTAAACTGGCAACGAAGCGCACCATTTTCTTCATCTAATTCACGTGCAAGACGAAGTCTTTTGGGAGTGTAGAACGGTACTAAAAATACCTCTTAAGTGCGGAAGCGGATCGTATTGCCGAGATATCGTTCCACTGAATAATAGTTTTTCACGTTTGACTCCGTACATACGCCGGTGACTACCACAATATTGAATCACCAAAAGTTCACACCCCAAATCATTTCTCAGTCTTGATGGTTGATTATAGGGGAGAGAAGAAAGAGATTGTGATTAGAATTTTGCCATCAATCCAAAATGTCTTGCACAAAGACATATATATAGGTTGACATTTCCCACACTATAAGGAAATAACTGTTTTGGATAGGGATGGAAAAACCTATCCATTTTCAACCTTTTTTTTATATATATATAATGTGGTTGTATTTTCTAACAGCTCTCACTCAGCCACATAAGCTGAATAGAGGAAAAATTCTTATCATGTACTGCTATCCTCGTTTCATACACAGAATGTGGTGTGCGATCAATAAGAGCAAGTAGTATTATATCAAATCACCATTTGACTAACATAACACTATCCAAAGACCAACAATGCCCTGATCCATTCATAACATCACCAAATGGCATACACTGTCCCTTTATGTCAAACGATATATCATTTATTATATTTCCAAAATATAATCGCCTGGGCTAATATGGTGAATGTGGAATAGTTTTTCTTAACTACTCATGGCATTTCATTTTAGTGAGATCGCTTTCCTAGTGTGTTCCGTTGAACTGTATAATTTCATAGTTCTTGGAGTACACACTAAAGTAGCAACCATCTCACTTAGACTCCATGCCATAGTATTAAGTCAAAGGGAATTGCAAAGTGTAGACAACGAAATCTACTAGGATCACACAGTGACAAGGTAGGAAAACGATTGTTACTCCACTAGATCGACTTTTAGCACACAAAGTATGAAATATGTGTCATGATATAACTCCCACTAAGGTAAATTCGTCACTTTTATTTATACCATGCGGATTACAAGTCTAGTTTTACCTCAAAGACTAACTTGTGTCATCTAAGCAATGTACTCAGCAAAACTTAGTCATCCATGATCCGACTTAAGGCTTTAATATAAGGTTGTTTTATATTTGATTTTAGAAAATCTCATCACAGACTTACTAAGGCGACAATTTAATTTTATTATTTATACCACCGAAGTATAAATATCACCAATGTTACACACTCAGTGCCAAAATTGGTTAAGTCTCATCCTAACCACCACTTAAGTGTTAGGGTTGATAATCTGTGTGACTAGATTATCAGAAACCTAGTCACTAACACATCTGCCCATTAAGCAACCATAAAAGAAACAACACAATAAACATTTGGGTAAAAGAGAAACATCAATCTTTATTACACTGAAATGTTAATTGTGAAGCATATGTCCATACAAGATATCACATACAACTAAACACTCTTTAAGCCAAAACTCATCATGTGAGCTTTGAACACATCTCTAGGGGTAGGCTTAGTTAGAGGATCAACTATCATCTTATTAGTAGATAGGTATCTTACTACAACTTCCTTTTGTTTTATTGCGTCCCTCACAAAGTTGTAGCGCCTCTTGATATGCTTAGCTTTCCTATGAAACTTAGGATCCTTAGCATATTGAATAGCAGCAGTATTGTCGCACCACATCTTCACTGGATCATCAATTCTCGAGGTGAGATTGAGATCTTAGAGAAAGCTCCTAAGCCAAATTGTCTCCTGAGCAGCGAGGCAACAAGCAACATACTCGGCTTCCATGGTCGATAATGATATGCAGTCTTGCTTCTTACTGCACCAAGATATCGTTCCCCCACCAAGAGTGAAAACATAGCCTGAGGTTGACCTCGACTCATCAAGGTCACCACCCCAGTCTGCATCTGTATATCCCTGCAGCTTTAGGTCTCCACCTTGGTAACATAATACCAAATCTGTGGTTCCCTGAAGATAGCGCAATATTCTTTTGACGGTTTTCTAATGATCAGGTCTCGGGTTGTTTTGGTAACGACTTACTAATCCAACTGCGAAGCAAATGTCAGGCCGTGTACACAACATAACATACATCAGGCTTCCTATGGCACTAGCATAAGGGACCTTACTCATTTTCTGCTTCTCAGAATCTGTCTTAGGGCATTGTTCAAGACTTAAGGTCAAACCCTTTTCAACTGGAGTATCAACGGGTTTGGATTGATTCATTTGAAATCGTTCGAGAACCTTGTCAATATACGCCCTTTGGCATAAACCAAGAAGTTTCTTAAAGTGATCCCTAATTATCTCAACACCCAGGACATACTTGGCCTCACCCATGTCCTTCATCTCAAAGAGGAAGGACAGTCTTTCCTTGACATCATTGATCATCTCCAAGTTGTTTCCAACCAGTAGTATGTCATCAACATACAACGTAAGGAACATAATCCCTAGTGTTGTTCTCTTGACATACACACAGTGATCTTCAGAAACCATAGATAAGCCAAAAGAGGTAATGGCTTCATGGAATCTGAAGTACCATAATCTGGAAGACTGTTTGAGACCATATATGGATCTTTTGAGGCGACAAACCTTGTCCTCATTACCTTTTGACACAAAGCTAACAGGTTGTTCCATATAAATCTCCTCCTCAACATTACCATTGAGGAAAGCAGTCTTTACATCCATTTGGTACAACTCTAAGTCCAAATGGACAACTAGGGCTAGAAGTAGGCGAATAGAAGTCATTCTCACCACAGGAGAAAATGTTTTTATAGTCTACACCCTCAACTTGTGTAAACCCTTTCGCCACTAATCGAGCTTTGAACTTATCAATTGACCCATCTGCTCGACGTGTAACTTTGAAAACCGACTTGTTTCCAATAGACTTGCGTCGAGGAGGAAGATCAACTAGCTCCCAAACTTCATTCTTTGCCATTGAGTCCAACTCATCTCTCATGGCATCCATCCATTCTATATGGTTTGGTGAATCTACAACCTCTGCATAAGAGGTTGGTTCTTCTATTTCCAAAGGCATGCAAAAGAACATTTCCCCTTCAATTTGAAAAAAAACGTCGGGGAACTCTTCCTCGCTCACTCCTTCGGACAATTTTAGGACTTGGTTCTTTAGTTTGATGCGATTCAGAATCCCTCCCCCTTTTCTTATGAGGTGTGAGGTTCTGATCACCAGAAGAATTACTCCCACTATCCTGATGGATTGTGGTTTCCTGATTAGAAGTTGAAGATCCAGAACGATCTTCAATTTCATTTTCAAGAGGTGGAGATTGAGGATGTTCCTCATTCTCTGGTTGATTCTCCAAAGTAGGGTTTGGTGGACCACTCCCACTAAGGTTTGTAGGCCAACTCCCCCTATCTCCATCATTAGGTACCGCCATCCTCGGTGTCATGGCGAGTAGTCAAATCCTCTTCCTCATCGAGAGATGGTTGTTGCAACTCATACAACTCCATGCCCTTTTTAATTTTACCAATACTTAGGAACTCATCCTCAAGAAATTCGACATTTCGGGACTCAAATTCCGTCATGCTGCCATTTGGATGGTCTTCGTACATGACATATCCTTTTGAACTGTCTGGGTACCTAATGAAGACCATTTTGGTAGCTCTTGGACCAAGTTTTCCATGTTTATGAGTTGAGTTGTGCACATAGCCAGCTGAACATCATGGACGTAAATGGTCTAGAACGGGCTTTCTACCATTCCATAGCTCATATGCAGTACTGGAAATACTCTTACTAGGCACTCGGTTTAGGATGTATGTTGGCATAACCAAAGCATCGACCCAAAAACTAATCGGAAGACTAGCCTGAGCCATCATTGACCTGATCATATCAAGTAATGTTCGATTCCTCCTTTCTGCAACACCATTCTGTTGCAGAGTTCGAGGAATCGTGGGTTTTCTACGTTTGCCCTTTTCCTCACCAAAACCTTTGAACATATCCGAAAGGTATTCACGACTACGATCAGTACGAAGGGGCTTAACTCTTCGATCTAATTTAGTCTCAACTTCCGCCAAAAAATGCTTAAACACATCTAACGCTTTGTAATGGTGTGATAAGAGGTACACATACCCATATCGTGAATAATCATCAATTAGAGTGAGGAAATACCAAGCACCATGTCGTGCTTTAATGGTCATAGGTCCACATATGTCAGAGTGAATAAGTTCTGAGGGACTAGATGCCCTGGAAGCCTTGCTAAAAGGCTTCTTGGTCGCCTTACCAGCTAAACATGGCTCATATCTAGGAAACTTAACCTTAGTGAGCCGGTCCAAAAGACCTTCTTTAGCTAGTCTAGTCATTCTATCTTTACCAATGTGTCCTAATCTAGCATGCCATTTAATAGATTCAATAACTGAATCAACAAATGAAACAAAAGCATAATTATTTTTGCAAATGTCCAAATCCAACACAGGAAAATCATTTACAAACGATTCGGTGCCAAACAGTTTACCGTCAAACATAATATCCAATCCATCACATCTAGAAACAAACTGAAACCCTACTTCAACCAGAGAAACAAAGGAAAGAAGAGAACAATGCACCCTAGGTGCATAGAGAGTGTCCAGTAGTAACATATTTCCTCCACGTAGCCTGAGCTGATATGTTCCCACACCGACAACATCTTCCTTAGTGTCATTTCCCAATGTCACACTTTGTAGACCTACCGGGCAAGGATGAAAGTCTACAAAACCAGCTCGGTCCGGAACTATGTGCTTGGTAGCTCCCGAGTCTACAATCCAATAAGGAAAGGAGTTAGCAACAAATGCGTGGGAACAAACAAACACATTAGAGACACTTGTAAAGAAGTACCATAGAAGGCTCGAGACAATCCCCAACATAATGGTCCTTCTTCCCGCAATTATAGTACTTCACATGTGCCATATTCATCTATTTGTTACCTTTTGACTGGTTCAATAAGGAATATCGCCCTGAGCAATCCTTTTTGAACCACTCCTGGTATACCTCCAACTCCTTCTTATACTCAACAGAAGTAGTATCAATGTCCTTCTTGGTAACAGGTTCATAAATAACAGGGGGGACATTTTGGTAGTGAGAAAGTCTAAACTACGCCCACATTCATTCAGATGGTACTTAACACTCCGATGCCAAACGTCATAGTTGGACCCATCCAACTTTCAGTTACAAATGCAAATGAAGAATTTATCATAGGGGTATTAGAAGTTTCCATAACCAATATGCAAAAATAAATTATATGACATAAACTAATTCATAAAAAAGTGAAAGAAACAATCTTAAAATATAATCACAGAGATTATAGACAATCACAAACAAAAAAAAAAATGAAAAAAAGGTAAGCATTTCTTCACTTAGAAGAAAATAAATAGATTATGTCTATACTTAATTAACACATAATCAAGCATAATCACATAGATTATATAACCAACATAAACATGAAATGAAAAATTATATTTCACTTAGAAATAAACAATTAATCACATAGATTAACACACAAGCAAAAAAAAAAAAATTATAATCACACAGATTAAATAAGGAATAAAAAACATGAAAATTGTATCTCACTCAGAAATAAACAATATATATACATTCTTAATTAACACACAATTAATATGAGATTGAACTATTAACGATATATATATAGTAAACATAATACTATCACAATAAGAATACATGAATATAAACAAATTATATACATAATGACCAACTAACACATAGTTAATATGGCAAAAAAAAGAAAAGGAAAAAGGCTAAGAATACATTTATAAGGAAACAAAAAACAAGAGAAAAGGAATTCTAACATGGTAATTAAAAGGGGGCACAAAACTCCCTATTCTCCATCTCTTTCTCGGCTCTTTCTCTTGCTCGATTCTCTCTCTAAAAAATCCAAAAGCCAAAACTCATGCTTCTCTCTCTCTTTTCCTCGTCGGTCGTCCAGGGCAGCCATGAAAGTTGACACAAAGCTCGGTTCTGCCACCTCCTTTCGACCCCTTTTCGTGTTTTTCGTGGCCTTGGCGACCCACAGTTGCCGTCGGAGAAACCAAAAACACCCAGATGATGCAAAAAACCGCCACATCCAAACCCTCCTTAGGTCTCAATCTAAATCTCTGGCATGAATTCTTAGAAACCGACACCGCCATCGCGTAGATCGGCGGCCGGTGAACACGATGGCCTTCGTCGTGAAGCTAACGCGCCACTTCGCGCCAGCACGTGACCCACACGCGCATCCGTGGCCGGCGATTTTCACTTGTTTTTAGTCGTTTTTTGCGTAGATCGGGGTTTGGGTGTTCAAAAACGAAGAAGAAGGAACCCCTCGGGTGTCCGTCGGCGGTGCGTGACTTACAAACGTCACCCTCCTTCGGCGATTCTGATGGGTAAAAAACAAAATCTACTTAAAACTTAATTTCATCTTTCGATTTTGATTTTATCTTGTGATTTACACTAAGTTCATCCTCTCCCCACCTCTCTATTTTCAAAAAAAAAAAAAACTGTTCTGGGTCGGAAAAAAAAGAGATTTGATTCTGTTTCTGGGTTTTCTGAGTCGGGATGAGACCGATTCAAGTCTGCCATTTTTTTTGGTTCGATTCTTCATATTTTATTCACAAATTCAAATACATGCGATTTAAACATGAAAAACATACACGCAAAACAAAAAACACAGTTTTAATCATGTTGGGAACAATTTCGGCAAGTTAGGCTCTAATACCATTGTAGAACGGTACTAGAAATACGTCTTAAGTGCGGAAGCGGATCGGCTTGCCGAGATATCGTTCCACTGAATAATAGTTCTTCACGTTAACTTGGTCTCTATTGAGATAGGCGTGGACACCCGATACCACATTGCAGCCTGTGTCAGCAACATTGAGAGTATCAATCACATGTTCCCCGACAAGCTTGGTTACTTGTAGAGGTCCCCGTGATTATTTCCACCAGCTTTTTGTCAAGATCCTATTTTATCTCCTGCACTTGGTAATCCCAAACTTTCTGAAGCCCTACATTCAAAGTTTCCAAAAGAGCATGGTAAGTAGCAGAGGCCGCAACCATGTGGGGGCTCCCAGGTACCAGTGCATTTGGACATTCCGGGTCACCACTCCTCCAATGAAGAAGTTATTTTCTAGATCATGCCACATGCTCACATTCAGTTTGTAGCTACGGTCCTTTGGTGGTTTCCAACATATAATCTTTTCCTCGGCATGATATAGGTTATCTTGCATCAATCGCACTTGAGAAAAGTCAATCTAGATAATACTGTAGATTATATGGACTGGTTTTTCTTGAAGCCTAAAAACACAATTATTTCTATGTAACCAAATATGCCGGAAAATAATTGTGAACTATAAAGGCCAGTTTTTGTCCTAGAAGAAGTTGAAGTTAAGATTACTCCATTCGAACCATCCTGCAGTGAAGAACTTAAAATGAAACTCATTAGACAAAGAGAGGAAAAAAATGCGTCCAAATGGCAACTACAAAAATGCAGTCTCGAAAAAGATGAGTGTGAGTCTCCTCATCCATCGAACAACACAGGCACTTAGGATCTAGATTAAAGATAAAGACTCTTAATCGGACAACCACAAGTAGGGACTCAGTCATCATTCTCTACAAATGCATCTTCATTTTCCCTAGAAGCTTCGACTTCCATATAATCATCCATTTTTACGAGGAGGATTATCACAACCAGAGAGGAAATGGTTGGAGTATTGGAGGTCATAGGTAAGAAAATAAGAAGGAATCCCATCAAGGCTTCTCATCCCCATCCGACTCTTCATTCATATGAACTTTATAGATCTTAAAAATAGCGGATAGAGGGATAACTGAGATTAAGGTTGAAAAGTTTCATCTCCCCTCCTCAAAGAAATCACTCACTAGACTGGATCTCAACGTTAGACATGTTGAATTTGAACTTTCGACGGGTACTGGTTTGCGGTGGGGAGACGTAGGCAAGATTATAGATGATTCTTCCCGAGACTAGATCACAGATGCGAGCTTGTATCGATGACCCTATTATGACTGTATGGAAATTCGGAGGTTCAGAAAGATGTCGCGACATTAAACTACCCTATGCATGTATTGCTTAAAAAACTGAATATAGGACTTCTTAATACAGTCTTGACACCTATATGTTGACTCGGGTTTTGGACTTACCCTACACTTTGGGCTTGCATGCTGACTCTATTCCTATATGATCCTAGGATGCAGGCAAAGGATTATCTATTGGGCCCCGCTTGGCCAAGTCACGTCAGGTTGTTTAGAACCGTGTTAGTAAAGTTAGGAACGGGCAGAACCAAAATTAAGATTCTGAAAATGATAGTCATAACCGGTCAATTACGACCTTGAACCCCAACACTGTAACTGATCGACTGCTTTGAACAGAATCAGATCTTCTTAGCATAAACGGTCAATTGCGCTAGGAAGATCTAGGGTTTCCTTCTATTGTAACATAATTTAGAATTAATTTTATTTTATAATTTAAATCATTTATTAGGCAAATTATTAGGTTTGAATTTAAGAATATGATTAAGCAAGTTGAGCAAATAAAAGAGTCGCCAGCCAGTTTTAAAGAAAAACTAACAAGCTGAATAAATAACTCTGACATGTGAACCTAGATCAGGTTCAGGGGTAAGGTTACGGATATGTGGCACATGATTCCTCTGATCCGCCTATTAAAACCACTGTCTCTACTAAAATCAAGTTAATTATGTCATTTTTCTAACTTTCTCCCCTTTTTTCTTTTACCTACTATTTGATTCGAGGTTAGTATTTTTATTTCTTGCTTTTATTTCAATTCAATCATGTAGCCCTTATTTTGTCAATACACTGGGAAATTCTGGGGTGAAGAATGATGAGAGTAAAGGGCTCTATTTATAGTGATGCTTGGTCATCTGTCACCGGTAGGTCACAACTCTATCCAGGAAAATAACATTCTATGTAACCGGTTGGTTAGGAGTGGGGCTTTTTTTGTGAATTTGGTAACTGGCGCTTAGGCGCCAGGTCTCGAAATGCAATTTAGGAAACGAACCGGTTACGACTTAGGCCTTATTTTGCAACTTGTCTACCGGGCGATTACTAATCGAGGGCTGCGAAATAAAATGAGAATTGGGGCAGTTAGGGTTTTATCCTTTAAATCCTAAATGGCTGGTCAGATTGGAGACTTAGCATTATGCTGATCCCGTAGAGACTATTGACGCCTTAGGAGATTGGGGGTCAAACCATAGAGAAGGTTGGTTTTGGCACATTTCTTGCTTATTTAAGGACTTGGAACTATAAGGCTTATAGAATGGTTGACCAAGTCCTTGGTGTGAGGTTTGGGATACCACCAACACCTTCCATTTACAGATAGGGGAAATGTCGGTGACCCTGACCGATTTCACCACGGTCACTAGCTTAGGCTAGGACGGTTAGCTCTTGACTTATGATAGACTTAAGAATCCTGATCTTTTGGTGCTTTTGAGGCCCATTGCTACTAAGATAGGCGGTAGCCAATCCCGACTTTTGTACTTTGTGGGCGTCACAATTTTCACTTATCTGGGGAGATGAAGTTCCCACTCACTGGATGGGAAACCCGATTGACCTTTTTGTTTTGTCATGTCTAAACTAGGGTGAGGCAGCTTATGCTGCTTTTGTTTGGCTTCTGCATTGGGGCTGCCGCAATAAGGAGGTGGAGCGATTCTATCCTGATAGCCGCCAAGTCACTACTGATCAGATAACTAGACCCGGTCTTTGGAAGGTGTTGGATGTATGCCTTTTCTTTAACTTATTAGCTCCTTTTTGTACGTACTTTATTTTTTAACTTATGATGTTTCAGGTTTAGGTTTATGAGTACATCGAGCCCCTCACCATTTATACTGGTGCTGAGGGGAGATGGACCGTTCAAGATACTTGAAAGAATTAGGATAACACCTACAAGATCGAGTTGCCAAGTGAGTTGGGAAATGTCTCCTCCACGTTCAACACTGGAGATCTCACGCCATATGTGGAGGATGAGGAGGACCTGTATTTGAGGGCAAATCCTTCTCAAGAAGGGAAGGATAATACATGCCTTACTTTAAGGCCTCTCGGGTTGTGCTCATTTTGCCTAGCATCGGGGAAGTGGTTGAGATCAAAGCCACCATTCATGACGTTTAGGACTTGAGCAAGTACTTCACTAGGTTCGAGCCAATTGATCCCAGGATTTCCATCAATCTCGTCAGTTCTTGAGGTATTCTCAAGGCCTCAATGGGTCTCTAGGGAACTTAATATCTTAGGCATGCCAATAAGGAGAGTCGAGCTCAACATGGCAAGAAGGAAGAACATGAATGACAGATCATGATTGTGTTGCCCCCAAACACGATTGCATCCTATCCAACTTTGAGTCCCCCTTCTTTGCAAATCAATGGACACGATCATATCTCTGATTAACACGATCATATCATCTGTAGGTCTTCGACAATTTGTGACACAAGCTTCCCCTTTTGGTTTTATTTTGAGTTTTTCTATTCTCATGTAATTTACCCAAATACCCCTAACTCCTAATCATTTGTAATGCTTAAACTTATAAATTACTAGAGGCATCTGGAAGTGTTATGGACTTGCCCTAATTTTTGTAGATTTTTTCCAATTAAAATATATTTTAAATTGGGTTTTTCAGATCTGACGAGAAATAAATTCGGTTACTTATCTTAATTTTATAAATTTATAGAAATTTGTAAAACTTCTGAAATTTTTACAGTAGGTCACTAGGTGACCATAAGTTTAGGGAAAATTTTTCCGTGAACTTATCCAATTAAAATAGATTTTTAATTGAGTTTTTCATATCGGATGAGAAATAAATTCGGTTACTTCTCTGAATTTATAATTTTATAGAAATTTTCAAAACTTTTGAAAACTTTACAGTAGGTTACTGGGTGACCATACTGTTTGGGATAAATTTTTCGTGAATTTTCGAAATCGTTAAATTACTTTTCCTTTAGTTTTCAGATATGTAGCGGAGTATAATCGTTTGCTCTTATGATTTTTATTAGAATTTTAGAAATTTGATAAAATTCTGGAAAATTCATAGTAGCTCATTAGGTGACTCTACTATATGGAAAACTTATAAAATTCAATTTTCGAACTTATCAGACCATTCTCCTTTTATTTTCCGATAAAACGGCGAATTAAATTAGTTTAATTCCCTAAATTTTACAAGTTTGTGTAAATTTGATAAAATTCTAGAAAATTTCATAGTAGATCATTAGATGACTCTATGATATGAAAAATTTAGTGTTCGTAAGTTTTAAAATTGATTGATATTTTATCTACGTTTTCATGCATGAAATAACTGACATCGGGAAGCAACATGGACTGTGTTGAGTCAACACGGACCCTATTGCCAGCAGTGTTGGTGAAAACGTGCCTTTTAGGGTTAGGAATTAATTTTTTGAAAATTAATTATCATATCTTACTTTTACTAAAGTAGATGTTAGGCACAAAATCTTATAAGAGTTTGTAAAGTTTAGGAAACTTACAATTTTTAAAAGATATAGTATCGCATAAAATATTGTAAGAGTTTTGTAAAGTTTAGGAAACTTGCAATTTTTAAAAGATATAGTATCTTTTGAAACACTTAATTTTAGGAAAATTGAGTAAATTGTATGTAAAGTGGAGCGTTACCGTCGTGGTGGGATGATGAGATTAGCTTGAGTGAAGATGGATGATCGATATTCAACTAGAACAAGGGCCTTGAACACACAAAGGTTGGATATGACCTTGAGCAAGATGAACCACAACTCTAGGCCTAACATCCCACCATGATTATCCAAGGTAATCCAGTAAATAATCAATAAAGAAACGACATGAAACACCACCAAATCACTTGGATAAATTATCAAGATTTTTGAGAAAGTTGGGAAAATCTCTACAATGCCAAAGCATTTCATACACAATGTCTAAAAAAACTTCCAAACAATGCCAAGGGAGGGAGTATATATAAGAATGGGGGGAAAAATAACAAAACACAGCAGCAGCACGTCTGGACAGAAAGAGGTCGCGAGCGTGATCATAGGCGTCGCGGGCGCGACATCCCCCTGTACAGTTTTTCCTTGCCGACTTCAAACGCGCATAACTTCTTCATCCGGACTTCGTTTTAGGCCCATAAGATATCGATGGAATTCTCTCGGTGTGTACTTTAAGCTCCCAAAATTTGAGATTGATCGGAGTTATATTGAATGAGTTATGATCCAAAGAGTGAAGGTACGTCCATTCCGACAACCCACGTTGACCCTTTTCTGCTTATTCTTTTCGAAAGACTCTGAACCCTTTCAAAGGCCCGAAGTAGGTCCCGATGAGGACCCATAGCTCCACTCCCATGGTCCAGGGTCCCATTTGAAGTGGATACCACAACCATCGATGACCCGAATACGCATCCAAGGCCCCGGGTCCACCTTGAAATGCACCCTACACCCGACCTTGAAGTGAATTCGCTCGTGATTCTCAAAGGTAGTGTGGTTAGGTTTTGCAAACACATAATTTGAAGTTTGGGTCCTCGCTCGATACGCTCCATACCCCCCTTCTTTGAAAAGAGTTTCCCTCAACTCTTGGGAGTTAAAATCGAGGCACTCCTCTTCAATTGGCTCCAAAAAACTTCGAACCTCCTGAACGCCACGATCAATTACACTAGAAATGCAACAAGCTTCGAACCCCACAATGTATCCATCATCCAAATGAAAGAAGGAGGTTAGAGGTTTGTTTTGTGGAGGTAAGGGATCAAGGGAACGGATAGGGAAATTTTGTGGAGTTTGGGAACACTCATTCTCACTTGGCTTGCTACAAGGTAAAGACAAAGCAAGAGATCGCCCGTCCTCACCAAGAGGACACTCAACCCGTGTTTCGCTCGATAGGAGGTTCCTCAACTCACTTCCCACCCAGGTTTCGATTCGATGTGGGGTTAAGGGATTCTAGTAATCACATTCCAAAGAACGATCTTCTGCAACGAACACTTCCACATACATCGCATACCAAATTTCCAATAGCACCCAATCAACAACCAAATAGACTCCTCGAATAACCAATGATGCCCAAATATCACGTATGGTATACTCAAATAGTTCACATCATTACGACCATCATGCAAGAAATATTAATCGATGGACGACACAAATGAAGAGCTCAAAAACTTAGGTTGAACTAGAATCATGGCTTCATCAAACTTATACTTCTCTCCAAGAACAAAGAAAACACTAAGATTCCTAGCATGCCACTCAAAATATAGAGAATTCCTAACTGAGGACATCACATTCTCATCATACAACTTATCACGCCAATAAACAACATCAAACAACCAATGTCTCCCAAATATCGTGCATGATTCACCCAAAGGCTTTATATCGCAACATTCAACATCCAAACAAGTCTCAATGAACTTCATAGGTGAGTTTAAAGTTACCTCATTGTTCTCATAGGGGAGATCATAAATGACTTGGCCGTGAAAGGTGTTGGTGACAACTCTGTTGTTGCGTGACTCCTCTAAAAGTGATGTCGTGATGATCATCGGAGCCTCTTGTTGGGATTCTTCGATGAGAACGAGAGGAAGGGCAAGATCGATGTTCTCTTCCTCCACGTGGCATGGGGTCTCACCAAGCTCACCATGCACATCAAGAAGCTCATGAGGTTTCCCTTCATCGGCCACAAGGACATTAACCGCGTCCATTGAACTTTCCTTTTTCTCAACCTCCTCAAATGTTTCAAGTGTGGAAGGGAGGTTTTGCTCGACAACTTATTCTACCATGTCACTTGTTTGCTCCTCCACACCAAAAGATTCCTCAATCCAAGCTTTAACCATAGCCATCGTTGGACATTGCAAAGAATCATGTCCCACACGGCGACATTTGACACACTTTCGGGACGTGACGGTCGTTAGCGGGGAATAGTAGAATGGCTTCTCAATCGTTTCCCGTCAACGATGGCGTCAAGGCGAACCTCTATCATCGTCACTCGACTTGTAGGAGGGAGGGGGACGGATAGGGATACGAGTGGACCTCCCTCGTTCGTCTAGGGGTGGACCTCGACGTCCTTGGATGAGATTGTCCATCCACGCCAACATGGCTTCGAGGGTGCGCTCGACGGTGGAGAACCGATTGTCAAGAGCGGTGGTGAGTCGGTCCCCGAGAGCTTGAAATTCAGAACTATGGTGTCGGCTTGATTCCTTTCGATCGGAACTATGTTCATCATCCATATCGAAGGAAGGGTGAAGGACGGATTGTGTTTGGGATAATTTTGAGGAGTTTGGGGCTTCTTTTGTAGTTGGCTAGTGTTTGGCTAAGGGTTCTTTGTGTTTTTCTCACTTGGACATTTCATCGAACACCTTGTGTGCACTATTTTCCAACTTCTCCTCAAAGCTCCAAATTGCTTCAAAAACACCAAATACAAATACAAATACAAACACAATACAATGTATTCCAATACACTTTGATAGGGGTTGGGGATCACCAATATTTGCATACGATTCACAAACCCAATACTAGAAAACAACACTAGCAAGAACAATGCATAACTCAAGCTAAATGAAAAACCAAAGCTCTGATACCAGATGGAGCGTTACCGTCGTGGTGGGATGATGAGATTAGCTTGAGTGAAGATGGATGATCGATATTCAACAAGAACAAGGGCCTTGAACACACAAAGGATGGAGATGACCTTGAGCAAGGAGAACCACAACCCTAGGACTAACACCCCACCATGATTATCCAAGGTAATCCAATAAATAATCACTAAAGGAATGACTTGAAACACCACCAAATCACTTGGATAAAGTAATCAAGATTTTTGAGAAAATTGGGAAAACCCCTACAATGCCAAAGCATTTCATACACAATGTCTAAAAAAACTTCCAAACAATACCAAGGGAGGGGGTATATATAAGAATGGGGGAAAAAAAAACAAAACGCAGCAGCAGCACGTCTGGACAGAAAGAGGTCGCGAGCGCGACCATAGGCGTCGCAGGCGCGACAAATCTGGGCAGCAGAGTGTCGCGGGCACGACATCCCCCTGGACAGTTTTCCCTGCCGACTTCAAACGCACATAACTTCTTCATCCGGACTCTGTTTTAGGCCCATAAGATATCGATGGAATTCTCTCGGTGTGTACTTTAAGCTCCCAAAATTTGAGATCAATTGAAGTTATATTGAAGGAGTTATGACCCAAAGAGTGAAGACGCGTCCATTCCGACAACCCATGTTGACCCTTTTCCGCTTATTCTTTCCGAAAGACTCCGAACCCTTTTAAAGGCCTGAAGTAGATCCCGATGAGGACCCATAGCTCCACTACCATGGTCCGAGGTTCCATTTGAAGTAGATACCACAACCATCGATGACCTGAATACGCATCCATGGCCCCGGGTCCACCTTGAAATGCACCCTACACCCGACCTTGAAGTGAATTCGCTGGGAAGGTTTTGCAAACACATAATTTGAAGTTTGGGTCCTCGCCCGATACGCTCCATAAAGGTATTCCCTGAATACTAAATCTGTTTAGGTTATTAAGGTAAACTTTGGAATTTTGTTATTTTGTCAATCATGCAAACTGTTTAGGAAACTTTATTTAGTATTAGTTTCCTTATATGTGCTATATTGCAATTAAATATGCCTTCATAATTTGTTATTTAAATCATGTGTTATATTTGATATAATTATTACAATATTGTTGTTTTGCATGTGCTTCTAGCATGACCATAGATAGTCGGTTTTACCGCTCTGCATACAGGGTTGGGTGAAATACAGTCTGTGTGCTGTCATTGAATTATTTAAATTTAATCAGTTGAGTTTATTTTAATTCGTGTAAAGCCTCTTTGTAAGATGCCCACTTTGTAAAATTATGGTAATTGGAGACATTAAGTTGAGTGGGAGCCCAACAACAATGGAGATATTGATCCAAGTGGGAGCCATATCCAAGGAAATTGCAAAATCCAAGAAGGAATTCTTGAAGACTGTCAGGGCTTAGTTAAAATTAGTTTGATTAAGTCTAGGTGGCCATACTAGGGGTTTTATTTTATGATTTAATTTTTTATACCATTTTTTATTATGTCTTTTATGTTTTTCGAAAGAGTTCACCTAGAATTGCATGCTTAGGATAATAAAACATACTCTCAAAATTGAATTATTGCTCAACCTATCGTAACACCACTTAGATGAAAAATAATATCGCCAAAGCGAATTATTTGTCCATTACTAATAAGTGGGGTGGGAGTTTGGTCAATTCGAAAATAGCTATCGAAACGGTTTTGGGCTAAGAGCAAAGGAAGAGAGATATTGCATTTGATACAAGTTTCTTGCCAAGAGTCATTTTGAATGATCGATCATGAGATTATTCACCAAAGGCAACATGGGCTCGAGTTTTGTTGGGCCAAAGTCCACTTGAACCCATGAGTGTTTTGGGTCTTGCTTAAAATTAAAACACTAAATGAGCAAAAAATTACTCAGAGGTACCCTAACTTTTGGTGAAATGTTTTTCAGGTACCCCAACTTTTCAGAACTCATTTTGGGGTACCCTTACTTTTTGGATTAGAAATTATTAGGTGCTTTTTGGGTCATCAATTTGGTTAAGTGACCTAAATACCCTTGTTCTTCCATTTTTTAAGAAACACCCTTAAAGATGAAGAATAAGGGTATTTCGGTCAGTTAATAAAATTGATGGCCGGAAAAGCACCAAATAATTACTAACCCAAAAAGTAAGGGTACCTCAAAATTAGTTTTGAAAAGTTGGGGTACCGAAAAATAGTTTTCCCTAAATATTGGGGTACCTCCGAGTAATTTTTTGCTAAGCGAGAGTTGATAAAGTGTTTTGATTTGAAATTAAAATAGTTTAATTTTTTTTGATAAATAATAAATAAAATAAGCCAATTTGTCTTGTAGAATCAATTATGTTTTTTCACTCAAACATCCACTAATAAAATATTGTTTTCTCCTTTAGAAAGAGAATAACATTTGCAACAATTTCTTAATTGGCATCGCCATCGCAAGATTGTCTTGAAGGCGAATAAAAGGAACATGTCTTTGATATAACATTGAGCTAGACATCGATATTAAGAGATCAATCAAGCCAAATGGATACACGTAATGTCATAGTATTCATGCGACTTTAACACAAAATGTTTGAAGATTAGAGAAAGGATTTCAATATTACCAACTCAAAACCAAGTTCAGCGAACTAGTTAGAGTTGATAAATATGAAACCAATAACCAAATAGTCTCGGTTAAGCTAGATAAGGGCCAATTGATGGCGCTCATGTTCTGAATTAATTTGACTATTTTAAAACATAAGAAACCTCATATCCTCCTTTAGCCAAAATTTTGGCGACCAAAGACAGTCTTGTAGTGAAAGGGAAAATAAGATTTAAGAAATCGATCAAAGACAAGAAGTCAAAGGAAAGGTAAGGACAAACAGTTGTACATACCCAACAACTACCGGTTAATAACCAGATCATGTATGCTTTTATTGTAAAGGCATATGACACTGGGAGCGTGAATGTCCAAACTATAAGGAAGACTTCAGATGTAGTAATATGATTTCATTTATAGGTCAGTGCATATATGATACACACTACCCTTATTAAACCCACTTTGAATATTAGATACCAGCTGTACATAATACTCGCATTTATGCAAATGTGTAGGATCTACAACAAAGTAGATGTGTTTCGAATGATAAGAATCAATCTAAAAATAGGAACATGCAAACAGTTGTAGCTCCTCATGTAGAGTTGGTTGTTTATTTATTTCCTCAAAACTTATAATAGAAATTTATAGGTGATTCTATGTTCTCATTATAAGTAGAAATTTGATTTCAATATCTCAATTGGAGAGAGAGGATCTTGGATAAACACGTTTAACACATCTAAACCAAAATGTTTGAAAGGAATAACTCATGTTCAAACATAACCTTGTAATTATTTATTAAGTCATGTCTGCAAAGCATGACTGTACCTTTTACAAGAAAATGTATGAACGTGCCAACAAACATTCATACATACAGATGTATGTAGACCATTAAACACAAGTTCAAGGGATGAATTACTTCAAATCTTCAAAGATGAACCACATAAGACATGGTGATTCATGTCTATGAGATACATCTAGAGCTGGAATATTAAAATAGTTTAATGATTTATAGAATGAAGTAGTCTTGGTAAAACAACAAGATCACCCAGATATGATAAAAAGGGTACTGATGATTGAGCTAAGAGTTTGAACAAATGACTCAAATGAAACATATATATGGTACAACAAGCTTAGTCTTATCAGTCAAAAATGCATTCAGAAACTATAGAGTACAAGATTTTTGAAAACCTCAACTTCGAAAAGTTCGATGTTTTGTGAAGCATATCTGATGGGAAAGATGACTAAATCACCTCTTACTAGAATTGGTGGATGAGCTAATGACTTGTTAGGATACATACATACTGATCTATGAGAGCCTATGAGTACTATTTCTAGAAGAAGGTTTATTGTACTATTTCATCACTTTCAGTGACGATTTTAGTAGATATGGATATATCTACTTAATACGCCACGAGTCCATATCCTTTGAAATGTTCAAAGAGTTTCAAAGTGAAGTACAAAACCAACTTGGCAAGAAAATCCAAACCCTTTTAATTAGATTGAGAAGGTGAGTATTTGAGCCAAGATTTCACTAACCATCCCACCCTATTAGATATGGCGCAATGGTGTGCACTTGTTCCACAACTCTCTCCTCCGGGAACACCATGGCACAATGGTGAGACTGAAGTGAGGAATCACACCCTATTAGATATGGCGCGATCGATGATGGTTGAGTCACCATTAACAGTTACCTTTTGGGACACACGCTATTAACCACACCTCTAAATACTGAACAAGAATTATTTAAAGCACTAGAGAAGACACCATATTTGATATGGAGAGTAAAAGTTCCTGAACTGTTTTCTGAAGGAAAGGGGTATCACTTCTACAAACTGTTGTAGAGCATAATATTTGTATCTCAAAATGCTTTCTTCTTAGAGTGTATGTTAGTTTCTAAGAGAAAGAGTGGGAGAGTTTTTGAACTTACTGAAATTCAAGAGACACAAACACTATAATCATCACCTCAACTCCGCTACCAACGCCCAGTTCAAAATTTTCCTATTGGTTAGGAAATTAAGAACAAGGTTGAGGTAGTAGAAGTTCATCAAAAGTTGAAGAGGAGGTGTCACGGACCCTACTCTAAGCGAGGTAATGTAAACAACTCCGTTAGCCACAAAGATATCGGTCTCTACGGATGAGCGCGTGTGAGATGTTACTTTTAGAAAGTAATGACTCTACCTACTACAAATAAGCTTTAGCATGTCATTATTCTATGAAATCCAAGATGGACTCCATGTATGAAACCAAGTTTTGAACTTGGTTGACTTGCCTGAAGGTGTGAACTGTCAGGAATAAAGTAAAACATGGGTTCATTAAGATACTTCTAGCCATAGTTTTGTAGTATGACTATGAGATGTGGCAGATAGGTTTCAAAACCACCTTTAAAATTAGATTTGGAAGAAGGATGTATACTTATCACAACCAAAGGGTTTTGGTTGGAATCCTTCTAAGCTTCAAAAGATCATTTGTGGTCTTAAGAGAGCTTTTAGGAGTTGAAATCATCGATCATTTTGACCAAGGCATCAAATGCTTTGATGAACTAAGAAGTGCTAAAATAATTTGTGTTTACAAGAAGTTCAGTAGGAGCAATGAATTCCTGATGCTTTATGTGATTGACACACTGCCTATTGAGAAGAAGATTCTTATGTTACAATCTATATGGGAATAATTTTCAAAATGAAGGATTGGTGGGGCTTAGAATTTTCTTGGAGGCAAGATCTATAATGATAAATTAAAGATTTTGATTGATTCAATCAAAGTTGATAAGGTGTTGAATAGTTCAACCCACTTAAAGAATGGATTAATTTCCATGAATCATGGCATATCCTTAAGTCAATCTGATTGTCTTGAAACAATCAAGAGACCTAAAAAGGATGAGATTTATAACTCGTGCTTCAAGCATAGGATTAAAGTATGCCATAAGATGTTCAAAGCCTAACATAACATATGCATTGTATATATGTATGAATAAAACTAAGGATATGTCCTCAGTCTACAGTAGATGATAAATGTTGTGTGAACAGTTACATTGATGCTACATCTATGTCAGAAAGGTATGATTATCTGAAAAGGTCAGAGGAAATTGTACAATCTGTCTGAGTGTTTTTTAGGTGAAGCGGAAGAGGTTCCCAACAAGACACGAGTTTGATTCTACAAATGAGACAAGTATGGCTCAACTTTAGAAGCTGCGACAGAAACTGTTAGGATTAAGAAGTTCGTTTGAGAACTGGGTGTTGTTTCTAGCCTTGCGAGAGGAATGGAGCTTTGTTGATAAGAGCCATCACTCAAGCAATGGAACTGAAGCTCACTACGAATCCAAACATGAGTTCCAGAGATATCACCCCATACGAAAGGTCGTTAGTGGAGATGATATAAAAATATGCGAGGTTCATTGCAAGTATTGTGGACTAAACCCTTATTGTAGTTAGAGCATGATAGTCATGCATGGGAAATATGTATTAACAATATTATGGAATGTGAACAAGTCAAGTTTACATGAATTGTTCATGAATTATGACCTTGTTGATTCATCATTAAGAATAAGATTCAAGCTTTACATAAATTACGGTTTAGAATTATGTCAACGTCTAAAAGGGCTAGCGAATTCAAAATGGGAAATTGGATGAGGTCTGATTTCTGAAACCCCATTAGTGAACTTGATAACGCTAGTCTTGGTCGACAGTCAACCTGGTTCCTAATTGTATTATCACGCAGGGACAGTGATAATATCAACACAATTAGCATGAGGGGTTGAGGTGATGATCGAGTTTCATGATCATGGGGATGTGGTGACATCATAAATCAACCACATAGGTGATGTTGAGAACAACTACCGAGCTGACCCGCAGTGGGAGATCTTTAAGTTGGGAATGTTATAAGAGCTCTCGCTACTTAAGGAAAATTCCTAAATCCTGAGTTCAATACATAGACTACATGGTTTGTTGTAACTTATTAACGCGTCAAACGCCTTTCGTAACAGTAGGCCATAAAGGCGATGTCTGGGTTACAATTGGATCATGTGAGAATATGTATTTGAACAAGATGGCATTGTCCTCCCTATTAAGGACAATTGTCTCATTGGCCACTCGGTAAGATTGGACTGAAAATGCTTGGCCGAGCTCAGATAAATCAATAGATGACTATCTGCTTTTCACAGTCTAACTCAGAGATCGAGGAACGTTTGGACCTTACATAAGGATGACTTTAGCTTACCTTATCCGAACTTGACACAGTAAGTGACAAAGGAGTTTAAGGAATCGAACAGTTGTGGGACAAGTGGGAGATTGTTGGGAATGTCCCGACAATGTTCGATATACATGGAGTTTAAACCAAAATAATATATTGATTATATGTCTTGCTAGAGACCTCTATAATTAGTAATTGAATATGTTTAATTACAACTATATTATTTGGTCCTACTGGGTCACACAAGTCAGTGCCTTGGAATAATGTATGTAACCTAAGTAATATTGTATTATGTCTAGAAATGTTAGGAGGCTCTCCCAAGGACATTTGAGGCATATCATCCTCCACACGCTGAGAATGGTGAGAGTGGGCTCCAGAACCGCTCCTACGAGAGCCAGCAGAACCTTGACCCTCGATCAAAATACCCTTCCCGCGACCCTCGGGAACCGATGCTAATGGGGCGCGAGAAGAGCCACCTACTTCTTCGCGAGACCGGACTTGTGAAGTGTACTCTCCAGTGGATGAACGACGAGGTGCTTCCCTGTGAGGAGGAATGACATTCGATCGTCGTGGTGGCTCCCTAGGGACAGATTCCCCATCAGCCTCCACATCCACGTCTTTGGCTACATTACCCTGATATCTACCTGAGTCAGTGAATGCTTGATGAATATGTTTCTTCATAGTGCTCCACTCCTTGACTATACGCTGAAAGCGTGCCCATCTCGGCTGAAAGGAGACTAAGGTTATTCATGAGGAAAAGGGAACAACAATAGGCAGTACAGAAAGGAAATTACCAGTTTTCGATCAAACTCTTGTAATGCAGAGCATTAACTACTCTTTTCCACCTCCAAGAAGCCTCCAATCTTTGCTTCTTCAACAACCTTGCCATAAGGCCCAAGCTGGAAAACACCCAGAAAATGAACATAATGCGCAAAGAAGGAGAGCAATATAGGGAAGGGATACGTACCACTCTAAAAGCTAAACGATTGAGGTATCGATCGAGCTCTTCGACGAAACGATCTTATGGGACGTTTACAATGAATTGCTCAAACTCCTGACCTTGGATGCATGGCATCTCTCCAAGGGTCTGTGTCTAAGCACCAAGGCTCGAACATCTGCTCTAGAGGATCCATAGGAATGAGAGGTGGATGGCGCCCCAAGATCTACATCAATACACGTTCCCCGAGATACCAAACGAAGCACGAAGGAGACTCGTTCAACACACGAAGATGTGTGTCGGGCATTGCTAGCTCCAAGGGTGCTGGGAGCCATGCCAAATCAAAACCCTCCCATGGGCGCCAGTTCACTTGGGCCTGCAATGGGGGAATGTTATGACAAATGACCAATAACAAAAGCAGGAAGAAGAAGGATAAGAAGTCATACCGGTGTAAGGTTATCTAGGACGTTTCGAATGTCATCCAGGCGCCCTACAGAAAACTTCTTGCCTTGTATGTTCTTGACAGGCCAGCGTTCAGCAGCAAGGGCTGACCTACCCTTCATAGAGCGAATATTCAAAGGACCAATATATTCGCAAGCCCATGCCTGCGTAAGAAAAGAATAATTCGCAAATTACATAAACAAAGGAAGTTGAATAACACAAAAGGGAAGCATCTCGAGTACATACCTCGAGCACCTTCCATAGTGCAAGGCCATATTGAAAGTGTGGACGAGTGAGATGCATAAGGTTGGGCTCATCATTCTGGGAAATCCTCACCCCGCGACGAAGACCATGGAGAAACGCTGCATAAGCTGCTTTACCCTAATTCAGTTGACGAATACCGTCAAAATTCAGCAAATTTCCCATCCAAGACAACAATATGTTGTCACCGCGGTTGGCAAAAATGGTGGAGCCAATAAAGTATGCCATGAATAAGAAGCGGCGCTGGTCCAACGGCAGAGAGGCAAAGTTATCGCTAAACAAGGCCTCGAAATGTGGGTATGACAAGCTGGCTAAAGCCTGCCCAGGCCGGAGACGCGTCAATAGAGGGCCCAACATAGCCATGACTTCTGGAGGAGGATCTTTGAGAAATTCCACAGTTTTACCACCCTAACAAAGGCTTGTGATCATAACGAAGTCGATTGGGGTCACCGTCATCTCGCCTACTGGCGGATGAAACGAATTGGTGGTATCCCAAACCCTTTCAGCCAGAGCTCTCCGTAGGACACGGTGGGTTTTGCCGTTCCAAGCCACCAATCATGACCGAAAAGTGGCAAAGCCAGTAGCTGCAAGAGTTTCGCGAGCAAAATCTCCTAAGGAATCAACAAACTTTAGGAGCTTCTTTAGATTCCCACAGGTCTTTAGGGAATCCTCCTAAAAAGTCAAATGAAAAGAGCTAAGAGCTACGAAGCATGAACTCGGTTAGCACTCTACTAACGGGTCAAAAGTTGGGAGGTTGCAAAAGAAAACCACATGACATTCCACTTTGGGCCGACTCAAGAGGAAGGCCCACAACCACCATCACAAAAGGAAAGCCGTCGGGCCTTCCCGTTTTCTTCAGCCCACCAGCCAAGCCCACGAGTTTTTTTGGCCCAACACACAGAGAGGAAGGCCGTAGGGCCTTCCTAATTTCCTTCGACCCATTTTTTCCTCACGCTACGTCTGGCCCAATGCATTAAAGAAGGAAGGCCGCCAAGCCTTCCTAATAAATATGGGCCGCGGACTTTCATTTTGGGTCGGTTATCATGTGAACAAAATTTCGAGTATTTTTTTCGACTTTGGGCAAAATAAAAGGGCGCATGCAAGTATTCCAAGGGCTATAAAGTATCAAGCATGCAACATGGAATTAGCTAAAATCGACAAGACAGGATGAAATTAAATATTTCTTCTTGCTCATTTTACGCTAAAATAAATGTTGATAAAGAAGGGTTCGACGGTTACCTTAATGTGTGACCGATGGTACCAAACATGATTCTAGTTTCGCAGAGTCAATACAGCAGCGGCAACCTCGACCTCGGAAATGAAGCTTCGCCTAGAAATGCCTTTATGGGCCCATCTTGCCGCATGAGGAAGATGAGGATTCCTCTGGTTCCGTGGTTGCATTCTTCTTCAAATAAAAGAAAAGACCCATAACTTTCAAGAAGAAAATTTTTGAGAGTAACTCAAGGGCTTCAAGTGGAAGAGATGAAGAGATGTGAATGAATGAATGAAGTGAAACTATTTATTTATAGAAAAGGCGAACGAATACGGACCGTCTGTTTCAATGACCTGCCTCGAGATGCTAAACGCACCTCATTCGTTGGAAATCTCAAACCTCATCTTCTTGCCACCCAAAGTAATAACATCATCATGTATGTGGGCCCCTTGGAGATTCCCTCAACAAGAAAGAAAATAAATATTAAAATAAAATAAAAAAGGCCCGGCGACCTTCCTTGAAGCAAGACAGGCCTAAGCCCGCTAAATAGAAACATGGGCCAAGCCCAACGAACAACAAGGCTCGGCGACCTTCCTATTAATGTGCTACCCAAGGTAAGGTCTTGATCAATGTTGTCTTAAAACTGACACCGTGTTTATCATTACTGTTTTGCAGGATATCTTTCGGTTGCCACATAAAAGAGCACCCACATCATCCATCTTCTAGTTACCACATAAAAGAGCACCGACATCGTTCATCTTCCGGTCGCCACATAAAAGAGTATCGATAGCACCCGTCATCCGGTTGCCACATAAAAGAGCACCGACAACACCCGTCATCCGGTCGTCACATAAAAGAGCACCAACAACACGCATCTTCTGGTCGCCACATAAAAGAGCACCGACATCGTTCATCTTCTGGTCGCCACATAAAAGAGCACTGGCATCGTTCATCTTCCGGTCGCCACATAAAAGAGCACTGACAGCATCCACCTTCCGGTCGCCACATAAAAGAGCACCGATAGCATCCGTCATCCGGTCGCCGCATAAAAGAGCGCCGGCGGCATCCATCTCCAAGACAGACGACAGACAGACGACAAGCAGACAGCATCTCAGGCTACTTTGACCTTCGTCCTATTCAGACTTAATCAAAGTGAGGGCTCTCTGTAGACACCGAATTTTATACCGATAAATTTCACTCGGGAAAATTGGGCCAAAAATAATTGGGCTTTAATCGCAGAAAATAAAAAAGGCCACTGGGCCTTGCCTGTTTTTAGAATAGGCCCAGCAGCACGCTAAAGGCCCACAGAAAAAGGAAGGCTAGGCGGCCTTCCTCTTCCCACAGGCCATCAGCCCAGGCGAACACGCGCTCCTCAACCCAAAAAAATAAAAAGGCCCAGCGGCCTTCCTTAATATTATGGACCGGGGATTGACCGCCAGCATGGCAATCCGTGTGAGAGGAAATCAACGGCCCGACGGCCTTCCTCTTCAGATTAGCTGCCACGCCAATTTTTTTCCCTCCATTTTTCATGCAATCCCTTGATCCATGTCGTTGACTTTTGACCCTTGACAGGAGGAAGCCCCGGCGGCCTTCCTATTGGCATGGAGGGCATGATCCAAGGGATCATGTCCCTCACCTTCCATCTCCATCCATCCATCCTTCCACTATAATACCACCTTAATTCTCACTCATTTCATCAAACTAACACCATCAACTCTCTATAGTTACCATCCTATTCTCTCCATTCTTCTACTCTACTCTCATCACATCATATTTCTTTTCATTATCCATAATAATCATCCATAATCATCATTCATATTACCATCACACCAACCAAAACCACATCTCCAACCAAATAATCCTCATCCCAAGCCGATATCAAGTCACGATCAAGGGTCATCGTAAAGGGCTTTGATCTCCCATCCATCCTACCGAAGCTTCAAGTGAGGTTAGTTCATTCTTTAAGTTTCAATAATGTAGTTTATTTCATGTAAATGTGTTATTTGTACATTCATTCTGTAAAAATTGTCATTCTTTTATTTCATTTGCATGTTCGAATAATAACTTCGTGAAATTTATTAAAAGTTCTCCCCGCTCAATTTCATTTCAAGTTTGATTTTAGTAGAGTCTGTTTTCTAAACAGACAAAGTTGAGAATTATTTTAATTCTCGAATTCGTAACCTTGCCCCTGAACTTAGAATCGGGTTCGTAGACCGGAGTCATTTTTTACTATTTTATGATTTGTCGATTTCCTTAAATCGGCTGGCGACTCTTTCTTTTTTATATAATTTCTTTTTATTAATTTAAACATGAGTGTTTAATTACGTCGAATAAATTTATAAAATGATTTACATAATTCCATATTCCGATCCGGAGTCTGCTCAAGAGAAAATACCATAGGAATTACTAAAGGTTACATGACCTTTAAATTTTCTAAGTATTCTCTATTGGAGTTTGACCCGGATTCGAATCGGATTTTATGTAAAATTATCTGTAAATTAATTTGATGTAATTTCAAACATGTGAATAATTAAAATTGAGTATTGAATAAATAAAAAGTTACCCCAAAAATGAATTCCATAAAATAAAAATATCCTTATTTAAGGATTAAGCAACCTTAGTCGGCTCCCGATCACCTAAGTAGCACATCGGAGGAAAGAAGGGGACACCTTCTCGTAGAGTCCTACAAGACCATACATTATAATCAACTTTTCTCACTCAAGCAAGGGTTCAAGAGTGTTCCGGAGTATACTCGACTAATGAAATGTGATATTCAAGAGTCGCAAGAGCAACTTATGGCGAGATTTCTCAATGGCATAATTGTAACTTTTTCAACTATACATTATGATCAACTACCATAGTAATTACATTCATTAAGATACAATTCTTTTTTATAAAATTTAATATTTTTAAGGATATTACAGTATAATTGTAACATTTTCAACTATCATAGTTAAAAAGTGTAACGTACGATTTATTTTGTTCTCAAAGATTGGAATTAATATATTTTGATCGAAATAACTTATTGTAATAGTTAATTGTATCTATTGATATATAAATATTTTAAACGGATATGATTCATTTTAGTCAAATTGATATAAGTAACTTTCAACTACCATAGTTGGAAAAAAAATAAACTATGGTCGAATTTTCATAATCGGGAGAATTTTCACAATCTCTTTCATCTTTACTAATATTATGTGACATACACTTCATTCTTAATTATTTAGATGACCTTTTGACAGTTTCAAGGCAGCTAATATGCGTGCTTAATGTGTTTTTCCTTATGAAGTTTCCTTCAGTACATTCAACCCAAAAATACCCAAATCAGATAGCAAAAGTGGGCTTAGAGATCAGGAACATGCGTCCATGTTGTTGGCGAAATGGACCAAAGCAGTTAGGGCACTTGTTAATCCAACTAAATGAAGATGGTAGGGAAGGCAATGTAGGAGCCTATTCACGATCAGATTTGGGAAAGGGTTAGAGCACAATGACAATTAGTTTAAAATAAAAAATGATTTAGATATTAGAGAATAATGACCAACCTGGGAGCGAATTAACTTCAACGTATGAGCAAGCTCCCTCTCAGTACAGTCTGACCACTCTCGAACCTGCTTAGCACCCGTCAGTTTCAAGGACTCTGTACCCTAAAATTTTGGGAAATGTTAACGCAACGTAGTTTTACTTTACCTGCAACACTATTCTTATGTTGTAGATTTAAGAATCATTTTCAATAATATTATCGTGGATTCACGTGGGGTCATGTAAGCCCTTTTTTAGAAAAAAGATAATAATGTTATCGTTTTTTGTACGAAAATATACTTATATAATATCATTTGATGAGTTACTTATAATTTTTACTTATCTTTTTAAGTATAAAATGAAAAAATAGAAGAACAATTAGTTCAAATACGCAATCCAATATATTATATATCATGTACTATGTTATATATCATGTCAATTTCAAAACAAGGCTTACGAGTTATTTGTATTTAAATTTTAATATTAATTTTTGAATGTTATTAATTAGATATAAATTTTTAAATACTCACGAATCTAAATTTGACCCCGTTAAATTTAGTTTATAAATTCGCCTCTGACCTCTGTCCCAAAATGTCTGTAATTTTGACTAAATTTTGATCATTGATCATTCGTAAATTATACTCCCTCCGTTCCATATTAATTGACACTCAAACTAACTTTTTTTGTTCCAACATAATTGTCTCTTTACATTTCTTTATACCTAACTTAATTATGTTATCTTTAATAATTATATTAACTTTTTACTTTTCCAATCAATAAAACTACTTTTACTCACATTCTCTCACTACTCACGCATTGATATGCTAAAAACACCTTAGAAAATAGTGATATTTAATTATCTAAGTATTTTTTTAGTTAAAACATTAGTATATGCAAAATTATGAAATATGACAATTAATTTGGAACGGAGGGAGTAATGAGTTACGATACGAAGTTACCGTCATTGTAATTTTTACTAAGATATCTTTCTAATGGTGGTAATTAAATTTACATTTTAACTCATTTTTATTTGTGGATAATCAATAGCCAAAATTTATTCAAATGATAGATATTTTGGGACGGGGGTAGTATTAATTTAATTAACTAAACAAATTAGAAATAAAAAAATATTCAAAGGTTTGGAATTTTTAGAAACCCGAAATATTAATCATGAAGAGTTTGCAATTTGTTTGCAAGAACTTAAAAAGAAGAGAAAAAATAAATTAGTGAAAGAAAAAAAAGTAACCTAAACCAGTTTTGAACCTTTCTACACAACTTTTAACCATGAAAGCAACATAATGACATTATTTTATTTTATTTTTTAATCTCAAACTACCCACTTTCATGAACTTAGGGAAGGACAATGATACCCCTAGCACCCCTTGTTTGCTCCCGCATTGCTTACTTTCTATCTTTACAAACTATAAGGATGGTGATGTGCGTTTTATTCTAAGATAATTTTAAATATTTCTTTTTATCAAATTACTATTTATATTGATTTTCAATTAACGTTTTTGATAATTATGATTAATTATCAATTATAAAAGTTTAAATTTATTAATTATATCCACTAGTAAAAAAGGACCTTCTTTCCACGCATATCTATCCACGCATAATTAAGCGTGCAATAAAAAGGAGGCGGAGTTTTCCCGGAAGCAATCAAACTCGTTTATTAAGCGTGGAAGGAAAATAGACTCGCTTATTAAGCGTGGAGGGAAATTAGGCTCGCTTATATCTGTGGTAGGCTGTTATTAAGGTCCTAGCACGCTTAATAAGCGTGACTAGACATTCCCATTTTAAAAAAAAAACCTTGCTTTCTCAAATTTTGAAAAAGGTGGGAAGATGAAAATTTTAGCAAAATTATATGTTCATCCAAATTTTAGATTCCCTCCAATTAATTGTTTTTTTTTTCAATTTTAATAAAGAAAACCTAATTTGATTTTATTTCCTAGCAAAAAAATCAAATTTCCCAAATTAATTGTTTGATGTTTTTGTCTTCTTCTGACAGTTGCCTTCTTCGACAACCCAACCTAATTGATCTTCGACAACCTGCGCTGCTATTCAAATCAATTCTATTGATCTTCGACAGGAGTTCCGCCTGCTATTGATCTTCGAAATTAACCTTGTGGGCAGTTTGCAGTCTGCTGTTTTCCTTCTTCCCCAAATTCCATAGTCCCGCCACCACCGCACTGAGTCATTTATCGCCAGCGCACCACCCGATCTGAATCCCGCCGCCGCAAGTTCCGCCGCGAGTTCCACCGGAGCAGTCTTCATCGCCGCTCGGAATCTCTCTCTCTCTCTCTCTCTTTACTTTCGCAGTTTTTTCTCGTTAATTGTCATAAGTTGCTCTATTTTTAACTTTTAGGTTTTCGTCTATGCTTCATCCATGTCGTCAGTTTGTATTGAGTAATCTACTCCGTTTTTGTATATGATGAAAACAAAAGGCAACAAATTTCTGTTCGATTGCTAATTTACATGCGGATTATCTTCGTTTATGCTGTCACTTGCTGCTGGAAGATTGCATAGCCTGTTTTTGAGTTGAAAAGTCCATTCAAAATGTATGTTCCTTTGCTCCTTTAACTTCAATACTAACTTTCTCCTGCTTTTTATGTCGCATTCTGTTCTAAATCAATCAGTTGTAGTAATGAAATTGATAAGTGCCTTGACTTCTTGAATTTCACATAAATTGCTCTAAAAATTTATAATTTATGCATATTTAGATTGTTGTAATTATATATTTCACTACTTTGAGGGTTTTTACCACTCATAAGTTCTATAAAATCTATACCAACTCTCTCTGGAGGCACACTGTGTTCATTTGATCATGCTGTGGATTAGTAAAGTGAGTAGTAGTTATTCTTAATACTTTAGTTGGGAAGGGTGTTTACATTTGAACTAAGGTGAAACTTAAACATTTGTAAAATGTGTTGAGATGGATGTTAGTCTTTCTGGTGGACTTTAGTGAGGCCTTTGTCGTGAAATCAGGGCAAACTTGATGGCTTCACAAACTTACCATGCTTCCATTTTATGAGATCAACACCGTTCTATATTAATAAATTGCTTCCTATGGATTCTGACTCCCGAGGGTTTCACAATGCCTACCCAGCACTAGTCCTCTTCTTCCAACTCCATCATTCTTGCTATAACTCATGTTCGGCATAATACCTACCAAGACACTACTCACACCACACAACAAACTCCCACAGTGCCTGTTCATTTGGAGGCAAACAAATGTGACTTGCTTGTTTGTTTCACTTGCCCACTCTATTGCTTGAAGAATGACTTGTGCTAAATTTGATGAATATGACACATTAAAAATTCCAATTTAGTAGTAAAAATAATGGTTTTATATGTGACTATAATGTATCAAACGTCATTTTCATTGTTAAGTTGTGTATTTTCGCAATTAATGCTAATTAATCAGGCTGTTGCTGACCGGTCCCATTTTCAGCCAGTCGTATTCCTCCAAATAAATATCTATAGCATAGTTATGAGATCAACACCGTTCTATATTAATAAATTGCTCTGTCCCTCAGGTTGGCATCTTATCTGGTAGACATAATGAAAATAGTTGAATCAGATGGACCATTAGTTTGTTATAGTATTAGTTGCCCCTATCAATTATCCTTTTTTTAAAAAACTTTTTCTCATCTTATTGCTGATCACATTTTTTTATTTTTCAAATTTGATTGTTCTATTTTCTGAATTGGCTTTTATTGATTTCAGTTCAAGTGATCAGAAACATTGTTGTCTGAGTCCTCATTGCTACTATTTATTTTTCTCAGCCAGTGCAACTTGGTTCTGTCCAGGTATTGATTTCTCTTATTTCTACCCTGCTGTGAAAGTTAGTAGCGCATAAATTTGAAGCTACCTAATATTGTGCTCTGAAAAGTTTGCAAACTCCACTTATCCTAAGTCTTACGCTAGTTCAAAGTACCTAATATTGTGCTCTGGATACTCAATCAAATTCCACTCAGCCTAACTATTGCGCCATAAATGTACCTAATGTTGTGGTCTTGATACTCATTTCATTGGTCAATTTTCTATTTCTTAATTTCTAGCCTACGGTCTACACCATTGCTAATTCCTTCGGGAAAGAATGGAAAGTATGTCAGTTAGTCCAAGTTTAACTGACTATTGGTCCAAGTTTTCCCTGTAGCAATGAAACCTCCATATAAAAGAACTAAATTTCTTATAAACCCGATTAATATCAAGCAAAAACATATGATCTAGCTGAAATGTGTAGCACCCTTAACAAAGTAGTGCAACAAAATCACCATAATTTGATGCACATAGACAATATAAATCCATTGGTTTGTATGTATTAACAAAGTAGGAAAGTCATCTAGCAGCTCATTGATTAGGAGCCTCCTTTATCTTGGGTCCAAAATGAAAAGAAAACAAACCAGAATATCCTTGTTTACACTAGTATAAGTTTCCAGAGTACTCGGAAAAGTAGTAACTCTGTAACCCTCCCCAAGACCTTCCCTGATGATATATCCACAATAAAAGAAAACAAATAAGATCAATAAGGAAAGAACAAATGTATCAAAGAATCACACTTGATTTTTTTTTTTTTAAACTGTAAATCCTATTTTGGTTCTGAATTATTCACTATTTTCAGAATCTTATGTATGTTATTGGAAAGTGTTATTTATTTTTTTTAACTGTAAATCCTATTATTTTAGGTTATTGGAAAGTGTTACCAATGGATAAAAACTGGATTGATAAGAATAGGATGTCCAAAGAATACATTAATGGAATTACATCTTTTCTAGATTTCGCTTTCGCTAATGCCGAGAATAGTAATGAGATAATTTGCCCGTGCAAGAAATACACGCTTGGGCCCAACAATTGGTTTTCTAGGGAGGTTGTGACAGAGCATCTAATGTTCAATGGATTTTTGCCCGGCTACAAAGAATGGATATTTCACGGGGAACCAATTTCCACACCATCTTTTCCTACATCCAATAGTCAAAGTCATAGGTATAATAGTGTTGGTGGTAACCCTGTTGATGATGATAATGCTAACCATTTTGGTCATGTTGATGCCGCGTTATTGTTGAATGATTTGTATGGACAAGGACTCTTTGACAATGACAATGACAATGCTGATGATGTGTTCGATATTGCTGATCATGTGATTGGGCAATATGATGATGACATCATTAATGAACTTGGTTCTAATGGTGTTAGGAATGAGAGAGATAACTTGGAGGATGCCGGATATAGGAGGTTACTAGAGCAAGCAGAACAAGAGTTATATCCAGGGTTAAAATACTCCAAGCTAGCCTTTCTTCTAAACCTATTTCATTTGAAATCCATGCATGGGTGGTCCATTAAGTCATTTGATATGTTGCTTGAATTAATACTTGCGGTATTTCCCCAAATCAACCCCCTTCCATCAAAATGGAGTAAGTGTAAGCAATTGAATAAAGACTTGGGACTTGGGTATGAAAAAATCCATGCTTGCCCGAACGATTGTAATTTGTATTGGTATGGGAGGGAAAACCAAGATGAATGTGACAAGTGTCATACTTCTCGTTGTAAGGATGAAGCAAAGAAATCACCACAAAAGGTTTTACTATACTTCCCTCTTACTCCCCGATTGCGTAGGATTTACAGGTCCTCTAAAATTGCTGAGGATATGGTTTGGCATGAGAAGTGCAGAACTAAGGATGGGATACTCAGGCATCCTGCAGATGGAGTGGCATGGAAAGAGTTTGATGAGAAAAACCCTGACTTTGCGTCAGATCCCCGCAATGTAAGATTGGCACTTGCAAGTGACGGGTTTAATCCATTTCGTCTTATGAGTAGCACTCATAGCACTTGGCCTGTATTGTTAATTCCCTACGACTTACCTCCATGGCTTTGTATGAAACCATCCTCCATTATTTTATCTATGATTATTCCAGGGGAAAAGGCACCTAGCATGGATATTGATGTTTACTTACAACCTTTAGTTAAAGAATTGATGCAGTTGTGGGAAGGAGTAGAAGCATTTGATGCTTATACCAAGATTTATTTTAACTTACGAGTGGCTCTTCATTCGACTATAAATGATTTTCTTGCATATGCCAATTTGTCGGGATGGAGTACGAAGGGCCGTTTTGCTTGTCCAACATGTGCTGAAAATACTCATTCAATGTGGCTAAAAAATGGTCGAAAATTTTCTTTCATGGGCCATAGAAAGTGGCTGCCACATGATCATCCCTTTCAATATGATGACGCTGGTTTTGATGGAACTATTGAGCTTGACCCTGCTCCGATGCCTACTAGTGGGGAAGCTATTGTAGCAGAACTAGAAGGTGTTACATTTTCATATCGTAAAGGTGCAACCCAACCTGTTCATACTGATGAAAAGGATGAGGTGCAAGTATGGAAAAAAAAAGAGTATCTTTTTTGACTTGCCATATTGGAGGTTCAATCGTCTTCGCCATAATCTTGACGTTATGCATATTGAGAAAAATGTAACGGACAATTTTTTGGGGACTTTTTTGAATCTTAAAGGAAAATCAAAGGATAATTTGATGGCTCGAAGAGATCTTCAAGCGATGAATATAAGGCCGGAACTTCATCCTATTCCGTTATCAAATGGTGACAATGACCTCCCTGATGCCCCTTACACTTTTACCATTGAAGAGAAGAAAAGCTTCTTACGTGTTCTGAAGAATGTTAAAGTCCCAGATGGGTATGGAAGCAACATATCTCGTTGTGTTAATTTGAAGGATCGCAAGCTATTCAATATGAAAAATCATGACTGCCATATTTTAATGCAAGATTTACTTCCAATTGCATTAAGAGCGGCCAAGGACAATGAACTTATAGATCTTATATCAGCGTTGTCAACATTTTTCAAGGAGTTGTGTGCGAAGGAGCTGAGTGTTGAGAAGTTGAAAGAAATGAAAGATAATGTTGTTGTCATATTGTGTCGAATGGAACAATTGCTTCCCCCAGGCTTCTTTACAATTATGGTGCATTTGATTATACATTTAGCAGATGAAGCAATACTTGGAGGCCCGGTCTTCTATCGGTGGATGTATCCAATAGAGAGTTGGAATTTGAAACTTGGTTTGGAACTAAGTTATTAGTTGACATTCGTTAAAAATGTTTTCGTTACACTGATCCCTTAACATTCATAAACAGGGTTTTGGCATGTTTAAAAGCACTTGTGCATAATAGAGCACATCCTGAAGCCTCAATGGCAGAAGGTTATCATGCATTAGAGTGCATAACCTTTTGTTCAAGATATTTTCAAGGGGTCGAGACAATTTTCAATCGACTTAAAAGGAATGATGACAACAACCCTTACAAGCATGAGTATCTATTTGGAAGTGGTGGACAACCCAGAGGAGAGGTGAAGATGTTTTTGGATGAACTTAGTCTTGTGCAAGCTCATCGTTATGTGCTCCTTCAATTTGATAATATTGATGAATACCATAGGTCAGTACCTTTCAATAACATGTGTGGTAATAATATTTAGTTACAAATAACGACTCAATAATTAAAAATTTCAGGGTATTTCTAACTGAGCGAAAGGCATCTTTCCCTTCTGAGCCAAGTGATAATTTACAAAAAAGGTGGTTGATTGAAGAATTTCCTTCATGGCTAGAACATAAGGTAAATAAGTCTTAACGTGCACAATGTGCATTACAACCTCGTTCATATGTCATTCTAATTATTCTTGGCGTATATAGGTGTCAAATATGGACATTAATGAGCCAAATGCCAGACTGCTTAAGATGATCGCTCGTCGACCTAATTCGATCGCAAAGAGGATGAATGGATATGCTATTGGGGGATAATGTTTTCATACTCTAGAGAGAGATAAAGGGAAAAGAACTCAGAATTTTGGAGTTATGGTTGAAGCTGACAAAACATATTATGGCAAGATCTCTGATATCATTGAATTGGATTTCTACGGAGTCTGCAGGGTGGTGTTATTCAAATGTGATTGGGTGAATGTGCACTCACGAGGTGTAAAGAGGGATAGAAGAGGATGTACGCTTTTAAATTTCTCACATAAGATACATGAAGGTGGAGCATTAAAAGATGATCCATTTATATTATCATCGCAAGCTCGACAAGTATTTTTTGTTCAAGATGGGAGAGATAATAGATGGGAGCATGTTATTGAAGTAAAACCAAGGGATGATTATCGTTTGGGTTCACCACAAGATGGAGATGACCTTTACCCTGAATGGAAACCACCAAATATTTCAAGTGAAGATGGTTTCGAAGATCCACTAAATTGGGATGTTTTTGATGAATAATTTTTGACTTATTGAGTTAGTTGAGTATCGTAATGGATATTTTTCTTAGCTTAATTTGTTTTGATTATATGCTTCTTCCGAGTTCTTGAGTTATTTGAGTATTGTAATGGATATTTTTTCTTGACTTAATTTGTTTTGATTATATGCTTCTTCCTAGTTCTTGTGTTATATTTTGGTTGAGTATTCTATTGGATAATTTTTATGTTTATGCAGACATGTTTCGCTCTAAAGCAACCTACGATGACTACTTGAAGTCTTTACAAAATGAACAAGCTGCACCTAATGATCAACATCTCAGTTTGGATGTTGATATTGATATTGATGATGAGCAAATTGCTCTTGAAAGTGGTGAGGAAGATAGTTCTATCGGTACATATATTGATCCATCGCTTCTTTCCCTTCCAGAAGATTTCAATGACGGTGAAGAAGTGTTGGTCGTAGGTAATGTATATATCTTGAGAATAGTTGATACTGTTTACTGAGTAGCAAGCCCCTTGTCTTACTCTGCTACTGAAACAGTCAAATTTTGTGGAAAATAATAGAATTTCAGCTCTCATTTCAACTTCATATACTTGTCGTACAAATGAGGTTGGAAAAATTACCAAACTCGGGGGAAGAGTGACAGTCAAGGATGTCCATGGATTGAATACTGGAAAGAGGATCATAGTGCCACTCAATAAGTTGTACCAACCAGTAAAAAAAGTCGGTAGTTTATTCAACAGATTATTGGCAAATATGAGTAGGCGTGTTGAATTTTGCCCTTTACATTATAAAGATTGGCGCATAGTACCTAAAGTGTACAAGGATCGACTTTTCAAGTACATACAGGTAATCTTCTTGAGTCAATCAAAAATTTGGTGATTTTAATTTTTTGCCCTTTAATTTTGTGATTTTAATTTTTTTAGTAATTGATTGTTCAACTTTTTGTCACATAGCAAAAGTTTATACTGCCACCAAATAATGTGCTTGTGAGGAAGGCTGTTCTGGGCTCCATGGGAGACAAGCTGAGAAGATACAAAAATAGCTTTACGGTCCAAGTACAAAATCAAAAATGATGGCACAAATAAAGAGGAGTTTCAAAATTTACCAGGAGTTGAAACAAGTAACAGTGACCAACTTACCCGACCTAAAGGAGTGAGCCAGCAAATGTGGATCGAATTTATAGAGTTTTGTTTTAGTGACAAGTTTGAGGTACTTAATTGATTGTTATAGCATTGTTGTTACATAGAAGGTCATATTTTATTTTTAAGTTACTAGAAAAATAATATTTTATTGTAATTTATATTAAATAATTAGCAATACTCTAAAGCTGGGGCGACTGCTAGAGACAAGCTAGCGCATTCTCACACCACTGGTTCCCAAAGTTTTGCTTTTGGTCGTGACAAATTTTTAAGTACTTACTTTATTATACTTGAAACTTCACTTGGATTATTAATATTAAATAGTATGTATAAATTTATACTCTGATATTTTTCTTGTATTCTAGGAAAAAGAACATGGAAGACAACCTGGTGGTATTGAGTGGTTCGTCAAGACTCATGAAACAACAAAGAAGACCTTTCATCAAGATGTTACCCAAGTGTTTGTGGTAAATACAAATATTATGGGTATATACGAATATCTTTATATTATATCTATGATGATGGTTTATGTAAACTAATATTTGTGACTTATTTTGTTGGTTAAGGACAAAGCTCTAGGAATTATTAAACAAAAGATAGGGGTTGATGAAGTTGATTTCTCAGATCCTAGTGTTGTTGATGTTGAGAAACGTGTTTATGAAAAACTTATGGGAAAGAATGTCAATGGAAGAGTTGTAGGATATGGTCCTCGGGTATATGCTAAAGATTTTGATGACATGAGTGCACACACTCAATCTCAATTGTTGAGTAAACTCATGAATCAGATGTTCAGTATGCAAAAGGAAATCGATGAGTTAAAAGCTAAACTTGCTGTCAAAGAGCGTGAAACTACTCCACGTGAATCAGTATGTTTCCCATTCATGTCATATTACCTGCAATATTAGTGGAAGTTATAACAATCTCATCCATTAGAATGAACTTGGTTTGTAATTTACGTTGTCATGGATTTTATGAGCAGGGTGTTGGCTCCCCAGAGTTTTCAAGCAACGACACACCTCAAGAGCATAACAAATTTAATGAGGCACATATTTCAAAAGATGGCCCCGGTATTGTTGCATGATTAGTTCTTTAACTTACCCAATCAACTTGTTTCTTTTAATAACAGCTTGAAAAAAAAAACATCTTTCATGTATTTACAGGGAACGATACTCTAAGGGAGACTCCGCAAGGTCCAACACTAGGAGGTAAAAATGCCCGCATGACTAATGCTGATAAAGGTATTGTTGCATGATTAGTTATTGAACATACCAAACCTACTTGTTTCCTTCAATAACAGCTTGGAAAAAAAATATTATTCATGTATTTACAGAGAATGAAACCTTAAGGAAGACTCTGCAAGATCCAACTCTAGGTGGGAAAAATGTCCGCATGACTAATGCTGATAAAGGTATTGCTGCATGATTAGTTGTTCAACTTACCAAACCTACTTGGTTCTTTCCATAATATTTTGGAAATAATGTTCTTCATGTATTTATAGTGGATGAGACTCAGAGTAAGACTCGTCAAGCTCCAACTCCACCAGGGAAAAATGTCCCCGTCACTAATGGTGATAAAGGTTTTATTGCTCCAACTCCACCAGGGAAAAATGTCCCCATCACTACTGGTCATAAAGCTCTGAGTGTCCGTCCAAAGAAAAGCAACCAGATTGTCACTAGACACTTGGGGCAATAAAGAAATATGCCAGTATGTGCACTTATATTAAAAACTTGTAATGCACTATTGTAGATGTGGTTACTTATTTATGATTTTATGAGCAGGGTGTTGGCTCCACAGAGTTTTCAAGCAATGACACACCTCAAGAGCATAGCAAATTTAATGAGGCACATATTTCAAAAGATGGCCCCGGTATTGTTGCATGATTAGTTCTTTAACTTACCCAATCAACTTGTTTCTTTTAATAACAGCTTGGAAAAAAAACATCTTTCATGTATTTACAGGGAACGAGACTCTAAGGAAGACTCCGCAAGGTCCAACACTAGGAGGTAAAAATGTCCGCATTACTAATGCTGATAAAGGTATTGTTGCATGATTAGTTGTTGAACATACCAAACCTACTTGTTTCCTTCAATAACAGCTTGGGCAAAAAATATTATTCATGTATTTACAGAGAATGAAACCTTAAGGAAGACTCTGCAAGATCCAACTCTAGGTGGGAAAAATGTCCGCATGACTAATGCTGATAAAGGTATTGCTGCATGATTAGTTGTTCAACTTACCAAACCTACTTGATTCTTTCCATAACAGTTTGGAAATAATGTTCTTCATGTATTTATAGTGGATGGGACTCAGAGTAAGACTCGTCAAGTTCCAACTCCACCAGGGAAAAATGTCCCCATCACTAATTGTGATAAAGGTTTTATTGCATCATTATATGTTGAACAAGTTAACCTTACCAAACCTTACCTGTTTCTTTTAATAATGGTTTGAAACTTTTCTCATGCATTTACAGTGGATGAGGCTATGAGTGCCCCTCCAAAGAAAAGCAACCATATTGTCACTGGACACTTGGGACAATCAAGAAATATACCAGTATGTGCACTTATATTAAATACTTGTAATGTACTATTGTAAATGTGGTTAGATTCTAAAAATCATATCTTCAAACTTTGACCAAGCTATTAGATGACCAAAGAAAGTTTGGTTTTGTTTAACAGATCAAGCCTGCTGATGGTGTAGGCAGTTCAGCTAATGGGACTATAGCATCAAAGCGCAATGCTAATTTTACGACACTAAATCAGCTTTGTCAGCAAGGAAATGCTAAACGTGCAAAAGTTGCTGGGGTGAGTAATTTCTTGTGTTCTTATATTCTATTCATTGCTTACTGATCGTATATACTAACTAATAATGTCATTTGTGAATCTTATTAGATGACTCGTGATGAATTAGGGAAAATAATTGACCGAACTTTCCTAAAGAACCCTCAACTATTGGCACACTGTGTTCGTGGTGATAAGAAGGGGATGATGTCTCAATATATTCTAATGGGCATGGTATATGGGTCATCTTATATCTTTTTTCGATTTGAGATTCAGCTCGCAATATGCTTATTATTGTTTACTTATACTTGGAATAGGTTCTGAATGAATGCGGCGATAAGGTTGACTCTCAAATGGTAGACATGATGATATTGGAGAAATTAAATGAGGCCAAACTTGTAAGTTCAACAATTTATTTACATGCAGTTGAACATAGGTTTCAAGACTTCTTGTATAATTGGTTATGCTAGATATGGTAGGATAACTTATACGATTATATTGTTGATAAGAATCTTGTTGGGTGATTTCATGAATTTATATGGGTGTGTGACCCTATGTGTATTGATTTAGTTTTGTGGTGGTGTATAGTTTATTTACAGGTTTTACTTTGGAGGTTTATAAATTCATGGGATAGCCTAAATACAAACGAAACTCTGCCGAATTTTTTTAAAGAAGATACAAACAATGGTTTCTGATTGATTTGGTTTTAACTGCAGAATTCCTACCAAAAAAATTGATTGATTTGGTTTCTGATTTTTTACAGGTTTACACCAACAACGCCAATGCTTATATTGCTCAACATGAGAACGCAAATTGAAGGTCTTCATTAGGGAGCTCGATGCGTTAGAGATATAGATGATGTTACTTTGTCCTCCTAAGTTGTCAAACTCTCTTTGTATTTCAACTTTATAGATACTTAGTTTGGAACTTTGTTAAGGAATACTTTATTATGCTCCGAAACCCGAAACTTACTTACGATTATTACACAATGTTGGCTTATGTGTTTTAGTTGGACCAAATTTCGAGTACTTTGTATTGACTTAATTAAGTTTATTCATTGTTGGATGACGAAACAATTTGTGTAGATTTAAATTTTCAAAATATTTATAATAGGTGTTGAAATTATATATATATATATATATATATATATATATATCAATAAAAATTTCCCCCAAATATTCAATTACATTTAAAATTTCCCGTCAAATATTCAATTACATTTAAAATTTCCCGCCAAATATTCAATTACATTTAAAAGTTAGTTGAAAATAGTCGTTGCAGAAGGGAAGGCGGGAAATTTTGCTTGAACCAATATTGTAGGTCTCCACGCTTATAAGCGTGCAATCTCCTTCTCTTCTCGCTTAATAAGCGTGCCTGCAGTCCTATTCTCCACGCTTAATAAGCGTGCCGAAAATTTCTCCACGGATTCCTACTCTCACTTGTTTATCCGTGGTAGACGACCTTCTCCACGCTTATAAGTGAGGTAGGACACCATTTTAAGCGTGGAAGGAAGCGCCTTTTTTGTAGTGATCAATAAATACAAATGATAATCTAATCAAACAAATTTATAAGATGAGATTGAGCTCAACCCTTACTCAGATTTCTTGTTAGTCAAGTTTTCAAACTACCCACCAAACTAACTTGCAAGGACAATAGCCACCATGAACCGACTCATTTCCACCCTAGTCTGAAATAATGTGATATTCACTTAAAATTCACTGTGTAAAGGCCTTTAAAATTCGTGGGTAAATAAAAAGTAAAGCTTGATAAACTTTTGTAAGTGTTGAAAAAACTAATGCTTTGAATAAAACAATACCCATTTATGAAGAAAATAAGTATTGATAAATACGTAAATTTTAGTAAATGTTGATATGTTTTGGTAACTCTTATAATAATTAACCAATTCCATTAACCTACAAAGTTTACAAGCACTAAATAATCATCTTGTTTACAAAAATATTAACAGGAAATAATAAGAAAATTGAAACTAAAACAGATTAAAGATTTTATTTCTTTATACTAGACCTCAACCCGTGCGATGCACAGAGAATATTAAAATAGTTATTTTAAAAAATAAAAAATTTAACAGAAATTATAATTATAATTTAGAAAGATTATTCCAAAATAATTATAATTACTGATAGTAGCGCCAAATAATTCAATTCAACATTTATCTACTTTTTGATTAGTTATAATCCCTACAATTAATATCATTTCCCCATTAAGTGGAACCCACAAACTTTACTATTAATATTGTATAGATTATTATTATATCGATTATTAGTATTATTATTATTATTTAGCCAAAATAATTACTGATATTTGGACCAAAATAATTTAATTCAATATTTATCTATCTTCTGATTGATCGAAATCCCTACAATTAATCTCATTTCTCCATTTAGCGAAACCCAAAAACTTTACTATTAATATTATATAGATTATTATTATTATTATTATTATTATTATTATTATTATTATTATTATTATAGGCAACACCAAAATAATTCAATTCAGAGTCCAAAGCAATCAAGGATTAGTGATACTTTATGATTTCTTAATTTTAAAATAAAATCTGGATTAAAAATTAAAAAAAATGAAAATAGAAAAGAAAAATAATTTTCTACGTTGTGATTGGCCAATTCCCCGAAAATCACTCCTGTGGCTCTATTTCGTGGGACCCACAATGATTTCTATTATAATATATAGATTATTATTATTATCATAGTCAACACTAAAATAATTACTGTTATTTGCACCAAAATAATTTAATTTAGAGTTCAAAACAGTCAAGGATTAGTGATACTTTCTGGTTTTTTAATTTTAAAATAAAATCTGGATTGAAAATAAAAAAATAGAAAGTAGAAAAAAATATAATTTTCTACGTTGTGATTGGTTAATTCCCCTACAATCACTCCCGTGACTCTATTTCGTGGGACCCACAATGATCTATTATAATATATAGATAAACAAGGTTGTGGTCTAGAGGCTTTTTACGAATGGGAACTAATCTGATCAGCTTCCCTTTAATGAACCAAAGTTGGGACGGTGCGATCATCAGATACATCACAAGCTACCAAAAAATATGTTTAGCACTGCAATGAGTTAACAAGTGACATGCAACTGTAATAGGATATGAGAATATGAAATACCTCAACAAGAATCTCTCTCGGACCAATCAAAGTGGGTAGCTCCATCCAAAACACATGCAAAAGACCCAAAACGAGAGATTAGTGTTAAACATAGGTGATCATTAAAGAAAACCATTCTAAATATTGGTGGACTCAAGATTTGAATTAGGGCTAAAGTACTCTAAGTCTCCAACCATTGTTTTCATCTATCATTTTTTCTCTTTAATAAATAATTTTTCGCATATAATTATCTTTATAAAATATATGATATTATACTTTACAGTATTAGTTTTTCATTATGAAGTTGACGGTATCAATTTTGTATAATGATTCATTATACAAAGTATTAACAGTCAAAATTTTTAACACAATTATCTACGAGACACTTAAATAAAAATGGAATGAGTATCTATTAATTGACACAGTAGACAATAGCAACTTCATTCTTATTTTTCTAGTTTTCAAATGTTAATGCATACTCCCTTTGTCACTATTTATTCAATTTTTATATGCATGGTAGACCATAAAGTACCTACCTACATCAACAAAACTATTAATATTTTAAAATTAAATTTATCAATAATTATTAAAAATTTCTTTATAAAGTTTTCAATATTATTGCAAAATTCATCAACATTTTTTTAAAATTTTCAATTTTTTACGAAAGTTCATTATATAAACATTTCTTTATATTCATCAATAAAAATTTCTTTATAAATTTTTCAATATTATTCCAAAGTTCATTAATTTTTTTTTTAAATTTATCAATTTTTTTACAAAAATTCATTATATAAAAAAATTTACCTGTTTTAGTTCATGTGGTGGACCTACACGGTGTACACTATAATTTACACTATTTTATTTATCCATTTAACTAACTTTTCTTTTCCAAAATTGTTTGTCATTTTACATTTTCAATGTAATTAAAACAATTTGCATCCATATCCTTCATTTTTCATAATTAATATTTATTAATTTAAATACTTTCACGATTTTTTCCCTAACTTTTGTAATTATGTTAAAAAAAAATAATATACTTCTTGATTCACGATGGTTAATAACCATCTTGAATTTCATCCAAATCGCTTTAAAAATTAAATATAAAGATATTGAAATAATCATGGAGGTATATTTTATTATTTTAAGTGTTATTATAACTTATAAACTATATAAAATTAATTAATTAATTATTTTTTTTTCACAAGTATGAAACAATTCATGAAATATACATTCTGTACTATT